>CM035622.1:64525439-67025439 GCA_020496765.1 Gossypium stocksii
TTGATCTTTAAGCTTGAATATTCTTTCTTATTGTTGTAGGACATTTAGAAGCTGATATTTATACTCTCTAATTCATTTCCAACCATTGTGGTTGTTCAAAAAATAAATAGTCGTTGGGGATGAAAATACTAGATCATTGAATTCACCTACAACAAAAAGTATTGACATTTTTTGTACAAGTGTCGTTACCAGAGGCATTTAATGCCTGATTGTGTAACCATTAAGATTAGTTTCCAACTATACCAAAAATGATTTACTGATACCTGTTAAAAGGTATCAATATAATTTTACGGGCATCGATACGTGTTGACATTTTTGAATCATTAAAAACATAATGAAAAAAAGATATCGATATAAAGTTTAGGTATTGATAAAATTCAATAGGTATCGATATAATTTTCAAGGTACCAAAACTTATTTTTTTTAGTTCAATTTTTTATTCAAAATAGAAAGCATATTTGATATCGATAAAAATTAATGTGTTGATGAAATTGTACAAGTATCGATACATTTTGGAAAACATCAATACTTCTTGTAGGGAACAATTTTAAAACTGATTTGAAATCATTTTAATTAAGTTGAAGAGTTTAAATTCATTTTCAAAACCTTTTCAAAATTATTCTAATTGTTTAAAGCATTTTCTAAGAGGTTTGGAAGTTTTGAAATATTATTCATGTTTTGACTTATTTGTTCAAAAACAATTTTTTATTTGAAGATATTTTTGTTTGTTATATCAAAATAATTTATCAAATAAAGCTAGTTCAACATTCTTTTTGATATAACAAAATAATTTGGTAAATTTGTTTTTGAATTTGTTACTCCCCTTTTTAAAATTCAATTTGAATCAATAACTTGATTTTTGTGAAATTTGGAAACAAGGATTTGACATTAAAAAATGGTCAAGATGTTGGCATTAAAAGGTTAGTCATAAAGAAAATCAACCAAATACTAATAATTTACCTTTCTCTTCTCTTCTCCCCTTTTTTATTATATAAAAATCAACAAATAAAGCTTAAGAGAGAGATTTGTTTAGTCCAATAAAAGAGAAAATAATTGGAAAACCAAAGAACTAACATTGATGTATCAAAATAAATCAACAAGTATCTACAATTAAGATACCAAAATAAATATTAAGTTCTAACATAGAGAGAAGTAAATGTGCAATGAAGATGATTGAAATGCATGAGAAAATGAAACATATGCACCCTAGTCATCTTGAGGTGGAGGAGGATGAGGGAATTGAGACATTAGGAAAACAATATTTTCCACCACCCTAGACATCCTAGAGTCTAGACCACTAACATTATTATTAACATGCTCAAAGGCATTATCAACTCGAGTGCTAAAACCCCTAAACTCCTTAATCAAGGAAGTTATGGTGCCAAGGATGATGACAGACACTTCGTTAGAGAGTAGACGATTGAGTGGAGGAAGAAGTCGATGGAGGGTCTGGCTAGACCAGAGGAATGTCGTCATGGTCTTCTTCATGTTCTTCACTATCATCATCATGAGGGACATGGTGGACATCTTCAACCCAATTTTTGTTAATAGGATCTATTTTAAAACCAGCTCTATGAAGGGTAGAAAAAATAATAGGTTTGTGTTTAACGACCAAAGGAGGATTGACATTTGTGGAGATGTTAAGACATTTGAAAATGTATGAAAAGAATGTACCAAAAGACAGAAAGATCTTACTCTCGAGCTTCTAGCCAATACGTTTGGTAATGTCATTAAATAAGATTAAAGTCAAATCTGAACAACTATTGCTATGAAAAGAAACAATCCACCAATAGTCGGTAGATCTAAGAACGACATGTTTTGAAATAGTATAAAATGCAAAATGTAGCACCCTAAACCCAGCCTAGATGTTATGGCCTAATCTGGCAATGTCACATGATAGGGTGTTTGAAACTAGGTCGTCGCATCAAAACATTTCCGATTTGCCTATTTTTAGTTATCTCTTAATAACTTTGAAAAACATTTGCTAGTTTATTTGAATTGTAAAGACATAATTCATTGCGGAAGCTTTAGAAATAATTTATTTAAAGAAAAATCGAGATAATTAAATAAATCTATTTATTTTAAGAAAACCCTTTTGTTCTAGTAAAAAAACCGTTTGTTTGAAGAAAACTTATGATTATTGAAAATTCGAGTTCTACTATGTCCGTGTCTAGCAGTTATAAATCCATAAAATCGATAAAACCCCAAATTTAAACAAAAAGTCCAAAAAGTCCCAATTTACATAAAAAATTAACCAAATAAAAACTAAAACCATAAATAAGTATGGAACAATCTAATAACCATGTGGCCACTGTTGAGTTGCTCCGATCCGTCTAAGTCTGGGGATTACCTAAACACATTAAATAGAAGGGGTGAGTTTATGTAAACTCAGTGTGTAATCCCCACAGAAAGCAAGTATACAGTAAAACACAGTAAACAGTCAAACGCAGCCTGGCCTAAGCCCATTACAGTTTTAGTATTAGATATGCATTAGGGCCTTAGCCCCTCACAATATCAGTTATGCATACAGTAATCAGAAAACAAAAACCTACCCACCAGCCTCTATACACCATCTCCGACCATCCCTACACTTCCTGTGGGGTTTAAAACACCCATCCAACCCTACACTCCAAGCTGTACCGAATGCAACACATAACAGTATATCGTAGCTGAGCTGCTAGATAATAGGCTTAAAAGCCTTTCAGTATATATTGCAGTTAAGCTGCTAGTTAATAAACTTAAGAGTTTTTCAGTACACTTCCTCCAATAACTATCATCCCACCCCAATGCAAATGCAAATAACATACTCAATGCAGACATACAGTATATGGCATGTTGTTATATGGTTATCAGTTATACATACAGTTTAGTATACATACATATAATTATCATGCTCAATACATACATCATACATTCAGTTCACACATTTAAGGGTCTAAGTAATGCTTACCAACCCTATAGTAGGTTCACAGTCGACTTGGGCGACCCGTGCAGCCTTAAAGAAAATTTTAGTTAAATGGGCCCACATGTCCATTGGCTTGCCCATGTGGGCCCACATGCCCGTGTGGCTCACACGCCCGTGTGGCGTCGACAGTGGGGTGTTCAACTTTTGCCGAAACCCTACTTTTTACGTTCTTGGGTACACACTTGGTATCAATTAAAGCTAAAACGATCCCCAAGCACTCTAGAACCTATATTCGATAATCCAAAGCCCGAATTCAGAGATACTAACGAAAACTAAATGAAATAATATCGAAATAATTAACCTTTAACTATTAAAACCTTACCTCTAATTGAATAACAGAAACTTCCCGCGCACTTAAATTGATACTGGCTGATCTTCAGCCCTTTGATTAACTCCTAACAACCCAACGAAACTCTTATTAATCCATCAATTCATTTAACCAAAATAGAAAATGCACCTCAAAACTTACTGAGACTTACCAAACGCACAAAAGATGTGGAGACGACAGAAATAAGGGTTCAATTTACCAAAAAGAAAGCAAGAAACAGGAAAATGGCAAGGAAATTTGACAAGAAAGGAAGGCTAATGTTAAAAAGTTTGGGCAGGGGAGAGAGAGCCAAAATTTTGAAAACAAACAAAAATAATCAGGATAACTCCCACAACTCCCCATATTCCCCAAATCTCTCCACTAAACCCACTACTCAGATTTTTAATCCAACACAAATTCTTCTCTATCGAGCGAGCAAAAATAATAGCATCCAATCTTGCGCAAGGACTCTAACCCACAACTTCCAGTGTAACAGCCTGAATTAGGGCCAAGTTTGATTAGTGGTTTCGGGACCATGAATCCGAAGTAGAAAAATTTATTGTGATAAATTTTAAGATCTATAGTATGATTGAATGCATGTGTGAAAGTTTCGTTAAGAAATTTTATCGATAGAGGGTCCAATTTGACTAGTAGGACTAAATTACAAAAAGTGCAAAATATGTGTTCTAGAAGTTTTGGGTGTCTAATTGAAATGGATTTGAAAATTAAAGGTCCTTATTTAGTAATTAGACGATTATATATCATGATAGACAAAAATGGACATGGAAGGGTAAAATTTCAAAGAAAGGCTAAAAGGGCATTTTGGTCATTTGGTAATTAAATGAATTAAAAAGACAAAATAAAGCCAAAATCTTGTCCATCTTCTTCTCCTATGGCTGAACACCACTAAAGAAGACATGGCTAGGGTCTTTCAAGCTTTCTAGCTCGATTGTAAGTCCGTTCTAGCCCCGTTTTTAATGACTTTTACATTTTTGAAATCCTCGTAACAAGATCTATCTATTTCTACCACTAATTTGAGATATGGTTAAAGTCTAGGGTTTTGACCCATGAATAATATGTGTGTATTTTTGTGTTTAATAGTAGAAAATGCATGTTTATGGTTAGAGAAATGACTTTTACTAAGTGATTTTCGGTGAAAATGCCTAAAAGGACTAATTTGTAAAAGTTATAAAATGTGTCACAAAAGTGTTATTTAATGAAAGATATGGGTTGCTACAAGTATAAAAGAGGTTTTGCTAGGCTTGGGAATTGAATAAATTGAATAAATTTCATTTTTTGAGCTTAGGGTAAAAAATTTGAACAAAAGAAAAGAAGTAAGAACACCTACACTTCGACAGAACACTTGTAGAACTGTGATGTCAACACCAACCGATGGGAAGAGAAGATGAAACGCAAGAGAAGAGGGAGGGGAGTTCAGCTATGAAGGAAAACCTAAAGAGTATAACAACAAGAAGAAGAAATAATCGGCTATAGGAGGAACTGAGAAGAAAACGACAATGTGGGAGTGGAGAGGGGTTGAATTCGACCAACTTAATGAAAAAGAAGAGATTAGGGAAAAAAGAGGAGGTATTCGGTCATAGATAGAGTTAGAAACTAATTGCTAAAATGAGAGCCCAATGAGAACAAAGACTACTGAAACCAGAAATGAGAGAATTTGGCAAAATTCGGCTTTTCAGAATAACAGGAACTTGAACAAAACAAAAAGGGAAAAGTGCACAACAGGTCAAGTGCAAATTCGACACATAGAGGGAAGAAAGGAAAAATGCAAGAGAGAAAAAAGAAAATGAAAAGGGAAAACCGAACAATAATGCATCCAAAGAAGTCTCAGTTGAAATTCCCTATGCTCTTCCCTTACCAATTCGGCACAAACTCCTTCCAAATCAAATCCCTTGAAATCCTCCACAAATCTCTCCCCATCACTCCTCATATTGCTCATTGAATCCCTCCTCATATCACTCAACTCCACAGTTCAAATTATCCTCAAACTTCTCAGTTTCAGTCAAACGAGAACACTCCCCACGCTAGGAGCAAAATAGATACCCCTTTGTGCCAGGCGTGACTTGAACATAGGCCTCTATGAAACACTGACATGCCACCTTGCCACCAGACCACAACTCTTTTTGTGTCATAAAACAAGCACTATTATTTAAAAGGCTTACGTCATAGTGTCCAGATTTATTTAAGAGCAAATTTAAAAATTCTGCAAAAGCCAAGATTCGAACCCAGGCTTCTCTAAAACTCCCAAACACACCTAAATCATCTAGCCAACACACCAAACATGCAATTTGTGTCATAACATGCAATAATTAAAAACTTAAATTTTTGGGGTGTTACAACTCTACCCCTTAAAGAAATTTCGGCCTCGAAATTTACCTGGTCAGAATAAGTGAGTGTATTGCTGCCGCATCGCCTCCTCAAGTTCCCACGTGGTTTCCTCTAAACTGTGATTACGCCAAAGCACTTTGACCAAAGGGACAGATTTCTTTCTCAGTACCTTAACGTCATGATCCAGTATCTACACCGGTTCTTCCTCAAAGGTCAGATCAGGCCTAACCTCAATCTCCTCAACTAGTACAACATGCGTGGGATCAGAGCGATAACGCCTTAGTATGGAGATGTGGAACACATCATGAATCTGGTCTAATTTCAGAGACAAATCAAGTTGATAAGCAATTGGCCCCACACGCTTAAGTACTCGGTAAGGCTCAATAAATCTAAGGTTAAGCTTGCCCTTCCGCCCAAATCTCAGAATTTTCTTCCAATGTGGAACCTTCAGAAAGACATAATCCCCCACTGAGTACTCGATCTCCTTACGCTTCAAGTTTGCATAAGACTTCTATCTATCAGATGATTCCTTTAACCTGTCTCAAATCAACTTTACCTTTTCTTCGATATCAAAAACTAACTCTAGCCCCAGAACTCGACACTCACCCAATTCAGTCCAACATGTAGGCATACGACACGTACGACCATATAACGCCTCGTGCCGTGCCATTTGAATACTAGATTGGTAGTTATTATTATACGCGAACTCCGCTAACAGCAAGTAGTCTTCCCAGCTACCTTGGAAATCAATTGCACAGCTTCTTAACATATCCTCCAATACTTGAATCACCCTCTCTGACTGACCATCTGTTTGAGGGTAAAACGCAGTACTGAAGTCTAACCTAGTACCTAGTGCCTTATGTAACTTCTTCCAAAACCGAGACATGAAACAAGGATCTCTATCAGATATGATAGAACTGGTACCCTATGCAATCTTACAATCTCGGTCACATACAACTTAGCCAATTTCTGCAACAAATAATCAGTATGGACCGGTATAAAATGGGCAGATTTAGTCAATCGGTCTACTATAACCCATACCGAATCCTTTCTAGTAGGCGTTAAGGGCAGCCCACTCACAAAATCCATTGTTACCCTCTCCCACTTCCATAGCGGAATCTTAACTGGTTGCAGTAAGCCTGAAGGCAATTGATGCTCAACCTTCACTTGCTGGCATGTCACGCACTTGCTCACAAAATCAGTAACTTCACGCTTCAGTCCTGGCCACCAATATAACTCACGTAGATCTTGGTATAATTTGTTTCCTCCAGGATACATAGCATAAGAACTACTATGCGCCTTTTACAATATAGATAGTCTTAAGTCTGAGTCTTTCAGAATACAAACTCTCCCACGAAAACATAATACCCCTTTGTTGTTTAGCCCAAAATCTGCAGTCTCTCCATTCTCAACTTGTTGAAAACGAGAAACCAACGACTCATCTAACAATTGTTTGCCCTTAATTTGTTCAGTCCACATCGGTCTCACTTGAAGCTCAGCCAACAAGCTACCATCATGAAACAGGCTGAGACGAGCAAACATTACTCTCAAACCAGATACAACCCTACGGCTCAGTGCATCAGCCACCACATTAGCCTTACTAGGGTCATACTCAATCGAACAGTCATAATCCTTAAATAGCTCTATCCATCTTCACTGTTTAAGATTCAACTCTTTCTGAATGAGGAGGTACTTGAGGCTCTTGTGATCCGTGTGAATAGTATGCTTTTCACCATATAGGTAATGCCTCTAGATCTTTAGTGGGAATACCACCGCGGCTAACTCCAAGTCATGAGTAGGGTATTTTGCCTCGTGTGGCTTAAGCTGGCGAGACGTATAAGCAACCACCTTACCATCTTGCATCAACACACAACCCAAACCAATGTGTGATGCATTACTGTAGACAGTGAATTCCTTCCCAGATTCTGGCTATATCAAGACAGGGGCCTCAGTCAAAACCTTCTTCAGTTTTTCGAAGCTTTCTTGCTACATATCAGTCTAATTAAACGGTACTCTTTTACGCAATAACTTAGTCCGAGGTGCAGCAATCAGAGCAAACCCCTTCACAAAATGTCTATGATACCCAGCCAGACCCAAAAATCCTCAAATTTCAAATGCGGTCTTAGGTGGTTTCCTATCTAGAACAGCTTTGATTTTTCGAAGATCAACCCTAATTCCCTCGGCATACACTACATAACCCAGAAATTTCACCTCCCACAGCCAGAATTCGCACTTGCTGAACTTAGCAAATAACTGATTTTCCCTTAAAATTTAAGAATGACTCGGAGATACGTGTCATGTTCATCCTCGGTTCTCGAATACACCAAGATATCGTCTATAAACACCACCATGAACTGATCTAGATAGGGTTGGAACACTCGATTCATGAGGTCCATGAAGGCTGTTCGTGCATTCGTTAGTCCAAACGGCATCACTAGGAACTCATAGTGACCATAACGAGTCCTAAACGTTGTCTTGTACACATCAGCTTATTTAACTCTCAACTGATTGTATCCAAAATGGAGATCTATTTTGGAAAATACCGAAGATCCTCGTAATTGATCGAATAGATCGTCAATCTTTGGTAAAGGGTATTTGTTCTTGATGGTCAGTTTGTTTAATTGTCGATAGTCGATGCACATGCGTATAGACCCATCCTTCTTCTTCACATATAGGATCAGTGCTCTCCATGGAGACACACTAGGTCGAATAAATCCTCGATCCAACAATTCCTGAATTTAGGCTTTTAATTCCACTAGCTCCTTTGGTGCCATCTTATAAGGGGCGATGGACACCGGAGCCGTTCCAGGCAGTAGCTCAATACCAAATTTGACCTCACAGTTAAGAGGCAACCGAGGAAGCTCATCAGAAAATACATCGGAAAAATATTTAACAATTATAATATCTCCAATAGAAGGATCCTTCGAATCAGCAAAACCAATGTAGGCTAGAAACGCCTCACAACCCTTGCGAACCAGTTTCTCGGCCATTAATCCTGAGATCACGTTACATAGATAATCTCTTCACTCCCCTATCACAGTCACCTCATCATTCTCGATAGTCTTTAACACCATACGCTTAGCAGCACAATCCAAACTTGATTGGTGTTTCACCAACCAATCCATCCCTAAGATTAGGTCATATTCACCAAACAGTAGTTCCATCAAATCCACTGGAAAAGTAACTCCTTGAACCTCTAAGGGCACATTCCTAAATAACTTATCTACCCTTACTGATTGTCCCAGTGGGCTTATCACAGTCATCTCACTAACAGTATTTTCAAACTGAATGCCCAAAGTCCCAAACACAATACATGCAATGTACGAATGTGTAGACCCAATATCAATTAAAGCAGTGTAAGGTACATTATAAATTAGGAGCATACCAATTATAACATCTGGGGCATCGCCATCCTCTCGACGACGTGCAACATAGACCAATGCTGGTTTCCTTACCTCAGTGTTACCAGCACCTCTGCCAGGTGCTCAACGACCTTGTCCCATACCATTTCCACCCCTAGCCTGACCACAGCCTCTCGGTGGCTACTGACCACCTCTTACTGGCTGAACAAAACCCTAACCTCCAGCTTGCATCTGAATAGGCCTTTGAGGATAATTCTTAACCTGATAATCCATCAACCCACATCTGAAGCACGCCCCAATCCTTTTCCAGCACTCACCCTGGTGAGATCTCCAATAATCTGCGAAGGCTGTGGTCTAGCAACAGTAACATGAACTCCAACTCGGACAGGCCCATCAATTTTGACCTTCTTTATATGCCTTCCAAAAAAACTCGAGGGCCTTAAATCCTTCTTATTTATGCCTCTATCTTTCTCGCGGTTCTAGCGCTCAGAGCACTTCACGTTCTCAGTAATTTTTCTCTTTTCTACAAGAGCAGCAAAGTCTCGCTCCCTCTGTGGAGCTATCAGTACTCGTAATTCATCTTGGAGGCTGTCCTCAAAATGTACGCAGCATTCATACATAATCACTACTATCCCACAAGCATAACAACTCAACCGCTACGCCCACGTATTTTCTTTAGACAGCTTTATTAAAGAAGTCCCATGTTAACTGAACGGCCTGTGTACCTTCTCTCATAGTCAGCCACCACTAGTAGACCTCATCCTGTAGTAAGGACACTGCTCCTTTTAACTTTTGCTCAGTAGTGCAGTCGAGGTCGTCCATTATTCTTTCAGTGGCCTCTAACCAGTATTCTGCCACATTTGAAGCTACTCCAGAAATTCCCCTGAATATTTTCGTTCCATTAGACCGGAGTCATTCTAAAATTGACCCTCGGTTCACTGCACCAGCACTAACTCTAGCAACCCTCTCTAGAACGCGGGGCATAGCTTGGGATAGAGTATCATCCCCAGCCACTCGATCATACCTCGTCTCAGTCACCGATGAAGCTGGTGCCTCCCTAGCAGGCATGTGGCTCGATGCCGAAGACCTAGCTCTAGCACTTCCTCGACCTCTACCTCAGCCTTGTGTACTCCTTCTGTAAGTACCTCTTATGCTCATACCGTATAGCGTATTATCTTTTTTAAGAGTCTTATGTATCAGTTGATAATTCTAGTAATTATTAACAAATGTGTCATGAAAGACAGTAATTAGGGTTTGTTTTTGTGAAAAAAGTTCTCACTACAATTTTCAGTTTCCCATAGTTTCAGTTTCCTCTATCTAGAGAGTTTCAATATAGTCCTACTATCTATAGTAGTCCCTCAGTAATACATTCCAGTCTATAACAGTAAACAGCATTAAAGAACTTACTGATTTGGCATCGGACACTCGGTGTGCCACACTTATGAATCTTTCAAAACGTCTTCAATCATTAAAATCAACTTTCAGAAAATATTTTTCCAAACCCATTCCACAGTTGAGTTTTGTAACCCGACTCTGATACCACTAAATGTAACAACCCAAACCCGGCCTAGACGTTACGATTGAATCTGACGTGTCACATCGATGTGCTTCCCAAAATTTGGATTTGTTGATAAAAATCTATATTTAAGTTAAAACCTATTTAGTTTTTATTGCTTGAGAAAATTCGACACATTTCGTTATTACAATTTGAAATCAACTTATCAAAATGTTTGTCATATTTGTTACCGTTGGTTTCTAAAACTAAATAAAACCGCGGAAGTTCTTTTTTAATTGAAAACTTGAAGTTTAAAATACGTGTTTTTCTTTAAAAATAGTTATTATTTTGAAAACTCATTTTTATTACACTAACTATTTAAAATAAAAAATCAAAACCCAATTAAAAATTAAAATCCTCAAAGGCCTTATTACAAAATGTAAAACCCAAATATGAATTTAAAATAAATAAGTCTAAAGCAAAACATTCCACCTTCGAGTCCCTTTCGGCTCCAAATCGTCTAAGGTTGGGGATTACCTGTACAGTTAAAAGGAAGGGTGAGTTTGTAAAAACTCAGTGTGAAATCCCCTATCAGTCAATCAATAAACAGTGCATGCAGTAACAGTCTAGGCCTGAGCCCTATATAGTGACAAAACAGACTGGGATTTAGCCCTATACAGTAACAGTATGGGTCTAAGCCCAATACATTATCAGTACAGCAAAAATATGCAACCCACCCCAATCCAGCCAACACACCACCCGTACCAATAGCATACCATGTGGGGATAACATCAACCCACCCAGCCAACAAACCAATATCGCAGCGAAGCTGCTAGTAATAGTAACGCAACAAAGCTACTAGTAACAGTAAACATGGCAAAGCCACCAGTATCAGAATATGTGGCAAAGCCACCAGTATCAGAATATGTAGTAAAGTTACCAGCAACAGTAAATACGTGACAGAGCCACCAGTACTTCCTCTATAATAGTATCCTAACCCCATGCAGTATGTCATGTCATAAATATTATGTGTATGCAAAGTGTCATACTCAGTACAGTCATACAATCATTACACACACACCAATCAACCTACCTCTAGGGGTATAATGATCATCTCTAACTATTAGGGGTAAAATAGTAATTTAAGCCTCTAGGGGTATTTTGGTCATTTTACTTATTTTAGTGTCTTGGTACAGATAATGACCTTTTCTAAGGTCTATAATCGCCTTGAGTTACTCGGATACCCTAATTGATTGAGACGGTGTATTGGGCCTAAAGCCCAACATTTGGCCCGAGTGGGCCCACAGGCCCATGTAGCCCATTTAGCCCAAATTTAGTCATGGCTATACGAAGTCCCTAGCCCAGTCCAGTATTTGATACCTTTCATGAATTTAATCCATGTGGGGCCCACGAGCTCATAGGCCCACACGGCCCCTTTTGGCCCAACGTTGCCCATTACGGCCAAAGCCCACGAGGGTAATCATGGAGGCCTCTATAGTCAATCGCCTATTATTCCTAGCTCGGTTTTACCACACGAGCGATCGCACACTTATGAGGCCTTAAATACCGAAGTTTCGGCTTTTCGACAGTAAGGAACACCCTATTGCCTGAATGAATCGCAGACATCTAAAAAAAGTCTTAAGTGCAACCGTGGATCTTTAGTAGGCAATCTACTAAACTGCCCTACAGTTTGTAACATTTGAAATATCATTGGCTTTAACTCGAAATGTTGAGCTTGAATATGCGGCCTGACAATTCCTGGATTCAAATCATTCAAGATCGACATTACATGTTTTCTGATGGGTCTATCTCTGTCATCTATTATTCAATGAATATCAACATCCCTTCCATTCTGATGTAATGAATATTCTCTAACCTGATCATTTTTAATTCTTTCTGCAATGGCCCAATTTAGCCCGGGCCCATACCAAAAACAAAAAGCCAAAAAATAATAAAATTAAATTAAATTTAATAGTCCAATGTCCATACAATAACCAAAAACAAAAAAAAAAAACAAATTACAATAGCCCAAAACAGGCCCAATTAAATAAACCTAAACCTATACTAGCCCAAATACACTTATGACCCAAACCTAAGGCCCGAATACAAAAATTAACCTAAAAACACTAACAATATTTTCAACAAACCCTAACCCTAGGGCTCACTGCTGCGCTGTAGCCTTTTCCATGCTCGTCGTTGCTCCTCCGTCACTGCCACGTCATCTCCAGTTGGCCTCTCTTGTATCTGCAACAGACTAACAAACGGAAACAACAACAACTAATATACAGCAAATAACAAAATATACAATAGTGAAAAACAAAGAAAAATGAAAAATTAGGATTTTTGTATTTTATTTTCAGCTATAAAAGGGCCGAATAAGACGATTGTAAGTTTTTACGAAGGAATAGAAGAAAAAATAAAAAACTTTGAATCTAAAATTTTTTTGAAGGTAATCTTTGATTTTCGTTGTTTCATTTCATTCTTTGAGTTTTTTTTCCCTATTCTCTTTCTTTTCCACATATACGAAAATAAAAAGGGAAAGAAGAAAGACTTACCTGAACCCGCGGTCACGACGCCGAAAGGTCCTTCTCTGTCGTCGAAACTAGGCTCAAAAAAGGGTGGTCGGATGGCTCTTTGATCTGTTAAAGGAAAGCAAAAATGGGGGGTGTTAGGGATTTGGTTCTGTTTTTTTAGAAGAGAAAGAATCTTTGTTTTTTTAAAAAAAAAAAAGGAAAATGGGGATCTGTAACGTTTTTCAAAAAAAAATGAATGGTGATTTAAATAATATTTGAAACGGTGTCGTCTAAGGAAGGGAGGATCTGCACATTTTGGGATTTTGGGATATTTGCGTGGGTAGTCCCTCCTATTCACAACATTATGTGATTTAGTCTCTTTTCTTTTTTTAAATTTTGGCCCTATTTTTTTACTTTGATTGCATTTTGATACACCCTTAAGCTGTGCGTTTTGGAAGGGAGGGGAAATTTTCCTTTTTAGTCCCTCATTATTATTCACGCGTGTGATTTAATCCTTTTTCTCTTTTATTTATTTCTGATTTGCCTCGAACTTCAGTTTTAAGTCTCAATTTAGTTCTTTTTCATTATTTTTATTATTTTATTTTCAATTTAATTAATTATTTGTAATATTATTATATTAGTTATACTTTTCATTATCATTTATTATTATGGCTATTATTATTATATTTATCATATTTATTATTATTATTTTTGTTACGTCTATTATTATTATTGTCATATTATTAAATTGATTTATTTAATATTTATGCATTGGTTCATTTACCTATCGTTTTTTTCTATATTGATTTATTTTATTTTCACCTTTTTGCAAATTCATATCTTATTTATTTATTTCGAGTTTTTACGAAGCAATTCTTTTAAACTATTTTGTTTTATTATTTTTTTATTATTTATTTTAAATGTTTTTTTATATAAGGTTTATTTTATTTTTGTTTTTATTATTTTGGTATCGTTGTGATTAAGTTTTTTTTCCTATATTATTAGTTTAAACTATCTTATATATATTGTTCATTTTAATCTGTTTCTTATAATATCTATTTAAATTGTTTTATTGTAAATTATTTCGTATATTATTTATTTTAAGTTTTTTCTATATTGTTTATTTTAAACTTGTGTATATTCTTTATTTTAAATTTTGTTATTCATCATTTTTTTCAATCATTTTGGTATCTTATTGATTTTTAGATTTTTACATTATTTATTTTGAACTCGTTTGTTATCATTTTAAATTATTTTATGTTTCATTTCAATTTGCTTTATATTAGTCATTTTTAAATTATTATGTATGTTATTCACTTGTTTTTTATTATCATTTTAATTTGCAAATAATGTATATTATGTGACCATCACGAATCGTTTTGTTAAGTACATTCGATCTTGTTTGCATAATAATTTCATTCACAAATCATCATTTTAAATAAAAAAACATTGCTACATTTCATTCAAAAATTTTAAAATAAGGCAATATTCGGTATTTGGGAGCTTCGTGAAATCTTGCCCTAACGTGCTGGGTTTCGATTTTTCATTTGACCAAATAACCAAATATCCTTTTAAAACTTCAATGCATGAGTTTTGAAAAAATTAAGAGATGATCTTGGTTTTGAGGGATTAAAATGTCGTATCCTAACGTACTGGATGTGATATTTTATTACTTCGGGACAAGAGAATCTTAACATTTTGTTAAAAGGGATTGTATTTTAAAAATATTTTCAAATTTTTGACATTAGGACATTAGTTAATCAATTAGGTACCAATTTTGGGCGTTATGAGGGTGTTAATCATTTTTCGTACATAACCGACTCCCAAACCCGTTTTTCTTGAATTTCGTAGGCCAAAATCAATGTTTTAATAAAACAAAACATTTTACAAGGTGATCCAATCATACCTCAAAAAAGATTGGTGGCGACTCTATTTTCGTTTTTAAAGTCGATCCCCATTTTTCAAAATAAAAATGGTTTCGACAGCTTGGCGACTCCGCTGGGGACCAATAAGAGAGTTAGGCCGTAAATTGATTATTTTCTGACCTTTTGTTGAAAATTGAAAATATAATTTTAAAAATCTACGATCCTTTTTATTACATTTGTCTGTTTGATTTTCGTATGATTGTTATGGTTGACCGCTTGGTTACACCTTTTAAGGGGGAGTGAGAAACTATGCCTTCATGAGGTTTTCACCTCTACATGGGCTAATGGACTGCTTCCGGGATACATCCGTACTTATGTCTTCGTGAGATTTTCATCTCCGCATGGCCATAGGGAAATGTATTCCCCTGAACTGAACTCGGTCCATATAAGCCTATAATGGGTGAGGATCAAGGAATTTACCGATTTAGGTACCCCTTCCTTAGAACCGAACCGCATATAGAAGCCCTAAGAGCCCACTCTAGGTAGAGTTATGCCGAACCCTAGTGGTCACCCGAATAGGTGCTTTATTTTGTTGTTTATTTCTTCTGTACTGACGTGTTTTCTTTTGTCTTGATGATGATTGTATTGCATTTTTCATCATAGAAAAGAGGTATTGATTCACGTTCGGTTACTAAATAGAGAGTTTTTCATGGAAAATAAATTTCTTGATAAAGTGGATTATAATACGGTTGTTCAAATATGGTCCAAGTAAACACAGCGAGAGAAGACTGATAGTCCGCGGAGGAATACAATACTTTGTTTTATTGTCCAATGATTCAAGCCGACAAAGACTATTCGAGAGCCACAACGTCTCGACTTTCTTAAAAGAGCTAACGAGCATTACGGGGATAAGTGAGCAATGGATCGCGGCCCAGATCAAGCAAAATAGAGACATCTTTTGGAAAATTTGCAAGATTAGACTATAGTATATGGATATGAATAAAAGGATCAGCGTCTTCGCCTGGAACATGAGGGCAAACCTGCATATGTAATCCGTTTTATGTAAAGAAATTTGTTTTCTAGAAAAGTTGTTCTAATGGAATTGAATTAAGAATTAACACACCTCTTTCTTTTTGTATTAATTCCATTCATTTGCATTGCATTTCATTATATGCATTAAATTTTCACAAAAGGACCCTAATTAGGTAAAATTATTTCAGTTAACCTGGGAATCGATAAAAGCCTACCAACTAAGCATCGTTATGGTACTCGCGCTAAGACAAAAGATATGGACCAAAGGTTGGAAAGACGCGAACAATTTCAAAGAGAAATGCAAGATCAGTTACAAATACAAATGCAAGAGCAACTTGCCAAGATCCAGCAAGACATAAGGGACCAAATGCTGGAGTCCCAAAGGAATATGATGGGTCAATTGACCCAACTACTGACTAGGGGATTGGAAAAAAGGAAAAAACCCCATAGCCAATGGTAGAGATGACAATGAAGATCCCATCTATCCCCTAGGTTACCCTAACAAGCGTTCAAAACTAACCAAGCGCATATACGCAAGGGGTACCCGTTATTATCATACCCCAACAGTATCAGGTCGGTACCTCGACACTTATGGACTACCCAATAGGCTCAGGCTCCAATCTGGAGGACAATCCAATCAATCCTACAGTTCCTGATCTAGACAAAATGGCAAAAATAGTAAAAGAAAGGGTGGAACTGCCAAAGAAACAAGATGATCGGTATAGGTGGTTGGAGGAAAATTTTAAGGCAATGGAGAATGCTGACTACTATTGTAGGACTGACGCCAAGGATCTGAGTTTGGTCCTCGATCTAGTACTTCCGCCAAAATTTAAGACTCTAGAGTTTGAAAAGTACAATGGGACTAGTTGTCCTGAAGCTCACATCACGATATCCTGTCGAAGGATGAGAAGATATGTTAATAATGACCAGCTATTAATGCACTGCTTCCAAGACAGTTGATTGGGTCAGCAGCTAAATGGTATAATCAGTTGAGCCGTGCTAAAATTAATTCATGGAAAGACTTAGCACAAGCTTTTATGAGGCAATATAGCCATGTAACATACATGACACCTGACAGAATTACCCTGCAGAATATGGAAAAGAAGCAAGGTGAAAACTTTAGGCAATATGCTTAAAGATGGAGAGAGGTAGCAACACAAGTCCAACCACCTCTTTTGGAAAAAGAAACAACGATGCTTTTCATCAATACTCTGAAAGCCCCATTCATTAACCATATGTTGGGAAGCACTACCATGAGCTTTTCAGATATAGTAATGTCCGGCGAGATGATTGAAAATGTGGTAAGGAGTGGAAAGATAGACGTGGGAGAAAGCGTCCAAAGATTAACCCCAAGAAACAGGGAAAATGAAGTAAATAACCTGAGTATGTATAATAAAGGGTATTCTAAATCGGTCACCATAGGCCAACCGAGGGCCGTAACCACTAACTATCAAGGCTCTTCATGGCAGGAATCCATCTCGAGGCCAAATACAGAAATGCTCCAATTCACACCCATCTCAATGACGTATAAAGAGCTATATCAGAACCTGTTTGATGTGCATATGGTATCTCTATTTTACTCAAAACTCGTGCAACCTCTATTCTCGAAATATTATGATGCTAATGTCTAATACGAGCACTACGCGGGAGTAATGGGGCATTCAATCGAAAACTGCACTACGTCTAAAAAATTGGTCGAAAGGTTCATTAAAATGGGAATTGTGAAGTTCGACGATTCACCAGAACCTAATCGCTTTGATGAGGTAGTAAACGCGATAATTGAAGAAGGGGGCAAGAGAGTTACGACTCCTTAAAGAAGCCAAAAGCCTAGAAGGAATATCGAGGAATTTGAACATTAATGACGTATCAGAAAAGGGAACCGGGAATAAAAGTTTTTAAGCATCTGCCTTTACATACTTGGGAGTGTTTTGAACAATGGGACTATGGAAGAGATCCCTGTATTTTTTAGAGCTAATCTAGAGTAGTATTCAAAACACGCTTGTTTCTTTAAGCCTAGAGGCAATAAGAATCCTTTTGTGAACCAAAATCTTTATTTCAATAAAATGCATCTTTTTGAGTAAATATTCTTTTATTCTTTCCATTTATAGATTCTTTTGTTCTTTCGACTTTCTTTCAAATATACTTTTATTCTTCATTCATGATCATACTATACAAATAATCATCCTTAGAATCATTTATTCTTTAGAATCTACCTTCGTACCTACAACAGGTCCCCAGATATCAACGACATGAGCAACGCTGCTACGGACTCAGAATCTCCTTTTGAGTGAGATATGTGTCTAGAAGGATCTCAAGACTTCGAAGATGATAGAGATTGTAACTTATCTCTTGATTTGTTAAGGATGGTAGAATAAGATGAAAAATAGATCCTACCTTACAAAAAGTCAATGGACAATGAGCCTAGGAGAAGAGGAGGAGGCAAAGATCGAAGCCTGCATCACTACAAATATCAAAGCGATACGTCATTGAGTTATTCCAAGAATTCAAAGATGTTTTCGCACAATCATACCAAGATATGCCTGAGCTACTAAGACTTGTAGATACTGTTAAGGCTAAAAGAGGTCCATAAGAGTGTCTGAAGAACACATGCTAATGGTTTTACAATGGCCAGGAAAATCATGAGGTTCAAGTACTGTTGGTCCACCATGGAAGGGGATTACATCAGTTATGCTGTAAATGTCAAATTTAGGAAGACAAGACTTATGTGCCTCATTCATTTCTTTACAGATTTTTTATATGTAGGGCATGGATGTTATTGGGCTGATCCCGTCAAAAGCTTCTAGCTGATATTGATTCATCTTTGTGGTTGTCGATTACTTCACTAAGAAGGTGAAAGTCACTTCGTATGCTAATGTTACAAAGTCGACAGTCATCAAATTTTAAAAAAATCCAAAAAAATCCCTAAAAAAGATCAAGTGCCAGTAAAGAATGCCAGAAAGGATCATGTCTAACATAACTGCACAATGTCAAAAGTTTGCAGTCTATTCAAAGATCAGACGCCATATCACAGTGCAATAAAGGCAGCTAAAAAGACAAAACAAAAGTACAAAAAAGGAGGAGAAAGAAAAAACAAAAACAACAAAAAAAGATCGTGGAAGGTGATTGAGACTTGTAAAGATTGGCATAAAGAAGTTACCATTTTCCCTCTATGCTTATAGAACGTCGACTAGGACCTTCACTGAGGCAACATATTTCTCATTGGTTTATGGAATGGAAACGGTTTCACTATTTGAACCCAATCGAAGAAAAATTTTAAAAGTTATCCGCAACGATCAAATGATGCGAGCTTACAACAAAAAGGTTCATCCTAGAGAATTCTACGAGGGAGACCTGATATTGAAGAAGATCCTTCCTATACAAAAGGACTTCAGAGGAAAGTGAATGCCAAACTGGGAAGGACCTTATGTAGTAAAGAATGCCTATTCTGGAGGAGCATTGATATTGACCGAGATAGATGGCAAGGACATGCCTAACCCGATGAATTTAGATTTAGTCAAGAAGTATTTTACCTAAAAGGGGAGATGCCAAAGTGAAAACCCGCAAAGATTGCCTTGAGACTTAAAACAAATAAAAAAATAATCAAAAAAATAAAAGAGAAAAAAAAAAGGAGAGGCCAAGGTGAAAACCCGCAAAGGGCGCTTTGAGACCAAAGGGGTTTTGAGTTGAAAACCCAAAAAGGGCAGCTCAAATTTTGATCAAAAGTGGGGCATTTGGTAGTCTTGCTATGCCTGAATTAATAATAAAGAAGTATGCTACGTCTTGAGGCATCGACAAAGTACTACAGATCCTCTAAACACATATTGAGCTCAAAATGGTCCTCAAGAAGTTTGTACAGAGAAGCTCAAGCTGCAATATCTAGGGCACCTAGTTTTCCATCTTACCCATTTTGAATTTGTTATCTTTGATTTCCTTATTCTTTTCAAGATACGCCCCAATCAATTTCCTTTTATTGCCTTGGCTATCTTTGATTAATTTAATTATTTCGAGCTATGCTCCTAATTAATTTCCTTCTTGTTCATTATTATGATTTTTTCAAGCATTTTGCATTGAAATAACGGCTAATGGACTAATAATACTTTCATAAAAGGAGTTTTGCATATTACTCTGGAAGCTTCAAAATAATACAAAAACCTAAAATAGGACTTTTGTTTATAACTCGCCAAGCTTAAGGGTTGGAAATATTTAAGAAAGAGGAGCCTAAATTGTGACTATCTCTTTGGATTTTCTATCAAAAATATCAGTTGAATGAGAAAACAAGATATTACGTCAATGATACAATCTCGACAAACAACGAGTAATGTCAAAAGGGGATTATTCTTGAAAAATAACATTCTACATTCATACATACACATCTGGTCATGTCACCCAGAAAATAGTGTAGTAGATCAGTTGATTGAAGAAGCCACAAATTCTGTACACTTAAGTTGCAGTGGGATGGATTAAAGAAGATACAAATCTTACACCCCTAAATTACAGTGGGAATGGATTCAGATCCTACACCCCTAAGTTGCAGTGGGAGGGTTTGAGAATGATACAAACCTTAGGTCCCAGAGGTACAGTAGAATGGACCCTAAAGTTACAGTGGGGCTAACTAGTTGAGCAAAATGTAATTGTTTCTTTGGGTTTTTTGTCGGAAAATGCCAGTCGAACAAGATGGCAGTATAATACGTCAGTGATAAAGCCCCTAATAAACAATGAGTGATGACACCCTAAGCATTAAAAATGGATCATTCTCATTTCTGCATTTATATGTCATTCATAACACATATAGTTAGGAGCATTTGATTTATTCCAATCATAGCATCCTAATCATTTGGCATAAGCATAGGTACATGAAACCGATTCTACATATCATGTCCCCAGAGGATGGCGTAGTAACATCGGTGAATTCACAGATCTAATCTCCCTAAGCAGTAGTAGAGCAGATCAAAGACGGCAAATCTTATCTTCCTGAGGTAGTAGGGAAGCAGATTTAAGCCACTAGCCTTATCTCCCTGAGTAGCAGTGGAGCAGGCTGAAGATTGTAGATCTTATCTCCCTAAGCAGCAGTGAAGCAGATTGAAGAGGCCGAATCTTATCTTCCTAAGGTAGTAGGGAAGTAGATTTAAGCCACTAGCCTTATCTCCCTGAGCAGCAGTGGAGCAGGCTTAAGATTGTAGATCTTATCTCCCTGAGCAACAGTGGAGCAGATCGAAGATGGCGAATCTTATCTATCCAAGGTAGTAGGGAAGCAGATTTAAGCCACTAGCCTTATCTCCCTAGCAGCAGTGGAGCAGATCGAAGACGGCAAATCTTATCTTCCCGAGATGGTAGGGAAGCAGATTTAAGTCACCAACCTTATCTCCTTGAAGTTCCATTGTAGTAGATCAAAACTACAAATCTCTTCTCCTTGAAATTGCATTAGAGTAGACTGAAGACAATAATTCTTATCTCCTTGAAGTTCCAGCGAAGTAGGTTGATACAAATATCTTCTCCCTGAAATCACATTAAAGACACAATTCATATCTCCATGAAGTTCCAGCAGAATAGATCGAAGCTACAAATCTTTTCTCCCTGAAATTACATTAGAGCAGATTGAAACCACCAGCCTTATCTCCCTGAAGTTGCAGTGGAGCAGGTTGAAATTACCAGTTTTTTATCTCCTTGAAATTCTAGCGGAGTAGATTGAAGTTACAAATCTCTTCTCCCTGAAATTGCATTGGAGCAGATTGAAGTCACAATCCTTATCTCTCTGAAGTTGCAGTAGAGCAGGTTGAAATTACCAATCTTTATCTCCTTGAAGTTCTATCGGAGTAGATCAAAGCTACAAATCTCTTCTTCTTGAAACTACATTAGAGCGGTTCGAAGCCACAATTCTTATCTCCTTGAAATTCCAGCGGAGTAGATCAAAGCTACAAATCTCTTCTCCTTGAAATTACATTTGAGCGGTTCAAAGCCACTATCCTTATCTCCCTGAAGATGCAGTGGAGCAGGATAAAAATACGCAAACCTTATCTACCTGAAGTTACAGTGGAGCAAGTTGAAATTACCAACTCTTATCTCCTTGAAGTTTTAGCGGAGTAGGTCAAAACGACAAATCTCTTCTCCTTGAAACTACATTGGAACGGTTCAAAGACACTATCCTTATATCCCTAAAGTTGCAGTGAAGCAGGATAAAAATACACAAACCTTATCTCCTTGAAGTTACAGTGGAGCAGGTTGAAATTACCGGTTCTTATCTCATTGAAGTTTCAACAGAGTAGATCGAAGCTACAAATCTCTTCTCCCTGAAATTGCAATGGAGTGGATAGAAGCACCAATTCCTATACCTCTGAAGACATAGTGGGATGGAATGTGGCTACTTGAAGAAAAGAAGTGCCAAGAAATCAAGATTTAACAAAACCGGGCAAAATTGACCCTTTTTTGTTATCTTTGCTCCATTCTCGTTATACGATAATGAGTAAAGAGGGGTAGCTGTAATGGCCCAATTTAGCCCGGGCTCATACCAAAACAAAAAGCCAAAAAAATAATAAAATTAAAATAAATTTAATAGTTCAATGTCCATACAATAACCAAAAACCCAAAAAAATAATAACAAATTACAATAGCCCAAACGGGCCCAATTAAATAAACCTAAACCTATACTAGCCCAAATACACTTATGACCCAAACCTAAGGCTCGAATACAAAAATTAACCCAAAAACACTAACAATATTTTTAGCAAACCCTAACCCTAGGGCTCACTGCTGCCGCTGCAGCCTCCTCCACGCGCGCCATTGCTCATCCGTCACTGCCACATCATCTTCAGCTAGCCTCTCTTGTATCTGCAACAGACTAACAAACATAAACAGTAACAACCAATATACAGCAAATAACAGAATATACAATAGTGAAAGTCAAAGAAAAATGAAAAATTAAGATTTTTGTATTTTATTTTCAGCTATAAAAGGGCCAAATACGGTAATTGTAAGTTTTTACAAAGGAATAGAAGAAAAGATAAAAAACTTCGGATCTAAAAATTTTCTAAAGGTAATCTTTGATTTTCGTTGTTTCATTTTATTCTTTGAGTTTTTTTCCCTATTCTCTTTCGTTTTCACATATACAAAAATAAAAAGGGAAAGGAGAAATACTTACCTGAACCTGCGGTCACGGCGCCGGAGAGTCCTTCTCCGTCGTCGGAACTAGGCTCAATAAAAGGTGGTCGGACGGCTCTTTGATTTGTTAAAGAAAAGCAAAAATAAGGGTGTTAGGGATTTGGTTCTGTTTTTTTAGAAGAGAAATAATCTTTTTTTTTTTAAAAGGAAAATGGGGGTCTGTAATGTTTTTCAGAAAAAATGAATGGTGATTTAAATAATATTTGAAACGGTGTCGTCTAAAGAAGAGAGGATCTGCGCATTTTGGGATTTTGGGATATTTGCGTGGGTAGTCCCTCCTATTCACAACGCTATCTGATTTAGTCTCTTTTCTTTTTTAAGTTTGGCCCCTTTTTTTACTTTGATTTCATTTTGATACACCCTTAAGCTGTGCGTTTTGGAAGGGAGGGGAAATTTTTCCTTTTAGTCCCTCCTTATTATTCGCCAATGCGATTTAGTCCTTTTCTCTTTTATTTATTTCTGATTTGCCTCGAACTTTAGTTTTAAGTTTCGATTTAGTTCTTTTTCATTATTTTTTTATTTTATTTTCAATTTAATTAATTATTTGTAATATTATTATTATATTAGTTATATTCATGATTATCATTTATTTATTATTATGGCTATTATTATTATATTTATCATATTTATTATTATTTTTGTTACTTCTATTATTATTATTGTCATATTATTAAATTGATTTATTTAATATTTATGCATTGGTTCATTTACCTATCGTTTTTTCCTATATTGATTTATTTTATTTTCACCTTTTTGCAAATTCATATCTTACTTATTTATTTCAAATTTTTACGAAGCAATGCTTTTAAATTTTTTTATTATTTTTATATTATTTATTTTAAATGTTTTTTATATAAGGTTTATTTTATTTTTGTTTTTATTATTTTGGTATCGTTGTGATTAAGTTTTTTTTCCTATATTATTAGTTTAAACTATCTTATATATATTGTTCATTTTAATCTGCTTCTTATAATATCTATTTAAATTGTTTTATTGTAAATTATTTCGTATATTATTTATTTTAAGTTTTTTCTATATTGTTTATTTTAAACTTGTGTATATTCTTTATTTTAAATTTTGTTATTCATCATTTTTTTCAATCATTTTGGTATCTTATTGATTTTTAGATTTTTACATTATTTATTTTGAACTCGTTTGTTATCATTTTAAATTGTTTTATGTTTCATTTCAATTTGCTTTATATTAGTCATTTTTAAATTATTATGTATGTTATTCACTTGTTTTTTATTATCATTTTAATTTGCAAATAATGTATATTATGTGACCATCACGAATCGTTTTGTTAAGTACATTCGATCTTGTTTGCATAATAATTTCATTCACAAATCATCATTTCAAATAAAAAAACATTGCTACATTTCATTCAAAAATTTTAAAATAAGGCAATATTCGGTATTTGGGAGCTTCGAGAAATCTTGCCCTAACGTGCTGGGTTTCGATTTTTCATTTGACCAAATAACCAAATATCCTTTTAAAACTTCAATGCATGAGTTTTGAAAAAATCAAGAGATGATCTTGGTTTTGAGGGATTAAAATGTCGTATCCTAACGTACTGGATGTGATATTTTATTACTTCGGGACAAGAGAATCTTAACATTTTGTTAAAAGAGATTGTATTTTAAAAATATTTTCAAATTTTTGACATTAGGACATTAGTTAATCAATTAGGTACCAATTTTGGGCGTTATGAGGGTGTTAATCATTTTTCGTACATAACCGACTCCCAAACCCGTTTTTCTTGAATTTCGTAGGCCAAAATCAATGTTTTAATAAAACAAAACATTTTACAAGGTGATCCAATCACACCTCAAAAAAGATTGCTGGCGACTCCATTTTCGTTTTTAAAGTCGATCCCTATTTTTCAAAATAAAAATGGCTTCGACACTTTCCATTTCTCACAATTCTTTGCTCCTTCTCAAGGTTTTCTCAATTTTTGGATCAAAAGAATACTTTTTAAGTGGAGAAATATCTCTACTCATGCACCAACAAAAATCTTGAAAACCAAAAATCAAATCAACTAATTAAGCTAAACTAACAAAATTAAAGAGGTAATAGCCAATTAAGCTAATTAAGCTAAACCAAAATTTCATCAATATTGCCAATCCCCAGCAACGGTGCCAAAAACTTGTCGTGTGTGAATGTGTAATGGGAATGTGCAAGTATACACGTCGAATCAAGTAACAAAGTGATGAGTAAGTATCATCTCCACAGGGATCAGGATTGATTAAAAAATGGTTATACTATTACTACGAATTTGGCTAATTAAACTATGCAAAAGAAACAGATGACAAATTGATGAAGAGAATTAATGAATGCATTAATAAAATCATTTATGAATGAAAAAAATGCTAGGGCAATTGAAATGTTGTGGCAATTCTCAAAGAATAAGTGGGGAGGATTTGTACTATTGAATAATAAAGGTTGGAATTACTTAGGTTTTACTTTTATATCATAATAATGCAATGGCAAAATCTGGAACATTCTACTACTCAGGGATTCACTACTGTAGTCTGCTTCTTTCGAGAACCAGACATTAAGCTATCATTTTATTAAAAGGGAAAGGTTACAGTTATATAGAAAGGCACACTATGTGTGAGCATTCCCAAGTATTTGATGTAATTCTAGATGGTTTAATGGGTAAGTAAAAGAAATGGCATGGTAAGTATACAAAAGAAATGGCTCATGATCTTATGAAAAAGTTGATGAATTAAATGATGTGTATATGAAATCTACTTACTACATGTTTGAACTCATATGTATCATCGATAAACCTACTAACTTGTGAGTTTGATGGTGTTTGTATAGGCTTTTATTATGTTTTTTCTATAGTTTGTGCTAAGAAATGGTAAGTTATTTTGAGTCTATACGAGCTTACTAAGCACTCGTTGCTTACGTAGTTACTTTCCTTTGTTTCATAGATTATCAGAAGCTTGATCGGTTTGAAGCTTGTCGAGGTCAATCATACTATCCAGTAACCATTTCGGTAGTTTTTGTGTATTTTGGCCAAAGTTATAAATGACATGTATAGGACCTTTTGTAATGGTATTTCTTGAATGTGTAATAGATGTTTTGGTATGCATATGCTTTGATGTTTATGTTTGGTTTGATGGACTTTAATGCCTTACCAAGTTGGGTCATTTTGGCCGCTTTTAGGTACTTGAAATGCATGATCTTTATTGATATATTTGTGGTGATATGCAAATGATTTTAAGTGATGTTAATTGATAGGTAAAGAACAAGGTTTTGTGATTGGAACATGGCAATATTGACTTGTTTTGGTTAGTGATGTTTTGACACAAATGTGGTGCCTTTGAATGGCATATTTGTTAGATGAATTAGGATGTTTGAAATGGTATGTTTAGATGTATTTGACTGATGTTTAAATCTCTTGAATGTGTGCACAAATGGATGGTTGGTTAGGTGTGTTTTGTCCTTGAAATGACTTGATTTTAGGCTCAAAATATGGATCAAATGGCCTGGGACACAGGCCGTCACACGGTCGTGCGTGTCACATAGTCGTGTGTCATTTGTAAATTTCTAGTGTTTTAAGTTAGTGAATTACATGACCTAGCACACGGCTTGCGATATGACCGTATGTTGCAACTCAGAGAGTTACACTGTCTGACACATAACCTACGACACGGTCGTATGACCCAACTTAGTGAGTTACACGAGTGAGAACACTGGCTAAGACATGGTCATGTGTCCCTTATTAATTTGTTACAATGTTTGGGCTATGCCACACGGCCTGGCCACACTATCATGTGACCCTTGTTTTCAAATTTTTCAATTTTTTCCAAATCTTCTATTTTGATTCAAATTAGACCCGAATTGCTTCTAAGCTATTTTTAGGGCCCCGAAGGCTCGATTTAGGGACCAAATGCATATAGTTGATTGGTTTCTAATAAGTTTAACTTATTTAATGTTATGATGTTAAATGTTTTCTGATTGTTTGATAATGTTCTGTAACCCTAATTCAGCGATAGAGACAGGTTAAGGGTGTTACAATGTGTCTCTTTCATTTCCTATTTCCTACCAAGTGTTTTTAGCTTGTTTAATGTATTAGAGGCTCCGATGGTCGTAAGTAATATTTTGGTTTTCTCGTTGGTACTTGTGCTTGCTTACACAAGGTCGTTACTAAACGTGGAAAAAGCAATTCGACCTTGCTTTTCCTAACAATTGCTTTTCCTAACACAAAATAGCATGCTTCGATAGATCCATGTACGAACATAGATTCTTTCTTTCCATAGTATGGCATACAATATTGTAGCTTGAAGCGTATCAATGTTGGACATATTAGAGGCTTGATAAACTTGAGTAGTAATAAACTATAGCCACATTCTTGTTTTCGGGGTTAGATGTTCTTACGGGATTGATATTGGGAAATTTGTTATGGGATGAAGTTTCCACGCATCTTGTCCATTCGTCAGGAGATTGATTATGTCATCCTTTTTTTCTCTCGGGAATTGCATGAGATTCATTCGTTGTACAGAATCATAGAGAGATATAGGAGCACAATAATACCTCAATATTTCCAAAGGTGATATCGAAACTTTTTCCCCGAACAATTATCTGATGCCATGGCATGTCCCATTCTTGATTCCTCTCGGCGTCTTTCAGGGCGATAAAACACTATTGGACAATTGGGATGCATGCGTGTTACTTAGGGGTCGTACAAAGTTTTTCCCAATGTTGCGTGTGAATGCGTAATGTGAATGTGCAAGTATACACGTCGAATCAAGCAATAAAGTGATAAGTGAGTATCGTCTCCACAAGGATCAAAATTGATTAAAAAAATGGTTATGCTATTACTATGAATTTGACTAATTAAATTGTGCAAAAGAAATAGATAACAAATTGATGAAGATAATTAATGAATGGATTAATAAAATCAATTATGAATGAAAAAATGCTACGGCAATTAAAATTTTGTAGCAATTCTCAAAGAATAAGTGGGGAGGTTTTGTACTGTTGAATGATAAAGGTTGGAATTACTCAAGTTTTACTTTTATATCATACTAGTTCCATGGCAAAATCTGGACCATTCTACTGCTCAGGGATTCACTATTGCAATCTACTTCTTTCGAGAGTCAGACTTTAAGCTATCATTTTGAGTTTTTGTATGTCTATAGAACTTAAGAATGATGTTTAGAATGTTCTTCCTTTCCCTGCACAGATCACAACTTCTACCTCTAGAGTGCTGCAAATATTCTTTTGAATACTCATCTGTATCAATAGATAATAATCTAATATATTTAATCTTTTCAGAATTAAATCAGATCTAACAACATATCATACAACCATCTATGTCTAGAGGTTGCATTCATGCATTTAAAATAATCACAAATCAAATGAAATAGTAATCTACTCAAAATTAGACCATAGGCATTAAAGATAGTAAAAATTCACCCAAATAATTCCAACACAATGAGATTTAGCTCATGGATTGGATATTCAAATCCAAAATAAAACTATTCAACATCATCATTCAAGTTTACAAATCACCAAGTTCAAATCAGAAAATAAACGTAAAACTATAGGAAGCTCTTGCTACTCCAGCTTTCACTTTAATACTAAAGTTTGATGCAAAACCCAGGGTAGATTTCTCTTCCCCTTCCTTGCGTCTATGATTTTTTTTCTCTGTAAGATGCTACGCTCTCCTCTCTTTTCTCTGAAATTTTCCACGAGAATTCGATGTAGAGAAAAACTACTCTCCAATTTCTTTCTCCCCAAAATCCTCGTCCCATTATGTCTCTTTCCTCATTTATAGGGTAAGTCCCTCTCTCTCAGCATACACCTTTTGCTTCCTCTTTTTTAGGGTGGTTTATTTGGTACAAGTACAGCTGGTTGAGAGTGAAGTGGACTGAGTGTTGCGTCATCTTTGTGGAATTGCCATGGCATTCTTGTTGGCAATCTAACCAACATTTTGCCATGAAAATATTTCACTTCCTTCATTTTCTTTCTCATTTATTTATTCTCTTCTTCATCTTGTACCTACTGCCAACCATGACCAACACCTTTCTTTCTAGTAGGAAAGAATGATATTTACATCATAGTCCAAGCTTTGTTATGCAATGTTCTAAAAATATCCTAAAAATGAAAACATATTTACTTAATTACAAACAATTAATTCAATTAAGAGGCCTAAAATATAACTCTTTTCAAGAGTTATCACCCAACCGAGTGATTCGATTATGTTTCTTGTCTCACTTGTCAAAGATACCAAGGGCTCAAAACCTCTCTCTTGAAGTGGAGCTTTTCGCTGAATCTCTCTCAGGTGTTTTTCTTTCTCCCTTTTCTCGATGATATTCAAAGTTATCAACAATCGATTCTTTGTTGTAGCGATTGCTAGTCATAGCTTTGGGTTTAATAAATAAAGAAGAGGTAGAGAATTCGCGGAATCCCAAAGAAAAGAGGTTGAATTTGACATGAAGACTACCATTGAATCATGTTACTTACTTAATATACTATAGGTAATAAAATATATGCACCTCACTTGTTAGCGAACTGTGTTAGCAAATAGGTAAACTAGATATGCGTATCAAGTTATCATATAATTATTGTGAAAGGTAAGTAAACTATCAAATTTGTATGAGCTTACTAAGTATTTAAATACTTAGATCTAGATTGCTTTTATCTTGTAGATTTTGGAACATTTAGAATGTATGGATCATATCAGCAAGAAGTTCACACTATTCGCCAAACATTGTGGTAGACTCCCGATCTATTTGAGTCAGCTTAAGTGGCATGTATATAGTCGTAGGGCTCATTGTAAAAAAATTGTTAAACTATGAAGGTGAGTATTGTTTAACTCTCATGATGTATGTTAATTAAATAAAAGTTCAATTTGTTTTGGCTTTGAGTCTTAAGTTCTGCAGGGCCTACCATAGTGTGGGAGTATCCACAAAATAATCCACTATTTTAAAGAATCCACAAGAAATGTTTCAAATTCAATGTTCGCCTTACTTTTTGAATTAGGGATATCCGCGAAATAATTTGTAATTTAATCATCTAAAATTTTATGCATGGTAGAAATGATCCGTCGAAGTAATCCGTCACCTATTGTTCTGCGGCATGATTTACCATAAATGTTTAAAGTATGTAATTATTTTTTGAGTTCATGCAGTAACTTTTTGTGACTCAGGTCCGACAATCGAACCAAGCAAGGGGTATTACATAATTGATTAGTATCATAAGTTGAACGGTTGATGATTTCAAAAGGTGAATTGTAGGTAAAATCCTTAATAGGTGTTTAATAGTTTGATGATCTTGTATTTGGTTAGCTGTTAAGAAAATGATGAATGATATGTTTTGGCATGATTTTGGGAATGTTTTAAACATGTTTAAATGATGCTATAAGAACTCTTTTGACCTATTTGAGTATTAGATTGAAGCAAGTGCCAAATGACCTTAAAATACCAAAAATAGGATTCACGTCGCAACGTCATATAGTGGTCGTCCTGACAAGGAAATGCATATAATTTCACGTTGAGACGAGGAACTCTATTGTCTTAACGAGGCCAAAATAGTTAGTGATGTTGCGGCGTCAATCATTCTAACATCGTGACATGACAAACTATTTTGGCAACGTCACGATGAAGAACTCCCTCACATCACAACATCGTCTAGACTTTTGAAATTTTGGCAATTTGGTCCTTGTTCGATCTCGGGTTAACTTTAAAGCTCATGTAAGCTTGTATTAAGCTCATTAAAGGTTTAATTTTGTTTTGAATTATTTATATCATAATAAATAATTATTTTTTTTCAAATTATCCATCAAATGTCTATAATTTTTCTATTTTGTACTGTAGCATTTTGTAGCTCAGTCCTGGTGATCGAGACAGGCTAGGAATGTTAGACATCTAACATGAGGGGTCTAGAAACTAATGAACCTTCCATCTCAATTGCAGATTAATGACAAGATCTCCACTTAGTACATCAAATGTTTACGTTTGATATTAATTGTAACATCTCGTTTTTAGTCAAATCAGAACAGTGGTTTTAGAACCACAAATTTGAGGCTGAAATAATTATTTTATTATTATTTTAATGTCTATAGCATGATAATATGATTGTGTGAAAATTTCGTTAGGAAATTTTACTGTTTGAATGCTTAATTTGATAAAAAGGACTAAGTTGCGTAAAGTGTAAAACTTGGGTTCTATAAGTTAAAGGTACTAAATAGCTATGAAATTAAATAGTTAAAGGATTTATGTGGAAATTATACCATTGTTAATGGAAGTGGACATTTATGGACATGTGTTAAGTGATTTTAAAGGTTATAAACCAAGGTTAAAGTAGTAATTTAAAAAATAAACTTTTAAAATAATAAAAATCAAATATGTCATCTTGTAATTTCTATGTAAGTACAATTTTGCTCGATTTTTAATAATTTCTATGTTTTTGAAATCGTTGTAACCTAGTCTAGCTAGCCTAGGGACTAATTTGCAAAACTGTTAAAGGTTTAGGTTTTTACCATTGATGAATCTATGTGCATTTGAATGTTTGATGATAGAAAATGCAACCTTGTTGTTAGATAAACAACATTTGTAAAGTGATTTTTGGTAAAATTACAAATTAAGGATTAAATTGAGAAATGTGATAAATTGTGAGGTAAAAGTGTGAATATGTGAAATATATGGGCTCTTATAAGTATGTTTAATATTCGACTAGGCTTGGGTAGGGATAAAATTGAATGAATTTCATTTTATGAACTTAGGGACTAAATTGTAAAGAAGTTGAAATATTGGGGGCAAAAGTGTAATTTTTCCAAAATAGGTTTTTTGGATTAAATTGAATAGAATAGTAATTGAATGAGCTAAATTTGATTATATATAGATCAAGAAAAGCAAAGATCGGAATTAGATCAGGGGAAAGACAAAGTGGTGGATTGATAGCTTGATTTTCATTCGTGTTATACGAGGTAAGTTCCTATAGTTAGAATTGAGTATTTAAATATGTACTTATTTGAAATGTATTTATAAGAATTGAGAAAATAAATTATATGATATTTGAAGGCCTAAATGATGAAGTCTGAATAATACCGAGTCCCGTTTGAACCTTAGGAATTCGCAGGATACGAGTGACATGTCACTAGGGTTACCATTTCGTTGAGATTCCTACATGTGTTGCAGACTCACCACAGCTTGTATAAGATTACGATATTTCAACTCGTAAGAGCTTTACCTCAGCTCAGGTGGAGCTTACTGTTTATAGCTTGAAAGAGCATATATGTTCAGGAATTGACGGATTACCTATTTGTACACTTCGAGTGTACCACCCGTGTATCTAACGATATTCTAAGTGCTTCGACAGGCACAATTCTATTATAGGTTAAATTAATTGATGAGAACTTGCATAATGAGTTGAATGAATTACATGGAAAAGGTATTTCATGTCATATTGAGATATGAAATGGATGGAATATGTGTACATGAAATTTGAATGATTATTGTAATCATCCATATGATTTGATGACTATTTGCACTTTACATGACTAACCTATTGGTGAATACATGTGTTTAGGCATTTGACAACATGATTAGGTTATATTATGTTTATTTACCTAAATTATGAATAAATGGTAAGTTTAATTCTATATTATACGAGCTTACTAAGTTTTATAGCTTACTCTGTTTCTTTTTCTATGTTTTATAGTGATTCAGAAGCTCGCTCAATTCAGAAATCATCAGAGATCGCATCACACTATCCAGCTATCATTTTGGTACTTTTGAACTTAGTTATTTTGGTTATATGGCATGTATAGGAGATGTGGCTAAAATGACCTATATGTTTTGGTTATGTGTATAGCCATGTGATTTGGCTTGTTTTGGTATATTTGGTTATGTATATATCTATGTAAATGCCATTTTGATGAGTGGTTTATAATTGTTATGTGAATGTTTAGATGTGAATTTGGTAGTGAAAGTAGTAAATGGCTGAAATTGGAAAAGAAATAGTATGCTAATAATAGGCAAATGATGCATGTTTGGAAGTTAACCATTTAGGTGATTTTTGGATATGAATTTAGTATGCTTGACTGGCTAATTGGGAGGTTTATGAGATCTTTGATTGTTAGTATTAGAATTGTATGAATTGGGCTTGATATTTGGTTGGTTTAATTGCCTATTGAGGTTATGGTTATATGCTTTTGAATTGTGTAGGTTGGCATCAAACTTGGGTGAGAAATGTGGCTTGGAAAATAGCCTATTTTCGTCCATATAGGTAGAGACATAGCCTTATGTCTCAGCCGTGTATGACACATGCTCAGATGGCACAGTCATATGTCCCCGGTAGAATTTAGTGAAAACAAGTTAGTGAGTTATACGAGTTGATCACACGGACATGTGGTTGGCCGTGTGACACAAGTCAGAGAGTTACACGGGGTAGGACACGGTCTGGGACATGGCCATGTAAGCCCATTTCGAATGTCCACATGGCCTGTGACATCGACGTTCTTCGGCCATGTGAGACACACGGCTGGGCCACATGGGCGTGTGTCCCCTGTATTTTGAAAATTTTCTATGTTTTCTGAAAAGTTTCTTGAGTTATCAGTTTAGTCCCGAACCACTCCTAATGCATGATTTGGGCCTCGTAGGCTTGTATTAGGGACAATGTGAATGTATGTGATTGATGGTTATTTGGAAATGGAAAATGTATGTGAAATGTATGATTATTTATGTAATAAGTCCGGTAATACTTTGTAACCCTATTCCGACGATGGATACAGGTTAGGGGTATTACATTAATTGTAAAATCATTGATCTTTCCTATCAAATATTCATTCTGTTGCAAATGAACAAAGTTACTACTAGTTATAGAATAAGAGATAGACACCAAAAGGTGTTTACTCATACATCTGCAGGGCCTCACCTAGAAAGTAATTCATTATAAAATCAACAAGTACAAGTTGTAATTTAAGTTCAACTCACTCCCCAAGTTGCTACCTTACTCCTATACATTGAACTAGATCATTCTCCATCTAAGTCTTTCGCACTGAGAGCTTAGATGTGAACTAATAAACATTTTAGTTTTGTTAAACAATTTTGCACTACAAACTTGTTCTTTAATGAAGAAATTAAGTGTTTCCCTTTTATTGTACAATAACCTAAATAAGCCGTCTATTAATAAGTATAATTTGACTTGTTGAATTACAATAAATGTGAATATCTAATTTCACAAGAGTAGCCTGTAAAAAAGTCTTCAATAAAGAGAGAAACAACAAAGGTCTTATGGTCATGTGGGAATTATTATTGTCATTATCACTTAAAGATATTCAATGAATTTAAGTAATTAATATATGATGAAAGAGAGCGCAAGGAATTAATTAATGCCCCACAAGCTAGAAGAGTTGAAAATGTTAAATCAGGGTTGATAATTGCAAGCGCAACCAGGATTAGAAAAATACAGGCAGATCTTTAGCTTATCACAGGTGGAGGAACATTGATTTGCTGAGGTTCAAGTTCATACAAATTAATATTTAGTCATTAAGAATAAAACAGAACCTGGAAATTTCTCCAGCACTGCCATATTGCAGAAATCTTTTCAATATCCAAATCCATATTGTGCAGTGTCGTCTAATCAGTAGCGCATTATGTCTCGCTCCAATCAACTACTGCCATCATCATTATTCGAATTAATGGAAAAAGACTTTTGATATAATAGGCATGCATATATTTTTATAATATATATAGGGCCTAGGCAGCGGAATGCATCATTAAATTTAACGGATTACTGAATCCAAAGCAAAGTTCCCTGGATTCATGGTGAGATTTAAATCTCAATATTTATGACCTTTGTCCTTATCCCAAACAGACTTGAGCATCTCTAATTTGTAAAAATGATAAGGGTGGGACTCTCACTTCGAATATTACAACATGCGTCCAAGTTATATCTAAGTATATGTTTGAGATTTGTAAATCTTCATACAAAATGGTTTGATTTTCTTTTTCTTAAGATACTGATATGGGGAAATAAATATGTTTTTCACGAGTGTTTAGGTCGGTTCGACCAAATTATTCACTTATTTTGCATTATTTCAACAACAAAACAGTATATTAAACCTAATCTCGATCTTTATGACTGTCTAAGTTGGGTTAAACAAATTGATTTTTTGTCTTTTTTATTTTTGAACTCTTAATTAAATTATTAGAATTAAGTGACCCGAATTCTTATTTAAATAAAATACGATGGAAAATAAAATAAAAGTAATATCCAAATAGAACTAGATTTCTTTTATTTTATTTTAGAATAAGGTTTTTTAAACCTTATTAAACTCCATCTGTTTTATATTGATTAGGATAAGATATTTCAATCCTACTAGAATATGGCTTTACAAGCCTATAAATAGACATAGTCTATTCCTCTTGTAATTGATTCGAATTCGACATAGTGAATTTTCTTCTCCTCTGCCCGTGATTTTTTCCCGAAAGGGTTTCCACGTAAAATATGTGTGTTAAAATCTATGTGTTCTTTATTTATTTTTTTATTTTTTATTTTTCGATATTTTGTCATTACCGACATTAATATATTTTCACAAATTGGTATCAGAGCTTCCGGGTTTTTTCATCTCGATCACGGTAATGGCGTCTTTGAAGTATGAAATTCTGCTGTTGGATTGCAACATCAAATTTGCATTGTGGCAGATTAAGATGCAAGCAGTTCTTGCGCAGATGGATCTAGAGGAAGCCCTGCTAGGGATAGATAAGATGCCTTCAACATTAATGGATGAAGAGAAGAAGCGTAAGGATCGAAAGCCATTAACACAGTTACATTTGCATTTGTCTAACAAAATTTTGCAAGATGTGATGAAGGAGAAGACCGCCTCTGGATTATGGAAAAAGCTGGAACAAATATGCATGTCGAAAACTCTAACCAACAAGTTGCATATGAAGCAACGTCTTTATGCTCATCGTTTGGAGGAAGGTACATCTGTGCACGAACACTTAACAGTGTTTAAAGAAATTCTCTCAAACTTGGAGGCCATGGAGGTTCAGTATGATAAGGAAGATCTAAGGTTGATTCTACTTTGTTCGCTACCCCCGTCTTATTCAACCTTTAGAGACACGATTTTATATAGCCGCGAGTCTCTCACAGTCGATGAGGTTTATGATTCTTTAACCTTGTATGATAAGATGAAGCATCTTGTGGTTCAGGGTGAGGGTCTCATTGTTCGTGGAAGACAAGATCGAAATGCTGATAATGATCGTGGAAGGACAAAAGAATGGAATCCTCGCGGTAAATCTAAGGGTAGATCAAAGTCTTCAAACAGAGGTAAAACTTGTAACTTCTGTAAGAAGAAAGGGTACATTAAATCTGAGTGCTATAAGCTACAGAATAAGATCAAATAGGAGGCTACGAATCAAAATGGAAAACAACCAAAAAATTTCGGTGAAGCTGATGTTGTAGAAGACTACAGCGATGGTGAACTTCTGGTCGCTTCAGTCATCAATTCTAAAGTGAGCGAGGAATGGATCCTTGATTCGGGTTGCACCTTCCACATGAATCCCAATAGAGATTGGTTTACAAATTACGAAACAGTGTTTGAAGGTGTTGTTTTGATGGGAAATAATGCTTCGTGTAAAATCACAGGTGTTGGAACGATTAAAGTTAAGATGTTTGATGGAGTTGTCAGAACACTTAGTGACGTATGACATGTTCCAGAATTGAAGAGAAATTTAATTTCATTAAGTACTCTTGATTCAAAAGGGTACAAATACACAGCTGAAAGTGGGGTTTTGAAGATTTCTAAAGGTTCCCTCGTTGTGATGAAAGGGCAAAGAAAGATTGCCAAGTTATATGTTCTACAAGGTTTTACTGTTACTGGTGATGCAACTGTCACCTCCTCTTCCTTGTCAGATGATGATATTACTAAACTTTGGCATATGCGCCTAGGGCATATGAGTGAGAATGGTATGGCAGAATTGAGCAAAAGAGGACTTCTTGATGGGCAAGGAATTTGCAAACTGAAGTTCTGTGAGCATTACGTTTTTGGGAAGCAAAAGAGAGTTCGATTCACCAGAGGAATCCATAACACGAAGGGAATGTTGGAGTATATTCATTCTAATCTGTGGGGGCCATCCAGAGTGCCTTCGAGAGGTAGAGCTAATTACATGCTAACTTTTATTGATGATTTTTCCAGAAAAGTTTGAGCGTTCTTCTTGAAGCAGAAAAGCGATGTGTTTTCCGCATTTAAGTCTTGGAAAACTATGATTGAAAAATAGACGGGAAAACAAATAAAACTCCTCCGCACAGACAATGGCTTAGAGTTCTGTTCTGATGAGTTTAATAAACTGTGTAAGTTAGAAGGGATCGTGAGACACTTGACAGTTCGTCATACTCCACAGCAAAATGGCGTTGCAGAACGAATGAATAGAATAATCATGGAGAATGTTCGATGTATGTTGTCAAATGCCAACTTACCAAAGTCATTTTAGGCCGAAGTAGCCTCTACTGCATGTTTTTTGATCAACCGATCTCCATCCCTTGCCATTGAGAAAAAGACTCCACAAGAGGTATGGTCTGGTAATCCTGCTAATTATTCTGATTTAAAGATCTTTGGGTGTCCTGCGTATGCTCATGTTGATAATGGAAAATTGGAACCGAGAGCCATTAAATGTGTTTTTTTTTGTTATGAAACTGGTGTAAAAGGGTATAAGTTATGGTGTCCTGAAAATAGAAAAGTTGTGATTAGCAGAGATGTTGTTTTTGATGAAACTGCTATGCTACCTAACTTATCTCTTAAAGATTCTTCCAATAAAGAAAATCAAAAGCAGGTGGAGCATCAGATTAATACAAAGTTGACTCCTCAAGCCAGTACAAAAATTGAGAATAGAGTTGCTTCTTCACCACAATACTCTATCGCCAAAAATAGAACTAGAAAAGAAATTAAACCTCCAAAGAAGTATGCTAAGGCTGATCTAGTTGCTTATGCTTTAAATGTGGCTGAAGATATAGATGCAAATCAAGAGCCATCTAATTATTCTAAGGCGGTTAGTTGTGAAGACTTAGAAAAGTGGATGTTTGCCATGCAAGAGGAGATGGAATCACTCCACAAAACCTAAACATGAGATCTTATAAAAATTCCTAAAGGTAAAAAGGCTGTTCGTTGTAAATGGGTGTATAAAAAGAAAGAAGGGACTCCAAGAGTTAAAGAAACCAGATATAAAGCAAGGCTTGTTGTAAAGGGTTATAGTCAAATTCTAGGAGTGGACTTCACAGATGTGTTCTCCCCAGTTGTGAAGCATAGTTCGATTCGAGCTTTGTTTGGTATTGTGGCCATGCATGATTTGGAGCTTGAGCAGTTAGATGTTAAAACTGCATTTTTGCATGGAGAACTTGAGGAGGATATTTACATGTAACAACCAGAGGGTTTTACAGTCTCAGAAAGAGAGGACTATGTTTGCTTGTTGAAAAAGTCCCTTTACGGTTTGAAACAGTCACCAAGACAGTGGTACAAGAGGTTTGATTCCTTTATAACTTCTCATGATTTCAAAAGAAGTAGCTTTGACAGTTGTGTTTACTATAAGAAAAACAATGATGGTTCTTTTGTATATCTACTCCTTTATGTTGATGACATGTTGATAGCAGCAAAAGATAAAGGAGAGATAAGAAAGGTCAAAGTCCAACTAAGTGAAGAATTTGAGATGAAATATTTGGGACCAGCAAAGAAGATACTTGGTATGGAAATTCTTAGAGATAGAAAAGCAAGTAAATTGTACCTAAGTCAGAAAGGGTACATTGAGAAAGTTCTTTGCAGGTTCAATATGCAAAGTGCTAAGCCTGTTAGTACTCCTTTAGCAGCTCATTTTAGACTTTCATCAACTTTGTCTCCACAATCAGATGATGAGATTGAGTACATGTCACATGTTCTATACTCTAGTGCAGTGGGATCTCTCATGTATGCTATGGTTTGTTCACGTCCAGATTTGTCATATGCAGTCAGTACAGTTAGCAGATACATGGCGAATCCTGGTAAAGAACATTGGAAAGTAGTTCAGTGGATTTTAAGATACTTATGAGGTACTACTGATGTTTGCTTACAGTTTGGAAGAACTAGAGATGGAGTCATTGGGTATGTTGATGTTGATTTTGCTGGAGACCTTGATGGAAGAAGATCTTTCACAGGTTATGTCTTTACAATTAGAGGTTGTGCAATTAGTTGGAAAGCTACTTTGCAAACTACAGTTGCTTTGTCTACCACTGAAGCTGAGTACATGGCGATTACTGAGGATTGTAAAGAAGCTATTTGGTTGAAGGAACTATTTAGTGAACTCAATAAAGACCTTCAAATCAGTACAGTATTTTGTGACAGTCAAAGTGCCTCCTTACAAAAGATCAAATGTTTCATGAGAGAACAAAACACATTGATGTTCGGTATCATTTTGTTCGTGATATTATTGCTCGTGGTGATATTGTTGTGAGCAAAATTAGCACTCATGAAAACCCTGCAGATATGATGACTAAGTCACTTCCTATAACCAAGTTTGAGCATTGCTTAGACTTGGTTGGTGTTCATTGTTGAAGTTAAACCCTTAATGGGTTTTATGAAAGAGGTGGAGAACTTGTTCGTTGAAAGTTCGCGATGAAAAACTTGTTCCTTGAAAATTCGTGTCAAGGTGGAGATTGTTAGAATTAAGTGACCCGAATTCTTATTTAAATAAAATACGATGGAAAATAAAATAAAAGTAATATCCAAATAGAACTGGACTTCTTTTATTTTATTTTAGAATAAGGTTTTTTAAACCTTATTAAACTCCATCTATTTTATATTGATTAGGATAAGGTATTTCAATCCTACTAGAATATGGCTTTACAAGCCTATAAATAGACAAAATCTATTCCTCGTGTAATTGATTCAAATTCGACACAGTGAATTTTCTTCTCATCTGCCCGTGGTTTTTTCCCGAAAGGGTTTCCACGTAAAATCTGTGTGCTCTTTATTTATTTATTTATTTTTTATTTTTCGATATTTTGTCATTACCGACATTAATATATTTTCACATAAATGAATTAAAAGGGGAAGCTTGGAAGACATCAAGTTAAATCTATTCACTACACAATCAATCTTATTAATCACTAATTTCTTTTCGTGAATATATCCTTCTCAATTTCATTTTTTTCACACCAAAGTCATAAATCTTTTGTCTACTTCACTTTCTACGAATCACCTTTTTACTTACAAATCTTACAAGCTAACCCTAAACTTTAATCTTAAAATATTTTCTTTTCTCAATCAAACTAAAATTTTTAAAAACCCAAAAAATAGGATTAACTTAAACACCACCACATCAACCACACCCAAATTCAGAAAATAAGCAAGGAACACGATACCTCCCAAAAGAAAGCCAACATTCCCCGAACAAAACCTCATAACGAACTAAAACTGACTTAATAACAATCAAACAAAAACACTTACATGCACCAAAAACAGTATCAGAAAACAGCAAGCCACCCCCAAAAGCTCAATAAATACAAAAAAAAATCACTACTAGAGTTTTAGAAAATGATAAATGACATAAAGGAATCATTCTTTGGTCAGGGCTGGCCCTGGAGCTGTTCTGAAGTGCAGGCGCTCAGGGCCCAAGACTAAAACGGGTCTAAAAAATTATTTATTCAATTTCTAAGGTGAGGAAAAAAATCTTCAAACTAAAATAAATTAATTAAATATTTAGGGCTTTCAATTCTTAGCCATAAATACTTTATTTTCAACTCCTTAGTTTCTTTAAACCTCCTTTAATTCTCAAATTCCAACTATTATCATTAAAATTAAAAAAGAATTTCAATTTTCCCCAAAAAAATCAATTGTTATTAGCATTCAACCTTTTATTTTCCCATAACCATTGCAATGGGAGAAATTTTCTACAAATTAAATAGGGCGAAATTTGATTTGAGTATATAATTTTATTTTATTGTATTATATTTTATATTTTTTAAAGAATCTAATTTATTATTTCGCCTAAAACCCTAAAAAAATATCAAAAATGGAAATATCTTTGGTTCACCAAGAATCTCTACAATTTTAAACTTTTCCACCACAAGAATTGTCACATGAAGACAAAAATCCAAATTGAGGTCCTTGCATAGAGCTCTATAGCCACTCCAACCAGAAATGAAAGTCCAAGATAAATCGCCAAGGAAAACTGTCCTCGACGTTCTCAAATGTTTCATGTTAAATCTATTCTCTTCAATTTGCACAAGTTTCTTGATAACCTTTTCTTCGTTTTTGATAACTTGTAAACCCAACGTTTTACCAAGCTGTAATGCCTCTGTAGCTTCATTTCATAGTTTTTTCTTGTGCCTAATCCAACTATACCTTTTAAAGTTTAACTTAAAACCCTAAATTTAAAATCATAAATCATAAGTTGTAATTCAAAACCTTAATTCCTAAATTAAAAATTTTAAATTTTAACCATAACCTCTCATCCTTAAACTCAAAATCGTAAACAGTAAATTTTAATTTATATACCTTATACCATAAATTTTAAACCCTGAACCATACATCATACCCCATGCATCCTAAACCTTATATATATTGGAATGATCATCATCATCTTTTAGACAAAGGTCCTTCAAATATGGATGATTATTTCACGAAATTTTAGACATACTTCAAAGGTATACTACCAATAGATAAGCTTATCTTATTACGCTTGAAGAGCCTCCTCAGCCTAGGCAATAATGAGTACTATCTACATGCCTATGGAGGCCTGCCACAATGCTTACATAAGAAATTTTTTCTTTTTTTTTTTTTTTTGCTCAGCATTTCATAAGAATTTCAACAGAGAAAAAATGTATTTGAGTGTTCCTAAACTTGAATGTGCGACTTCTTCCATCCCTCCAATGATGCTAGGGAGGACTCTGATGCTGGATTTGTTAAGTAACAAACATTATTTTATGCAAATGTTAAAAAATATGTGGAGCGCGTCTACACGTTATTCGCTTCATTCATTACATTATTATTCATCAACGAATCCCTATTGTGGTCATCATCTTCTTTTTTTACACCTGCATTTGATGCAAGCCAACCTAACTTGCTGCCTAAGGACGATCGAGGTCAAGTTGCAGCTCTAGTGCAACCCCAATGAGGGAAGAAACCTGCACGTAACTTTAGACATTGTACCCATTCGTCAAGATTGAATGTGTATTTGAAACTTTTTTTTTATCTTGTAATATAATATATTTTATTTAGATTTTATATTTTTATTTACTTAATTCAAATAAATTTATATTTGATTGATGTTTAAGGCTATCCTACTTATGAATTAATATTTAAGACTTTCACTAAATTGCTTATCTTATGAATTGAATTTATAAAATATTAGGCGGGATTGTACTTTTAGTATATTTTATACAACAAAGCTTACTGTGATTGTATATCTATGTCATTAGACAAATATAATGGTGATAAAAACAAACAAAAAATATCATTATATAAATTATGTTTTAAAACCTAAATATATATATATATATATAGATATAAATTAGTATATATTCAATTAAATTCAATTTATTTTCGAAGCCAATTGTTATTATTTATATTACACACTCTTTATTTTAGTTAGTGATATTCAAGAATGATATTAAAAATATTATAATAATCTTACTTAATAATATTTTATTGGTACGTGACTTGAGGTAATTAATATTTAGGATAAATATTAAAATTATACATGAATATTGATACAATTTGTAATGTTATACATCAACTTTAATTTGGTGTATTTGTATACATCAAACTTTAATTTTAGTTCATTTTTTACTGTTCACTAATTTTATTATCTATGTGGCAAAATTTTCTGTTAAATCCTACTAAATTGCTGACATAGCATTTTATTAGGTTAAAACACAAAAAAAAAAACTTAAATTATTTCCACCTAAATTTTAAAAAAAATCCTTGGGGAAATAAGAAACTCTTTTCCCAAGTGTATTTATTTCTTAAAATATAGGTGGAAATAATTTAAATTTGTTTATTTATTTTTTAATCTAATAAAATGTCATGTAAGGAATTTATACATGATTTAACAGAAAATTGTGTCACATAGATAAGAAGGCTAGAGAAATATAAAAAGTGAATCAAAATAAGTTTAATGTATACAAAGCACCAAATTAAAGTTAATATATAACATTGCAAATCATATCAAAATTTATGTATACTTTTTGTTTTTATATTTAATTTAATATATCAATTTCCCCTATTTATTTAAAAATGTTGTTTCTATAATTAATTCAATTCAACATAATCATTCCTTATTTTACTTTGATGCTAGAGTATTTAAATCCATAATTATTAAGTTATATAAATCCCAAATACAAGGAAAGAGGAAAATAACTTGGTACATGAATAGGATTTAAGATCAAAATTAAAAGTAGAATTTTATATATAAAGATTTAAATTAAGACACATCCTAAAATAAATAATTTTTAAGCACCAATAAAATCATCAATTTTTAAAAATGTAAGTATTATTTTTAAATAATTTAATTAAAGTTAAATTAATGATGTAGTACTATTTTATTGGTGCCTAAAAATTAAAGATTTTAAGATCATTCTAATATAATTTATTCCCTTAAATTAAATGTTTGTTTTTAATATCCTAATTAATAGAAAAGTAATTTCTTCTTAGAGTTATTATTATTTTTCTAATAATAGATTTCTCTATTTATAATTTATATTGAAGTAGGCAAATGAAAAATAAAGTAAAATAAATTTAAAAACTTAAACTACACTTTTTTTTTATGTATTGAAAAATAGATTTAAGCTTTTCTATTTTACTCTGTTATTATTAAATTACTCAAAAATCAATTAAAAAAGTTTGGATTTGTTCTAGAAAAAGTTCCAAAAAGAGAGTCTCTTAACAACTTTATTATGAGCAGGTTGTTTAGAATACATACATATACATGCGTGCATACGTATATATGATGCAAGAGGAATGAACCAACTCCAAAAAAAACCCAAAAGGTCCTTGAATGTTTGAGAAAGTGATCAATTTATTAGGGAGAAGGGAAAATGGATAAATCAATCACCCTATTACGCGCTAACTTTCAACAAAATGAAAAGTAACACCACCTCAATAAGCATGAACCTTTTTTGTATACAAACTAAAGATGTAACTATGAATAAATACTATGAAAAATATATACAAATTTGTAACATATATTCTCAAAAAAAATGTAATCTCTACATTTAAATTGTTTAATTATATGATAATGTTTAAAATGTAAGTATAATGATAAAATAATTTAAAAGAAAATTATAAAAGTTATTAACTCTTGAAACCATCCATATCACCTATATTAACTCATAATAAAAGTGTGATGTGTTTATAGTCTAATAAATACTTAATTAAAGTGAAAGAAGATGATAAGTTGTTTTATGCATTTTTCATATTCAAAGGTAATTTTTTTCTTCTTAATCACAAATGTAAAACAAAAAAAATTGGTCTTGTGAGAAAAAAATTGTAAGATATACAATCCGCCAAAAATATACCTACTTGAAAAAGAATAATTAATAGAAGTAGCAGGTAGCGTCGAATCCAAAAATATTGGTAGTAATTTTATTCATTCAACTAAAACAAATAAAAGAAAGAAGGGGGTTTAAAGGAAAACTTTAAAACTAAAATTAAGGTTTGGGAAAAAGCAAAGAAAGCAATAATTAAAATTTTGGGACAAATCAATGAGATGAAACTCTAGTCAAAGTAAATTCTCCGTTTGATTTGATCATTGATGTAAAGATAAATTTCAGCGTTTTTTAAGAAATTTGTTATAATTACCGACGATCGCCAAGTATCTTAATCTCTTCTTACCTTCTCGATAATTAAGCCAATCATCATTAATTACTTTCCTTATTGACAAATAACCCTATAACACTTAGGAATTTAATTTACCAATAGCCTTAAGAACAAAAGAGACCCAATTCTAACCAACAAACACATAATTAGAGTTTATTTAAGCTAGATCGCATGCCCACACCATACAAATAATCACGTAGTCGTCACAAATATTATAAATCAATCAATCAACTAACTACCTAATTGACAAAGCAATCATTCTAAGCTATCAAATATCAACTAAATATTTAACAAACATAAACAATTGTAATTAAACAAGAAGACATACAAATACTAAAGAGAAAAGAAAGATTAGAAGCAAGTCAATCTCACAAACTTATAAAATCAAACTTTAAATATTACTTCAACTAGAAAAGAGGATTAGAAACCCATAAAGAAAAGAAAAGAAAATTAAGAACGGTTAGGTCTAAGTTTCCCTAATCTTAACCTAATAATGTCTATTTATAGGGAAAGATAATGTAATGGAGAAAATACAAAAGTATCCTTAATTAAATTGAACAAAATTTTTCTAGGTTTCTTAGTTATTTCGGCGTCAAACTTCCAAACCCTTTTTGGATGTCTTTTTGATGATATAGTGTTGGGGATAAACTCATGTCAGCAACGAATAAGAAAAATAACAAAGAAATTGAAAAGATCGAACATACAAATTTTACGTTTAAAAACCCCCTTTCGAAGTTGATAAAAAACCACGTGCAAAGAAAATTTCACTAAATTGACAAAAATGAATAGTATAAAAATGGAGATAAAAACTAAACCCCTGAACCCAAAAATAAGAACCCTCAAAATTTACACACAAAATTCTCTGAAAGCTTGTAAAAGCTAATACTTAATTTTTTATAAGTTAATCTTTTTAGGGTAGAAAAGGGCCTATTTATAAACTAAATTCATAGGTCAAATAATCTTAAAATAATCTACACTAATAAGAGTTCGACTGGGACAAATAATCAAAATTTGACTAGGAGAAGAAAACTGAGAAAATTACATGACACGTTGCCACGTCCCTTATCGTGTCATCATTTCTGCTTCTCCCCTGTTTCGTTGTCGCATTGACGTGATGTCACTGTAAGAACCCAATTTAGCCCGGGCTATACAAAGTCCAAAAAAACAGAAAATAAATAAATAAATTAATAATAAAATATAATAAAAAATAAAAAGGGTTCTTTCACAGTCTAATTTACAATTTACCAAGCCCGAATTACACCCTTTGGCCCTAAATTTAAACCCAATTACACCCCAAAGACCCCACAACCCATATACAAACCCAAAAACCCATTACACCTAAAACTAAAACCCTTCAACCCCAAATACAAACTCGATTGGCCCAAATAAATTTTAACCCAAACCCAAACCCAAATAAACCCCATGGCCCAATAGCAGCATTCAGCCCAAATGTCTGAATTGTTTCGGGAGACCTAGGGTTTCTAGGAAACCCTCGCGCCGCAAGCAACCAGCACGCCCTCGTCGAACCACCATCAGTGCCCGATCGCCGCCGCGATTCGCGCTATCAACCTGCAAAAGGAAAGAAATGCACAGCAAATATAGCAAGAGATTGGAATATTTTACTTTCTATTTATGTATTTCTGCTATAAAAACAGAACCAAACAATGTAACCGGACTAGATTTTTTTTACACGCATACAGATATACGAAAACAGAAATACAAACAGTGTTTTTGAAAGAAAATGTGATTTTTTTCGTTTATTGTTATTTTTGTTTCTGTTTTATTCAATACATACAAAGCAACATTTTTTTAAAAAAATACTACTAAAATAAAGAAGGAAAGCGGATTACCTATGATTCGCCTGAAAAAAGAAGGTTTTTTACCTTTCGACTGCCGTGTACGGCGACGCATGGGGCGCGTGAGGTGGTGGGCCGATGATCGTTGTCGGAGCTCAGGCCGAGGAGGGGAGAGCATTCTGGGCTACTTTTTTTTTGTTTTTTTTTTAAAGAATGATTTTAAAATGATTTTTAGGTTGTTTTTTTTTTTTTTTTGGTTTTTATAGCACCCAAGGAACGACGCCGTTTTTGCTTAATTCAATAAGCATAAAACAATATCGTTTAGAGGCATGATCCGCATGCGTGTGACTTGACCCGGAGAGAATCCGTGTGTTTCGTTAAAGGGGTCTAATTACCTTCTAAGTCCTTCCGCAATTTTATTGCTTTTAATTTAATTTAATTTAATTTTTCTTTCATTTTTATTATGACCCTCAAAGTTTTGCTTCAGTTTCAATTTGGCCCTTGAGCCATTTAAATACAAGAATCGGAACAGCATCGTTTTGGGATTAGGGTCTATTTGCCCAGTGAATCCCTCATGTTTAACGCGCGTTTCAATTAGGGCCCGAATTCAGTTTTATTTATTTTTTAAATTTTCCTAGAATTTTATTAAAATTTAAATTTAACCTCTTTATATTTTATTTTTATTACACATTGTATTTTATTATTTATTATATATTTCAAAATTTATATAGTATTATAAAATAATTAATTATAAATATAAAGTTTTGTTTCATATTGTTTTTTTAAATACGTATATTATTATTGTTTTTTTATAAATACATGTATTAAATTACTATATTATATGTTATAAATTACATTTTTTATCAATTTAAAACGTATTAATTAATTTTATATATGTATATACTAATCATTTTTAAAAAAAAAATTGTTCATTTATTTTTTTATATATCCAAATTTTTAATACCTCATTTATTTTTATATTGTTACTTTGTTTATAAAAGTTTTATATTCGTTTCTCGTCATATTTTGTACATTTTTAGAATTTTGTTGATTTATTTTTGTACCTTTTTTTTTTTGTATTTGCTTATTATTGTTTAGCATAGTAATTTTATCACAAGTTTTATTCATTATTTTTATGTTTATATTTGCATGAAATGTTGGTATGTATCATGTAATTTATATTGCTTTAGTATTGATATCTTGTAATATATTAATGTTATATTTTACTCGCATCATCGTTTTAAAAATTTTAATTGAAAAGTTTTTAAAATAAGGCAATGTTTTTGTGTTTAGAAATTCGGGAAATAGTGCCCTAAAGCGCTGGGTTGCGATTTCCCGTTTGTCTAGATAACTAAATATCATTTTTAATTTTGTAAATCACGGGATGATTTTAGTTACGAGGATTCAAAAACATTGTGTCCTAACATGCTGGATGTGATGTTTAGTATTCTTTCGGAACAAAGGAATCTCGAGTTTCAACTCAAATTTTTCAGGTTTTAAAAAGGGGTCATACTTTCAAATCTTTTCAAATTTTCGACACTAGGACAGAAAATTAATCAATTGGTACCAATTTTGGGCATTACGAGGGTGCTAATCCTTCCTCATACGTAACTAACTCCCAAACCCGTTTTCTTGAATTTTCGTAGGCCAAAAACAATGTTTTGAAATAAAACATTTTATAAGGTGATCCAATCACACCTAAAAGGATTGGTGGCGACTCCCATTTTCGTTTTTTAAAATAGTCGACCCCGGTTTTCCAATAAATTTAAAAATGGTTTCGACAGCTTGGCAACTCCGCTGGGGACAATAAGAGAGTCAAGCCGTAAAATTGATTATTTTCTGTCCTTTTGTCGAAATTTGAAAATTCGATTTGAAAATTATGATCTTTTTGGATGTATTTGTTGTATATGATTGTTATTTTTCTCGCACACATTTCATTGCATGACCGTTGTGGTCACATCCTTAAGTGGGAGTGAGAAGCTACGTCTTCGTGAGGTTTTCACCTTCGCATGGGCTAGTGGATCGCTTCTGGGATACATCCGTACCTATGTCTCCTTGAGATTTTCATCTCCGCATGGCCATAGGGAAATATGTCCCCCTGAACTGAACTTGGTCTATATGAGCCTATAATGGGTGAGGATCGAGGAATCTGCTGGTTCAAGTACCCTTTTCCTTTAGAACCAAAAACACATATAGTGAACCTTAGGAGCTCGCCTTAGGTAGAACTATGTTGACCCATAGTAATTACCCATATAGGTGCTTGTTTCTTTTCTATTCTCTTTGAATTATGTTTTATATACATGACACTGACTAATTTTATTTTGTTATCATTGCATGTCATTCAAACATTTAAAGGTGTTGATTCACGGTTCGATTTCTAAATTAGAATGTTTTGTTATGGAGAATGAATATCTTGATAAAGTGGAGGACAACGCTACTGTCTGTGCATGGTCAGAGAAAACCCAATTAGAGAGAGGAGGTAGTGTTACTGAGGGGTATACGCCAGAGTTGTGGGACTTCACTCGCATCAGCGTGGCACAAAACGAGCTTCAGGAGTTGAAAGATATTTGGGCTCATTGGGATGACGAGACTAAGCAGCTATTCTACCATAATTATGGTGATCTACCCTTCTTGCTTGACGTCAAGGTGGATAAGCATCTGTTTCGAGCCATAGTACAATTCTGGAACCCTGCTTATAATTGTTTTACTTTTGGAGAGGCGGATTTAGTACCTACTTTGGAGGAATATACGACTTTGCTTCGTTGTCGAAGGATTCGAGGTAACAAAGCTTACTTTAGGCCTGCTAACGTCCCAACCTTCGTGAAGAAATTAATGAGTATTACAGGGATGAGTGAACAGTGGGTCGTAGCTTGAATCCAACAAAAGGGTGATGGTAAATGCATTCCTTGGGCCAGTTTGAGGGATCTGATATTAGCACACGCAGATGTGAATACGAAAGTTGATGTCTTGCCCTAAGTATTTACGGTTTGGTAATCTTTCCCAAGGCTTTAAGGCACATTGATGAGGCAGTCACTGATTTATTCGACCGACTTGGAAAACAGGTCACACCTGTATCTTCGATCTTAGCCGAGATTCATTGGATGCGCACAGTTATTGATGGTTTGGTTCCACAGTCACTTTTGGAAGGTTGACAGAGTTCCTTGCCAAGTGTTGTTTAAAAATTATTCCCTTTTAAAGGATGCAGCAGCTACGCCAAGGAGGGACGATGTATCAGAGGAAAGGTGGATGGAAATTCTTCAAAATCTCCAAGAAGAAGACATTGAGTGGAAAGCCTCTTGGATGGTTCCCGATGAGGTCCTTTATCGGTGTGGAAATTTTGATTGGGTACCTCTTCCTAGAATTTGGAGAGCTATTGGATATGCACCTTTGCTCGTACTAAGGCAATATAAAGCGAAGCAGTGTATACCACAACACAAGGATTAGCTCAATGTGAATTCTTGTATAAGGGAGATAATTATAAGAAGAAGATTCGAGAGATTTCTAAGGCTTGGAAGTGGACTTGCTGTGTGAAGGTTCTGACTAAGGGTCCAATGACATCCCTAGAGTACAAGGGGTAGTTTGGCCAAAGGATTAATGATAACATCCTTAGGCCAAGTTTAGAGGGTGCTCGATCGATGGAAGAATGTTTACGAGTGGTTCCATCAGAAAAAGAAACCATAAAGCAAGAGTTCGAAAGAAAAAGTTTGGAGCTCGGAAATAGGATAGAGAAGCTGGAGGAAGAGAAGATGTACCTAAGTTTAGACGTGGATCTTCAGAAACTTGAGGTTGACAAAGTAAGAAAAAAGAAAAGAAAGATTGAGGAAGATCATGATGACTTGAAGTCAGAATATAAGAAGATACAGCTATCGAAGGAAAGGGCCGGATTAGGGAAGACTTCAGAGCAGTGGCAACAAGAGATTCAAGAAGAAAAAGCCAAAGCCGATCAATGGGAGAGGAAGTTTCAAGAAGTTCAGGCACAAAACCAGGCCCTAGAAAGGAGTTTGGCAGAAAGTCAGAAGGAGAAACAAGGATTAAAGGCAAAAGTGGCTGAACTTGGACGGTCTCTTCATCACCTTCAAAATCATAATTTTACACCTGAGTTAAGGACAAGTCTGAACAAGATTAAGGAAATGAAGGGCAAGATCGAATGGTTGGAGTCGGCGTTACAAAACTGTGAACTAAGATCAAGCAGCTTGAGGCAAGAGAAGGACATTAGATGGGAGAACTTCACTATTCTCAGGATCAAGTCAGAGATAGGGACTACCTCATGGGTGAAGCCATAGTCCAAATTCAAGAAGTAGCTGATCATTTGCAAGTTTTGGCAGCACTGGCTGATATGTTAAGTGTAAAGTATGAGCTAGAGTCAGATAGGGGTCGAAAGTTAGCTTGGTTATTTAATAGGGTTAAAACTTTGGGCCTAAGGGCGAAAGCGTATTTGTAATCTATTTTGTGTAAAGATTTTTATTTTCTAAATAAAGTTTTCTAAATGAAACTGAATCAGAATCGATATCTTTTTGCATTCATGCATTTGCATTACATTACATCATATGCATTTAAATCCATAGAAAGACCCTAATTAGTGGAAGTTATTACAGAAGAGAGAGAGGAAAGAAAAATCTAGAAACTACACACCATTACGGTACACGTGCTAAGACCAAGAACATGGATCAAAGATTTGAACAGCTCCAAAAAGATATGCAAGACCAGTTGCAAGAGCAGTTGGCAAAAATGCAACAAGATATGAGAGAGCAAATGATGGAAGCTTAGAAGAATATGATGTCCTAGATATCCCAACTGTCGACTGGGGCAATGGACAAAGGAAAGGGTCTCATGGCTATCACTGGAGAGGATAATAAGGATTATCCTCCGGGCTTTACCCCACCACATGTACAAGCACAACCTGAGGCGCATCCCCGAAGGCCGTCTGTTACAATTAGGCCTCAACAAAGGCAAGTTGATACTGGGGTGCCTATGAATTTCCAAGTTGGATCTGGATCTAACCCAGGGGAAAACCCAGCTAATCCTATTCTCCCTAATCTAGACATGGCCGAGAGGGAAGGAATAAGAATGGAATCCTCAAGGCAGTTAGAGGACCGTTGCAGATGGTTAGAGGAAAAATTTAAGGCTTTAAAAGGTGCTGATAAGCATCATGGAATTGATGCTAAAGATTTGAGCTTGGTCCCAGATTTGGTACTTCCTCATAAGTTTAAGATGCCAGAATTCGAGAATTACAATGGGACCAGTTGCCCTGAAGCCCATATCACCATGTTCTGTAGAAGGATGACCGGTTATGTTAACAATAATCAACTGCTGATCCATTGTTTTCAAGATAGCCTAGTTGGGGTTATGTTTAGGTGGTATAACCAACTAAGCCGTGCTAGAATCAGTTCCTGGAGAGATCTAGCGTAGGCTTTCCTGCAACAATATAATCATTTGACGGATATGATGCCTGATAGAATCACCCTGCAAAACATGAAAAAGAAGCCAAATGAAAGCTTCAGGCAATACGCGCAAAGATGGAGGGAAGTTGCCATGCAAGTTCAGTCACTGTTCCTAGAAAAGAAGACTACAATGCTCTTCATCAACACTTTGAAGGCCCCATTCATTACCTATATGATAGGAAGTACCACTAAGAGCTTTGCAGACACAGTAATAGCAGGTGAAATGATTGAAAATGCCATAAGGGTGGTAGGATCAAAGCAGGGGAAAATGCTAGAAGGACAGCTCCAATAAAGAAAGAGACCGAGGTGAATAATATGAGTACATATAATAAAGGGTACTTAAAGGCCATTACTGTCAGCCAACCAAGAGCAACCACTACTGGGCAAAAAGGTTCAACAAGGCAGGAATCGGCACAAGGAAGAACTCTGAAAAGCTCCAATTTACACCAATCCTTATGTCATATAAGGAGCTATATCAAAGTTTATTTGATGCATACATGGTGTCCCCGTTTTATATAAAATCGTTGTAGCCCTCATACCCCAAATGGTATGATTCAAACGCTCAATGTGATTACCATGCGAGAGTATTGGGGTATTCAATAGAAAACTGCACTTCTTTCAAGAAGACAGTTGAAAGACTCATTAAGATGGGGATTGTGAAGTTTGATGTACCCCTGGTACAGAGAACCCGTTACTAAACCATGGTGATAAGGGGGGTGAATGCAATTGATAAAAGTATTGCGAGGAGGATCAAGGGGGATATTGCAAAAATAAAAACCCTATTGGGAAAGGTCTGGAGAGAAATGATAAAAAGAAGATTGATAGTATCAGATTCTGAGGAAGGATGCGAAAGAATAAGGAACTACTGTAAGTTCCATAAAGTAGAAGGGCATGAGATCCAAAAATGCATCGAGTTTAGGGTCTTGGTGCAAAGCCTTATGGACAACAAGGAAATGGTATTCTATGAAGAAGGCTCAGGTGAAGGGGTAATTCACCTTGAGAGAAGATTCCTGAAAAATAAAAATAATAAGGAAATGTTGGAGAAAGTTCCACATCAATGCCATACATGAGGAATGAATTGAGCAAAGAAACTTATTGAGCATTCGTCCTTACCAACCTGGAAATGTTTTGAACAATTGGTCTGTAGAGGAACTTCTTGTAGTTTTTAGAGATTATACAGAGTAATGTTCAGAACACACTTGCTGTTTTAAGGCCTAGAAACAATAAGATTTCATTTATGAAATAGGCTCATGTTCAGACATCTTGGTTTCAATAAAACACATCTTTCATGATCAATTCAAGCAAATATTCCCTCATTCTTTATTCTTTTGATCTTCTAATTTCCATCCAAAATTTTTCTATTCTCAGTCATACATGTAAATAGTTGTTCTTGAATTCATTTGTTCCTTGTACATTCTTTTGTGCCTATCATAGGTCCTTGATATCAATGATGTGGGCAACGATACTGTAAATCCAGAGTTCCTTTTTTAGTGCGACATGTGTTTAGAGGAATCTTAAGATTTTGACGGTGATAGAGATTGTGACTTGTTTTCGAATTTGTTAAAAACAGTAAAGCAAGAAGAAAAACAAATTTTACCCCTTGAAGAGTTGGTAGAGAATATAGCCTTAGAGGAAGGAAAGGTTGTGAAATTTGAACGCGCCTAGCCGGAGAGACAAAACAAGACCTTGTTGAGACTATTACAGGAGTTCAAAGATGTTTTTGCATAGTCATATCAATATATGCCTGGTCTACTAAGACTTGGATGTTGTTAAAGCTAAAAGAGGTCCATAAGAATGTCAGAAGGACACATGCAGGTGGTTTTACAATTGCCAGACTAAACATGAGGTTTGGGCACTGCTGGTTCACCATGGAAGGGGATTGCATCAGTTATGCCATAAATGTTGAATTTAGGGAGTCAAGACTTATGTGCCTCCTTTTCAGAAACTCTCTATATATGGGGCATAGATGTTATGGGGCTAAGCTCGTCAAAAGTTTCTAGCTGACATTGATTCATCTTTGTAGTCGTCGACTACACCATTAAGAGGGTGAAAGTAGCTTCATATGCCAATAATACAAAATCAACAGTCACCAAATTTCCAAAAATAAAAAATAAAAAAATAAAAAGGGGCCAGAAAAGATCATATCCAATTACACAATGTCAAAAGTTTGCAGTCTGTTTAAAGAATATACACCATATCACAATACAACAAAAGTTGCCAAAAGAAAAGTACAAAAAGAAAAAAAAAACAAAAATAACAAAAATTACAAAGGATGACCGAGACTTGTAAAGATTGGCATAAGAAGCTACCACTTACTCTCTATGTTTACGTCAACCAAGACTTTCACTGGAGCAGCACCTTTCCCATTGGTTTATGGAATAGGGGCGGTTCTGCCCATAGAAATCGAGATTCCTTTTCTGAAAGCTTTGATTGGGTCAGGAATTAGATGAAGTGAAAGGAAAAGGTTTGAAAGTATTCATCACAGTCAGAAGGGATTGAGGCTGGCTTATGACGAAAAGGTTCACCCAAGGGGAGACCTTGTACTGAAAAGATCCTTCCCATACAGAAGGATTTCAGAGGAAAATGGATGCCGAATTGAAAAGGACCATATATGGAAAAGAAGGCTTTCTCTGGTGGTCCACTGATTTTGACCGAAATAGATGGGAAAAGTTTACCCAATCCTGTGAATTCGGATTCTGTTAAGAGGTATTTTGCCTAAAAAGGAGGAGAAGCCAAGGTGAAAACCCACAAAGGGCGCCTTGATATTTCTAAAATAAAAAAACAAGAAAGGCCAAGGTGAAAACCCGCAAAGGGCGCCTTGAGACCAAAAGGGGTTTTGAGTTGAAAATCTGAAAGGGCGGCTCAAATTTTGAAAGGCATGCAGTGATATCGGATTCGACAAGAAGCGAAGTATGTTATATGCCGGGGCATCAACAAAATACTTTGAATCTTCTAAACACATGTTAAGCTCAAAACAGTCTTCATGGAGCTTGTATATAGAAGCCCAAGCTGCGATATCTAGGGCACCTAGTTTTTGTCCTATTTACTATCTTTGGATTCTTTTTTAAGATATGTTCCCAGATTAATTTCCCTTGTATTTTTGATAATTTGTTCAAACTCTAATTATCCTCAAAGATCAATTTATTTGCTGCCATTATTCATTAAGCATGTTGCATTGAAATAATGATTGATGAACTAATAATATTTTTACAAAAGAAGTTTTGCATATTACTCTAGAAATTTCTAGATAATATAAGAAACTGAAATAGGAAAATTGTTTAAAGAATTTCCATGTGTAAGGGTCGGAAGTACTTGAGAAAATTGAGACTATCTCATTTGTCTAAGTTAATGAGTTGAGCAATATCAATCCTAAGAGAGGATCATTTCATAAACATCTACAGTGGGTCATAACATTCGGGGAATGATACGACGGGCCAAATTGATGGAAAAGGTTCAAAGCACACTTCGAGAAGAACGAAGATGAAACTCTTGATGAGCAAAGAGTGATGACACCTTAAAAATGAATCATTGATAAACGATAAATTATACATATTTTTACCCCATATTTAGCCTATATATTGGATGAATTATTATCTATTTTATAAGAATTGATGCTCTAAACCTTTCTTTTTCATATCTTATACCCAGGAGAACATAAAGAAGAGAAAAGAACAGAAAACAGGCCAAAAACGGAGAGAATGAGCCAAAATGAGAAAACGACACGGCCTAAGAAGTCACCACACAGTCGTGGCACACGGCCGTGCCACATAAAGATCACACGGTCCAGCCCCCGACAAGCACGGCCAGGCCACACGGCCGTGCCTCCATCGATAGACTCTCACACGGTCTCTGTCGTGGCACACGGGCGTGTCCCTGTCATGGGGAAGAGGAATTTCACTTAGATTGGGATGCTTAGAGGCTAAGAAAGGCTCCCCAAAGCTCTATATAAAGACTCTAAGAGGCAACTCTAAGGGGGTACTTGATTTCCCCTGTCAGGTGGACTGGATTCCTCTGTCTAGGGTATTCTTTTCTCCAAGTAGGGAGCCGTCTCTCTGCCAACACGAAGAGTGAAAGCCAGGGATTACTCGTAGGGAAGCTGATTAATTTATCCTAGAAGCTAGAGCTCTACATCAAAACAGAGAATTTCCCTTCAATCCTTCAAGGATCCTTGGGTTCTTTTATGTTTTGTTTTCTTAATACTTCTGCGATGTTTTCTTTCTTTATTATGAACTAAACCCCTCAAATACTTGAGGGGGATGAAACCTAAGGCGGATCTTGTTATTATTTATTCTTGAGTTATATGATAAATACTTGAGTTGTTCTTACTTTTGTATGCTTAATTCTTGTGTTAATAAGCCTATGTATTAATTCAAGAAACAGATGTGCTTAAAGCAGAGGAGCAAAAGTCCCTGTGATAAGAGTAGATCTACCATAATTAAGCGAAGTTGCATGCAACCCTAGACATAGGGCGACATAAATCTGCCGGATTAGGGTCAAACCTAATATGAGGAACCATAGATCGAATTAATGCAACCTAGGGTGTTAATTAATAAAGGAACTTTAGTTAACAACCTAGGCCTAGTTGCTCTTCGCCTCGACAGAGGGTTTAGCATAATTGGGGACTCTACGGATCAAGTCAAGCGAATAAATTATCTAGCTCAAGAACCAATAACAAGTGAAGTCTAGGTGGATTCTCCCTTAAGTATTACTCATATCAATCAGCTTTTCCCTAAAATTTTCCCCAATTTACTTTTTGTGCACTTTTAGTTAGTTTTAGAATTAGTTTCAATCAATCCTCTTTTATTTTTAGGTTAGATAATAGAAAGGAAGTAAGTATTAGTACTTTTGGTTCCCTTGGGTACGATAACTAGGTCTTGCCGCTGAACTATACTACTATTTGATAGGTACGCTTGCCTTTAAAATCGTGATATTAGTTAGTTTTTAGTGTGATCAGTTTTTATAAATTTTATTACTTAATATCGCGAGCATATCAATCATTCTCATGACATTTTTTGCATAACATTCATAACACGTTTGGCTAGGAGCATTTGATTCATTCTAATCATAGCATCCTAATCATAAACATAAGCATATAAAACCAATTCTACAGAACATGTCCCTAAAGGGAGGTGTAGCAACATCGGTAATTTCAGATCTTGTCTCCTCAAGATAGTAGTGAGACAGATTGATGTTGGCAAATCTTATCTCTCCAAAGTAGCAGGGGCGCAGGTTTTAGCTATTAGCCTTATCTTTCTGAGGTAGCAAGGGAGCAAGCTGAAGATTGTAATCTCATCTTCCTGGTGTAGCAAGGGAGTAGACTGAAAAATGAAGATCTTGTCTCCTTGAGATAGCAGCGAGATAGATCGATGTTGGCAAATCTTATCTTTCCGAGGTAATAGGGAAGCAGATTTTAGCCATTAGCCTTATCTTCCTGAGGTAGCAAGGGAGTAGACTGAAAAATAAGATCTTGTCTTCTCAAGATAGTAGCGAGACAGATTGATGTTGGTAAATCTTATCTTCCCAAGGTAGTAGGGGAGCATATTTTAGCCATTAGCCTTATCTTCCTGAGGTAGCAAGGGAGCAGGCTGAAGATTGTAGTCTCATCTTCCTGGTGTAGCAAGGGAGTAGACTGAAAAATGACGATCTTGTCTCCTCGAGATAGCAGCGAGGCAGATCGAAGTTGGCAAATCTTATATTTCCGAAGTAGCAGGGGAGCAGATTTTAGCCATTAGCCTTATCTTCCTGAGGTAGCAAGGGAGTCGGCTGAAGATGGTAGTCTTATCTTCCTGATGCAGCAAGGGAGTAGACTGAAAAATGAATATCTTGTGTCCTCAAGATAGTAGCGAGACAGATTGATGTTGGCAAATATTATCTTTCCGAAGTAACAGGGGAGCAGATTTTAGCCATTAGCCTTATCTTCTTGATGTAGAAACGGAGTAGACTAAAGACAACGGTCTAGCAATCCCTGTGTTGGCAGGGAGCAGATCGAAGATAGTAGATTTGACAATCCTTTTGTTGGCAGGGAGCAGATCGAAGATATCAGCATGGCATCCCTGAGGTTGCAGTGGAGCAGGTTGAAGATAGCAGATATTGCTTTCCTGAAGTTGCAGTGAAGCAAATTAAAGATGTTAGAATATATTTGAAGAAGTCGAGGATCAAGATCTCAAGACTTGGCTAGACTGGGCAAAATTGGCCCTTATATAGTCTTTGCTCTATTCCCGTTACACGACAATGAGCAAAGAGGGCAGCTATAAGAACCCAATTTAGCCCGGGCTATACAAAGCCCAAAAAATAGAAAATAAATAAATAAATAAATAATAAAATATAATAAAAAATAAAAAGGGTTCTTTCACAGTCCAATTTACAATTTACCAGGCCCGAATTACACCCTTTGGCCCTAAATTTAAACCTAATTACACCCCAAATACCCCACAACCCGTATACAAACCCAAAAACCCATTACACCTAAAACTAAAACCCTTCAGCCCCAAATACAAACCCGATTGGCCCAAATAAATTTTAACCCAAACCCAAATAAACCCCATGGCCCAATAGCAGCATTAGGCCCAAATGCCCGAATTGTTTCAGGAGACCTAAAGTTTCTAGGAAATCCTCGCGCTGCAAGCAACCAGCACGTCCTCGTCGAACCACCATCAGCGCCCGATCTCCACCGCGATTCGCGCTATCAACCTGCAAAAGGAAAGAAATGCACGGCAAATATAGCAAGAGATCAAAATATTTTACTTTCCATCTATGTATTTCTACTATAAAAACAGAACCAAACAATGTAATCGGACTAGGTTTTTTTTACATGCATACAAATATACGAAAACAGAAATACAAACAGTGTTTTTGAAAGAAAAGGTGATTTTTTTTGTTTATTGTTATTTTTGTTTCTGTTTTTAATTAGTCAATTTTTTAGTTAGTCTCGTAACACATTAACTTTACAAAGTAAAACTGTTATTTAAATTGCGTTGACAAATCTTATGTGTTAATTTATTATTTTGCTGACTCTCTTTCAATCTGTCTATTATACTACCTAGTTTTAGTCTATGTTGGAAATTGGGACATTAAGTTAGGACATACAATAAACTTAAACTTTTTCAATTGATATAGACCAAACTTCAAACACAAGATCCTATATTTAATTTACAATCATGAAATCTATGAAAAAAAGTAGTTTCATTTCTCAAACCCGTTGCTTGTTCGGTCATTGAATATAAATGGACTTTTAAATATTTTCTCATGAACATTGCTAGAAAACATGATGAATCTCATTGTTTTAAGCCTTGGGGACAATCCTTTTAAGGCTAAGAATCTGTTTTGGCTTTATTTGGTGAATTGCAGCCTCGAAGGGAAGATTCCACCTGCCATTGAGGAGTTCACTTAAACGTTGAAGTTGATATTTCTCAAATGGTTTGTTTTTCTTTTCCTTTTTCTAAAAAAAAAAAAGAAAAAGAGAAATAAAATACTTTTACAAATGTGGGTTTGATAAAAGACCGCTAAGCATAGTTTAATTTTATTTGGAAGCCAACTGTGTTTTGGTTGAAAAGAAGTTTTTTTCATATGGGTTGAGATTAAATGATATCCTCTCAGGTTTTGTTTATAAAAAAATGTTATAAATAGATGTTGATATTGCTCAAGCCATTACATGTCATAAAAACGATTGCAGTCCAGAAGCTAAGATGGTGTATATTTGTATAAATATATATTATGATTTTTTATTTTTTATGATTTTATAATATTTATATATTTTAAAATATTTTAAATCATAAGGAAGATACAAATTCAAGAATCAAACATATATTTAAGCCAAAGAAATAAAAGAACAATAATTAAATTACTCAAAAATATATATAGGGAGTTAAAAGTTTTACTATGAAATGATTATAAACGTATTGTTAACAACTTAATGGTTAAAATAACAAATCAATAAGATTAATCATCATATCGTAATTTTTTAAAATTTAATGATCAAAACGTTTTTTTTCTGTGATAAAGAAGAAAATAAAAAGACAAACTACATCATATAACCCATTTCCCCAAATGGGGATACTTCAAAAACTTGTAATCCTTGACTAGCCAAATGAGCCAATTTAATCAATCTATCAGCTTTCTAGTTCTCTTCTCTAGGGATATGGCAGATACTCTAATGTTGAAACTGAGCAAATCACTGAAGAATTTTCTTAATAAAAGTAGAGTTAGATCCTCTTATGAGCCCCTCCTGTATGGCAATAGCCACTTCAAGACTATCCACCTGAACTAACACATTATCATAGCCTCAATCAATTAAGATATTAAGCCATCTAATATGCCCCACAATTCAGCGTCGAACACCGAGTAACTCTCCAAGAATCTATTAAAGCCAAAGATCTAATTCCCAACATGGTCTCACACAATTCGTCTTGTTGAAGCAGAGTCATTCTTAAGTCTTACAGAATGATCAGTATTCAAATAGACTCATTTTCCATTTAAATTATAGCACAAACTTGGATCTTAAAATGATCTCGTTGAGCCCCTAACTGTCTTCATAAACTGTTTGGCCCAACTGAAAGAGACCCTAATAGTGTTGATACTGCTCCTAGATACCCACTAAAAAATAAAGAGATTTTGATTTTTCCATATGTGCCATATGAGAATCCCAAAAAAGCATTTCCAATTGACCAATTCAAATCCCAAGTCATGCTTGTTTTGCAGGTTTAAGACGATCCACTCCTTTAAATTACCTGAATAAAAGCTAACAATTTTATCAGTAGGAATTAAATGATTCCAAATATCCCTTACAGTAGGAGAATCCTTAATAGCATACAACACATCCTTAGAGATGTGTCCACAAATCTCACACGCTGAGTTATGGTCGATACATTGCCAAACTCTTTCCATATTAGTGAGTAGCCTCTACTTGAGAGCAAGCCAAATAAAGAACCTAACCCTTTGTGGACCTTGAAACTTCCAAGGGATCTTCCATACAGCCTCCTTCAGCTTTTAGAAAGTTTCCTGAATTTTCCTGTATGCACTTTTAATCGAAAATGAACCCGTTGACATACCTCCCCTGATAATCTTGTCAACCCCTGCTGTCGGGTATGTAGGAAGGACTCCAATAATCTTGCAAACAATCATCTCTAGCAGCCAAACCCAAAATAAATCTAGGTTCCAAGTGTCATTATCTGACACCATTTCACTTAGCAAACAATCTAGATCGAGATTAGAGTGACTAGGAATCAAATTAACTAGAAGCCTCGTATTTGGAACCCATGGATCTTGCCAACACCTGACGTTTCTCCCATCCCTTATTGACCATAGTAAATTCCCCCGAATAAGAGGCCAAACCTTGGTGAGGGCTTTCCATAGGAAAGAACATCTACTCCTTGATAGGTAGTCAGGAATTTTATTTGTAACCTTATATTTACCTTGAAGGACCTGGACCCAAAGGGTTATGGGTTCAGTCACAAGTTTAAAGCCCAACTTCATCATGAAGAAAGTGTTATGATCCTACAATTTTTGCAAGTCAATCCCGCCATGTTCCTGAGGTTGGAAAACATCTTCCCAGCCAACCAAAGACATTTTTTGACTCCTTCTTGAAGACCCCCAAATAAACTGACGCGCCATGCTCTCAATTTCCTTGCAAAGGCCTTTAAGAATCAGCATAGACTGCAAGAAATAACTGTGGATCGCCAAAAGAACCGATTGAGCTAAAGTAGCTCTACTAGCTAAGGATAACGTCCTTACTTCCCAACTTTGTAACTTGTTCTGAACTTTTTCCACCACAAACTGCAAAGTGCTATTGATTACTTTTTCATGAAATAAAAGTACCCCAGATAACTTCCAAGATTTTAATTCTACGAAAACCAATGATACGGCATAGGCTAACTCCTAAAGCATCACTTACTCCTTCAGAGAAGCATACATTCATTTTATTAGCATTAATTTTGTGTCCAGAATAATCACAAAAGTTGTCCAATACCTCTTTCAAAATGATGGTTTGATCCTCTTCCGCTATGATTAAAACATATTTTAAACTATACATAAGCGGATAAAGTTGAAAATTATCCTATAATTAAATGAATCGTACTAACATATATTGAAACTAAAAGGCATTGTGGGTGGTAAAGTTCTGACTAATGCCAATTTATCTGGTCCAACTTCAATGACAAACAAATACCAAAATAAGTTCGAGTTTTATACTGACGTACTTATTTCTAACATTTTTTCGTATCTACGAAATCTATAATGGTTTTTATATTTTAAAATTTTAAGGGAATTGCAACCCAATAAAGGTTTGGCCAAAGGACCAATCCTTAAGAACAATATTGTTAGAGACAAGAGTGTGTCCCATCGCTGGTTGTGACCTTGAAAGAGAGGCTTTGCCCATTAAGGTAAGCATTGCTTTGCCAGTTTTGGCCACAACTTCTCGACATGGGTAACCAACCAGTTTTTGACCCTTTGATCGAAGCTAAATGAACATTCCCGGCACCCCCGTTGTTGGTGAATAGGACTAGGTTGAAGTACGAATGGCCATCGATTGTCACTCTCATGCCCTTGCTCTTTCTACATGGCACCCTATAAAAATCACAATAACATTTGTTATGCCCGCAATAAACATGATTGAAAACGCGTATGTAACTACAAGCTGGAAAGGTAATTATAGGAACAATCCTAGCTTTATAATGGGCAATTTGTTGGAAAACGGGTTGAGAGAGATGAAAATGGTTGGGGGGGTTGCACCAGCCGCCAGCGTTGTTGGCACCAGCCGCCCGCGTTGTTTAGCCCCACAACTCAAGCCATTAGTGAACAGTGCTGTGCTCAATGCTGCCGTATTGGTCCCATACCCTTGGCTGTATAGATTTCCATATCCACAAGCCCCACCCTTAAAATTATTGAACATTTATTATATTTGCAATCGAAAAGTTGCTGCTAAAGTAGGAAGTATAAAACGAGAAAATGCCAAGAACTCAAATTTACTCCATAATATCATTCAGGCGAAGCATGTAAAATATTTGCAATAAAATAACATCAAGAAGTTTATCTTTTTCTGTCGATGCATTTTTTTTTTTTGATAGAACTGTCGATGCATATTTAAAACATATATACAGGGATGTTTCACATGGTTCTGTATATAATATCAAGCTTCTACTTGCGGCCTGCTTCTTCGAGTTCTCGAAGCCCACCAACCTTCTGCTCAATCTCCTCAATCAGCTCTTCACGCCACAACTCTGCCCTTGCAGATTCTTCAATGTCCTCTTGCTGCATTTCAAATAGCCTCATGAGCCAAACAACATGGACAACTGAAATGAAGGTGAACTAACAGTACTTCAAAAGCAAAAAGGTAAGAACCCTTAGCTTAGTCCAATTAGTTTATGCAATCAAACTTTTAAAACCTATGGAATCTAGCAAGTATGATATTATAATATATGACCTTTATGCCAAAAGAGAAAAACCTAAGAATCAATCACATATTTAGTGTTTCGAGATTGATTTTAGACTAATTTAATGTCAAAGAAATGAATCCGGCGCTTAATTCAATTCAATTGGTGGGTTCATGCATGCACATCCTTCCCTTATTCCCGCACCGAGGCTTCTTTTTTACCACAACCAATCAATAATACTAAAATTTATCACATCCACAATATGAGTGACTGCAAATATCAAATATTAAAAAATATGTTTATAAATTTATTTTAATAAATAATTAATGATAGAGTGATAAGAGACATTTATTTAAATTTGTTGGTTTTGTGATCGTTTCAGGAATAATATTTTACAGTTATTTCATTTCAAATATTATAAAAGTATCAAGAGATCAAAAAATTCCTTAGAATAATATTAGTTATCTTTTAAAATAATGATAATTTGGTAATTTTACAACTGAGTTTATTGTACTTTATATAGTATATATATACAGTTGAAGGAGGTAATGAAATATGAATATTAAAATGAAAATGTATAAAAGTGATTAAAACAAAGCCTTAGTTGATTGGTTAATTTAAGTTTTATTAATACAATTTACAAGGGTTTTAATTTCATAATATGTATATTTTTATTGGTTTTTTAATTAAAAGATTAAAATGCCTTCGAATCATAATTTATTTTAATTATAGAAAAATATTCTCGTAATTCTTTAATCGAGTTAGTGTTTGATTGACTCGTGACAACAGCTTAATTAAGGTCTTAAATAAGAGTATAGATATGATATAGATGAGGAAATTAAGGGATGTAATTAACCTTCTCATAAACCCAATGTCCAGTACCATCACCTCCATCTTTCCTGTATACTTCAGAATCATAGTATGGATCCTACACAATGATGTTCTAAATCAGATACTTTAAAGCTCAAATCAAAAGAAAGCCACCCATTATATATCAGTTGTAGCGAACAAAATCAATGGACATATGATTATACCTTGGTGGACCCAAAAAACAAACATCCCCAGCAAGTGAACATAATGTAGAAAGCATCTACAAAGCAAAAAGGACCAAAGGAAATTTCTTCAGCATTTCATCATATAGCTTCAATACATAAATCATTGACCAATTTGAATGAATGAATGAATTGATGGAAAAACACTTACAAACTTTTTTAATGGCTTCATCACTAAGATGCCAAATAGATTTATTGGTTATAATTTCTCTTTGGGCATCAAGTTGTTGAACATGATGAACTAAAACTGCCATTAGAGGCCAATCTGGTAAAGCATTCACTTTAACAAAAGCTCCCCTTCTTTTACTCTTGTTGCCTTCATCAATCTATATGTATATAAATCACAAATTTCAAGCTGGTACTGCAGTAACATCCCTGCAAGTCAAATCACTCACCAAACTACTTACCTGCTGGCAGCCATTGTTGAAAAGCCTGGTGCTGCTTGAAGATGGGTAGTTGCCGAATTTGGTAGGTTGAAGATAACTACAGTGAATCCATGGTTTTAAAACGGTGAAGCTCATATTTGGTTTGTAGAATGTGGTAGTTCTTTTTCTTTTTTCCTTCAAAGGTTATGGATTTTTGGTACTTTAGTTATGTGAGTGAAGGGCTAAGTGGATAAGGCACTCATTTGCATCCATTCTTACTCGGCCCGGTCGGGTCACGATCCGTTTTTTTAAAAAAATTCATGTCAAGTCTCGGCCTGGTTCGATTTGTGGGTCACTTTTATTATTAAAATTATTATAAAATAATGGCCTTTTATTAAATTTAAAGTTAAATTTAGATAAAACATGAGAACAACTCAATTTGTATTATTTTTCTAATATCATATTATATTTTATTTCGTGTTTTAACCTTTGCAATTCTTTCACAATTACAAACAACCCTAACTAAAACAATAATAGTTCATCATAATCTAATTTTTAGACTTTAACTTAACAATTATCCCACACTAAAATTCAAATGCTTTTTATCTGAATTTAACTGTAAATTTAATCATCGTCTCACATTAGAACATGGCCTTTTTTTTCCAAAAATATAAAACATTAATCTAAATTAAAAAAATTCAATGTGAAATTCAAACCCAAAACAATATTAACCCTAAATTTCTTGGAAGATTTTCATGTGAACTCAAAGGAAAATCAAAACTGCCAAATGTTTACCTGCTGCAAATCAATCCTAGTTTTTAGGTAGGGACAAAAAATAGGAAAAAAAGCAACAAACGTATTAAGGTGTAGGTGATCTGTCCAAGACTCCAACCGACCACTTCTTTTTATTAATCCTGTTTTTATTCGATTATTTGTTTGTTGTGTATGTTGGATATTTGATGAAGGAAAGATTGAAACAGAAAGCGATTGAACAGAATAGAGAAGTGTTTGGATTATAATGTTTTTTTTTTTTTTTTTCATTCCAACATATCAATTTACATAAACCTTTATGCTCAAATAAGCTGAAAATAACAATAAAATATTACAACTTGATAAATCTTGGAACTGGATTAATTCAACTTGCTTCTTCATTGGTTAATTTCAGTCTAATCAGCAGGCCAAAAATATCTCATAAAAAATTATTGTTGTTTCCGTGCAAGTTGGTAAGTTGGCAACTTGAAGGGTGAATAGCTCGCTGGTGAACTCTCAAGCTTGGTGAGCTCATAGTTTTGTAGAGCTCCCATATTTGGTGAGCTTGGAGTTCTGATGACCTCAAAGTTCTCACTATTGATGAGATTAAAGATATGGTGGGCTCACAGATATGGTGAGCTCATAGTCTTGGTGAGCTCATAGCCGTGTAGGAGCTCGGTTCGCCAATGCATGGATAGTTGGAACGACAAAAATGTGCAAGTGTACACAATCACTAACTACTAATAAAGTGACAAGTAAATGTCGAATTATCATACCCACAGAGACTGAAAGAAAATATTTATGAAATGCAACTTTTAAACAATTTGGTGAAAGAAAAATATATTGATTTGAAGAAGTGTTTACAAAACTAAAAATTAACTAAGAAAAATAAAAAGTAAAAATGTTTCAATACACGGTTTCTAAAAATGAGTTTAATCAATATGACATGAATGTGTTAAATCAATTACATTCCTTAATTTAGAATTACTAAACCCATGTTCATGTTGCTACAAATAATTTCACGGCAACTTGGTATTTTGTTAACTAAACCATTTGAATTAAATCTAAGCCATTTTAATTAAATCAAGAACAACAACACAACAAATATTCATAATCATAACCACAACATAAACGAGAAAAATATTTAAAGAGAAGAGCACTAGGAAACAAATCCTGGTGTTTCTCCGAAGCCAGACTAGTGTACTCATCTTTTTCACAGCTCGTTCTGTCGATTCAAGGCCTTAACGAACACTTAAATGTTGCTACTCCAAGGGAGATGCAAGCTCTCATTCAAGAGGGGGAATCGACAAAGGAAGATGAAAAAGAAAATGGGAAAACAATGAAGGAAATGGAAGAGAGAAAGGTGAAGAATGTGTGGGATGTGAGTTGTGTGAAATGAGGAAGGGAATAAGGGTATTTATAGGTGGGAATGGCTATTAAAAATAGTAAAGAATCATCAGTGACTCCCTCTCCCTTGGCCTGCCATGCATTAAACAAGTTTGAGTGATTCAAACTTGCTATTTTTAGCTTGGGGCAAAAAGTAAAAGGCATGAAAAGTGGAAAGGGTTGAATGGCATTTAGGAGAAGTTCAAAGGCTGTTTTGCAAGTGTAAAAATCAGCTAAAATCAGCTGATTGGGTCAACTATATGAACGATATGGGCCGCCTCATTCTTGTTGGACTCGTCCTCTTTTATTTAACACAATTGGACCACTTTCTTCGTCAGAGTTTATATTAATTTTTAACCCAATTAATGTTGGTTAAAAATTAAATATAAAGTATGTATAATAATCATTATTGGACCATCCTTCATTTAAAAAATAATTAGCACTGCACTTGATTCACTTGATGCAAAAAATTGCCTCAACGGTTCAAGCCTTCCGAGCTAACTGTCTGTAACACCCCTTGCCCGTAACCAATACCGGAATAGGGTATGAGGTATTACCGTACTAAAACTTATGTAAACCTTTGACTTAAACCCATGAAAATGTGTCCTAAATAAAACTTTTCCAAACATAGTTCTACGAACCTTCATATGGGCCTACGAGGCCTAATTTATGGTTCGGAATTTACCTGGGACCATTTCATGCGCTTAAGAAAATTTCTTCAAAAACTAGCAAAAACTGGGCACACGCCCGTGTGTGACGGCAACACACCCGTGTGACCTCTAAACATGGCTGTGCTGATGGCCCGTGTGCCTCACATAGCCTAAGCACGCTAGGGACACGCCCGTGTTCAATACCCATGTGGATTTAATTTCTAACATCAATTTACAGGGGTTTTCACATGGCCTAGCTCACGCCCGTGTGCCCAACCCATGTCCTTCACACGGCCTTGACACCCCCGTGTTGTGGCCTATGTGCAAAAACCTTGACATTTTGTTTCTGGCATCATCATTCACACGACCGTAGCACACGCCCGTGTGTTGGCCGTGTCCTCCACATGATTAAGACACACAGTCATGTCTCATGCTCGTGGGAAATCCTGATGACATTTAATGCTACTCATGCAAGATGTAGGGGACACACGGCCTAATCACACGCCCGTGGGCTGGCCGTGTGCGAGACACACGCCTGTATGCCTATCCGTGTGGACAAAAATAGGCTATTTACCAAGCTTTTTTGCCACCCTGAAACAAGACTAAATACATAACCAACATATCAAGACTTTCATATTTGGCCAATAGCCCTAATTTGGCATTCCAACTCAATCGTATATACCTATCTAAATGCATCTCACATATTGTGCATGCACGAATAACTTAAACTACCATTTACCAATTCCAAGAACTCATTCTCATTCAACAAAATTAACTATAACAATTTTGGCCAATTCCAAAGGCCATTTACAAAATGAACTTCATAAGAAAAATGGCCAACACAATTGGCCAACTAAAGTATCTTACTCAAAATGACCTTACAACCTATACATGCCATTACTCAAAAATACAAACATAACTATACCGAGTACTAGGGTTAATAGTGTGCACGATACCTCCGACGTCCTTGGATCCTCGAGTTGATTGGGCGGCACTATAAAGGAAAATGGAAAGGAAAGAGGTAAGCAATAAGCTTAGTAAGATGTAAATAAATAAATATCAACAATTTACCAAGTCATTTTAATTTTCACTTCATCTCAAATTATGCATATATCAAGAATAGCTACAACATAACTTACTCGATTCCATTCTTTACTAATCATACAATATGCTAGTGAACTCATAATACGTACAAATCATTTGGGCACCTGCACCACTCGTAAAACCATCATATCATCTCTCAACTTAATATTAACTGAAATTTTCCCGTTGAACTATTTAGAATACGAAAGGATATTCAATGGGCCTTCACGTAGGGTATCGAGTCGATGCCATGTCCTAGACAGGTCTTACACTGACTCGCAACAAGCTGACGCCATGTTCCAGACAGGTCTTACACTAGCTTGTATATCTCGAGGCTGATGCATATCCCAGACATGTCTTACACTAGCACTCGTCTCAAGCCGATGCACATCCCAGACGTGTCTTACACTAGCTTATAAATCTCGAGGCTAATGCATGTCCCAGACATGTCTTACACTGGCTCTCGTAGTGTGGCTGATGCATGTCTCAGACATGTCTTACACTAGCACACACGTTACCCAATGTCTCGGCATGAATATCCAATTCTATCCTAAGTATTCAAATGGGCTCTATTACGCATGTTCTCAATACTTTATAAGTACAAGTTATCAATTTCACAATTTATGCTCGATTATCTATTATACATGTGCTCATATCACAATTCTAAATTACGCTACAATGTAGCGATTTTAAGCATAAATAAATTAAAAAAACGTTGTATTATTTACCTACAACTTACCTCGGTATACAAAATGAAAGTGACGATTTGGTTTACTCGACTTGCTTAGCTTTCCCCCAGTTTAGGATCGGATTTGGCAACTCTTGATCTATAAAAATAAAATTTCACTAATTTAATCACCAATTTAATCTAAATAATCTAAAATTCACAAATTACCAAAATAACTATTTTGCCTTTAGACTATGGCAAAAAGACCATTTTACCCTTAGGCCCGGAAATTGATTTTTATCAAATTTCCTTATCAACCATGCCTATCTAAGCCCTTTTATCCAAAAGACAACTTCAAATATCCAATATTCATGCATTTAACAAAGCAACTTATTCTCTTTACAAACAAGCCTATTTCTATGTGTTTCATGCAAACTCTTTCACAAGTTGTTTATTTAACCACAATAGCTCATTTTCTTTCCAAAATTTTCAAAAATCAACACTTACTCATTCATGGAAAAATCCTAAATCTTCAACCAAAATGCAAGATATACCCCTCAAAAGGTTCCAAAAATGTAAAAACATTCAAGAAAAACCTTAGAAATCACTTACTAATGTGTGCCAAAGTTGCTGCAAATTTAAGCTCTTAAAACCCCAAGTATGGCTGATAATTTCGATAAGAAGGAGACTCAAAATGAGGAAGAAAAGAAAGCTAGGCAACTACATACTATTTTATCATTTTAGTCACCTAATCCAACTAAGCCTTTGACTTTTCTTCAATTTTTGTCTCTTACTCCTCCCCTTGGTCGGCCATGCTCTCTTTTATGGGCCTATTGCCCATTAAATCCCTACAATTTAGTTCTCTAGCCATTTAACTCAATCTACTAACAAATCACAACTTTTATCCTTCATGCGATTTAGTCCTTTTTCGCAATCGGGCTTACAATTGCTAAAATTTATTCACCAAAATTTTCATGCACCTTTATAAGAATACTACAACCCATAAAATAATGCCAAAATAATTTTCTTAAACCTTGGGAAGTGCTTTCGAAATCACTATTCCGACTAGGCCCAGTTTTGGGCCATTACACTGTCGAGCCAATTTTCACCTTTTGTGCAAAACTATCGAAAATAAACCTGATTTGTGAAAATTTATTATAAAAATAATTAAAATTCAATATATTTTAATAATTTAAGTGAAAATTAATTATTTTATAATTAAAGTAGGAATTTCAACAAATATTACTACGAAACTGCATGAGTTAGAGCTCAAAAAATGCTGAAAAAGTCTATATAATTTTGTGTTTCTACACCCCTAAACTTAATGTATTGCTCGTCCCGAGTAATGCACAAAAAAGAAATTGCTTGGAAATCACCTTTGAAAAATATCTTTAGAACACATTTCCCCCACAATTATGAGTTTAGTGTAATTATACTCAAGAACAAGAAATTATGCAACTCAAGTATATATATTGTTTGAATTATTCTCAATTATTATCATGATAGCAAGAATAGACTAAATGTTTTCTCAATAAAGATATGCTAATTCTAACCAAATAATTTTTATTCCTTTATTTAAGACTAAGTTGCAATCACTAAGTTTAACTTATTCATATGTTGAGCTTAGCAATTTCTCTCCACTAATGTAGGCAACAAAGAAATCTGAATCAATAGGTATTTTAAATGGGTTGTAACGTGGTTGGGCTAAGGGTAAGTAAAAGGGTTGTTACTCTAAATGGGTTGTTACTCTTAATAAAGTTGGTAAATCATACCCTTAGCTAAAAACCCTAGAATTAGCTTGCATCGAACCTTCGAAATAAATACATTCAACTTCACCAACTCATTTTGCATATTGAGTACATATGCTCTTTCTTTTTCTTTTTCTTTTTTGAGCATATTACTGTTTGTACTGCAATTTTGAGCATTTGATACTTTTTCTTCAACTCCCCCAAACCTATTTTCAAAGAATATTTTAGATAGCCTGAGTTTAGTGTTTGGGATAATTTAGAGATAATTATGAGAGAAGTGATGGCTTAATATTGCAATGATTCAAATAAAATCAGGCCATATCGTCTCAAAGTTGGGTTTCAAGAGATAAATATTTGTTAAGGTTGGCTTGAAAGGCTCAAATGATCCAAAAGTTTGCTTAAATCATTTTCAAAATTCTATGCTTCCTAAGATTTCGCCTCAAGAAATTACTAAGTCAATTCTAGAGACTTAAACTTTCATGCATGCCTCGCTCTCTTAAGGAATTAAAAGTTTTTTATGGTATGATTTACAAACTTTATTAAGAGTAACATTATGTCATAGTTCAGCTATCATAGCAAATATTGAGATATTAGAACTTTATTTATACTAAAGTTTAGCATAATTAATAAAAAATTAAATTTTTGAACAAAAAATAACTTAATCATAATTATAAGAGTAATGTATTCTAAAAAAAAAACAATTTCAATTTTTGGTCCCTCCTACTTAAGATGAACAATGTCCCAATTGTTAAAAATAATAGAGAAAACGAAAATATAGAAGTGAATAGATATTGTACATCAGGTAAGACCTAAGGAAAAGGAGGTGAGTCAAGTTTGACTGCTTAAATACCGAGCTTTTCCAAAGCAAATCCAATCCTAGACATGTACATATCTATTCTCACACTTCTTATTTTGCAATTTGTTCAATTTTATTGATGATTTTCGCTTCTTATTTTATTATGCGAGAAATAAAATCCTAAAAGAACCTAATCCTAAAAACTTTAAATATCTTAAGAAATAAAATATAATAAAGTAAAAATTCCTCATTTTTATTTATTTGCAAATCCCTTAGAATTTGACTCATATTTTGCTCCATTGTCGTTATTTTTGCTTGAACCACCTTATTCCCTCTTTTACATTGGAGTCCATGGTTCAAATATAAAATTTGGAAACTCAGGCACAAAAATAAATGGGTCATGAAATAATTTTTGTAAAAACGCTTCTTATTGAGTCGTCTGTATTTTTTAGTAGCTCCAATAAACTTGTTGTTGCTATTGCATATGTTGCATTATGTCCATCAACTTTGACAACTTATCATGAAGATCTAGGCGAGGCGAATGAGTTCGATACATTAAAGTAGTCATGTCAGGTCATTAGTTCAGTTGGTTCTACCTCATTATGGATTTCAGCTGGCTACATTGGTTTGATTTCTATAAGATCTTCTTCTTCTTCTTCGGGATCCTCGCTTGATTCAACTCATTACTATAGAACAAAATTTCCTGCTACTCGGAAGAGGTCCCAATCTATGATTGTACCTTAGCTATAACCTGTATTCTTTACGTTTGCAAGAATTTTAGCTTTCAAGCACAAAACTGTTATCGTAAAGGGAAAGTATGCTAGAACAGAAAATCCAGCGGAACAATTTTGAATTTCTCTGGGAATGATTTTTTCCCATATCAATGGTCTTCTCTGTCATAATTGAGTATGGCAAGACCATTCATTCTACTAAAATTGTAGTCCCATGTGAAATAGGCATAAAGTTGAACCGAATGAAATAAAACCATACATTCACTAATGGTGTCAAATATTCTCTGCGACAAGTGTGAGTTCCATGCTTTGACACAGTCCATTTAGAACCCGGAATTGTAAGTTCCTCAAGAATTTCTTGTAATTTTTTGGCCTTAATGTTTTCCATTAGGGAAGAATATTTTTTGTCTTCAAAACGAAGTAAATCAAAGAATTCATTAATAGTGTTTGAACTTATTGGTACCTTGATTCCTCGGATAGAGACTTCTTTTAATTCACTTGAGATCAAATTTGCATAATATTCAGGAACTAATTCTTCATTTGCACTCGGTCTTTCTCATAAAACACTTCCCAATTTAAAGCTTCAACAACTTGTCGAATCTTGCCATGAAATTAGTATCTTTCAATGTAAAACCTTTTTCTGGGAGCATTTGTTGATTTTTGAAAATGCTATCGTATCTTGCTTTGGCTTCTTCATTGTGGAATTTGTTTTGTGATTCTTTAAGTTGAACAAAGTCACAAGTTTTTTTGTGAGGCATGATTTAACTTGAACATCACATAAGATGGAAACAAATAATATTTTCCCAAAATTTAATTAGCATAAAATATTAACAATTCATAAAATTGAAAAGTTAAATAATCAAATCAAATTAAAATTTAGGAGAAAAATTTTCTTACCACATTTCTATAAAAATTAAGAACTCAATAAAATAAATAGAATGTGAAGCTAATAATGTCTGTTTAGGGTTGGTTTGAGGGTTATTGGTTTGTGTCTTTGATGGTTGCGAAAAGTTGTGATGGTGGCATAGTGTAAAGGGAGCAAGGGTGCGCACGAGTTAAAGCAAGGGGCAATAGCAGCGTATGAATGCTGGGGGACAGTAGCAGCATGTGAGGGCTGGAGCATAAGCAGTAGGGTACGCAAGAGCAAGAGAACACGTGAGGTACGAAACGTGTAACACCCCAAACCCGGCCTAGACACTATGGCTAAATTTGACGATGTCACATTGAAATGAGTTTCGAAAAGTATGTTGTCATTCAAAATCCTCTTTTCAATATAGGCTCTTTTTATTATTTTAATGATGAATCTAAAACTGTGTCGTTCACTTTCAAAACATGCCTTATTATCAATAGCCATTTACTTTTAAAAATGTTATAAATATTTTAAAATATCACTTAAATTGTGGAAGCTTTTTAAAACGGTTGCATACTTGTGCGTGTTTTGAGAAAACATTCGATTTGTTTTGAAAGCCTTGATTACCTCTACTACTAGCAGTTATAAGTCAAATAATAAACCCCAAATTAAAATCTAAAATTTTAAAAAGGCCATTATAACAATAAAACCCCAACAATAAAATCATAATTATAAAGTACTAAGTCAAATTAAATAGGCTGTGTGGCCACCATTGAGTTCTCCGTTGCACCGACCCGCCTAAGTCTGAGGATTACTTGTACAGTTAAAACAGAAGAGTGAGTTTACGAAAACTCAGTGTGTAATCCCATATAAGCAACAAATAGAAATAAACACAATCTGGGCCTAAGCCCTTTTTAGTAAAAGTGACAATATTAGTTTGGGTTTTAGCCCATCTCAGAACAGAACAGTCATGTGCTTCGGCCTTGATCCATTATAGTATCATTAAGTAGTACAGTAAAAGTTTAACAGTATACAGATCCTACCCAACCAGCCTTTACACTCTATCTCCATCCAACCCTACACTCCATGTGAGGATATAATCAACCCACCCATCCCTACACTCCAGAGAGTACCAAATGCGACACTATACATTAATATGCAGTTGGGCTACCAGTAATTTAGGCTCAAGGCCTATCAGTACATTTCCTCCAATCAATATAAACCAACCCCCATGCAATGCATCATGCAATCATGTCATGTCATATCAGAATATCATACATGTATTCAGTATAGTGAAAATAGCATGCTACAGTATAATCATACATGCACATACCTATATATATATATCACATAGGGGCATAACAGTCATTCAGTCAATTAGGGTCTAGGTAAGCTTACCGACCCAATAGTAGGCCCATGGTCATCTCGGGAGACCCATGCAACCTTAACAGTCAAATAGTGAAAATGGGCCCACGGTCTAAATTACGGGCCCATATGGGCCTACACGCCCGTGTGGCCTACATGGCTCAAAATGGCCTTCGCCGTGTAATCCAATAATATCCACACGCCCGTGTGGTTTGCTCGTATGGGGCCCACATGTCCGTGGGGCTCACTCAACACAATTCGGCCTAACACAGCCTAATGCGACCCATTATGACCCAACCCATGATATCGCTCATGGCTGACCTCGTTAATTATATGCTCATGTTTAGTCACATGGTCTACCTACATGGGCGCGAGCACGCCTGTGTGGCGTCGACGTTCACTTATTCTGGCTTTTGTCAATTTTTGTAAACGAAGTCGTGTTTATGTAACACCTGGTTTCTATTTGCTGAAAAAAACTACCTCGAGCCTTGAAACCTACATTTGACCGAACCATTACCAATTAATCTCTTAAACTTTTACTTAATCGATACACACGAGTTGAACATGCGGTAATCTAATAGCAACGTTACCTTTGATTGAGTAAAGAGGAAGGTTTTGTCCACTTCAATGCCAAAGAAATATCTTTCACTCCTCGAATAGTTCCTAAACATCAACTGCAATCAGATAAGCATTAATTCCAAGCAATAAGATAACCACATGTCAAAAGCACTTACCAATGATAGACACTGCCCTAAACTCTCCAACCTTAGCAGTAGCATAGACCGATCATCGCTTTACGCCTACCACAATTCTAACAATCCTCTTAACCACCAATTAAGAAACAAAAGATGCGAGACGAAACATCACTTACCAATCGCACAACAGTAAATTGAGACAACAGGTTGCGGTAATAAGAAGCAGATTAGGAACAACAATAGTCGACAACAAAAGAAAATAAAGGAAAAGAAAATGGCCTAAATCACAGTATTAATCGGCACCGAAAAAGAAGAGCAGTCGACAGAAAAATTGTGGAAACCAAAACCAAAGTTGAAATTTGGATAACAACTAATTATGTTCAGGCTAAGAAAAACAAACGGGGAGACTTTCAATAAGGGGAAGCAAGCAAATTAAATGGAACTTTGGCAGCAACCAAAATAAGTTGAACACGGCAGAAACAAAATGACAAACAAGAAGAAGGGAAAAAAATAGGAAGAGGGGAAGAGAGCAAATTCGACAATGGTTTTTTTTGGAAGCAAAATGAAATTGAAATTGAAAAAGAAAATTAAATAAAAAATGGATATTCTCTCTATCCCACCATTCTCTCATAAAATCACTCTCCAATCCCAATATTTTCTCATAAAAATCGGCAACTTCATCCCCCACACTTCTCTACCACTCCAACCGCCCACTAATATTAGAATTTCACTAACACACAACAACTTAAACGGCCACAAGTAAAAATAAATCCTTCGCTCGCGCAGTGACTCGAACTCTTGACCCCTTGCAACATTAATACTCCACTTAACCACTAGACCAGCAGGCCTATTCTGACATATCTTTATCCATATTTATTTATAAGCCTGCTGATTAGAGTTAGGGGTTTACTCAATTAAAAACAAAATTTTTCCCAAGCTAAGGCTTGAACTTGGGACTTCTCAGACACTTCTCAGAACACTTAACTACTGAAGCTAACATGTATTTGTGTCATAACATATGAAAATAAAAATAAATTCAAAGACTTATTGGGGTGTTACAACTTTACCCCCTTAAAGAAAATTTAAGCCTCAAAATTTACCTAATCAGAAAAGATGAGGATATTGTTGTCTCATCGCAACCTTAGGCTCGTACGTGGCTTCCTCCAAACTATGGTTATGCCACAGAACCTTAACTAGTAGAATCGTCTTTCTTCTCAAAACTTTTACATCGTGGTCTAATATCTGCACCGACTCCTCCTCAAAGGTCAGATTTGGCCTAACCTCAATCTCCCCAACTGGAACTATATGTGTGGGATCAGAGTACTAGTGCCTCAACATTAAGACGTGGAAAACATCGTGAATCTGCTCTAATTCTGGAGGTAGCTCTAACTGGTAGGCAACCGGTCCCACTTGTCTCAAGACTCGATATGGTCCAATGAATCTAGGGCTCAACTTACCCTTGTATCCAAATCTCAGTATCTTCTTCCATGGGGAGACCTTGAGAAACACGAAGTCCCCCACAGAATACTCTATCTCTCAGCACTTCAGATCTGTGTACGACTTTTATCTATCAAACGCCTCTTTTGGTCGATATCGAATCAACCTGACCTTATTCTCAGTATTAAAAACTAGTTCAGGACCCAGAACATGTCGCTTGCCCAACTCAGTCCAACACAAGGAAGTGCGACACCTACGACCATATAGTGCCTGTAAGGTGCCATCTGTATGCTAGACTGATAATTGTTGTTGTACGTGAACTCCACCAATGGAAAATGGTCCTCCTAATTGCTTCAAAAGTCTATTACACAACCCCTTAACATATCCTCCAGTATTTGAATCACTCTCTCAGATTGACCATCTGTCTGAGGATGGAACGCAGTACTGAAGTCCAACCTTGTACCCAAAGCCTCATGCAGCTTTCCCTAAAACCGAGACATGAAACGAGAATCTGTATTAGATTTTACTGAAACTGGTACTCCATGTAATCTCACTATCTTAGAAAAGTATAATTTAGCCAGCTTTTGCAGCGAGTAGTCAACACGAACCTGTATGAAATGGGCAGACTTGGCCAATTGATCCATGATGACCCACACTAAATCCTTTCTAGTAGGCATTAAGGGCAACCCACTAATGAAGTTCATAGTCACTCTCTCCCACTTCTAGAGCGGAATCTTAACTAACTACAGTAAACCCGAGGGTAGCTGATGCTCAGCCTTCACCTGCTAGCATGTCAGACATTTACTCACAAAATCAGTAACCTCTCGCTTAAGACCTGGCCACCAGTACAACTCACGAAGGTCTCGATACAGCTTATTTCTGCCAAGATGCATAGCATAAGGGCTACTTTGCACTTCTCGCAGAATAGATTGCCTCAAATCAGTATCATTTGGAACACAGATTCTCCCACGAAAACAGAACACCCTTCACTATTCAGTCCAAATCTGATGTATTAGCACTATCAATCTGTCAGAATCGAAGACCCAGTGACTCATCCTCCAACTGTTTACTGTTAATGTGCTCAATCCACAATGGTTTAACCTGGAGTTCAGCCAATAGGCTACCATCATCAAATAAACTTAGGCGAGCAAACATCACCCTCAAATTAGTCATAACCCTACGGCTCAGTGCATCGGCCACCACATTGGCCTTACCCGGATGATATTCAATCGTATAGTCGTAGTCCTTTAGCAACTCAATCCATCTACGCTGTCTCAAGTTCAGCTCCTTCTGAGTGAGGAGATATTTGAGACTCTTTTGATCAGTATAGATGATACATGTCTCACCATACAAGTAATGTCTCCAAATTTTCAGTGTAAATACCACTGCAGCCAACTCCAAGTCATGTGTTGGGTAATTTGCCTCATGAGTCTTAAGCTCCATAAGCTTTTTAGGTGCCATTCTATAAGGGGCGATGGATAGAGCTGTACCAAGGAGGAGCTCAATCCCAAACTCAACTTTACGGTTCGGAGGTAACCCTAGTAGCTCATCAAGAAACACATCCGGAAAATCCCTAACCGTTCTAATATCTTTAACAGAAGAGTCCCCCGAATTTGAAACACTTATGTAGGCCAAAAACGCCTCATATCCCTTACCATCTTTTCTGCCCTTAGTGCAGATATCACATTACTTAAGTAGTTCCATTGTTCCCTAATTATCACTACCTTATCGTCCTCCTCCGTTCTCAGTACAACCTGTTTAGTGGCACAATCCAAGCTCACTCGATGTTTAACTAGCCAATCCATGCCCAGTATGAGATTAAATTCCCCAAAAGGAAGTTCTATAAGATCAGCCAGAAAGATTACCCTTTGTACCTCTAAGGGGACGTCTCTAAACAGTTTATTAACCCAGACGAGTTGCCCTAATGGACTCAATAAAGTAATTCCACTCGAAGTATTCTTAACCAGAATCCCCAATTTTTCAGTAACAGTGCAGGTAATATAGGAATGAGTAGATTCTACATCTATCAATGCAGTATAGGGTACATTGAAAATTAAGAACGTACGCGTGATGACGTCCGAACATCTCCCTCCTTTCAGCAACGTGTAGCATACACTAGAGCCGGTTGCCTCGCCTCAGTCTGATTAGCACTTCTGCCCTATGCTCTCTGACCACGACCTTGACCATTACCACCCCTTACCTGCCCACGGACTCTCGGTGGCTGCTGGACTGCTCTCGTTGGTGTAGTACCTAAACCAGATGCTTGCATCTGATCAGACCTCTGTGGACACTCTCTGATGCGGTGCTCTAATGATCCGCACCTCAAACGTGCTCCAGGTATTTTCCAACACTCGCCTAGATGACGTCTCCTACAATCAATATGAGGTTGTTGCCCAGTAGCAGAAATAGGGGCCCTAACTCTGATCGGCCTATCAACCCTGGCCTAACAAAGTCTCGCTCTCTTTGTGGAGCTATTAGAACCCTGAAGTTGTCCCTAAGGCCATCCTCGAAACAAACACATCACTTGTACTCAGTAGCCACCATTCCTCTCGCATAACGGCTTAGTCTTAAGAACCCGGCCTCATACTCGACCACTGATCTGTCCCCCTAGGTTAAATTCAGAAACTCTCTCCTTCGGCCATTTACATAACTGGCACCCACATATTTTCCCTCGAAGGCAGATTTGAAAAACTCCCAGGTTAGTCGATCGGGCTGAGTGTCCTCCTTTATAGTGAGCCACTACTGATATGCCTCATCTAGTAGCATTGATATGACACCCTTCAATTTCTACTCAATGGTGCAGCCCAAGTCGTCCGTTATCCTCTTTGTGGCCTCTATCAAGTATTCAACCACATTAGGGGCAACTCCAGCAACACCCCTAAAAATCTCAGCTCCATTGGATTGGAGTCGTTTCGTAACCGACCCACAGCCTTCAGCTCTAATATTGGTCCACCGATCCTCTCCAGAATTCTTAACATGGCTTGGGACAGTGCGTCGTCCCCAGGCACTCGATCATAAGACCCAGTCTCAGTCACATGTGAAGCCAGTGTCTCACTAGTTTCTAGATTAGGTATCTGGCTCGGCAATGAGAACCCAGCTTGAGCACCTGTATAACCTCTACTATGGCCTCTTGTACTCCGTCTGTGAATACCTCTTACGCTCATTGTCTATTCACGTTAATCTGTATTATTAATTTTATGCATCATTTTATAGTTCTAGTAATTATTAGTAGATGTTTTATGGAAAACAGTAATTTAGAGTTTATTTTCATAGATCATAGTTTTACTACAGTTTTCAGTTTCCTACGGTTTCTAGTTTACTCTAACTAGAGTGTTTCAGTACAGTCTTCTACCTACAGTAGTTTCAGTATTTTCTATCTATAGAATTTCATTTAAAATAGATAACGGTTTCAAGAAGACTTACAGAATCAGCGCTGGAGACTTGATGTACCACACGTTCGACAAAACATTTCAAAACATTTCAAATCCTTTGAAAGTAGTCCTTTAAATATCTCAACTTTAAACACCCAATCCACAGCTAAGTTTTGTAACCTGGCTCTGATACCATTAAACGTAACACCTCAAAACTGGCCTAGATGCTATGGTCGAATCTAACGATGTCATATTAAAATGCTTTTCGAAAAGTATATTGTCATTCAAAACCCGTTTTTTAATATAGGCACTTTTTATTATCTTAATGATGAATCTAAAAACGTGTCGTTCACTTTAAAAACGTGTCTTATTACCAATAGCTATTTACTTTTAAAAACGTTATAAATATTTCAAAATATTACTTAAATTGTGGAAGCTTTTTAAAACGGTTGTATACTTGTACGTATTTTGAGAAAACATTCGATTCGTTTTGAAAGCATTGATTACCTCTACTACTAGCAGTTATAAGTCAAATAATAAACCCTAAATTAAAATCTAAAAACTTAAAAAGGCCATTATTACAACAGAACCCCAATAATAAAATCATAATTATAAAGTACTAAGTCAAATTAAATAGGCTGTGTGGCCACCGTTGAGTCCTTCGTTGCATCGACCCGCCTAAGTCTGAGGATTACCTGTACAGTTAAAACAAAAAGGTAAGTTTACAAAAACTCAGTGTGTAATCCCATATAATCAACCCACCCATCCCTACACTGCAGAGAGTACCAAATGCGACATTATACAGTAATATGCAGCTGGGCTGCCACTTTTAGGCTTGAAGCCTATCAGTACACTTCCTTCGATCAATATAAACCCACCTCCAGGCAATGCATCATGCAATCGTGTCATCCCATATCAGAATATGATACATGTATTTAGTATAGCATGCTATAGTATAGTCATATATGCACATACGTATATATATATCACACAGGGGGATAACAATCATTCAGTTAATTAGGGTCTAGGTAAGCTTACCGACCCAACAGTAGGTTCACAGTCGTCTCGAGTGACCCGTACAACCTTAATAGTTAAACAGTAAAAATAGGCCTACGGCCTAAATTGCAAGCCCATGTAGGCCCACATGCTCGTATAGCCCACATAGCTCAAAATGGACTTGGTTGTGTGGATACATGGCTTGGCCTAATAATTTCCACACACTAGTGTGGTCTGCTCATGTGGGGCCTACATATCCGTGGGGCTCACTCGGCACAATTCGGCCCAACACGGCCCAATACAGTCCATTACGGCCTAGCCCGTGAAATCGTTCATGGCTGGCCTCGTCGATCATATGCCCATGTTTAGTCACGTGGCCTACTTATACAGGCACCGGCATGCCCGTGTGGCGTCGACGTTCACTTATTCTGGCTTTTGCTGATTTCCATAACCGAAGTCATGTTTATGTACACACCTGGTTTCTATTTGCTAAAAAAAACTACCTCGATCCTTGAAACCTACATTTGACTGAACCATTACCAATTAATCTCTTAAACTTTTACTTAATCGAAACATACGAGTTGAACACATGTTAATCTAATAACAATGTTCCCTCTGATCGAGTAAAGAGGAAGGTTTCGTCCACTTCAATGCCAAAGAAATATCTTTCACTCCTCGAATAGTTCCTAAACATCAACCGCAATTAGATAGGCATTAATTCCAAGCAATAAGATAACCACATATCAAAAGCACTTACCAACGATAGACACTACCCTAAACGTTCCAACCTCAGTAGTACTGCAAACCGATCACCGCCTTACGCCTACCACAATTATAACAATCTTCTTAGCCACCAATTAAGAAACAAAAGACACGAGATGAAACATCACTTACCAATCGCACAACAGTGACAATATGTTGCGGCAACAAGAAGCAGATTAGGAACAACAGTGATTGACAGTAAAGGAAAAAGAGGGAAAAGAAAATGGCCAAAATCACAGCATTAATTGACCCTTAGAAAGAAGAGCAGTCGACAGAACAATTGTGGGAACCAAAACGAAAGTCGAAATTTGGATAACAACTGATTATGTTCAGGCTAGGAAAAACAAACGGTGATACTTTCAGTAAGGAGACAAGTGAATTAAATGGGATTTTGGAAGCAACCAAAAGAAGTTGAACAAGATAGAAACAAAATGACAAACAAGAAGAAGGAAAAGAAAATAGGAAGAGGGGAAGAGAGCAAATTTGTCAATGGTTTTTTTTTTTGAAAGCAAAATGAAACCGAAATTGAAAAAAATTAAATAAAAAATGGATATTCTCTCTATCCCACCCTTCTCTCCTAAAATCACTCCCTAATCACAATATTTCCTCCTAAAAAGACAATTAACTTCAATATTTACAAAAAGGATAGTCAATTATTGCAAATAATTCAATTAAGTACCTGGACTTAAAGATAATTTGAAAAATAGGCTACAAACTAAAACTTAGAGATTGACCCTTTCATTTGAAAAATTAAAAATTTATTTTGTTACTTAGGAAATACTTTCTTGGAAGATTATGTTCAAATCAATTCCCAAGAAATATTGGAGGGGTCACAAGCAGTCCAACTTAAATTCCAATCTCCTAGACATAACTTATCTTAACACACTAATCCAGAAAATATAACGTAAGTCATTTATTTAAAAAGAGAAATAAAAATTTAAGTATCTGATAAAATGAATGAGGTTTTATCTCGCTCAATTTTATCCCCCCAGTAATGTTTCGATCACTAAACGTTAACTTTGAAATTACCTCCATTATTGTGAAGTTTAACAACCTCCTATGAGAAGACTTGATGAATAGTGAATGGACCAGACCAATGTGATTTTAATTTACATAGAAAAACTTAATCTAGAATTGAGGAACAAGACTTACTGACCTGCTTCAAATTCCCAAACTCAAATGTGCTTGTCATGCCATATTTTTAATCTTTCCTTAAATAATTTGACATTTTCATATGAGAACATTCGGAACTCTTCTAACTTATGGAGTTAAAGCATCCATTTCTCTTTAGCAAGTTTGAGATCCAAATTGAGCTTTGGAGAGTCCAGTAAGGTTTATGTTCTAACTCAAAGGGCAAATGACAGGCTTTCCCAAAAACCAAACAATAGGGAGAAATCCCTAAAGGTGTTTTGTATACTGTGTTATAGGCCCATAAAGCATCATCCAATCTTTCGGACCAGTCTCGTCAGTTTGGACAACCTACCTTATCGAGTATACCTTTTATCTCCTTATTTTCCAGTTCAACTTGCCCATTTGTCAGTGGATGGTAATCTGTGACAACCTTGTGCTTCACTACATGTTTATCGAGCAACCATTTCAACCATTTGTTCACAAAATTAGGCCCCTCATCACTAATGATAGCCCTAGGAGTTCCAAACCTTGTGAACACATGTTTTTGCAAAAACTTCATTACAACCTTGGCATCATTCGTCAGATATGCCTCAGCCTCAATCCACTTAGATACATAGTCTACTGCTATCAATATATACCTGTGACCAAAAGGAAGGAAAGGACCAAGAAAGTTAATGCCCCAAACATCAATAATTCTACCTCAATGATGTTTGTTCGGGGCATCTCATTTCTGTTGGTAATGCTTCCAACCCTCTGGCATCGATCAAAACTCTTTACGTAGGCATACGCATCTTTAAATAGCATTGGCCAAAAGAATCTGACTTGTAATACTTTAGCCGCAGTACGCGAACCTCCGAAATGTCCCCTACTTAGAGTTGTATAACAATGATATAAAATCTTATGTACCTCATTTTCTACCACGCATCTCCTAATCATTTGATCTGTGCAGTTTTTAAATAGGTATGACTTTTCCCAGAAATAGTAATTCACATCATGAAAAAACTTTTTTTTGTTGATACGTCTTATCAATCGGCATCAAACCATAAGCTAAATAGTTAGCAAAATCAGTAAACCAATGGGTGTTATGGATGTGATTTACCTTAAGTACGTGCTTATCTGAGAATGTCTCCTGGATGGTTATAAGTGATAAAGTTCCTTAAGTTACTTGGTTTTCTACCCTTTTTCAATCTTGAATTTCTAGATTGAACTCTTAGAGTAGAAGTAGCCATCGGATCAACCTCGGCTTAACATTTTTCTGGGCAAGTAAATATTTAATTGTTGAATAATTTGTATAGACAGTCACTTTGGTACCTATAAGATAAGATCAAAACTTGTCAAAAGTAAACACAATAGCGGTAACTCTTTCTCTGTTACTATATAATTCAATTGAGCTCCCGTCAGATTCTGACTTGTATAAGAGATGGGATGAAAAACCTTGTTCTTTTGCTGGCCCATCATAGCTTCTACTACAAAGTCACTTGTGTCACACATTAACTCAAATGTTAAATCCCAATATGGTATGATGATAATGGGTGCCGATTCTTTAGACCATTAAAAAATTTCAGACATCATCAAAGTTGAATGTTGTGTCCTTCTCTAATAATTTACATAAAAATTTAGCAATTTTAGGGAAGTCTTTGATGAACTTTGATAGAATTCGACATGTTTAACACCCATAACCTGTATTTGTCACCGGAATAAGGTTACGGAGCATTACCAGAGTTTACAATTCAAACTGATAGAAAAATTCAAACATTAACGTATCAATAAGCATATTAAAACCAAGTCGAATCATACATATTGTCCCTTATACGAGCCTTAGAGGCCTAAATACATGTTAGAAACAAGTCGGGACTAAATAAAAAACTTAGAGAATTTTTTAAAAAATAGTAAAAAATTTCAATACTACAAGGGTCACACGGTCCTGTGGCTAGGCCGTGTGACTCACACGGTCAAGAGACACTCCTGCCTCTCAAGCTGTGTGGGCATTCAAAATAGGGACACAGCCGTGTCCGTGCCCGTGTAAATCTAACTTGGTCACACGGCCAAGTCACGCGCCTGTGTGCCAGGCCGTGTGCTAGGCCGTGTAACAGCCTGACTTGTAACCCTTTGAAAGCTATAGGGGAAACATAGCCGTGTCACCTGGCCGTGTGTCACACACGGTTGAGACATACGCCCGTGTCTCTGCCTGTGTGGATGAAAATAGGCCATTTTACAAGCCATAGCCATTTTTCTCACCCAATTTGTCATGTACATATCACCAACATTGCATATATAACCAAGTCATAATAAGGCATCCAATTCAAGCATAAACAAGATATATACATATGGTATAACTTCATACAACCAATATGCCCTTAGGCACCTCAATGACAATATCACAACATATACAAATATGATCACACATTGATCAATTGTTCAACAAAGGCTTGACCAAGTCTATACCATATTGTGTTACTTGTTTTTCCTTTTAAAAACACACCAAAAAGGTACCAATTATATCATACAAGAATTAGCTCTAAATAGTCACATAATTCACATATATCTAGTACACCAAAGCACCATATTCACCTACATCATAATGACATTTATCATTTGCATATTTGAACTATAATAACATTATTCATAATAAAGCTATTCACATATATGTCAAACTAAACCATTATCTTATCAAAATACCAAAACTCAATCAAGACAAATGGCCATATATATATTGCATATACATCTATCATTTCATCTTTCATTATTCAACCATATTTAGGGCTACTTGTACACATACCAAAATATGCCAAAACACAAGCTAATTCAATTGACCATATCTACAACAAAACATATAGGCCAACATTAGCCAAAATACCTATACATGCCATTATAACCAAAATTTAACAACCGAATGTACCAAAAGAACTAGTGGATAGTGTGATATAGCTCCGACAAGCTTCCAACCTGTATGATCATCTGATTCACTATAAAACACGGAAAATAACATAGAGTAAGCATTTAAGCTTAAGCATTTAAGCTTAGTAAGTTCATGTAACATAGAATTTAACTTACCATTTAATTTTATAATATGTAAGTAAACAAGTATATCCCAATACAATTTGGCCAAATGCCCAGGCACATATACACCAACCATGTTAGCCATGTAAATACATATATAAGCCAATAACCATAGATGAACATAACCATTGATCAATTTCCATATACATATATCATCCATTTTGTTTTTCCATATATCATATAACCACAATTTCATGTAGTTCACATGTACACCTGTAATAGTTCGTATCGAACTCTTATCATTCCATATCAGGATATTGCCCGTTGAACAATTTCGAATACTATTAGATATCCGTGATAGCTCACACATAGTGTGCTAGCTCATATAATTATAAACCGTCAATTCATATACATGTATGCTCATATGAGCTGTGAATCAGTATGCTCACTTGAGCTATAGATTGGTATGCTTTCATGAGCTATAAATCAGTATGCTCTCACAAGCAGTGGGTCAAAATGTAGCTACACGATGCTGCTCACACGAGCTATGGAGTATCCACAACACATGCAGGACCTCAACCATTGGTAGGACGTTTAGAACCAGTACCCAAATCATGTAACCCTAATGACATGTCATTTGTATCCTACAGATTCTTGAGGTTCAAACAGGGCTCAGTAATCATCATATGTCATTAGATATGTAATCTGTAATTATGTATGACAATTCATAACATATATATATTTCAATTTAAAACATATAAACACAATTTAGTTACACAAATTTACCTCGACTAGTATACGTAGATACGGAGGCGATTAATCTGAGACTTTCTCTTTGCCCTGATCTAACTCTATACGAGGTCTAACTAGATCTATATGGATAAATTTAACTCAATTCAACATATAGTTCATTCAATTTAATGCAAAACATATTTTTGGCAAAGTTACCAAATTGCCTTTATACTTTTAATTTTTTTGCAATTTAACCTTTAGGTTCAGAAAATGAAATTCATGCAATTTTACCCCTACCCAAGCCAAGCCGATTATTATGCAAACCTATAGTAGCCCACCTATTTCATAAATTCACAAATTATACCATGAATTTATCATATTTTTCAATTTAACCCCTAATTGACAATTTCATCAAAAATCTCTTGATAAAAGTTGTTTATCTAACAACAACCATCTATTTTCTATCATCAAACATCAAAACTCATATGTATTCAACAATGGCAAAACCCTAATAGTTTACATGTTTCATAAATTAGTCCTCGGGCTAGCTAAATTAAACTACAACGATCCTAGAAACATAAAAATCATTAAAAACGGATTAAAAATGCTTACTTAATCAAAGAAATAAGAATGACCGAATATCAAGCTTAAAAATGGCTTCTTTCTCTTGTGTAATTCGGTTGAACATTGATAATGGAAGATGATGATTAATTTATTTCATTTTTTTTATCATTAATTACCTATTTACAATTATAACCTTTAAAATCATTAGTAATTACACAATATGCCAAGCCATCATATTCCACTAACACATTTATGGTCTAATACCATATAAGGACGTCCACTTTAAAGTTCTATAGCTATTTAATACCTTTAGTTATTAGACTCAACTTTTGCACTTTATGCGATTTAGTCATTTTTATCAGATTGAGCATGTAAACGGTAAAATTTCTTAAAGAAATTTTTATACGGTATTACTATCATATTGTAGGAAATAAAATAATAGTAAAATAAATTTTTTAACTTCGGATTTGTGGTCCCAAAACCACTGTTCTGATTTCACTACAAATGGACTGTTACAGCATGTCCCAAAAATCTCCTAACACCTTTTACAGATGTTGGAGGTGGGAGTTTCTCAATAACATCCACCATTTCTTTATCTACCTCAATTCCTTGTCTTGTTTTTCGATGCCACAAAATAATACCTTATCGTATCATGAAATGACACTTTTTCCAATTGAGTACTAAGTTTGCCTCTTTGCACCGCCATAGTACCTTGGCTAAATTGGCTAAGAAATCATCATAATTGTCTCCAAACACTGAAAAATCATCTATGAAAACTTTCAAAAACTTTTCCACCATGTCAGTAAAAATAACCATCATACATCTTTAAAATGTAGTAGGTACATTACATAAACCAAATGGCATGCGTCTAAATGCGAACGATCGTACGGGCATATGAATGTTGTTTTTTGTTGATCCTCTAGTGCTACTGTGATCTGATTATACCTTGAGTACCCATCTAGAAAACAATAATAGTTTTGCCCCACGAGTCTATCCAGCATCTAATTAAGGATGGTAAAGAAAAAATGATCTTTCCTAATCGCCTTGTTCAACTTTCGTAATCTATGCAAATTCTACATCCCATAACCATTCTGGCCGATATAACTCGTTATTTTCATTCCCTACGACTGTAACACTTCCTTTCTTTGGCATTCACTAGACCAAACTTCCCCATGAATTGTCTACGATAGGGTAAATTATACCCGTATCTAACCACTTAATGATTTCTTTCTTTATCACATCCTTCATAATGGGGTTTAGTCTCTGTTGTCCATCAATCGTCCCTTCCTTGCCATCTTCTAGGATGATTTTGTGCATGAACATGGATAGACTAATACCATGAATATCGACTATGGTCCATCTGGTAGCCTTCTTGAATTGTTTTAGCACTAAAATAAGTTTTTCTTCCTACTCTTCAATTAACTCTGCTGAAACAATCACAAGAAAAACCGAAGCTTTACCTAAATAAACATATTTTAAATGCGAGGTAAGTACCTTTAAATCCAATTTAAATGGCTTCTCGATTGATGCTTTTGGTTGAACATAACCTCTGTTTCCTAATTCCAAAGATTCAAAACGAGATTGTAGATTAAATCCCTTCTGGTTAACTTCTAGCAAAGCTAAGTATTCCTTCCCTCTTCATCACTTGAAGGGTCTAACATCAAAACTTGGTCCAATGGGTCTTGAACAGAGTTGAGTTCCCATTCTACAGCTAATTTTTCTAACTCAGATACTATAAAACAATCATCAACTATGTCAGGAAATTGCATAGATTTAAAAACATTAAATGTAACCTGATCATCCTAAACACACATGGTAAGCTCATTGTTCTGCACATTAATAAAGGTCATTCCAGTTGCTAGGAAAGGCCTTCCTAGGATTATTGGCACCTCTTTATCTACTTCAAAGTGTAAAACAAAAAAGACAGTAGGAAAAATAAATTTATCTACACGTACCAATACATCCTCGATTTTTCCTTCTGAATGTGCTAAAAATCAATTTGCTAACTAAAGTGTAACCGTAGTAGGTCTAACTTTACATATCCCCAGCTTTCTAAATATGGAAATGGGCATCAAGTTGATGCTTACACCCAAATCACATAATGGCTTACCATAATAAGTTATTCTAATGTCGCAGGGTATGGTAAAACATTTAGGGTCCTTCATCTTTGGGGGTAGTTTATCTTGTAGGTATGCACTACATTCCTTCGTCAGAGCTATTGTCTTAAATTCTCCAAGTCTTTGTTTCTTGGACAATATATCCTTTATGAATTTAACGTAGTTTGACATCTGCTCAAGTGCTTCTACCAATGGAATGTTGATATGTAGTTGCTTGAGTACGTCTAAGAACTTCTTAAACTGGACTTCCTATTTATGCCTTTGTAGTCTTTGAGTGTAGGGAGGTGAAGGATTCTTAACTTGAATTGGGCACTTCATCTGTTGTGGCACTTCTACATCTAACAAATGTGTTAGTTTATCAAAATTGACTTGTTCAAAAGTTACCTTATCGAATTTTATAGATTCTGGTTTATTGGAATTGACTGGTTCAGAAGTTACCTTAACGAATTTGATAGATTCTGGTTCTAGTGAAGCTAGAATTTAAACACTTGGTTGAACTTCTATATTATCTCGAGCATCAAATTACTTTTCTTCAACTTTGACAGTGTTAGGCTCTAACGATTTTCCACTCCTCAATGTCAATGCTTTACAATGCTTTTTCCCCAAATTTCTTGGATTCTCCGTATCAGTAGGCAAGGTGCCTTATGGTCGATTCCTAAGTTCAGTTGCAATCTGACCCATCTAGTTTTTTAGGTTTTTCAATGTGGTTGTTTGGTTTTGTAATAAGGCATCATTTTTCGCTATATATACCTTCAACAAGTTTTTTTAAGCCATTGGATGGTTCAATTTGAGTTGGCTTCTGAACTTGTTGGGTAAATCCAAAGGTTTGGGTTAGTCTAGGTTGGGTGTAAGTGTTACTAGGGCCAGTCCGTTGGTTACTCCAAGAAAAATTAGAGTGGTTTTGCCAAGATGGGTTATAAAAATTAGGTTACAGTCCCCGCCTTCCTCGATTTTGGTTCTGGTTACCCATGTAATTCACAAATTCTAGGTTTGATAGGCATTCTTCAAATAAGTGTCCTTCCTCACAATAAACACATGCTACATTTTTGAATTGATTTGGTGGCTGAGTTGTAAAATTATTAAACCCATTAGTAATAAAGTTTTTAAGCATTGAGGATATCGAAGATACCTAATATGAGAGTGTAATGAGAGCGTCCACTTCATGTATTTCTATGACTCATCTTCCTGACGCTACTCAATTGGTTGGCCATTGGTAATTGTTGTTGGCAATTCTCTCAATGATTTCATAAGTCTTTTGAGCACCATTAGTAGAAGCGTCTACTACCATCCTCGTGTAAGCATTGAGATCGTTATAGAACGTCTTTAATTGGATGCAATGAGATATTCTGTGATAATGGCATCTTCATAATAGTTTTTTAAATCCTTCCCATGCCTCATACAAGGACTCGTTATCCATCTGTTGGAAGGTAGTGATCTCATTAGCAACTTAGCATTCTTGCTTGGTGGGAAGTACTTCATAAAAAATCGTTCTGCTAACTCTAGCCATGTGGTAATGGAATTTGGTGGCAATGAGTTCAACCAGGCTCGAGCTCTGTCCCTTAGTGAATATGGGAACAACTTTAATCTTATTGCTTCTTTGGGTACTTTGGCTATCTTGAAGGAGTCACTCACCTCCATAAACAATCTAAGGTGAAGGTGAGGATCCTCAGTTGGCATTCCACTAAATTGGCCCACTGTTTGAAGTATCTGGAACATGACTAGCTTTACTCAATTGTGGGTCTCCTAATACCCGGATTAAGCTCATGAAACACTGGCACGTGGAAACATGAAAATATACACACTTTTCCATGCCCTTTTTAACTCAAATGCATGCAGTTTTAATAAAATTCTTGTTGAAACTATATGATTATTAGAAAATAATTAAATTTTACTTCAATTACTAACATGTTTAATTTTACTTAATTTTATAATAAATTTTGATTAATTTTGATCATTTTCAACATATTCGTATAAAGGATGAAAAACGACTTGGCAGACACTACTAGAAGCACAAAATCGAGAAGCAATTTTGAAGCATCAAGGTGAATTTATTTTTTAGCCTAAGATGGTCCAAATTATGTGTATTAATTCATAATATAATGAATTTTAATTTTAATCCAATTTAAATTTGAGTTAATAAATTATTGTTAATTAATTATGAAAAGGGGCCCAGTTGAGCTGAACGGAGAAAACCGATCCAACCGAGCACTGGGCAGCCCAAAACTATCCCACATGCTAACCCAATCAAATTTTTTGGCTGGTTATTTGGCTTGCAAAATGGCCCTTGAAGACTCCTTTAATTTGCATTTAAACCCCTCCACTATTCATGCCTTTCAAGATTTGCCCTTACCTAAATATAGCATGTTTGAAATCTTCAAACATGTCACATGTGTGGCTGGCCATGGGGAGAGTCTTTGGATGCTGATTTTGGCTATTTTTAGTAGCCTTCTCAACCTATAAATACCCCTTGGATGCTCACTTCAAACACATCTTAAACTCATTCATCTCTTCACTTTTTTCTCACTTTTCTCTCTTCATTCCCTTCCATTGTTCTTCATTTTCTTCCCCCGTTCCCTTTCTAATTTCACATCTTGAAATAGAGTCATTCAATCACCATTTGGAGAAGTATTCAAGTGTTCGTGGAAGGGTCAATTCAACAAGAACAAGAGAAGAAGGAAGAGCGGAGCAAACTTGTCAAACTTCGGATAAACACCGAATTTGATTCTTGTTCCCTATACTTTTAATTTTGTTGTTGTTATGATGAACATATATATGAATATTTGTGATGTTGATATGTTTAATTTAATTAATATGACTTAAAACTAATTCGTGTTAGGTTAATTGCATTTCGTCCACTTAATTTATTAAAATTATGTTTGCGTTGTTATAAGCCTTAGTAAGATGTTTGATTAAGTAAAACCAAGACTAAGTTATTCTTGCATTACAATTGTAAGGTAACTAAAGAATTAATTATTTAAACGGATTGAAATTGTAATTAATTGACATGATACTTAATCAGTGCATGTTTAATCATCTAAGGTAGTTGAAGGTTAAATTAGTAACGGTATCTAACGATACATTACCCTTGCATAACTTGCAAGATTATTGTGATTAAATTGTTTCAAGGTAGAAGTACATTGTTACCTCACATAATCTTTTATGTACTTATGAGAGTGAATTAATTGTTTGAATTGGCATAGAGATATGTAAAAGAGATTATTTTAATTTCATAAGTATGTATGTGCATTAACACATTTGCTTATTAAAACTTGTTTAATCGGTTGAATTGACATAGAGATATAGTCAAGAGATAAATGGATTTTGGTATGTAAGTATGCTCATAAATTAAGAAATTACCAAGTTGTTGTGAATTTATTCGTAACAATACGAAATGAGTTTAATAATTATAAGTTAAGAAATGTAATTAATCTAACTCAATTATGTCATCTTGATTAAAATCATCTTTTGAAATCTTGCATTGGAACTTTTATTTTATTTTTTTTATTTTACTTAGTTAAAATCCTAGTTTTTAATCACCTCCTCAAATCAAAATATTTTTCTTCACCAAAGTGTTTTTAGTTGCATTCATAAATAATTCTTTTCACAGTCATTGTTGGTACGATAACTCAAATTTACTTGTCACTTTATTACTTGTTGCGATTGTGTACACTTGCACATTTTCGTTGTTCCAGCATGACATACTGTCTTAGAGCTCTATCCCTATCCTCAGCAATAAGGAAAAGATTTTGAGCATGATTTGCTCCTTTTCCTTGATTTTGGTGCTCAAGGTTCATTTCTTCTATCCTTTTTTAAGTTGCTTGTCTTGTTCTTTGTCGAAAATTCCTTTCAGGTTCAGGATCTATGAGGAGTAAGTCGATAATTCGATCAATACTCATACACACCTAAAAAAATCACAAAAAATATGATTAAATTGAAATTAAAGAGAAAAATAAACTAAAATGAAAAATTAACAATTTTACAAATAATGTCTTTTAAAACAGTCTAAGCAACGACGCCAAAAACTTGGAATGACAGAAAAATACCCATGGAAGAAAAATTTCCAAAGAGGGCCATTAAGGGCATTTTGGTCATTTGGGTATTAAAAGAAATAAAAACGAAAAATAAGGCAAAAAATGGGTCAATCTTTCTCCTACCTTAGCCAAATATCAAGGGGACTCCATAGCTAGGGTTTTTCATCTTTCAAGCTTGATTGTAAGTGTCTCCTAGCCCCGTTTTTAATGCTCTTTGTATTTTTGAGATCCTCGTAACTTGACCTAGCTATTTCTACCACTATTTTAAGCTAGGATTCATGTTTAAAGAGTTACCCATGTGTGACATGAAAGCATTTTGATGGTTAATGGTAGAAAATGAAAGTTTGAGGTGTAGTAAACAACTTTTGCTAGGTGATTTTTCATGAAAATGCATTTAGGGACTGGAATGCAAAAGTTGTAAAACATGTGCATAAATTGTGAAATGTTGAGAAATGTGGGTTGCTATAAGAGAGAGATAGGGTCGGCTAGGTTTGGGAATGTAGAAAAATAGATGCATTTCACTTTACGAGCTTAGGGATTAAATTGTCAAAATTAACAAATTTAAGGGTAAAATGATATTATTTACCATAAATTTGTGCCCAAGTCAGTAATATATGTATTGAATAAGTTAAATTTGGTGTTATAGATCAAGAGAGATGGGAAATCGACCTTAACCGAGGGAAAAGAAAGGTTACAAACTAAATCGTAAAGTTTAGCATTTTGTACCAAGGTAAGTCTTATATACAAATAATAAGTTATTATAATTGTTATGTTTAATTACTTTAATTATTAGAAATCTGACATTTTATAACAAATCATCGAATATGTGTTATGATAAACCGATAAGTGAAGAAAAGTCCCGGTTGAACATTAGGAATCATTTAGGATACGAGTGACATGTCATTGGGATTCCATTGACTATTATCGAGTGTATATGTGATTTCAGGTGTTGGTCTAGTTCGACTACCAGTGGCTAGGTAATCCTGCATTTGTTGCGGATACCTGTCAGCTTGTGTGAGCAGTACTGAGTAGTTTCGAGTACATCGTTAGCTTGTGTGAGCAGACCCATGATTAGCTTAGCATTAAGCCTTTATGTGATATGTGTTAAGTGGTAGCTTCGGCTACAAATCATCGATAGCTTCAACTACATTTTGTGTGGCACTTGTGTTTTATTTCGTGTATCCTCTAGCATTCCACGTGGTTCAACGGGTTATTTAAATTGATATGATAAAATATGATTAGATGGGAAAATATTTAACCGTATGTTAAGAATGTGTGTGTGTGCAGGTTACGTAAAAATGTCATGTGTACTAAGTGCTTAATGTTTGTATCGAAATAAGTGGTAAGATCATATGAGTAAGTGATAATCTCAAACTTAATGTGATCACAAGAAAGCTCATTTCTACCTTATATGAATTATTGGTTTTAAATGCTCATTAATTTTACATATAGGCTTACTAAGCTTTATAGCTTACCCTTTCTTCTTTCCCTTCCTTTATAGGTTCTTCAAGCTAATCTGAGTTTCAATGATCAACGGGATTCCATCAACACTATCAACAACTAATTTGGTATTCTGATTATGAACTTTGAAATTATGACACGCATAGGTGGTCTAGTGTTTTGGTTGCATGTCATAGTTATTTTGGGTCCATTTGTGGTAGTGATATTTTGGTACCTTAGCCATTTAAAATGAGCCCTATTTGGTTAAGTTATATTTTGTCAAAGTGTTGTAATTTATTAATCTGCAAGCTTGCAATGTATATGTGGAATGTGGTGTAATGTGTGTGCTTTTGATGGTAGATGATATTTAGTGTAGGAATGTCAAATTGTGGATGTTCGAATAGATTATTATGTTACGTTGAATGTTGGTTAATTTGGTTGGTATTGGTTTGTGTTTCAGGGTGGCAATTGGCTTGGAAAATAGCCTATAATTGTCTACACGGGTAGACACATAGGCGTGTGTCTAGGCCGTATGTGACACACGGCCAGCCCCATGGGCATGTTGATAAGCCGTGTGTCCCCTGCACCAAAAATTATGAAAATTAAATGCTCAATAGTAAACACACGGATGGAAACACGGTCGTGTATCTCGATTGTGTGCTTGACATTGCCTAGCCCATGGGCGGGTGGCTTGGCCATGTGACGAAAATTTTGTGATGATGTTAGAAACAGAATACCTCAGATTTTTCACATGGGCTAAGACACGAGCATGTGCTTGGCCGTGTGAAGGACACGACCTAGGACACGGGTGTATGCTCAGCCGTGTGAAAACTCCTGTAGGTTCAAATTGAAAAATAATCCCATACGGGGTAAGGACATGGGCGTGTGTGACCACACAGCCTGCCCACACGGGTGTGTCCCTGTCCCACCTGGGCATGTGCCCTGTTTTGAGGTAAAATTTTTCTAAGTGTTTGAAAAGCTCCGGTTTAGTCCCGAATCATACCCAACATATTCTTTAGGCCTCGTAGGCTTGTAATAAGAATGTTTTGAATAAGTTTGAAAAAGTTTTAATTTTTTCGTAAAAATTTTATATCGTAATCGAACGTTCGTATAAGCCTGAGTATGGTAACACTTTGAACTCTAATCCGGTGAAAGATTCAGGTGAGGGGTGTGAAGAAGAGATCGATGAGCAAGTCCTTCCAACCATCATTAAAAAAAGTGAGAAATATGCCAAACCATTCGACTGTTTCTGCCAAAACTTCGGGTAGAACTCGTGGGAGGCAAAATACGAGTTCTAAGGCTCAGACTGCTTCTATAGCTAATGTTAGCAATGTTAAGCCAAGTAACCTCGAATGTCAACACTGTGGTAGGAGACATCCTGGTGAGTGTTGGATAGTCATCAGGGCTTGCTTCAAATATGGCTCCCAAGATCACTTTATCAAAGACTGTCTCGAAATAGTAGCAAAAGAAACTACTCAGAGTATTAAACTGAGCAATATACCCGCTAGAGGGAGGCCTACTAGAAATGTGAAAGAAAGAGCTAGTAGTAGAGGCATAGTTAGAGATTCAGCTGCAAGATCGGAGGCCTGAGCGCCCGCAAGAACCTATGCCATCCGCACCTGGGAAGAAGCGTCATCCCCTGATGTGATCATAGGTACATTTTCTCTTTGTGATGTTAATATAGTTGCACTGATTGATCCTAGGTCCACACATTCTTACATTTGCATGAAATTAGTAAATGATATGAAATTGCCTATAGAGTCAACCGAGTTTATGGTTAAGGTGTCAAACCTTCTAGGCAAATGTGTGTTAATTGATAAGATTTGTAAAAATTGTCATTTAGTGATCCAAGGTCACTATTTCCTAGCTGATCTAATGCTATTGCCATTTGATGAATTTGATGTCATTTTGGGCATGGATTGGCTATCGATGCATGATGCTAAAGTAAATTGCAGAAAGAAAATCATTAAATTAAAGTGTAAAAATGGTAAAAACCCTTTGGGTTGAAATGGAAGAGTCGAATGAATTCCCTACATTGATTTCATCAATGGCTGCTTAGAGATATTTGAGAAAGGGTTATGCGGCATATTTGGCATATGTATTGAATACGAAAGCGTCTGAATTGAAAGTGGAGTCAGTGCCAGTGGTTTGCCAATTCACGAATGTGTTTCTAGAGGAGTTGCCGGGGATACCTCCTGTTAGAGAGATAGAGTTTGCCATTGACTTGTTGTCGGGGACTGCCCCGATATCAATAGCTCTGTATAGAATGGCTCCAACTGAGTTAAAGGAATTGAAGGTCCAGCTACAAATGTTGACAAACAAGAACTTACAAGGCCTAGTTTTTCTCCCTGGGGTGCTCCCGTATTGTTTGTGAAGAAAAAGAATGGATCGATAAGACTTTATATAGATGATAGGCAGCTCAACAAGGTGACGATAAAGAACAAGTATCTCTTGCCAAGGATTGACGATTTATTTGACCAGCTAAGGGGAGCTACAATATTATCCAAAATGGGTATTACCAGTTAAGGGTGAAAGAGTTTGATGTGCTGAAAACTGCTCTCAAAATAAGGTACGGACACTATGAGTTTCTTGTAATGCCTTTTGGTCTTACTAATGCCCTAGTGGTATTTATGGACTTAATGAACTAAATTTTTAAACCGTATTTGGATAAGTTTATGGTGGTTTTCATAGATGACATTTTGATTTATTCTTGTGGTGAAAATGAACATGCTGAACATTTGAGGATAGTTTTAGAAATTTTGCGAGATAAGCAGTTATATGCAAAATTTAGTAAAAGTGAATTCTGGCTCAGTGAAGTTGGATTTTTGGGCCACATTATTTCGAGAGATGGCATTCGAGTTGATCCGAGTAAGATCTCGGCAATAGTTGAATGTCAGCTACCGAGAAATGTATCGGAAGTGAGAAGTATTCTAGGTTTGGTAGGATACTACCGACGTTTCATAAAGGGGTTTTCAATGATTGCTTCTCCAATGACCAAGTTGTTGCAAAAAGATGTTAAGTTTGAATGGAATGAAATTGAAGACAGTGTTGACCGAGGCGCCAGTATTAGTGCAACCTAAGTTTGGAAAAGAATTTGTGATTTACAGTGATGGATCTCTAAATGACTTTGGATGTGTATTGATGCAAGAAGATAAGGTGGTAGCGTATGCCTCAAGACAATTGAAACCACACGAGAGGAACTACCTGACCCATGATTTGGAGTTAGCCGCCATTGTCTTCGCCTTGAAGATTTGGCGACATTATTTATTTGGTGAGAAGTGTTGTATCTTTACCCACCATAAAAGTTTGAAATAGTTAATGACACAAAAACATTTGAACTTACAGCAATGAAGATAGCTCAAGTTGTTGAAAGACTACGAGTTAGTGATCGACTACCATCCTAGGAAGGCGAATGAGGTTGCCGATGCTTTGAGTAGAAAATCTCTATTTGCTTTGAGAGCCTTGAATACGAGATTTACCCTATCCGACGATGGTTCGATTTTGGCCGAGTTGAAATCTAGGCCATCGTTCATTCAACAAATTTATGAAGCTCAAAAGAATGATAGGGACTTACAAGCAAAAAGGGCTCAGTGTCAAAAGGATAATGAGACAGATTTTGAAATTGGTTCGAACAACTGTTTGATGTTTAGGGACAGAGTATGCGTGCCAAAAGATGTTGAGTTAGTTCGAAAGATCCTACATGAAGCTCATAATGGTTGCCTATTTGTCCATCCGGGTTATGCAAAGATGTATAATGATTTGAAGAAATCGTATTGATGGCCCGGTAAGAGATATCTCTGAGTTCGTATCAAAGTGCTTAGTTTGTCAACAAGTGAAAGCCAGACATCAAGTACCTTCCAGTTTGCTTCAACCAATAATGCTGCCCGAATGGAAATAGGATCGAGTTACTATGGATTTTGTAATGGGTTTGCCTTTAACCCCGATAAAGAAAGATGCTGTTTGGGTCATAGTAGACCGATTAACGAAATCAGCTCATTTCATTCTGATACATACGGATTTCTCACTTGACAGGTTCGCGAAATTATATATTGCTGAGATTGTGAGATTGCATGGAATACCAATTTCTATCATTTCGGACAGAAATTCGAGATTACTTCAAGGTTTTGGAAAAAGTTACAAGAAGCCTTGGGTACCAAGTTAAATTTTAGTACTGCCTTTCATCCGCAAACAGACAGTCAATCCAAGAGAGTAATTCAAATCTTAGAAGATAGGCTCCGATGCTGTGTTCTTGAGTTCGAAGTTAGTTAGGAAAAATATCTACCTTTGGTCGAATTTGCTTACAATAATAGTTTTCAATCGAGTATCAAAATGGCACCGTATGAGGCACTGTATGGTCGCAAATTTTGGACTCCATTGTATTGGACTGAGCTTAATGAAAAGAAAATTTATGTGGTTAACTTGATTAAAGAGACAAAAAAGAAAGTGAAGATAATCCGTGATTGTTTGAAAGCTGCTTCCGACAGGCAAAAGTCTTATGCGGATTTGAAGAGAAAGGAGATCGAGTTTCAAGTGGGTGATAAAGTGTTTTTAAAAGTGTCTCCATGGAAAAAGATTTTGAGATTTGGCAGGAAAGGCAAATTGAGTCCGCGATACATCAGACCATATGAAATTGTAGAAAGAATCGGACCAGTGGCATATCGATTGGCTTTGCTGACAGAGTTAGAAAAGATCCATGATGTATTTCATGTATCGATGCTACAGTACTATCGTTCCGATCCGTCATATATGATCTCACCGACCAAAGTGGAAATTTAGCCGGATATGTCATACAGTGAAGAGCCAATCAAGATCTTAGCTCGAGAAGTGAAACAGTTAAGAAACAAAAGTATGACCTTAGTAAAAGTGTTATGGCAAAAGCACGGTGTAAAAGAGGTTATGTGGGAATCGGAAGAAACCATGAAGAAACAATACCCAAATCTCTTTTCTGGTAAGATTTTTGGAGACGAAAATTCCTTAAGAGGGAGACTTGTAACAACCCGAATTAGGACCTAAACAGAATAATGGTTTCAGGACCACGAATCTGATATAGAAAAATTTATTCCGATAAAGTTTTAAGGTCTATTGAGTGAATGATTGCATAAGTGAAAATTTAGTAAATAAATTTTATCGATAGAGGGCCCGATTGAGTGATAGGACTAAATTGTAAAATTTTCAAAATATGTGTTCTAGAAGCATTTAGAGTGAAATTGAAATGAATTTATAAACTAGAGGTCCTTATTTAGCAATTTGACCATTTTATGACATGATGGAGAAAAATACCATGGAAGGAAAAATTTCCAAAGAGGGCCATTAAGGGCATTTTGGTCATTTGGGTATTAAAAGAAATAAAAAAGGGAAAATAAGGCCAAAAATGTGTCCATCTTTCTCCTACTTTGGCCGAATATTGAGGGGACTCCATAGCTAGGGTTTTTCATCTTTCAAGCTTGATTGTAAGTGACTCCTAGCCCCATTTTTAATGCTCTTCGTATTTTTGAGATCTTCGTAACTTGACCTAGCTATTTCTACCACTACTTTAAGCTAGGGTTCATGTTTAAAAATTTATCCATGTGTGACTTGAAAGCATTTTGATGTTTAATGGTAAAAAATGAAAGTTTGAGGTGTAGTAAACAACTTTTGCAAGGTGATTTTTCATGAAAATGCATTTAGGGACTAAAATGCAAAAGTTGTAAAACATGTTCATAAATTGTGAAATGTTGAGAAATGTGGGCTGCTATAAGAGAGAGATAGGGTTGGCTAGGCTTGGGAATGTAGAAAAATAGATACATTTAACTTTATGAGCCTAGGGACTAAATTGTAAAAAATGACAAAGTTAGGGGTAAAATGGTAAATTTACCATAGGATAAATTTGTGTCCAATTAAGTAATGTGTGTATTGAATAAGTTAAATTTGGTGTTATAGGTCAAGAGAGACGGGAAATAGACCTTGACCGAGGGAAAGGAAAGGTTACGAAATAAATCGTAAAGTTTAGCATTTTGTACCGAGGTACGTCTTATATGCAAATAATGAGTTATTATAAATCTTATGTTTAATTACTTTAATTATTAGAAATCTGAAATTTTATAACAAATCATTGAATATGTGTTATGATAAACCGATAAGTGAAGAAAAGTCCCGGTTGAACTTTAGGAATCCTTTAAGATATGAGTGACATGTCACTAGGATTCCATTGACTGTTATCGAGTGTATATGTGATTCCGGGTGCTGGTCTAGTTCGACTACCAGTGGCTAGGTAATCCTGCATTTGTTGCGGATACTTGTCAGATGTGTGAGCAGCACTGAGTAGTTTCGACTACACCATCAACTTGTGTGAGCAGACCCGTGATTAGCTTATCATTGAGACTTTATGTGATATGTGTTAAGTGGTAGCTTCGGCTACAAATCATCGGTAGCTTCAGCTACATTATGTGTGGCACTTGTGCCTTATTCCATGTATCCTTTAGCATTCCACGTGGTTCAACAGGTTATTTGAATTGATATGATAAAATGTGATTATATGGGAAAAGATTTGACTGTATGTTAAGAATGTGTGTGTGTGCATGTTATGTGAAAATGTCATGTGTACTAAGTGCTTAATGTTTGTATTGAAATAAGTGGTAAGATCATATGAGTAAGTGATAATCTCAAACTTAATGTGATCGCAAGAAAGCTCATTTCCACCTTATATGAATTATTGGTTTTAAATGCTCATTAATTTTGGATATAGGCTTAGTAAGCTTTATAGCTTACCCTTTCTTCTTTCCCTTCCTTTACAGGTTCGTCAAGCTAATCCGAGGTTCGGTGATCAACAGGATTCCATCAATACTATCAACAACTAATTTGGTATTTTGATTGTGAACTTTGAAATTATGGCATGCATAGGTGGTCTAGTGTTTTGGTTGCATGCCATAGTTATTTTGGCTTCATTTGCCGTAGTGATATTTTAGTACCTTGGCCATTTGAAATGAGCCATATTTGGTTAAGTTCTATTTTGTCAAAATGTTGTAATTTATTAATGTGCAAGCTTGCAATGTATATGTGGAATGTGGTGTAATGTGTGTGCTTGTTGATGGTAGATGATATTTAGTGTAGAAATGTCAAATTATGGATGTTCGAATGGATTATCGTGTTATGTTGAATATTGGTTAATTTGGCTGGTATTGGTTTGTGTTTCAGGGTGGCAATTGGCTTGGAAAATAGCCTATAATTCTCCACACGGGTAGACACACGGGCATGTGTCTAGGCCGTGTGTCAGCCCCATGGGCGTGTTGATAGGTCGTGTGTCCCCTGCACCAAAAATTATGAAAATTAAATGCTTAGTAGTAAACACACAGGTGAAGACACGGCCGTGTGTCTCGATCGTGTGCTTGACACAGCCTAGCCCACAAGCGTGTGGCTTGGCCGTGTAACGAAAATTTTGTGATGACGTCAAAAGCAGAATACCCTGGATTTTTCACATGGGCTAAGACACGGGCGTGTGCCTGGCCGTGTGAAGGACATAGCCTAGGACACAGGCGTGTGCTCGGTCGTGTGAAAACCCCTGTAGGTTCGAATTGAATAATAATCCCACACGGGGTAAGGAAATGGGCGTGTGTGACCATACAGCCTGCCCACACGGGCGTGTCCCTGTCTCACACGGGCATGTGCCCTGTTTTAAGGTAAAATTTTTCTAAGTGTTTGAATAAGAATGTTTTGAATTAGTTTGAAAAGGTGTTAAATTTTTCATAAAAATTTTATATCGTAATCTAACGTTCGTGTGAGCGTGAGTATGGTAACGACTTGAACTCTAATCCAGTGACAGATTCGGGTGAGGGGTGTTATATGATATAGATGTGTTAGATAAATTACATTCATTAACTTAGAATTAGTAAACCCATGTTCATGTTGTTACGAATAATTTCTCAGCAACTTGGTATTTTGTTAACTAACGTACTACATACTTACTAAATCAATTAATCTCTTGAACATATTCGAATTTCAATTCGAACAATTAATCAATTTTCATGAGAAAGTATAAGATTAAATGAAGTAACAACATATTCCTACATTGAAACAATTTAATCACAATAATGTATCATTTAATACCGTCACTAACTTAACATTCAGCTACCTTAGAAGATTAAACAGGCACCAATTAAATAATTTGTCAATTAATTATAATGTCAATATGATTAATAGTTAATTCATTCGTTACCTTACAATTATAATGCAAGTATAACATAAGCATGGTTTTATTTAATTGAATAACTTACTAAGGCCTAATAACAACACAAACAAGATCTTAGTAATTTAAGCGAACAAAATGCAATCAATCTAACTCAAATTAAATCTAAGCCATTTTAATTAAATCAAGAACAACAAAACAACAAATATTCATCCTCATAATCACAATATTCATGCTCATAATCACAACATAAACGAGAAAAATTAAAGATAAGGGAACTAGGAAACAAATCCCAGTATTTCTATGAAGCTAGACTAGTGCGCTCCTCTTCTTCTTTGCTCGTTATGAGAATTCAAGGTCTTAACAAACACGTGAATGTTGCTACTCTAAGGCGGATGCAAGCTCTCTTTTGAGAGGGTAAATCGACAAAGGAAGATGACAAGAAAATGAGAAACCAAAGAAGAAAATGCAAGAGAGAAATGTGAAGAATGTGTGGGACATGAGTTATGTGAAATGAGGGAGGGAAGATGGGTATTTATAGGTAGGAATGACAGATAAAAAGAAAATAATTATCAGCCACTCTCTCTCCCTTGGTCGACCATGCATTAAGCAAGTTTGAGTGATTCAAACTTGTTATTTTTAGCTTAGGGCAAAAAGTAAAAGGCATAAAAAGTGGAAGGGTTGAATGGCATTTAGGAGAAGTTCAAGGGCTATTGTTCAAGGGTGAAAATTAGCTAAAATCAATTGATTGGGTTAGCTATATGTAAGGTTTGGGTTACCCCATTCTTGTTAGATTAGTCCTCTTTTAGTTAGCACAATTTGACCACTTTGTTCTTCAACTTTATATTAAATTCCAACCCAATTAATGTTGGATAAAAATTAAGTATAAATTAAGTATAATAATCATTATTGGATCATCCTTGGTTGAAAAAATAATTAGCCCTACTATTGATTCACTTGATGTAGAAAATTGCCTCAACGGTTCAAGCCTTTCGAGGTGACTACCGAGCTAACTTTCCCCTTTTATACAAAAATGTCAAAAATAAACAAGATTTGTAATGCCCCAAAAATATCTTATATTTATTTTTGTGTGTTTGTGACAGAAATATCTATCTGCTTGAGTGGTATGTGTTTTGAGAGTGTCTGAGAATTCTTGGATTCAGGCCCTGTCTTGAGCTAAAATTTTGTTTTAATTGAATAAAGCCTTGCTTCTGCTTAATAGGCTTGTAGTTAAAAGTTCGTAAAAATATTCTAGAATGGGCCTATTGGTCTGGTGGTTAAATGGAGTGTTAATGTGTTGGAGGTCTGGAGTTCGAATCCCTGCTTATGCAAATGGGAATCATTTTTACTGCTTGTGCCGTATGGGTGTTGCAGTTTGACCGAAATTCTATAGTGTTTGAGTGGGGTTTGAATTTGGTTGTTGAGAGGATTGTGGGGGATGGTTTGGGGGAGTTTGAGGGTTAGTAGGAGTGTGATGGACGGCTTAGGAGGGAAATTAGGGATATAGGGAGAAAAGTAAGGAGTGGGGAGTTGGTTTAGAGAAATATGAGGAGACTTTGGGGGAGGGGTTATCCGGAAATCTTTTTTATTTTCATTTTTTTCCTTAACAAAATTTTCTCATTTTCCCAAAAACCTCTTTCATTTTCTCTCTTTGCTCCCCTTCTATCGAATTCTGCTTCTCCGTTTCCCCACACTTGACTTTTTCGTTTTGCCTTTCCCTTACTTCAATCAGTTCTGTGTTGCAAGCTGTGCTGCCATCTGTCTGGTAATTTAAACAATGTGGAGTTGGTTTCTTCCCAATTTTCTGTTTTTCTATTTCTTACCGAAAGTCTCTTGACGCTTTCCCTTTTTTTTCCCTAGCCGAACCTTTGCTGTGCTTCTTCTCCTGTTTGGTTCTTTTCATTTTTGCTTTCTTTCTGCGCATTGCCCTCTCCGCCTCTCAGTAAGTTTAGTCTTAAGTAAACTTTAAACTAAGATATGGACAAGTGTTGATAAGGATTCTTTTGGTGATTAGAGGTTTATCGAAGGGCTGCTTATCACTCGTCAACATTCTGAAAGTAGGGAATTCCTACTACTCGATTTAAGGTAATGGCTTACTGCTCCAAAGTGAATACCTTGTTTCAAGATTTGGATGTATTCGATGTTTTAATTGTTTAATCAAGTTTATGTTGCTAATTTTAGGTTTTGGGAGTGCTCGGAAGTTTTAGGTGCCAAAAATCCAAGCAGGTGTGTAACCACAACATTGAAAATGGTAATCGGCAAAAAGCTGAAAAATAGGGCTATTCACGCCATACGAGCTTGTGGCCACCCATGTGGTAGGCTGTGTGACAGAACACGGACGTGTGATAGACGAGATAGGCTATGTGTGGTATATGGGCTGTATCGAATTTGGCCATGTGGGCCACACGGGTGTGTGGCATTTTTGGGCCTAGCTATGTGATCCACACGGCCAAGGCCATTTAGGGGCGTGTGAGCCCACACAACAAACAACATGGGCGTGTGGGCCCATTTTCACTACTTTGTTGTTAGGGTTGCATGGGTTCCCCGAGTCAACTGTGGACCCACTGTAGGGTCGGTAAGCTTATCTAGACCCCTAATTAACTGAAATGACTATATGACTTATAGAAAAAAATGCATGTTATTGAGCATGACGATATTCCACTGATCAGATATTGTATTCACTAATTATATGCATGATTCTATGTGATAGCATGCCATGACTGTATGTTGCATTGCATGGGGATGGGTGGATATTGTTCAGAGGAAGTGTACTGAAAGGCTTCGAGCTTAATTTACTGGCAGCTTAGCTGCAAACTGTTGCCTACTACCACATTCAGTACTACGTGGAGTGTAGTGATGGGTGGGTTGATTATATCCCCACACAGAGTGTAGGGCTAGACGAAGTTGGTGTGTAGAGGCTTGTTAGGTAGGATTTTGTGACTGCATATTTACTCTACTAATTACTAATATTGTAATGGGCCAAGGCCCTAACGCATGACTTCTTTTGTACTGAGATGGGCTAAGGCCCTAACTGAAACTGATACTGATACAGAAAAGGGATTAGGCCCAGATTGTGGTTATATGCTTAATGTTTGTTTGTTTCATATGGGGGTTTATGCACTGAGTTTTTGTAAACTCACTCTTTTCTGTTAATCTGTACAGGTGATCCCCAGACTTAGACGGTTTGGTGCGGCGAAAGACACAGCAGTAGCCACATGACCTTTTAAAACTGTTAATTTCTTATTTATGCTCTAAATTTTATTTGGGTATTTTATTGTAAATATGACCTCTATGGATTTTTATTTCTATTTGGCCTTTTTATTTGGTTATGGATTATAACTGCTAGTGTTTTTTAAGAAAACTTGAGTTTTCAAAAGAACCATACATTTTAACAAAATACTCACAAATACGCAAATGGTTTTGAAAGCTTCCGCATTGAATAACGCTTTGAAAACTTACAAGTGAGTAAATAACATGATTTTAGAATTAATAAGTAATCATGAAAAGTTTCTAAATGGAAAATGTTTTTAGCAAAGTTACAGTTTTCAAACACATTACCTTATGACATTGTCTGATCCGGTCATAACGTCTAGGCCGGGTTTAGGGTGTTACATTTAGTGGTATTAGAGCCAAGTTACGAAACTCAGCTGTGGATGTGGGTTTTTAAGACATGATTTCTAAGAACTGATTTCTAAATATTCTTATGGAATGTGTGGTACACTGAGTCTCCAGCACCGATCCCGTAAGTCCTCTGAACTATTATCTGTTTATAAGCTGAAAATGCTATAGATAGTATGTACCGAAACTACTATAGATAGACTATACTGAAAACACTCAAGATAGTGTATACCGATACTATAGTAAGACTGATAGACATTTATTGACACTGTGATGTACGAAACAAACTTTACACTTCTGATATTTATTTCATAAAATATCTATTAATAAACACTGAAACTATAAACTGATGCATAAAACTATTAATACAGATAAAATGCAATTAGACAATGAGCACCAAAGGTACTCGCGGACGGGGTAAAAGAGGCCATGGTAGAGTCCGTAGAGGTACTCGAGTTGGGTCCTCATCATCTAGCAACATGCCTAATTTAGATACTAGTGAGACGCCGGCCTCACCTGTGACTGAGACTAGGTCACATGATAGAGCGGGTGGGGACGACGCATTGTCCCAGGCCATGTTGAGGATCTTAAAGAGGGTCGCTGGGCCCAATACAGGAGCTGGAGGCCACGGGTCAATTACGGAGTGACTCTGGTCTAACAGAGCTGAGCTTTTCAGGGGTATTGCTGGAGTTGCCCCTAATGTGGCTGAGTACTGGATAGAGGCCACAGAGAGGAATATGGGCAATCTGGACTACACCCCCGAGCAGAAACTAAAGGGTACTATATCGCTGCTGTGTGATGAGGCATATCAGTGGTGGCTCACTGTTAAGGAGGGCGCTCAGCCCGATCGACTGACTTGGGAGCTCTTTAAGACCACTTTCTAGGGGAAGTATGTGGGGGCCAATTATATGAATGCCTGTAGGAGAGAGTTCCTAAATCTGACTTAGGGAGATAGATAGGTGGCCGAGTATTAGGTTGAATTTCTGAGATTAAATCGCTATGCGCGACGTATGATGGCAATTGGGTACGAGTGATGTGTTTGCTTTGAGGATGGCCTCAGGGATAATTTAAGGGTCCTGATAGCTCCACAAAGGGAATGAGACTTTGCTGCACTGGTTGATAAGGCGAAGATCGCTGAGGAAGTGAAGCGCGCTGAGCTCCAAAACCGAGAGAGATGTAAGAGCAAGAGGGATTTAGAGCCCTTAAGTTCCATTCAGAGGCCTAAGAAAAATGTCAGAGTTGATGGGCCGATTAGATTTGGGGCTCCTATTACTACTACGAGACAGCCGTTGTGTACTGACTGTGGTAGCGCCATCAAGGCGAGTGTTGGAAAAGAACTGGGGCTTGTTTGAGGTGCGGTTCATTAGAGCATCGTATTAAAGAGTGTCCTCGAAGGTGCGATCAGGTGCAAGCCACCGAGAGGCCATAGTTAGGCTAGAGGTGGTTATGGGTTGGGCCTTGGTTAGAGAGCACCGGAAAGAGGTACTGGTCATACTGAGGCGAAGCAGCCGGCTCTAGTTTATGCTGCACGTCACTGAGAGGATAGAGATACTTTAGACGTTATCACATATACGTTCTTTGTTTATAATGTACCTTATACTACACTGATAGATATAGGATCCACTCACTCCTATATAGCTTATACTATGACTAAAAACTTGGGTATCTTGGTTGAGAGCACTACAAGTGAAGTGACTGTACTGAGTCCGATGGGACAACCAGTAAGGGTAAATAAGTTGTTTAGAGACGTTCCTTTAGAGGTTCAAGGGGCTATTTTTCTGGCTGATCTGATGGAACTATCTTTTGGAGAGTTTGATTTGATATTGGGAATTGACTGGTTGGTTAAACACTGAGTGAGCTTGGATTGTGCCACGAAAAGGGTTATGTTGAGAACTGAGGAGGACGGCGAGGTAGTCATAATTAGGGAGCATCGGAACTACTTATCCAATGTGATTTATGTGTTGAGGCAAAAAAGTTCGTTCACAAGGGATGTGAGGCCTATTTGGCCTACATCAGTGTTTCAGATTCTAGGGATTCTTTGGTTAAGGATATCAAGACGGTTAAGGACTTTCCGAATGTTTTTCCTAAAGAGCTACCTGGGTTACCTCCTAATCATGAAGTAGAGTTTGGGATTGAGCTCCTTCCTAGTATAGCTCTGGTGTCCATTGCCTATTATAGAATGGCACTGAAGAAGCTTGGGGAGCTTAAGGCTTAGATTCAAAAGTTACTGGATCATGGGTTCATCCGCCCTAGTGTGTCTCTATGGGGAGCACCAATTCTATTCGTGAAAAAGAAGGATGATCCATCCCTATGTGTATTCACTACTGACAATTGAACAAGTTGACAATAAAGAATAAGTATCCCTTACTGAGGATAGAAGACCTGTTTGACCAGTTTCGAGGGGCTTCAGTTTTCTTCAAGATTGACCTCCTATCAGGATATCATCAGTTAAGGGTTAAGGAGACTAATGTACACAAGACAACATTTAGGACTTGATACATTTAGAACTCGATACAGTCATTACGAGTTCCTAGTGATGCCCTTTGGACTGACAAATGCACCAGCAGTTTTTATGGATCTGATGAACCAAGTGTTCTAGCCCTATCTGGATCGATTCGTGGTGGTATTTATTGACAACATACTATTGTATTCGAGGACTGAGATGAGCACGATGAACACCTCAGAGTGGTTCTACAGATTCTACGAGAGAAATAACTATACATTAAGTTCAGTAAATGTGAGTTCTGGTTATGTGAAGTAACGTTTCTAGGACACGTGGTTTCTGTTGAAGGGATTATAGTTGATCCTTGAAAGATTGAGGTTGTCTTGGATTGGAAGCAGCCTAAGACTATATCTAAGATCCGTAGTTTTTTAGGACTGGCTGTGTATTATAGACGTTTTGTAGAAGGGTTTTCACTTATTGCGGCACCTTTAACTAAGCTGCTACGCAAGGGTTTACCGTTTAACTGGACTGATGCATAGCAAGAGAGCTTTGAGAAGCTCAAAATCGTATTGACTGATGCTCCTGTTCTAATACAACCAGAGTCTGGAAAAGAGTTTACTGTTTATAGTGATGCATCACATGTCTGTTTAGGATGTGTGTTGATGTAGGAGGATAAGGTGGTAGCGTATGCATCTCATTAGCTTAAGACTCATGAGGTGAATTATCTGACGTATGACTTAGAGTTGGCCACTGTGGTATTCGCATTGAAAATCTTGGGGCATCATCTGTACGGCGAGAAGTGTATCATCTACACTGATCACAATAGCCTCAAGTACCTCCTCACTTAGAAAGAACTGAATCTTAGGCAGCATAAATAGATTAAGCTGCTTAAAGACTATGACTGTATGATTGAATACCATCTTAGTAAGGCCAATGTGGTGGCCGACGCACTGAGTCATAGGGCTATAACTGATCTGAGGGTGATGCTTGCTCACCTCAGTTTATTTGATGATGGTAGTCTATTAGGTGAACTTCAGGTTAAACCGACATGGATTAAGCAGATTAAGGGTAAGCAGTTGGAGGACGAGTCTTTGGGTCTTTGCTTTCGACAGGTTGAGAGTGAGAATACTGTAGATTTTAGACTGAATATTGAAGGGGTACTCTATTTCTGTGGAAGAATCTGTGCACCGAAAGACATTAAATTGAGGCAGCCGATACTAAAAGAGGTGCATAGCAGCCCTTATGCTATGTATCCTGGCAGAAATAAGATGTACCGAGACCTTCGTGTGTTATATTGGTGGCCAGGTCTTAAACGAGAGGTTACCCATTTTGTGGGAAAATGTCTGACATGCCAGCAGGTTAAGGCTGAGCATTAGTTACCTTCAGGTTTGTTGCAGCCAGTCTAGATTCCGCTATAAAAGTGGGAACGTGTAACTATGGACTTCGTCAGTGGGTTACCCCTCACACCCACTAAAAAGGATTATGTGTGGGCCATCATAGATCGATTGACCAAGTCTGCCCATTTCATACTGGTTCGTACTAACTATTCTCTACAGAAGCTGGCTAAACTGTATGTGTCTGAAATAGTGAGACTGCATGGGGTACCAGTTTTGATCATCTCTGATACGGATCCTTGTTTCACATCTCAATTTTGGAAGAAGCTACATGAAGCTCTAGGTACAAGGTTGGATTTTAGTACTACGTTTTATCCTCAAACAGATGGTCAATCTGAAAGAGTGATACAGATATTAGAGGATATGTTGAGGAGTTGCATGATTGACTTTCGAGGCAATTGGGAGGATTACCTACCACTAGCAGAGTTTGCTTATAACAACAATTATCAATCTAGCATTCAGATGGCACCTTACGAGGCATTATATTGTTGTAAGTGTCGCAAACCTTCATGTTGGACTGAGTTGGACGAACGACGTGTTCTGGGCCTTGAACTGTTTCTAATACGGAGGATAAATCTAGACTGATTCGAAACCAACTAAAAGCGTCATCAGACAGACAGAAGTCTTATGCGGATCTGAAGCGTCGAGAGATTGAGTATTCTGTGGGGGACTTTAGTTTTCTTAAATTCTCACCGTGGAAGAAGGTACTGAGATTTGATCGTAAGGGCAAGTTGAGCCCTAGATTTATTGGACCCTACCATGTACTGAAGCGAGTGAGACCAGTTGCTTACCAGTTGGAGTCAGCTCCAGAGCTGGATCGAATTCACGATGTTTTTCATGCCTCGATGTTGAGTCGCTACCCCTCTGATCCCACGCATATTGTTCCTGTTAGGGAGATTGAGGTTAGGCCAGATCTAACTTTTGAGGAAAAGTCGGTTCAGATATTTGATCGCAACATAAAGATTCTGAAAAGAAAATCTATTCCACTGGTTAAGATTCTATGGTGTAATCATAGCACTAAGGAGGCTACATGGGAGCCTAAGGATGCGATGCGTTAGCAGTATCCTTATCTATTCTGATCAGGTAAAATTTCGAGGCCGAAATTTTCTATTAGGGGGTAAAGTTGTAACGCCCCAAAAATATCTTATATTTATTTTTGTGTGTTTGTGACACAAATATATGTTTGTTTGAGTGGTATGTGTTCTGGGAGTGTCTGAGAAGTCTTGGGTTCAAGCCTTGTCTTGAGCTAAATTTTTGTTTTAATTGAATAAAGCCTTGCTTCTGCTTAGTAGGCTTATAGTTAAAAGTTTGTAAAATTATTCCAGAATGGGCCTGCTGGTCAGGTGGTTAAGTAGAGTGTTAATGTGTTGAAGGTCTGGAGTTCGAATCATTGCTTATGCAAATGGGAATTATTTTTACTGCTTGTGTCGTGTGGGTGTTGCAGTTTGACCGAAATTCTGTAGTGTTTGAGTGGGGTTTGAATTCAATTGTTGAGAGGTTTGTAGAGGACAATTTAGGGAGTTTAAGGGTTAGTGGGAGTGTGATGGACGACTTAGGAGAAAATTAGGGATATGGGGAGAAAAGTAAGGAGTGGGGAGTTGGTTTAGAGAAATATGAGGAGACTTTAGGGGAGGGGTTATTAGGAAATCTTTTTTATTTTCATTTTTTTCCTTACCAAAATTTTCTCCTTTTCCCAAAAACATTTGTCATTTTCTCTCTTTGCTCCCCTTCTGCCAAATTCTGCTTCTCTTTTCCTCCACCATTGACTTTTTCATTTTGCCTTTCCCTTGCTTCAATTGGTTCTGTGTTACAAACTGCGTCGCCGTCTGTCCGGTAAGTTAAACAAGGTAAAGTTGGTTTCTTCCCAATTTTTGGTTTCTCCTCTTCTTACTGAAAGTCTTTTGACGTTTTCCCTTTTCTTTCCCTAGCCAAACCTGTACTGTGCTTCTTCCCCTTTTCGGTTCTTTTCATTTCTGCTTTCTTTCTGTGCATTGTCCTCTCCGCTTCTCGGTAAGTTTAGTCTTGAGTAAACTTTAAACTAGGATGTGGACAAGTGTTGATATGGATTCTTTCGGTGATTAGGGGATTATCGAATGGCTGTTTATCACTCGTCAATGTTCTGAAGGTAGGGAATTCCTGCTACTTAATTTAAGGTAATGGCTTACTACTCGAAAGTGAATACCTTGTTTCGGGATTTGGATGTATTCGATGGTTTAATCATTTAATCAAGTGTATGTTGATGATTTTAGGTTTCGGGAGTGCTTGGAAGTTTAAGGCATCAAAAATCCTACGAGGTGTGTAACCACAACACTGAAAATGATAATCGGCGAAAAGCTAAAAACATGAGGTTGTTCACGACACACGGGCGTGTGTCGCCCGTGTGGTAGGCAGTGTGACGGAACACGGGCATGTGATCGATGAGATAGACTGTGTGTGATACACGGGCCAGATCGAATGGGTCAAGTGGGCCACACTGGCATGTGGGCCCACACGGTTGAACCACACTGGCGTGTGGATTTTTGGGGCGTGTGGACCACATGGATGTGTGGGCACACAAGGCAAACAACATGAGCATGTGGGCCCATTTTCACTGCTTTGTTGTTAGGATTACACGGGTCGCCCAAGTAGACTATGGACCCACTATAGGGTCGGTAAGCTTATCTAGACACCTAATTAACTAAAATGACTATATGACTGATAGAAAATAATACATGTTATTGAGCATGATGATATTCTACTAATTTGATATTGTATGAACTGATTATATGCATGATACTATGTGATAGCATGCCATGACTGTATGTTGCATTGCATGGGGATGGGTAGATATTGTTCAGAAGAAGTATATTGAAAGGCTTCGAGCCTAATTTATTAGCAGCTCAGCTGCAATCTATTGTCTAGTGCCGCATTTGGTACTACGTGGAGTGTAAGGATGGGTGGGTTGATTATATCCCCACATGGAGTGTAGGGCTGGACGGAGTTGGTGTATAGAGGTTGGTTGGGTAGGATTTTGTGATTGCATATTTACTGTATTGATTACTGATACTGTAATGGGCCAAGGCCCTAACACATGACTTCTTTTGTACTGAGATGGGCTAAAGCCCTAACTGAAACTGATACTGATACGAAAAAGGGCTTAGGCCTAGATTGTGGTTATATGCTTAATGTCTATTTGTTTCATATGGGGGATTACACACTGAGTTTTTGTAAAGTCACTCTTTTCTGTTAATTTGTACAGGTGATCCCCAGAATTAGACGGTTCGGTGCGGCGGAGGACTCAGCGGTGGTCACATGACCTTTTGAAACTGTTAATTTCTTATTTATGTTCTAAATTTTATTTGGGTATTTTATTGTAAATATGGCCTCTATGGATTTTTATTTCTATTTGGCATTTTTATTTGGTTATGGATTATAACTACTAGTGTTTTTTAAAGAAAACTCGAGTTTTCAAAAGAATCATACATTTTAACAAAATACTCACAAATACGCAAACGATTTTAACACGATTTTAGAATTAATAAGTAATCATGAAAAGTTTCTAAACGAAAAATGTATTTAGCAAAGTTATGGTTTTCAAACACACTACCATGTGACATTGCCTGATCTGGTCATAACATCTAGGCCGGGCTTAGGATGTTACAAGATTTGTGAAAATTTATTATAAAAATAATTAAAATTCAATATGTTAATAATTTAAGTACAAGTTAATTATTTTATAATTAAAGTATGAATTTCGACAAAATTACTATGAAACTACACGAATTAAAGTTTAAAAGGTGATAAAAAAGTCTATATATTTTTGTGTTTCCAATAGCCACTTCATAACACTCCTCCTTGGCCTCCATGTTGCAAAACCTAATATCATAACGTAGTTTTTCAAACTTCATCTTCTTAAGGGGTTTTGTTAGAGTATCAGCAAGTTTGCATGTTTACCTACTCCCAAGCTTGTGTTTCGATGAGCTTTCATTTTTATGACCTCACACTTTTGCATCATACATTTCATTCAGCTTGTAGCTACCACTTTCATAGCTTGCACATCTATGAACTCGCAATTTTGTTGAGTTTGCAACTTGCATTTTGGTGAGCTTGCAGGCTCACACTTCATCGTGCTATTTGCTACTGCATGCTTGGCCAACTTGCAATACTGCTTCTTAAACATTTTATGACAAGCACTAATGTTGTTTTCTTGTGCAACTTCTTTAAAAATTGTAGGCTTTCATACTACTAAGTCACATCTGTGGTAAGTTTCAATAACAGACCTGGTACCTTTAACAAGAAGATCATCAAAGCATTCATCTTCATCTTTATCTTCAACTTTAGTTATCTTCACAGTTGTTTTTTGTTTGCATTCTTGACTAAGGAACTTATTGTTCACATGTCCCTGTCTTTTGTGCCAAATATATGATTTATCTACTGAATTGGTATAGGCTCTCAAGGCCATAAAATTCCAATCCAATACAAAGCTTTTATTATGCATTGAGACAGTCACAACTTCCTTTCCTAATGAATCAAATATAGTGCAATTTTTATCTTAGAAAATAACAGTATATTTCTTCTCAATCAATTGACCAATGCTACGGAGATTATGATCTATCTCACGAACTAAAAGCACATTTATAATTACTTTAGTACCTATAGGAGTTCTAGTTAGCACATCTCATTTTCCTACAGCTTCGATACACTGCCTATTTCCAACTCTAACTTTTGAAATGCAACTTCTTTCAATTTGTTTGAAGATGTTTTCATTTGAAGTCATGTGGTTTGTACAACTACTGTCAACCAACCAATTTTTTCTTACTTTGTTAGAGGGTTCACATGGTGCCGCAAACAAGACTTCGCAAGAGGTAACGAATTTAGGTTCATAGGGGGCAATAAACATTAGTTCTTCTTGATTTGCTTATGCTATTTATGCCTGGACATTTGTTGTTGTGCATGCGCATTATTCTTTTTGTTGTGCATGCGCATTATTCTTACACACACTCTCCATATGACCAAATTGTTTGTAGCTTCTACATTGAATATTTGACCTGAACCAACAATACCTCTCTAGGTGATTAGTCTTTTTGCAGTGAGAACATGGTGGATTTTTCTCCTTACTACCATCACTCCAACTATCCTCTTTCTTCTCTATCCAGTTCTTCTTTTCTTTATTGTTTGAGGAGCTCAAGCCTTCTCTATTTGTAGCTTGAAAGAGTCATTCAATGTACTTCTCTTCTGTGCTTGCCCTTCTTTGTTCCTGAGCGTACAAAGCATTGATTAGTTCAGAGAGTGAGACGGTTGATAAATCCCTTGAATCTTTCAGTGAGGATATCTTTTATTCATATCTCTTAAGAAGTGTGGTAATCACTGTCTCAACTACTCGACTATCCGTAAATTGGTTACCCAGTAGTCTTATTTGGTTCACTACTATCATGATTCGATCTGAATATTGTTGTATAGTCTCAACTTCCTTCATCTTGAGATTTTCAAATTCTCGTCTGAGATTGATCATCTGTTGCTACCTTGTCTTCTGTGATCCCTGGAACTCCTCATTGAGTTTATCCCAAGCTTGTTTGGGAGTTTCATAGGCCATGATTCTTGTAAAGATCACGTCTAAAGGCATCACCTTGTGTTTTTAGCACATTCCTCACTATGTTGTTTTATTTGAGCAAGTGCGGGATTTGGACTTAGCACTGGTGGTTCTATTTCAGCATTTACAACCTCCCAAAGATCAAAGGCTTGAACATAGGTTTTCATTTTTACTACCCAGATATGGTAGTTTTCTCCTTTAAAAATAGGGGTGGTGGTGTAAAGTTTGCCGAAGACATTTTTATGAAAAACAGGCCATCAAAGATAAGTGGCTCTTGATACCAATTGTTAGATGTTTGATGAAGGAAAGATTGAAACAGAAAGCAATAAATCAGAACATAGAAGTACTTGGATAATAAAGTTCTAATTTTTCATTCCAACATATCAATATACATAAACATTTATGCTTAAATAAGCTGAAAACAATAATAAAATATTACAACTTGACAAATCTTGGAACTTGATTAATTCAACTTGCTTCTTCATTGGCTAATTTTAGTCTAATCAGTAGCCAAAAATATCTTACAAAAAATTATTGCTATTTCAATGCAAGTTGGCAACTTGCAGGGTGAAGAGCTTGCAGGTGAGCTCTCAAGCTTGATGAGCTTGCTTTTGTTTTTGGTGAGCTCGTAGTTTTGTAAAGCTCACAATTTTTTAGAGCTCACAGTTCACACTATTGATGAGCTTGCAGATATGATAGGCTCGTAGATATGGTGGGCTCGTAGATATGGTGAGCTCCCATTCGTGTAGGAGTTGGATTCTCCAATGCATGGATGGCCACTTCGCAACAGTGTATTGTATTGATTAAATTTTACATTATTATTTATCAAATATATATTTGTATTGTATTGTTTTTATACTAATGAAACTTTTTAAAAAAAATTGTCTAAAATGGGGTCTTAATAAAAATATTTTTGAATTTGAGATGATCCTATTTAGTTTAAATGAAGATAGTCAGTATTGTACCAATAAATGTCTTGTTTTTATATGATATTGATACTGATATGTTTTTTATACAATAAGAAAATGAGATTAAGCAATCCTCAAATATGAAATATTGTCCAATTATATCAAATACTGTTAAAAAATTCACAAATACAATTCATCAAAAAACAGATCTAAAACAAACAAGTAAAATTTTTTATTTCATACATTTAACAATAAGATCAGCATATACTAAGCATACAACAATCCACTATTCAACAAATATACAATAAATAAGATACATGTTAAAATATATAATGTCGGTAATGACAAAATATCGCAAAAAAAAAAAGAACACACAGATTTTACGTGGAAACCCTTTTGGGGAAAAACCACGGGCAGAGGAGAAGAAAATTCACTATGTCGAATTCAAATCATTACAAGAGGAATAGACTATGTCTATTTATAGGCTTGTAAAGCCATATTCTAGTAGGATTGAAACACCTTATCCTAATCAATATAAAATAGATGGAGTTTAATAAAATAAAAGAAGTCTAGTTCTATTTGGATATTACTTTTATTTTATTTTCCATTGTATTTTATTTAAATAAGAATTTGGGTCACTTAATTCTAACAATCTCCACCTTGACACGAATTCTCAATGAACAAGTTCTTCATCGCGAACTTTCAACGAATAAGTTCTCCACCTCTTCCATAAAACCCCTTAAGGGTTTAACTTCAACAATGAACACCAACCAAGTCTAAGCAATGCTCAAACTTGGTTATAGGAAGTGACTTAGTCATCATATCTGCAGGATTTTCATAAGTACTAATTTTGCTCACAACAATATCACCACGAGCAATAATATCACGAACAAAATGATACCGAACATCAATATGTTTTGTTCTCTCATGAAACATTTGATCTTTTGTAGGGAAGATGGTACTCTGGCTGTCACAAAATACTGTACTGATTTGAAGGTCTTTATTGAGTTCACTAAATAGTCCCTTCAACCAAATAGCTTCTTTACAAGCCTCAGTAATCGCCATGTATTCAGCTTCAGTGGTAGACAAAGCGACTATAATTTGCAAAGTGACTTTCCAACTGATTGCACAACCTCCAATTGTAAATACATAACCTGTGAGAGATCTTCTTCTATCAAGGTCTCCAGCAAAATCAGCATCAACATACCCAATGACTCCATCTCTAGTTCTTCCAAACTGTAAGCAAACATCAGTAGTACCTCGTAAGTATCTTAAAATCCACTGAACTGCTTTCTAGTGTTCTTCACCGGGATTCGCCATGTATTTGCTAACTGCACTGACTGCATTGATAAATCTAGACGTGAACAAACCATAGCATACATGAGAGATCCCACCGTACTAGAGTATGGAACATGTGACATGTACTCAATCTCATCATCTGATTGTGGAGACAAAGCTAATGAAAGTCTAAAATGAGCTGCTAAAGAAGTACTAATAGGTTTAGCACTCTGCATATTGAACCTGCAAAAAACTTTCTCAATGTACCTTTTTTGAATTAGGTACAATTTATTTTCTTTTCTATCTCTGAGAATTTCCATACCAAGCATCTTCTTTACTGGTCCCAAATCTTTCATCTCAAATTCTTCACTTAGTTGGGCTTTGACTTTTCTTATCTCTCCTTTATCTTTTGCTGCTATCAACATGTCATCAACATAAAGGAGTAGATATACAAAAGAACCATCATTGTTTTTCTTAGTAAACACAACTATCAGAACTACTTCTTTTGAAATCATGAGAAGTCATAAAGGAATCAAACATCTTGTACCACTGTCTTGGTGACTGTTTCAAACCGTAAAAGGACTTTTTCAGTAAGCAAACATAGTCCTCCTTTTCTGAGACTGTAAAACCCTCTGGTTGTTGCATGTAAATATCCTTCTCAAGTTCTCCATGCAAAAATGCAGTTTTAACATCTAACTGCTTAAGCTCCAAATCATGCATGGCCACAATACCAAGCAAAGCTCGAATCGAACTATGCTTCACAACTGGGGAGAACACATCTGTGAAGTCTACTCTTGGAATTTGACTGTAACCCTTTGCAACAAGCCTTGCTTTATATTTGGGTTCTTCAACTCCTGGAGTCCCTTCTTTCTTTTTATACACCTATTTACAACGAACAACCTTTTTACCTTTTGGAAGTTTTACAAGATCCCATGTTTTGTTTTTGTGGAGTGATTCCATCTCCTCTTACATAGCAAACATCCACTTTTCTGAGTCTTAACAACTAACCACCTTAGAATAATTAGATGGCTCTTGATTTGCATCTATATCTTCACATTTAAAGCATAAGCAACTAGATCAGCCTCAGCATACTTCTTTGGAGGTTTAATTTCTCTTCTAGTTCTATTTTTGGCGATAGAGTATTGTGGTGAAGAAGCAACTTTATTATCAATTTTTGTACTGGCTTGAGGAGTCGACTCTGTATTAATCTGATGCTCCACCTACTTTTGATTTTCTTTATTGAAAGAATCTTTAAGAGATAAGTTAGGTAGCATTGCAGTTTCATCAAAAATAACATCTCTGCTAATCACAACTTTTCTATCTTCAGCACACCATAACTTATACCCTTAAAAACCAGTTTTATAACCAAGAAAAACACATTTAATGGATCTTGGTTCCAATTTTCCATTATCAACATGAGCATACGCAGGACACCTAAAAATCATTAAATCAGAATAGTCAGCAAGGTTACCAGACCATACCTCTTGTGGAGTCTTTTTCTCAATGGCAATGGATGGAGATGGGTTGATAAAAAAACATGTAGTAGAGGCTGCTTCAGCCCAAAATGACTTTGGTAAGTTGGCATTTGACAACATACATCGAACCTTCTCCATGATCGTTCTATTCATTCGTTCTGCAATGCTATTTTGCTGTGGAGTATGACGAACTGCCAAGTGTCTCACGATCCCTTCTACTTGCACAGTTTATTAAACTCATTAGAATAGAACTCTAAGCTATTGTTTGTGCGGAGGTGTTTTATTTATTTTCCCGTTTGTTTTTCAATCATAGTTTTCCAAGACTTAAATACGGAAAACACATCGATTTTCTGCCTCAAGAAGAACGCCCAAACTTTTTTGGAAAAATCATCAATAAAAGTTAGCATATAATTAGCTCCACCTCTCAAAGGCACTCTAGATGGCCCTACAGATCAGAATGAATATACTCCAACATTCCCTTCATGTTATGGATTCCTCTAGTGAATCGAACTCTCTTTTGCTTCCCAAAAACGCAGTGCTCGTAGAAACTCAGTTTACAAATTCCTTGCCCATTAAGAAGTCCTATTTTGCTCAATTCTGCCATACCATTCTCACTCATATGCCCTAGGCGCATATGCCAAAGTTTAGTAATATCATCATCTGACAAGGAAGAGGAAGCGACAGCTGCATCACTAGTAACACTAGAACCTTGTAGAACATATAACTTGGCAGTCTTTCTTTGCCCTTTCATCACAATGAGGGAACCTTTAGAAATATTCAAAACCCCATTTTTAGCTATGTATTTGTACCCTTTTGAGCTGTGTATTTGTACCATTTTGAATCAAGAGTACTTAATGAAATTAAATTTCTCTTCAATTCTCGAACATGTCGTACGTCACTAAGTGTTCTGACAACTCCATCAAACATCTTAATTTTAATCATTCCGACACCTGTGATTTTACACGAAGCATTATTTCCCATCAAAACAACACCTTCAAACACTATTTCGTAATTTGTAAACCAATCTCTATTGGGACTCATGTGGAAAGTGCAGCTCGAAACAAGGATCCACTCTTCGCTCACTTTAGAATTGATGACTGAAGCGACTAGAAGTTCACCATCACTGTGGTCTTCTACAACATCAGCTTCGCCGAAATTTTCTGGTTGTTTTCCCTTTTGATTCATAGCCTCTCTTTTGATCTTATTCTGTAGCTTATAGCACTCAGATTTAATGTGCCCTTTCTTCTTACAGAAGTTACAAGTTTTACCTCTGTTTGAAGACTTCGATCTACCCTTAGATTTATCGCGAGGATTCTGCTCTTGTGTCCTTCCACGATCATCATCAGCATTCCGATCTTGTCTCCCACGAATAATGAGACCCTTACCCTAAGAGTCAGTTTTAACCACAAGATGATTCATCTTATCATACGAGGTTAAAGAATCATAAACCTCATCAACTGTGAGAGACTTGCGGCTATATAAAATCGTGCCTCTAAAGGTTGAATAAGACGAGGGCAACGAACAAAGTAGAATCAACCCTAGATCTTCTTTATCATACTGAACCTCCATGGCCTCCAAGTTTGAGAGAATTTCTTTAAACACTGTTAAGTGTTCGTGCACAGATGCACCTTCCTCCAAACGATGAGCATAAAGACGTTGCTTCATATGCAGCTTGCTGGTTAGAGTTTTCGACATGCATATTTGTTCCAGCCTTTTCCATAATTCAGCGGCGGTCTTCTCCCTCATCACATCTTGTAAAATTTTGTTAGACAAATGCAAATGTAACTGTGTTAATGCCTTTCGATCCTTACGCTTCTTCTCTTCATCCGTTAATGTTGAAGGCATCTTATCTATCCCTAGTAGGGCGATCCAACAGCGGAATTTCATACTTCAAAGACGTCATTACTGTGATCGAGATGAAAAAACCCGGAAGCTCTGATACCAATTTGTTAAAATATATAATGCCGGTAATGACAAAATATTGCAAAAAATAAAAATAAAAAATAAAAATAAAGAACACACAGATTTTACAAGGAAACCCTTTAGGGGAAAAACCACAGGTAGAGGAGAAGAAAATTCACTATGTCAAATTCAAATCATTACAAGAGGAATAGACTATGTCTATTTATAGGCTTGTAAAGCCATATTCTAGTAGGATTGAAACACCTTATTCTAATCAATATAAAATAGATGGAGTTAATAAAATAAAAGAAGTCCAGTTCTATTTGAATATTATTTTTATTTTATTTTCCATCGTATTTTATTTAAATAAGAAATTGGGTCACTTATTTCTAACAATAAGTATATATATATATATATATATATATATATATTATATAACAATCTATTATTCAACAAATCTAAAATAAATAAGAAAAAAATTAATTTTATTTTATTTTATTTTTTTTTTGTGTTGACCTTACATAGTATTTCAGTTAGTATGGGCGAAATTGATTAATATGCACTAGTGCAACCTATACTAATCGGAATTTACACTGAAATAAAACCTAAAGTTAGTTGTTTAAGCTCACAAAGTATTTCAGTCGAAAAGAGCCATATTGATATAAAATTGACTCTGTTCTTTTAATTTAAACTATTGATTTAATAATAAATATATTATTTATTTAAATTTAATCGTAAATATTAATATAAAGCTTTTTTAATATCTTAAAATACCATAAGGTGAACTTGCGTCCAGCTCAATTTCGACCTAGACAATAAATTTCTTTTCTGATTTGCAGCTAATACTAGTACAAGAAAATTGATGTTTAAAAATCCGTTAAGTTAATCGGATAAAAAATAAACTGATTTTGTTATAATTATTATCATTATATTTTTATTTTATATTATTTCTTTCTATATAATCAGGGAAAATAAATCTGGCTTTGTTTTGAATCACATTTTGAAAAATTGGTGGTGGGTAGATATTCAGACTTTCTAAAATATAGAATTTGATAGGAATCAAACCGCATAAGGATCTTACGTAAAGCACATTCACATACTCAAATCAATAAAAAAAATAGTCAAGGTAGATTTTTATTTCTTTTCTTTGTATATACTTCAAATTTAGGAAAGAAGAAGAAAATTTATGTTTTCTATTGATTTCAGATTTTTTGAGAAGAAAAAACCAAACGAAATGGTACTTTTGTTTTAAAATATATTAAATTAACAAAATGAGTTTTAAAAATTACCATTTTTTATAATCCAAAAAGCTTAATTTTTGATTTGTTAAATTTTATTATAATTAAGTGTATGTTTCGATAGTTTAGTGTGTTGATGGTGTTTTGGAGGCCTTGGGTTTGAACTCTAGCGGGTGTGAATAAATACTGTTTTGTTGGCATTTTTGCTTGGGCCGTATATCTGAAGTGTTTGGGTTCAACTGGGATAGTTGAGAAACAGTTTAGGTGGGGAAGGATTTTGTAGTGGTTGATTTAGTTTTTTTTTTTTTTTTTTGTGTCTTTATCATATTTTATTTTATTTTGAAATTAAAGAAGTGGGGTAGTTTGTTAAAATTTGTTTCCACATTGCACCATTTTTCTTTCTCTTATTCTGTTTTTTTTGTTCTTTCTTGTTCGTGTGGAGTACACCAAAGTGGGGTTTCAATTCTTTTGTTCTTTTCTTGATTTTGTTCCCAATCTCTTGGTGTTGGGGTTATTTAATTTTGGTGGTGTTCGTGGGTGGGTTTGATAATTCGGTTCTTACGTAAGTGTGGCTAAGGTTATTTGTCTTTCGATTAAAGCCCTTTATTTCGTTATTTGTTACCTCGTTGAATTGGGGTTTATTTTCGATATTAATCTTTTGGATTATTTAGGTGAAGGTCACAGAGAAATTAATCCATTGGAGGATTAAGGCTTGGGGAGTTGTTGATCTTGTGCAAGGGTAAGTTAGTACTGATTTGGGGTTGTATGGTTGTGTGGATTTTTTAGTTAGTTTGGTATTTTTTTAGGACATATTGTTATTTAAATCGTATTGCTACCATCGCTAATGTAATGTTTTAATTGATGCATTTAGAGTTTGGTAGTTTCGTGGGTGTTTTCGTATCAAATTGAACCCGTGTGTAACGAAAATTCAAAAAATAGCAAATGACGAAAGTTGAAAAATTGCATTGTCAACGCTACATGGCCATGTGGTAGGCCATGTGCTAGATTATGTGCGACGCACAGTTTGGGCTAGTTGGGTTGTGTAGACTACACGAGTGTGTAGGGCCAAAATTTTGAATTTTTCCCTAAGGTCATACACATCATTCTAAATGATTGTAGACCTTCTGTGGGGTTGGTATGTGATCAAATAGACTATAGAATTTGAAATCCAGACGTTTGCTAGTATGAATTCTGATAACTGGTCGTTTATTTGAGATGTCAAACGATAAGTAAACCTTATAACAGGTTATGAGTAACGTGAAAATGCTATGTATGCTTTGTATCTTTTATGTTATGCATGTATACTGTAAACATGTCTGAATCTATTCAATTTTGTATTTGCATCTGGGATAGATATATTATGTGGAGGAAGTGTTTCTGTGAATGGCGATAATTTACCTATTACACTGGCAGCTCAGCTGCAAATATTCTAAAAAGTATCATATCGACACTAAGTGATGTGTAGGGTTGGGTGATGTGTAGGGTTAGATGGGTGTTTCATACCCCATATGGTGTGTTGAGATAGTCAGAGATGGTGTGTAGTAGATGGGAGTAGGATTATATGTTTGTATCTGTATTGCTTTGATATGAATATGTTCTGCTAAATCTGTTTGATATAAATTAATTGTTTAAAGTTATTCTTTACGCACTGAGTTTTGTAAACTACTTTCTATTTGTTTGATATTTTCTGGTAATCCTCAGGTTTAGGCAGACCAGTGCAATGGAGCTCAGTTAAATTGATTTAGTTTCGTTATCTGTTATACTCAAATTTAATGTTATTGTGTTTCATTATTTTTAGACTATTGGGACTTTTTGGACTGCTTTGGTTTTTGAGAATTTATTTTCAAATTTTGCATGATACTGTTAAAAACGTTTTATCAAAAATATATGTTTTCCTGCAAAACAACGAATTTGGAGAAAATAAGCTTAGTTTTCAAAAACATAACGATCTGAGAATTTCCGCTGCTAAGTATTCGTTTTAGAAAATGTAAGCATACATCGCTTTCAACTACTAAGTTAAGTTAGATATATATTTTTCTTCTAAACCAGAGTTTAAGTAATAAAAAATTACGATATTTTTTCAAAATTTATGAAAAATTGAATTTACAACCATTTTACGTAATATCTCCATATTTGGCCATAACGTCTACGCCAAGTTTCAGGTGTTACAATTTTAACGAAAAATATGTTTTTAAACTATTACATATTGAATTACTATATTTATATGTGTTTACCATTTTTCCAGAAATATTGTATAATAAAGGCTTAAAATATAATGACACTTTTTTTTCAAATATGGTACTTGTGCTATTTTTGGTCCAATGTAAAATTTGTATTTGACAAAAGTTATACATTTTGATACTTGAAGAAAATAATGTTAAGTTTTTAGTTTTTAATTTGAGCTTTTGAGTTAATTTGATGAAAATTCGTAATTAACTAATAATATTCGAAAGTAACTTTTATCAAATCAACTCTAAAACTGAAATTAAATCACATCCATCAAGCTATATTTGACAAATTAAACAAATTTACAATTAATGCTAAATCTATTCTATAAACAAAATCATGAAAATTTCAAACCTAATAATATTAGCAATTAAATTTTATCAAATCAACCTTAAAACTCAAATTAAATACGAAAAAATAACATAGGTACCACATTAAAAAGAAGTGTCAAACTCAAATACCAAATTATATATATAATTTTTAGTTTTTAATTTTAACTTTTTAAATTGTGCAAAATTTTTTAATTATTTATATATGAGAATAGAAAAAGTAGTTAATCGAAAATTTTAAAATTATATAAGCTATTAATATTTATCTTTCGAAATTTAGATAAAAATTATAATTTTTGTGAGTCAATTCTATTAATATTATTTATATGTTCTTTTATTTTTTTTTGTGACATTGAATCATAGTTTAAATATTTTATTATGCTCGAATTTGAATTATAAGGGAATGTATAATGTATTATTAAAATCTAATAATATTTATAAGGTCCATTCGCTATATTTAAAAAAAATTAACAATAATTTCAAAATGTAAGTCGATAACCAAATAAATAAAATTAATTCATGCATTGCATAGATAGCAAACTTATTGTATTATAAATTAATTTTTATATAATTGTTTTTATACTTTTTAAATAAAATAAAACTTTACTAATTAATAAAAATAGTATTCTTCATATCAAAATTAACTCGTATACTTAAGTCAAATAAATTGAATCAATTTTATTCTTGGATAAAACCACAAATCTAATTAGATTTGATAGTGTATGTATTTAGGGGTTGACATATGTTATACTTCTACTCAATATAGACACATGACATTACGAGAAGATATCCACAAGACACCCACAGATGACCTTTCACTTCGCATCACTTGACTAGTGCCCCATTTGAAGATCACTCGGACGGTTTCTCACCCTACATCACCTAGCTAGTCACTTTATGACTAGCCATTCGGACGGCTTATTCTCCTAATAAAAATAATATTCTTCAAATCAAAATTATATGTATTGATTATATGTTAGTTTGAGTCAAATATATGGGATCAATCTTATTCTTGGATAAATCACATGTAACAGCTTGAATTAGGGGCAAAATGGAATAGTGGTTTTGAAACCATGATTTCGACGTTAGAAATATTTTTCCGGTTGAGTTTTGATGTTTATTGACTGTTTGAATGATTATGTGAAAGTTTGGAGGATAAGTTTTATTATTTGCATGTCCAATTTGATAGGTTGGACTAAGTTTCAATAGGTGAAAAATAGGGGTTTTAATCCATAAAGGTGCTAAATTGAATTTAGATTTTAAATTAGAGGTCCTTATATGGTCATTAAACCATTTTAACTTAGTTTGGACAAAAATGCCCAAGGAAGGAGAAAAATAACAAAGGTTTTAATGAGGGGCATTTTGGTCATTAGTAAATAAAAGGTAATAAAATGGGAAAAGAAGTCAAAATTGAGTGTCCATCTTCTTCCTTGGTGCCGAAATTTAGAGGCCTTCCATAGCTAGGGTTTTGGTCACTTTCAAGCTTGATTCAAGGTACATTCAAGCCCCGTTTTTAATTCTCTTTGTATTTTTAAAATCATCGTAGCTTGCTCTAGCTAATTTTACCATTATTTTAAGCTAGGATTGATGTTTAAAATTTTACCCATGTATAACATGCAAGTATTTTGATGTCTAATGGTGGAATATGAAAGTTTAAGGTGTGGTAAACTATGTTTGCTAGGTGATTTTTCATGAAATTGTAAAGTTAATAAATTGTTTGGTAAAAGTATGAAATGATGAGAAATGTGGGCTGTTTTGAGTGCTATTGTGATTCGGCTAGGCTTGGGTAACCAAGAAAATAGATACATTTCAATTTACGAGCCTAGGGACTAAGTTGCAAAAATTGACAAAGTTAGGGGTAAAATGGTAAAATTTACCATAGGATGATTTCGTGTCCAATTGAGTAATGTGTGTATTAAACGAGTTGAATATGTCATTATAGATCAAGAAGATCGAGGAATCGAACTTGACCGAGGCAAAGGCAATGTTTCGGACTAATTTGCAAAGTATCACTTTTTGTTGTCGAGGTAAGTTTATATCTAAGTAAATTATCAAATTTTATTTGTACGATAATAATTTTAAATGTATATTATGAAATGTTGATGTTGGATAATTTTATTTGACACTAAAAATTATGGAAGGTGAATTCCCGGTTGAACCTTCGAAAAACCAAAAGGATACGGATATTATGTAGCTAGGTCGCATGTGTGATTCCGAGGGTAGGACACCATGTGAACAAGAGAGCTACGAGAGTTATGTGGTAGCTAGGTCACATAGGTGTTAAAGCGACCTTCACCATGTGTACACGAGAGCTACGAGAGTTATGTGGTAGCTAGGTCACATGGGTGATAAAGCGACGTTCACCATGTGTACACAAGAGCTACAGATCAAAGATAGCTAGGTCGCATGTATGGTACAGAAGGTACATCATGTAGACACGAGAGCTATACTATAAGTAGCTAGGTCACATGAGTGATAAAACGACCTTCACCATATGTACACGAGAGCTACGGGATTTAATGGCTAGGTCACATGGGTGATAAAGCGACCTTCACCATGTACACACGAGAGCTGAATTATTATGAGGGTGGAGCTATGTGATGAAAACCACTAAGTATCGAAGCTTAAACTGAAGGGTTCAATGGGAAAGCTTACTAAAGAGTTTGGTGTAGTATTGTGGTGTGTAAGTGCAGGTGCATATATATGAGCAAGTGAAATTGTGGGAAATTATATGTGGGTGCAAGGGTGCATGTGAACTTGAGTAGGTGTAAATAAGGTGCATGAATTGTATGTTAATATTGGTAAGAATGGGTGGTAAGTTAATGTGTGAGATACAACTTTTGGTGTCACTAAATGTCGTTATGATGTAAATTATTTACATATAGACTTACTAAGCTTTTAAAGATTACTCTTTTCTCTTTTTCCTTGTTTTATAGATTCAGTCGAGCCAGCTCGAGATCGGGACGTGTCGGAGGATCACCCACACTATCAACATTATCTTTTGGTACAGTGAAATGAATTCCTTGAACTATGGCATGTATATAGGTTTATTGGTATTGAAATGTTGAGTAGGATTATTGACCATGTGGGTATATGTCTCTTTTTGGTGTCATTTTGCAACTAAGGCGGTATGACATGGCAAATAATGATGTTAGTTTTATATATATATATATATATATATATCATTGTGAGGTAATTCATGAACTGTTTGGTGTGCATGCATGGGAATGAGTTGGGGTATGTTGTTAAACCATCAAATGTGGCCATTTGGGTGTCTATAAATGTCATGATGTGTGGTGGTGAAAATAGTATAAGTTTGTGCTTGTTTCCAGAGTGGCAATTGGCTTGGAAATAGCCTATAATTGTCCACACAGGTAGACACATGGGCGTGTGTCTAGGCCGTGTGCGACACACGGCCAGCCTCATGGGCTTGTGTAAAGGCCTTCCGTCCCCTGCACCTGAATTTATGAAAATTTAATGTTTTGCAATAAACACACAGGTTAAAGATACAGCCATGTGTCTCGACCGTGTGGCAGACATGGCCTAGCCCACGGGCGTGTGGCTTGGCCGTGTGACGAAGTTTTCGTGATGACGTTATAAACAAAATACCCCAAAGTTTTCACATGGGCTAAGGCACGGGCGTTTTCTCTGCCATGTGAAGGTCACGGGCATGGGCCACGGGCGTGTGCACGGCCCTGTGAAAACCCCTGTAGATTCAAATTGAAAAATAATTTAGCACGGGCTAGAAACATGGCGTGTGCGACCACACGGCCTGCCCACACAGGCGTGTCCCTATCTTACACGGACGTGTGCCCTGTAATAGGTCAAATTACCCAAAAATTTTCTAAGTGCCCGGTTTGGTCCTAAGCTACTCCCAAACTATGTTCTGGGTCACGTAGGCCCATTTGAAGGACGGTATGATATGTTATGAATAGTTTTAAATTGGAATGAAATTTTGTGGCTTGATTGTGCACAATTAGTTGTGTTATCGTCTGGTAATACCTCGTACTCGGTTTTGGCGACGAATCTGGGTAAGGGGTGCTACATTACAAATCTAGTTTTGATTTTACAGTATATGTATTTAGGGGTTGAAACATGTTATACCCCTAGTCGATGTAAATACATTGCATATTAGAAGATACCCACACAACACTCATGGATGACCCTCTTTCTCGCATCACTTGGCTAGTACCCTATTTGAAGATCATTCAGATAGTCTCCTACCTACATCACCCAATTGGTCACCCTATGATAAGCCATCTGGACACCTTGTCCTCCAAGCCACTAACTTTTAATGGGAATGCACTCACCTAAGGCTTATTAACCACGTACTACCTTAGCAAAAAGAATGTTAGAGTAATGCCGCACTTGACTACAACCCACGTATTGTAAAGCCCCGAAAATTAGTCTAGTAGTTTTAGGGAAGTTTATCAGGTTCTGAGTGAAAATTGGGAATTAATCGAGTTAATTAGTGATTTATATTCTTAATTAGTTCACTTAATTTCATCTAAAAATCGGTAATAATATTCTGAAAAATAAAAATATTTTAAAAATTAAATTTATGGTTTTAAATAATTTTTGGGTAAAAATAAATATTTTGGGTTAAATTGGAATTTAAAAATAATTTAAAATGGGGGTTTAATTGGGTGATTTAAAATATTAATTAAATGAGACTAATTTAAAAAACAAGAGAAATGTGTAAGAGATTTTATAGTAAATAAACCATATTTTCGGAATTTTGGAGAGAAATGAGCAAATTGTAAACCAAGGGAAAATAGGGAGTGGCCTGATAGCAAATTCCCCAAATTTTAAAAATCGAGTAGGGATTTTAAGTTTTAGTAACTCTGCAACTACCTCACTTTTTACTCATTTTTCACCCAAATTGAGAGCTTTCTCTCTCTCTCTCTTTTTGCTTGTTTTCATAAATCAAATATATGATAATAGATCTAAATCTTTTCTCTCCCAAAATTCTTTCTAAAATCTCTCAAAATAATTTTCAAATTTAGGCAAAATGTCATCCGAATTTCTTCAAGCATTTTGATTCGAGCTTCCAAATCAATTATTTGAGTTCAATTAAAGGTAATCTTCATCTCTAAACTTGTTTTTAAGTTTACTTCCATCATTATTTGTTAATTAAAGTGATTATAATAGTTTTTTAACTTTAATTTCTTCTTTCTTGAACTTGAGGATCTACAATGGTGGATTTTTAATTTTGAGTTGGAATCCAAATATTAATGGATATCTAAGCTTAAAATAGGTCTAATAAGATGTTTTTAATCTTAAACCAAAAGATCAAATACGTTTTATAGATCAATTTTGAGAAATTCGAATTTGATCAAGAAAATGGATGATTTTTTTGGAAAATTATGAAATGGATTAAATGATGAAATTAACGTTTATAGTACATGTTATTGGACATGAATGAAGATTAGAAGTGGTTTGAGGTGCTAAAAAGGGAGTTTAGTTGAGGAATATCATATTTCGGCTTAGTTGTGCAACATCAGTAAAGTAGTTTAGAGTAATGATTTAGATTCATATACTTTATCAAATTTCGTGTTTCTTGTTGCTATTGTTTGTTTGTAATGCATACTTTGTCTTTGTTAAAGCTCCACATCAAGAGGAGAAATGTGCAAATCAGAATTGAAGCTCAAACTTTGAACACTTTTTTCTTAAAGAGCTAAGTGTGGAGGTGAGTGATTGTAACGCCCTGAATTTTGGGCCTAGAAGTTTTGAGTTTTGTGCGTAGGGCTAATGAGGAGGTTGCACATATATGGTTAGTTGTGCATTTTAGTGACAAGAATGGGCCACTGGTCTGGTGGTTAAGTGGAGTGTTAGTTTGTTTTAAAGTTCCGCGTTCAAGTTGTTCGGCGTTCATTTTTTGAGAGTCTCTTATTAGTTTATTATTTTGTTAATTTGATTTATTTGTATATTTTTATTTTATTTTGTTTATTATTTTTAGACGTTCTTTTTCTTTCTCTTTTTTTGGGCGGTTCTCTTTTTGCTATCTTTTTTTAGGATATTTGTTTGGATTGCTTTGGAAGTGATTTGTCGGGAATTTTGAATTGTCACTCCTCCGTCGCCTAATCCGATCACAATACAAGTGTGAGACTCGAACCTTCTCTACACGATTTTAGTTTTCCAAATTCTTGATTCAACATATTTAGTGTGTGCGTAACTCTTTGATTTTAGATTTTTGATCACTGAAAGGGAGTGTAGTACTCCATGATATGATATAATTTTGATTTGCTAAGGTTATAGACGGTTTAAATGGCTTAAACGGCGAATTTGGGGCTGTTTCGGGGTGGTTTCACGACCTCCCCAGTGGCTACACGGGTGTGTGTCAAGTCAAACGGTCGTGTGACATTGGGAGTTAGGGTTTTCGGGCTAAACTAGGAGCCACACGACTGTGTGGCCGATTTGGAGATTTTATCGATTTTCACACGACCGTGTCCTCAAGTCACACGGGCGTGTGTAATTGGGAATTAGGGATTCAAGGATTTGGTGTCACACGGCCTGGCCACATGACCGTGTGGCTGATTTGGGGATTTAGGGATTCCACATGGGCGTGTGTTTTTGGACACACAGTCGTGTCTGGTGGGCACACAAGCGTGTGAGACCCTCACATAGCCGTGTCTACCCTACACTTGATTTTAGCAAAATTGGACAATGAGTTATACGGCCTGATAACACGACCATGTCCCTGTATCACACGGGCGTGTGCTTCTGCCACACGGCAGTGTGCCACCCTCCACATAGGCGTTCGGACCCCTACACGACCTAAGTTATTCCACACAGCCAGAGCATACGGGCGTGTGGCCCTATCTCGCTAGATTTTATTCTAGGTCGAATTAGAGCTTAATCGTGACTTCGTGTGTTCCAACACTTGTCTAAGCTTAGTGAGGGTAGGTAAGACTCTATTTTTTGTTTTAGTTTATTTGTTATCTGTAATTAGGTTTGTGACGTGTCTGGTTCTGAACCCGATTATACGGGTGTAAGTGTGCAACTAGTTCTGTTTCACTATCTACCAATGTGGCACTGTATTGAGAGATTAATTTGTAATTGTTACTAAATCTGAGTAATGAGTGTACACATCTTTGATTTTGATTGATTGGATGTGAGTGTTGTCTCTGAGTGACTGATTGAACATTGTATTCTGATTTTGTACACTTGTCTGCATACATACATTTGCATAAAGTTATTTTGGGTGGGGTTCTGAAGAGAAAGGAGACTGAATCTGAATTGAACTGGTAGTCTAACTGCTTATTGTTAGCCCCAATACCCAGAGGGTCGTGGGCAGTCCCAATACCCTGAGGGTCGTGGACTTTTTTATAGCGGTTAACCGAATTACACTGTACCGCACATACGTCTGCTACGCTACCTATCATTACGATCTGATCTGGCAGTTCATACTGCACAACTGTACCGTGGTTTAGCGCATTGCACTGTACAGCTTATACGCTAGCTTTGTTGCGTAATATATATGATTTGGCAGTTTAACTACTACTGTTAGCCCCAATTTCTAGAGGATCATGGGCAGTCCCAATACCCTAAAGGTTGTGGACTTTTTTGATGGTCATCGTTGTCAGGCAACCCAAGATGACATCATATAGTGTGTAGGGTTGGGTGAGCTTTTCAAGGTCCTATGTTGTGTGATTCGTTAGATGAGCTGAATAGCTCTGATGTGGTGTGATCGGGGGATGGAGAGGTGTGTTGGTTTTATAGGTGGGCATTTTATAATTTAACTGCATTCATACGCATCTATTGACTGTTATGCGGGATAGTCGATCTGTTTCATCTGTTCGATTGAAAAGTACTTGTGGCTACGTGAATTTTGTAGACTCTGATTGTATCTGTCTGGATGAATAGTTATTAAGATTGTGCGACTAATTGAGAATTATTATTACTATGACTGAATGGTACTTGCGATTGTGTGTCTGAGTGTGTTTTAATATACTCTAAATAATGATATCTAGTAGTACATCTGTTCCGAATGTACCAACTAGTACTGTATAACTTTGTAAGTATGTTCTGTTTTTGAGCTATTCTTTGGCATTCCGATTTCTGAGTCTGTAGTTAGTTAGTTTTAATCTCACACTGAGCTCGTGTAGCTCACCCCCTTCTGTTTCCCATTTCAGGTACTTTTTTTTATTTCTGAAGCTGGACTCAGTATGCGGAGGTTTCAAACAGTCTCGGCGGAAGTAATTTATCAGTTTTTGTTTTCAAATTTTATTTACTATACGGCTTTTGAAATTTAAGGCTATGAAAAACTATGGTACAATTTCTGTTTTAAATTTTCATTTGTACATTTATTCTAGATATTTATCAAATTTAATTGTAACTTTACTAAATGGGTTTAAAACGATTGAATGTTTTAGTTTGTTAAGAAATAGATATTTTCAGAAATGGTATTTAGGATGACCTATTTTGTAAAATCTTCTCTCGATCACTTCGGTGATCAATGTAGCATCCTAGATTCGGTCTAAACTTCTAGGCCAGGTTTAGGGTGTTATATTTAGTGGTATCAGAGCAAGATTTGCAAAAACTCGACCTGTGCTTCCACGTGAACATGTGCGCAAGGAATTATTTTTGAAAAATATTTGAAGAACTGTACCACAGAAAGTTAAAATGGTATGTATTTTGAAAATGGTTTACGAAAATTAATTGTTTGGGACTTTGGTGTTGGTTCAGGTATAATTCGAAACTGTAATGTTAGAAATGTGGAATTTCGTACTTATTGTGTGTTTGCTTTTTGAAAGTGCAGATATCCTAAGTTAGGCTTAAGATTGATATGGATTCTAAAGGTAAGCAGGATTACAAGGAGTCAGCTGTTTCTCTAAAACATGTGACTATTCAAGAGTTGGAGGTTGATGCGAGTCTGCCAACTTTGGGTAACGATAACTTGGAGCTTGGTACTAAGGCACAGACTCTAGTAGTGAGGGAGGTGTCAGAGGAAGTGTTTGAGGCTAGGATAAGAGAGACTAGTGAGACACTTCAGGCTAGGTGCATGGACTGTGAGAAGAAGAAAGATCGCAGTTCTCTGAGGTTGGAGCCTTGTTCTACAAAGCATGTTAGAATGCATCTAAGTAACAATAAAGGTAGTGCTGATAGTGCTAGCGTGTTGTCTTGCGAGCATTGTAAGAGGTGCCATCTAAGCAAATGCTGGAAAAAGTTGGGGGCATGTCTTAGATGTGGGTCCACAGAGCATTGGATTCGAAAGTGCCCTCGACGATTTTAAGTCAGATATGCTGATAAATGTTTTGATGGGTTGATTGGAGTGTAGTAAGTGTGTGTAACAAATATCTGTCTGTTTTAGTGGTTGAGTGTTCTGGTGTGTGTGAGAATTGTTAAGTTCAAGTTAAGTGTGGCAGTGTTTTGGGATTAGAGTGCGTAGTGGAAGCGTAGTGGTGTATTTTGTGTTATGTGACTGTTCTGTTAGTTGGAAATTTCGAGGATGAAATTTCTTTAAGGAAGGGTGAATTGTAATGCCCTGAATTTTGGGCCTAGAAGTTTTGAGTTTTGTGCGTAGGGCTAGTGAGGAGGTTACACATATGTGGTTAGTTGTGCATTTTAATGACAAGAATGGGCATGCTGGTATGGTGGTTAAAAGGAGTGTTAGTTTGTCTAAAGGTTCTGGGTTTGAGTCGTTGGGTGCGTATTTTTAGAGAGTCTCTTATTAGTTTATTTTTTTTAATTTGATTTTTTTATTTTTTTATTTTTATTTTTGTTTATTATTTTTAGACGTTTTTTTTCTTTCTCTTTTTTGACGGTTCTCTTTTTGCTATCTTTTTTGGGCATATTTGTTTGGATTGCTTTGGAAGCGATTTGTCGGGGATTTTAGGTTGTCACTCCTCTGTCACTTAATTCGATCACAAAAAAAGTGTGGGACTCAAACCTTCTCTACAAGATTTTAGTTACCCAAATTCTTGATTCGACATATTTTGTGTGTACGTAACTCTTTGATTTTGGATTTTTGATCACTGAAAGGGAGTGTAGTACTCTATGATCTGATATATTTTTTATTTGCTAAGGCTAGAGACGGTTTAGGTGGCTTAAACGGTGAATTTAGGGTTGTTTTGGGGTGGTTTCACGACCTCCCCAGTGGCCACACAAGCTTGTGTTGAGTCACATGGCTGTGTGACATTGGGAATTAGGGTTTTTGGGCTGAAATGGGAGCCACACGGCTTGGTTACATGGCCGTGTGGCCGATTTGGGAATTTTATCAATTTTCACATGGCCGTGTCCTTGGGTCACATAGGCGTGTGTAATTGGGAATTAGCGATTCAGGGATTTGGTGTCACACAGCCTGGCCACACGGCTGTGTGATTGATTTGGGGATTTAGGGATTCCACACGAGCATGTGTTTTAGGACACACAGCCGTGTCCGCCTAGGAGACCCTCACACGGCCGTGTCTACCCTGCACTTGATTTTACCAAAATTGGACAGTGAGTTACACAGCCTGATAACATGGTCGTGTCCCTGCATTACACGGGCGTGTGCCTCTGCCACACGATCGTGTGCCAGCCTCCACACAGGCGTTTGGACCCCTACACGGCCTAGGTTATTTCATAAGGCCAGAGCACGCCGGCGTGTGGCTCGAGATTTTGTTCTAGGCTAAATTAGAGCCTAATCGTGACTCCGTGTGTTCCAACCCTTGGCCAAGCTTAGTGAGTGTAGGTAAGACTCTGTTTTGTGTTTTAGTTTTGTAACACCCTGAATTTTGGGCTTAAAAGTGTTGGGCCTTGAGCGTGGGAACACATAAAAGTTTATGTGTGCAAAATGGTAACATAATTGATTGTTCGTCTCAGTGGTTAAGTGATTTAAGAGTGTTGGAAGCCTTGGAGAAGTCCTGGGTTCAAACTTGGGCTTTAGCAATATTTTTTATTTTAGGTGAATAAAACCTTATGAGTAAGTAAGTAGACTTTAAGAATAAAATGTGGTAAAATGTGGCAAAAGGAGTGGGTGGTCTAGTGGCAAGGTGGCGTTACAACTGGCAAGAGGTCTGAAGTTCAAGTATTGGGATGAGCAAGGCAGGTTTTATTTTGCTATATAGACAACTGGTGTTGGAGTTGGTTTGGGACTATGGGGTTGAATTGGTCTTGGTTGTTTGAATTGAATTTGAATGAGGTTGTTGGGAGTGAATCAAAGGGGTTTCTAGGAGAGTTTGAATGGTGTTTGAATAGGTGGTTGAGTAGAATAAGGTGGAGATATTTTTGGAGTGGGTTAAGGGGGAGGAAATAGGGGAGTTTGATAGGGAGTGAAGATGTGCCGAATAAGGGGTCTTGGGTAGGCAATTTCGACTAGGGGCTTTCTTGTAGTGCATTTTTGACAACTGATTCCTTTTATGCCAATTTCCTAGTATATTTTCGGCTTAGTTTTCTAGCAGCCGAATTTTATTCACTTTCTCGGGTATTCTATTCTCTGCATCTTTGGTCACTTTTTATCGATTATTGTGTAAGCTGGGTTGCTCTTTCTCTTGATTGTTTTATTTTGACGAAACCCTAAATGTGTTAAATTGCTGAACTTTACTTATTTCCTATGAAACCTTTTTTTGATCCTCTTTTATGTTCTCCATATTTTTCCCTTTGCCGAACCTTGTTTTCTCTCTTGTTTCCTCTCAAGCAATTTTCCCTAACCTATTGCACCTTCTTTTTCTTTCTAGCCAATTTGATTTTTGCTTGTGGTGGCCAAGTCATTCTTTTCTTCCTCTCTTCTCTTCTGAGTAATCCAATCCCTGTTAGCCGAATATTCATTGTCTTACTACCTCTCCATCTCTTTTGATTTTGACTGGTTGGGAGCAAATCACTCTTATTTTTTCTTCATTTTCCCTTCTCCTTCCAAGTGCAAATCTACTCTTTGACCGAATATTATTCTTGCACTTACCCTTGGTGTGCTGACTCCTTTCTGTGTTATTCTCTGCTGCTCTTGGTGAACTCTAGATGGGTAAAAAGGGTGCTAGTGTTAAAGTCTCAGCAAAGGTGCTAGCAGAGAATGAGCGTGTAGCCTCTTCCCCCAATTTCAAGCAGCGTAGGGTGTCAGTGGTTTGGGACTTTCTACCGGGATACGGTAGGGTGACTGCATCAAACTTTGGATTAAGTAGGCAGATTGTAGTCGACCAATCTAGTCAAGGCAAGTGGTAGTCAATTCTTCAGCTAGGAGTTTAGGTTAAGTTCTTTTAATTCTTTTGATAGGTTATTAACTGATGTTTTGTTTGAATAGGTTCTGACGCTCAGGAATTCTTAGTACTCTACGTGATCAGGTGGGTAACTGTGCGCTATATTTGATGGTCGGCTGAAAAGCCAAAAGTTTGTAATACTCTGAACAGACTATAGTTCGGCAAAATGCCGAGAAATGCCAGAATACCAGCGAGTGATGCCACACGAGCGTGCAAACGCTATTGTAGTGAAGCGAGCCCACGAGCATGGGCGTAGGATGGTTGAGACCACCATGAGCCTTCTCATGGGTTAGGTCGAGATGGGCTGTCTGGGCCCAGTGGGCCTGTGGGCCCCACACAGAGTATATTCACATATTGTGGCAGCTAGTAGACTAAGCGGTGTAGTCCACATAGTTAGAATTGTTTTTGGGTTCAATGAGCCGTGGGGGCCCAATGGGCTTGTGGGCCCCACATTGACAAAATGTATGTTATATGGTTACTGTTGGTTTGGACTGTGTAATTCATATAGTTGAGACTATTTCTAGGCTAATTGGGTTACATGAGCGTGTGGGCCCACTTGGGTCGAGTAATGGTCCTTAGGCCCATTTACACCATTATGTCTGTCTAGGTTATTGAAGTCGCTCAAGGCAACGATAGACCTTCTGTTGGGTCGTTAAGGCCTCGGACTACAAAATTACGAAAATACCCCTATAGTGCAAAATTACCAAAATACCCCTGTTATGGAAAATTACCGAAATACCCCTATAGTGGAAAATTACCGAAATACCCTTGTAGTGTAATTTAACTGTAATTGTATGGCTATGATTTGACTGCCTTGACTATGATTGTACTATGGGCATGACATTCTGCATACATGACATGTTGCATGGGGTTGGGATTTTGTACGGAGGAAGATCTGTTCTGTTAGGGTCGCACAGGTCCCTGAGACGACTATGGATCCATCGAAAGCTTAAAGCCGTACATTGGTATTGATCTGTTAAGGTCGCACGGATCGCCCAAGATGACTGTGGACCAATCAATAGCTGAGTGCCGATCATTTTATCGATGGCTTTGTGCTACGCACATTACGGATGGCTTAGTGCTGTCCCTTTTTACCAAAGGCTTTGTGCCACGCATGATATCAAAGGCTTAGTGTCATTCTTATTACCGAAAGACCATGATTGTTGCTAAAGGCTTTGTGTCGTATTTATGGCTCGGTGCCATCCTATTAATGGGTTATAACCATTTTGATTATGGCTCTGTACCGTTCTGCTGATCATGGCTCTATGCCGTTTTGTTTATGGCCTTGAGTCGTTCTATTGACTTAGTGTTGTAACCGGCGCTAAGCTTGGTGTGTTGGATGGGTGGGTTGATTATATCCCCACAGACTGGGCAGGGTTGGACGGAGGCAAGTGCAGGGTTGGATGGGGTTAACACATAACATGCATCATACATCATTCATGTGATTCTGTTCTGATATGGGCTAAGCCCAATTGATTTTGCTATGGTTGTGACCCAAATGATAATGTATCGGGCTTAGGCCTCATATGTTCTGCTTCTGATTCTGCTGCTGTAAGGCCCATATGTTACTGTCTACTGCAATGGGCTTAGGCCCAGATTGTTACTGCTTTTTGTATAACTGACTAGTTTTAGATAGTAGGGGATTACACAATGAGTTTTCGTAAACTCACCCCGTTTATTAACTTTTCAAGTAATCCCCTCTTTTTAGGAGGATCGGTGTTGCGAGGGACTCAGATATGGCCACACACCTACTTTTGTTTTCGGTTTTGTTTAATTTACTTTTAAGTATTTAAATTTATGGTTTGGGTTGTAATAATGTCTCTCTTAATTTCTGGACTTAAATTTGGGTTTTATGATTTACTTTAAACCATAACTATTAGAAATAGACACAGTTTTCCAAAAATGATAATTGTTTCAAAACATCATGTTTCCACAAAATATCGCAAAGGCTTTTGCAACTTCTCTGGTTTTCAAATATAACAACAAACAAACAATGTTTTAGAAATAAAAATAACAACGATTTAATAAGGGAATAACTTTTCAATGAAAAATGTTTTGAAATTAAACTATCATAGGTTTTACACCAGTTTTGAATGGCCAGAAGTTTTAAATAGTAGGAAGAGTTTTCTATGAAAACATGGTTTTCGAAAAACACTTCAATGTGACACGCCAGATTCGACTATAACGTTTAGGTCGGGTGTGGAGTGTTATAGGTTTATTTGTTATATGTGATTGGGTGCGTGGCGTGTCTATTCTAAACTCGATTATCAGGGTGTGAGTGTGCAACTGGTTCTATTTGACTGTCTAACAATGTGGCACTGTATTGAGAGATTAATTTGCAATTGTTATTGAATATGAGTAATGAGTGTACACAGCTCTGATTGACTGGATGTGAATGTTGTCTCTGAGTGACTAATTGAACATTGTATTCTGATTTTGTACATCTATTTCTATACATCATTAATAAAGTTATTTTGGGTGGGGTTCTGAAGAGAAGGGAGACTAAATTTGATATGAACTGGCAGTTTAACTGCTTACTGTTAGCCCCAATACCTAGAGGGTCGTGGGCAGTCCCAATATTTTGACGGTTGTGGACTTTTCTGATAGCGGTTCACTATATTGCACTGTACCACATATACATCAGCTACGCTGTGTTTCATTACTATCTAATCTGGCAGTTCATACTGCACGACTGTAATGCGGTTTACTGCATGGCACTGTACAACTTATATGCCAGCTTTGCTGTGTAATATATATGATTTGGCAGTTTAACTACTACTGTTAGCCACAATTCCTAGAGGGTCATGGGAGCCCCAATACCCTGAGGGTCGTGGACTTTTCTGATGGTCATCGTTGCCAGGCAACCCGGGATGACATCATATGGTGTGTAGGGTTGGATGGGCATTTCGAGGTCTTATGTGGTGTGATTGGTTGGATGAGCTTAATAGCTCTTATGTGGTGTGATAGGGGGATAGAGAGTTGTGTTAGTTGGATGGGCGGGAATTTTATAATTTATCTACATTCATACGCATCTGTTGACTGTTTTGCATGATAGTCTGTCTGTTTGTTCTATTCGACTGAAAAGCACTTGTGACTATGTGAATTTTGTAGACTCTGATTATATCTCTCTGGCTGAATAGTTATTGAGACTGTACGACTGATTAAGAATTATTTTTACTGTGACTGAATAGTACTTGCGACTGTGTGTTTGAGTGTGTTTTAATATACTTTAAAAACTAATATCTGCCGATACGTCCATTTCGAATGTACCAACTAGTAATGTATAACTCTATAAGTATGTTGCTCTTTGGCATTCCGATCTCTAATTCTGTAGTTTGTTGGTTTTGATCTCACATGGAGCTCGTGTAGCTCACCCCTTTCTGTTTCCCATTCAAGTACATTTCGGATTTCTGAAGTTGGACTTAGTATGCGGAGTCTCAGATAGTCTTGATGGAAGTAATTTATCAGTTTTTGTTTTTAAAGTTTATTTTCTGTACGGCTTTTGAAATTTAAGGCTGTGAAAAACTATGGTACAATTTCTGTTTTAAATTTTTATTCGTACATTTATTCTGGATATTTATCAAACTTAACCGTAACTTTACTAAGTAGGTTTAAAACGATTGAATGTTTTAGTTCATTAAGAAATAAATATTTTCAAAAATGGTATTTAGGATGACCTATTTTGTAAAATCTTCTCACGATCACTTCGGTCATCTATGTAGTGTCCTAGATTTGGTCTAAACTTCTAGGCCGAGTTTAGGGTGTTACAGTGATATTATGGGTAATTTGTTAAATTGACCTGATTATGTGTTAAATTAAATGTTTAATTGGTGTTATTAATGACTTAATTGCATATTGGATGGTTGGATTTGCAAAAATAGCTTTTATTTTATAAAAGAGAAAAATGGCAATTGGTTTGGTAAGTTGTGTATTATGCTTTTAGCATGACTAAATCATATGGAATATATTGATATTTGGAGCATGAATTGCTAATTTATTGAACATTTGATAAAGGTGTTCTAATTGGTATATGAATATTGGAAAAATGATATTTGCTATGCTTAATTTTATTGATGTTAAAATTGCTTAGCAACATGCTTTTACTTGCATTTTAACATCCTAAATTAAGTGATTAAACACAAAATTTTATGCATTGTGTGTATGATTATATTGACAACATTGCATGGTGGGTCCATTGGATATAGTTGGCATGCCATAGAATTTTTAAGTACTCACCATTATTTGTGAAATTGTGAACATATGGGTCTCGATGGACTGATTTGATTGGAGTAGATAAGGGAGTGTTGAGCTTGACTCTCCATTTATCGGGTTATTTGAGTCGCTATAAGGGAGCGTGTGGCTTTGGCCACTCAATTCGGAGGACTGCATTTGATTTGGGAAGTTCAGAGATCCATTTATCTAATGTATGATCACATGTTTACTTGCCATGGATGTATTATGCCAATATAATTGATTGATTATACCAATATAATTGAATGTTTATGTGTTAAAAGATGATTTTACATGCCATGGAAAAATTGATTCTCAATTATTAAAATAGCATGTAATGTTATGGTGAAATGTTAACATGTTGTGACTGAAAATTAATACTTAATTGCTTTGATTTATGCATGATTGAGTGCAAATTACTTGATGATTTTACTATCATTCATTGAGCTTTTTAAGCTCACACCCTCACATTTCGTGCAGATAATTTCCAGGCATAAGGAGTCGAGAAGTGAGTGCAAGGGAGATCCAAGAGTAAGGCTTGATAGTGGCTTAAGAAATTTACTTTAGAGGCTATATAAGGGCATTGTGATGCTTTTGGGACTAGTGTTATTTTACTTGTAATGGACATTGGACATTAAATTTTGGACTTTAATTTTGGTGATTTTATAATTTCTTTAATACATGATTTTATGTCGAATTGATGTTTGATTTATGGTATGTTGATGAGTGTTCGTACGGTCATTGATAACATGGTGTATGAAGCATGTATTTTATACTAACAATGTTTAATTGAAGCTTACCATGGAGTGGATTGCTTGTGACTAAGGTATGTAGCTTGTGTGAATTAATTGGTGTTTGCTAAGCGTGTAATTGGGTGTTAAATTTCGATTAATTGTTGCATATTTGTTGTAAATAAATTAAATTGGAGATATGTGGATGTTTATAGTAATTAATTGTAGTTATTTCAATTTAATGGGTAAGTAAAATATGTAAAATCGGGTAATTAAAATGAATTTTTGACAGGATAGGTGTAGCGGTCTACACACGGTCGTGTGGGTTTTGGGGGGTTTGATTTTTAGTTTTTGTAATCTAGTATTCTAGTTTGCTTAATTTATAATTTAGTTCTAAAACTTGATTAGATTAATTGAAGCCTTTGATGATAGGGAAACTTGGTAATATTTTAGGATTAGACTTTTAACTGTTAATATTTGGCAAAAACACTCTTAATTTTTAATTTGGAAAATGTACTAAAAGTTCGTTAAAGTTACAATTTAGTCCCTAATAATAAAACTTGAATTAAACATAGTAAATGAACCAAATTAAGCTAAAATTTTTAGGGTTTGCATAATTTGACTAAAAAAAAGGCTGGTAACTATTTAGAAATAAAATTAGGATAGTTTAACCTTATGTGGTAAAATGACCAAAATACCCTTAAGTTTAAATACTTCGAAAAAGTTTAAAAATGGTTTACAAATTGCTTCTGTATTAATAAATGATAGTTAATTAGTCATAAATGAGGTGATATAAGGTCGGGGTGCGCATTGGATGGTCGTTACCTGCAGAGTCACTTCGGTGGCTAATGTAATGCTTCAAATTCGGACCGGTCTGTCCCCGTCAAGTTTGGGGTGTCACACGTACAATGACCTTGCCACCTGGTTGATTGCCTGATTATTATGTTTGGAAATTGTCAATGGCATGGCATTACAAGACACGAGACCTTCCCCCTATAAATACCTTATAGAAATATGAAAGACAAATATTTCTAGCCTTCTTAGCAACCCTAAGCACTTACCTATTGCATCCAGGTTCTCTTGTCCTCAGACCACCTTACTTCTTTACTATTTCCCACCTTTTTTGGCTCTTCATCTATCAAGGCAAACCAACCTCCTTAACACTACCACATTCTCCTCCCTTTTCAATATTAAGTATCAACAAAACATAATTTTTTTAATTGTGACGTTAATGTTTGAAAAATTAAAACATTTATAAAAATTACAAGAATGCAATATATCAAACATGATATGCACATAAGTAAATTTGTGTTGAACATATAAAAGTTTTTTTTAAAGCCAACATACAAGTAATTTTCTTTCGTAAAAATAAAAAAAAATCATTTAAGTGTTTTTTTATGCCATAAGGATGCAAAATATCAAATACAATATTCACAATAATCATACGAACAACAAAAAGTTTCAAATAAAATGTTAAATTTCTAATTAATATTAAAGAAATTCAAGACTATAAATACAATAAATCATAATAGTGTTTCAATCCTAATAGTTTTGTTAGTTATAGGGTTTTTTGATGGATACAGAAAGTGTCGTAAACAAGTCAACGAGATATACCAGACAAAGGCGGAGATGAAGACTGGAGCAAATCTAGTAATAATGAGCACAGTAATAGTGTAATGACCTAATTTTTTATTGTGTCAAAAAGTATGGTTTTGGGACCCTATTTCTGTAAACTGAGTCCGTAAATATTAAATAAGGATATTTATGAATTTTTTGTATAGATGAATTGAAATTCAGTTAAGTAATTTAGCTGAATTGTGGTTAATTATGGTGTAAAGACTAAATTGCAAAAGTTTAATCATTATAGATTTTTAATGAGGAAAAGGCTTGGGGACTGAATTATGGTCTAGTAACTAAAATGCCTAATAGACCAATTGTATGTAGGTGATTGTGGAATGCATTGTTGAATGGTAATTAAATTAATGAAACAAGGATTAAAGTACAAGAAAAGGGTTAATTAAACGTTAATAAAGATTTGTTAAATCATAGTCATATTATATAAGTAAAATTGCTGGATGGAGAGATGAAAAACTCATCTTCTCCAATCGGCCAAAAGAAGAAAAGAAATAAGGGATGCCATTTTTGAACAATTGAAGCTTTTGACCTTTAATTCAAGTAAGTCCCTAGCCAATTTTCTTTGATTTTTATGAAAATTGAATCATGGGAGCTTGATTTAGCTAACTCATGTACTAATTTTTAAAACTTTTAAAGTTTTAGAAAGTTTCCATTGTTAATTTCTTAAAGAATTAGGTGTAAAATAGATAGAAATTAAGTTTAGTTAAAGAAAAGGACTAAATTGCAAAGCTTAATTTTTGATTTCGTACATTAGGGACCAAATTGAATAAAATAAAAACTATTATAAATATTGATAGGAATAGAAATAGAAGGTTCCTAATGAATTTTGGTGAAATCGGATTCTAATTTGAAACCCTAAATTAAAAGTTATACTTGTCTTGATTTTAGGGACTAAATTAAATAAATTGAAAAATCTGTGTAATTTGGTATTTGATTATGAATTGGATGGAAATTGATTGTATGATATGTTTTGTGAGTATCTGTAACTAGAGACAATACCAAACCATCGAGAGGGAAATGAAAAGCAAAAATCAAGTGATGCACGAAACATCAAATTGTACTTCTATGATTTGAGATAAAAATTTTGCTTGCATAGGTATGTTTATTGGTTGATGAATTATTTATGTGAATATATGTTGACAATATGACATGTTTTAATTGAGTTTTGGTATGGATTATCGGTATAGAGGGCTAAATGAATAAAATGGGAAATGACATGAAATATTTAAATTATGATATGTGATATGAAAATTGTATTGAAATATGTCATACAATATGAAATATATGTGTTTGATGATGAAATGGGGTTGTGATTGTGAATTTGATTGAGAAATGATTCATGTACTAAATTACAAAATAATTGTTATGCAATAGAGTAACGTGCAAGGTACGAAAATGCATATGTGATCGAACACAAGGTATCAATATGCGAATAAGATTGATTACAAGTATGGCAATTCATATATGTAAAATTGTTGCCTATGTGGCTTTGTAAAAGGTTAGTATATGATTGATATGCCAATAGGGTTATATACGCACTCGTACAAGATATGCTATTATGAATATCATTTCAAATTATATTGGGATCCAACATTTGTTGCTGATCATCGAGTATTATATGTCTCTACGGAGACCTTGGTCTGGTGGACATATGTATATACATATGAGAATACATTTGATGCCTATGAGCTTTTCATTACAATGCTCTAGTGTGGTGTAGTATAAGCTTTTACTAGCTATCTAGTGTGATGTAGTTTACCCATGTATCCGACTCTATTTAACTAAGGTTCTATTGGGCATAACATTATAATTGGAATTGCAAAACATAAAAAGGTAATGAAATAGATTAATAATAGAATATATCATCGAAATGAATATGAATGAGTCGATAGACTCTAGAAAGAGATTCAGACAATAGGTTTTGGTATATGTAATTAGATTTGATCTTTAACACCCCAGACCTGGCCTAGACGTTATGGCCGAATCCGACGATGTCACATTGAAGGGATTATTTTCAAAACAACTTTATTCAATTAAAAACATGTTTGGTGGAAAAAGTTACTTGATTAAAACTTAAGCTTGTGATTTAGAAATTCAAAATACTTGTTAAGTCAAAATGAAAGCCCATGTTTAAGTAAAAACGTCCATATGATAAAGTTATTTTAAAAAAACCAAGTTTAATTTGAGAAATTTATTTAGGTTTGATGATTCGACAGTTGGAACAATAATAAACCCAATGTACAGTCAATTCGGAGATGCAAGGCCTTATTACATCAATTGAAAATAAATTAATTAAACTAAAGAAATTCGAAGAAAAAAAAACTTCTAAGTAGCTTGCAATGTGGCCATCTCTGAGTCCTCTCCCACGTCGAGCCGTCTACTGAGGGTCACTTGAAACATTAAATTAAAGGGGTGTAAGTTTCGCAACTCAGTGTGTACGGCCCTTGGTAATCAAATCAATATGCAATTATCACATTGGGCCTAAGCCCTAACAATATCAGTGGTCTTGGGCCTTAGCCCACATTGACCTCATATCATATCAGAGTCACATGAATGCAATGCACCCATCCCAAATCTAACCCTGCACTCTATTTCCCTTCCAACCCTACACTTTTGTAGGGATATAAATATCAACCCACCCATCCCTACACTCCAAAGGTAGCACCAACAGCGGCACTACTCAACATTGCAGCAAAGCTGCTATTCATATAATGGGCTTAAAGCCACCAGTAGATCCACGGTTGTCAAGCGACTATGCGATCCTCACATATCTTCCTCCGTTCAATTAAACCCACCCAAGTGCAGCATGCATTTCATGAATACAACATACATATTATCACACATTAAGCACATAGGGGTTTTTTAGTCATTTCACTACCCAGGGGTATTTTCGTAATTCTACCCTATAGTGTTATTTTCATAATTCTACCTTACAGAGGCATTTCTGTAATTTTACCCTATAAGGGCATTTCTGTAATTCTACCCTACAGGGGCATTTTTGTAATTTTACCCTATAGGGACATTTTCGTAATTTCCTAATAGTACGGGTTATAATTATGAATTTTGGCCCATCAACAAGTCCTCGCGGCTAAAGTGAACGGACACTACGCACCAGGTAGGATTCAAGAGAAGAGGAGGTGGGTCACTCGGACCGCTTAAGTACCAAGCTCTTCCTAGATCCAATCCTAGACATGCACACATCCATTGCCACACCCTAGCCTAGCAACTTGTCCACAGACATGTTTGATTATTTAATTAAGTCTTATGCAATTTGAGAATTCATCAGAACTAGGCCTATAGTCCATTAAGACCCTAGCATGCGTTTCTACAATCTTGTAAGGCCCACTAAGCCCAGTCATGCTCATAAAGCCCATTAAACCCAATCATGCTTATGGAGCCCATTAAGCCCGATCATAATCAAATCATACAATCATCCATATCAATCCATCATTCAATTTCACATAACAACTTTTGCCAATTTAGGCCCACAAGCTCGGCATGCCTATTTAGCCCTTTTGGCCCAGTTGGCCAAACAGTGGCCCGAGACCATGAGATCACTCTCTAGGCACTGGTAATCATATCGGTATCTCCACACGAGTGTTCGCACACTCGTGTGATTACCGGTGCCATCCTTTTGGCTTTTCAGCTTTTCGGCATTCTGGCATTTTGGGATTTCGACTTTTGCCGATTGTTCGTGTGTGTAGTGTATGTACACACCTGGTTGATGATCCGCACTACACTATCCTCAGCCTCAACCTACAATCAATACCAACCTCGAATCAATTCCATACTTAACTACAACTTTACTAAATCCCGAAGCCTTAACGTAACCTTACCGTGTGGTAGCTATTATTCCCGATTATCTTTAGATCTGCATCAACACACATACTATCAACATCAAGTGACTCATATTCCACACGAGTCACCCCTATAAACCACACTTATAATCGGCCACCTACGAATCCGAAATTGGGAACAAGTACACTTACCACGCTTGAAATCTTTGAACCCTACCCATTATTAATACACGGTTAACAACAAAAACAAGATTAGATAGCCTTTCAACTTTTACCAAACACGCTAAAAGATGGTTAACTAAGTACTTACCGAAACTAGTCTCTAATCTTGCGGCCTAAATATCTACTGAGTGTACAATCAGCTTTTAAAACTTGATTAAGGGTAGAAAATAACAAAAACAAATTTGTGATGGAGATAAGCAAAAGAAATCAGCAAAGGGGATATGAGTATTCGTCTTTTTAGAGATTAAGGAAAGTGATAAAGGCTAAATTATACATATTTTTACCTCATGTTTAGCCTATATTTTGGATGGATTCTTATCAATTTTGTGAGAATTGGTGCTCTTAATCCTTCCTTTTTATATCTTATACTCAGAAGAGCATACGGAAGAAGAAAGAACGGAAAACAGGCCAAAAACGATGAAAAATGGGCCAAAATATGCAAACAACACAGGCAAAGAAATGCCACACGGCCGTGCCACATGGCCGTGCCACATGAAGATCACACGGTCAAGCCCCCGACAAGCACGGCCAGGTCACACGGCCATGCCTCCACCGATAAAAGCACACGGCCTCTGTCGAAGTCACACGGGCGTGGCACACGGACGTGTTCTAGTTGTGAGGAAGGGGAATTTCACTCGAATTGGGATGCTTAGAGGCTAAAAAAGGCTCCCCACAAGCTCTCTATATAAAGACCTCATGAGGCAGAAGCATAAACACATGTTTTTAGATATTTTTCCTCTCGTTTTTCTGCCACATTGAGGGTAGAAGCAAGGGATTGCTCCAAGGGAGAAAGCCAATTAATTCATCTCAGAAGCCGGAATTCTGCAGCAACATAGAGGATCTCTCTAAATTCCTTCAGGGGTTTTTGGTTTCTTTTATGTTTTGTTATTTTATATCTTCTGAGATGTTTTCCTTCTTTATTATGAACTAAACCCCTCAAATACTTGAGGGGGATGAAACGTAAGACAGATATTGTCATTTATTCTTGATTTATTTGATAAATACTTGAATTGTTCTTAATTATGCGTTCTTCATTCTTGATTTAATAATCCTAGGTATTAATTCAAGAATTAGATGTGCTTAGAGCAGAGGAGCAAAAGTCCCTGTGCTAAGAGTAGATCTACCATAATTAAGCGGAGTTGCATGCAACCCTAGACATAGGGCGACATAAATCTACCGGATTAGGGTCAAACCTAATATGGGGAGCCATAGATCGAATTAATGCAACCTAGGGAGTTAATTAATAAGGGAAATTTAATTAACAACTTAGGCCTAGTTGCTCTACGCCTCGACGGAGGGTTTAGCATAAGTTAGGGATCTCTACGGATCAAGTCAAGTAAAGAAATCATATAGTTCAAGAAAATAATAACAAGTGAAGTCTAGGTAGATTCTCCCTTGAGTATTATCAATATAAATCAGCTTTTCCCTAAAAGTTTTCCCAATTTACTCTTTACGGTTTCTTAGCTAGTTTTAAAATTAGTTTAAACAATCCTCTTTTATTTTTTTAGGCTAGATAATAGAAAAGAAGTAAGTACTAGTACTTTTGGTTCCCTTGGGTACGATAACTCGGTCTTGCCACTAAACTATACTACTGTTCGATAGGTGCGCTTGCCTTTAACATCGTGATATTAGTTAGTTTTGGCGTGATCAGTTTTTTTTTAAATTTTATTACTTAATATCACGTGAGTCGATTATCAAGTTTTTGGCGCCGTTGCCGGGGAACTAAAATATTACGAAAGCTCGATTTCTATTACTTTAGCCATTAATATATATATATATTTATTTATTTATTTTTCTTTTATTTTAATTTTTTTGTTTTTATTTATTTTAATTTTTTTATTTTCTTTTAAATTTCTGAGTTTTCTTTGCTTTTTCTTTTTAGGTCTTTTTAGTTTATGACTAGAAACAACCCAACAGGACCACTACTTTTTGACGACGATCTAGAAGCAACAGTTCACAGAAATCGCAGAGAAATTAGATGCAGTTTACATTATCCAGAACAAGAACCTGAGCAAGAGCCAAAACCTACAGACGAGATAGAAGCAAATCAAAACGTTCCACCACTTCCAGCACTACCAGCAGAACCAATAAAACAAGAAGAAGGTTCTCGCACTATGTATGATTATGCTAAACCTAGTTTGGCTGGTACCTAAACTAGCATTCTTAGACCTATTATTGCTGCTAATAATTTTGAGTTAAAGCCTAACACTATTCAGATGATACAACAATTGGTTCAGTTTGATGGTTTACAGGACGAAGATCCAAACTCACACATAGCCAATTTCTTGGAACTATGTGATACCTTCAAAATAAATGGCGTTTCTGATGATGCCATTCGATTGAGGCTATTTCCATTCTTTTTGAGAAATAAAGCCAAACAGTGGTTAAATTCTTTACCACGAGGCTCAATTACCACATGGGAGCAAATGACCGAAAAATTTTTACTCAAATATTTTCCTCCAGCTAAAACAGCCAAATTACGAAACGATATTTCTTCTTTTATGTAGATGGATTTAGAAACACTATACGATTCATGGGAGAGATACAAAGATCTTTTGAGAAGGTGCCCTCATCATGGTTCACCTTTGTGGCTACCAGTTCAAACCTTCCACAACGGTTTAAACCTGTCAACTAGACAAATGATCGATACAGCCGCAGGAGGGACGATCAATAATAAAACACCTGAAGCAGCTTATGAATTTATTGAAGAGATGTCTTTGAATAATTATCAGTGCCAAGTCATGAGGACAAAGCCAACAAAAGACGCAGGAGTTTATAATATTGATGCTGTCACCATGCTTACTAACCAAGTAGAACTTTTAAATAAAAAGTTTGATAATTTTGTTAGTTCTACACAGGCACAACCAGTGATGCAATGCGACGTGACTCAAGGAAACACGTTTAATCCAAATTTCACATCTTATGGACATAACATGGAAACTGAACAAGCCAACTATATGGGTAACAATTCTAGATCTCGAAATAACCCTTATAGTAATACTTATAATGCAGGTTGGAGAAATCACCCAAATTTTTCATGGGGAGGACAAGGAAATCAAAGACAACAACCTCCTCTAAGATTTCAGCAACCACCACTGCAACATGAGAAGAAGCCGAATCTTGAAGAGATGTTTACCAAATTTATGGCCGCATCAGAAACCCGTTTTCAGAGCACTAAAACTGCACTAATAAATTAGCAAGTATCAATTCAAGGGCTTGAAAAATTGGTCAACTTGCAAAATTAATTTCAGAAAGACCACAAGGAGGATTACCAAGTAACACTGAGCCAAATCCTAGAGAACATGTCAAAGCGATTACTTTAATAGATGGAAAGGTCCTAGCCGAACCAGAAAAGAAGACTATCCCAGAACTTTCAGAAGAAAAGGCAGCGGAACCTGAGGATAACACTCCACCGCCACTCAAGGAATACAAACCGCGCATCCCATATCTGGCAAAATTGAAGAAAGACCATACAAACGCTCAATTCGGTAAGTTCCTTGAACTTTTTAAACAATTACACATTAACTTACCTTTTGTTGAAGCAATTTCACAGATACCAAAGTATGCGAAGTTCCTTAAAGAACTTCTGACAAATAAAAGGAAGTTGGAAGAATTGGCCACAGTAGAACTCAACGAGGAATGCTCAGCTATTCTCCAAAATAAACTGCTAGCAAAACTGAAAGATCCAGGGAGTTTTACTATCCCTTGTCTGATTGGTAGTTTACTTATTAATAAAGCTTTAGCTGATTTAGGTGCTAGCATTAATCTCATGCCTTACAAAATGTTCAAACAACTAGGTCTCGGGGAACCCAAGCCCACTAGGATGAGTATTCAATTAGCCGATAGATCTGTTAAATATCCTAGAGGAATCATTGAAGATGTGCTAGTAAAGGTAGATAAATTTATATTCCCTGTTGATTTTGTTGTGCTTGACATGGATGAGGATATTGAAGTACCTTTAATTTTGGGACGACCATTTTTAGCCACTGCTAGAGCTATTCAGAGTTGGCAAGGAAGAAGTTGTCTTTAAAATTTATGATGCCATGAGATTCTCTAAAGAACAAAATGATTCGTGTTATTTTGTTGATATTATTGACTATTTTGTTCAAGATAATCTCCAGGAACTTGCTCTCACAGACACGTTGGAACTGTGTCTTGTTCAAGGTGGGGGGAAAGATGAAACGACCCCTGAAATTAACGAAGTAAGGAAAGAGTTGGATTCTAATGAAATCATCACTAGGCACATAAGTTATGAAAATTTAAAGATGAGTGATGAATTGAGACAGAAACCTTCCATTACTGAACCCCCTAAATTAGAACTAAAACAACTGCCAGATCATTTAGAATATGCCTTTTTAGGGGAAGAATCAACTTTACCAGTCATTATCGCATCCGATTTAAGCCTTGCAGAGAAAGAGGAACTACTCCATGTGTTAAGAGAACACAGACGTGCTATAGCTTGGAAAATTTCAGATATCAAAGGAATTAATTCTTCTTTCTGCACCCACAAAATTTTAATGGAGGACAAATTCAAACCATCAGTGCAAGCCCAGAGACGATTGAATCCTAACATGAAAGAAGTTGTAAAAGTCGAGGTAATTAAACTTCTAGATGCAGGTATTATCTATCCTATTTCTGACAGTTCTTGGGTAAGCCCTGTGCAGGTTGTTCCTGAGAAAGGTGGATTGACTGTGGTGTCTAATGACAAGAAAGAGTTAATACCTACAAGAACAGTCACAGGATAGAGAGTTTGCATTGATTATAGGAAGCTGAATGACGCCACTTGGAAAGATCATTTCCCATTGTCTTTTATTGATCAGATGTTGGAAAGATTATCAGGTCATATGTATTATTGTTTCCTAGATAGCCTCTCTAGTTACTTCCAGATCCCAATAGCTCTAGAAGATCAGGAGAAAACAACGTTCATATACCCATACGGTACGTTTGCTTATCGCAAAATGCCTTTTGGTCTATATAACGCTCCTGCTACTTTTCAGCGATGCATGTTAGCTATCTCCAATGAATTCGTGGAAGACATCATGGAGGTATTTATGGATGATTTCTCAGTTTTTGGTAATTCTTTCCAACTTTGTCTTAATAATCTAGAACGTGTTTTGATTAGATGTGAAGAAACAAATTTAGTGCTAAACTGGGAAAAATGCCACTTTATGGTTCAAGAGGGTATTGTTTTAGGACATAAAATTTCTAGTAAAGGGATAGAGGTAGATAAAACGAAAATTGAAACTATTGAAAAACTACCTCCTCCTAATTCAGTTAAGGCTATAAGAAGCTTTTTAGGACACGCCGATTTTTATCGAAGATTCATTAAAGACTTTTCTAAAATAGCTAAGCCTTTAACTAAATTACTAGAAAAAGACGTACCCTTCAACTTTGACCAAGAATGTCTGGAATCTTTCAACAACCTTAAGGAAAAGTTAGTTAACGCCCCGATTATGATTTCACCTGATTGGAATCTACCTTTTGAACTAATGTGCGATGCAAGTGATTTTGCAGTAGGTGCAATTTTAGGATAGCGAAGGGACAAGCACTTCCAGCCGATCTATTATGCTAGCAGAACTTTGACAGCCGCTCAAGCAAATTACACTACCACAGAGAAAGAATTGCTAGCTATTATTTTTGCATTTGACAAATTTAGATCTTATTTAATTTTGTCAAAAGTCATTGTTTATACTGATCATTCAGCTCTTCGCTACCTCTTAACTAAAACTGATGCAAAACCTCGATTGATAAGATGGATTCTATTGTTACAGGAATTCGACTTGGAAATAAAGGATAAGAAAGGAGCCGAAAACTTAGCAGCAGATCACCTCTCAAGGCTAGAGAATGCACAGCCCAAATATCTCGACAAGATGAACGATTTGTTCCCTGAGGAACAACTCCTAGCCTTAGCAGATACGACACTTCCTTGGTTTGCTGATTTTGCAAATTATTTAGCAGCTAGCATAACCCCAAAAGGGCTAAACCATCAGCATAAGAAGCGATTCTTCGTTGATGTGAAAAACTATTTTTGGGAAGATCCTTTCCTTTTTTCGAATTTGTGCAGATCAGGTTATACGAAGATACGTTGATGACACAGAAGCATATCAAATTTTGAATCACTGCCACTCAGGACCCACAGGAGGACATCACAGTGGAACTAGAACTGCTCATAAGGTACTCGAATCAGGCTTTTACTGGCCTACACTTTTCAGAGATGCCAACAGGTATGTAACCTCTTGTGATAAATGCCAACGAACAGGTAATATCTTTCAGCATAATGAAATGCCTCAGAACTATATACTTTCATGTGAAATATTTGATGTATGGGGTATTGATTTCATGGGTCCGTTCTCTAATTCATTTGGGAATAAATACATACTAGTAGCAGTAGATTACATGTCAAAATGGGTAGAAGCCCAAGCTCTACCTACAAATGATGCTACGGTCGTAGTATGCTTCTTGAAAAGACTTTTTTCTCGATTTGAAACACCTAGGATAATCATTAGTGATAGGGGTACACATTTTTGCAATACCCAATTTGAAAAAATCTTGAAAAGGTATGGAGTACACCATAGAACAGCCACCCCTTATCACCCACAAACCAATGGCCAAGTCGAAGTAACAAATAGGGAACTAAAACGTATTTTAGAGAAAACAATAGAAACAAATAGGAAAGATTGGTCAAGAAAGGTAGACGATGCATTATGGGCTTATAGAACTGCTTTTAAAACACCCATAGGAACATCTCCCTATAAACTTGTTTATGGAAAAAACTGTCATCTACCATTTGAACTTGAACATAAAGCATTCTGGGCTATAAAATTTTTAAACCTTGATTTTAAAAGTCCAGGAGAGAAGAGATTAATGCAGTTGAATGAGCTAGATGAATGGCGTTTCAATGCTTACGAGAACTCGCGACTATATAAGGAAGCCATGAAGCGACGTCATGACAAAAGGCTGAAACAACCCAAGCAGTTCAAAACAGGTGATCTCGTCTTACTTTGCAACTCAAGGCTGAAACTATTCCCTGGAAAACTCAAGTCAAGGTAGTCAGGTCCATTCACTGTTCTAAATGTCTTTCCATACGGCACCATTGAGGTAACTCACCCTAACCACGTTACGTTCAAGGTAAATGGCCATCTGCTTAAACATTATAGAGGTGAGAATTTTACGAAAAATAGGGAGGAGCTTCGGCTCCACCACACCCCTTCTTGACACATCCAGTTAGAGTCGAGCTTAGACTCTAAATAAGTGCTTCTCGGGAGGCAACCTGAGCACTAACTTAGTAACTTTCTTTTCTTTAAAATTTTTAGTATTTTTTCACGCATAAACTAACTCTTTGAATGCAGAAATTTAGGACCACATGGCTAGGAACACGGGCGTGCCTTAGGCCGTGTGCACACTTAAAAATAGGGGCACGGTCGTGCATCCAAACCGTGTACAAATAGAGTAAAATTTTCCCAAAACACGAGCCATCGATAAATTCCCACGGCCGTGCGATATGGCCGTGGCAACCTTACAAATTCCACACGGGCTATCAACACCGCCCCACGGCCGTGCGACATGGTCGTGGCAACCCTGCAGTATCAACATGGGCCTTGCACAAATCCCCACGCCCGTGTCCTTAGCCCGTGGAAGACACTGTCAAATTTCACACGCCCGTGGCACATATCACACGACCGTGTAATACACGAACACGATCACACACGGCCGTGTATACCATCACACGACCGTGTGAGTAACGAAGACCTGATCTCCCACGGCCGTGTGAACCAACCATACAGGCGTGCTCATCGGATCTAGGCGCGCTATAAAGACCAATTTTCGAAAAGCACGGGCTAAACACAACTCACACGGGCGTGTGACATGCCCGTGTGACCCAAAATACATAAATATGAGGCATTTTTCACTTTCCCTTTTCACTCAAACCCTAACATTTCTCACCCAAACTTCCCCCTAAGCCACCACAAACGCCGCTACAGCCCTCCAAACGTCACCATACACGATTTCATACTTCCCACGCTCGTGTAACAGCCCACCACGACCGTGTAAGCTCATAATTGTTTCTATTTTCTCAATTTTCTCATTTATTTTTGTTTTATTTCATTTAATTAATTTTTATTTCATTTTACTTTTGTCTAAATTGTTGATACAAGCATAGAACTAGGAAATATAGGATGAATAATCTAGACTAATATAGAATCAATTAGGATTACATGCCACTTAATTTTATTTTTGCTTGCCATTTAGATTTCATTTTATTTTGCCACTTGGACACATATTTGCATGCCATTTTTCTCATAAGTTAATATATACATGCCTATAGTTCTTAGTTTTTGTTATAAGTTTTTAAAATGATTAGATTTTACTATTCAAGTTACTCCTCAGTTGTTATTTTACGAAAAATATCAATTTACATCTTAAATCATTTTTAATCTCAATATTTAGGACTAATACTTTTGTTTTTTTTTTCAGATACCATGTCATCATCGCGTGCCAGAAAGACTGATGTCCCCGTTTCCAAGAAACAAAAGGGGCCGAGAAGTTCCTCAGCAAGACCCACCTTTGAGACACGCCACCTGTTCCTCACATTTTCGCAGGACTCCCAGGAGGAACGCTACCAGTTACTCCGAGCATGCACTATCTCGATGGGCCGATGCATTGACTGGGAGGCCTTCGCGCAAGTAAACCTGGTGGATGATGTCCGAGCCCTGCTAGCTACCAACCCATGGGACCAGTTCTTTAGGATTGTGGAGCCCACCTACCTAGAACTCACTCTCAAGTTCTGCTCCACATTCCACCTCCAGACCGTCATGAACAGATTCGACGATCCTGGCACAGTCCAATTCCGATTAGGAGGTCTTGTACGACAGCTGAGTGTCTCAGAGTTTGGCACGGCTCTCGGTCTCTATACCGAGCAGTTCATGGCAGAAGAAGACTTCCCTACTCTTTCCAGGCGCATCCACATCCGACCCCTCAACTGTTGGAAAGAGATTGCTCCAGGGCGACAGATCTATAATCCCAGCGTCAGCAAGGCATCCGCCCTCCCTCCTTCTCTCAGGTATATTCACGCCCTCCTTGCTCACACCTTGACAGGTAGACAGGAGAGTACAGGCGTCGTCAACACTCACGACATCTATTTCCTCTGGTGCATGGTCAATGGCCACCCCATCGACCTTGCCTACTTCATAGCGTTGGCCATGCAGCACCAGACTGAGAGGCACCGTAAGGGAGTTGTATCCATGGGCCCGTACATCACACGACTAGGCCATTACTTCAGCCTACTCAACACTGCAGCCCAGACATCCTCGTACACCCTACTTGGCCAGATGTCCTCCCAGGGCATCTAGAGCATGCTCTCCATGAGGATGGTAAAGTGACGGCCAGGTGGCGGCCACTTTCACTTCTGCCTTGTCCAGAAAGGCGAGGACCCAGAGGACATTACTGATGATGTCCCACTGCCACCACCTGAGAAGGATGCACCCGCTGAGCCATCACGCCCCAGACGACCTACCCAGACAGCAGTCCCACATGCTGACATACACGAGTGCCTAAACCGATTTGAGCAGTGCCTCTCTTATATTGACGCCACCTTAGCGCACATATGTCAGCACCTTGGCATCACCCCACCGCCACGAGACCCATCAGAGGATTAGATTCTCTTTTATATTTTATTTTTGTTTTATTTTTTTATTTTTATTTTTATTTTTATTTTTATCATTTATCTTTTAATTTTACTCTATCCTAACTCTTAAACACTGATCCTTATTTTCACCTTTTTCTAACTTTATTTTCCTTTTTAGGTTTATTTTTCATTTTTTTTCAGTTCAGCTTTTTCTTTATTTGAATTTTCATTTTTTATTTATTTTGTTTATTTTATTTTCTTCGGCCATCTCCTAATGAAGTAACCCCTCTTCATCTTAACCTCCCAAGACTAATAAATCCATTCGCAGTTCCAAAGGAGCTTTACAGCTTAAATCTCTATGGAAATGGAAACACTGGGCCACATATGCCAACTCTTCCCATATCTGTCTCACAAAACCATCCACATTTCAGGGAGTTTCATATCTCTCCCTCTCTTATGATATTATGCTTTTATTGCTAATATTATCCTTGTACATTAAGGGCAATGTACATCTTAAGTGTGGGGGGGAACATACTTTAAATTTTATTTCATTCTCTTTGAAATCCCTGAAATTGTTCTAACTAATTGCACTGTCCTCAATAGCATGATCTTCAGTCTACTATTAGGAATTAATTCTGATTGATTTATAATTTTTATTGATATGTTGAGAATTACAGAAATAGGTGATTGTACTTTAAATATCCAAACTTAACAACATTAAGGAATCAAGCATGATAAGTTGAAATTTTTGAGAACTCTAATTTTTTGCATAAGTTATCTCCCCTAATTCTAAGTATTATCTTGAGATTTGAAATTCGCAGGATTGACATCAAAAGCCATAATTTTTGTGAGACTTTTGAGCCTTTTGAGCATACATTCTTTCGTGCTCAATTTTATTATTGCTTTGAGTGAGTCAACACTGAATTGTTATTCTAGAACTTGCTTTGATTATACATGTCAAGACCACATCATTGATTTGATATACCGAGATGATAAAGGCACCTAGGATTTAACCCACTTACTCCACAAAAGCCTACCTCCATAATCTAACCCCTAGTGAACCCCATTGAGCCTAACAACCTTTCCTTGGCTCACCCTCTGAATTATTAACCAATAACCCGTTTTTGTTGAATTTTCCATTCAATTTCTTTTGATCCCTATTTTTGTCGAGATTTGAGTTGAATTTACTATCTAAGCTTTATTCTCTTTTCCAGTATGTAAATATTTACTCAATTTATTGTATTACTTGAATTGTTCTTAAAAAAAACATGTGTACATACAGTCAAATTCAGTTGTAATATGTAATAGTTCAAATTAAGTTTTTGCATATTTCTCTCTTAAGGCTACCAAAATGATGTTATTAAGATTTGAAAATATGTTCCAGTGATAGAGATTTTTCCAGCTAGATAATTTTTTTCAGTTCAATCTCGATTCTAACCCTCTTTTTGTAGCCTGTGACAATACCCCTAACCAAGCCCCGTTACAACCATGAAAAGACCTCTTGATTGATATATCATATCAAACTATAGTGGTGGAGATTTGATTTTCGTGCAAGCTTATGGTAATAACTTTTCAGGTTGACTAAAGAGTGCTTAAAATTTTGAACCCTAAACACTTCGAGTGAATAGAGTGAACATTTAGTGAGGATGTCAACTCCTGTTAATTAAGACAGAGAGATAACTACTTAGAAGGAAGGAAGACTTATGTTTTCAATGATAAAATTCTCAACTTAGAGTAATTGAATCTTTAATGTTCTTTTGATTGAATTTTACATTGTATGATTACCTGTGGATTAGTTTGAAACATTATTGATAAAGATTTTAGGTTGAGAAGAATGATTTTTTTTAGGGATTGAGATTTTGCTTGAGGACAAGCAAAGGCTTAAGTGTGGGGGTATTTGATAAACGCTAAATTATACATATTTTTGCCTCATGTTTAGCCTATATTTTGGATGGATTCTTATCAATTTTGTGAGAATTGGTGCTCTTAATCCTTCCTTTTTATATCTTATACTCAGGAGAGCATAGGGAAGAAGAAAGAACGGAAAACGGGCTAAAAACAATGAAAAATATGCCAAAATGTGCGAACAACACGGGCAAAGAAATGCCATACAGTCGTGCCACACGGCCGTGCCACATGAAGATCACACGGTCAAGCTCCCGACAAGCATGGCCAGGTCACACGGCCGTGCCTCCACCGATAAAAGCATACGGCCTCTGTCGAAGTCACAAGGGCGTGGCACACGGGCGTGCTCTAGTCGTGAGGAAGGGGAATTTCACTCGAATTGGGATGCTTAGAGGCTAAGAAAGGCTCCCCACAAGCTCTCTATATAAAGACCTCATGAGGCAGAAGCATAAACACATGTTTTAAGATATTTTTCCTCTCGTTTTTCTACCACACTAAGGGTAGAAGCAAGGGATTACTCCAGGGGAGAAAGCCGATTAATTCATCTTAGAAGCCAGAATTCTGCAGCAACATAGAGGATCTCCCTAAATTCCTTCAGGGGTTTTTGGTTTCTTTTATGTTTTGTTATTTTATATCTTTTGAGATGTTTTCCTTCTTTATTATGAACTAAACCCCTCAAATACTTGAAGGGGATAAAACCTAAGACAGATATTGTTATTTATTCTTGATTTATTTGATAAATACTTGAATTGTTCTTAATTATGCGTTCTTCATTCTTGATTTAATAATCCTAGGTATTAATTCAAGAATTAGATGTGCTTAGAGCAGAGGAGCAAAAGTCCTTGTGATAAGAGTAGGTCTACCATAATTAAGCGGAGTTGCATGCAACCCTAAACATAGGGCGACATAAATCTGCCGAATTAGGGTCAAACCTAATATGGGGAGCCATAGATCAAATTAATGCAACCTAGGGAGTTAATTAATAAGGGAACTTTAATTAACAATTTAGGCCTAGTTGCTCTACGCCTCGACGGAGGGTTTAGCATAAGTTAGGGATCTCTACGGATCAAGTCAAGTAAATAAATCATATAGTTCAAGAAAATAATAACAAGTGAAGTCTAGGTGGATTCTCCCTTGAGTATTGTCCATATAAATCAGCTTTTCCCTAAAAGTTTTCCCAATTTACTCTTTACGGTTTCTTAGTTAGTTTTAAAATTAGTTTAAACAATCCTCTTTTATTTTTTAGGCTAGATAATAGAAAAGAAGTAAGTACTAGTACTTTTGGTTCCCTTAGGTACGATAACTCGGTCTTGCCACTAAACTATACTACTGTTCGATAGGTGCGCTTGCCTTTAACATCGTGATATTAGTTAGTTTTGGTGTGATCAGTTTTTATAAATTTTATTACTTAATATCACATGAGTCGATTATCAGAAAGAAATCAGCAAAGGGGATATGAGTATTCGGCTTTTAAGGAATCAATGATGATATTCATCTTTTGAGAGAAAAAGAAACTCAATGGAATTTCGGTAAAAGAATGAAAGGGAGAAGAGAGGTTGGCAATGGAATGAATTCAGCAAAACTAAAGAACCCTCAAGAGAATTCAGCACACTCTTAAATAGACCACAAGTCGATTCTAGCCTCCCCTAAAGTCCCATTCGGCACCATCACCTCCCCTCTCTCAATCTCCTATTTTCTCTCCTTTATCATTACCTTAAATTTCTCTCATGAACACTCCTTTCCAGAGTCCACTCTAGTGCCACTACCTTCCTTTCATGAGCAAAAATAAAGTCCTAAATTTACCACTCTTAAGCCTTGAACCTTGGACCCCTTTCCCTACTTATAACGCCACCTTGCCACTAAGCCACAGGCCCAACTGTGTCCTATTTTCCCCTTAATTTGTTTAAGAGGCATAATACCTGAGACCAGGGTTTCCCTAAGGCAAAAATTAAAATTTTTGCTAGAGCCCTAGATCGAGCCTAGGACTTTTCCCACACTACCAATCCTTTTTAATTTACTTAAATATTAAACTAAATGTGAAATTTTGAAATTTTCACATGCATCTAAATTATTTAAGCCGCCTCCTAACCAGTCCTAAACTCAAGGCCCAATACTTCTAGGCTCAAATTCGGGGTGTTACATGATCATTCTTTTGTTATGATAGTTGAATTAGTTTACCCTTGGTACTTGTATACCTTCATATGTAATTGGTTATATACTTGTGTTCTACGATAGAATATGTGTAACACCCCTTGCTTGACCCGATCACCAGGTCTAAGCTATAGAATGCCACATTGTTGGAGCAACTACCATCAATCATATAGAAAATAATCATTCCAAACATGCAATTATATGTTAAGCATATTTAATATATGTTAAACAATCAAATTCAAGCTTCAATCAACCTTTCGAAAGCTCTTTTTTATTTACCTGAGCACAAAATAGGATCAACTTGTAAAGTTTTGGAAAATTCAGTGTCATCGACCTATAGTCGAAATAACCTATACTAACTTGTACTTGATATATCCTATGGCATGCCAATTATATCGGACTCTACCCGAACAATTAATAGGGTAATAACCATTCAATTTACAATTATATCCAATTCACAATTTATCATATTCAACTCATCAATCAAATAATCATTTCATTCATATAAAACCATGAATCAGCCCAAATCCAATTCAATCACACATTTCCATCAATTTATACTATTTTAATTTTATTCAATTTAGTCCTTCATTTCAAAAATCAACATTTCCATACCAATACAAACCAACTAATAAATCCCAACTCAGCTTAATATCTTATCATGATATACTATGTAATTATGCAACAATTTAAACAATTTGAATTGTAGAAATACAAATCAAAAACTTTGAGCTATTTGTTGACGACTTTAGATTTTCCCTTCCCTCTTGAGGAATTCGGGTCGTTGTTAGCTACGAATTAACAAAAACATACAATATCATCAATATTCTACCAAAATTAGAACCAGTTGTCAAATTACATGAAATTTTTATTTTATTCAATTTAGTCGCTAAAACCAGGACTAACATACCTTTCAATCTAGAACTTCAAATTGCAACCCAATTTCATTATTTTCCATTAGGGATCTTTTAATTTTTTACTTCTAAAGCAAATTTTACAATTTATTTAGTTTCATCCCTATTATACAAAACTATCAATTAACTTCATAATTTAGTCCTTTTTTCACCTCTAAGCTTAAAATCCATCAATTTACTACTTAAAACTTTCAATTCTCAACTATTGAAACTTTCAAAACTTTAATAGTTTAACGAATTGAGACATGGGTTCGCTAGATTAAGTTTCCATGATATCAAAAACATAGAATTTACAAGAAAAGAACTAAATTGAACTAACCAATTTATGGTTGAAGTTTGAAACCCATAATCCGAAATGTTCTTCCCCCTTACAATAGAGAACCAACTGCATGAAGATGATGAAGAGAAATGCTTTCTCTTTCTCTTCGCTATGCTAGTTTTATTACTATTTTACTTCATAAATCTTAATTAAGTTAAAATTTTTATAACATAAATAAAGCTACCTTGTAACACCTATAACCCATATTCGTTGCAGGAATAAGGTTGTAGAGTAATACCAAACAATTCAGAACATTTCATCACAATTAGCATTTACCTATCATGTTAATTAAATAAATACACAATTAATTCAAAATGGATTAAATCATACATTTACGGTCCTTAAATCGAGCCTACGAGGCCTTAAAAATAGCTTAGGAATAAATAGGGACCAATTTGAAACAAATCAGGATATTCAGGGAAACTTTGAAAATTTTTCACTACAGGGGTCACACAGATGTGTGTCCCGTGTGATAGAGCCTAGATCATGTGGCTCTAAACATGGCTGTGAGGCAATCCTACACGCCCGTGTGGCTACCACACATGCCCATTTGTGTACCCGTGTACTCAACCGTGTAACTCACTGACTTAAGTTACATAGCCGTGTCACAGGCCGTGTGCTAGCCCGTGTGATCCTTGCACCTAACACCCTTAGGGCACACGCATGTGTGGGCTGCCTGTGTGTGACACACGGCTATGTGACAGCCCGTATGTGCCTAAAAGTGATCAAATTCATGCTTTTTCCTCACCAATTTCCACAATTACCTAAACCAATTCATAGCACATGTTCACAAGTGTATAAACACACTTTAAAACAACCAAAACATGTCATTTTCATTCATCTAAACTAGACCCAAGTATTATATACCGAAACACATTATAATGCTCATGCTACTTAGTATCAAAGCAATCATTTATAAGCCATAACATACACCTAATCTAATCCATTTCAAACACATCAGACCTACCTACATGACTCTTACCACTTTATGATCACATATATGAACTTACTTAAAGTTTAACAAATATACCACAAAGATAATTGCTCAAACATCAAACGTACCAAAAATCCCACATAACTATGAAATATAACATTTTAACCATTTGCCCTAATACATGCCATAAAACCAAAATGCTTACAAAATCTACCAAAAGCTTCCTCAGGATAATGTGATTCTACGAGTTGATCTGATCTCCCCTCCATAAAATGTTATCTACAAGAAAAGGAACAAGACACAAGTAAGCTTACGAAAGCTTAATATGTTCGATGAATAAACGATAATCTTACTAGATTGAACATAAATAAACAATGTATAAGATTTAAGAAACTAAATTCTTGTCAATCATAGCTCACAACACGTGAGTATTGCACACTACAATACTTCAAATTATATTCCAGAATACTATTATTTCAACTTTCCGAAAACACTTAAACTTGGATAATTCACATTATCAAAATGTCATATGATAAATTATCATAAACCAAGTCATAGTTCTAACAATATCTCATTTTAGATAATTGAAAGGGTATCACTCCTTCGAGTTAACTTTAGAACTTTAACCGACTCACGATGTTGTTCAAACAAGCTCTAGAGAATCCATAACACATGCAGGATCTTAACTCATCTCTACAGTCTGTATCATCCGTACATAGTACCTACTAAATGATCAGTGGCTCAAAGCCTACGAAATAATAACCGACCCACAGCTTGCTATTCAGGTACACCATGTACTCATTATACTCATTTATTATTTATTCTTTAGGCATTCAATGGATAAATACAACATTTGTAACAGCCCGAATTAGGGCCAAAATAGAACGGTGGTTTCGGGACCACGAATCTGACATAGAAAAGTTTATTTCGATAAATTTTTAAGATTTAGTATATGATTGATTGCATGAGTAAAATTTTGGTAAATAAATTTTACCGATAAAGTGCCTGATTGAATGTTAGGACTAAATTGCAAAATTTACAAAATATGTGTTCTAGAAGCTTTTAGTGTGAAATTGAATTGAACTCATAAACTAGAGGTCCTTATTGAGTAATTAGACCATGTTATGGCATGATGGACAAAAATGCCCATGGAAGAAAAAAATTGCAAGGAAGGGCATTTTGGCCATTAAGGTATTAAATGAAATAAAAAGGGAAAAATAAGCCAAACTTTTGTCCATCTTTCTCCTACCTTGGCCGAATTTCTCAATAACACCATAGCTAGGGTTTTCAACTTTTTCAAGCTTCAAGTAAGTGCAATTTAGTCCCGTTTTTTATTTTCTTTACATTCTTGAAATCCTTGAAGCTTGGGCTACCTATTTCTACCATTATTTGACATTAGGGTTCATGTTTAAAAATTTACCCATATGTGACATGAAACCATTTTGATGTTTAATGGAAGAAAATGAAAGGTTGATGTGTAGTGAACAATAATTTCTAAGTGATTTTGTATGAAAATGCATATAGGGACTAAAATGAAAAAGTTTAAAGAAATGTGTTTAAATTATAAAATGTTGAGAATTGTGGGCTGGTATGAGGGGGAAATATGTTCAGCTAGGCTTAGGAGTGTAAATAAGTTATTACATTCCATTTTACGAGCCTAGGGACTAAGTTGTATAATTGGCAAAGTTAGGGTAAAATGGTAAAAATTTCCATAGGATGGTTTTGTGTCCAAATGAGTAATAAAGATATTGAACAAGCTAAATTTGATGTTATAGATCAAGAACGACGCGAAATTGACCTTGACCGTGGAAAAGGAAAGGTACCGGACTAAATCGAAAAGAATTGCATTTTGGCCCGAGGTAAGTCATATGCAAATAATGAGTTAATATGATTAAGATGTTTATTTATTTTTAATTATTTTTAAATATCTTGAATTTTGAAATCTATATTGAACCATTGAGTGTGAAACGTGACAAAATTTGTTAAGCAATGAAAGGTCCCGATTGAACCTTAGGAATCACTAGGATACAAGTGACATGTCACTAGGATTCTAATGTTAGTGATCCATTGTTTATATGTGTGATTCTGAGTGCTAGTCTAGTCTGACTACCAGTGGCTAGGTAATCCTACATTTGTTACAGATACCTGTCAACTTGTGTGAGCAGCACTAAGTAGTATCAACTACACCGGCAGCTTGTGTGAGCAGACCCAAGAATAGCTTATTATTGAGCCTTTTTGTGCTATGTGTTATATGGTAGCTTCGGCTACAATCCATCGGTAGCTTCGGCTACATTATATATGTGGCACTCGTGCCTTGCTCCTAGTATCCTTTAGTATTCCATGTGGTTCAACGGGTTAATTGTATCGATGTGACATTGTACGATTGTATGAAAAAATGATTTGATCGTGTGTTTAAGATTATGTATGTGCAGGTTATATGAAAAGTATTGTATGTGCTAAGTGCCTATTATATGCATTATGTTATGTGGTAAGGCTAATAAGTAAGTGATAATCAAACTTAAGGTGACCATTGTAATGCTTACCTTACTATAAGAATTATTGCTTAAATACTCATTACCTTTGTATATCGGCTTACTAAGCTTAATAGCTTGCCCCTTCTCTTTTCCTTTCCCTTATAGGTTCGTCTTGCTCATCTGAGGTTTTGTGATCAACGAGATTCCATCAACACTATCAGCAAGCTCTTTTTGGTATTTTGATTATGACCTTAAATAGTTATGGCACGTATAGATGGTCTAGTGGTTTAGTCTTATGTCATGGCCTTAGAGGTCAAATATTGTTAGAAAAGTTTTGGGCGATTGGCCATTTGAAATGAGCCAAAATTTGTTATGTCATATTTTGTTAAAATATTGTAATGTGTTAGTGCAAATTTACTAAGTATATGCGAAATGTGGCATGGAAGAATATGCATGCTTGTGGTATGTAGAAATGGTTGAAAGATGGCCCTGTTATGTATGTTTGGATGTGTTAATGTGCCATACTGAGAAACGGCAAAGTTGGTTAGATTTGGTTTGTGTTTCAGGGTGGCAATTGGCTTGGAAAATAGTCTATAATTGTCCACACGTGTAGACACATGGTCACACACGGCCAACCCACGGGCGTGTTAATAGGTCGTGTGTCCCCTGCACCTGAAATTATGAAAATTTAATATCCTGTAGTAAACACACGGGTTAAGGGCACGGCTATGTGTCCTGACCATGTGAAAAAAGTGGCCTAGCCCACAAGCGTGTGGCTTGGCCGTGTGACGAAGTTTTCGCAATGATGTCATAAACAGAATGTCCCAGTTTTTCACAGGGGGAGAGGACACGGGCGTGTTGAGGCCGTGTAAAGAACACGGGCCAAAGGCATGGGCGTGTGCTCAGCCGTTAAAAACCCCTGTAGGTTTGAAATGAAAATTAATTCTGCACGGGCATGGGACATGGGCATGTGAGACCTCACGGCCTACCCACACGGGCGTGTCCCTGACCCACACAAGCGTGTGCCCTATTTTGAGTTAAATTTTTCACAAATGTTCACATGGTTCTGGTTTAGCCCTGGTTAATGCTAAATGTATCGTTTGGGCCTCGTAGGCCCATAATGTGATTGTTACGAGTATGAATGATAAAGTTTTAAATTTTTCATGGAAATTATGTATCAAAAGTAAATAGTCGTGCGAGTGTTTTTTTGGTAATGCCTCGTACCTGAGTTCGGCGATGGTTACGGGTGAGGGGTGTTACATTTAGTGGTATTAGAGCTACGGTTTAGTTGGTTCTTAGACTAACATAGTAATGTATGAGAGTTTATCTATACATTCCATAATTGTAAATATTGATAGTGTGATGGTTTCTAATCCTCGATTTGTGTTTTCGTATAGTAAATAGATTCGACCTGGCAATGGCTGAAGACATAGAAAGTAACATGCCAACTCCCGCTGAGGGGTCGCACCACCTGAAAGTAGAGATGTAGAACCGAGTAGGGGAGAAGAGGCTAGGGAAGCCTTTCTCCGTAGAATGAGCGAATGGTACATAGATTTCATTCGGGCGAATCCGAATGCCCAACCTCTCCCACCTTTTCCTATTCCTCAACCGATCCCAGTAGCCCCACAGGTTACGAAAATGATAAGACAGAGTAAGCCCCCAGTTGATAAGATTCGTAAGTACGGGGCCGAAGAGTATAGAGCCAGTGTTGATGATGACTCTGAGAGGGCAGAATTTTGGATAGAAAACACCATTCGAGTATTTGATGAATTCTCCTGCACTTCTAAGGAATGTTTAAAGTTTGCCATCTCACTTCTGAGAGACTTAGCATATTAGTGGTGGAAAATGCTAGTTTCGGTAGTGCTTGCGGAAAGAGTTACTTGGGACTTCTTCCAAGTGGAATTCCGGAAGAAGTATATAAGTTAGCGCTTTATCAACCAAAAGCAAAAGGAGTTCCTAGAACTGAAACAAGGCCGCACTACTGTGTCTGAGTATGAGAGAGAATTTGTCTGACTCAGTAAGTACACTCGGGAATGTGTTTCTACCGAAGAAATTATATGTAAGAGGTTTGAGGACGGCCTAAATGAAGAGATCAAAGTGTATGTGGGGATTTTGGAATTAAAAGAATTTGTGGTGCTCGTTGATCAGGCATGTAAGGCTGAAGAGTTGTGTAAGGAAAAGAAGAGAGCTAATTAAGATGCCAGAGATATAAAGAAAAGATCTATGAGTAAGTCCTTCCAATCATCGTCAAAGAAAGTGAGAAATGTGCAGAATCGTTCAACTGTGTCTGGCGGGAATCCAAGTAGAACTCGTGGAAGGCAAAACAAGAAGCCAAAACCACCACAGTGGCTAGTGTTGGCAATGTCAAGCCAAGTAAACCCGAATGTCGACATTATGGTAGGAGACATCCCGGTGAGTGTTGGATGGTCATTGAGGCATGTTTTAAATGTGGCTCCCAAGATCATTTTATCAAGGATTGTCCGAAAATGGTAGCGAAAGAGATTACTCAAAGCACTAAACTGAGCAATATACATGCGAGAGGGCGACCTACTAGAAACGTGAAAGAGAGAGCTAGTGGTAGAGACATAACTAGAGATTCAGCTGCAAGATCAGAGGCTAGAGCACCCGTGAGAACTTATGATATTCGTGCCTGAAAAGAGGCATCCTCCCCTGATGTGATCATTGGTATTTTCTCTCTATGACGTTAATATAGTTGCACTGATTGATCCCAGGTCCACACATTCTTACATTTGCTTGAAATTAGTGAATGATATGAAATTGCCTATAGAGTCAATTGAATTTGTGATTAAGGTGTCAAACCCTCTAGACAAGAGTGTGTTAGTTGATAAAATTTGCAAGAACTGCCCCTTAGTGATTCGAGGTCACTGTTTCCTAGCTAGTCTAATGTTATTGCCGTTTGATGAGTTTGATGCCATTTTGGGCATGGACTGGCTATCAATGCATGATGCTAAATTGAATTGTAGACAAAAGGTTATCGAATTAAAGTGTGAAAATGGTAAAAGTCTTTGGGTTGAAGTAGATGTGTCCAGTGGACTGCCTACATTGATTTCATCTATGACTGCTCAGAAGTGTTTAAGAAAGGGTAATGAAGCATACTTGGCCTATGTGCTAAATATGAAAGGGTCTGAATTGAAAGTGGAAACAGTGGCCGTAGTTCATAAGTTTCCGAATGTTTTTCCTGAGGAATTGCCAGGTATACCTCCCGTAACAGAGATAGAGTTTGCCATCGACTTGTTATCGGGAACTGCCCCAATATCAATAGCTCCGTATAGAATGGCTCCAACTGTCCTAAAAGAATTGAAGATGCAACTACAAGAGTTGACAGACAAAGGATTTGCAAGGCCTAGTTTTTCTCCCTGGGGTGCTCCCGTGTTGTTTGTAAAGAAAAATGATGGATCGATGAGACTCTGTATTGACTACAGGCGGCTCAACAAAGTGACAATAAAGAACAAGTACACCTTATCGAGAATTGATGATTTGTTTGACCATTTAAAAGGGGCGACCGTATTTTCAAATATTGATTTGAGGTCCAGATATTACTAGCTAAGAGTGAAAGAGGCCAACAAGGTATGGACACCACGAATTTTTTGTGATGCCATTTGGCTTGACTAATGCTTCGGCTATATTTATGGATTTAATGAACCGAATCTTTTGGCCATATTTGGACAATTTCGTAGTGATGTTTATTGATGACATCTTGATTTATTCTTGTGATGAGATCGAACACGCCGAGCATCTGAGAACGGTTTTATGGATTTTGTGAGATGAACAACTATATGCAAAATTTGGTAAAAGCGAGTTTTGGCTCAGTGAAGTTGGGTTTTTAGGTCACATTGTTTCTAAAGATGGTATTCGAGTGGATCCAAGTAAGATCTCGACAATAGTAGATTGGAAACCACTGAAGAATGTACCAGGAGTTTAAAGTTTTCTAGGCTTAGCTGGTTACTACCGGCGCTTTGTAAAGGGATTTTCGATGATTGCTTCTCCGATGACCAAGTTATTGCAAAAACATGTTAAGTTCGATTGGAATGAAAAGTGTCAACAGAGTTTTGATAAATTAAAGACAATATTAACCGAGGCATTGGTGTTAGTGCAGCCTGAGTCCGGCAAGGAATTTGTGATTTATAGTGATGCGTCTTTAAATGCTCTCGGATGTGTGTTAATGCAAGAAAGTAAAGTGGTGGCGTATGCATCAAGACAATTTAAGCCACATGATAGAAACTACCTGACACATGATTTGGAGTTAGCCGCCATTGTCTTCGCTTTAAAGATTTGGCGACATTATCTCTACAGTGAAAAGTGTCGTATCTTCACTGATCATAAGAGTTTGAAGTATTTGATGTCACAAAAACAATTGAATCTACGGCAACGAAGGTGGCTTGAATTGATAAAAGACTATGAGTTAGTGATTAACTACCACCCGGGAAAAGCGAATGTGGTCGCTGACGCTTTGAGCCAAAAATCATTATTTGCATTGAGAGCTATGAATATGAAATTGGCCCTATCCGATGATGGTTCGATTATAGCCAAGTTGAAAGCTAGGCCATTATTCATTCAACAAATTTGTGAAGCTCAGAAAGAAGATAGTGAATTGCAAGCAAAAAGGGCTCAGTGTCAAAAGGATGGTGAGATAGATTTTCTCATTGGTTCGAATGATTGTTTGATGTTTCGAGATAGGATTTGTGTATCGAAAAATGCTGAGTTGATTCGGAGTATTCTTTACGAAGCCCATAATGGTTGTTTGTCTGTTCATCCTGGTAGTGTGAAAATGTACAGCGATTTGAAGAAATCGTATTGGTGGCCAGGTATGAAAAGAGATATCTCCGAGTTTGTATCGAAGTGTTTAGTTTGTCAGCAAGTAAAAGTGGAACATCAAATGCCTTCCAGCCTATTGCAACCAATCATGGTCCCTGAATGGAAATAGGATCGGATTACTATGGATTTTGTGACAGGATTACCAACATCACTAAGTAGAAAAGATGCCGTTTGGGTTGTTGTTGATCAACTTACAAAGTCAGCCCATTTTGTAATGGCGTGTACCGATTATTCCCTTGATAAGTTGGCTAATTTGTATGTTTCTGAGATAGTAAGATTACATGGAGTGCCATTGTCGATCATTTCAGATAGAGACCCAAGATTCACCTCAAGGTTTTGGAAAAAGTTGCAAGAAGCCTTGGGTACCAAATTGAATTTTAGCACCACATTTCACCCACAAACAGATGGTCAGTCCGAGAGAGTAATTTAGATCCTCGAGGATATGCTACGATGTTGTGTATTGGAATTCCAATGTAGTTGAGAGAAATATTTACCATTGGTTGAATTCGCTTACAATAATAGTTTTCAATCAAGTATCAAAATTGCACCGTACGAGGCATTGTATGGTCATAAATGTCGGACTTCATTGTATTGGACTGAACTTAGTGAAAAATAGATTCATGGAGTTGATTTGATTAAAGAGATTGAAGAAAAAGTAAAGATAATCCGTGGTTGTTTGACAACTGCATCAGATCGACAAAAGTCATATGCGGATTTGAAAAGAAGAGAAATTGAACTTGAAGGTGTCTCCATGGAAAAAGAGTTTGAGATTTGGTCGGAAATGCAAATTGAGCCCACGTTTTATCGGACCATATGAGGTAATAGAAAGAGTTGGACTAGTAGCTTATTGATTGGCTCTATCATCAGAGTTGGAAAAGATTCACGATGTGTTTCATGTATCGATGTACGTTACCGGTCGGACCCATCTCATGTGATCTCACCGACTGAAGTGGAAATTCAACTCGATATGACTTATAATGAAGAACCAATCAAAATCCTAGCCCGAGAAGAGAAATAGTTAAGAAACAAGAATGTGGCATTAGTGAAAGTATTATGGCAAATGCATGGATTGGGAGAAGCTACATGGGAATCGGAAGAGACCATGAGGAAACAGTACCCACATCTTTTCATTGGTAAGATTTTCGGGGACAAAAATCCCTTAAGGAGGGAGAGTTGTAACAGCCCGAATTAGGGCCTAAACAGAATGATAGTTTCGGGACCATGAATCCGAGATAGAAAAGTTTATTCTGATAAAGTTTTAAGATTTAGTATGTGATTGATTGCATAAGTAAAATTTTGGTAAATAAATTTTACCGATAAAATGCCCGATTGAATGTTAGGACTAGATTGCAAAATTTACAAAATATGTGTTCTAGAAGCTTTTAGTGTGAAATTGAATTGAACTCATAAACTAGAGGTTTTTATTGAGTAATTAGACCATGTTATGGCATGATGGACAAAAATGCCCATGGAAGGAAAAAATTGCAAAGAAGGGTATTTTGGTCATTAAGGTATTAAATGAAATAAAAAGGGAAAAGTAAACCAAAATTTTGTCCATCTTTCTCCTACCTTGGCCGAATTTCTCAACTACACCATAGCTAGGGTTTTCAACTTTTTCAAGCTTCAAGTAAGTGCAATTTAGTCTCGTTTTTTATTTTCTTTACATTTTTGAAATCCTTGAAGCTTGGGCTACCTATTTCTACCATTATTTGACATTAGTGTTCATGTTTAAAAATTTACCCATATGTGACATGAAACTATTTTGATGTTTAAAGGTAAAAAATGAAGGGTTGATGTGTAGTAAATAATAATTTCTAAGTAATTTTGCATGAAAATGCATATAGGAACTAAAATGAAAAAGTTGTAAGATATGTGCTCAAATTATGAAATGTTGAGAATTGTGGGCTAATATGAGGGGAAAATATGTTCAGCTAGGCTTAGGAGTGTAAATAAGTTGATACATTCCATTTTACGAGCCTAGGGACTAATTTGTATAATTGGAAAAGCTAGGGGTAAAATGGTAAAACTTTCCATAGGATGATTTTGTGTCCAAATGGGTAATGTAGATATTGAACAAGCTAAATTTGATATTATAGATCGAGAACGATGCGAAATTGACCTTGACTGTGGAAAAAGCAATGTATCGGACTAAATCGAAAAGAATTACATTTTGGCCCGAGGTAAGTCATATATGCTAATAATGAGTTAATATGATTACTATGTTTATTTATTTTTAATTATTTTTAAATATCTTGAATTTTGAAATCTATATTGAAACATTGAGTGTGAAAAGTGACAAAATTTGTTAGGCAATGAAAGGTCCTGGTTGAACCTTAGGAATCACTAAGATACAAGTGACATGTCACTAGGATTCTATTCTCAGTGATCGATTGTTTATATGTGTGATTCCGGGTGCTGGTCGAGTCTGACTACCAGTGGCTAGGTAATTGTAACGCCCTCTTACCCGAGACCGTCGCCGGAGTTGAGCTTGAGGTGTTACTAAACTTAATTTATCACTTCAACGAATTTAAACCATTTATTCCAACATTCGTAATAAGCTGACAATCTGCGTCATAGTGGCTAAAAAAATCATATCTCGAGTTCCGAAACTCAAAATTAAGATCCGTAAATTTTCCATAAAACTAGACTCATATATCTATCTACTAATTTTTTTTCTAGAATTTTTCGATGGGCCAATTAGTACAGTTTATTAGTTAAAATTTCCCCTGTTTTAGTGTTTGACTACTCTGACCTCTATTCACTACGAATCACTTTTCTCCCTATAAAAAATTCAAATTACTATGACATTTATTTCTTATAAAACTAGACTCAATAAGGAATCTATTCATATAAATTATGACTCCTAATTATTTTTGTACAATTTTTAGTGAATTTATAAAGTCATAATAGGGGATTCAGAAATCACTCTGACCCTGTTCCACCAAAACCCAAATATCTCATAAAATACAACTCTTTTACCTGTTTCGTTTCTTCCATATGAAAATAGACACAATAAGATTCAATTTAATATTTTATTCACCACCTAATCTTGTCTCTACTATTTTTAGTGATTTTTCAAACTCACATCATTGTTGCAGCAAAATTCTGTTTTATAACAAAATTCATCTTTCTATGGCTTTTCATGGTCTAAGTAGCACATTAAACATACATGACACCAAATGTATCTAGATTGGCCATTCCAATGGCTAATCATTTCCAAGCATTTCCTTGCCATGCCATCACCATGTCATAAGATTATTTACACAAAATGATTATAATGCTATACATGTCATATTCAAAATACAAGCCATTATACCAATTTGTCCCGGATAGTGTGAACGTTCCTTCGACCCTTCCCGATTTCCAAGCTGGCTTGTCAAAACTAAAATGAATGAAAAGGAGGGAGTAAGCATAAATGCTTAGTAAATTCACATGTAAATAACAAGTAACATAACTATGCAAATCAACATAACCACCAATTACATAATATCATTAAAACATTCATGACACAAGAATACTTGCTATTTTACCACATTCTTGTCTTACCAAGTTCTCAACTCGAGATTTAGGCTCATACCTGTCCAACTTCCTCTTTCACCATACTTTCCAACATACCTCTTTCGTTTAGGCGTTCTCATTATTCATTTAAAAATCTACCCGTTGAACTCATCGGAATATAACTTGGATACACAAATCGTATACACATAAGTGTCATATCCGTAGCCAAGCTACCATGTAACCCGCCCATAAGTGAACTCGGACTCAACTCAACGAGCTGGGGCGTTTGCGTCCATAAGTGAACTCGGACTCAACTCAACGAGCTCGGATGCCTAGTTACATCTCACGAACTCAGACTCAACTTAACGAGTTCGAAACTCAACCATCCTAGTGACATGTCACTTGTATCCTAATCTATTCCCAAGGTTCAAACGGGATTCTCTTCAATTGCACCTCTTGGTCGTCTTCCTCGAAATGTCGGAACCGATATTTGGTAGCATTTCATATTCATCAAATAGCTCACATAATTTGTATATTACTAAATAATAATTCACAAAGCATAATATTTCATGATAATAAGTATCGTATCATATAAATAACATTAAATCATTTAAAATAACAATTATGTTACCTTATTTACACATGAACTTACCTCGATACAAAAGGTTAGGAATCGAGCCTATTCCTCGTAAACTTTGTTTTTCCCTCGATCACGACTCGAATCTCGTTTCTCTTGATCTAAAATAACACATTTAGCTTATTTAATACTCACATTTATCAAAATGGTCCTTGACCCTAACTTTTTCAAAATTACAAATTTGCCCCTAAACTTTTGCATATTTACACTTTTGCCCCAAAGCTCAGAAATTAAGATTTATCCCAAATTCTTATGTTTTAAGACATGCTGATTATTTATTTACTAACAGCAACCTCAAATTCCCACTATAACATGTACTTATGAACAATAGGTATTTTTACCGATTAAGCCGTTTTACTCATTTTCACTTAAAATCGAGTAGCACAAGTTGTCTAGCATAATTTAAAACCTCATATTCTATCATAAAACACCAAAATAAACAAATTTCACCTATGGGTATTTTTCCAAATATGAACCCTAGGTTGAATTATTGCTAGCATAAGCTAAATCAAGTTACCGGGACTCCGAAAACATAAAGAACATTAAAAACGGGGCTTGGAATCACTTACTATGGAGCTTGGAAGCTTGAAACAAACCCTAGCTACGGAGAACCCTTGAAATTTCGTGCTAATAAAGAAGATAGACATAATTTGCCACCTTTTTCCCTTTTTTAATCTTTTAATTACCAAATGACCAAAATACCCTTAATGCCTTTCTTTGAAAATTTTCATGTACAAGCCCATTTTTGTCCAAAATTTTAGAAATTGGTAAAATTGCTATTTAAGACCTCCTAATTAATATTCCAAAGCAATTTCATACTAAAAGCTTGTAGAATGCAAGTTTTGTAGCTTATTCGATTTAGTCCCTAATTTCAAATTAAGCACTTTATGCATAGAATTTCTTCACGAAATTTTCACACAATCATGCAATCATATCATAAACCTCAGAATAATTATAAAATAATTATTTCTATCTCGTATTTGTGGTCACGAAACCACTATTCTGATCAGGCCTTAATTTGGGATATTACAGTATCCTGCATTTGTTGCGGGTACCTATCAGCTTGTGTGAGCAGCACTAAGTAGTATCGACCACACCATCAGCTTGTGTGAGTAGACCCGAGAATAGCTCATTATTGAGCATTCATGTGCTATGTGTTATATGGTAGCTTCGGCTACAATCCATCGGTAGCTTCGGCTACATTATATGTGTGGCACTCGTGCCTTACTCCGAGTATCCTTTAGTATTCCACGTGGTTCAATGGGTTAATTGTATCAATGTGACATTGTATGATTGTATGAAAAAATTAATTTGACCGTGTGTTTAAGATTGTGTATGTGCAATTTATATGAAAAGTATTGTATGTGTTAAGTGCCTATTATATACATTATGTTATGTGGTAAGGCTAATAAGTAAGTGATAATCAAACTTAAGGTGACCATTGTAATGCTTACCCTACTATAAGAATTATTGCTTAAATACTCATTACCTTTGTATATAAGCTTACTAAGCTTAATAGCTTACCCCTTCTCTTTTTCTTTCCCTTATAGGTTCGTCAAGCTCATTCGAGGTTTGGTGATCAACGGGATTCCATAAACACTATCAGCAAGCTCTTTTTGGTATTTTGATTATGGCCTTAAATAGTTATGGCACGTATAGATGGTCTAGTGGTTCAGTCTTATGTCATGGCCTTAGAGGTCAAATATTGTTAGAAAAGTTTTGGGCGATTGGCCATTTGAAATGAGCCAAAATCTGTTATGTCATATTTTGTTAAAATATTGTAATGTGTTAGTGCAAATTTGCTAAGTATATGTGAAATGTGGCATGGAAGAATATACATGCTTGTGGTATGTAGAAATGGTTGAAAGATGGCCCTGTTATGTATGTTTGGATATGTTAATGTGCCATGTTGAGAAACGGCAGAGTTGGTTGGATTTGGTTTGTGTTTCAGGGTGGCAATTGGCTTGGAAAATAGCCTATAATTGTCCACACGGGTAGACACACGGGCGTGTGTCCGTGTGTCTACGGGCTTGTTAATAGGCCGTGTGTCCCCTGCACTTGAAATTATGAAAATTTAATATCCTGTAGTAAACACACGGGTTAAGGGCATGACTGTGTGTCTTGACCGTGTGAAAAAATGGCTTAGCCCAAGGGCGTGTGGCTTGGCCGTGTGATGAAGTTTTCGCGATGATGTCATAAACAGAATGTCCCAATTTTTCACATGGGGAGAGGACATGGGCATGTTAGGGTCGTGTGAGGAACATGGGCCAGAAACACGGGCGTGTACTCGGCCGTGTGAAAACCCCTGTAGGTTCGAAATGAAAATTAATTCCACACGGGCATGGGACATGGGCGTGTGAGACCATATGGCCTGCCCACACGGGCTTGTCCCTAACCTACATGGGCGTGTGCCCTATTTTGAGTCAAATTTTTCACAAATGTATGGTTCTGGTTTAGCCCCAGTTCATGCCAAATGTATCGTTTGGGCCTCATAGGCCCATAATGTGATTGTTACGAGTATGAATGATAAAATTTTAAATTTTTCATGGAAATTATGTATTAAAAGTAAATGGTCGTGCGAGTGTTTGTTTCGTAATGCCTCGTACCCAAGTTCGGCGATGGTTACGGGTGAGGGTGTTACAACATTAGATCAAATTCTAATAAAACATGTTGTATGCAAGAAATTGTTATAAACATGAAAACAATAGAACGAACTTACATGACTGATTTGCAGCAACAGCCAAAGTACAGGGACTACTTAACTATTTTGTCATTTCCTTGGTTATCAACACGTTATTGATCTAAAATAATAATTTCATTCAATTAACTAAATCAATAGCAAGGTTAAATCATTTTATGCAATTAAGTCATTTTTAACATTTTACAAATTTACCCTCAACATTTTACTTTTATTCAATTTAGTCCCTAAGCCCCATACATGCAATTTAACCATTTTTCCTTTAAACCCACTTTGATTGAACCTATTAGGCCCTCTCTACAGCTCTTATTTGTTGTTAATTCACATCAAATCCTCAAAGTTATCACTTTTAATAGTTTAGTCCTTTAACATTAAAATTGTCAAAAACTACTTTACAAAATAGTCTCATCTAACAACCAAGCTTAATAATCTAACATAAAACTTCAAAAACAACTCAAACTCTTCAATGGCGCAATCCACAACGTTTGATGGTTTTACGAATTAGTCCTTGGGTTAGCTAGTTTAAGTTAATATCAGATCAAAAACATAAAAATCACTAAAAATGGGCGAGATTACACTTACCTATTGGGAGATTTAAGTTGGTCGAATGCTTTCTCTAGTCCTTTTAGGGTTTCGGTTGTGTATTAGCAAGAAGAAGGTGATAGAAATATTTTATTATTAATTTTATTTTTTTTAATCCACCTATCTCCCATTTTACCAAACTACCCTTAATTATTCAACCCAATTCTACAATTTTACTACTTTACAACTGTCCGCTACCTTACATAAGGTTTAATTAACATATTAATCTTTTTTAGTTTTATCTACTATTGTTATTTAGAGCTTGTCGAAATCCATTTTCCTTTTGACAAATAGGTGACTTTATATTTAAAAATGAAAATGGAGTTGCCACCAATCCTTTTTTATGAGGTGTGATCGGATCACCTCGTAATTTGATCGTTTTAATAAAATATTTTAATTTTACTAAAACAATGATTTCGGTCTACGAAATTTGAGAAAACGGATTCAGGAGTCGGTTACGTGCGAGGAAGGATTAGCACCCTCGTAACTCCCAAAATTGGTACCTAATTGATTAATTAATGTCTTAATGTCAAATCTTGAAAATTTGAAAAGAATTTAAAAAAAATCCTTTGTTAAAATATCGCTTAATTTTTTTGAGAAAAGACCGTATTTCACTTTAATCGAGGGAAAGGACAACATCCCGTAAGTTAAGACACGATGCCTTAAATCCCCGAAAACGAGAATAAACGCCGAAAAATTTATTTCAAAAGACATTTGATTATCTCGATGTTAGAAAGAAATCACATTCCGTAAATTAGAACGCGATCCTTTTATAATTCCTGAGATTATTATTAAAAATTTTAAAGCATTCGTTTGTTCGGATTTGTCGAGAAAATTGAAACCCCATAAGTTAGGGTACGAGTTTTCGAAATAAAAACGTGGAACATTGTTTATTTCTTAAAACAAAAATTTTAATGCATTGGGTAAAGATTGATGTACGCGAATGGATGATGAAATAGATCTCGAAGTTAATATGCGTAATTGAATAACAATAAATGCATTAATAAAAATAAGAACAATGGACAACAATAAGATAAATAAATAACAGACAAGCTAATTAGCAATAAAAACAATAAGTAAATAAACAAATTAAAAAACTAACAAAAGTTTAAATAAAAATTTGAAAATAGGAAAATAAATAAAAGGATAAAAATATTAAATAAAACACGTGAAAAACGGTAATAACAATAATAATAGCAATGAATAATATGAATTTTGAAGGTATATGTGCAAAAAAGGAAATAATAATAGGCAAAAATAAAAAATGAAGCAAGTCAATTAAAAAAGTAACAAGAATGAATAAATAAACAAATAAGAATTGACAAAAATTTAATTAAGAATTGAAATTTAGCAAGTAAGCAAGTGAATAAAGTGATATTAAATAAAATAGTTTAAAAAAAGCAATGATAATAATAATAATATAATAACAATAAATAATAATAAAAAGTTTTAAAATATATAAGAGGACATAAATAAATAAATAACAAAGCGGTATAAATAAATAAATGTATTATATTAAAAAAAAGTAGGTGAATAAACAGAAATAGAAATATAATAATATATTAAATTAATTAACTTAATAATAAAGTAGTGAAAATAACAAAAAAGGGACTAAATTGAGCCTTAAAACAAAATTTTGGGGTGAATAAAAAATAAACAAAAGGAAAAGGGACCTTATTGAACGCACGAATAATAAGGAAGGACCAAAATGGGAAATAACGCCTCCCTCCAAAACGCGTTGTTTCAAACAGACTAGATTGAAACTGAAACAAAATTCCAAGGCATAAATGAAAAATAAAAATAAAATGAATTTAAAAAAATAGAAAATGCGGAAGGACTAAATGCGCAAATTGCCCATTAATGGAAAACATGCGGATCCTCAGATCTCGGGTCGAGTCGCGCACGGATCAAGTAAAATGACGTCGTTTTTTTAGCATTTTAAGCTATCCCTAAACGGCATCATATGGGGGTGTTATAAAAGGCAAATTTTCATTAAAAAAATCATTTCCTCTTCACTTAAAAAAAAAAACACAAACTCACTCCCCCTTTTCTCTCTAAGAAACCCTAAGCCAGCCATAGAACGCCACTGTGACTCTGCCGCAGCCATCAACCGGTGGCGGTGGCGATCACCGTCCATGGTGGCCAGAGTTCACCGAAAAAGGCCATTTTGGCCCTTTCTCCTCCCTCGGCCTATTTTCGATACAAACGCATCAAAAAATGAAAATAAAAGGAGCTCTGATTCGAAACTAAGGTAAAAAGATTTTTTTTTTGAAAATATATCGATGTATTTGCTATCTTGAAAATAGATCTGCAATGTTGAATATATACCTTAGAGAAACTATGAAAGAAACTTTTGATTTGCTGTGTTCTTTTTGGTATTTCTTGTGTATTCGAAAATTTTTCAGAGCGAGCAATACATTGATTTTTGTGGCTTTTATAGCCGAAAGTAAAAATAAAAAAATAAAATCCTGTATTTTTTCTCTCCTTTTTTTTATTTCCTGTTGTTGTTAATGTATATTTTGTAGGTACGGAGGTGGCGTACGGAGGCAATATGGCAGTACGGAGGCCATACGTGGGAGCAGCGGTGCAAAGGAAAACCTAGGGTTTCTATGAATATTTGATTTTTGGGCCATTTGGGCATGTTTTTGTTGTTAGGTCATCTGGCTTTGTAATTTAGGTTGTAATGGACTGATGGAATGTTAGTCTTTGACTTTTGGGCCAAGGCTAAATTGGCCCATTATAGTTGCCCCTCTTTGCTCATTATCGTGTAATGACAATAGTGCAAAGACTTTAAGAAGGGCCAATTTTGCCTGGTCTCGCCAGGTCTTGGCTTCTTGGTGCTTCTTTTCTTCAAGTAGCTTCATTCCCTCCCAATGCATCTTCAGTGGTATAGGAATTGGTGCTTCGATCCACTCCAATGTAATTTCAAGGAGAAGAGATTTGTATCTTCGATCTACTCTGCTGGAACTTCAAGGAGATAAGAATTGGTAATTTCAACCTGCTCCACTGCAACTTCGGGGAGGTATGGGTGATGGCTTCAATCTGCTCCACTACAACTTCAGGAAGATAAGATTCACCATAATTTGTAACTTTAATCTATTCCTCCGCAACTTCAGGGAAATAAGATTCGCTGTCTTCAGTCTATTCCGTTGCAACTTTAGGGAGATAAGGCTGGTGGCTTCAATCTGCTCCACTGCAACTTCAGGAAGATAAGATCTGCCACAATTTGTAGCTTTAATCTATTTCATTGCAACTTCAGGGAAATAAGTTCACTGTCTTCAGTCTGCTCCGCTGCAACTTCAGGGAGATAAGGCTGGTGGCTTCAATCTACTCCACTGCAACTTTAGGAAGATAAGATCCGCCATAATATGTAGCTTTAATCTGTTCCACTAGAACGTCAGGAAAGTAAGGTTCGTTTTCTTTGATCTGCTCCACTACAACTTCAAGGAGATAAGATCTATAACTTCAATTTATTCCACTGCTACTTCAAGAAGGTGAGATTTATGGATTCATCAATCTTACTACACTGTCCTCTGAGGGACATAACTTGTTGAATCAATTTCATGGGCCTATGCTCATGCCAAATGATTAGGATGCCATGATCAGAATGAATCAAATGCTCCTAACTAGATGTGTTATGAATGATATTTGCATGAATGGAGAATGTCATGAGAACTATCCCTTTTTAAAGCTTAGGTTTTCATTGCGCGTTGTTCATCAAGGTTTTATCACTGACGTATTACGCTGCCTTCTTACTCAGCTGGTATCTTGGACAGAAAACCTGAAGAAACAATCACATTTGCTCAGCTGGTTTGCTCCACTGCAACTTCAGGGAGATAAAATTTGTGGTTTCTTCCATCCATCCCACTGCAACTCAAGGGTAAAGGATTTGTATAATCTTCAATCCATCCCACTACAACTCAGGGGTATAGGATTTGTATCATCTTCAATCCATTCCACTACAACTCAGGGGTATAGGATTTGCATCTACTTTAATCTATCCTGCTGCAATTCAAGGGAATAGGATTTGTATCTTCTTCAATCCATCCCACTACAACTCAAGGGTATAGGATTTATATCTTCTTCAATCCATCCCACTACAACTCAGGGGTATAGGATTTGTATCTTCTTCAATCCATCCCACTACAACTCAGGGGTATAGGATTTGTATCCTCTTCAATCCATCCCACTACAATTCAAGGGTATAGGATTTACATCTTCTTCTATCCATCCTACTGCAATTCAAGGGTATAGGATCTGTATCTTCTTCAATCCATCCTACTGCAATTCAGGGGTATAGGATTTTTGGCTTCTTCAGTCAATTGATCTGTTACACCAATCTCTGGGTAACATGACTAGATGTGTATGCAGAATGTCACTTATTTTTTTTAGAATGATCCCCTTTTAACGCTTGGGTTGACATTACTCATTGTTCATCGAGTTTTTATCACTGATGTGTTACCATGCCTTCTTATTCAGCTGGTATCTTTGATAGAAAATCCGAAGAAATAATCACAATTTAGACTATTCTTTCTCCAATGTTCGCAACCCTTAAGTTTGGTGAGTTCTAAATAATAGTCTTCTTTTAGGTTCTTGTACCATTTAGAAGCTTCCTGAGTAATATGCAGAACTGTTTTTGTGAAAGTATTATTAGTCCATTAATCGTTATTTCAATACAAAATGCTTAAAAAAGATCATAATGATAGACAAAACTGAAATTTGTTAGGAACAAAATCTGAAAATTATGGATTAATGAAAGAAAGCAAAATTGTTGGAATACAAAATAAATAAAAGGAAAATAGGTGCCCCAGATATCGCAATATGAGCTTCTCTGCACAAACTTCTTGAAGACTATTTCAAGCTAGATATGTGTTTTGGGAGATCTAAAGTATTTCGTTGATGCCCCATGATGTAACTTTCATCCTTCTTATTAATTCTAAGAGGACAAGACTACCACATGCTTCATTTTTTATCAAAATTTGAGCCGCCCTTTTTGGGTTTTCAACTCAAAATCCCTTTGGTCTTAAGGCGCCATTTACGAGTTTTTACCTAGGCCTCTCAATTTTTTTAGAGGTTTCAAAGTTCCCTTTGCGGGTTTTTGCATTGGCATCTCTCCCTTTTAAGTGAAGTATTTCTTGACTGAATCTGAATTTACAGGATTTGGCAAGCTTTTACCATCCATCTTGGTCCAAACAAATGCTCCTCCAGAAAAGGTTTTCTTTACCACATATGGTCCCTCCTAGTTCAGCATCTATTTCCCTCTAAAATCATTTTGCATGGGAAGGATCTTTTTCAATATCAGGTACCCCTCATGAAATTCTCTTGGGCGAACCTTTTTGTCATAAGCCCGCATCATTCATTTTTGGTACGTTTGACCATGACGGATAGCCCATAGTTGATTCTCTTCAATCAAGTTCAACTGGTCATATCGAGACTGGATCCATTCTACTTCATCTAATTTTAACTCTGACAAAAATCACAGAGAAGAAATCTCGACTTCGATAAGTAAGACCGCCTCCATTCCGTAGACTAAGGAGAAAGGTCTTGCCCCGGTAGAGGTCCTGACAGACGTTCGATAAACATAAAGAGCAAATGGTAACTTCTCATGTCAATCTTTATAAGTCTTAGTCATTTTCCCCACGATCTTTTTAATATTTTTATTGGTTGCCTCCACTGTCCAATTCATTTTTGGGTGATATAGCAATGAGTTGTGGTGTCTGATCTTGAATTGACTGCCGACCTCTGCTATCGTGCTGTTGTTCAAATTCAGCGTATTGTCAAATATGATCTTTTCTAGCATTCCATACCGACATATGATTTTCTTCTTTAAGAATTTGTTAACTACCGACTTTGTAACATTGGCATATGAAGCTGTCTCTACCCATTTGGTGAAGTAGTCGATGACCACAAAGACGAATCGATGCCTATTGAAGCTTTTGGCAAGATCGGCTTGATGACATCCATGCCTCACATAGAGAAAGGCCATAGAGAAGTCATAACGTGAAGAGGTGAAGGAGGTACATGAATTTTATCTCCATAAATTTGGCACTTATGGCACTTCTTGGCATAGCTGATGCAATCCCCTTCCATGGTGGACCAATAATATCCAAATCTCATTATGGCCATTCTGAAACCGTTAGCATGTGTTCCGCAGACACCCTCATGGACTTCTTCCAGGATTTTTTTAGCCTCAATAGCATCCGCACATCTTAATAACACCTTATCCTTTCTTCTTTTGTATAGGATCTCCCCATCTAAGACACAATCATTGGCTAGCCTTCTCAACGTTCTTTTATCATTCTCAGTTGCTTGATCAGGGTATTCACGATTCTTCACATATCTTAGTAGATCGTGATACCAAGGATGGTCATCTTTTTCTTCCTCTTCGTTGATGTTGTAACACTGAGCCGAAGCCTCATAGATATTCATTTGGATAGGCTTCACATCCTATTGTTTATTTACTTTGATCATAAAAGCTAAGGTAGTTAAGGCGTCAGCCATCTAGTTTTCATCTTGTGGGAGGTAACAGAAGGTGATATCATCAAACTCCTCAATTAATGCCAGAACTAGCTTTTGATAATTGATCAATTTGGGGTCTCTTGTTTCCCATTCACCTTTCAGCTAATAAATCACTAGTGCAGAATCCCCATACACTTTTAACACTTTGATTTTGCGTTCTATGGCTACACAAATTCCCATGATGCATGCTTCGTACTCTTCCATATTATTTGTGCAATCAAAATCCAATTTGCAAGTAAATGGATAATGATTTCCATTTAAGGATATCATGACTGCCCCGATTTCGTTACCCACTGCATTTGAGGCTTCGTTAAAATTTAGTTTCCAATGATGACCTTCTTGAGAGTTTTCTTCAATGGTTGCAGCATACATTAGATCTTCGTTTGGGAAATCAAAGTTCAAGGGCTCGTAATCTTTTAGAGCTCTACTGGCCAGAAAATCTATTATTGCACTCCCTTTCGCGGCCTTCTGGTTCACATAGACTATGTCAAATTCGGAAAGCAGAATTTGCCATCTAGCCATCCTTCCATTCAAAGTAGTTGACTCCATCATATACTTTAGGGGGTCTAGTTTCGAGATTAGCCAAGTTGTATGGTACAACATATACTGCCTCAATCTTCGAGTTGTCCAGATCAAAGCGCAACATAATTTTTCAATTGGCGAGTATCTCATTTCACACTCAGTGAATTTCTTACTGAGGTAGTATATCGCCCTTTCTTTCTTTCTTGTTTCATCAAGTTGGCCAAGCATACATCCCATAGAATTGTCAAATACTGTCAAATACAATATCAATGGCTTATCTAAACTAGGTGGTGACAGCACTGTGGCATTGGACAGGTACTGTTTTACCTTATCAAAATTTTTCTGGCATTCATCATCCCATACACTTGGATTGTGCTTCTTAAGAAAATGGAATATGAGGTCATATTTCTCAGTTAGTTGTGAAATGAATCTGGTAATGTAATTTAGTCTTCCTAGGAAACCTCAAACTTTCTTTTGAGTACGTGGCAGAGGCAATTCTTGTATAAAATTGACTTTATCCGAGTCGATCTCAATCCCTTTTTCACTAACTACAAATCCTAGTAGCTTTCCCGACCTGGCTCTAAAAGTACACTTTGCTAGATTGAGCTTTAACTAGAACTTTCTCAACCTTAAGAATAATTTCCTCAGGACCTGGACATGCTCCTTCTCTGTTTGGGACTTTGCGATCATATCATCAACATAAAATTTGATTTCTTTGTGCATCATATCATGGAACAGGGTTACCATGGCCCTTTGATACGTTGCTCCCACATTTTTCAGTCCAAATGACAACACCTTATAACAGAACGTTCCCTACACGATTACAAATGTGGTCTTCTCCATGTCTTCAGGATGCATCTTAATTTGGTTGTATCCAGAGAAACCATCCATGAAGGAGAAAAGTGAATGACCTACCGTGTTGTCCACTAAGGTGTCGATATGAGGTAATAGGAAATTATCTTTCAGGCTGGCTTTATTCAAATCCCTGTAGTCTATACACATTCGTACTGATCTCGTGATGTGATGAAGTAATAAATTGATCGTACCTAAAAGACTAACAATTATCACGATAAAAGGCAAGCGCACCTATCAAGTAGTAGTATAGCTAGTGGCAAGATCGGAATATCGAATCTAAGGAACTAAAAGTACTAGTAATGACTTTCTTCCTATTATCTAGCCTAAGAAATAAAAGGGGTTTGGTTGTAAACTATCTAAACTAAACTAAAGAAACGGCAAAAAGTAAATTGGGAGAGATTACTTTGGGAAATCTGATTGATAAAGACAATACTTAAGGAAGAATCCACCTAGACTCCACTTGTTATCTAACGTTGAACTAGATGATTTCTTCATTCGACTTGATCCGTAGAGATCCCTAAATTATGTTAATATCTCCGTCGAGAATAAGAACAACTAATCCTTGGTTGATTAATTGAAATCTCTTTCTAATTAAAACCCCTAGTCTTGCATTAACTCGATCTATGGATCCCCATATAAGATTTGACTCTAATCTGATAGATTTTTGTTTTCCTATGTCTAGGATTGCAATCAACTCCGCTTCATTGTGTTGGATCTACTCTTAAACACAGAATTTTGCTCCTCTGCCTAAGCACATTCGACTTAAATTAATATCCCAAAAAATATCAATTTAATAATTAAAAACACAATTAAGAACAAGTCAAATATTTATCATATAGTTCAAATAACAATAACAAGATCTATCTTAGGTTTCATCCCCCTTAGATATTTGGGGTTTTAGTTCATAATTATAAAAAGAAACATCTCAGAATAAATAAAATAAAAAAAATCAGAAAACCCAAAACTCCTGAAAGGATTGAAGGGAGATCCTCTATCTTGATGTAGATCCTGGCTTCTGAGATGGATCAATTGGCTTTCCTTCGAGTAATTTCCTACCTTTAACTCTCCGTCTTGACAGGAAGACTATACCCTTGGTGGGAATAATGCCCCCTTTGTAGTTGCCTCCTAGGGTCTTTATATAGAGTTTGGAGAGTCTTTCTTAGCCTGTAAGTAGCTTTTCCTCGTGAAATTGAACTTCCTCACGACAGGGACACGCCCGTGTGCCACGCCCGTGTGAGTCGATGCTAGGCCGTGTTCAAGCCTGTTAAAGTGGCACGGCCGTCTGGGTTGCCCGTGTGAATCAAGTCTAGGCCATGCTTGAGCCTATTTATGTGGCACAATCGTGTGACACGCTCGTGTGGTGAACTTCAGGCCGTGTTGATTCCTTGCTTTGGCCCATTTTCTCTGTTTTCGGCCCGTTTCTTGTTCTTTTCACTCCCCTAAGCTCACCTGAGTATAAAACATGAAATTAAAGGTTTAGGTGCATCAAATTCCACAAATCAAAGAATATTCATCCATAAATGTGCTAAGCATGAGGTAAAAATATGTATAATTTACGGGCCTAGGGGTAAAATGGTCATTTTGTCAAGCTCTAGGGGCAAAATGGTCATTTTGCCAAATTATGATTCTTAACTTGTTTAAATTAGATTGGTGATTAAATTAGTGAATTTTCATTGTTATAGATCAAGATTTACCAAATCTAAACCTAGATCAGGGGACGGCCAAGCAAATCGAGTAAACTAAATAGTCATCTCCATTTTGTATACCGAGGTAAGTTGTAAGTAAATAATACAACATTACTAATTTTTATGCATGAAATCATTGTTTCATCATAATATAATGCGTTGTGAATTAAGCTATGTATGAGAATGTTTATTTGAGCATGAATTGTCGAATGATGAAGTTTAGTCATGAAAAGATGAGAAAATGTGTAATAGAGCCCGGTTGAACTTTAAGAATAGATTGGATCTTCATGTTGTGACACTAGGGTTGATACGAGAGCTAGTGTGAGACCATATCTGGGACATGGCGTCGGCCTCGTTACGAGCGTTAGTGTAAGACCATTTCTAGGACATGGCATCGGTGTTGACACGAGTGCTAGTGTAAGACCACTTCTGGGACATGGCATCGACTTCAATTCATTGAGAGTCAGTGTAAGACCATGTCTAGGACATGGTGTTGACTTGATATGTGAGCTAGTATAAGACCATGTCTAGGACATGGCATCGGCTTGATACCCTACGTTGGAGGCTCATTGAATATCTTTTAGTATTCTAACTATTCCAATAGGAAAATTCAGAATAAATGCTTAGTTGTGAGATATTGCGATGACCTTTGTAAGTGGTGCAGGTGCTTAAGTGTAATGCATGAAATGTGAGCTCATTAGCATATTGTATGATTAGTAAAGGATAGAATTGAGTAAGTTATGTTGGGGCTATTCTTTGTATCATGCATAATTTGTGATGCAATGGAAGTTTGTTTTGATTTGGTAAATTGTTGTTATTTATTTACTTATGACTTACTAAGCTTTACGCTTACCCCTCTCCTTTCTATTTTATTTTAGTGCCACCCAAATAGCTCGTGGATCATTGGACGTCGGAGGTCTTGTTCACACTATCAGCATAAGCATTTGGTATAATTAACTTTAGCTTTTTGAGAATATGGCATGTATAGGAGTTTATTCTTTTGTTAAGTGTCATATTATTTTGAAGCCAAATATGTTGGCTTGACTTTGAAATACTTCATTTTGTATAAGGCCAAAGTTATTGGCTAATATTTACCATTGGTTGTCAAATGCAAATGATAGTGTTTTCAAAGATGAGAATTTAGCATGAGCAATTGTATTTGCTAGGAGTAATAGATTGAATGCATGGTTTGTGGATGCCAAATTATGGTTATTGGTTAAGTATTGGAGTCTTGGTATGCTTGGATGTGTTTCATCTCGTTTCAGGGTGGCAAAAAGGCTTGGTAGATAGCCTAATTTTGTCCACATGGGTAGACACATAGGCATGTGTCCAAGCCGTGTGTGACACACGGTCCACCCCACGGGTATGTACTTAGGCCGTGTGTCCCCTGCACCTTGAATTTGTTGGATTAAATGCCCAGTAGTAAACATACGGGCTGAGACACGGCCATGTGTCTCAACAATGTGGAGGGCACGACCAAGCACATGGACGTGTGCCACGACCGTGTGATTGCTGACGTCAGAAACGGAATGTCAAGGTTTTTGCACACTGGCTATGACACGGGTGTGTCATGGCCATGTGTGGGACACAGTGTAACATCCCGAAAATTTCTATCCTTGATATAGTAAAATAAAGAAATAAAGAAATAAAAAGATAAATTTTGAGCTATATCAACAAAATCTATGTAGGAAGTGATTATGATGTATTAATCCAAGAAAGGACTAAATCGTAAAAGTGAAAAAAGTTTTGTGGCCCAAGAGTAAATACTTAAAATTTAAGGGGTTAAAGTGTAAATATGGAAAAGTTGAAGGACCAATAGTGCAAATATTTTAAGGATGGAATAATCTAGGAACTAAGGATAATGGATGAATTAGGACCAAATTGAATAGGAGAAAGAATTATGAGGGACTAAATCGTAATTTTACCAAATTAAGTGATGACTCAAGGATGGAATTTTAAAAGATCATGAAGGGCAAAATGGTCAATTAGAAGGAGAGAGAAATCTAGAAGGTAATGATGGTGTGATGATATTTTATAATTATTTAATAAGATAAATATTACTTTATTAATATTTTAATAAGATATTTTATTATTTTATTATTTTATTTAGTATATATATGTGTATGTGTGTGGAAAAAAAAAAGAGAAGAAACCACCATCTTTCCCATGCACCAACGTGAAAGGAAGAGAGAAAGAAAGAAAGTTTTGCTTTCTTTACAATTTGGTCCTTCACCAAAAATTCATCATTTTCACCTAGAAATCAAAAGAATTTCCATAGCTACCGAGGAGAAAAATGTTAAGGAGACTATGAGGAGTTAGAATATCAAGTTGGATTCAAGAAATAGAGGCTGGAGGAGAGAGAAAATGAAGTTAAAGTTTGGAAACAATAAAACAAGGTAAGAACATCAAGATTTTCATGTATTTTTGAGTTTAATATTATTGAAAAAGCATGTAAATGATGTTAATGTAGGGTTTTCTTATATCTGATTCTATGTTCTTGATATGGTAGTGAAGAGAAAATAAGATAAAGTGATGGGAAATGGTGTAGAGAAAGAAAATAAGGGTGATATAAACTTAGTAATTAATATCTTGCACTAAAACAGTTTTGGACAGCAGCAGTAAGCTAAATTTCAAAAATCACCAAAAATGGTAGACACTGAATTAGGAGTTGAGTGAGATATGGAATTAAAGCTTGTTGAGTCTATTTTCATATAAAAGAAACAGAACAAGTAAATGAATTCTGTATTCTGAGATATTTATATTTTTGTGAGACTGGTTTAGAATGATTTTGGGATCCTCTGTTCTGACTTGGAAAAATCATTAAAAATTGTATAAAAATAATTATGGGACATAAGTTATATGGTTAGATTATTTAATGAGTATATTTTCAATAGAAATAAATGGAAACATCATCCAAATCCTGTATGAAGAGATAATTAATTTTTAGTAAAGAAGGGTCAGAACTATCAGATAGCAGAATAGGGGTGACTTTAAAGAATAAACTTACTATTTGGCTAAACCAAAAATTCTAAAAATTTTCTTGTCAGAATATATATGAGTCTAGTTTTAGGGAAAATTTACAAATATTAATTTGGAGTTCTTTAGCTCAAGATATAAATAATTTAGTGACTATGACGCAGGTGGACAGCTTGAACGTTCACATATAAGTAAATAGTGAAATTATTGATAATGTTACTTATAAGCATAATATATAAATTAAGGATGTGGAATGGAGAGGAGGAGGAGGAAAATATGTACGAATATTCAGTTAGCATGGCTAATTTGTATGTTTTAGGCTCAGGGACTAAATTGAATAAAAGTAAAACTTTATGGGTAATTTTGTAAAAATGTTAGAAGTGATCAAATTACATGAAATGGATTATTATATTATCTAAATTGAAAATTTTAAATGAAAACTATTAATTTAGTTCAAGATCGAGGGAAAACATGTTTTAAGGATTAAATTGAAAAGTGTTGAAATTATGGAAAATTTTGATATTTTATAGAATTTATGGAATGTTATTAATATGTATGATGATAACGGCTGGAAATAAGGATTAAATTGCAAGAATTTATTTTTCTGAGCCTAAGGGTAAAATCATCATTAATTAAAAGTTTAGGGGCAAAATGGTAATTTTGCCTAGAGCACTAATTGAATGTATTAAAATATGGAATAAATGAAAACAATGATCAAATTTATTTATAAAGACCCAAACGACTCAAATGTGAGACTCGAACGTGGAAAAGAAAATGTATTGGATTAATGAATTTATAAACACGAACAAGCAACGAGGTAAGTTCCTGTAACTTGAATTATATTCTTAAATGCTTGAAACGTATGTTATTGATGTGAATATGAATTGAATGTTCATTATATGAAAATTGATGAAACATTGATATATTTGATAAAAAGGGGAAGAAATCCCGGTTGAATGAAAGGAAAATTCGATGGATCTCTAAAAAGGAATTGACGGTAAAAGGGGATCTAGCCCAGACGGGTGATCCTATCCTGATATAGCCCTCCCGAAGAATACAGGAAAAAAGATTAAGCCCGAAAGGATAATCCTAATATCAGCCCTCCCGAAGAATATATGGGAAATGAGGTTCGCGGGAGTGTGCTGGTGGCTCTCCCGAAGAATATATGTGTATAGGCCCTTCCGAAGAATACATGGGAGCTGAGGTTCGCGGAAGTGTGCCAAGAATTGAGGTTCGCGGGAGTGTGCTCACTGAAATGAAATGTGTAAGACCATGGTTGAAAGATACCATGGCAACATATTGAGAAAATGAATAAGACCATGGTTGAAAGATACCATGGCAACACATGCATATGAATTGACGGACCCAGAATTGTACACTAAAAGTGTACTCCTGTATGAATTGACGGTTAATGAGATTGTACACTAGGAGTGTACTATCAGAAATCCATCGAAATTCCGGGAAATTCAACGGGATAAATATAGAAGATGGTAAACACATAGCTAAAAAGGGTAAATGTGAATTGATGGATTACAGATTTACATATTTTAAGTATACTATATGATTTTAACTATCGATATTCTGATAAATTCAGTAGGTAAGAATCCTGACCAGAAAAGGAAATATGTATATAAAAAGATTTGTACATATATTCCTGAAGTACATGAAAAAAATGACAGTGATATTGGATATATGGAAATATAAGATGATGATATTTGTACATGGAATTTATTGATGAAAATATGCATCCATGATTATAGATTCGTATACTTTAATAATATTAATTGTATGACGATGAAATTTCGAATGACTTAATGAATAAAGCCCTGACATGGAAATAATTTGAGCATGAAACAATAATCACGAAATTGAACTTGAAATACACGAAAATGATATTTATTCGATATTTTAAAAATATGACATGGAAAATACATGTATATGAAACTTACCTGATAATTTTGCATGTTCAAGATTATGAATTGTCCCGGAATAAATATATACAAAATTCATGAAAACAATGATACATGAAATTTTGGTATAATGAATGATTTATGTTTTTGAAGAAATGGCAAGAGAATAATATGTATCATATTATATGAATATGTGGCTATCTTTAATATGCTGATACATGGAAATTGGGTAAGCCGTAAAAAGTAATAATCTCAAGTATGATATGTTGATACAATGAGTTTATCGATTCTAAAATTATATGAAGTATATTCAAGTATACTAATGACTGTTGTTGTTGACGCTTAGACAAGTGCCAAGCTATTAGTTAAATGGTAATATGTTTATTATTTGATACGTCGAAAGGGTAAATGATCAAATGAAAATATACTAGTATTTATAGAAGAGTGGTAAAATCTTATAAAATGAGTTATCATGTGATAAAAAAAAGTTCTATAAACTCCAGTAATACCTCGTGACCCTATTCTAATGATGGATACGGGTTGGGGTGTTACACACAGGCTGAGCACACGGGCATGTGCCAGGCTATGTGAAAACCCCTGTAGGTTCAAAGTTAGAAAATAAATTCGCACAGACAAAGGGGACGGGCGTGTCCCTAGGTGCTTAGGCAGCGTGAGGCACACGGACTATCTGCATGGCCATGTCTAGAGGCCACACGGGCATGTTGCCTTTCCACATAGGCATGTACCCTGCTTATAGTGGTTTTTGATAAAATTTTCTTAAGTGCCCGAAATGGTCCCGGATCATTTTAAACCACGTTTTAGGCCTCGTAGGCCCATATGAAAGTATGTAGAATAATGTTTGAAAAATTTTTAAATTAGGACGCATTTTATTGAGTTAAAACTGAACGATTGCATGTGATTTAGTAATGTAACGCCTCGTATCTTATCCCGTTGTCGAATATGGGTAAGGGGTGTTACATTTAGTGGTATCAGAGCTATGGTTTAGTCGATTCTTGAACTAATCTAGCTTGTGTACGAGTCTAGCTATACTTGCCATAATTGAAATATGATAGTGTGATGACTCCTAAGGATTATAAATTGTATTTTTCATATAGTAATGGATCTTGAAGGAACTATGGCGGACGATGTAGAGAGTAACGCGTAGGCTCCGGGCCGGTGATGATTAGTCAAGGCAAAGGGGCTAGAGAAGCCTACCTCCAAATGATGAATGCTTGGTATATAGAGTATGTTTGAGCCAATCTGAACACTCCACCTCCCCCACCTCCTCTGATTTATCAGCTTGCCATAGTAACTCCTCTAGGAGCAGAAATGAGTGGGAGAGAAAAACCCCTAGTAGACCGAATTAGAAAACAAGGGGTCGAATAATTTCGGGCAAATAAAGATGATGACCCGGAGAGAGCTTAGTTCTGGTTGGAGAACACCATTAGAGTGTTCGATAAGCTGTCGTGTACACCAGAGGAGTGCATAAAGTGTGTAGTGTCACTCCTATGGGATTCAGCCTATCAGTGGTGCAACACTCTCGTGTCAGTGGTACCAAGAGAGAGAGTAACCTAGGAGTTCTTTCAAGAAGAGTTTTGGAAAAAGTATATTAGTTAGAGGTTTATCGACCAAAGGAGAAGGGAGTTCCTTGAATTAAAACAAGGTCGGATGACAGTTACTGAGTACAAGCTGCTCAGCAGGTACGCTAGGGAGTGTGTGACTTCTGAAGTCACCATGTGTAAGCGATTTAAAGATAGCTTAAATGAGGACATCCATTTGTTGGTGGGTATTCCAGAGGTTTGAGAGTTTGTAGTGCTAATCGAGAGAGCGTGCAAGGCCAAAGAGTTGGCCAAGGAGAAGAAAAAAGCTAACATGGAGTCTTAGGACTCAAAGAAAAGATAGATGGGGAAATCGCATCAATCTTCATCTAAGAGATCGAGAGAGTTTACTACCCGATCCAATGCTTCAGTAGGATTCTTGGGTAAGAACAAGAGTAAGCAACAAGTGACGTCCAAAGCTCAGACTACCTCTGTTACTAGCATTGGTAGTGCTCGACTGGATAGACCTAAGTGCTCAGAGTGCAGTAGATGGCACTTCAGCGAGTGTCGAGGAAATGAAAGAGGTTGTTTTCGGTGTAGCTCACTTGACCATTTCATCTGAGACTGTCCTGAGATGGATGAGGCTAAAAAAAGGGCAAGAGGTGAGAGCAAGTAGTGCTCCTTTGAGGGGTAGACCGCAAAAGAACCCGGGCAGTAGGGCTAGTAGTCGAAGTACCCCTAGAGATGCTGTTGTGAGGTCCGAGGGTAGAGCGCCTGCGAGGACCTATGCTCTCTGTGCCCGTGAAGAGGCTTCGTCCCCCGACGTGATTACGGGTACCTTTTCTATCCATGACATTTCTATGATAGCTTTGATTGGTCCGAGTTCTACCCATTCTTATATTTGCATGAAATTGGTGTCTAGAATGAAAATGCTAGTTGAGTCAATCGAGTTTGTAGTAAAAGTGACGAACCCACTAGGCAAGTATGTGCTAGTTGACCAAGTGTGTCGGGGTTGTCCTTTGACAATTAGAGGTCATTGCTTCCCGGCTAACTTACTGTTATTGTCATTTGACGAATTTGATGTAATCTTGGGTATGGACTGGTTTACTGGCCATGATGTAGTGGTAAATTGTGGAAAGAAGTTTATTGAGTTAAAATGTGAAAATGGGGATGTTCTTCGGATTGAATCAGGTGAATCGGATGGTCTACATATAGTGATGTCTTTTATGACAGCTCAAAGATACTTGAGAAAAGGGTATGAGTCATATCTCACTTTTGTGCTGAATACCCAAGTGTTAGAGGCAAAGATTGATTCAGTGCCAGTTGTATGCGAGTACCTGGATGTGTTTCCGGAAGAGTTACCTGAATTACCTCCAGAGAGGGAAGTCAAGTTTGGTATCGAGTTGGTCCCTGGTACGGCACCTATCTCGATCACCCCGTATAGGATGGCTCTGACGGAACTTAAAGAACTGAAGACCCAATTACAAGAGTTGACAGATAAGGGTTTTGCGAGACCGAGTTATTACCGTGGGGAGCGCTGGTTTTATTTGTTAAGAAAAAGAATGGTTCAATGAGATTGTGCATAGACTACCGACAACTCAATAAGGTAACAGTGAAAAATAAGTACCCTTTACCAAGGATCGATGACTTGTTTGATCAATTGAAGGGAGCTACCGTGTTCTTTAAGATAGACCTTAGGCCGGGTTATTATCAATTGAGAGTAAAGGAACAAGATGTGCCGAAAACTGCCTTTCGGACGAAGTACGGCCACTATGGGTTCCTCGTCATTCCCTTTGGCTTGACAAATGCTCCTACGGTATTCATGGATTTGATGAACTGCATTTTCTGACCCTACTTGGATAAGTTTGTCATCGTCTTCATTGATGACATACTCATCTATTCTCATGACGAGGGTGAGCATGTAGAGCATTTGAGGACTGTCCTGCACACTTTGAGAGGTAAACAGTTGTACGCCAAGTTTAGCAAGAGTGAATTTTGGCTACAAGAGGTTGGATTCTTGGGACACATTGTGTCGGAAGATGGGATCAGAGTTGACCCGAGCAAGATATCAGCTATTGTTGAATGGAAACCGCTGAGGAACGTAACAGAGATTAGGAGTTTCTTGGGCCTAGCGGGCTACTATCGATGATTTGTTAAAGGGTTTTCAATGATTGCTACTCCAATGATGAGGCTACTTCAAAAAGATGTTAAGTTTGAGTGGACGGAAAAGTGCCAGTAGAGTTTTGCGAAATTAAAGGCCTTGTTAACTGAAGCCCCAGTGTTAGTGCAATCGGAATCGAGAAAAAAGTTCATGGTGTATAGTGATGCTTCCTTGAATAGATTGGGGTGGTGCTCATGCAAGAAGGTAAGGTAATAGCTTATGCCTCGAGGCAACTAAAGCCACACGAGAAAAATTACCCGACCCACGATTTAGAGCTTGCGGCCATAGTTTTTGTGCTAAAGATTTGAAGACTTTATTTGTATGGTGAGAGATGCTGAGTTTTCATAAACCATAAAAGTTTAAAGTATTTGAAGACGTAAAAAAGAGTTGAATTTATGGCAACAAAGGTGGCTAGAGTTGCTAAAGGACTATGAGTTGATAATCGACTACCACCCCAGAAAGGCGAATGTAGTCACCGATGCGATTGAGCCAAAAGTCATTGTTTGCCTTGAGGGCTATGGATGCTCAATTATCAATGACCAACAATGGTTTGATTTTAGTTGATTTGAGAGCCAGACCGATGTTTTTACAAGATATTGTCGAAGCTCAAAAAGTGACAATGAATTACAAGCTAAGATAGCTCAGTGCAAGACGGGAAATGAATCAGACTTCAGAGTTGGTGTCGACAGTTGTTTGATGTATCGAGATCGAATTTGTGTACCTAAGGATGCTGAGCTTATTCAGAGGATCTTATGAGAGGCACATAGTAGTCGCCTATCTATTCACTCGGGCAGCGTGAAAATATAATGACATGAAGAAAATGTATTGGTGGATGGGAATGAAATGAGACATATCAGAGTTCGTCTCTAAGTGCCTAATTTGTTAGCAACTAAAAACTGAACACCAAGTACCTTCGGGTTTACTTTAGCCGGTAATGGTTCCCGAGTGGAAATGGGACCGAGTTACCATGGACTTCGTGTCAGGACTACCTTTGTCACCAAAGAAGAAAGATGTAGTATAGGTTGTCATAGATAGACTAACAAAGTCGGCTCATTTCATACCAGTTCGTATGGATTATTCACTTGAGAAACTAGCCAAGTTATACATCTCCGAGATATTCAGGTTGCACGGAGTGCCTTTATCGATAATTTTATACTAATTTCGAACAGAGATTCAAGATTTACATTTCAGTTTTGGAAAAAGTTACAAGAGGCATTAGAGACAACGTTGAATTTTAGCACGGCTTTTTATCCGCAGACTGATGGCCAGTCAGAGAGAGTAATTCAAATCCTCGAAGAAATGTTACAATGTTGTGTTCTCGAGTTCCAAGGCAGTTGGGAAAAGTATTTACCGGTTGTCGAGTTCACCTACAACAATAGTTATCAGTCAAGTCTTCAGATGGCACCTTATGAGGCTTTATATGGGCGTAAGTGTCGAACACCCTTGTATTGGTTAGAACTTAAAGAGATTCAGATACACGGGGCCGACTTAGTTAAAGAGACCAAATAGAAGGTTAAGGTGATTCGAGATTGCTTGAAAGTCGCCTCAGATAGATTGAAATCCTACGCGAATTTAAAAAGAAAAGAGATTGAGTTTCAAGTTGGGGATAAAGTGTTCTTAAAAGTCTCCCCATGGAAGAAAGTCCTTCGATTCGGTAGGAAAGGCAAGTTGAGTCCACGGTTTATTAGACCTTAAGAGGTGACTGAGAGAATTGGGCTGGTAGCATACCAATTAGATTGCCTCGAGAGTTAGAGAGAATTCATGATGTGTTTCATGTATCTATGTTATGCCGTTACCACTCCAACCTTTCACACGTGATTTCACCGGCAAAGATAGAGATAAGTCCAGATATGACCTATGGTGAAGAGCCCATTAAGATTTTGGCTCGGGAGGTCAAGGAACTGAGAAACAAGAGTATAGCATTAATGGAGGTGTTATGGCATAGACATGGAGTCGAAGAAGCCACATGGGAATCCGAGGAGACTGAGAGATCGGTACCCGAACCTCTTTAACGGTAAGATTTTCGGGGACAAAAATCCCTAAGGGGGAATTGTAACAGCCTGAATTCGGGCTAGGTCAGAATAGTCATTTTGAAATCACTTACTTAAGGTTATAGAAAATTACTTTAGCATTATTTTATCTGTTATAGTATTTTTATAAGGGTGCATGAAAATTTTGGTAAATTAATTTACGCGATTGAAGGCTTAATCACGAAAAAGGACTAAATCGCATCAAAAAGGTAAAAGTTGCAAATTTCAAGTAAATTGAGTTAAATAGCTAAAGAATTAAAATTTGGGGGGGTTTAAAGGGCAAATAGGCCCTTAGTTATATGTTGGTTGGCCATGAGAAAGCAAAGAAGACAAGAAAAGAAGAAAAGTCAAAGTTAGGTGACTTAATTTGGTAAAAATAATAGTCTAATTGCCTAACCTTCAATTTTTCTTTCTTTTTGCCTTCACCTTTACCGAAAATATTAGCCAAAAGCTTCAAAATTTTCAGCAACTTCTAGCACTCATAAGTAAGTGATTTTTAAGGTCTTTCTTGAATTTTTTTATATTTTTGGAACCATTGTAGCATAGGCTACCTATTGAGGGGACTAATTTGCAAAATGATTGAGAGTTTAGATTTTTGCCATTAATGAATGGGTGTTGTTTACTGGATTTTTTATGAAAGAAAATGAGTCATGGTTATTTAATAAGCAACTTTTGTAAAAGGGTGTTCATGGAAAACACCTAAATTAGATTTAGTTGTAAAGTTGTAAAATAAAGAGTAAGTGTGTGAAATAATACAAATTTTGGGTTGCCATAAAAGTGAAAAGATTTCGGTTAGGCTTGGTAAATAGGGAAATTCTATAAAAATCAATTTCCAAGCCTAGGGGTAAAACGGTCATTTTGCCAAGGTCTAGGGGCAAAATGGTCATTTTGCCAAATTATGACTCTTGACTTTTTAAAATTAGATTGGTGATTATATTAGTGAGTTTTCATTGTTATAGATCAAGATTTACCAAATTTAAACCTAGGTCGGGGGAAGGCCAAGCAAATCGATTAAATCTAATAGTCATCTCTATTTTTTATATCAAGGTAAGTTGAAAGTAAATAATACAACATTACTAATTTTTATGCATAAAATCATTGTTTCATCATAAGATAATGCCTTGTGAATTGAGCTATGTATGAGAATGTTTATTTGAGCATGAATTGTCGAATGATGAAGTTTAGTCAAGAAAAGATGAGAAAATGTGTAATAGAGCCCGGTTGAACTTTAAGAATAGATTGGATATTCATGTTGTGACACTAGGGTTGATATGAGAGCTAGTGTAAGACCATGTCTGGGACATGGCATCGGCCTCGTTACGAGTGTTAGTGTAAGACCATGTCTGGGACATGGCATCGGTGTTGACACGAGTGGTAGTGTAAGACCATGTCTGGGACATGGCATCAGCCTCAAATCATTGACAGTCAGTGTAAGACCATGTCTGGGATATGGCGTCGACTTGATATATAAGCTAGTATAAGACCATGTTTGGGACATGGCATCAGCTCAATACCCTACGTTGGAGGCTCACTGAATATCCTTTAGTATTCTAACTAGTTCATTGGGAAAATTCAAAATAAATGCTTAGTTGTGAGATATTGCGATGACCTTTGTAAGTGGTACAGGTACTTAAGTGTAATGCATGAAATGTGAGCTCACTAGCATGTTGTATGATTAGTAAAGGATGGAATCGAGTAAGTTATGTTATGGCTATTCTTTGTATCATGCATAATTTGTGATGCAATGAAAGTTTGTCTTGATTTGGTAAATTGTTGTTATTTATTTACTTATGACTTACAAAGCTTAATGCTTACCCCTCTCCTTTCTATTTTATTTTAGTGCCGCCCAAATAGCTCATGGATCATTGGATGTCGGAGGTCTTGTTCACACTATCGGCATAAGCATTTGGTATTGTTAGCTTTAGCATTTTAAGAATGTGGCATGTATAGGACTTTATTCTTTTGTTAAGTGTCATATTATTTTGAAGCCAAATGTGTTGGTTTGACTTTGAAATACTTCATTTTGTATAAGGCCAAAGTTATTGGCTAATATTTACCATTGGTTGTCAAATGCAAATGATAGTGTTTTAAGAATGAGAATTTAGCATGAGCAATTGTATGTGCTAGGAGTAATAGATTGAATGCATGGTTTGTGGATGTCAAATTATTATTATTGGTTGAATATTAGAGTCTTGGATGCTTGGATGTGTTTGATCTTGTTTTAGGGTGGCAAAGAGGCTTAGTAGATAGCCTATTTTTATCCACACGGGTAGACACACGGGCGTGTGTCTAGGTCGTGTGTGAAACACGGGCGTGTACTTAGGCCGTGTGTCCCTTGTACCTTGAATTTGTTATATTAAATGCCCAGTAGTAAACACACGAGCTGAGACACGGCCGTGTGAAGGGCACGACCAAGCACACGGGTGTGTGCCACGACCGTGTGATTGCTAACGTCAGAAACAGAATGCCAAGGTTTTTACACAAGGGCTACGACACAAGCGTGTCATGGCCGTGTAAGGGACACAGGCTGAGCACACGGGCGTGTGCCAGGCTGTGTGAAAACCCCTGTAGGTTCAAAGTTAGAAAATAAATTCGCACGGACAAAGGGCACGAGCATGTCTCTAGGTGCTTAGGCCGTGTGAGGTACATAGGCCATCAGCACGGCCATGTCTAGAGGCTACACGGGCGTGTTGCCTTTTCACACTGGCATGTGCCCTGTTTATAGTAGTTTTTGATGAAATTTTCTTAAGTACCCGAATGGTCCCAGATTGTTTTTAAACCATGTTTTAGCCTTCGTAGGCCCATATGAAAGTCCGTAGGACAATGTTTGAAAAAGTTTTAAATTGGAGCGCATTTCAATGAGTTAAAACTGAACGATTGCATGTGATTTAGTAAGGTAATGCCTCGTATTCTATACCAGCGTCGGATACGGGTAAGGGGTATTATATTCTGTTACTAACTTCAACTTTTGGTGCAGTGATGAAGGCACTACCCCCGCTGAATGTATCCAAGGTCTCCCCAGTAAATAATTGTAAGAAGGCTTGATGTCCATCACTAGGAAGTCTACCTCGTATGTATTTGGGCCAATCAACAGGGGTATTGCAATTCTTCCCATTATTCTCCTTTCGGTGTCATCAAATGCCCTCACTATGTTTTGGCATGTCTTCATGTGAGAGGTATCCAAAGGTAACCAATTTAGTGTGGATACGTGCAAGACGTTTAGTGCCGATGCATTATCGATTAGTACCCCTGGTAATGTATACCCTTTGCAATGGGTGGTGATGTGCAGAGCTTTGGTGGATCCCATGCCCCCCGACGATATTTCATCATCATTAAAGAAGATGAAATTATCGGCACTTATGTTACTAACCAGACAGTCTAGCTTGTTGACAGTGATATTGTTAGTGACATAAGTTTCATTTAGTACTTTCATCAGTGCACTACGATGTACCTCTGAGCTTAAGAGCAAAGCTAGCATTGATATGTGAGCTGGTCGTTTATGCAGTTGTTTCATGACACTATACTCGCTATGCTTTAACACTTTCAAAAATTCCTTAGCCTCTTTTTCCTTTGCTGGCTCGTTAATAGGCGATTCCTGTCTGGCCGCCTTCTCCTTTTTTTGTTCAACTACCAAGACTTTCTCCTTTATGGGCTCCGCTCTTGTATTTGCTGAATGTAGCACCTCTTGCTATGTGTATAAAAACCCACATCTTGGTCCTCCTTCGAAGTGCTAGTCGGGTTCTCCTCTCCCGGTATCGTCATATTGCAGTCGTAATTCCAATGAACCCTCTTCCTATCTTTATAGAGAAAGACGGCAGGTTTCTCGATTATGACCTTCGGTGCCATTTGTATTCCGACTTCGTTGCCTTTTGGTCATGAAATGATAACCACTTGGTAGTTGGCTTTTCAGACCTTCGTTGTCGATTCTCCTTCTGACGCGCATATATTTCCTTCTTCTGGGCTTTTAACATCTTTATAAAATTCAAGTTCTTTATTATCCATCACATGATTTATTGCTTCATAAAGGCTTGTGCTACGTCCTTCCATAAATTAATTTTGGTACGGCTCAATTGGTTGTACCATTTGGATGCTGCCACAACCAAACTATCTTGGAAGCAGTGAATCAATAATGGATCATTATTGACATACCCGATCATTCGTCTACAAATCAAGGTGATGTGAGTTTCGGAGCAGCTAGTCTCGTTATATTTCTCAAACTCTGGCATTTTAAACTTGGGGGAAGTACTAGGTCCATAACTAAGCTCAAGTCCTTAGCATCGATTCCATAGTGATAATCAACATGTTCCATTGCTTTAAATTTTTCTTCCAGCCATTTGCATCGGTCCTTCAGCTGCTTAGGGAGCTCTACTCTCGCCCTTTCTATTTCTGCTACGTCGTCCAGATCAGAGACAACAGGATTAGTTGGGTTATCCTCTGGATTAGAACCTAAGTCTATTTGGTAGTTTATGGATGCCAAAGCACCAGCCTGAAACTATTGAGGCCTAATTGTAACGGATGGCCTTCGTGGGTACACCTCAGGTTGTGTCTAAACATTTGTAAGGGTAAAACCCGGGGGTTGAGAGGATCCTCATTATCATCTCCGACATTGACCACTGGGCTTTTTCCTTTTTCGAGCCCCCCAGTCAGCAATTGGGTCATTCATCATATTCCTTTGGGACTCTAACATCTGGTCCCTCATATCTTGCTACATTTTGGCCAGTTGCTCCTGCATCTGCATTTGCAGCTGATCTCGCATTTCTCTTTGAACCTGTTCTAGTCTTTCCAACCTTTGATCCATTATTTTATTTTAGCCCCATACCGTAATGATGCTTATTCGATAGACTTTTTCCGGTTTCCATATTAACTGAAATAATTTTACTTAATAAGGGTCTTTTTATGAAAATCTAATGCATATAATGCAATGTAATGCAGATGCATGGGATGAATGCAAAAAGAGATGTTGATTCTAATTCAATTCTATTAAAACAACTTTACTAGAAGACAAATATCTTTACATAAAACTAGGGGTGAGCATTCGATCGAATCGAATAAAAAATTTTCGAGTTAATCAAGTTTTCGAATCTTATTTTATCATTCAAACTTTATTTGAAATTTTCTCGAATCGAGTCGAGTGAGATAGAAATCGAATCGAATATATTTGCTCGAGTTAAATTTTAAAAAATAATTTTGAATTCTTGTAACCACTATCACCCATCGTAATAAAATTTTTTCACTATAATCAAATTTTTTATTAACTTTCATCACCTCATAATTTATTTATTAATCTTTTATATACGAGTTAGCTTTTTTGTTTGCTTGGTTGTTTCAATTATTTTCAGATTCTTGCCACTATGTATTTTGGAATTAAAAAATATATTAAATGTAATAATGTGACTTTTTAATAAAAGTTATTTTAAAGATAAAATGTGAAATTAATACCAATATAAAATTTTAACACGAATAATTTATGGCATCATTAGTAATTCAATTTTAATATAAATATTCAATATGAATAAACAATTCAATAATATAAATAATATAAAATGTAAAATTTAATTTAATAATATAAATAGCAAATATAAATAAAATTATTACTATTTATGTTTATGGGTTTTTTTTTGGATAATTTTGATTTTTTATTTGGGTGTAAATAGTGAGAAGTAAAAGTTTAGAGGGAAAATAAAAAGTTTTGGGAGTAAAAGTTTGAGGGAAAGTAAATAGGGAGAGTAAAATTTTGGAGGGAAAATATTAAAAAAAATTGGGGAGATGAGTTTGGGGTAGATGGGGGATGCGATGAAAATGGAGTAAAAGTTTTAAGTGGAAAGTGGGAGGGAGTAAAAATTTTGGGGGAAAGTAAAAATTTTTAAGGGGTTTTGGGAGTAAAATTTTGAGGAAAAGTAAATAGAAGAGTAAAATTTTGGTGGAAAATGGATTTTGGGTAGATGGGGGGTTGGGATGGGAGAGGAGTAAAAGTTTTGGGGAGAAAGTGGGAAGGAGTAAAAGTTTTGAGGAAAAAGTAAAAAGGTTTGGAAGTTTGGGGTAAAAATGTAAAATATTATAGTTTGATATTCGAATTATTCGAATTATTCAAGTTATTCGAATTTAAAAACTTAACTTGATTCGAACTCGAAATTTGAAAAAAAAATTCGAGTTGACTCAAATAACTCGAATAATTCGAATAACTCGATTCCTTTAACTTGAAATTTAAATTTTTTTCGATTTTTTCGAGTCGAATCGAGTTTTGCTCACCCTTACATAAAACGGATACATATATGGCCTTGCCCTCATATTTCAGGAGAAGACATCGATCCTTTTCTTTAAATTTGGATGTTAAGATCAAATCTTACGAATTTTCCAAAAGATGTCTCTATTATCTCCTTTCTGCTTGATCCGGGCCGCGACCCATTGCTTGCTTATTCCCGCAATGCTCATGAGCTTCTTTAAGAAAGTTGAGACGTTGACGGCTCTCGAATAATCTTTTTCAGCTTGAATCCTCAGGCAACGAAGCAAAGTCGTGTATTCCTCCATGGACTATCACCCTTCTCTCGTTGTGTTTACTCAAACCATATTCGGACGGCCGTACTGTATTCCACTTTATCAAGAAATCCATTTTCCATGACAAGCTCTCTATTTAGCAATTGAATGTGAATCAATACCTTTTTATATGATGATGCAATGCAATGCAATCATAAACAAAACAAAACACGTTAGTACAGAAGAAATAAATAACAAATAGAGTACCTATTGGGGTGACCACTAGGGTTTGGCACGGTTCTACCTAAGGTGGGCTCTTAAGGCTTGCTATATGGGGTTTGATTCTAAAGTAAAGGTATCTGAACCGGTAGATTCCTCGATCTTCACCCATTATAGGCTCATATGAATCGAGTTCAGTTCAGGGGAATACATTTCCCTATGGCCATGCGGAGATGAAAATCTCACGAAGACATAAGTACGGATATATCTCGAAAGCGATCCACTATCCCATGTAGAGGTGAAAACCTCATGAAGGCGTAGTTTCTCACTCCTACTTAAAAATGTATAATCGAGTGGTCATGCAATGTAATATGCAGAAATATACCAAAAGACTCGAACTAATAAAGCAAACATATCAAAATGGAAACCAAAAAAGAAATGCAACCAAAATGATCGTAGATTTAAATCAAATTATCAATTTTCAACAAAAAGCAATCAATTTGTGGCTTGACTCTCTTTTTTAGTCCCTAGTGGATTCGCCAAGCTATCGAAACCATTTTTCCTTTTGAAAAACGCGCGACTTTATGTTTAAAAATGAAAACAGAGTCGCCACCAATCCTTTTTTATGAGGTGTGATCATATCACCTTGTAATTTGATCGTTTTAATAAAATATTTTAATTTTAGTAAAACAACGATTTCGGTCTACGAAATTTGGGAAAACAGGTTTGGGAGTCGGTTACATGCGAGGAAGGATTAACACCCTCGTAATGCCCACAATTGGTACCTAATTGATTAATTAATGTCTTAATGTTGAATCTTGAAAATTTGAAAAGAATAAAAAAAACGATCTTTTGTTAAAATACCACTTAATTTTTTATGAGAAAAGAGGGTATTTCACATTAATCGAGGGAAAGGACCACATCCCGTAAGTTAGGACACGATGCCTTAAATCCTCGAAAATGAGAATAAATGCCGAAAAATTTATTTCAAAAGATATTCGATTATCTGGGTGTTAGAAAGAAATCACATTCTGTAAGTTAGAATGCGATCTCTTTGTAATTCCCGAGATTATTATTAAAAATTTTAAAGCATTCGTTTGTTCGAATTTGTTGAGAAAATCGAAACCTCGTAAGTTAGGGTACGACTTTTTGAAATAAAAATGTGGAACATTGCTTATTTCTTAAAACAAAAATTTTAATGCATTGGGTAAAGATTGATGTACGTGAATGGCTGATGAAATAGATCTTGATGTTAATATGCGTAATTGAATAATAATAAATGCATTAATAAAAATAAGAACAACGAACAACAATAAAATAAATAAATAATAGACAAGCTAATAATCAATAAAAATAATAAGTAAATAAACAAATAAAAAACTAACAAAAGTTTAAATAAAAATTTGAAAATAGGCAAATAAATAAAAGGATAAAAAATATTAAATAAAACACGTGAAAAACGGTAATAACAATAATAATAGCAATGAATAATATGATTTTTGAAGGTATATGTGCAAAAAATGAAATAATAATAATAATAGGCAAAAATAAAAAAATGAAGCAAGCCAAAAAAAAAAAGTAACAAGAATGAATAAATAAACAAATAAGAATTGACAAAATTTTAATTAAGAATTGAAATTTAGCAAGTAAACAAGTGAATAAAGCGATATTAAATAAAATAGTTTAAAAAAAACAATGATATTAATAATAATAATACAATAATAAAAATAAATAACAAAACAAAGTTTTAAAATATATAAGATGACATAAATAAATAACAAAGCGGTATAAATAAATAAATGTATTATATTAAAAATGTAGGTGAATAAATATAAATAGAAATATAATAATAATATATTAAATTAATTAACTTAATAATAAAATAGCAAAAATAACAAAAAAGGGACTAAATTGAGCCTTAAAACAAAATTTTGGAGCGAATCAAAAATAAAGAAAAGGAAAAGGGACCTTATTGAACGCGCGAATAACAAGGAGGGACCAAAATGGGAAATAATCCCTCCCTCCAAAACGCGCCGTTTCAAACAGACTAGATTGAAATTGAAACAAAATTCCATGCGTAAATTAAAAATAAAAATTAAATGAATTTAAAAAAACAGAAAATGTGGAAGGACTAAATGTGAAAATTGCCCATTCATGGAAAACACGCGGATCCTCAGATATCGAGTCGGGTCGCACGTGGATCAGGTGGAACGACATCATTTTGGAGCATTTTAAGCTATCCCAAAACGGCGCCGTATAGGGGTGTTATAAATGGCAAATTTTCATCAAAAAAAATCGTTTCCTCTTCACTTAAAAAAAACGCAAACTCACTCCCTCTTTTCTCTCTAAGAAACCCTAAGCCGGCCATAGAACGCCACCATGTGACGGCCTTAAAACGGCCCTAGTCGGAATGTGGTTTCGGGACCACAAAACCGAGGCATAAAATGTATTAAATATTCATTTTGATGCCTATAATATGTGTGAATTCATGTGTGACATGTTTAGTGTGTCAATTTAGAGTTATAAATTTGAATTTTACAAAAAGGGACTTAGTAGTGAACTTTGATAATATGCTAGACAAATGTGTGAAGACTAGTTAATGCATGCATGCAAAATAAGGGATTTGCATGTCAAATTACCCACTTTTATGATAGTGGAGGGTAATGATGACCTAGTTTGTCATTTTGTGCTTTGTTTGTTGCTAATTAATTTTAATTGAAATAAGAAATTAGTTTTCATAAAAATTGAATTAATAAAGAGTAAATAAAACAAATGAAGAAAATAAGGAAGTGATAATAACAAAGCTATTTTCTCCATCTTCTTGCCGTGAGTAGAGAAAGAAAAAAAAAAAAGGAAACCCTTGAGTTAGGGCATATGGCAAAGTGAAGCACAAATAAGGTAAGGTTCATGCTATTTTCTTGGAAAACTTGTGAATTTAGTTGGTTTTGAAGCTCTCTTCTTTGTTCATGTTTGAAATTCTTGAGCCTTTAGTGTTAGAAGCATTCGGCCATGTGAGTAAGGGTGGAGAAATTGTGTTTTCTTTGATGTTTTGTTAAATAATGCAACTTGGATGTTGTTGAGCTAGTTAGATGTGTTTTTATGAGGATTTATGGATAGATAGAATTGATTTGCATGTTTTAGCTTCTTACTTCTTCATTACCGATTCTTAAAGGGATATTTTGGGATAGGTTGAATAATTTGCTAAATTGAATTGGTTATTTAGTGTTCTAAGTAGTCACGATAACAATTTTAGTTTGATTATTAATTTTGATATTCGGTCATATGCTTAAGTGTGGATTTGGCATTGTTTAAGAATGTGAGGTTAGCTTGACTTTTGCTTAATGGCTGAATGGGCTCTTTGGAATGCATGATTGAGTTGTTTTACTTTTGATTGCGTTTTGATCCTTAATTTGATAAATCGATTATGCAAATGGAGATACATATTTTGTAACATGAGTTAGTTAAACATTGCTCATAAGTTCACTAAGCATTCGGCTAGTGTATCTTTGTGCCAATGATTGCCAATTGTGGATTTAAGCATTTAGTTGTAAATTTGTTAAATGAACTAAGGTAAATGAAGATGCTAAATGCCTTAAGTGTATATGCATGCATTCGGCTAGCTTGGTGATATTGATTTGATTGGCAACTTTAAAAATTTCTATTAGGGAATATATGTGCATGATTAATAAAATGATTTGAGTGACATAACTTGCAAAGGTGAATATTCGGCCATGGGAAAATGCAAGAGGGATTGATGTTTCAGTTGTTATAATGTATGGTTGTGCAATGGCCGAATGTGCCTTTGATGTTGCTTTTGGATATTTTCGGGTGTCAAATTGATAAGTGGTTTGGTTTGTGGAGAAATCTGTTTGTGGATGAAATGAATGTGAATTTTGTATATATATGTTAAGGTCAATGACTACTCTAAATGGTGCCTTAGGAAATGCTATGTTTTAAGTATGTGCATAAGAACACTAAAGAATGAATTGGGTATAAAAATCTACTTGGTACAGCAGCAGTAACGCGTTTTGGAAAAATCACAAAAAATTGTGAGAGTTGAATTAGGGGCTGAATAAATGGTGTAATTAAAGCTTAATGAGTCTAGTTTCTTATAAAAGAAACCTCACAAGCAATTGACCTGCCAATAGAGAGATTTTTAAAGTTGTGTGAAACAGGGTCAGAATGACTCTGCAAGCCCCTGTTCTGTTTTTAGAAAATCACCATAAATTGCATAAAAATTGTTATGAGACAAAATTTATATGCTTAGACTTATTAATGAGTCTAGTTTCTAATAAAATTGGTGAGGACATATTTGGAATTCTGTACAAGGAGAAATTCGGTTCGTAGTATAGAGTAGTCAGTTTAATCAAACAGTGAAATAGGGAAACTTTAGGAAAATTCTGGTAGTGATTGGCCAAACCAAAAATTATCAAAATTTTATGGATGGAAGATAAATGAGTCTATTTTCATGAAAAATTAACGACACTTCGTTTGGAGTTTTGTAGCTCCAGTTATGAGTAAATTATTGAATGCTGCTCAGAAAATCAGCTTGTTGTGACTTATGATATGTATGTGAAATGACCGAATGTGCGTATGTGTTTGTAATGAGAAGAATATGCATATATTGTTTGACTATAAGTGAAAATAATTCATTGAGATGTTTGAATAAGGATTAATAAAATTAAATGTTTTACTTAGCTCAAGAGCATAGAGGGACGAGTTCGGATAAAGGGAAGGCCAAAGTGGTCGAATAGCCAACTCGTAAATTCTCGGGAAAGTTCAAGGTAAGTTTTGAGTAATCGAATTTGGTATTTATGTTAAAATGCCATGACATACATGCTGTTAATTGAACGATGTCCCATTGAGAAAGAAACCTTATTCACGTTTGCTATATAGTCGAATGGCTCATAGAGAAAAGGACCGAAATTGAGATTTGAAATGCATTGCTTATGTATGTGTGATCATTGGGCCGAAAATCTAGAAAAGAAGAGTATACGTGTATAAGTTTTGAATTATATGCATATTTATGATATAAAGTCGAGAAGCATATTATATGTTTGTATGCTCATGAATTGATTGCACAACAAGTGCAAAATTGCTATGTGAAACTTGGCAACATGCGAATATATATGTGTATGAGAATTCGTGATGTGAATCCGGGATTAAGTCCCGCTGACTATATGTGGAGATTACGTCCGGGTTAAGACCCGAAGGCTATATGCTGAGATGATATCCGGGTTAAGACCCGAAGGCTATATGCGGAGATTACATCCGGGATAGAGACCCGATGGCTATGTATAGAGAGTTTACCCGAGCTAAAGATCTCGATGATGATGCGAGTAAAGCCTAAGACTAATGGTCTTCAAGGTAACGATCGCTAATGAATTGCGCTGAGAATGTTAAGTTATACAGGTATGTACCCTTGGCTTATATGCAAGCTGAATTTTTGGACCGAATACTAAGGTCATTGTGTGATTGCATATGCGTCCATGAAATGAGATTATTAATATGGTCAAAGTACATTTAGCCTATGTGAAATGTTTTGAGAATTTTGTGACATGTGTATGTTTACGTGAGTTTACTATAAGTGAAAGCTATCCACTTTCGTATATGATGTGAATGTATATGCGTGGAAAAAAAGGGGTGACGTACCTAAGAGAAGAGGGAAACAACAATACAAACAACTATGCTATAATTTGATGATTTATTTGATGTCATTGCTTAAAACTTACTAAGCATTGTAATGCTTACTCCGTTTCCCTTGTTTCCTCTATTTTATAGATCTCTTTTTGGAAGCTACGAACTCGGGGATTGAAGCCTTAATCACCTACACTATCGCTGTTATTTTGGTACTTTTGATGGTTATTTTGGGTCAATGGCATGTATAGGCTAATCTCCTTTTGTTGATTCAAACTTCGTTTTGAGTTGTAAATATTTCTAGCCATGCGAAAATGGCTTGCTTAGTCTTCGAGTTTGCTTATATGGGTGGAGTGATTCTCATACTATTCGATGTTGTGGCATGGAATTTAGTTAGTACTTAATATGCAATGATTTTTCTAATATGATGTTTGGTTATCGAATTTGTTCGTTTTAGCCAATTCGTTAGTATGCTTATAGAACGATTTTAAATGAGACATGATGTATTGACCGAACCGACTTACAAGTGATATATTCAACTATAGAACTCAATGAATTCATGTCTAGCTCGTAACTATGAACCTCGGTAGATTGTATTTTGATATGTAATACCTTAATACCCTATTCCGGCGACGGACAGGGGTGTAGGGTGTTACATTTTTATTGGTGTCAAGAGCCAGGTTTAGTCGATTCTCGGACTAACGTAGCGTGTGTGAGTATAGCTATACATTCCATTTTGTGATAATGCGATAGTGTGGTGATTCCTAACTTTTAAAATGTGTTTTTCCTATAGTAATGGATTCCGATCCCGATCGAGCCGTAGCGGAAGATATTGAGAGTGTGGCGGCTGCTCCCGCGCAAGGGACCGCGCCGGTCGACTCTCAGCCGAATGCCAGTCGTCGGGATGATGACATGAGGCAGAACTTTTATGCAATGATGAATGATTGGTTCGCTCAATTCCTACGAACTAATCCGGCTGTTCCATAACCTCCTCCCCCGAATAACCCATTTCTGACCCCTGTGGCTCCTCCTGAGGCCGACCCTGTGAGGTCGAGTAAACCCCCGGTCGATAAAATTAGAAAATATGGGGCTGAAGAGTTCCGGGCTACAGTTGATGACGATACTGAGCGGGCCGAGTTTTGGCTCGATAATGTAGTCCGTGTGTTTGATGAGCTGTCGTGTACGCCCGAAGAGTGCTTGAAGTGTGCCGTATCTCTGCTGCGTGATTCTGCCTACTATTGGTGGAACACATTGGTTTCGGTGGTCCCGAGAGAACGAGTTAGTTGGGAGTTTTTCCAAGTTCAGTTCCGAAAGAAGTATATCAGCCAAAGATTTATCGATCAGAAACGGAAGGAATTCCTCGAGCTTAAACAAGGCCGAATGACCGTAACCGAGTATGAGAGAGAATTCGTACGACTTAGCCGATATGCTCGCGAGTGCATAGCATCCGAAGCTATTATGTGTAAACGCTTCGAGGACGGGTTAAATGAAGACATTAAACTTCTGGTGGGCATTCTTGAAATTCAAGAGTTCGTTGTTCTTGTTGAGCGAGCCTGCAAGGCCGAAGAGCTTCGAAATGAAAAGAGAAAAGCTGATAGCGGAGCCAGAGAGTTCCGTAAGAGATCTTCGGGGAGGTCTACTCAAAAATCCTCAAAGAAGTTCCGAAGTGAATCGGAGAGACCATCTACTATTTCAGGTTTTTCTAGACGAGACCGTGATCGACCCCCTATGAGTACACGTGCCACTTCTGCTGCTAGTGTTGGAAACGACCGTCGGGACAGAGCCGAGTGCAAGGATTGTGGAAAATGGCATTTGGGGAGCTGCAGATTTCATGATCACTCCTGTTTTAAGTGCGGGTCGGCTGATCACTTTATAAGAGATTGCCCCAGATGGTCCGAGCAAAATGTGAACCCGAGTGGGAAACCGAGTACGACTTCAGCACGGGGTAGACCACTGAGGAATCCGGGAAATGCTAGCGGCGGTCAGAGAAGGTTTAAAGATGCTACAACAAGATCCGAGGCTCATGCTCCTGCTAGGGCTTACGCTATTCGCGCACGAGAGGATGCCTCTTCGCCCGATGTTATCACCGGTACTTTTACTCTGTTTGATACTGATGTAATTGCTTTGATTGACCCCGGTTCAACTCATTCATATGTATGTGAAAATTTAGCATCCAGTAAGACTCTCCCTATTGAGTCTACTGAGTTTGTGATTCGAGTGTCCAATCCATTGGGTCGTTGTGTCTTAGTTGATAGAGTGTGTAAGAAATGTCCCCTTATGATTCGAAATTCATGTTTTCCGGCCGATTTGATGCTTTTGCCATTCGACGAATTCGACGTTATTCTCGGAATGGATTGGTTGACTGTGCATGATGAGGTAGTGAATTGCAAGCGAAAGACTATTGATTTGCGATGTTCGAATAATGAGATAATTCGTGTTGAGTCGTCTGATCTAAACGGGCTACCGGCAGTAATATCTTCAATTATGGCTAGAAAGTTTATGAATAAGGGTTGCGAGGCTTATCTTGCTTATGTTTTGGATAGCAAAATATCCGAACTAAAGCTTGAGATAGTACCTGTGGTTTGTGATTATCCGGACGTATTTCCGGAAGAATTACTGGGATTACCACCTGTTAGAGAGGTCGAGTTCGGCATTGAGCTAGTTCCGGGTACAACTCCGATTTCAATTGCTCCATATCGTATGGCTCCGACGGAGTTGAAAGAGTTGAAGTCTCAGTTGCAAGAGTTAACCGATAGAGGGTTCGCAAGACCAAGCTTTTCTCCCTGGGGAGCACCCGTCTTGTTCGTGAAAAAGAAGGACGGGACTTTAAGAATGTGTATTGACTATCGGCAGTTGAACAAGGTGACTATAAAGAATAAATATCCATTGCCTCGTATCGACGACTTATTCGATCAGTTAAAGGGAGCCTCCGTGTTTTCAAAGATCGATTTGCGATCCGGCTACTATCAGTTGCGAGTTCGAGACTCAGACGTGCCCAAGACTGCTTTCAGAACGAGGTACGGACACTATGAATTTTTAGTGATGCCGTTTGGGCTGACTAATGCTCCCGCTGTTTTCATGGATCTGATGAATCGAGTGTTTAAGCCGTACCTAGATCGATTTGTAGTCGTGTTCATCGATGACATTTTGGTTTACTCTCGCGGTGAGATCGAGCATGCCGAGCATTTAAGACTCGTGCTACAGATTTTGCGTGATAACCAGTTGTATGCGAAATTCAGTAAGTGTGAGTTCTGGTTGCGCGAGGTTGGCTTTCTGGGACACATTGTATCTGCTGCGGGTATCCGAGTTGATCCGAATAAAATCTCTGCTATCCTCGATTGGAAGCCTCCTAAAAATGTCTCGGAAGTCCGAAGTTTTTTTGGACTCGCCGGGTATTACCGACGGTTTGTGAAAGACTTTTCGATGATCTCAACCCCGTTGACGAAGCTATTGCAGAAGGATGTTAAATTCGAATGGTCCGAGAAGTGCCAAAAGAGTTTTGACCAATTAAAAGCCCTATTGACGGAAGCTCCAGTCTTAGTTCAACCTGAATCCGGTAAGGAGTTTGTAGTATATAGTGATGCGTCTTTGAATGGCTTGGGATGTGTTTTGATGCAAGAAGGCAAAGTTGTTGCTTATGCTTTAAGGCAATTGAAGCCTCATGAGAAAAACTATCCGACTCACGATCTCGAATTAGCTGCTATTGTGTTTGCTTTGAAGATTTGGCGTCACTACCTTTTTGGTGAGAAATGTCATGTCTTTTCCGACCATAAAAGCCTCAAATACTTGATGACGCAAAGAGATTTGAATCTGAGACAAAGACGGTGGCTTAAATTGCTAAAGGATTACGAGCTTGTCATTGACTATCATCCGGGAAAGGCGAATGTAGTTGCTGATGCTCTTAGCCGAAAATCATTGTTTGCTTTACGAGCCATGAATGTACATTTATCAGTATCTGATGATGGCGTGATGATAGCGGAATTAAAAGCCAAACCGGTATTTCTCCGACAAGTTTGTGAAGCTCAGAAAGCGGATGATGACTTAATTTCTAAACGAGCTCAATGCGATTTAAATGTGGATTCTGAGTTTCAAGTTGACGACAATGATTGTTTGAGGTTTCGAGGCCGAGTATGTATACCGAGAAGTTCAGAGTTGGTTTCGGTGATTTTAGATGAAGCTCACAATAGCCGAATATCAGTTCATCCGGGAAGTACTAAAATGTACAATGATTTGAAACGTCAATATTGGTGGCATGGTATGAAACGAGACATCTCAAATTTTGTGTCAAAGTGTCTGATATGCCAACAAGTAAAAGCGGAACATCAGGTGCCATCGGGTTTGTTGCAACCGATTTTGATTCCCGAGTGGAAGTGGGATAGAGTTACGATGGATTTTGTATCTGGGCTACCGTTGACACCGAGCAAGAAGGATGCGATTTGGGTTGTCGTAGACCGATTAACTAAATCCGCTCACTTTATACCTGTGCGTACGGATTACTCACTTGATAAGCTAGCGGAGTTGTATGTTTCTCAGATCGTCAGATTGCACGGGGTCCCTATCTCAATCGTATCGGATAGAGACCCGAGATTTACATCGCGGTTTTGGAAGAAACTACAAGATTCTCTGGGTACTAAACTGCATTTTAGTACCGCGTTCCATCCTCAAACGGACGGTCAGTCGGAACGAGTAATTCAAATACTCGAAGATATGTTGAGATGTTGTGTCCTCGAGTTCAGTGGTTCATGGGAACGGTATTTGCCTTTAATTGAATTCGCTTACAACAACAGTTTCCAATCGAGCATTAAGATGGCACCTTACGAGGCCTTGTACGGTCGCAAATGCCGTACACCATTGTTTTGGACCGAACTCAGTCAAAGTAAGATCTTTGGAGTTGATTTGATTAGAGATGCCGAGCAGAAAGTAAAAGTGATTCGTCATAGTCTTAAGGCCGCTTCAGATCGTCAAAAGTCATACGCGGATTTAAAGCGGAAAGATATCGAGTATCGGGTCGGAGACAAAGTATTTCTTAAAGTGTCACCTTGGAAAAAGGTGCTCAGATTCGGCCGTAAGGGCAAATTGAGTCCAAGGTTCATCGGACCATACGAAATATCTGAACGGATTGGACCAGTAGCATATCGATTGATTTTGCCTCCCGAACTTGAAAAGATCCACAACGTTTTTCATGTATCGATGCTCCGACGATATAGGTCCGACCCATCCCATGTGATCAATCCGTCTGATTTTGAGATTCGATCTGATATGAGTTACGAGGAGGAACCAATTCGTATTTTGGCACACGAGACTAAAGAGTTGCGGAATAAGAAGATTTCGTTAGTGAAAGTGTTGTGGGTCAAACACGGGGTTGAAGAAGCTACTTGGGAGCTTGAGGATTCGATAAGAGAGCGTTACCCAAACTTATTTTCCGGTAAGAATTTTCGGGGACGAAAATTTCTTAAGTGGGGGAGAGTTGTGACGGCCTTAAAACGGCCCTAGTCGGAATGTGATTTCGGGACCACAAAACCGAGGCATAAAATGTATTAAATATTCATTTTGATGCCTATAATATGTGTGAATTCATGTGTGACATGTTTGGTGTGTCAATTTAGAGTTATAAATTTGAATTTTACAAAAAGGGACTTAGTAGTGAACTTTGATAATATGCTAGACAAATGTGTGAAGACTAGTTAATGCATGCATGCAAAATAAGGGATTTGCATGTCAAATTACCCACTTTTATGATAGTGGAGGGTAATGATGACCTAGTTTGTCATTTTGTGCTTTGTTTGTTGCTAATTAATTTTAATTAAAATAAGAAATTAGTTGTCATAAAAATTGAATTAATAAAGAGTAAATAAAACAAATGAATAAAATAAGGAAGTGATACTAACAAAGCTATTTTCTCCATCTTCTTGCCGTGAGTAGAGAAAGAAAAAAAAAAAAAGGAAACCCTTGAGTTAGGGCATATGGCAAAGTGAAGCACAAATAAGGTAAGGTTCATGCTATTTTCTTGGAAAACTTGTGAATTTAGTTGGTTTTGAAGCTCTCTTCTTTGTTCATGTTTGAAATTCTTGAGCCTTTAGTGTTAGAAGCATTCGGCCATGTGAGTAAGGGTGGAGAAATTGTGTTTTCTTTGATGTTTTGTTAAATAATGCAACTTGGATGTTGTTGAGCTAGTTAGATGTGTTTTTATGAGGATTTATGGATAGATAGAATTGATTTGCATGTTTTAGCTTCTTACTTCTTCATTACCGATTCTTAAAGGGATATTTTGGGATAGGTTGAATAATTTGCTAAATTGAATTGGTTATTTAGTGCTCTAAGTAGTCACGATAACAATTTTAGTTTGATTATTAATTTTGATATTCGGTCATATGCTTAAGTGTGGATTTGGCATTGTTTAAGAATGTGAGGTTAGCTTGACTTTTGCTTAATGGCTGAATGGGCTCTTTGGAATGCATGATTGAGTTGTTTTACTTTTGATTGCGTTTTGATCCTTAATTTGATAAATCGATTATGCAAATGGAGATACATATTTTGTAACATGAGTTAGTTAAACATTGCTCATAAGTTCACTAAGCATTCGGCTAGTGTATCTTTGTGCCAATGATTGCCAATTGTGGATTTAAGCATTTAGTTGTAAATTTGTTAAATGAACTAAGGTAAATGAAGATGCTAAATGCCTTAAGTGTATATGCATGCATTCGGCTAGCTTGGTGATATTGATTTGATTGGCAACTTTAAAAATTTCTATTAGGGAATATATGTGCATGATTAATAAAATGATTTGAGTGACATAACTTGTAAAGGTGAATATTCGGCCATGGGAAAATGCAAGAGGGATTGATGTTTCAGTTGTTATAATGTATGGTTGTGCAATGGCCGAATGTGCCTTTGATGTTGCTTTTGGATATTTTCGGGTGTCAAATTGATAAGTGGTTTGGTTTGTGGAGAAATCTGTTTGTGGATGAAATGAATGTGAATTTTGTATATATATGTTAAGGTCAATGACTACTCTAAATGGTGCCTTAGGAAATGCTATGTTTTAAGTATGTGCATAAGAACACTAAAGAATGAATTGGGTATAAAAATCTGCTTGGTACAGCAGCAGTAATGCGTTTTGGAAAAATCACAAAAAATTGTGAGAGTTGAATTAGGGGCTGAATAAATGGTGTAATTAAAGCTTAATGAGTCTAGTTTCTTATAAAAGAAACCTCACAAGCAATTGACCTGCCAATAAAGAGATTTTTAAAGTTGTGTGAAACAGGGTCAGAATGACTCCGGAAGCCCCTGTTCTGTATTTAGAAAATCACCATAAATTGCATAAAAATTTTTATGAGACAAAATTTATATGCTTAGACTCCTTAATGAGTCTAGTTTCTAATAAAATTGGTGAGGACATATTTGGAATTCTGTACAAGGAGAAATTTGGTTCGTAGTATAGAGTAGTCAGTTTAATCAAACAGTGAAATAGGGAAAATTTAGGAAAATTCTGGTAGTGATTGGCCAAACAAAAAATTATGAAAATTTTATGGATGGAAGATAAATGAGTCTATTTTCATGAAAAATTAACGACACTTCATTTGGAGTTTTGTAGCTCCAGTTATGAGTAAATTATTGAATGCTGCTCAGAAAATCAGCTTGTTGTGGCTTATGATATGTATGTGAAATGACCGAATGTGCGTATGTGTTTGTAATGAGAAGAATATGCATATATTGTTTGACTATAAGTGAAAATAATTCATTGAGATGTTTGAATAAGGATTAATAAAATTAAATGTTTTACTTAGCTCAAGAGCATAGAGGGACGAGTTCGGATAAAGGGAAGGCCAAAGTGGTCGAATAGCCAACTCGTAAATTCTCGGGAAAGTTCAAGGTAAGTTTTGAGTAATCGAATTTGGTATTTATGTTAAAATGCCATGACATACATACTGTTAATTGAACGATGTCCCATTGAGAAAGAAACCTTATTCACGTTTGCTATATAGCCGAATGGCTCATAGAGAAAAGGACCGAAATTGAGATTTGAAATGCATTGCTTATGTATGTGTGATCATTGGGCCGAAAATCTAGAAAAGAAGAGTATACGTGTATAAGTTTTGAATTATATGCATATTTATGATATAAAGTCGAGAAGCATATTATATGTTTGTATGCTCATGAATTGATTGCACAACAAGTGCAAAATTGCTATGTGAAACTTGGCAACATGCGAATATATATGTGTATGAGAATTCGTGATGTGAATCCGGGATTAAGTCCCGCTGACTATATGTGGAGATTACGTCCGGGTTAAGACCCGAAGGCTATATGCTGAGATGATATCCGGGTTAAGACCCGAAGGCTATATGCGGAGATTACATCCGGGATAGAGACCCGATGGCTATGTATAGAGAGTTTACCCGAGCTAAAGATCTCGATGATGATGCGAGTAAAGCCTAAGACTAATGGTCTTCAAGGTAACGATCGCTAATGAATTGCGCTGAGAATGTTAAGTTATACAGGTATGTACCCTTGGCTTATATGCAAGCTGAATTTTTGGACCGAATACTAAGGTCATTGTGTGATTGCATATGCGTCCATGAAATGAGATTATTAATATGGTCAAAGTACATTTAGCCTATGTGAAATGTTATGAGAATTTTGTGACATGTGTATGTTTACGTGAGTTTACTATAAGTGAAAGCTATCCACTTTCGTATATGATGTGAATGTATATGCGTGGAAAAAAAGGGGTGACGTACCTAAGAGAAGAGGGAAACAACAATACAAACAACTATGCTATAATTTGATGATTTATTTGATGTCATTGCTTAAAACTTACTAAGCATTGTAATGCTTACTCCGTTTCCCTTGTTTCCTCTGTTTTATAGATCTCTTTTTGGAAGCTACGGACTCGGGGATTGAAGCCTTAATCACCTACACTATCGCTGTTATTTTGGTACTTTTGATGGTTATTTTGGGTCAATGGCATGTATAGGCTAATCTCCTTTTGTTGATTCAAACTTCATTTTGAGTTGTAAATATTTCTAGCCATGCGAAAATGGCTTGCTTAGTCTTCGAGCTTGCTTATATGGGTTGGAGTGATTCTCATACTATTCGATGTTGTGGCATGGAATTTAGTTAGTACTTAATATGCAATGATTTTTCTAATATGATGTTTGGTTATCGAATTTGTTCGTTTTAGCCAATTCGTTAGTATGCTTATAGAACGATTTTAAATGAGACATGATGTATTGACCGAACCGACTTACAAGTGATATATTCAACTATAGAACTCAATGAATTCATGTCTAGCTTGTAACTGTGAACCTCGGTAGATTGTATTTTGATATGTAATACCTTAATACCCTATTCCGGCGACGGACAGGGGTGTAGGGTGTTACACACCATGACTCCGCCGCAACCATCGGCTATCGTCAACGATGACCGCCATCCACGGTGGCCGGAGTTTATCGAAAAAAGGCCATTTTGACCCTTTCTCCTCCCTCGGCCCATTTTCGAGACAAACACATAAAAAAACGAAAATAAAAGGAGCTCCGATTCGAAACTAAGGTAAGAAGATTTTTTTTGAAAATAAATCGATGTATTTGCTATCTTGAAAATAGATCTGCAATGTTGAATATATCCCTTAGAGAAACTATGAAAGAAACTTTTGATTTGCCGTGTTCTTTTTGGTATTTCTTGTGTATTCAAACAATTTTCAGAGCAAGCAATACACTGATTTTTCATGTCTTTTATAGCCGAAAGTAAAAATACAAAAATAAAATCCTTTGTTTTTTTCTCTCCTTTTTTTGTATTTGCTATTGTTGTTGCTGTATATTTTGTAGGTACAGAGGTGGCGTACGGAGGCCGTACGTGGGAGCAGCGGCGCAAAGGGAAACCTATGGTTTCTGTGAATGTTTGATTTTTGGGCCATTTGGGCCTGTTTTGTTGTTGGGCCATCGGGCTTTGTAATTTAGGTTGTAATGGACTGATGGACTATTAGTCTTTGACTTTTGTTTCTTTTTATTTTTTGATTTTGTGCCCGGGCTAAATTGGCCCATTACAGAGCTTTAACTAATAAAAGTCAACTTTACAATTTAGTCCTTTTTACTTAATTAACTATCTGAATGATAAATTTTCTTAATCAAACTTTAATACAACCCTAATAACATTCTGTAAATATTTTATTAAAACCTAATTTTTTTAAAACCACTTGACTTTAATGATTTACCACTTGAACCTAATTATTTGTTCAAATAACATAAATTATCAGATAAAAATTTATTAATATTATATTTGACTCATAAATATTAAATAATAATATTTATGAATCCACTCGTCAATTTTGTTACCCCGAAATCACTGTTTCCAACACCACTGAGAAATGGGCTATTACAACTCTCCTCCCTTAGGATATTTCGTCCTCGAAATTTCTTGCCAGTGAATAGGTTCAAGTACTGTGATTCCATCGATTCTTCTATTTCCCATGTAGCTTCCTCAACTCTATGTCGATTCCTCAATGCCCTGACTTTTGTAATTCGGTTTCTATGAATTCTGACATAAGTGTGTATCTGGTTCAATGGTTAAGTGTTCTGAGTGTGTGTGTGAAGTCTTGGGTTCAAGTCTCACCTTTGTTAATTTTTTGATTTTGGAATCAAGTCTTATCTGATTTAGTGGACTTTTATTAAATTATCTGTAAATTCACATCAAAATGAGCCTATTGGTTCGAGTGGTAAGGGAATCAATGTGTTAGGGGTCCTGTGTTCAAGTCCTTGTGTTAACGAGGGTGTTAATTTGTGCTCCGTTATTTGGTAGAATTTCAGTTGAACTGAAAGTCTGAGGAGGTTGAGTAGTGGATATAGTGGGATTTGGGTAAAACTTGTTTTCCCAAAAATCTCTCCTAATAAAAACTGACGTTCCTTCTCTTCCACTTCTATTTTCCCTCTTTTCCTTTTCTATAAAATTTTTCCCCTTTCTTTCCTCGTTTTATCAAAATTGTGCCTTCTTGTTGCGATTTTTTGAATCATGGTGTTCATTTGTTTAGTAAGTAGAGATAGTATGTTTTGTCGAGTAGGGAGTTTTTTGTTTAATTCTTTTGGTATGGTCGAATTCTCGTTGATATTGAACCTGTGTTTTGACAGCAGCAAATTGAGAAGATTGTGATTCACCTTTTGCAGAATTGTAGCCTAAAATCGTTCAAGGTGTTGGGGTAACGTTGAAAGCATGTTTTGATTTGTTGTTGGCCTTGTAGTTACAGTTTAATCGTGTGTTAATTCTAATTTTGAGCATTGGTATGGTGATCTTTAGGTCCTGGAGGGTTCGTGTTTGCTGTAAAATCAAAATGATACCAAGTGTGTACCCAAAACACGAAAATTTGAGTTTCGGTAAAAGCTGAAAGTGGCCACTATTGATACCACATAGGCGTGTGGCCGGCCGTGTAGATGGCCATATGTGAGACACTACCATGTGGGCGATGAAGGCATGGCTGTGCGCAACACATGGCTATGTGGTGGCTCGAGTGTGACCGTGTAGGCCACACGTGCCAAACCAAGTTAGACGTGTGGGCCTACACGGGCATGCCATATGGGCGTGTGGATTTTAGGTAAGAGGCGTGTGGATTTTAGGCAAGACATGTAGGCCCACACGCCAGTCACACGGCATGTGGGCCTATATTTTTGAAATTTTCCCTAAGGTCGCTTGGGTCATTTTGATCGACTGTGAGCCTACCGTAGGGTCAGTAAGGGATATCCAAACCCTAGTTTATGTGATTTGGTATTCTGATGGTATGCTCTGAGTAGGACATTATCATGCTTGACTATCTATTCTGTTGTATGAATGCCTGATATCTGTATATTAGTATGTAAAACATTTTTAATCTGTTAATTCTGTATCTATTATTCGTATCTGAATTGAGGAGGGATTTGTATATATGAAGGAACTATTCTATATAGCATAGATCGCCTATTTTTTGGTAGCTTGGCTGCATATTATCTGATATGTGTCGTAATGGCACGATGTGGTGTGTAGGGATAGATGGGTGCTTTTAACCCCACATGGTATGATGGGATGGTCAGAGTTGGTGTGTAGAGGATGGGTGTACGATTTTGCATATTTGCTATCTGAATCTGATATCTAAATATGAATCTGAACCTGTACCTGACTATTTATGTAGTAATCTGTGCATTTGCATGCTTATTATGTTGGGTTACACACTGAGTTTATGAAAACTCACCTTTGTTGTCTGTTCTGTTCAGGTAACCCACAGACTTAGGTAGATCGATGCGGTAGAGACTCAACGGTGACCACTCGTTCATAAACTATTTAAAGTTATTAATTTATGATTTTATTTATTATTTTGGTTTTGTTCTAAGAGTTTGTAAGTTTTGGGACACTCTGGACTTTATCATTTTTAATTGTTGATTTTTGGTTTGTTGATTTCCGGCGTGCTTGATAAATTATTTTATGAAATTGATGGTTTTTAAGCAAAAAGAGGTTTTTACTAAAACACGACTGCATTTTCAAAATATAATGGTTTTAAGGCTTCCGCTATAATAAGTTCTTGGCAAATGAAATAATTAAATGGTGTTCTCAATTAAAACTGTGAATGTTCCAATGAGACAACTCCGTATTCAAACCCCTACCTTGTGACACTTTTGGATTTGGCCATAATGTTTAGGGCAAGTTTAGGGTGTTACATTTAGTGGTATCAAAGTCATGTTGCAAAACTTAGGCTATGAATTTTGGGTTCCAAAATTTGTGATTTAAAAAGAATTGGTTTTCAAATATTTTTGGATAATTTGAGAGAGTATGTGGTACAATGAATCTCCCACGTCGATCTTGTAAGTATCTCTGTACTTAGATAGAGGTGTTCTGAAAAGTATCTCTGTACTTAGATAGAGGTGTTCTGAAAACACTATAGTTAGTACTTTCTGAAACTGTAGCAAAATAGTTAAAAGACTAAAACCTCAGAAAATGTTCTGAACTTCTGATAATTTAAGCATAAAACATCTGCTAATAAATACTGGAACTGATGCATAAAATTTTATAATGTAGATAAAACTTGAATTATACAATGAGCGCTCATGAAACTTGCGTAGGTGGCATTCGTGGCCGTGGAAAAGGCCGTAGGGGAGCTCGAGCTGAGCCTTTCTCTCTGGGTAGTATGCCGCACCTAGATACAATTGAGACACCAGTTTCACCTATTACTGAGACTGGGTCTCAAAGTCGTTCGACTGGGGATGACGCGTTGTCCCAAGCCATGTTGAGGAAATTGAAGAGGGTAGTTAGACCCCATTCTGGATCTAGGGGCCGTGGGTCAGTAACTAACGACTTTGGTCTAACGATGCTGAGTTGTTTAGGGGTGTCACTAGAGTCGCCCCTAATGTGGCTGAGTATTAGTTGGAGGCCACTGAGTTGTTTAGGGGTACCACTAGAGTCGCCCCTAATCTCTTTGATTTGCGATTAGGCTTATCAGTGGTGGGTGACAATTGAGGAGGGTACTTAGCCTGATCGTCTGAATTGGGATTTCTTTAAGACCACATTCCAGAGCAAGTACATAGGGGCGAGCTATATAGATGCTCGCAGGCGTGAGTTCATGAATCTCACACAGGATGATAGATTCGTGGCTGGGTATGAGGCCGCGTTTCTGAGGTTAAGCCGCTACGCTCAAGGCATGGTGACGTCAGAGTATGAGAGATGCGTCTGGTTTGTGGATACCTTGAAAGATAACTTGAGGTATTGATTGCTCTGTAGAGAGAGTGGGAGTTTGCAATTCTGGTTGAGAAGGCAAAGATCGTCGAGGATGTTAAGCACGTGGAGCGCCAGAATAGAGACCGAGAGAGAGGAAAGAATAAGAGGGATTCGGAGCCCTCTCGTTCTTTTCAAAGGCATAAGAAAAAGGCCAAACCTAATGGTAGGCGCCATCCAGGCGAGTGTTGGAGGAGGATTGGGGCTTGTCTAAGGTGTGGGTCTTTGGAACATCGTATCAGAGAGTGTCCATAGTAGGCAGATCAGATGAAAGCTTCGGAACTAGGTTCTGCACAACCTCAAAAGGTAGTTCGGCAGCCACCTTGGGGCCGTAGACCGACTAGGGGTGAAAATGGTATGAGTCGTGGGTAGAGAGCACCAGGCAAAGGTGTTGGTCAAATTGAGGCGAGACAGCCTACTCTAACGGTCAGTTTGTGCAAGTGTACACAGTCGCTCAAGTAATAAGTAAGTATAAAGAGTTATCGTCTTCACAGGGATTGTATTAATGCAAAGTCAATTAATTATAAAATTATATTAACAATTCGATAAATAAAAACTCAATTTGATTGGTAGTGATGATTAAAAAGAATTAAAATAATTAGATGCAATGATCCCTGATGCAAATTATCCTAAGTATGCAACTATATGAATGAAATAGATTTTAGCAAATTTAACACGATATGCAACAATTCTAACGTAAATAAACTAGGATAATTATTCTAATTAAACTTAATCTATTTTCAACATGCTTAATAACATTCGAAAAAACATTCCATGGCAACTCGACCTTTCATGAGTTTGAAAACCATTTTAGGATTTCTTAGTATTCATGTGAAGTAACAGGGACTGATTAAGGAATGAAACAATTTAATCACACAAATCTAAAAACTATGCAGATAACAGAGCCGTACTAGGGATGTTATGCAACCTACAATTTAATCGGTTTAATGATCTAAATTGAGCATGCACATTTCAATTATGCATCCATTAGTCGTCGTCTGGTTAGGATCGCTCAGCTAATTCAGGTGCATTTCAATCACATATGAACGAAATACAGACTTGATTTTAATTGAAAACATGATTGATTGAGGCACAAAATATTTTAAGCATGAATCAAATAAATATTATTTAATTAAAATAATCATCCTAGCTTAAATAAAATTAAGCTTTCATTTTTGAAAACAAGAACAAAGAACTCATAGCAAACATTCAAATTAAATTTAAGAAAAGAAAGATTAAACCCTATTCAGACGGCTGTCACCCAAGACTCTGAATGGTGAGAACTCCTTCGACTCTTGCTTGCTCCTTTGCTGATGGCTCTCCAAGGTGGCCAACCAAGGTTTCTTGATAGGCTAAATAGCTAAAACCTCTTAAGGAATGATGGTGGATGGTGTGGGGAGAAGAGAGAATTGAGAGAAAATGAGAGAAGAGAAGAGAATGGATGAATGAGGGATGATTTGAGAAGTGGGGTGAAGGGTCTTATTTATAGGTGAGGTTGGGGTGTGAGTTTACTAAAAATGGAAGTGTTCATCCACTTCAAATCCTTCCAAGTGTGGCCGGCCATACATGTAGGTAGGTAGCTGATTTTTAGCTTGATTCATGTGCCACATCACGCAGGAGCAAGACTTAGTCTCCGGTGAATCTTCAGGTAAATCTCTGATTTCTTTAAATCTTCAAGGACTTCATGCAATTAACCCAGATGTTGACTTATTAACCTCCATGTGCAGCTGAAATTAGGGGCTAATTTAGTCCAATTGGGGCGGCTTTGTAATTGAATTAAAACTCTCCCACCTGTCTGAAAATAACAGAAAAATCAGGGGACTAAACAATGCAAATTAACCACTTTAATTAATTAATTTTACTTAATTAATTAAGCCCAATTTTATTAATGAAACATATAGAAATAATTTATTAAATATAACTTTATATTTTATTATTAAATTAAATCATGCATGGCCCACTTTATAACTAAGAAATATAATATGCTCAAATTAATATAAAATAAGTCATTTTATGCATAAAAACCATATAATAAAACATAAAATTACATTTTAATAATTTCCATGTCCTAATTTCATTTTTCCACATATTTCATTAATGTAATAAACAATTACTAAGTTTTAATAATAAAATTAAGCAAAAAGGTGATGAATTATATAGGAAAAATCCTAAATATTTTCCCGTTTACACACCCCAAAACTTAAATTATTACTCGTCCCGAGTAATGTTTATGCACAACACCAGGTTTTGCTAAGGCAAATTTAGCTAAGAATGTGAGTAGCATCAATCCTCGTTCTATAATCATTCTTCAATAAATTCATGCTCATAGATCTTCTTCATTAATAATTACCTCATATGCACACATTTGAGAGTTTTATACTAAGTTTCAAGGTATGCCAACATGAATCATGGTATGCATGCATGCCATTGCCGAAAATAATATTCTTCATTCAACATAATTTATCATCAATCAAGCAAAACAATCATAAAGCTTATTTATGCTCTTCATATGTTGAACTTAGTATTTCCTCTCCACTAATGTAGGGGACATAATCATCAAATCAATAGGTCTTTCATAAGGCTGTAATGGGCTCGGTTGAAGGTAGGGGTGTAATAGCCCACTTTATACCCTAGTCGGAACGAGTGGTTTCGGGACCACTTAACCGAGTCAAAATATTATTTTTATTGCTTCAATATGTTTTACAGCATGATAGAATTACCGTGTGAAAGTTTCGTTTAGAAATTTTATCGTTTGACCGGTTGATTTGAGAAAAAAGATTAAATCGCGTAAAGCAATAAATTAGAGTTCTATTTTATAAATGGCTTATTTGATGATGGCTTTATAAGTGGAAGGCCTTAAATGGTTATTTTACCATTTCCTATGCTAGTGGACAATTATGTCCTTAATGAATTGTTTTTAAATGGTTTATTTTTTTTTAAGGTTATATTTGTCATTTGGTTAATAATATGTTATATGTTTAATAATATCATAAAATTCTTTCATAATTACTTCTTCTCCACCGATTATACAAACAAAAACTAAGGGTTTTCAAGCTTTTAACATTCGGCTACTTTAAGCTTCAAATTGAGGTTCGTTTTTGTTCCGTTTTCGATAATTTTTACGTTTTTGAGATCGTTGCTTCGTATACTAGTCGACCCATACCTCAATTTCTGATTTTGAACATGTCTTTGAAAAATGCCATTGATAAATTCATGTTATTTTGATGGATTTTGATGATTTATAGAATATTATGTGGAAAAATACAAGAATTTTGAAGTGATTTTTGATGAAAATGAGTTTAAGGATTTATTTGCAAAAAGATAGAATTTTTGAGGTTAAATTTGTGGTTAATTAAAAGATATATGCTTGTATAAGTCCCTTGAATATTCGGCCAAGGGAAATTTAGGGATTAATTGTGTAATTTGCTATTTTGTGTTAAAAGGGCTAAATTGCTAAGTGTTGAAAGTATAGGGGCTAAATTGCAAATATCTCAAAATATATGTTTTTGGATTGAATTGAATATGTGAGTTAGTAAATAGCTGAATTTTGCATTAATTTAGATAAAGACGATCGAATCCCGAAACTTGATCGGGGAAAACGAAAAATAGACGAGTAAATACGGGATTTCGAGGTAAGTTCGTATAATGAAATTTAATGTGTTTATGTTTATAATTGTTGTTAATGGAAGATATGACATATTAGTTGATTGAATAGCCTATTTGGATGTATACATATGAAATTGAAATGAAATTGTTACAAGTGAGAATTGAATACCGAGCCCCGTTAGAACCGTAGAAGTCGATAGGATACGAGTGACATGTCACTAGGGCTACAGGGTGGTTCGAGCTCCTGCATTTGTTGCGAACTCACCACGTGCTCATGAGCTATAGGTTTATCCTTCGGGATTACATGTTCAGCCTACGGGCTTACCGATTATCCTTCGGGATTATATGTTCAGCCTCTGGGCTTACCGTTCAGGCTCGAAAGAGCATATATGACGCATTGACGGATTACAGGTTATATGTATATACACTGTGTGTGTATCACCCGAGTATCTTTTGATGTTCTTATAGGTTCAACGGGCAATTACCGATACATGTTACATGAAGATTGAATGATATATGTATTACATGTTATATGAGACATGAGAATTACATGGATTATATGGTATAAGTTATATGAAATACATGTACAAGTATTTGAGCAATGATATGATACATTAATGTTGTGGTTGGTACATGAATGAATTTATATGTTACATGAACTAACAAGTGTATGCTTGTGAAATAGGCAACTTGAGTATATGAATTGAATTGGCATTGTTGTTGTAATTATCGCATTGATTCGGTAAGGTTTAATTTCTATATTATACGGACTTACTAAGCTTTAGAAGCTTACTCTCTTCATTTCTTTCACTGTCTTATAGATTCGAAAGCTAGCTCGATAATCGGACGAGTCGGAGATCGCCATCACACTATCTATCAAACTTTGGTACTTTTAAACCTTTTGTAAATGAAATGGTCATGGCATGTATAGGCTAGTACTTTTGTGAACATGATATGTTTTGGGAAATGATTAAGCTATGAGATGTGGCTTGGGTCATATGTGTTTATAATCAAGTATTAGAGTTATTCTTTGGCTATATGTGCTTATAGAAAGATATGTGATTTTGATGAGACTATAAGCTTGCATAATTGATATGTATATATGTGTTAATGAGTGCATGGAAATGGTCATTTAGGCCTTTGAGTTGGGGTGCTTGATTTGTGAATGAATTGAGATGATTTTGGGTCCTTTTTGTGCTTGAATTGGTATGTTTTAGGTTGGTAGAATGGCACGAAATGTTGTTGGTTAATGGCTAGTAGAAATGGCCCATATTGGGTGGCAAATTTGGCTTAAACCGAGCCTATAACGTGCCACACGGCCAGGGAACACGGGCTTGCGCTTCGACCTTGTGTCCCCTGCACCTTGATGTTTTGGTCAGTTTTGGTACACGGCCTAAACACACGGGCATGTCTGGTAACTTGTGGCCGTGTGAAATTTGGCAGTATAGTCAAACGGTCTGCTCTGTTTTGTACACGGGCGTGTCTGGCAGCCGTGTGATATTTGACAGTTTCGACCACGGGGTAAGGGCACGGGCATGCCTAGGTCGTGGGCGACACACGGCCTAACCCCATGGGTGTGTTGGACAGCCGTGTGGGATAAGTCAGATTTGACCACAGGATGAAAGGTTTGGGCGTGTCTGGAGGGACACGGCCGTGTGTGTAGAACACGGGCAAGGGGCACGGCCGTGTGTCCCTAACTTTGAAATTTTGCAAATGATCTCCTTTCTTTTAGCATGTTTCCAATTAGATTTCCAACAGTTATATGCATCATTTTATGGTCAATTGAAGCATGCTCTAATGATAGATGATACGCGATGGTTCTTGATTAAAAAGTTTAAAATTTTACTGCTCCGGTATATGTTACAAGTCCGGTAATGCTCCTTACCTATTCCGGCGACAGTTACGGGATAGGGGTGTTACAAGGGGCTTTAAGAGATAGGAAATTTCGATTTCAAAATCTTAACCTTTAACTCTGTCTTGGACTTGAAATTCAACCTTCTTCTTCAAGTGAACCTTTGGAACACCCCCAAACTTATTTTGTACCTATGTTCATATATTTTTCTTTTTCGAGACTGAGCAAACTTTTCTTCACTCTTTTGTGTTTTTTTTAAAATATGAGCACATACATCTTCTAAACATTTAAACATTGACTACCAAGACCACTTAAGTTAAGATGGGTGTACAAAATTGGGATAACTTTCAAAAGATGGGAACATGGCTTGTAATGTAGGTTCATTACAAGAAATAGGCCATTAAGCTCAAAATTTTGGTTTCAAGGGTCAAATGACGCAAGGTTGGCTTTGAAAGGCTCAAACGTTCCAAAGAAATGGTGCCTATATCATTTTAGATTTTTATATCTCCTAGGATTTCGCCTCAAGAAAGTCACTAAGTCAATTTTAAAGATATAAACCCTCATGTATGTCTAATCTCAAAAGAAACTAAGTTTTCATGGCAAACATTACCTACGGCTAAGTTCATACAATTATTCCATTCTTTACGATAACATACAATCACTTAGATAAAATCATCATTCATGCTTGCATACGAACTATCTTATTAAAACAATTCTTGAAACATTCATTTATTAAAGCATACTTATGAAAAAATTGATTGAAACAACAAAACTCGTGCAACCTATTTGCCTTACCCCCTATTTAAAAAGAAGCAATGTCCTCATTTCAAGAACAAAGTAATGAATGAAAACTGAACACCAGGTAGGGTTGAAAAAGAAAGAGAGGTGAGTCATTAAGACTGCTTAAATACCAAGTCTTTCCTCATAACCCGATCCTAGACATGTTCATTCCCATTACCACATTACTTAGCCTTTTTCTTTCTAAAGAAGTATTTATTCATGCTTGCTAAGTTTTATTTTGCAAAAATTAAATCCTAAATACGAAAGAAATAAGTTCCTAGAATAAAATAAAAAGACAAGAACCCCCCTTTTTATTTTCTGACTCATTCCCTTCGTCTTTCTAAGCTCCATCCTTACTTGCATCGTCACTTTCTTCCATCCATGTCTCGGAGATATCATCTGGGAACTCAGACACAAAAGTATTAGAGATATTCTTAAAGGTGTTTCGAATTGAATCATCTCTAATTTTTGCATATTTCTAGTAAGTTTGATGTTGTTTGTGCATGAACTTGCACATGTCCATCATAATTGGCAACTCCAATTTCTTTGAAGTACTTGCATGAGTTGGTATTGGAGTTACAAATTCGGGTTCAACACTCCGCTTAACTAGTTCTTCTTCTTGCTCAACCCTAGGTTCAGGGTTTGTAGTTCCTTCAGCTGGGTTAGGACCTGTTTGTTCTATTTTAGATTCTTCTTCTTCAGAGTCTACAACTACGTTACCTTCAGTTTTAGTAGCATTTGTCGACCCTTCGATTTCTGGCTCAGATGGCTGTGCTTGCTCATCTTGGTTCAGCTCTTGCACCCTTCCTACTAGTCTTTCAAGGTCATGAATTGTAATGCACCCTTGAACATATTGCCCCTTCAGCTTTGCTTGTGTTTTCACATGGGCCCATAAGCAAAGTGAAGTGATTAATGATGGGAAACAAGCATTTCCTTTGTTCTTTTTAGCACAATCATAAATCTCTTTGAGAATAATTTTCCCAACATTAATAGACTTTTCTGTCAAGATAGCATATAACAACAGCATCCGTTCCATTGAGATAGTGAAAATATGTGAGATAGGCATAAAACTATAGCGAACAAAGTAAAACCATACCTTTGCTACTGGCTTTAGGTATTCCCTTCGGCAAGAATGGCTCTCATACTTTCTTATAATCCATTAGGATCCCGGATTTGTCACAACATTAAGTACTTGTTGAAGTAAATCCCAATTGATGTTGTTCATCATAGGGTAGTGCTCATCTTCTTCAACATCAGGTAAATTGAACAAATCATTGATGGATTTAGAAGTAAGAGGTCTTTTTTCTTCGAACGACAACCTCGGTAGCATCTTATGTACTCAAACTTGCATAAAATTCTCAAACTAGTTCATCATCAGGAAGTGATCGAGTATCACAGAATCGTTCCCACTTGAGGGTATTGATTACTCTTCTAATCGGCACAGGAACAACCTTTACATCATTGCTCTTTAAGTTGAAACCTTTTTTCGGCATCATGGGTTGATGCTTGAATATTGAAGCAAACCTCTCTTTCACCTCTTCGTCAATCACAATTGGATTTTCTGGAGTAGTCTTTGATGATCTAGTTCTTTTGCGAGACATGATCATTTTTCCCAAAAATTCAACAAAGTTGCGGCAAAATAGGGAGAAAAGGATCGGCAAGGTGATGGGATTTGCTATGGCAAACCCTTGCGGTAGTGACAGAATTGTGGCAGAAACGAAAGCAACGTGCGGCAGAGACGAAAGCGACTTACGGCGGTAATGCCAATGCTTTGGCAAACCTTTTTTAGCGGCATTAGGGTATTTTGGCTAGGGGAAAAGAAAAAGAAAACTAGGAATTGCTTTAGAGATTTGAGGCTAGCGACACAAGAAGAGAATTTCGGGATTTTTTAGGCTAAGCAACTTGCTTGATGGATGTGAAAAGAAGTAGAATGAAGAGGGGTTTATATAGGAAAATTTAGGGCAACATGTAGCAAAATTTTAGCCACATTAGGGTTACTTGGGCAGCAAGAAATGGAAGTGGTGGCAAGGGCATAGATTTTTCCCTTCTTTTTGCTAACTTGGGCCTCAAATGTGGACTGTATGTATAAACTCACTTAAAAGAAAATTTGATTAGTACTTAGGCCAATTTTTGGCCTCCTTTATTAACATGAAAAAAAAATAAAAAAAAACAAAAGAATTTAAAATTAAAATAAAACTAGTACTTAAGAATTTGAAATTTAATTAAAATTTATTCTTAACAAATTACATTAAATTAATTCCCAGGAAAGGTTGGAGGGGTCACAGCGGTCCCGCTTAAATTCCAATCTCCTTAGACAGAATTAATTAAATGTCCTAAATTAAGAAAATAAATTTTAATTATTTATTTATTTACAAAACAAATTTGTGAAAAATCAAGGGTCTGTTAATTTGATCAAGGATTCAACTCACTCAACTTCACCATCCCAATAGTGTTTGAGACATTGACCATTAACTTTAAACGTACCTCCGTGATTGTCGTATAATTCAACAGCTCCATAAGGATAAACTCGATAGATGGTGTAGGGTCCTCTCCATCGGGATTTCAGTTTCCCAAGAAATAACTTCAGCCTTGAATTAAACAACAACACCTTCTGACCTTCCTTAAACTCGCGAGGCTGTATGTGACTATCATGCCATCTTTTTTATCTTTCTTTACACATTTTGGCATTCTCATAAGAAAACAACCTCAACTCTTCCAACTCATCCAATTGTAACATTCTTCTCTCACCGGCTTGCTCAAGATCAAAATTTAACTTCTTTAAAGCCCAGTGAACTCTGTTTTCCAACTCTAACGGCAAATGACATGCCTTCCCAAAGACTAACCGATAGGGAGTCATCCCTAGCTGTGTCTTAAATGCTGTACGATAGGCCCACAATGCATCATCGAGCCTTCGAGACCAATCTTTTCTACTAGGGTGTACTACCTTTTCAAGGATGCCTTTGATTTCACAGTTTACTCTTTCAACTTGCCCATTGGATGGGAGTTGATAAGTAGTAGCAATCTTGTGCTTAACATCATACTTGTCAAGCAACCATTTAAGCCACTTGTTCACAAAATGAGAACCTTCATCACTAATAATAGCTCTTGGTGTCCCAAATCGTGTAAACACATGCTTATGCAGGAATCGCATGACTATTTTAGCATCATTTGTAGGGTATGCTTCAGCTTCAACCCATTTAGATACATAATCCACTGCAACCAAAATGTACTTGTTTCCATACGAAGAGGGAAACGGGCCTAGGAAGTCAATGCCCTATACGTCGAATAATTCAATTTCCAAAATATTTTTTAATTGCATCTCATTCCTCCTTAATATGTTTCCGGTTCTTTGGCAATTATCGCAGTTCTTCACATAAGTGTAAGCATCTTTAAATAATGTAGGCCAAAAGAAACCTGCTTGCAAAATCTTGGCTACGGTACAGGAGCCACCAAAGTGTCCCCTACTTGGAGATGAATGGCAATGATATAAGATCTCAGCAGTCTCACTTTCAGCTACACACTTTCAGATTATGTTATCTGCACATAGTTTGAACAAAACGGATCCTCCCAAAAATAATACCGACTATCATGAAGGAATTTCTTCCTTTGTTGGTATGTCATTTCTCAAGGAATTATTCCACATGCAAGATAATTGGCAAAATCAGCAAACCAAGGAGTTTCATAAATTTGACTTACCTCAGATAGATGTTCATCAGGGAAGCTCTCGTTGATTGGTACATGTGATTGAGTTGCCTCATCTTGCTCTAACCTTGACAAATGATCAGCTACTTGATTCTCGACTCCTTTTCTGTCTTGGATCTCAAGGTCAAATTCTTGGAGCAAAAGTATCCAACGAATTAGCCTTGGTTTCGCATCTTTCTTGGTGAGTAAGTACTTAATGGCCGCATGGTCAGTAAATACCATAACTTTGGTACCTATAAGATATGAGCGGAATTTTTTCAAAAGCAAAGACTACAGCAAAGAGTTCCTTTTCGGTTACCGTATAATTAAGTTGGGCTCTTATCAAAGTTCTACTTGCATAGTAGATAGGGTGGAAAATTTTGTTTCTTCTTTGACCCATCGCAGCTCCAACAGCATAGTCACTCGCATCGCACATCAGCTCAAAAGGTGAGCTCCAATCAGGTGTAACAATTATTGGGGCTAAGATTAATCGTTTCTTCAAATCTTCAAAAGCTTCTAAACACGCTTTGTTGAAATCAAACACTGTATCTTTCTCTAACAATAAACATAGTGGTTTAGAAATTTTCGAAAAATCCTTGATAGACCTTCGGTAAAACCCAGCATGGCCTAAGAAACTTCTGACTCCTTTCACATTGATCGGAGCCGGTAATCTTTCAATTACATCCATATTCGCTCTATCAACTTCAATTCCTTTCTTTGAGATTTTATGTCCCAAAACAATCCCTTCCTTAACCATAAAATGGCACTTCTCTCAATTAAGGACAAGATTTGTCTCTTCACATCTCTTTAGTACCTTAGCTAAATTACTCAAGCAAATATCATAAGTGTTACCAAAAATAGAAAAGTCATCCATGAAAACTTCAACAAAATTTTCAACCATATCAGTGAATATTGCCATCATGCATCGTTGAAATGTTGCAGGTGCATTACATAAACCAAAAGGTATTTGCCTAAAAGCAAACGTACCGTACGGGCAAGTAAACATTGTCTTATGTTGGTCTTCTAAAGCTACAACTATTTGGTTGTATCCCAAATATCCATCCAAGAAACAGTAAAACTCATTACCTGCCAGTCGATCTAACATCTGATCCATAAAAGGCAATGGAAAATGGTCCTTCCGAGTAGCTTTATTCAGTTTTCTATAATCAATACAGATCCTCCACCCAGTAACAGTTCTTGTTGGAATCAACTCGTTACGCTCGTTTTCAACAATCGTGATCCCACCTTTCTTCGGCATGCACTTCACCGGACTTACCCACAAACTATCTGAAATAAGATAGATGATTTCTGCATCTAACCATTTGATTACCTCCTTTCTCACCACTTCCTTCATAATCGGATTAAGTCTCCTTTGCCCATCAATTCGAGCTCATTCACCCTCCTCTAAAATGATTTTGTGCATGTAGAAAGAAGGGTTATACCTCGAATGTCAGCTATGGTCCAACCAATTACTTTTTTTAATTTCCTTAGAACAGTAATTAGTCTCTCTTCTTGATCTTCTGTTAGGTTTGTTGAAATAATCAAAGGCAAAGTAGCACAGTCACCTAAATAAACATAGTTCAAATGGGAAGGGAGTACCTTTAGCTCGAGTTTAGGTGGTTCATCGATTGACAACTTGGGTTGAATAAATTCTCTGACTTCTGACTCCAACAGTTCAAACCGTGTGGTTTGAATAAACTTCCTCAAATTGGCTTCCATCACAGCCATGTTCTCTTCACTTTCTTCATCTTCCAAAGGGTCAAACTCTAAGGCTTTCTCCAATGAATCTTTTTCACAATTTCTTTCCATAGACACCAAGGTCTCTATTTCTTCCATAACTAAACACTCTTCTACTGGATCGGGAAATTTCATTGCTTTCAGAATGTTAAAAGTTACCTGATCGTCTTGAACTCGCATAGTGAGTTCGCCTTTCTGTACAACAATTAACATTCTTCTCGTGGCTAGGAATGGTCTTCCAAGGATGATCGACACTTCCTTATCTGCTTCAAAATCTAAGATAAGGAAATCAGCGGGAAAAATAAATTTATCAACTCTTACCAAAACATCCTCGATCTTTCCTTCGGGGTAAGCTATAGATCGATCTGGTAGCTGAAGCGTCACAGTTGTAGGTCGTACATCACCTACTCCTACATCTTGAAAATGGACTTAGGCATCAAGTTGATACTTGCTCCTAAGTCACACAAAGCTTTACCATTATAAAATTCATCGATGTTGCAAGGTATTGTAAAGCTTCCTGGGTCCTTCAACTTTGGTGGCAACTTGTTCCGCAAAAACGCACTGCACTTCTTTATTAAAGCAACAGTCTCATACTCACTTAGTCGTTTCTTTTTGGATACTATATCCTTCATAAACTTCACATAGTTCGGCATTTGTTCTAAAGCCTCCACCAACAGGATGTTGATGTGTAGCTGTTTCAGAACATCGAGAAACTTCTTGAACTGCACCTCATGTTTCTACTTATGTTGTTGCAATCTTTGCGGATATAGAGGTGATGGAACTTTAGGTTGGATCGGACAACTCTTCTGAGTAGATAAATCTGCATACAAAGAAGATGTTAAAGTATCTAAATTTAGTAAGTTAGGATTTACCTTGTCAGACTTGGTAGATTCTGACTCTTTTGGTGTAGGAATTTTAGCGGCTGGTTGTCTTTCCTATTTCCTCGTAGGATCATCTTCAACATCAATCACTTGGGGCTCTAGATCTTTACCACTTCGTAATGCCACTACCTTGATATGCTCTTTACCTAAGTTTCATGGATTCTCAGTATCGCTCGGCAAAGTTCCTTACGGTCTATTGCGAAGCTCTGTAGCTAACTGACCCATTTGGTTCTCCAAATTCTTCAGTGTTGCTGCTTGCCTCTAGATCAAAGCATCATTTTTCGCCATGTATGCCTTTAATAAGTTCTCCAAACTGTTTGATGACTCAACTTGGGCTGGCCTTGGAGCTTGCTGAATATACCCTTAGGATTGGTTGGGTTTCTGATGCATAAAGTTGTTCGGTCCATTTCCTTGGTTGCTCCAAGAAAAGTTAGGATGGTTATGCTATGCAGGATTGTAGAAGTTGGACTGGGGTCGTTGTCCATTCCTATTTTACTGCTGGTTCCCCACATAGTATATTGACTCGGGATTTGACGGACAATTCTTAAAAGAATGACCCTCCCTACAATATACACAAGAAACTAGTTCAAACGGACTTGGTGGCTGAGCTGCAAAATTGTTAGAGTTGTTAGTGGTAAACTGTTTTAACATCAAGGAGATAGACGATACCTAAGCTGATAATGAAGTGAGAGCATCAACTTTGTGAACTTCGGCTACACGTCTTCCTGAAGTTGTACGATTTGTTGGCTATTGATAGTTGTTGCTTGTGATCCTCTCGATGATCTCATAAGCCTCGTTATAAGACTTAGACAAAATTGCACCATTCACAGAAGCATCTACCATCAATCTCATATGCGCATTGAGACCATTATAGAATGTCACCAACTGAATACAATGCAGAATCCCATGATGAGGGTACTTGCGAAGTAACTCTTTAAATCGCTCCTAAGCCTCATACAAAGACTTGTCATCTACTTGTTGGAAAGTTGTAATCTCGTTCCTTAGCTTAGTGTTCTTGCTAGGTGGGAAATACTTAACCAAAAACCTCTATACTAATTCTTGCCATGTAGATATGGAACTTGGTGGCAAAGAATTAAGCCATGCTCGTGCTTGATCTCGCAACGAGTATGGGAACAACTTCATCCTCAGTGCGTCCTCAGTCACACGGGCTGTCTTGAATGAATCACTCATCTCCATAAACAATCGAAGGTGGAGATGTGGATCTTCCGTGGGCATACCACTGAATTGGCCCACCGTTTGTATTATTTGAAACATCACCGGTTTCAATTCGAACTGGGTTGCCTTAATATTTGGCCTTCTAATTCCTAGATTCAACTCATTGAAGAGTGGCACAACATATTGTCTGATACATCTGTCCCGATCATCGGCGATGAGGATGGGATTTCGTAGATAATCAACTTCATTACCTTGGTCTTGATTTTGATTTCCGAGGTCCATCTCGTTTCATCTTTGGGCTGTTCGTTCATGTCTTCTTTGTCTAAAGGCCCGCTCGATTTCAGGGTCTACAGGGAGTAAATCGATAATCTGATCTATGCTCATAAACTCCTGAAAGAAATTCACAAAATTAAAAAGAATAAGTTAGTAATGTTAGAAATAAACCAAATTGAAAATAAATAACTTCACAAAAAAAAATAACTCTGGCGACAATTAACAATCCATGGCAACGGTGCCAAAAACTTGTAACGGTCGGTTTATGCAAATGTATACAGTCGCTCAAGTAATAAGTAAGTATAAAGAGTTATCGTCTCCACAGGGATTGTATTAGTGCAAAGTCAATTAATTATAAAATTATATTAACAATTTGGTGAATAAAAACTCAATTTGATTGGTAGTGATGATTAAAAAGAATTAAAATAACTAGATGCAATGATCCCTGATGCAAATTATCCTAAGTATGCAACTATATGAATGAAATAGATTTTAGCAAATTTAACATGATATGCAACAATTCTAACATAAATAAACTAGGATAATTATTCTAATTTAACTTAATCTATTTTCAACATGCTTAATAACATTTGGAAAAACATTTCATGGCAACTCGACCTTTCATGAGTTTGAAAACCATTTTAGGAGTTCTTAGTATTCATGTGAAGTAACAGGGATGGATTAAGTAACAGGGACGGATTAAGGTATGAAACAATTTAATCACACAAATCTAAAAACTATGCAGATAACAGAGCCGTACTAGGGATGTTATGCAACCTACAATTTAATCGTTTAGTGATCTAAATTGAGCATGCACATTTCAATTATGCGTCCATTAGCCGTCATCTGGTTAGGATCGCTCAGCTAATTCAGGTGCATTTCAATCACGTATGAACGAAATACAGACTTGATTTTAATTGAAAACATGATCGATTGAGGCACAAAACATCTTAATCATGAATCAAATAAATATTATTTAATTAAAATAATCATCCTAGCTTAAATAAAATTAAGCTTTCATTTTTGAAAACAAGAACAAAGAACTCATAGCAAACATTCAAATTAAATTTAAGAAAACAAAAATTAAACCTTATTCAGACGGCTGTCACCCAAGACTCTGAATGGTGAGAACTCCTTCGACTCTTGCTTGCTCCTTTACTGATGGCTCTCTGAGGTGGCCAACCAAGGTTTCTTGATAGGCTAAATAGCTAAAACCTCTTAAGGAATGATGGTGGATGGCGTGGGGAGAAGAGAGAATCGAGAGAAAATGAGCGTGGGTTGGGGTGAAGGATGAATGAGGGATGATTTGAGAAGTGGGGTGAAGGGTCTTATTTATAGGTGAGGTTGGGGTGTGAGTTTACTAAAAATGGAAGTGTTCATCCACTCCAAATCCTTCCAAGTATGGCCGACCATACATGTAGGTAAGTGGCCGATTTTTAGCTTGATTCATGTGCCACATCAAGCAAGAGCAAGACTCAGTCTCCAGTGAATCTTCAGGTAAATCTCTAATTTCTTTAAATCTTCAGGGACTTCATGCAATTAACCCAAATGTTGACTTATTAACTTCCATGTGTAGCCGAAATTAGGGGCTAATTTAGTCCAATTGGGGCGGCTTTGTAATTGAATTAAAACTCTCCCACCTGTCTGAAAATAACAGAAAAATCAGGGGACCAAACAATGCAAATTAACCACTTTAATTAATTAATTTTACATAATTAATTAAGCCCAATTTTATTAATGAAACATATAGAAATAATTTATTAAATATAACTTTATATTTTATTATTAAATTAAATCATTCATGGCCCACTTTATAACTAAAAAATATAATATGCTCAAATTAATATAAAATAAGCCATTTTATGCATAAAAACCATATAATAAAATATAAAATTACATTTTAATAATTTCCATGTCCTATTTTTACTTTTCCACATATTTCATTAATTTAATAAACAATTACTAAGTTTTAGTAATAAAATTAAGTAAAAATGTGATGAATTATATAGGAAAAATCCTATATATTTTCCCGTTTACACCTGCGTTGGTTTATGCTGCTCGACATTGAGAGGATAGGGATGCTCCAAATGTTATCATCGGTACGTTTTTAGTCTTTGATGTCCCTTATACTGCTTTGAAAGATATAGATTCTACACACTCCTATGTAGCTAGTACTGTATCGAAAAACTTGGGAATATCTGTTAAGAGTTCTACTAGTGAGGCTACTATACTGAGTCCGTTGGGGCAGTCTGTCCAGGTTAGTAAACTTTATAGCGACGTCCCGTCAGAGGTGTAAGGGGCGGTATTTCTGGCAGACCTGATGGAGTTTCCTTTTAGGGAATTTGACTTGATCCTGGGTATGGACTGGTTGGTTAAGCATCAAGTTAGTTTGGATTGCACGACTAAGAGGGTCATTTTTAGAACAGAGGATGATAGTGAGGTGGTTGTGATCGGTGACCACCGAGATTATCTGTCCAATGTGATCTTCGCGCTTATGGTTGAGAAATTGGTTTGGAAAGGGTGTGAGGCGTATTTGGCTTATGTTAGTGATTCTGCTTTTAAGGACTCTGCTATCAGGGATATTAGAACTGTAAGGGATTTTTCAAATTTTTTTCTGTGGAGTTACCGGGTTTACCCCTTAATCGAGAGGTTGAGTTTGGTATTGAGCTTCTACCGTGTACAGCTCCAATATCCATAGCTCCCTATCGAATGGCACTTAAAGAGCTTACAAAGCTTAAGGCCTGACTTCAAGAGCTTCTAGATCATGGTTTCATCCGTCCTAGTGTGTTTCCGTGGGGGCACCAGTTCTGTTTGTTAAGAAGAAAGATGGGCCATGAATATGTGCATCGATTATCGGTAGTTGAATAAGTTGACTGTGAATAAAAGTGACGTACTAATTATATTATGACAAGCGTAAAATAAAGAGATGATATAAAGAACATAAAAATAAACTGGAAAATAGATAACCAAATTTAAGTCAATTTCTGTAGGTAGAAGATTAACTCGCATCCATGTTCATGATTAACTTCAAATTCAAGTTTTAACAAATTAGCCAACAATTAACCGATTGAATACCTTTCGACCTATAACTAAATTAATTCATTGATTTAACCTACTTATCTTTCGACTTGGTATCTTAAATTGAGATAGATTAATTGATGCTAAGTAGACTATCCTTTCGGCCTCTACCTAAGTTTCTTCCTAAGGTTGTCAATCCTAGCGTTTAATTTCTCTTAACCTATACCAACTAAGTTGTAATAAACTCTAAACCCTTAGCCAATCACTCTCACTTCTGCTCGTCAACCTTCGTAAGGTTCTTAGTTCATGGCTATTCTAGATTCAATTTTCCCTAATCGGATTTTGCACATTCAATAGAAACATTAAAAGAAGAGAAGGGAAAAGAGAGATCTAGATTCATAGATAATGGTTAAAGCTTGATTGTAAAACCCGTAAAAACAAATGTTGATTTTAATGTGATTAAAATAGAAAAGAAAGTAAACAAGTCAGTTTGCTGAAAAGAACAAAATTGAAATTGAAATTGAATTAAAAAAATGTTTGGACAGAAAAACTAAAATAAAAACCCTAAATCTAATAACAAGAAAATTTAATAATCCAAAGAAGCCCTCCTAATTAAGTCTTGAGCACCGATATTTATAGTAGTGTTGTTAGAATACCAAATTAGCTTAATTACAAACTGTTCAATATGTTAATTAAGGTTGTATGGATGAAAAACACCCTCAGCTAATAATTGGGCCTCATCGAACGGGTGTCGTGACATCCCATAGCCGGTGTCGCAACATCGAACATTGAATACTCCACTTTTTGGTTTGAAATCAGTTATCACGACATTAGACGAGTCTTGTCAAGACATTGAAGACTGGATATTTCCCCTCTAGGTTCGAAGTTTGTTGTCACGACAACCTACGGTTGTTGTCGCGACATTGGACATCGAATGTAACCCTTCTTGGTGTGAAGTTTTTTGTTGTGACGTTAGGAAGTTGAAGTCATGACATCAATGGCTGGGTGTTCCCTTTGAGGTTTGAAGTTTATTATCGTGACATCTTCTCTTAATGTTGCAACATTAGGGGTAGTCCACTGACTCATTGGCTTAAAATGTCATCCTACAAACTTAACTTGTAACACCCTTTACCCATGTTCAATGCTGGAACAGGATACGAGTATTACTAGAATAACATACATGTAATCATAATAAATTGAGACATAAAATTATTATCTAAATTAAAACCCTTCAACTATTCATTCATCCTCTAGACATTAAATTCACATACATCATAAACTTGTAATTTATCTAATATTAAACCATATCGATAACATAATATGAGTGATATATCAAATATTAGAAATCAACATTTCAAGTAATATTATTACAATATACAACAACATACTAAAGCCTTCTATACATGCCATAGTTCCAAAATATGTTTACAAAATACCAAAAGGAAGGATGGATAGTGTTGGTGAGCTTCCGACAACTTTTTCGAGTCATGAACAAACTCGATTACACTATAAAATAAGACAAGAAAGAAAAGGAAACAAAGTAAGCTTATAGCTTAGTAAGTAATATGTAAATAATAAAAATAATAAACTATTAATGGCATTTATAAATCCAAAAATATGTTTCCACAATTATACAACCTTAATCTCACATGAAATTACCATTTACTAAAATTCAGTACAAGTTGTCCATTTGAGTCTTAGTCACTAAATTATTTTTATTTGGAGGTACGAAGTTCTGAATTAAGATCTGTAAATTTTCTCAGAAACTAGACTCATATGTCTTCTTACCCTAAAAATTTCAGAATTTTTGGTTGAGCCAATTAATATAGTTTATTCATTAAACCTTCCCCTATTTCGCTACTCGACAGTCCTAACCACTCTTCACTAACATTATGATTTCTTTTTATACAAAATTCAAAAGATGTTTTCGTTTTTTTTTCTAAAAATATACTTAATAAGGAATATAACCATATAAATTATATTCTATAACTAGTTTTTTACAAATTTTAATGATTTTTCCAAATTATAATAGGGGATCACGAAATCAATTTAAACTAGTCTTACAAAAATTTAAATAACTCAAAATATAGAATTATTTTACTTTCCCTATTTCTTTTATATGAAAATAGACTCAATAAGATTTAATTAAACATCTCATTCAACCTCCAATTCAATGTTTACTATTTTTGGTGATTTTTCAAATTCACCCCACTACTGCTGTCATAAACTGTTTTATTTCTGTTTTCACCTTTTTCATAAATTTTCTCATATCCATTTTCCAATAATGCTTGTACACGTCAAACTTACCGAAGTTTGATCATTTATCAAACAAATTACTCATATGCTTATATACACATATATCTACACTTAATCTTTACATAGTCACACTCATTTTTCACTTGGCTATATTCTCATTGAACACTTCGGAATAGAATGATAATAAATACTCGATGGCTTGCACATAGTACTACCTTTGAAGCTAAGATTAATTGGTGCACATAGTAGCCTTCACTTAGTACTACACTTGTGACCAAAATCATTCCTTACACATAGTGGCTTGCACCTAGTACCACATATATGATCAAAGTTATCGGGTACGCATAGTAGCCTGCACATAGTACTACACATGCGACCCTAACCATATGGTACACGTAGTAGGTGGCACTTAGTACTACACATGTGACCTAAGCCATCATGAACACATAGTAGCCTGCACATAGTACTACACATGTGTTCTAACCCCGAATCATTCGTATCTTTTCTATTCCAAAGGTTCAACAGGGAAATCCCTCACCTTTCAACGTTTTACCAATTCATCCATACTCAATTTCAATTCATATTTTACCTCAAGTGAACATTCAATATGCAATCAAATCTCATATAATAACAAAATATTATAACATAAGTAAAAAAAATATATTATTTACATACAAACTTACCTCGGTGCAAAATATAAAAATTTTGCAATTTAGTCCACAATCTTTTCCTTTCCCCGACCAAGATCGATTCCATGTCTTCCTTGATTATGAGCTTGAGAAGTTGAAGAAACCCTAGCTATGGTGTCCCTTAGAGTTTCGGCCTACTTGAAGAAGATGGACAACATTTTGCCATCTTTTTTTCCATTTTAATCTTTGAATTACCAAATGACTAAAATACCCTTCATTAAAATTTTGGTTCTTTTTATCTATGTATGTCCATTTTTTTCCATGAAAACCAAATGGTATAATTACCATTTAAGGACCTCTACTTCAATTATGCTCTTCAATTTAATCCTTTCCTATCTAGAACTCATATTTATCAACTTTTTCAAACAAACCCTAATAGGCAAATTAGACACGTAATTTATAAAATTTTCTATCGATACTCTAACACATGCATCTAATCACTTGGTAAATTATAAAAATTAATCAAAATAAATTTTTCTACTTCAGATTTGTGGTTTCGAAACCACTTTTCTGTTTAGGCCATAAATCAGGCTGTCACATAACCAACACATTAGTCCTTCTTTAGGCCCAAATTGCCCTAACAGGTCATAGAACACACTAAAATGCTCGTTTTATTGAATTCAAAGATAAAATTACTAAATATATAAATTGAATAAAATGATAACAACTTACTTGAATACGATCTTAGTAAATGTTTAAAAGAGCTTAATTTGCCACAATCCGTTGTGGCAAATCAAGTTGTTCTCAGATAACAGCTATTCTAACACCCCAACCTTTGTATGTCTACTTCTGTAATTAATTGGCACAAATATATGTCTGCTTCAGTGGTTAAGTGTTCTGGGTATGTGTGAGAGGTCCCAAGTTCAAGCCTTACCTTTGGTAAATTTTGGAATTTTTCTAACTTAAGCCCTAACCTTACTCAGTGAGCTTATATTTAACTAATTGTTAATCCATATCAAAATGAGCCTGCTGGTTCAAGTGGTAAGGGAGTCTATGTGTTGGAGGTCCTGTGTTCGAATCCCTGCATGAGGATGGGAATTATTTTTGTCAATTTGGTGTCTGAGAGTTTTCGTTGGCTAGAGTTCTGAGTAGTGGGGAGTTTGATGGAGAAAATACTACAGAGTTAGGATTGTGGGGGCTATCAAAATATTTTTTTTCCATTTTCTTTTTCCCAAAAAACTCCACTCTTTTTGACATTATGCTCTCTCCACCTTTTTAACGAATTTTTCTTTTTGACCCTCCCTCTTCCTCTTCCTTCGTTTCTTAATCTATCTTCTTCTTTGTGTATAGTAGATAACAATCGCACGAGTTTGGTAAGTTTTCCACTCCTTTTTGTTGTATTAGTATAACGGTTGAATAGAAAATCTAATTTCTCTACAATTAATAATGTAAGAGAAGGCTTTGAACTATGATTTTTGCCCTTTTTGTTTTAGTGGTGTTAACAGAGGTTTTTCTTCGGCGGTAAGTCAAGATTCTGATAGTTTAATTTTGTCAAATTCACTCGTTAATTTGCTAAATCGGTGTTGGGTACTGATCTCGTGATTATTTGATGAAGTAATAAAATCGATCGTACCTGAAAACTAACTATTATCACGATAAAAGGCAAGCGCACCTATCGAGTAGTAGTATAGCTAGTGGCAAGACTGGAATATCGAATCCAAGGAACTAAAAGTACTAGTAATGACTTCCTTCCTATTATCTAGCCTGAGAAATAAAAGGGGTTTGGTTGTAAACTATTTTAAACTAAACTAAAGGAACGACAAAGAGTAAATTGGGAAATTACTTTTGGGAAAACTGATCGATAAGGGCAATACCTAAGGAAGAATCCACCTAGACTTCACATGTTATCTAACTCTGAACTAGACGATTTCTTCATTTGACTTGATTCGTAGAGATCCTAAAATTATGTTAATACCTCCGTCGAGGATAAGAACAACTAATCCTAGGTTGATTAATTGAAATCTCTTTCTAATTAAAACCCCTAGTCTTGCATTAACTCGATCTATGGCTCTCCATATTAGATTTGACTCTAATCCGGCAGATTTTCGTCTTCCTATGTCTAGGATTGTGATCAACTCAGCTTAATTGTGTTGGATCTACTCCTATACAGGGACTTTTGCTCCTCTGTATAAGCACATTCGACTTAAATTAATATCCCAGAAATATCAATTCAAGAATTAAAAACACAATTAAGAACAAATCAAATATTTATCATATAGTTCAGATAACAATAACAAGATTCATCTTAGGTTTCATCCCTCTTAGATATTTGGGGTTTTAGTTCATAATTATAAAAAAAACATCTCAGAATAAATAAAATAACAAAACATAAGAAAACCCAAAATTCCTGAAAGGATAGAAGGGAGATCCTCTATCTTGATGTAGATCCTGGCTTTTGAGATGGATCAATCGGCTTTCCTTCGAGTAATTCCCTGCCTTTAACCCTCTGTCTTGGCGGGAATAATGTACACCCTTGTAGTTGCCTCCTAAGGTCTTTATATAGAGTTTAGAGTGTCTTTCTTAGCCCCTAAGTAGCCTTTTCCGAGTGAAATTGAACTTCATCATGACAAGGATATGCCCGTGTGCCACGCCCGTATGAGTCGATATGGAGGCCGTGCTCGGGCCTGTTAAAGTGGCACGGCTGTGTGGGTTTCCCCTGTGAATCGATTCTAGGCCGTGCTTAAGCCTGTTTATGTGGCACGCCCGTGTGACACGCCCGCGTGGTGAACTTCCAGGCCGTGTTGATTCCTTACTTTGGCCCATTTTTTCCATTTTCGGCCCGTTTCTTGTTCTTTTCACTCCCTTAAACTCACATGAGTATAAAATATAAAATTAAAGGTTTAGGAGCATCAAGGAATAATTCATCCATAAATGTGCTAGGCATGAGGTAAAAACATGTATTATTTAAGGTTTATCAAATACCCCCACACTTAAGCCTTTGTTTGTCCTCAAGCAAAATCTCAACCCACAATTAAAAGTCATTCTTCATAACTTATAACCCTTATCAATAATGTTTTGAACCAATCCACAAGTAATCATACATTGAAATTCAACCAAAAGAAAATTAAAGTCTCAAATACTCTAAGTTGAGAATTTTATCATAGAAACATAGGGTTTCTCTCTTCTGCTCAGTAGTTTTCTTTTAATTCAAAATCAACAAGAGTTGATATCCTCACTGAAGATTCACTTTATCCACTCAAAGTGTTTAGGGTTCAAAAATTTAAGCACTCAGTAGTCAACCTGAAAAGTTATTACCATAAGCTTGCAGGAAAATCAAATCTTCACCACTATGTATTGATATGACACATCGATCAAATGGTCTTTAAATGGTTGTAATGGGGTTTTGGTTAGGAGTGTGGTCACAAGCTGAAAAAAAAGATGGTTAGAATCGAGATTGAATTGAAAAATCATCTAACTAGAAAAATCTCTATCACTAAAACATATTCCTAGAATAAAGCCTTTTTGATGACATCGTTTTGGATTCAAAAGCTTATAATAGAAATATGCAAAAATATTGAATTACAACTGAAATATGAATTACAACTGAGTTAAATGTATATACACTTTTTTTTAAGAACAAATCAAATAACAATAAATTGAATATTTATAAACTTTACAAACTGAAAAGGAGAACAAAGCTAGATGATTATTCAACTCAAATCTCAACAAAAATAGGGATCAAAATAATTTAAGGGAAATCAACAAAAACTAGATTATAGGTTACTATTGAGAGTAAGTCAAGGAATGGGTTGTTAGGCTCAATTGGGTTCACTAGGGGTTAATTTATGAAGGTAGAAGGAATGGGTTGTTAGGCTCAATTGGGTTCACTAGGGGTTAATTTATGAAGGTAGGCTTTTATGGAGTAAGAGGGTTAAACCTAGGTGCCTTTATCATTTCGGTGTATCAAATCAGTGATGTGGTCTCGACATGTATAATCGAAGCAAGTTCTAGAATAACAAATCAGTATTGACTCATTCAAAGCAATAATAAAAGTGAGAACGAAAGGATGTATGCTCAAAAGGCTCAAAAATCTCACCAGAATTATGGTTTTTGATGTCAATCCTACGAATTTCAAATTTCAAGATAATACTTAAAATTGGGGAAAACAACCTAGAAAAATTGTAAATTCTCAAAAATTTTAACTTATCATGCTTGATTCTCTAATGTTTTAAGTTTTGAATAATCAAAGCATAAGTACCTATGTCTTAATTCTCAACATATTAATACAAATCATAAATCAATCAAAATTCATCTTAATAAGGGATTGAGAATAATGCAGAGAGTGAAAGTAAGAATTTGAAATTTGAGAACAATGCAACAAGTTCGTGGCAAAAATTTTCAGGGGTTCAAAGATAATACAAAGAATGAAAGTGAGTTCTCCCCCCTCCACACACTTAAGATGTACATTGCCCTCAATGTACAAAGATACATTAGTAGCAATAGAAGCATAAAATCATAAGATAGGGAGAGAAGTGAAACTCCCTGTATGTTGGATGAATTCCTTGAGCTGGGTGTGAAGATTCGTAGGGAATGGTGTTTATTCGCAATTTCCATGACAAAAAGATATGATGATCGGGGTCGTGGTGGCTATGGTCGTGGTCGTGTAGGAACCAGCAATCGTGGCAGGGTTTTCCCCTTAGATACGAATATGAGATGTAAAACTCTTTTGAAACTGCGATAGCATTTATCAGTTTTAGGGAATTTAGATTAGCAAAATGTACTCGTTAAGAAATAACCAATATAAAATAATTGAAATAAAAGAAACTAAGTTCTGAAAGTACTAAAATTTAAATAATGAAAAAGATAAGATAAAAGAAAAAGGAAAAATAAAAATGAAAATAAAGGAGAAGATAAGAGGACTCGTGAGTCCTAATCTTCAGATAGTTCGTGAGGTGGGGACGATGGTGCGAGACGAAGATGCTTACAAATCTGAGCTAAAGTAGTATCAATGTGATCGAATCACTGAAAACATTGTTGCTGGAATTGGGCGAACTGTTCAGAAGTGACGTAGCCTGAAGCTGCTACATGAACTGGGCGGCGAGTAGGTGGTGGCTTAGTCGGTGGCTTCTCCTATGGTGGGACATTATCAGTAATGTCCTCGGGGTCCTTCTGCTCAGCATTCTAGAATAGGCGGTATTGTGGAGGATCAGTCCCGTTTGGCGCTGAATCATCCTCATGTGAAGCATGCTCTAGATGCCCTGTGGGGACATCTGGCCAACGAGAGTATAGGAGGATGTTTGGGTTGCAGTTTTGAGTAGGCTGAAGTAGAGGGCCACTCGCGTGATGTATGGGCCCATCGAGATTACACCCCTACGGTGTCGATCTATCTGGTGCTGGATGGCATGGGCGATGAAATAGGCGAGGTCGATCACGTGTGCGTGTGCCATGCTCCACAAAAAGTAGGCGTCGTGGGTGTTGATGACGCATGTGCTCTTGCGTCTTCCTGTCAATGTATGCGCGAGTAAGGCATGAATGTGCCTTAGTGAAGGGGCGAGAGCTGTCGCCTTGGAGCGACTGGGGTCGTATGTGGCCGAAACTGGGACTAAGGTCTGCCAACACTTGACTGGAGAGAGATGTATGTGGCGGTGGAGCTCGGAAAGGTTCTCCTCCTCTATAAATTGCTCAGTGTACAAGCCTAGTGCTGTACCAAACTCTGGTACCTTGAGTTGTCGAACAAGGCCTCCTAGACTGAATTCAATCGTCCCTGGATCGTCGTATCAGGTTATGATCGTCTGGAGATGGAACGTAGAGCAGAATTATAGGGTGAGCTCGAGGTAAGTGGGCACCACGATTTGGAAAAACTGGTCCTATGGGTCCGTTGTCAACAAGGCTCGAACCACGTCTGCTAGTTGGACCTACTCTAGTGCGGCCCAATCGATGCATCTCCCCACTCCGAGTGGTCTCACCCGTAATATTTAGAATAGTTCCTCTTGAGAGTTTTGCGGAAATTAGAGGAAAGGATGTCAAATTTCAGCGGTGGGTCTGGAAGAGGACCCACCAGGCCTCTTTCACTTTTTGGAAGCGGGTATGGCAGCTTTCTTTCCTTGCGACGACATTTTACCTGAAATAGAATAGGAAAAAGAGAAAACTACAGTACTAAATAACAAATTAAGCTTAATCAAGAATTACTAAGTGCTTCATGCAAAGGGTAATTTCACTAACCTAGATACCATATTAGATTCATCCTAAGCAGAAATAATGAAGACAATGGTTACTCTAGTGGGTTTTTATAAGCAATGTATGCTTAAAGCCAATTGCATAAGAGAGTTAAAAGTGGTAGTAAGAGAATGATTCAAAGTGGCATAATGAGTATTCTAGATTAATCATGCAAAATGTATGAGAATATTATCAAGAATAATGTAAACAACCTAAAAGAATGAAATCATGCATAGATAAATAATTAAAAACATTAAAATTTATGAAAAAAGTGAGAAAGAGGAACCAAAAATGTGAGGTTAAGAGCGGAACACGGTCGTGGTGGTGCTTGCACGGGCGTGGTGGCGTGGCTGAGGTCAGCGGCGGTGCTAGAGAGGGTTGGTATGGGTTTTGGGTGGAGGGGTTTTTAGGGTTTTAGTGAAGAAGAAGATGAATAGTTGGGGTTTATATAGGATTTTAGGTCACACGGGCATGTCACACGAATCGGGTTTAGCCCGTGTGGTTTGAAATTTGAGGATTTTGGCGCGCCTGATCGTGTTCATATTAGATTAAAACCCCCGTGTGTTGGGGAAATCTTACCTTGCTCATACACGGCCATATCGCACGGCCGTGTCTTTGCCCATGGTGTTCACACGGCCTTAGGCATGCCCGTGGGCCTGACCGTGTGGCATGGAAAACCTGCATTTGAAGGGTTAGTTGATGTATTAAAGAGTTTAAATAAAAGAACTTTAATATGTCAGTGATCGGGTTGCCTCCCGAGAAGCGCTTGTTTATAGTCTAAGCTCAACTTTTCTCAAGCTTGTTCGGTCACGGTGGTTTGAAGAGTTGAAACTCTTCTATCATGCTTTTAATTTCATTATCAACATAAGGTTTGAGTCGAGTATGATTTACCTTGAAACTGCCAAGTGTTTTGTGTGTTGTCTCGACTGTACCATAAGGAAATATTTTCATTACCGTAAAGGGAGGTATGTCACTTGTCTGAAGTTTTGCATTCGAAATTCGTGGATCTTCCTCCTCTAAGAATACCTTATCCTCTACCTTAAATTTATTTATTTTTACCTTAGGGTCGTCTTGGTGATGCTCTGGGTTAGTGTGCATATTTTGGGCTTTTCTTGTTGATAGTTCAGCCACTCATCTAGTTCCTCAATCTGGAGCATTCATTTTTAATGTAAGTTTCCCTTAGATGGACTCGTCTATGGTTGGGTCGCCCTTATGTGAAGTGTATCCTGCAAAGAAGGTTGGATGGTGAGATCATTCTTATTAAAAGGACTCGTAACAATATTTTTATCATCAACAATCTTAATCGAGTTTCGAGCTTGTAGAGTAACTTTGTCATCTCCTACACGAAGTGTAAGCTCACCTGTTCCTATATCAATTATGGTTCTAGCAGTTGCTAAAAAGGGTCGCCCTAGGATTAAGGGTACATTGCTATCCTCATCAATGTCTAGAACAACAAAGTTGACTGGGAATATAAATTTATTAATTTTGACAAGCACATCTTCAATTATGCCTTTAGGAAATCTAATAGTTTTATCAGCCAATTGGATGCTCATCTTAGTTTGTTTAGGTTTCCCAAGACCTAGTTGTTTAAACAATTTATAAGGCATTACATTAATACTAGCCCCTAAATCAGGTAAAGCATTTTTAACATCTAAACTACCAAGTAAACAAGGAATTATAAAACTCCCTGGATCTTTTAGTTTGTTGGGTAGCTTATTATGTAAAATAGCTGAGCACACTGCATTTAGTTCTACATGAGATGCCTTATTTAGCTTTCGTTTATTCATCAATAGCTCTCTTAAAAACTTAACGGTGTTTGGTATTTGCGACAGATCTTTAATAAACGGTAAGTTAATATGCAATTTCTTTAAGAGTTTAAGGAATTTACCGAATTGCTCGTCTGTGTGGTCTTTCCTTAGCTCATTTAGGTATGGGATACGAGGCTTATATTCTTTGACAATTGCTTCTTTGGAACTTACCTTATCCTTACCTTTACTTACCACAATCTCCTTGCATGGCTCTGGGTTGGTGTTGGTTAACCCTACCTCATCTATTATATCCACGGCATTAAGTTGCTCCTTACGGTTAGTCTCTGTGTTGCTTGGTAACCCACCTTGTGGTCTTTCAGAAATTAGCTTAGCGAGCTGGCCTATTTGAGTTTCGAGTCCTTGAATGGATGCTTACTGGTTCTTCAGTGCCGTCTCAGTGTCTTGGAAACGGGTTTCTGACACAGTGATAAATTTTGTGAGCATCTCTTCAAGGTTCAGCTTTTTCTCTTGTTGGAACGGTGGCTATTGAAATCCCAGAGGAGGTGGTTGCCTTTGATCTCCTTGCCCTTCCCATGAGAAATTTGGGTAGTTCCTCCAACTTGTATTGTAAGTGTTACTATAAGGGTTATTTTGAGATCTAAAATTATTACCCATATAGTTGGCTTGCTCAGTTTCCATGCCATGTCTGTCGGAGGAGTAATCAGAATTACTCATGTTTCCTTAGATTGAGTCACATTGCATCACTAAGTGTACCTGCATAGAACCAACAAATTTATCAATCTTCTTATTAAGGAGTTCTACCTGATTAGAAAGCATGGTGACTGCATTAATATTAAAAACTCCTACAGCTTTTTGTGGCTTTGTTCTCATGACTTGCCACTGATAGTTATTCAATGACATCTCTTCTCTAAACTCGTAAGCTACTTCTAGTGTTTTGTTGTTGATTGTTCTACCATTGTGAAAGGTTTGAACTTGTAACCATAGAGGTAACCCATGGTGAGGGCATCTTCTCAATAGGTCCTTGTATCTCTCCCAAGCATCATAAAGTGTTTCTAAATCCATCTGCACAAAAGAATAGATATCATTCCTTAATTTAGCCGTTTTAGCCGGCAAAAAATATTTGAGCAAAAATTTTTCGGTCATTTGTTCTCATGTAGTAATAGACCCTCGTGGTAGATAATTCAACCACTGTTTAGCTTTATTCTTCAGAGAGAATGGGAATAGCCGAAGACGAATGGCATCAATAGAAACGTCATTTATTTTAAATGTATCTCAAAATTCCAAGAAATTGGCTAAATGAGCGTTAGGATCTTCATCCTGCAAACCATCAAACTGAACAAAATGTTGTATCATCTGAATAGTGTTAGGTTTCAGTTCAAAATTATTTGCAGCAATAGTAGGCCTAACAATACTAGATTCAGTACCAGCCAAATTAGGTTTAGTATAATCATACATAGTACGTGGAGCAGGATTTTGCTCAACAGAATTTGCGGCTACTACAGGTGGTAGCTAATTATCGTGATTTGCCTCCATCACTTCAGCAGGTTTAGGTTCTTCTTCTTGACTTTGTTCTGGATATTGCAAGCTTCTTCTTATCTCTCTGCGAGTTCGACGAACTGTAGCTTCTAAATCATCGTCAAACAATAATGGTCCTCCTGGGTTTCTTCTAGTCATAACTTAGAGATACCTAGAAGGGAAAGGTAAAAAGAAAATTAAAAACCTAAAATAGAAAAAAACAAAAAATAATTTGCAATAAAAGTAAAAATAGCTAAAGTAATAGGAATCGAATGTTCCTAATATCTTAGTTCCCCAGCAACGGTGCCAAAAACTTGATCTCGTGATTATTTGATGAAGTAATAAAATCAATTGTACCTAGAAACTAACTATTATCACGATAAAAGGCAAGCACACCTATCGAGTAGTAGTATAGCTAGTGGCAAGACCGAAATATCGAATACAAGGAACTAAAAGTACTAGTAATGACTTCCTTCCTATTATCTAGCCTAAGAAATAAAAGGAGCTTGGTTGTAAACTATTTTAAACTAAACTAAAGGAACGACAAAGAGTAAATGGAGAAATTGCTTTTGGGAAAATTGATTGATAAGGGCAATACCTAAGGAAGAATCCACCTAGACTTCACTTGTTATCTAACTCTGAACTAGACGATTTCTTCATTTGACTTGATCCGTAGAGATCCCTAAATTATGTTAATACCTCCGTCAGATTAAAACCCCTAGTCTTACATTAACTCGATCTATGGCTCCCCATATTAGATTTGACTCTAATCCGGTAGATTTTTGTCGTCCTATGTCTAGGATTACGATCAACTCCAATTAAGAACAAATCAAATATTTATCATATAGTTCAGATAACAATAATAAGATTCGTCTTAGGTTTCATCCCCCTCAGTTATTTCGGGTTTTAGTTCATAATTATAAAAAAAACATCTCAGAATAAATAAAATAAAAAAACATAAGAAAACCCAAAATTCCTGAAAGGATAGAAGGGAGATCCTCTGTCTTGATGTAGATCCTGGCTTCTGAGATGGATCAATCAGCTTTCCTTCGAGTAATTCCCTGCCTTTAACTCCTCGTCTTGGCGGGAATAATGTACACCCTTGTAGTTGCCTCTTAGGGTATTTATATAGAGTTTAGAGTGTCTTTCTTAGCCCCTAAGTAGCCTTTTCTGAGTGAAATTGAACTTCATCACGATAGGGACACGCCCGTGTGCCACGCCCGTATGAGTCAATGTGGAGGCTGTGCTTGGGCCTGTTAAAGAGGCACGGCCATATGGGTTGCCCGTGTGAATCGATTCTAGGCCGTGCTTGAGCCTGTTTATGTGGCACGCCCGTGTGACACACCCGTGTGGTGAACTTCTAGGCCATGTTGATTCCTTACTTTGGCCTATTTTCTCTGTTTTTTGCCCTTTTCTTGTTATTTTCACTCCCCTAAGCTCACCTGAGTATAAAATATAAAATTAAAGGTTTAGGAGCATCAAATTCCACAAATCAAGGAATAATTCATCCATAAATGTGCTAAGCATGAGGTAAAAACATGTATTATTTAAGGTTGATCAGGTACTTTGGTTTTAGGTTTCAGAAGGCTCGGGAGTGTTTTCGTACCAAAATAGTACCAGGTGTGTACCCAAAAACATAGAAAATGATGTTTTGGCGAAAGCTGAAAACCATTCTGTCGACACCACACAGACGTGTGAGCATCCGTATATAGGCCGTATGCGACAACAAAGCTATGTGATTGATGAAGGCCAGGTCGTACGCAAGACACGGCCTTATGGTGGCCGACGTATGGCCATGAGAGCCACACAAGCTTAACCTAATTGGGTCATGTGGGCCACACGAGCAGTCCACATGGACGTGTGGGTTTTTGGGCCAGGCCGTGTGATCCACACGGGCCAAGCCAATCTGGGCGTGTAGGCCACACGGTCGTGTGGGCCCACACGGGCTTGTAGGCCCATTTATCTGATTTTTTCCTAGGGTTACATGGGTTGTCCTAAATGACTGTGGGCTTACTGTAGGGTCAGTAAGGGCTAAATTAACCCTATTCTACATGATATAATAATCTGATAAACTGAAATACTTTACTGAGCATGATAGTATTGTACATGTCAAATTACTATTCTTTATGCCTATGTACCGTCTGATTAATAGAATGTTGAGCATGTTAAATTGCATATCTGCTTCTATTTCTATTTCTGTTATTGGGGTAGGATGATATTATATAGGAAGGAAGTGTTCTGAAAGGCGACATTTGCCTATATTTTGACAGCATTGCTACAACTTAATTTGTTATGTGTCGCATTAGTACTATATGGTGTGTAGGGCTGAGTAGGTGTTTTAAACCCTGCATAGTGTGAAGAGGATGAGGGTAGGATTTTGATTTTTGATTTCTGATCTATATATATGCATCTGTATCTGGAATGGGCTTAGGCCTGAATTTGCATTTGTAACTAAAATGGGTTTAGGCCCGAATCTGTATCTGTCTGATTTGTGATATTCTGTATGTTTGCATGCCTAATTCTACTGGGATACACAATAAGTTTACGTAAACTCACCCTTTTTCTGTTTATTCTGTACAGGTAATCCACAGTCTTAGGTGGATCGGTGCTGCGAAGCCCCACGACGACCACATGTTTGAGCTGATTTTAGGTACGATTTAATTTTTAAATTCTGATATATTATGGTTTTTATGTAACTCAGTCTTTACGGGCTGGTTTACTTAATTTGAGTTTGATTGCATATTTATGATTTTATAACTGCAATACTCGATAAAAACTCAGATTTTTACCAAAAGCAATAGTTTCCCAAAATCTGAAACGATTTTCTTAAACACAACAATTTCATAAGCTTCCGCTACAACTATGTTTTACCTCTAAGTGATTAAATAGATAAGAGCTTTGCAATTGAAAATAACAATAAGAGTTAACGAACTAGTATGGTTTTAACTTGACGACACCATTTTTCAAAACCCTATCATGTGACACCGCTAGATTCAGCTAACATCTTGGTCAAGTTTGGGTTATTACATTTAGTAGTATCAAAGCCAAGTTGTAAAATTTGGTTATGAATTTGGGGTTCCAAAATATGTTTTAAAGAACTGGTTTTAGAATGGCTTTAAACATTCTGATTAAGTATGTGGTACACCGAGTCTCTAGGGCTGACCTTATAAGTGCTTCTAAAACTTAGATAGTTTATTTTGAAAATACTATAGTTAGTACTCTCTGCAACTATAGCGAAACGAATAGAGACTGAAACTTTTGGGAAACATTTCTGAACTTTTAATACTTATTGCATAAAACATCTATTAATAAATACTGAAACTGATGCATAAAATTTTAAAACGTAGATAAAATTTACAATTTACGATGAGCACTCGTGGTATTCGCGGACATGGTATTCGGGGTCGTGGTAGAGATCGTAGAAGGGCTCGAGCTGAGTCCTCATCTCTAGGCAGTATGCTGAATCTAGATATGAGTGAGACACTGGTTTCGCCTGCTAGTGAGACTAGGTCTTAAAACCGTGTGGCTGGGGATGACGTATTGTCCTAGGCCATGCTGAGGATATTAGAGAGGGTCGCTGGACCCAATTCTAGATCTGGGGACCGAGGGTCAAAACTGAATGACTTTGGTCTAATAGAGGTAAGTTGTTTAGAGGTGTCTCTAGAGTCGCCCCTAATATGGCCGAGTACTGGTTGGAGGCCACTGAGAGGATTATGGATGATCTGAACTATACCCCCGAGTAGAAACTAAAGGGTGCAGTCTATTTGCTTTACGACAAAGCATACTTGTGGTGGTTAACTGTTAAGGAGGGGACTCAGTCTGATCGATTGACTTGGGAATTCTTTAAGGCTGTATTCCAAAGTAAGTATGTGGGAGTTAGCTATGTTGATGCTCGCAGACGTGAGTTCCTAAATCTCACATAAGGTGACCGATCAGTGGCCGAGTATGAGACCGAATTTATGAGACTGAGCTGCTACGCTCGAGGTGTGGTCGCGTCTGAGTACGAGAGGTGTGTCAAGTTTGAAGATGGCCTAAAGGATAATCTAAGGGTTCTGATTACTCTGCAGAAGGAGCGTGAGAAGGCTAAGATCGTCGAGGATATTAAGCGCGCTAAGCACCAAAACAGGAACCGTGAGAGGGGTAAGAGCAAGAAGGATTCGAAGCCCTCAAGTTCTATTTAGAGGCCTAAGAAAAAGGCCAAATCAAATGGGCCACTAGAATGGGAGCCCTTGTTGCTTCTACAAGGATGCTGCCTTGTGGGGGACTGTGGTAGACGCCATCCGGGTGAGTGCTGGAGGAAGACTAGAGCTTGTTTGAGGTGTGGGTCTTTAAAACACTGCATTCGAGAGTGTCCACTAAAGGCTGATCAGGTGCAAGTTCCGGGATCAGGTACTGTGCAGCTTCAGAAAGTAATTCAGCAGCCACATAAGGGCCATGGACAAGCTAAGGGTGGTAATGGTATGGGCCGAGGGTAGAGAGCACCGGGCAGAGGTGCTGGTCAAACAAAGACGAGGCAGCCTACTTTGGTTTATGCTGTTCGACGCTGTAAGGATAGAGATGCTCTTGACATCATCGCCAATATGTTCCTTATATTTGGTGTACCTTACATTGCTCTGATAGACATATGATATATTCATTTCTACATAACTAGCTCTATATCTAAAAATTTGGGGTTATCGGTTGAGACTACTTCTAGCGAGCTTACTGTGTTAAGTCTATTGGGGCAGTCTGTCAGGGTTAGTAAACTCTATAGGGATGTTCCATTAGAGGTGCAATAGACAGTCTTTCTAGTAGATTTAATGAAACTTTCATTTGGAAAGTTCGATCTGATATTGGGAATGGATTGACTGGTTAACCACCGGGTCAGTTTGGATTGTACGACTAAGAGGGTCGTTCTGAGAACTGAGGATGATGAGGTAGTTGTAATCAGAGAGCAATAGGATTATCTGTCTAACGTGATCTCTGTGCTTGTGGCTGAAAAACTGGTTTGAAAGGGGTGTACTTGGCTTACGTCAATGTTTCTGCTTCTGGGAACTGTGAGAGATTTTTCGGACGTCTTTCTTAAGAAGTTACTAGGTTTATCACCAAATCAGAAAGTGGAATTTGGGATTAAACTTCTTCTAGGTACAACTCTGATGTCCATCGCTCCCTATCGTATGGCATCGAAGGAGCTTACGGAGCTTAAGGTTTAATTGCAAGAACTGCTGTATCGTGGTTTCATCCGTCCGAGTGTGTCTTATTGGGGAGCACTAGTACTGTTTGTCAAGAAGGATGGGACTATGAGGATGTGCGTTGACTATCGATAGTTGACAAACTAACCATGAAGAATAAATACCCACTTTCAAGGATCGACGACTTTTTTGACCAGTTCCGAGGGGCTTCTATATTTTCAGAGATAGATCTTCATTCTAGGTATCATCAGTTGAGGGTTAAGGAAGTTGATGTACATAACATTGGATTTAGGACTTGTTATGGACATTACAACTTCCTAATTATGCCTTTTGGACTGACAAATGCTACAGCGCGTTTATGGACTTGATGAAACGAGTGTTTCAACCATTTTTGGATCAGTTCACCGTGGTGTTCATCGATGATATTTTGGTTTATTCCAAGACTGAGGATGATCATGACAAGCATCTGAGAGTAGTGCTTCAGACTCTCCCGTGAAAAATAGCTCTACTCTAAATTTAGCAAGTGTGACTTTTGACTACGTGAAGTGACCTTTCTGAGGCACATAGTTTCTGCTGAGGGGATCTGAGTTAATCCTAAAAAGATTGAGGCGGTACTGGATTGGAAATAGCCCAAGAATGTATCTGAAATTTTCAATTTTCTGGATCTGACAGGTTATTATCAGCGTTTTGTGGAAGGATTCTCCTTGAGCGCAGCTCCATTGACTAAGCTTCCGCGTAAGAGCGTTCTTTTTTTTTTTGGACTAATACGCAGCAATTGAGCTTTGAAAAGCTTAAATCTATTCTAACTTAGGCTCATGTTCTGATACAACCTAAACACGGTAAAGAGTTTGGGGTTTATAGTGATGCATCACACGTCAGCTTGGGATGTGTACTGATGCAAGACGAAAAAGTTGTAGCTTATGCATCTCGTCAGCTTAAGACACACGAGGAAAACTATCCGACGCATGATCTTGAGTTTGTTGCATTAGTCTTTGCATTGAAAATCTGGAGGCATTATCTGTGCGGTGAGAGGTGTATTATCTACAATAATCATAAGAGCCTCAACTATCTCCTTACGCAGAAGGAGCTGAACCTTAGGCAACGTCGCTGGAATGAACTGCTTAAAGACTATGACTGCACCATCAAGTATCATCCTAGTAAGGCTAATATAGTGGCTGATGCTCTAAATCGTAGAGCGATGATTGATCTGAAGGCGATGTTTGCTCACCTTAGTCTGTTTGATGATGGGAGCTTGTTAGCTGAGTTGCAAGTCAAGCCGATTTGGATTGATCAGATTCGAGAATAGCAGTTGGGGGATGAATCTTTGGGACTTCGTTTTCATCAGGTTGAGAGTGGCAGCACTTCAAATTTTGGCCTGAATAACGAAGGGGTACTATGTTATCGGGGTTAGATCTGTATGTCGAATGATACTGATTTGAGACAGCTAATTCTGAGGCAGGCGCATAGTAGCCCTTATGCTATAGATCCCAATGATAATAAGATGTATCGTGATCTTTGTGAGATATACTGGTGGTTAGGGTTGAAGCGTGAGGTAACAGATTTCGTTGCTTGATGTTTGATATGTCAGCAGGTTAAGGCTGAGCATCAATTCGGGCTTACTACGGCCTGTTAAGATTCCCTTATGGAAATGGGAACAAGTAACGATGGACTTCGTTAGTTGGTTACCCTTGACATCCACTAAAAGGATTCTATTTGGGTCATTGTGGATCGATTGACCAAGTCTACTCACTTTATTCCAGTTCGAACTGATTATTCTTTGCAGAAGCTGGCAAAGCTGTATGTCTCTGAGATAGTACGACTGCATGGGGTTTCTGTCTTGATTATTTCTGATAGAGATCCTTACTTCACGTCTCGATTCTGGAGGAAATTACACAATGCTCTGGGTTCTAGGTTAGACTTCAGTACTGTGTTCCATCCTCAAGCCAATGGTCAATTTGAAAGGGTGATTCAGATACTAGAAGACATGCTCTAGAGTTGTGCGATTGATTTCCGAGGTAGTTGGGAGGATTATCTGCCACTAGCCAAGTTCGACTACAATAACAGCTTCCAGTCTAGCATTCAAATGGCACCTTATGAAGCTCTCTATGGTTGTAAGTGTCGTACTCCTTTATGTTGGACTGAGTTGGGTGAACATCAGGTTTTGGGTCCTGAATTGGTTTTTGAGAATGATGATAAGGTTAGACTGATTCGAGATCATCTAAAAGCGACTTCTGATAGACAGAAATCGTATGTAGATTTGAAGAGGCGTGAGATTGAATATTCTGTGGGGGACTTCTGTTTCTTAAGGTTTCTCCATGGAAGAAGATTCTAAAGTTCGATCGTAAGAGCAAGCTGAGCCATAGGTTTATTGGGCCGTACCAGATTTTGAAACGTGTGGGACCAGTTGCTTACCAGCTGGAGTTACCCCCTGAACTGGACCGTATCCATGATATGTTTCATGTTTCGATGCTGAGGCGATATCGTTCTAATCCATCTCACATTGTCTCTGTTGAGGAGAACGAGGTTAAACTAGATCTGACTTTTGAGGAGGAGCCTGTGAAAATTTTGGATCTAGATGTTAAGGTCTTGAGGAAAAATTCCATTCTATTAGTGAAGGTTCTATAGCAGAATCATAGCACTGAGAAAGCTACATGGGAACCTGAGGACTCGATACGTCAGCACTATCCTCATCTGTTCTGATTAGATAAATTTCGAGGTCAAAATTTCTTTTAGAGGGTAAAGTTGTAATGCCCCAACTGTTGTATGTTTGCTTTTGTAATTAATTGACACAAATACCTGTCTGCTTCAGTGGTTAAGTGTTCTTGGTATGTGTGAAAGGTCCCAAGTTCAAGCTTTACCTTTGGTAAATTTTGGAATTTTTCTGACTTAAGCCCTAGCCTTTCTCAATGGGCTTATATTTAATTAATTGTAAATCCATATCAGAATAAGCCTGTTGGTTCAAGTGGTAAAGGAGTCTGTGTGTTGGAGGTCCTGTGTTCGAATCCCTGTATGAGTGTGGGAATTATTTTTGCTGGTTTGGTGTTTGAGAGTTTTGGTTATGCTAGAGTTCTGGGTAGTGGGGAGTTTGATGGATAAATATTGGGGAGTTAGGATTGTGGGGGCTATCAAAATATTTTTGTTCTATTTTCTTTTTCCAAAAAACTTTACTCTTTCTAACGTTCTGCTCTCTCCACCTTTCTGCCAAATTTTTCTTTTGTACCCTCCCTCTTCCTCTTCCTTTGTTTCTTAATCTGTCTTCTTCTTTTTGCATATATATAGAACTCTCATGGGTTTCATAAGTTTTCCACTCCTTTTCGTCGTAGTAGTATAATGGTTGAACAGAAAATCTGATTTCTCTACAATTAATGGTGTAGAAGAAGGCTTTGAACTATGATTTTCACCCCTTTTGTTTTAGCGGTGTTATCAGATGTTTTTTGTTAGTGGTAAGTCGAGATCCGGTTAGTTTAATTTTGTCAAATTCACTCGTTTATTTTGGTTTTAGGTTTCAAAGGGCTTAATAGTGTTTTCACACCAAAATAGTACCAGATATGTACCAGAAAATGCAGAAAACAAGGTTTCGGTAAAAGCCGAAAACCATTCTGTCGACGTCACACGGACGTGTGGACACCCGAATGGTAGGCCATGGCGACAATACGGCCGTGCGTTGGCCCAAGTGTGGCCATGTGAGCCATACGGGCTTGACTAAATTGGGCCGTGTGGGCCTACACGAGCAGTCCATACGGACGTGTGGGTTTCTGGGCCAAGCCGTGTGATCCACACGGTCTAGGCCAATCTGGGCGTATGGGCCCACAAGAGCAAGCCACACGGGCATGTAGGCCCATTTATCTGAATTTTTCCCTAGGGTTGCATTGGTCGTCCCAAACGACTGTGGGCCTACTATAGGGTCGATAAGGGCTAAATTAACCCTATTCTGAATGATATAATAATCTGATAGACTGAAATACTTTCCTAAGCATGATAGTATTGTATATGTCTAATTATTATTCGGTATGCCTATATGCTATCTAATTAATAAAATGTTGAGCATGTTAAATTACATATTTGCTTCTGTTTCTGTTTCTATTTCTATTATTGGGGTAGGATGATATTATCTACGGAGGAAGTGTTCTAAAAGGCGAAATTCGCCTATATTTTGGCAGCATTACTGCAACTTAATCTGTTATGTGCCACACCAGTACTATATGGTGTGTAGGGCTGGGTGGGTGTTTTAAACCCCACATGGTGTGTAGAGGATGGGGGTAGGTGATAAAAGATAAATTATACATATTTTTACCTCATGTTTAGCCTAAATTTTGGATGAATTATCATTAAATCTGTGAGAATTAGTGCTCTTAACTCTTCTATTTCATGGTTTATACTCAGGAGAGCATAGGGAAGAGAAAAGAACGAAAAACGGGCCGAAAACAAAGAAAATGGGCCAAAATGTGAAAATGACACGGCTCAAGGAGTCACCACACGGCCGTGCCACATAAGGTCCAACACAGTCGTGCCTCCATCAACAGTCTCGCACACGGCCTCTTGTCGATCCACACGAGCGTGGCACACGGGCGTGTCCCTGTCATGAGGAAGTGCAATTTCACTCGGATTTGGATACTTAGAGGTTAAGAAAGGCACTCCAAAGCTCTATATAAAGACCCTAGGAGGCAACTCTAAGGGTTTACTCTTTTCTCCCAAAAAGGAGCGTCTTCTTTCTGCCAACACAAAGAGTGGAAGCAAGGGATTACTCCAAGGAAAGCCGATTGATTCATCCCAGAAGCTGGCATTCTACATCAACACAGAGGATTTCCCTTCAATCCTTCAGGGTTTTTGGGTTCTTTTATGTTTTGCTATTTTATTTATACTGAGATGTTTTCTTTCTTAATTATGAACTAAATCCCCCATATACTTGAGGGGGATGAACCCTAAGACAGATCTTGTTATTATTCATTCTTGAATTATATGATAAATATTTGAATTGTTCTTAATTATGTGTGCTTAATACTTGTTTTAATAATCCTAGGTATTAATTCAAGTTTTGATGTGCTTAGGCAGAGGAGCAAAAGTCCCTGTTTAAGAGTAGATCTAGCATAATTAAGCAGAGTTGGATGCAACCCTAGACATAGGGCGACATAAATCTGCCGGATTAGGGTCCAACCTAATAGGGGGATCCATAGATCGAGTTAATGCAAGACTAAGGGTTTTAACTAGAAAGAGATTTCAGTTAATCAACCTAGGATTAGTTGTTCTTATCCTCAACGGATGTATTAACATAAATTAGGGATCTCTACGGATCAAGTCAAGTGAAGAAACCGTCTAGTTCAAGAAGTTAATAACAAGTAAAGTCTAGGTGGATTCTCCCTTGAGTATTGCCCATATCAATCAGCTTTTCCTGAGAGTTTTTCCCCAAATTTACTTTCTTGTGCACTTTTAGTTTAGTTTTAGAATTAGTTTCATACAAACCTCTTGTATTTTTAGGTTAGATAATAGAAAGGAAGTAAGTACTAGTACTTTTGGTTCCCTTGGGTACGATATCTTGGTCTTGCCGCTAAACTATACTACTGTTTAATAGGTGCACTTGCCTTAAAATCGTGATATTAGTTAGTTTTGGTGTGATCAGTTTTTATAAATTTTATTACTTCATATCACGCATATTAGTAGGATTCTGATTTCTGATTTCTGATATGTATATCTGCATTTGTATTTAGAATGGGCTTAGTCCCGAATCTGTATCTATATCTAAAATAAGCTTAGGCCCGAATCTGTATTTGTTTGATTTGTGATATTCTGTATGTTTGCATGCCTAATTCTGCTAGGATACACACTGAGTTTACGTAAACTCACCCCTTTTCTGTTTATTCTGTACAGGTAACCCACTCTTAGGTAGATCAGTGCTCCAAAGCCCCATGGTAACCATATGTTTGAACTGATTTTAGATACGGTTTAATTTTTAAATTCTAGTTTATTCTAGTTTTTATGTAACTCGGTCTTTACTGACTGTTTTACTTAAATTTGGCTTAACTGCGTATTTATGATTTTATAACTACAATACTCGATAAAAACTCAGATTTTTAATAAAAGTAATAGTTTCCTAAAATATGGAACATTTTTCCTAAACACAACGATTTTATAAGCTTCCGCTACAAATATGTTTTACCTCTAAGCGTTTAAAAAGATAAGAGCTTTGCAATTGATAATAGTGATAAGAACTAACGAGCTAGTATGGTTCTAATTTACAACACCATTTTCAAAATCCTATCATGTGACACCGCCAAATTTGGCCATAATGTCTAAGCTGGGTTTGGGGTGTTACAGTTATACTAGATGAAAGTCGTTCTGACTAAAGCCCTAGTCTAAACATAGCTATTCTCAAACAATAGTTGTTCTAAACAATAACTATTCTAAACTATAATTATTGCTCCAGAAGAGTTATTAAGTGAAATGACAATGCTACTTGTTTCATGCTTGGTAGCACAATTTCTTGAAATATAATATTATTTATCTCAAGGAAGAACTAAAATGTTAGTAGCCAAAATTGAATATCTATATCAATCCAATTGTATTGTGAGTTGAAACTAAAGAAATAACTGAAACTAGAGAAATAAAAAAAAAGAACACACGAATTGGCTATGCAATTTAAATCCTTTTTCTATGTATGGCCTTGCTTAGAGAGTAATCCACTATGATACAATTGTACAAGAGATGATTTAATCATCCCTTGTCTCATCATCTCCAATTAACAGCTTTCTTCTAAGACCCTTATGCTCATTTGCTTTCAGAAAGACTATTGAACTAACAATTTCATTTTTTGTGTCAACATATTGCATCCTTCTTCTCCCTAGTTCTCTTCTTTTAATTGAAAGGATCTCATCCAATTTTTCGCTCCTCAAACTTACCTTTTCAATATGGACTAAGGTGTAGTTAACTCTTTGACATTTGCAATGAGTTTAGCTTCTTTCTTAGTTGGCAACAAACTTTTTTTTCTTTAAGCTTCTACAAAATCCTACAATTCTCATGTATCATAATAGAATTATCATCAATAAGTCTCACATTAATCTTACAAACATGATCCCACTTATCAAGAATTGCCTAATAATGATCCATGAAGTAGTCTGTGGATTCAATGTCACTATCATTGTAGTTTACTGAATCAATTGAAACTTTAGTTACAACTTTAGATGTAAAGGCTACATAATTGCTCAAGTGCACCTCATCTTCATCATGCTCACTGGTAGAAGCATTATCACACCATACAATGAACAATGACTTCTTATTATTCAGTCATTGGCACACCCAACTTGTGTATGGTCATATCCTTAACATTTATAACATTGGATTCTTTTCTTTTTCTCCTTAGGGATTCTGTTACTAATGGCTACTACATTCCTTTTTCCTTTATTAAAGTTATGGCTTCTTTCAAATCCTTTGCTCTTTTCGGATAGCTTCTTAAATACTCAGTTGAAGCTCTTAGTTAGAAGTGTTAACTACTCCTACACACCCTCATGGGTAGTTTATTCTTGAATTACAATAGGATAAACTCGCAGAGCAATATTCTTTTATGTCCTAATTTTGCCCATTTTGATTTCCTCCATACTAATTTTGAACATTTGCAGGGACACTATCAACTTATCAATTTTCTTTGAGTTGTTGTCCTTAGCCTCCTTTATGGCAATCACCTTTATGGCAAAATGTTCAAGGAGAGACCTCAAAACTTTGTGCACCAACTTGGCATTTGAGTACTCTTCACCAAGAGTAAATGCTTGGTTAGTGATGTCACATACAATGATTCAACTTCTAGCATTCTTTGATTTTCAAACTTAGATGTAAACATTTAAAGTTTAGATTACTTAATAGTAATAGTTCCTTCATGAACAATCTTAAAAATAATTCATTCCTCTCAAGTAGTAATGCATTTGAAGATTCTTCTTTTAACTCCTAAGGCTCAACACCATTAAAGATAACTTTAAGGCCTCGGAATTAAAATTGCTTGCCTTATCCTCTTCAATGGTCCATGTAGTTTTTGGCGTGCACTAACTATTTTTATTCTGAAAAGCTAGATAGTAAAAGCTATATTAGAATAGTATATGTATATTTACTTCGTTTTCATATTTATATAATAGATATGAGTTTAGTTTTATTTTTTTAAAATCACTCCGCTATGTAATATCAACGAAGTCAGTAAAAGAGAAAAAAATCAAAATTACATTATATATAAATTTATCAAATAAAGATAAATATGTCTTTCATTATGGAAAAAAAACTATTGTAACTTTTTTCTTTCATTTCTTTCACTTACACTCACATATGAAAAATATATAATTTATATAATGTTGATATATGTTATTTAAATTTTGACATGTACATATTGAATTTGTAATATTTTTGTGTTAAAATTTTATTTTATTGTATTTTCATTACAAGATTTATCTTGTCCGAGGTTAATCTCGTTGAAATGGCTTTCATTTTCTGCAAAAGCTAATCTAATCTAGGCTTCCCTTTCTGCCTACCGCTCATGATATGAAGAAAATGATTAAAAAGAGTTCATAATAAAATAATATGAGTAGCACATGTATGAATTAGAAACTACTAGACGAAGAAAAAAAATCGAAGAATAAAAAACAAAGTTAGCAGTAATCCTCTCTTGATCTATAGGAAGCATTCCCATTTGGCTTAGCGGTGTTCTAACTAGATTGATATTAACAGAAAAATGAATTGATGTAACATTAAAAAAATTATACATCAAAATTATTAAAATTTGTATAGAAATTATTTATATAAATTTAATGTTGGATCAAGTCCCTGCTTTAATGATAAAACTCATAGTTGATTAGTGTTGGATCAAGGCTGGGTAACTCATTTTCTTTAGAAAGGAGATAATCAATAATGAATATGGAATTAGTACGTGTTGAATATTTAGATTTTTAATCTTTAATTGTTTTATTTAAAGGTGATATAAAAGTATAAAAAGATAAAAGTATCACCATAATAATATTAAGGGATAAATATGAAAAATTATACATGAACATTGATTTTATGCGAATTTATACATGAATTTTGATTGTATTCAAATTCCATAAATCACTAACAACATTGTCGAATTAACACAGTTTTATGTTGATATATTACATACACAAATAATTATATTAATTCGATATGAAAATAAATGCTTGTATTTATTTCTTTAAATGTGTATGAGTGAATTAAAATCAAAGTTTCATCTATACATATGAACCACAATTTAAATTTCATGTATATAATTATATTTAATCAAAATTCATGTATTAAATTATATATTGAACCAAGCATTAATATCAATTATAATTTAAAAAATATTTTTCTAATTTTATAATTAAATTAATGATTAGAATAAGAGTCACATAAAAGTGTTTAAATTTAAAAATATGATTTAACTTTTATAGTAACAAAGAAAAAAAAACCACCAATATAATAGGCAGACACGAATGACTACCAATGAAACTTCTGTTCCCAACGTGGAAATCGGGAAGACGCCAAATTCTAAGTGGTTAGGCTTTATGAAGATGCATTTACATTAACCATGTATATTGGCGTGGCCCCAGGAATAGAATGGTGATGACGATTGGAGTGCCTAATCTGATTGTTGTGACTTTTGTAGGTAATCTTATTTAAATTGTTTCATATTTATACCATTTTTCATATATCATCGTAATAATAAATTTTAAAATATTTATGTATTCGTATTATTATATTTTAATATTTTTGGCGTGATGTTTATTATTACCAATTCTATCTTGAGACTTACAAATATGTTGAAAATGATAGTGTGAATATCAATTGGAAAACTTTCAAAAGTTTTTGTCTTATCTTTTGCGTTAACCCAATCCAATATTAATAGGTTTCACCACACCAATAACAATGAGCCATTATATGATATATGTGAATATACCATATACTAATACATAAATAGTTAGTCACTATAGGTGAATTTGATATTTTAATCTAATATTGACATATATATCGATATGTTTTATAGTACTATTTCAAATTTAACAATATTTATCATATATAAACATATAATCTAATTTAAATATTTTATAGTAGATAATATATATTAATTATTTTTTGATAAAAATATTTCATTTACATTAATATAAATGTATTTATATGTAAATATAAAACTTCAACCTTATCCTTTCAATTTTGGTTAAGATAATAAAATTAATTTCTCTAAAAAATCATTACATTCCTTAATATGCATAAATAGCTTTAAAGTTCAAAATTTCAATTTTAAAGTAATTTTTTCCCCAAAGTCAATCCCATGTTAGTAGGTTAATGAGTACCAATAATAATAAGTTAAATAGGTAACATTTTAATATGTAAAGTAGTTAGCCTCTATTAGTAAATTTTATCTTCCATATATTGTTATATTCTTATCATAACAATGACACATGGCAGATCATAAAGTGGTTTGACAAGGACTCCTTGCTAGATACAACACACGAATGCATTTTGTTTGATACCTTTAATGGTAACCCATCATTCAGAGGCATTCGTGACCAGTCATCCACGAATTTCCTTAAGCCATCTTAGAAACAATCCGTTACAAGCCCTTCACGCTGACCTCTAAGATTGGTTATCTTGCCTTGGGTATCAGAATGGTTTACTCCTATAAGATAGAGACATAGATGTGATTGTTTAGATTGACAATGGAATGATTCCTTTATGACATTCATAGTATGGCTTACCTCAATCTTGAGTAAGTGATTGACTATGTGTGCGTAGCTCATATACTTTAATGTATTAAAAGTCTAAGTTCAAATAACTAAAGAGTCGAAAATTGGTAAGTTGGGTATAAGACTTCTATTTCATAGCAAAGCTTCATTGACAATAGTGGAATTCACAACCCAGTAAAGGGTAAATGATATCAACTCATTGGCATTACATGATAGATTGAAGGTAATGTGGTCATGAGTCATTTGTTTAGGACAAATGATTTAATTATAATTTATTAGTAATTGACTTTTTAATGAAGGAAGATGTAATGATTACTATAAAATAAAATAACATCAATTTGGTTGAACGAATTTAACCTAAAGAGATTAAAAATATTCTATGAGGATAACACACTTATAACAAGGTTATTAGACAAGCACTTATTAAGTTGCTTTCATAATGGTATATAATAAGGGAGGGTTCAATCATAGTACTTTATTGGAATGACTCCATGATTAAATAATATTGTAATTAATAGACAAAGAGTCGAAACTTAATAACAAATTATTTGAACCCTAATTATATATGTCAAATAGATCCATTTGCTAGTTTAATATAACCCAAAACGAATTGCATGTAGAATCAAAACAATGGAATGAATGAAAGCAACTATTAAGAGAAATAGATCACATATATCACTATTCACAAATAATGCATTTACTCGCTAGGTACATTAGATGACTCAAAAATTAAATTAATTTCTTTGAATTATTATTTAATTGATTAAAATTAAATAATTGAAGTTAGGAGTGGATATTAAATTAATTAGTCATCATTGTTTTATTGAACGAGACAATTAAATATATTTTCTCATGGATTCTAATATGGTAAAGTCACCATGAATTTAACAGAATTTAGAATTAAGTTAAAAAATAATTTAATTGGGTATATTAATTAACTTAATTAATTAACTGTTAATTTAAGGAGCTTATTTTCAAGCAAAGTAACATCTTTTCCATAGTTTTTCATAGTTTTTAGGTTTTAATTTAATAAGTGTAAATGTATTGTTTTTACTCATTTTAAGACCCAAATTGGCCAATAGTGCCATTGGAACCCCTAACGTAGGGTTGAGTGATGAAGGGACATGTTGGAGGTTGAAATCGAGCGAAAACGACATCAATAGAAAGGGTATTGCGGTATCCAAACCTTGAAATTGGGATACCTCCAACAGACCCGAGGTTGGAGACCACCCTTCAGTGGTATCGCGATATCCACATGCCAAGAATCCTCCAATTTCAAGACTATTCAAAGTATCGCAATATCCTATTTTTGGGTATTGCAATTCCCACATTGTGAGGGGACAGAAATTTGCAAAAAGGGTAGTCTTTGTCCACCCAAAGCACCAATCATTAAAGGATCGTTCAAGGGTATTCGAGGTGTAGGAATTGGGTCAGAATAGCTACTATATCAGCCAAAATTTGGTTGAGAGAGAAAATATGTCACATTAGCTTAGTTTAGGTTTAGTTTCCTTTAGGTTTTCTCTTAGCTTTTCTTTCTCTTCTGCTAAGGTTTCTTATTTTCATTTCCTTAGCTGTAGATTTAATATTACCAGCAACTTTTCTTCTTGTTTTAGCTGTTCTTAGTGTTAGCTAAGTTAGTTATTACTGTAGCTTACATTTATTTGCACTTTTAGTCATTATACCTTGGTTGTAAGAAATTTTCATCTTTAGTTTAATGTATCTCAGTTTCTTTTACTCTGCACCTATTAAAGTTTGTTCCTTTTATGTTTATTGCTTTAGATTTTCTTGTTGAATGCTTCTCTTTATATGCATTTTTAGTTTTCTTGCATGAAAATCTTAACTTTTAACTTTTTCTTAAGCTTTTCTTTAATGGCTTCTTTGCTTTTCATTTCCATGTTTATTAGCTTTATTTTCAGCATGAGTAGCTAAACCTTTAAGGGGGTTGGTTAATGGAGACGTGGTGAATTGATTTTTGGATGAGGGACTAAATCGCAATAAATTGGACTAATTGAATGAACTTAAAAACTTAGGATTGACAACCCTTAGGGAATATTTAGATAAGTGAGATCGAGAGGAGATCTTGTTGGGCACCAATTCATTAGTCTTAGGTTAATCGATGAGATCGAGAGATAATTTGGATTAATTTGTCTAACTTGGTAAAATTGAGACCGAGAGGTAAAATGGAGCCATTTTGGGAGTTTAAGTGATTTGGATTCCTAATTTGAAGATTACTGAACCACATCAAGATCAACCAACCATCGTTTGTTATTTAATTGTTAATTTCATAATTTTGCACGTTTACAATTTGATCCTTATTAGCTAGGTAGTAAATTAGTTTCATTTCTCTTAATTTTATGATTGGTCGTAATATAATTTTTTGCGATTAGTTGGTTAGACTCTTATTTTCGTACGCATGCTATTTAGAAATTATTCAATCCACGATTCCATTGTAACACTACAAATATTACAATTGATCTGTCACACTTGCAGTAAAACTATGTTATTTTATTTTAATTCTCGAGTGTTTAGTTCTACTCTCTTTTGTCATCCACAACATCAAGGGAGACAGGCGGTCACCCATCACCTTGCTCCTGTGGCATTGTCCCAAGCTCATCCTCATGACTATGTCTCTATTCTGCATTTCTTTGTACCTTTGTTTAATTCGGATAATTCTTAATTGATTCACTAGAAAGGACCTTAGGTTGAATGTATAGAAAAAGCCTGATTGCTTGAGTTTAGCTTTATCTTCTTTTATGAGTTATTTATTATTTGGTACTTTGATTATTTAATGATATTTAATTTGTTTCTCTAAATAAATCATAATAATAGATTACTTTCACTTATAATAAATAAACGAATAAATAAATAATATAATTAAAATATTGCTTGAGAAAATATATAAAAAATAAGAAAACTTTCGTCATCTAAACATGAAAATATCTGACATTGTTGATAATATTACCATACGAAATTTTGATACTATTAATAATATCATATTATACAACTCAATATAATTTTATACCTAAGTATGAAAATATAATGTTAAACATAAAATTATCACCGGAATCCTATTCCATGAAGCAATCACCCTTTTTCCTAAGTAAAATGTTGGATGTAAACAAAGTAATATTAGTACATAAAAATCATTAAAATACTTCATGGATTTCTAAATGGAAGTATATTTTATGTAGTGTGGATGAGTTTTAGTGAATAATAATACAATACATAATCATTAAATAAAATAAAAATAATAGTGAACGATTCATAAAAAAATACTAATAATTTTATTTAAATTTAATTAAATAAGGACAAGTATTCAATACACTCAAACTCTACAAATGAGTTGAAGGTGTAGGAAATATCATATTTATTCATGTAACTAATTTTTTTTTTATTTTTTTAGTATACCCTATAATACACTTGTCAAACTCTTAATATGCTTGTGGAGTCTAAAAAACTCTGTTGATGCTGTATCAAATAATTTTCATATAAATAAATTTTAAAACCCTAAACCTGAGACTTGATACTCTATACTAGAGATCCTAAATCCTAAACTCAAGACTATAAATTTGAGAGTTATTAATATTTATTTATAATAGCTACGCTTAATGTTTAAATAAAATTATTAGTATTTATTTAGAAGTTCTCCATATTTTTTGTTTAATTTAATAATAATATGTCATATTATTATTCATTGATGGTAAATAAAACTTATGCACCGGCAATGCTTCACATATTATTCCTTTATAAATTTTGTTGTTAAAGTCCAAAAGTGATTAACTTATTAGGCATGTTTTCAATAATAATCTCATTTGTAATATGATTTTTAATTGTTATTTAAGTATTGGAATAATTGACAAAGATTGAGGCTTCAAATCGTAAGTGTCTAAGATTGATTTTTATTTTTCGTAAATCATACGTGGATTTTATTTATATTTATTTTGATTTAAATTTTATCTTTTTTTTGTATAAAATTATTCTAATTTAGAAAATTTTATATTAGTGATTCGAATGTAATATTTTTTTTATATTGTAGTTGTACTTCTAACAAAATTACTAGTATTATATTTTCTTCGGTTTTGGTATTGATAGAATCAGCTGTATCAGGCAATACTAATTATTATGCATTCATGCCGATTATTTATACAAAATTTTTATTTTTTAAATTAATTATTTTTTATATTTTTATATTTATATTTAAATTAAATTAAATATGATTATTAAAATTTCATGGAAAATATGACCACTAAAATAAGTTATTAAATTTAATTAATATAATATTTTAAAACTAGTTTTTATTTATATTTAGAAAAATTTAGATGTTAAATATATATAATTTTGTAAATCGAATTAAATCAATAATTTATATTATATTTATCATTAAATTAGACTCTAAAATAAAATCATATTTAATTTAAATTTGGGCAATCCTTCTTTGATTTTTCTAATAACTTAAGCTAAGAGTTTATTTTAAAAAAAAAATTATAATTGCATTCACACTGTTCAAATAGATATAATTACAATTAATCAATACAATGAATAACTAGATTAAGAAGCAAAATACATCTAAATTAAATTAAAATAATTCTCAAAGAACTCATTAAAATCTAGAACTTAAAAGTGTTACTGTTTCTTCATTACCATTGGTGATGATTTAAGATAAGAATTATTTCAAGTTTTGAGATTTTGTCGGTATAAAATGTAACGCCTCAATATTCGATCCAATCGCTAGGTCAAGATATCAGAATATCATATTTTTTGTCGAAGCAACTATAGAAATTTCAGATTGATTTATCTCATTATTTGAATATTGAGGACCGTTTTACTCATTTTAGTAACAATTGAATTTATGACATAACTATTTATGACTTAAAGGATCTCATTAAATTATAATATTTAATTAAAGATAACAAATTTTATAAAATTAACACAATTATTAAAGTTTTACAAATAAGTCTATTGGAGGACTTGCACTTTTAAAGTAGTTTACCCATTTTATGTATATTTCATATTTATTTCTAAATTGTTCCAATTAATTTAATTATTCATAAAATTTTAGCCAATATTCCAAAATCAAATCAATTAACAATTATTCACTTATTATTTTATCAACTCATTTAAACATTCTTACATGTATTAATCATTCCATCACTTATAACCATTTTGTAACATTTCAAATTCATCTACTATTTTTTCCTCCTCATTCTTTTATGTGTATATATATTAGGATATTTAGTTTTTAGCATGACATGTTTATATGTAACATTAACTATAATTCAACTATTTACTTATGTGTTCATATCAAAGTTGTCCACTTGTATCATAGTTACTAAATTATTTATATCTTGAGTTAATGAATTCAAAATTAAGATCTGCTTGATGTTTTTGAAACTAGACTCAAATATCTTTTTACAATAAAATCTTCAAAATTTTTACTTTATCCAGTCAGTAAATTAAATTCTTCAAATTTGCCTCTATTCTGCTGCTTGACAGCTTCGATTTTTCTTTACTAAAAATTAATTATCTCTCAGTACAGGGTTTAGATGATGTTTCCATTTTATTCTCTTGAAAATAGAATCATTAATAATTTAAAAACATAAATTTAATCCCCTAATAATATTTTTAAAATTTTTTATGATTTTCCAAAGTCATAATATGGGAACTTGAATCCATTCTGACCTTATCCGAAAAAAAACAATATATATCAAAATATACAATGTCATTTCTTAAAATGTTTCTTCCATGCAAAACTAGACTCAATAAGCTTTAGTTTTATATTTGATTCACCCTCTAAATCGTTTCCTATTATTTTTGGTGAATTTTCAAAATAGAGTCGCTATTGTTGTCTAAAACTATTTTTTAGTAAATTTCTCTACTTTTCCATGGTTCTTTACATTAATTTCATGTAATCATACATAGTCATTATACCTTTATTTATATTCAATTTAATCATTCATATTTATGTGTAGACAACATAATCATTTCTTAATATTAATACTTTTTACAACACACATCATATTATCTCTTACTTGAAAGCTTAGTATTTCAAGTTTCTACATGTCATGCTTCATTACATGCTTTCTATTTCAAGAATTTAAATTAAAATACACATTTCATACATTTTATTCACAACATATTTAATTCAATTTATTGAATGCAAGTATGGTTTGTATGAAAACTTAACTCTTTTTGTGTGAAGAGTTTCTTCCCTTTTTCCTCACTTCCATTTCTTTCTCATCTTCCTCACTCTCCTTCTCTTTTCTTCTAATTTTTTAACTTTCATCTACTAATTTTTTTTGTTCTAAATTGATGAAAATACTCTCTAGGATCTCTGCCTCATCTTTCCTCTTCACTGTCAATGGAAATTTCTAAGAATTTTGGGTGAAATAGCGAGATTTCTTGGAAATGGACTAAATTGCATAAAAAGAAAAATTGCTCTCCTATTTATATTGGTGTTGGACAGTTTAATGATTTCAATTCAATGGCCATAATTTCTTCTTACTTTTCAGTTTAATCCAATGGCCCAATTTTGTCCATAGCCAAGATATTTTCTTATAATTATCTTATTGGGGAAATGACTATTTTACCCTTACACTTTCTCTACAATTCTATCCTTTTCATGACATCTTTTTGGTAAAATTTACAGCTTAGTCCTTCTCTTGTCTTTATTTGTTCAATTTGACCTTATTAATCCATTTTCCTTATTTTCTCAACTTTTCCAATTTATATTTTAATCCCTCACATTTTAAATATTTAACTTGGACAATTGAATTTTTCATATTTTATGATTTAGTCCTTGGCTCAAATTAATATTTCACAACATACTTCTTATTTGATTTTTCTCTAACATCCCTTATTCTTTACTTTCTTTATATCTTATTTCATTAAAAATTAATCTCATATTATTTTCAATTAAGGGATTTTGAGAATGTTACATAAAAATTATATTAAATTTCGATTAAATTTTAATTTTAATTGAGAAGTATGTTGTCCAAATAGTCTTTTTGATGGATCTGAATTGGAAGCTTTACTTAATCAAAATTTCACTATACTACCTAACAACATGTTGTTATTTTAACTTTTCATGCTGATTAATTTAATGATGTTGTGAAATTAGATAAAAAAAAATGATAAAGGATCGTGGAAAAAATAAAAGCAAAGGTCTATCACGTGAGCCTTTGATTTATTTCTATATATATGCAGTGAGAAATGTCCCTCACAGTTTCGTATCAGATCTTTAGTAAGAAGTCACACCATCAGTCTCCTCAATTCTAATGTGAAACCCCTTCATACTGCTCCATCCATTCCCCCTACACAAGGCATTCACAAAGTCAACAAAGCGACTCACATATCAGAATGGGAAGAACTCCATTCTGCAGTTCAGATGGTCTGAAGAAAGGAGCCTGGACTGCTGAAGAAGACCAAAAGCTCATTTCTTACATTCAAAAACATGGCAAAGGTGGCTGGCGTTTCCTCCCCAAAAAAGCCGGTAATTCTTTAGGTTTCCTTCTTATATGGGCATTGTTTTATTTTTTTACTTTTATGTCCATGTTCGAATTTCGGTTTTGCAGGTCTTCAAAGATGTGGGAAGAGCTGTAGATTGAGATGGGCTAATTATCTAAGACCTGGAATTAAGAGAGGAGATTTCACTCCTGAGGAAGATAAAACCATTATTGAACTTCAAGCTGAATTAGGCAACAGGTTATTGCATTTCCAAACCTACCCTTTCCTTTTTCTCACAACACCAACACGGCACTCTGAAATTGTTTTTAAAATATCTTAACTTTTAGCTTTCTCTAGAATATTGTATATATTATGTATAATATATTCTCTTAACATTATCACAATCATCTCCATCAGTCTTTCTTTTTTCTTTTTCTTTAATGGGATATTCATTTATATATAAGTTTATATTGGTGAAGGTGGGCAGCAATAGCCAGGCACTTGCCAAATAGAACAGATAACGAAATCAAGAACTACTGGAACGCTCATCTAAAGAAACGCTTAGCTAACATGGGTGCAGATCAGGTGACGGTCAGCGGCGCCGCCTCATCCAGCGGAAACTCCGATAGTAATGCCGTCACCGACACCGAATGTGCCAAACCACAATCTGAAGCCACAAAGCAACGCTCAGCTTCAGCACTGCTACTCAATAAGTTGGCCACTAGGGTCACCCAATGTGTTGGCCCTCTGCAAGCTTCTCAAACTCTGCAGCAACCAACAATGCCATTCAACGGTGGTGCTGAAAATTCCGATATATTTTGCCACCGTTTGCCGAGTTCTACACCAGAAAGTACGTCTTGGGCAGATAATAATAATATCTGTAATTCGCTGACGATGCCAGAATGTGGTACTACAAACGCCATTGATGAACGTGATAGCAGTTCTTCTGCTGGAGTTTTAAACGACATTGTGGCCTCCGAGTTCGCTTCACTGACTTGCGTTGACGAACTCAGTGACTGGGGAAACACCAACTACAGCATCGAACCAGAGGAAGTGCAAATTGATTACAGTGATTCCATGACTGTTGGTTATGGTGGACTTTGGGACGACGACGTAATTGTTGTCGATGACAATGATTATACAGTGGGATCTCTGGGGTTTTTATAATAACTCTACTCCTTTTGGATCATGTTTCTGCATTATATGCAAGTATTTGCAGAGTTTTACTATGAACATATTCAGGTTTTTTTTTCCATAAACAACAAGTTCTTTTATAATTTTTTTTTGGCTTAATGATGATTACAATAAGCAACTTTACTGAACGTAGATACAGATAATAAAAATTTCAAACATCGTACGCATTTATTATAACATAAATTAAATAATTATTTGCAACAATCCATTCCTCTTGAATGAATTAACGTTAAATCATAAATGTAATTATTTGATACAATTTTAACTATTTATAGTTACTAATTTATATAATATATTTTATTCTCACATTTTATAATTAAAAAATAAATCATCAAATCTTTTATATAAACATAATATTTATAAATACATTGATACATATATATATTTACATTTCATAATTAAGGATGTGATAGTATATGAACAATTCGATTTTTTGTTAGTTTATATTCATTTGTCAAGCTAATTAAATAAACATACATAAATTAAGTTTTTAGATTTGTTTATTAATTGAATAGAATATGGACAAAACATGTTGAATTCATTTATGTTCGTGAATAATCTCGTTGATACTTGTTTAGAATATATTTAATAAATCATATTCATTGTTCAACTATTATATAATTAATATCGTTATTATTAATGTAAAGATTTGTTTAGAATAGTAGTGGTTAGAGTTCTCATCTAACACTTGGATAACATGAGTTTAAACTCTGTTATCTCCCTTTCTCTACTTTAATATTTTAATAATAAAAAAATCATTATTGATAGTCTATTTAGTGTTATATTATTATGAAAATGCTTGTTCATGTTGATGTAATTTTAAATAAACAAATGTGATTTTGAAATTTTTAATGAGTATAAACGGACCATAAATAAACTTAAAAATATACAAATAAAACAAAGCAGCATAATTTAGGTTTAGATGAGCATAATATCATTATTTTGTGATTTTAATTTTCTTTATCTTGATATTTATACTTTTTTACAAGAAATTAAACTGTTAACTTTATTAATGATTCAATTAAGTTAAATTTATTATTATAATATATGATCTCAATAAACAATTTACAAATAATTATTCTATTTCATTTTTATAAAAAAATTAATGATAATCATAAATCTACATAATTTATAATGTTTCTTTTGAATCAAATAATAAAATAAAAATATATATTAAGTAGTGTTTTAAATATATAAAAACATTTATTTTTTTAATTTAAAAGAATCATTATATGCAATTATTTAATCACTTTTTTGTTTTTTTTTATACTACATTGAAATAAAATAAATATAAATATAATCGTAGAGTAATTATTTGATATATCATTGTAAAAGTTTTTTAAACTTAAAAATAAATTAAGAGTATAATAAATGTGACGTTTATTTATAAAATCTAAAATAACTCCGGTATAAGAGAACTTTGGATTTTGTTTACGTCAAAAAAGCGCTAACTACTAAAATTAAAATGAATTAAGAATGTGGTCCAAAAGGATGTGAATGAATAATTAAAAAGCGGTAAATCATATCATATTAGCGAAAAGAAAGGTTAACGCACGGGATTTGGACACGTATATTTAATTAATGTGAGATTCCCTTATCCACATCTAAATTTGAGCATATGATGGTTTTACCATTCAATTAATTAGCCTTTTGTCTTTACCATCAATAAACAAATTATTGTTTTGCCTTTTCTTTACTTTGTCTCATTCGTTGGGAAGATCGTAGAAACTTTATATTTGTGATTAAACCATTCATATTTTCCCCTTTTTAACTTTCCACTTTCCTTTTAAGGATTCCGTTTTACTACTCCCATATTACTTGTAAGAGTCAAGCAATTTTTACAATTTCATCCATGATTTAGGTAGACACCTTTGATCTATAATCTAAGCGATAGGGTTTAATTAAAATATTTTTAAATTTTATTATTTATATATTATTTTTTAATTGGTATCACGAATCAACTGAACACTAATTCGTTTATAAAACTTAAATAAACTATCTTTTCATAATTAAATTATATTATATTATTCGAGAGTATTTTAATGTTTTAATTTTAAAAAATCTAATAAAAAATTTGGATATGATTGGATTTAACTTCTATTATTTACATCACTAAAATACTAATTTTACTATTGACTATAATATTACGTTTTAATTTTATTATGCATATTTTATTACTTATATCATACATAAATTTCAACCTTAGCACAATTTTTATTTATACTATGGCACGAACTTTATTGATTAATATGAGTGAATGTAATAAAATTGTGGCTTTGCTTGTGACAAATTAGGATTTTTATTTAATATGGGTGTGTAAAACAATTCTTCTCCTTTTTTCAAGCTTTATTGATTAACCTCTAATAGAATTAGATTTGTGATTTTACTTGTGATAAATTATGATTTTTATGTAAGATTAAGTTTTTATTAATGGAATGATTTTAGGATATTAGTTTTGCACGGGATTACTAATATCTTGATTGAGTTATATTTTTAGTGATCATTAATACGAGTCATTAAAGAAATTAGGATTGATTGCTAGTATTATATTGTATTTCTTGAATATAGATTAAAAATTAACATTTCTTTTTAAAAAGTATTGCTACTGGTATAATTTTGTGCATCTTGTGTTTTATATATTGCATTCTCGTGGTACAAAAAAATTTAAATAGTTTTTATTGTTACAAAAGGAATTATATTTTACCATGTAACTATCAACGATAATTGTAAAATGAAACTTTCTCTTAATTCAAATATAAAAATGGTATGCATAAAAAATAATATAATGATATTTTTTAACTTGTATAAATTGCTATTAGTCTAATATTGGTTGACTTTATAAAAAAATTTTGTATTTAGGAATTAAATTTATTTAGTTACTATATAAATAATTTTTTAATACTCTTATATTTAATCTTATGCATTAATTTATATAAATCTTTTAAACCTTTTAATTTTTCGAGTCAAATATTCTACTTCCGCCTTTGCTTCACGTTGAATGCCTTCTCTTGTATTATCTTATTTCGAAATTTTAAATAATACTATATAATATTAATTTTAAAAATTAAAACAAATAATATTTTACAAAATATTTATATAATTAAAATATATTGTAAATTATTTAAAATTTAAAAAACATATAAATACAATTATGCAATTAATATAAAGATGTTCTAGTAAATATATTACGAGAGACAGAGGACATCACATAAAACTTACCCCCCAACACCCAATCCCAAAAATTTTAATGAAAAAATTACCCTGTCTTAACTCAAAAGTCGATTTTTTTAAAAAAAATTAAAAAATTAAACAGATGGAGACTTTTTTTTTTTTTTTTGTCATTCCTAATAATTTTACTTTTCAGTGTTCCCTTGTCGTTGCATTCTAAAAGAAAATAAAAAAATATTCATTCAAAGGTGAAATGGTGAAGACTGAGTCACCATTTAAAAAGAAAGAAAATCTCCTCAATTTATTATTTTTGCTTTAATTAGCTTCTTTCTTTCTTTTTTGTTACACGAGATGTTGATATAGTAACTCGCACGGTGGTGTATATATATTTTATACTTGGTATTGGAACTTACAATTTAAAAAAAAAAAAATTCATAAAATTATATTCATTATATTTTTGGATTTTTTTATTTTTTTATATTTTAATATTATTAATTAGCGTGACATATAAAATAAAATAGTATCACGTTAACTATAAAATGCACATAAATCATTTCGTGAATTACCACATTAGCATCTAACATAAATTTTAACAATTGAACTAAATAGTAACAAAATTCGTCCAATTTAACAAAAATATAAGATTGAGGGCTAATTAAAGCAATATATATATATATATATATGGAACAAAATAATAAAATCTATAAAGATGATTTCAAATTAACATTAATACTTGTCCAAAGGAATCAAAATAAGCAATTCGAAAAGTAACTAAAATATGTTTAGAATTTATCTTTTTTAGTTAGGGGCAAGAGGAATGGGTTTCTCAAACTTAAGGACAATGTCAATAAGAATTTAAGCATGGCAAATGCTCAATTTATCCTTACAAATATTAGAATATTTGGCACATTTGATTGAATTTTTTTTAAATGTTGTAATACAAATGTTTTATTTTTAAGTTAAAAAAAGTGAATAATTATATCTAAACTAAAATATTGTCATTTTTAAAATATGATTAATGTAATACCCCAAACTCGGTCAGGACAATCTTAACCCAAACTCAAAATGTTACACTAGCCACCAGAGTGACTCTTTATTTCATCTCCAAACCAAACCTCCAACACACCATTATACCATGTGAACGATAAGAACATGCGAGCTCTAAGATTTTAACTCACAATACTTTGCTTTCCCAGGCAAAGGGGTTCATGTAAATAAAAGGAGAACTCATGCGTACACGTAAACATGCAGAAGACTGTTAACACACAGTAACTTACTTCTAAGGCTCGTTAATTACACAGCTCACGAATTCTAGTCTTCGCGGAATAAGTCTCCTTAAATAGGGTAGGTCTCGCAAGCAATCCATTTGTATTTAGATTCCGCAAACTTGTATCGCAAGGTCCTTCCTATTTAGCATATCGTAAATTATTAAGGGTTCGCAAGTAACAATCCGTTAAATCCTAGGGTTCACACCTTGCATATTTCAGCAACTTTGTCACTTCGCAACAACTTTGGCGAACTCTGTATAAATTAGTCAATTTTGATTATTTCATATTCTAGCTTACGGCGAACACTTTGATTAGAAATTAAATACTTTAGACATGAACTTGCAAATTAAGAAAACCTCAAACATGGTTCCGAATTATATTCATACTGAAAAGAAATTGACTTACTTAACGTTTAGGTCTATGTAACACCCCAAAATTTCTAATTTCATTATTGTAAAAATATGTCACAAATATATTTCTACTTTAATGGTTAAATGTTCTGGGTGTGTGTGTGAGGTCCCAAGTTCAAGTCTTCGCTTGGGAAAATTTTGGTATTTTGAATGAATTAGGCCTTACTCTTGTTCAGTAGGCTTTTATTTAATTATTGGTAAAAATATATCAGAATGAGCCTGCTGGTCTAGTGGATAAGCGAAGTGTTAGTGTGTAGGAGGTCCTGTGTTCTAGTCTCTGTGCAAGCAGGGGAATTAATATTTGTTTGAGGCGTGTGGTGTGGTGGAGTTCAAATTAAACTGGACTGGGTAGTTGTGTTTTAGTGGGTTAATAGGGAGTGTTTTTAGGAGATTATTTGGGAGAAATTATCAAAAGAAGATTTTATTCTTATTAGTTTTCTATTTTCTTTTTTCCCAACAAATTTTTTGACATTAGACTTTTGTTTCTCTGCTATTTCTTCTCCCTTCTTGTTCACTTTTGGTTTATGTTCCCCTTGGGCCAAATCTTGTTTCTTCTCTTTCCCCTCTCTTTTCGTTTTCTTGATCAGTTTGTCTCTTGCTTTATAGTTGAAATTCTCTTCTCTTTTCGTTTCTGTATTTTTTGCGAGTCATCTCTTTGGGTGCAACTTTCGACTTCATTTGTTTCAGTAAGTGGAATTTTTCTTCTTAGTTATCGTATTTTGATTAGGCAATTAACAAATGATTCGTTTTACTCTTGTTTAAGTGCTGTTCAAAGGTTTTAAGGGGCTATCCCAGTGTGTAGAGACAACTGGTTATTGGATTTGTCGTAGTAAGTTTTCGAATCATCATTGGTTTAGTTTCTTGAGTTTCATGTTGGGGATATTTGGTTTGATTGATGAATTAAGTGATTAATTAATGGATATATTGGTCAAATATAGGTTTTTGAAGGCTCGGGTTACTTTGCACAACGAATCGATACTAGGTGTGTACCCGAAATGTAGAAAATGGGATTCGGCGATAAGCCAAAATTGCTTGCTGTCGAGAAATAAGAAAAATAAAAGAAAACGATGCGAAAAATTGTAGAGAAAGGGAATCAACATTTTGCACTAAAATTGTTTTGGATAGCAACAGTAGTCTAACTTTGAAAATTCATTAAAATAGTGGAAATTGAGTTAGAGGTTGAATAAAATATGAAATTAAAGTTTATTAAGTTTAGTTTTTCATGGAAGAAACAATGTAAGCAATGGAATTCTGAATTATGAGATATAATGAATTTTGTGAGACAATGTCAAAATGATTTCGGGTTTCCCTATTATGATTTTGGAAAATCATCAAAAACTGTAAAAAAATAATTAGGGGCTTTAATTGTCTAAATCTTTAATGAATCTATTTTCAATAGAAACAAACAGAAACATCATCCAAATTCCGTACTAAGAGATAAATAATTTTTAGTAAGGAAAGGTTGAAGCTGTCAAACATCAAAATAGAGATAAATTTGAAGATTTTACTGTACTTATTTGATAAACTATAAATTCTAAAAATTTTATCGTAGAAAGGCATTTGAGTCTAGTTTCCAAAACATCAAGCGGATCTTAATTTAGAATTCTGTAGCTTAAGATATAAATTATTTAGTGACAATGACTCAAGTAGACAGCTATGAATGAACATATAAGTAAATAGTGAAAACATAAATGAATATTTAGCTAGCATGGGTTACACTAAAAATGAATCACACGGCCAAGACCAATTTAGGCTGTGTGGGCCACACGGGCAGGCCACACCGGCTTGTGAGCCCATTTCTCTGAAAAATTATCTAAAGTAGCACAAGTCGCCCAAGTCGATTGTGGACCTACTGAAGGGTCGGTAAGCCCTACTTAGACCCCTATATGAGTGATCTATCTATCTAATTTTTGTACCGAGTATGAATTATGATATCTGGATGTATGTACTATAATTGCATAATAGCATGACATCTTTTGTATGGTGCATTGCATCGGGGTATGTTATTATTATTTGGAGGAAGTGTCTGAAAGGCTATTAAGCCTATTATCTGGCAGCTCTGCTGCAAATTTCTGATTATGTGCCACATTTCGGTACATCATGGTGTGTAGGGATGGGTGGGTTGATTTAATCCCCACATGGTGTGCAGGGATGGATGGAGATGGTGTGTAGAGGCTGGTGGGTAGGATTTGGATTTTCTGCTATTGCATATTGTATCTGAGATGGGCCAAGGCCCTAAATTATATCTGAGACTGTATCTGAATGGGCCAAGGCCTAAACTGAATCTGTAATGGGCTCAGGCCCCAGACTGCAATTAATTATTTCCTGATGTGTATCTGTATGTATGTTTTCTATAGGGATTACACACTGAGTTCGTGAAAACTCATCCCTTTTTTTTTGTTTAATCTGTACAGGTAATCCCCAAACTTAGACGGATCGGTGCAGCGGAGGGCTCAACGATGACCACCACTACTGAACTGCTTTATTACAGTTTTTGATTTTATATTATTCTTAGGTATTTATTATTGTAATGTTGGTATAATGTTGGTATATTTATTACAGTTTTTGGACTATTTGGTTTAAATTTGGGATTTTATATTGTTTTTATAGATTTTTAAACTGCAACTCAACAAAACACGATTTTACTAAAAACTAAGATCTTTAGTTTCATAAAATAATTAGTTTCAAAAGCTTCTGCTTAAAAGACATGTTTTAAGGCAAATCAGCTAGTTCACGTTTTTTCGAATTAAATAAAAGCTAATTAACTGGAACGGTTTTAACTTGTCAGTCTCGATTTCAAACCCTATTCCATGTGACATCGCCAGATTCGGCTATAACGTCTAGGCCGGGTTTGGGGTGTTACATTCTATATATATAGTTTTATTGGTTTTTGAGCTTGAAATAAAAGAAAAACATTAAAAAAAGTCTTAGAACAATTAGCAAAGTCAACAGAGAGAAAGATATCACTATTCCCAAGCAGAGTCCCACATTGCCTTTAAGTCCAGAGTTCATTTGTATCACCTATTCAGTGTTTATGCCTTGCCTAGATCTCTCACTTCGTTGCTGCACATCGTGTGATCTAGTTGTCTACAGTGTTTAAAAATAGTGTTTGAGCTTTTGCAAGCTCAGTGACTATATAGAAAAATCGCATAGCACGCATAAAAACATAAGTTAAACAAGAGCTTTATCAAGGTTATTGTTCTGTGAACTGGGTTAGTCATATCTACGCGAAGCCTGGTTCACGGGTACCTATTGTCAATTAACTTAAAACAGTAAAACATAACATTTTTGGAAAAACACAGTCTTATTCACATGTTTTTTTTTTCTGTTGGATAAACGGATCACCTTATAACCCCTCACTTTGACTTAAAGAGTCTGTCATACCCCATAAGTGAAGCGCTAAGCTAACACTCTCTATCACACTAGCATGTCCCATTGAATAGAGTTTAGCTCTTCATTCCCTTATTTCTCCTAACCTGTCCCAGGGCCTCTAGTCCAAATCACAAAACACAAAGGTGAGTACTCACAATCCTATGGCATGCCATTATATCCAACATTTACAAAAGACTATAGTGTCCAAGCATTTACTTAAACATAGAGCTTGCAAATCATGAGGAGCTCACAGAATACTATTCATATATAGCTCACAATATTAAGCTCACATATCGCTGTTTATGAAAACACATATTTAAACACAATCACAAAACAAAGTTTAGAGAAGACTTACTCCCGAAACTTAGGATAAGCCCTAAGCTCCTAATTAACACTATAATTCGCACTTACATGTGGCGATCCCTGAACACTCACCGGTTTTTTGAAAGATTTAAACAAGCTTCGCTTTTCCCTTGTCTTTTCTTGTAGACGGCTTTGTTAGGTTCGCAACTTTACAAATATACACAAGTTACTAATAAACGAAGCACACTAAAACTAACACATAAACGCAAGCGAACCTAGATTCGCACATACTAGCATTTTGGCGAACCTAGTCTCTTTCGTTGCGAACCTTCTTAAAAGTTCTAAAATTACTTTCAATAGAGAAACAAAGTCTTGCCTTCAGTTCTAAGAGCTAAGTTTTTGGATTCTTGATTTCGTAGAAACAAGAGAAAGAAGTAATCAATAAAGAATTTTGAGAGAGTTTTGTTGTTCAAAGAAATATGAAATTTCAATGAAAAGAGCTTAATTTATAGACATTAGGTGTTTTGATGATCTTAGGTTGCCCTAGTAGACATAGGAAAAAGTTACATGCATGATTGGTGTTATGAAGAGGAAAATAAGTTGACTTCCTAATTTTAGTATAACTACCCTTTGGTTACTCCTAATAATTTTTTTTTTTTTTTTTTTACAGTCAAGACCCTACTTTCACTTTCGACCCAAGCCAACAACTGCAACTCACAAGGCCTACTGGTGACCCCAGCTCGCTAGCCCCAAACTCTTAGGCCCTATTCCGTTATATTACAATTAATTACTATTTTAAGTAAAAAGATATAAATATTCTTAATTTATATTTATTAAATTAATTTTATTTTGAGCCGGTCAACAATTTTATAATAGTATAGACTATAGATACGGTTAACTTAAACTATAGATTATAGATTTTGTTATTTGGGAAGAAATAATCTCGACAACTTTAAGTATATGATTCTAATTTTATCATGTGTGTTTGATTCAAATATATTTTGATAATTGTTTAAATGTACTCCAAGCTTTATGAGCGTAATGATATCGTTCGCTTTTTGTAGTTTCAAATGAAAATAAATTGTTTTAAATGTATATAAATTAGTTATGAACAACATCAATATTTTTTTTTATTTTTGACTAGATTGAAAATTTTTATTTAATAAATTTATAAAAAATATATAAATGTTAAATATTGTTTTAGTTACAATGATAAAGTTTTTTTAAAAGTGCAACGATAAAATTGAGATAGTAAAGATTATGATATTTTGAATTCGTGTCTGTACTTTTCTAATATATATAATAATATAAAAAAACAATATCGTCAAAATAACATTTATTACTTTGTAAAATAATGAATTTTTTTAATAATTCCATAATAGAGTTAAAACTCAGTTAATGAATGACATAAACTTAATCAAACACTTAATACTACTATATAAAATTATAGATATTAAAGACATTTTTTTGTACTTTAAATTAATATTGAATATTTTTTCTCTATTTTTCGTTTAATTGAAATTGGACTCAAAATGTTTTTTTTCCTTAATTTCAACACTCAATTTTGATTTTAGATAATTTAAATATGAAACAAAGTAAAATGGATTGAGAGGTTGATCCCATGTCAACTAGTTTAAGTAACTACATTAAGGTAAAGATTGTCTCTAGGCTAACAAGTGTTGATTTCAAGTTGATTGGAATGAAATTTAGAGTTTAATATTTGTATTTGTAAATTTTTCTCCCTTTTCCATTGTGTTACTTATATTAAAAAAATAATAATAGCACTCTCTAGGAGAATTCATTTCAAATTCATTCCAGCTCTCAGGAAAAAACACATTGAGGAGAAATTCATGTGAGAATACATACACTTAGGTTAAAATATGATGAAGATTTTTTTATTTTTATAAATTTAGAATTTAGTTTTTGTATTTCTAATTTTAGGAATTTAGTCTATTTTTCATATCTTAAAATTTTAACAGGTTAATAAATGGACCTTAATTTTAAAATCTGAAAAGTAAATAGACTAAATTCTTAAAAATAAAAATGTATGATCTAAATTCTAAATTTGTGAAGAATATAGAGACCTATAGTATATTTTAACCCATACATTTATTATTAAGGTAAATATCATCATAAGTTGACAAATTTTCAAATATAAAAAGAATTTAAAAGAACGGTAGGGGAGGGGCATAATTACTAACAAATAAAAAAAAAATGAGGTTATTTGAAAATTTTAGCCTTCTAAAAAAGGCAACGTGTTTCCTCTAAGATTCCAAATTCCTCTCTGTTTTTTTCTTCAAATTGGTGGGTCACTATGTTGAAAAGTACTACCCTTGGCCTTGGCCCCAACGATGCTATTCTGAAATGTTTATTATGGCGGTTTTAATATTGCCTTTAAAAAAAAAAGGAAAATTATTAAGAAAAAAATTGCTTTTAAAAAGGTGATTATAAGGTATATAATTAATATTGATGAAAAATCAATTAAGCTCCTTTGTAAAAAATGTATTTAATTAAATTTTCAAAAATTTAAATTGTATTAATTAAGTTTTTTCATAAAAAATTTTCATCTTTATCAATTACATCACTAACATGTCGTTAATTATGTTGATGTAGATCACCACATCAACAATAATTATTGACGTGACATGACTAGGTTAGCAGCCACATCAACAAAAAAAACTCAAAAAGTTATGTAATTTTTTTATCAATATTAGATTTTTTAATTATATATATATTTAAATTTATAAATTTCTAAACATTATTTAAATTTATAAAAATGTTAGAAAAAATTCAAAAATTTCATAAAACATGTAAGTTATTAAAAATCATTTAAAAGTTTAAGTCTTTATTGAATTTGGTTAGACTCATGCTCAATCAAATAAAGAAGTAGGTACTAAGACTTTGGTTATTATGATGAAACTTACTAAAAAAAAGATAAAAGGGAGAAGAGTAAGGTGAGTAGAAACATTAGAGACCTCCTTAAGAATAAAAAAGGAAAGGAAGCAGTTGTTGATCTTAAATAAGGTATGCATGATTCTATTGTAATTTCTCTAAATGGAAAAGTGTGAGCTAAAAGGGAATTGAGGAAAGTAGGGAGCAATAGCCAAGCTAGGAAATTGGAGGTTTCAATTGAGGTATTTACTTTAAAACCTTCTAAAATTTTCCTAAAAACTAAAGTTAGGGCTAGGAATTTTCACACCATCTATTCCTCTACTTTAAATCAATTTCTTCACTTTGAGAACCAACTTGATGTCATCCTTGACCAAGCTACCAATAAACCTAGTTGTCCATCACCCCAAATGAAGCTTAAGACTAGGGTCAACATTCTAAATAGGGTAGCAAAATTGAAGGTGCAAAAAAACCTGAAACAATGTCAATGAATGAAAAAGTTTAATGTCGAACTTCGCTAGCCAAGACATGTTTGAACAACCTAAGGAGAAGTAACTTGACTCATTTAGACCCCCTGAATCAAGCTTTGGAGGAGTTGAGAATGGCAGTTGACCATATTGATCCATCTCTCCACGAGAAAGAAACTTCCAACTTTCATCCTAGTATTCTAGCCCCATTTCACGTGACTTAGGAGGCTTTGACAATGCTAATCAAAGCAACCTCAACCTGGCCATTTCCAAAACGGGGCTCAACAACATATTTGATACTATACAGTGCTAACCAGGCCAAACGTTAAGTAATCAATGAACCAATATTTGCTTGTCCATCTTGCTTTCTGTGTAAAAACCATTGAGGACAAATACAAAAGATAAAACTCTAAACGATGAATTTTTATTAAACCAATCTATTTAAAAAATTACAAGCATTGTAATGCCCCATACCTGACTTGATCATCGAGTCTAATCTACGAGATATCACATTCATTGTCGAAGCAATTACGATCAAATACAATTCAATTTAACCATGTATACAATCATTTTCGATTCTTATATGAGCTTACAAAAGCTCTTAAGATGACTTGGGTCGAATAAGGACCAAATTTTAAAATTTTCAAATTATCGGGTTGACATCGCAACTTCGGGGATTCCACGTCGTAATGCAACTCACTTTCAATTTCCACATCATGACGAAAAGGGTCCAACGTTGTGACGTGATCGTCTATTTCAATCATCTAAATGATACCAATTTTGCAACACCTAAAAAATCAAACTTATATCTCAATTCAATCATTTCAGCAAGGATACGTTTCAAATATGCTTAACTCTAAACTTTAATACCTTATATACATATATGTTATATAAAATTCATCATTTCAACTTAAATGCATGTGCCAAGTTCCATAATTCTAACCATTTAACCATTTGATAAAGATACACATATATGCCACAATTTATACAACGTCTCATTCAATTCATCTATATATCAATCTCAATTATATAAACCAACCCTTTAGCTATACCAAAATGTACCATTTCTAGCTTTAAATATCAACATGATCACATTTTATGCAAATCTGACTCAAAACCTAGGTAAATGCCATATGTTAAAACGAAAAGGGGCTATACAAACATTTTTGAGTCAAGAACTTCTAATTGGATGCTGTAACATCCCAAAAATCGGGGGTTAATAGAATCAGGTTTGGGAATCGAGAGAGAGTGGCCATACCTTAATTTTTAAAATTATCTATGTATTTTTATGAAATAAATGAGGTATCGGTTTGTTGGTTAAGTGTTAGAAAAACGTTCCTTGAAACCCAAGTTTAAATCCCTTCTCTCTCACCATTTTTATTATTTTGCAAATTTTGCCTTAAACCCTAGTATGTGACATGCATTTTTTTTTAAATAAATATTGAAAAATTATTTCAAGAATGAGGAAAAAGCCTAATGGTTAAAAGAAATATGAGAAATCATGGAAATTAAATGAGGTCCTAAATTCGAATCCCTTCACTTTGTGAAATACTTAAATTTTGCAAAATCCCCCCCTTTTTTTAATGTGTGTGCCATCAATACTCTTGAAACCTAAGTATAAATATAACTTTTTATTGTATTTTTTAGCCTTTAATTCAAATTTTACCTACCCAATCCGTTCACCCTCTTCCTCTCCTCTTTTCTCTTCAATTTTCTTTCTCCCATTGTTGTCGTTGCCTACACCTAGTTTTACCATATCTTTCTTCTTTCTTTTTTGTCACAAGATTTGTTAACATATTATCCACCATATTGCTGTCATTTTTCCTCATTAAAATTAGCCCCAAATCTGAAATCTTGAACTCTAAGATCGATCTCGAACATTGCCAAGAAAGTGTCATTGTCGTTTCTCTCGACTTGCTTGGGTGAAGTCTCTTCTCTCTTCAATTTCTTAATTAATCTTGTCCATTCAAAACCTAAAATTCTAGATCTGGAATTTTGGGGATTTTACATGATTTAAAAGGTATTTTTCTAGAATTTAATGAGATCTCAAACCATTTTAAAATTTAGCCCTAATTTTGGACACCGCGGGTGTGGTGCGTGCACCTATAGGCAAGAAAAGGGGGGTGTTTTGTTTCTTGGTTCTTGCCTATAATTTTCCAGAATTAATTTGAGTTCTTGAACCCTCTTAATAAAATTTTAAACCCATTTCAATTAGGGAAAAACATTCTTGATCAATTGGCCATTCGAATCCCACAAATCGTGAAATGTAAGTACAATTAAGGGTAACTAGTTTTTTATTTCGACGTAGTTGTTGGGTAAAGGTTATGATTTGATTAAATGAAGGAATTTAATCATTAATTATCTACTAATTTTCCAGTATATTATTGAATTAGGTGCTGACCCAAACGCCCCAAACCATCCATAAAGGTGAAAAACGATTGTATGTACAGTTTGTATTGATATAGTGTAAGGAATCTAACTAGTTTGGATTCATAAAATAGTTATAATTTCAATGATTGGTTTGAACTCATAAGTGGGTGTTTGGGGGCTGGTTTAATGGTAAATTGATTCAATTCATACTGAATTTTGGTTTAGGTTCGTTTAAGGAATTATTAAGGAAAATTGGAAGATTCGCTAGTGTGATCAGAGGAAGTGGAAAATAAGATGTGGGTCTTAAACTCATAAAAATGTTTGAAAATGTTAATTATCAGGTTATATTTGATAAATTAAATTTCTGATTGGATTGGCTTAATAGCCAAATTATTGATTTTGTGAGTGACCGAACTAGGTATGTTTCGAGCCTTAAAAGATTGACATGTTGGCAAAATTGCTAGTTTGATAGCATGAATGTTTGATTGAGTTCGTAATTGCATATTTGAGTTATGAGATATGAGAATGTTTAATTGAATGATATAATGTTTTGAGATATTAAGCTTATGTATGATTTAAATGCATGAGATATTTGTTATATTGTGTACTGAAAAGGGTGCTATTTATGCACAATGAAAATCTCTAAAGTATGTGATATTGAATCATATTTATTGATACCAACACAAAGATAATTTCAAAGATTGGAACACTATTTCCATTAAGTAAAAGTATGTGATTGTTGAGGACATGCTAAGCATGTCAAATGAATGTGAAAAGTATTGTGATATGATTATGTATGAGATTGTGTGACATATTGCATATGCATTACGTTGGGATTTTGTGGTAGACAGAGGAGTTCTGTGGAGTACCGGTGGCATATTAAGTTCGCATTATTCATAGTCATTGCACTGCACGTAGAGTACCGAGGGGATTGGGGATTTTATCGCATATTTTATGTTATTGGCGATTGAATCACATTATTTGATATCCGACAGATTTGCTGCATTATTAATTATTCGGTGGCTTTACCACATCGAGCTATGCTCATAATGTTTTGGAGTTTGGCAGATGGGTTCTAGGGAACTCGTGGTGTGTAGCAGATGATATGGGTAGGAACCTTTTTGCATTGCATCATGTACACGACATATTTGAATGTTGTTGATTTATGCTACGCATTGTATTTTCTTATATTGAATGGTATCGAAATTAATGATTGTTACTCGAATGAGTGATAACCTATGCTAATACACCATTTGACATCAATTTGATAATGGCCATGTAATGACATGAAATTCCTATGATGGTTATGTATTATTCTGTTGATGCTAATATGGTTCACTGTATTTGATGTTTTTGCCCATTTAAATAATTATTCGACTCACACTGAGCTTTTCATAAGCTCACCCCCAATAATGTTTAACTCTTTAGGTAAACCTCAAAATTAGGACCTGACTCAGCATTCGGAGAATCATCATGAACCTTGAATTATATTTTTTAATTAAGTATTATTAAGTCTTTATTGGTTTTAGCTTGTAATTTTTCATTATTTCTGGTCTGTGGCGTGGTAAATTTTCTTTTAGGGATTTTTGCATTCATGGATTACTTAAGCATAATAATCGGACAATGCATGATATCGAGCTTAAGTAAAATTTGATATTGTTCTCTAGTTTCCACTACATTGCAAAGAAACTATTTTTGAAAAACAAATCGATAAGGCAACTAATTTTCCAAAATGACTTGAAAAATGGTTTTTCCCCTGCATTAGTTTAACTTCGAGTTTTTTTTTTAAAGAAGAGCGACAAGCAAATAGTTTTTCTAAAACAACACTGTTAATAATAAAATGAATTCTAAGCATAGAAGACCTAATGAATGAATGCTTTTAAGATAATTCAAAGTACAACTACGATTTTCTCTAAAATGAGTTTATTTAAAGTCTTCAAAAGTAACGTAAGTTAGCTTAGCCATTTTGGTGGCTAATGTAGCCTTCTTAATCTAGCTATAATGTCTAGGCCGGGTTTGGGAGGTTACAGTTGTTGAATCACATCTCGAGACTTTGAGATCCATCAAACCTACACATGGAATAAACAAATCGTACATTGAGCGAAAAAGCTTAATAGTACTTTCATGATTCAAGTCAATTAAACATATATAACATCATGATTAACATATTCCATTAAACATCGAATTATACCAAAACCACTAACATTCTAATATCAAAATCGAAATTATGCACAATCGACTCAAATGCAACTTCTAGCCAATACACATTCCATTCGTACCAAGAATTTCCATTAATATATGACATATGCATGATAGCTTTATATGCCAATTCATGGAATATTACATTCAACAATTCAATGTAACCAATTCATACCATAATTTCCATTAATAAGGACTTGTCATTTCCTTTTCAATTCATAGCAAATCAGTTATATCATTATTCATTCCCATATCAAATCTATTGATTCGCTTAATACCATATCAACTCTCTAGGCTCTTATAATCGGTTTGCATGGTCTTTCACATGCTTTCGTAAATCACATATCACATATATGTACTTGTAGTATTATAATATTATATCATTTCAACTTATTATCATTTATCGAGTTCAGACTTTTTTTAACTCCTATTAACCTGACTTAGACTCGAGACGAATACTCAGATCGTCTAACCAACACACCAATATGACACTCAATACCTCATCAAAATGTTCGAAGCAAATATTGCGCTTCGCAGCTCATTGGCAAAACCCAAGTATAAACTCGTACACAAATATAATCCTATGGCATGCTAACTATATTTGACTTTGTCGAAACAATTAATAGACTATGATGCGTCATGAAACTAACTAAAAATTTGACAAAGGCAAGTGCACCTATCAATTAATAGTATAGCTACGGTGAGCAAAGATATCATTCCCATGAAAACTAAAAGTACTAGTAATTACTATCTTTCTATTATTTAACCAAATAATTCGAGTGATTGATTAAAACTAAAATTGACTAATCTAATTAATTAATGAACATGGCAAAGAATAAAACACAAAAGTAATCAATTAACAACCAAGAAGCAAAACAATATCCAGGAAAGAATCTGTCTAGATTTCATCTGCCATTATCAATCTAAATCGCACAGTTTCTTTATTCAACAACTTGATATATAAAAATCCCTAAATTATGCTAATATCTCTTTCGAGCATAGGAGCAATTGAATCTAGGTTGATTAATTGAAATTTATTTCTAATTAAAACCCCTATTATCACATTAACTCGTGCTATGGATTCCCTATTAGATTTGACTTTAATCTGGTAGATTTATGTCATCCTATTTCTAGGATTGCATGCAACTCCACTCAACTATGCAAGATCTACTCTTAAACAAGGTTATTCAACCTCCAATTTAAGCATATCAAACATGAATTAATAATCTAGAAATATTAAACCAAAAATTAAGCACCCATCATTGAGAACAATAAACTAAGTATTTATTACGAAAATATAAACAAACGACAGGATCCATCATAGGGTTCATATACCTAGGTATTTAGAAAATTAGTTCATGCTTGAAAATAAAAACATTCAAAAGACAATATAACTGAAAGAAATAAAGAAACTCATGATAGCTTCCTAAGAAATCAAATGAGAATCTTCAATCTTAATGAAAATCTGCTTTAGATTCAACTTCAATGGTTTTTTTAGTTATTTTCTTGAATATATACGTCTTAGAATGCCTGAAAAACCTAACAATTACGATTTTTTTATAGTTTGGTGTGCAATTCTGTGAAATCAACACGGACTATCACATATTCGTATGGGTCACATGACTATGTGGTGTGGCCATATGGAATGGTCCAACCTGGGTGGCTCTTGCAACTTACTCTGACACTCCGATTTTCACTCGTTTTTCACTCTTTTTGCCCCCAAGTGCTCTATTAAACATTAAAACATGAATTTAAAGGATTGGAAGTGTAAAATTTGCAATTAACATCGAATAATCATCCAAAAATGAATTAAGAATGAGGTTAAAACATGTAACTTTTAACACTTATGAAATATCCCCACACTTAAGCATTTGTTTGTCCTCAAGCAAAATTATCAACCCACATTCAAGTTAAGTTCCCTCGATTTATTGTTTTCACCGATAATGTCTTAAGATAATTTACAGATAATCATGCATTGGAAATTTAAACTAAAATGACACTAAATAATACAAGCAATCCAAGCAGAAACTTTTAAAGCACAAAAGTATAGGTGCCTCCCCTATCTCAGTAATTACCTGAAATTCAACTTAACAGGAATGAACACCCTTACTAAAGTTCACTTAAAGTGTTTAAGGTTCAAGTAACGTGCACTCAACAGTTGAACAAGAAATTTTATTACCATAAACTTGCTTGAAAATCAATCTCCACCACTATATAATGAGATGACACACAAATGAAGAGGGTTGTAATGTGGCTTATGTATGTGAAATTATGGTTAATTACATGATTTTCATGCATATTTTATATTAATTCATGTTAATTTTTTTATGTATGTATTTTTCACTATGTAAGAGGTCCATTGGAGACATGATTTAAATAAATAAAACATGGACATGTACAAGTTATCCATGTGGATGGCAAGACCATGCAATTTGGGGCATGAGGTTGACTATTTGACCCAATAAAAAAGGTGGTGAAAGATGGATATATCTACTAAGTTTTGGACTGAAGAACCGTCCAACAAGGGGAACTAAGAGCCTAAATTCGGCACTTAAAGGTGGCTGCCCAAAACATGTTTTGGGATAATTAATTGAAGGTCCTTACAGTTGGGAAGTAATCAAAATTCAGTCCAATAGCTTCTCTGTTGAAACTGTCCACTTTATAGTTATTTTTAGCTTGAATTTGAAATTCAAATTGAAAAGACTTGGTCATCCCTTGTTCCTTGAAGCATGGTTGGCCACATAAGAGAGAGAAGGAAGGAAATTTAAACCTATTTTTAGTAAACCAAACCCTTACCTTTACTTATAAATACCTTACTGCTCGTGATGATTGTGATGAAGTAATAAAATCTGATCGTACCTGGAAACTAACTAATATCACGATAAAAGGCAAGCGCACATATCGAATAGTAGTATAGTTAGTGGCAAGACTGGAATATCAAATCCAAGGAACTAAAAGTACTAGTAATGACTTCATTCCTATTATCTAACCTAAGAAATAAAAGGGTTTTGGTTGTAAACTATTCTAAACTAAACTAAAGAAACAACAAAGAGTAAATTGGGAAATTGCTTTTGGGAAAACTAATTGATGAGGGCAATACCTAAGGAAGAATCCACCTAGACTTTACTTGTTATCTAACTCTGAACCAGATGATTTCTTCATTTGATTTGATCCGTAGAGATCCCTAAATTATGTTAATACCAACAACTAATCTTAGGTTGATTAATTGAATTCTCTTTCTAATTAAAACCCCTAGTCTTGCATTAATTCGATCTATGGCTCCCCATATTAGATTTAACTCTAATACGGTAGAATTTGTCGTCCTATGTCTAGGATTGCGATCAACTCCGCTTAATTGTGTTGGATCTACTCCTATGCAAGTATTTTTGCTCCTCTACATAAGCACATTCGACTTAAATCAATATCCTGTAATATCAATTTAAGAATTAAAAATACAATTAAGAACAAATCAAATATTTATCACACAGTTCCGATAACAATAACAAGATCTGTCTTAGGTTTCATCCCCTTGAGATATTTGGGGTTTTAGTTCATAATTGTAAAAAGAAACATCTCAAAACATATAAAATAGCAAAACATAAGAAAACCCAAAAACCCCTGAAAGGATAGAAGGGAGATCCTTTGTCTTGATGTAGCTCCTGGCTTTTGAGATGGATCAATCAGCTTTGCTTCGAGTAATTTCCTGCCTTTAACTCCCCGTCTTGGCAGGAATAATGTGTGTCCTTGTAGTTGCCTCCTAGGGTCTTTATATAGAGTTTAGAATGTCTTTCTTAGCCCCTAAGTAGCCTTTTCCGAGTGAAATTAAACTTTATCATGACAGGGACATGCCCGTGTGCCATGCTCGTGTGAGTCGACTTCCAGGCTGTGTTCGAGCCTGTTAATGTGGCACGACCGTGTGACACGCCCGTATGGTGAACCTACAGGCCGTGTTGATTATTGAATTTGCCCTACTTTGCCCGTTTTTGGCCCGTTCCTTGCTCTTTTCTCTTCCTTATGCTTACCTAAGTATAAAACATGAAATAAAAGGATTAGGAGCACTAACTTCTACAAATTCAATGATAATTCATTCAGAATTTAGGCTAAGCATGAGTTAAAAATATGTATAATTTATGGTTTATCACTTGCCATCTCTCACTTCTCATTCATCCCTCAACATTTCTCTATCATTCTCACTAGTTTTCGTCTCAATTCCTTTCCCCCTTTTCCCTTGCGTAGCTGTCCATCCCTCCTCTATTCTTTAGCCTCAAAAGCTTTGTCAAAAGCTTTGTCAAAAGCACTCCTTAGCTGGCTACCCCCTAAACACTTAGCAAAAGAAGCATTAGTTAGAACAGAGTAGCACATCAATTAGAATAGATCTAAAAGGCTGTTGAACTGAATAGAGTTTACTCTTTCCTCTTGTTTTTTATTTTAAACATGTTTGCTTTAAGTTTTATGTTTTTGACATCAACTATGAAGTTTTAATTCCTATCTACTAGGATCATTATATTAATTTAATGAGATTTATTTAATTCATGATAACATGTTTTGTGCCTCAGTTGATTATGTTTTCAAATATTATCATGATGCATTCCATTCTTACGTGATTAGGTGCACTCAAATTAGCTGAGCGATCCTAACTAGATGACGCTAATAGGCACATAATTGAAAAGTGCAATGCTCAATTTAGGTCATTAAACCCGACTAAGTTGAGGTTCATAATATCTTTAGTTAGCTCTATTATCTTTCATGGTTTTTAGGTTTATGTAATTAAATTGTTGCAAACGTAAATTTCCCTGTAACCTTGCATGAATTCTAAGAAACCTTTAGTCTAATATGATTAGTAACATGCATATTTCACTAAGTAAAAGATCTGAGAGGACTTAATTTGGTTTCCTAACCCATAACAGATCGAGTTGCCATGAAAGTAATTCCAAACATGTTAAACATGATGAAAGTGAATTGAATTAATTAATATAATTATCGTAGCCCATTTAATCTTGATTGTTTTTTTTACTAAAGCTTTCACTCATACATTTAGTTAAATTGCATCTAGATTAAATTGCATTAGGGATCACTATTTGCATTCAATTAAATTTAATCATCACTATTCAAATATATTGAATTTTTACATCAAATTGTTAATTATAATTTTGCACTTAATTGATTAAGCTTATGTAGCCCCTATGGAGACGATAACTCATTTTTACTTACTTATTACTTGAACGACTACGTACACTTGCGTAAACCGCGTTACAAGTTTTTAGCGCCGTTGCCGGGGATTGTTGCCTTAGTCATTCTTTGTGAAATTATTTTTACAATTTGGTTCTTATTTTATTTTATTTCATTTTATTTCTAGCTCTACTAAATTATTCTTTATTCTTTTTTTAGATTTATTTTCAAGAGTTTTATGAGTATAGATTGAATCATTGATCTATTACCCGTGGACCCTGAAATCGAGCGAACTTTTAGACAAAGTAGACGTGAGAGATTTGTTCAAAGACAAGTCGAGATGGACCTTGGAAATCAAAATGTTGGACAAGCTAATAGATTCAATCAAGTGCACAACCCAATCCTTATTGATGGTGATAGGGATCGCGCTATCAGACAATACATTATGCTACTCTTCAATGAGTAAAATCCGGGAATTAGAAGGCTAGATATTGAGGCACCCCAATTTGAATTGAAACCAATGATATTTCAAATGCTCTAAATGGTGGGTCAATTCAGTGGTATGCCCACAGAAGATCCAGACTTACACATTTTTTTTATTCATAGAAGTAAGTTATTCATTCAAGATAGCTAGTGTGACTAAAAACGCACTGAGGTTGAAACTGTTTCCATACTTATTGTGAGATCAAGCACGAGTATGGCTAAATTCATTGCCACCAAGTTCAATATCTACTTGGCAAGAATTAGTAGAAAGGTTTTTGGTAAAATATTTTCTACCGAGTAAGAACGCAAAGTTGCGTAATGAGATAACAACTTTCTAAGAGTTGGTTAATAAATCTCTGTATGAGGCGTAAGAAAGATTCAAGGAATTACTTCGTAACTGTCCTCATCATGGGATTCTTCATTCTATCTAATTAGAGACGTTTTATAATGGTTTCAATGCTCATACAAGATTAATGGTGGATGCTTCTACAAATAGTGCGATTTTATCTAAGTCTTATAACGAGGCTTATGAGATCATTGAAAGGATTGCAAGCAATAACTACCAATGGCTGATGAATCGAGTAGTTTCAAGAAGACGTGTAGCTGGAGTGTATGAAGTGGATGCACTGACTTTACACTCTACTCAGGTATCTTCTATTTCCTCTATATTAAAACAGTTTTCCACTAATGGTTTGAATAATTGTAGAACTCAATCACCAAGTCATTATGAAGTAGTTTCTTTTTTATACTGTGGGGATGGTCATTCTTTCGAGAATTTCCTTTCAAACCCCAAATCAGTTTGTTACATAAGGAACTAGTATCAAAATAAAAGTGGACAAGGTCCGCAGTCCAACTTTTATAATCTTTTATGGTGGAACCATCTGATCCAAGAAAATGGACCAAACAATATTCAGATACAACATAAACTCAACCAAACCCAATGGTTTAACTAACAAGCCCCAAAACCACCTCAAGTTGAGTCATCGAATAGTTTGGAGGATTTTTTGAAGGCATACATGGAAAAAAATGACGCATTGATCCAAAGTGAAGCGGCAATGATTCAAAGTCAAGCAGCAATGCTGAAAAATCTAAAGAATCAGATGTGTCAGTTAACTAATGAGCTTAGTAGTAAACCACAAGGAGACTTGTCGAGCGACACAAAAAATTTGAGAAATTTTGTGTAAATAGCATTCCAAAATGGTAGAATTATGAAGTGGTAAGATTTCAGAACCTAAAAAGGTTATGGTTGAAGATGAGCTGACTGAAAAAGAGGAAAGTCAACCAATAGTTGAAGTTCTTACAATAGAAAACTCAAATGCTGAAAAATTTGATGAGGTAAACCCTAAACTAGTGAATTCTAAAAATCTAACACCTTCTTTTGTAGATTTACCTCCTCAGAAAAGTTATCCATATCAACCTAGAGTTCCATATCCTCAGAGACTTCAGCAGAACAAGCAGAAACAAGAGGTAGAATTCAAGAAGTTCTTAGATGTTTTAAAACAATTACACATCAACATTCCATTGGTGGAGGCTTTAGAGCAAATGCCCAACTATGTGAAGTTTATGAACGATATTTTGTCCAAGAAGAAATGACTTAGTGAGTATAAGAATGTCGCTTTTGTAATGCCCCGAATTTTGGGCCTAGATGAATTGGGCTTTGGGCTTTGGGTCTCATAAATTTTGTTTAGTAAGCAAGAAAATGAAAAATGACATGTTGGCCTTAAGGGTTTAATAAATTTGAAGTGTCTAGGGGTGTTAGAGAAGTTCTGGGTTCGAACTTTGAGGTGAAGGAATTTTAATTTAATAATTAAAGGAACCTTGATGGCAAGTAGCTTGGCTTTTAAATAAATGGAGATAAAATAGGACACAAGCATGGCTGTGGTGTAGTGGATAAGTGACGCCACTTAGGGTGTAGGGAGGTGGCATTAGTGGCAAGCAAGGGGATCCTAAGTTCAAGTGTTGGCTTGGTATTTTTAGGAATTTTATTTTTTCCTTCTAGATGGTTGGTAGTGGCGTGGAACTGGACTCTAAGAGAAGTGATGAGAAGTGAAATTTTTGGAAGGGATTGAAGAGCTTATCGTGGAGAAAAGTTGGGAGATGGGGATAGAAGAAGTGGTGGAGCCGAATTGGCAATTAAGGGAAGTAGTATATATATATAAGTGCCGATTTTAGGGTTCTAGGCTAATGTCAAACTCTTTCTTCTTATTTTACCGAAAACTACTTTTCTCTCTAAGTACCCAAAAGCTGAAAAACCCTTATTCTTTCCCTTTAAGTTTGTGCCGATATCTTCCCTTCCTTTCTCATTAAACTCTTCTCTTTCTTGCTTCTAGTTCACCTTCTCTAAGCTGAATACTTTGTTGGTCGAACCTTCTCTATGCCGCACTACTCCTCTTTTGGGTCATTGCTTCTTGGGTAAGTGTTCTTGATCTTAGTTGGCTGAATGGTCATAGTTAAAGGAAGGGGGACTTATGTTGGATACAAATCACCTGTTATTCTAGTTTTAATAGTTAAGATTGGTGCAAATCTAGGAGTTGATCGTGGTTAGTGATTAAAGAAGGGGCTGTTATAACTTGCCGCGCAAGGTAAGGTGAAAGTTGAGGTTTCGGTTTTGGTAAAAATATGTATTAAGCATGCAATTAATTGAAGGGTGATATCGATTGTAGGTTCGGGGCTAAGGAAATAGTAGTACGCTTTATTTTTAGGTGTGTACAATACACTACACACACGATAGATCGGCAAATCCCGAAAAGTCAAAAAGCCAAAATGCTGAAAAACCAAAAATTTGGCTATTGTAGTCCTGCAAGTGCACGAACACTCGTACGAGGGTATTCGATATGTTAACAGAGGCCCCATGAGCAATCTCATGGACTTGGGTCACGTTTTGGCTAACCGGGCCAGAATGGGCCCAATGGGCCGACGAGCTTGTGAGCCCAAGCTAGCAAAAATTGACATGTTGATATTAAATGATGAGTTGACAAAGTTTGTTGAATTGTTTGGAATGAATTGGGCCTGACAGGCCGTATGATTGTGATTGGGCCTAAAGGGCCATATAAAAGTAATTGGGCCTAATGGGCTATATGAATAAAAAAAAGCATGCGAACTTCTACTAAATCCTTAAGCGGGCATAAGACTTAATTAATTTATCAAGCACGTCTGTGGACAAGTCATAAGGTTAGAGTGTGGCAATGGGCATATGCATGTCTAAGATGGATCTAGGGAGAGCTTGGTACTTAAGCGGTCTTAATGACCTACCTCCTCTTCTTTGGAATCCTACCTCGTGTATAGTGTCTGTTCACTTTAGCCAACGAGGACTTGTTGACGGGACAAAGTTCGTAATTAATACCCATACGTTAGGAAATTAATGAAATACCCCTGTAGGGTAGAATTACTGAAATACCCCTGTGTGTTATAAGTATGACTTATGTATACTATATGCTATATGTTGCACTCATGTGTTATGATGTTACATGTGGGTGGGAATTATATTGGAGGAAGTGTTATATGAGGATCGCATGGTTGCTTGACGACCATGGATCCAATGAAGGCTTTTAAGCCCAATATATGATTAGTAGCTTTGCTACAACGTTAGGTAGTACCGCAACCGACGCTACCATTGATGTGCATCGAATAGGTGGGTCGATATAGTTATCCCCACAGGATGTGTTTTGGTTGGACGAAGATGATGTGTATCGATTGGATGGGGTAGGCATTGCATTATTGCATACATGATTACTTAAGATTTTGTGCTATTTTTGTATTGGGCTCAGGCCCAAGATGACTTGTGTTGCATGATGTATATATATATTGTTGCTGATGGTTGTACACACTGAGTTTCAAAACTCACTCCTTCTTTTATTTTTCTGAGGTGAACCTTAGTAGGCGGTTCGACGGATGGAGGGACTCGGAGGTGGCCAACTAGCAAGACAACTTAGACTTGATTCTTTTTCTTTATTAAAAGTTCTAGTATTTTAATTGTTTAAGTCTGAATAGTAATAAGGCCTTTTCTCTGGTTATTACTATTCATTATGATGCTTTAAAACTGGAACATGGATTTATTCGTTTTAAACACATTTTAAGTTTTTTTTCTTTTCTGAAACCACTTGTTGTTTTTTAAAAAAATAAGCTTCCGTAGTTAAAGTCAATTTTTCCAAAGTAACTTTTAACATGAAGTAAAAAGTTAAAAATGACTTCTGAATATACCTTGTTATAAAAGAATGTACAAACTGGGTTTTTACTTAAAATTTCTTTAGAAGGGTTTTTTTAATGAAAACAAGGTTTTTGATAAAACACTTCAATGTGACACACTGGATTCAGCCATAACGTTCGGGCCAGGTTTGGGGTGTTACAGCTTTGATGAAGAAGTGTAGTGCGTTTTTACAGAACAAGCTACCTCTAATACTAAAGGATCTTGGAAGCTTTATGATACCTTGTAACATTGGTGAATCATATTACGGTAAAGCTTTGTGTGACTCAGGAGCAAGCATCAACTTCATACCTAAATCTATTTTCAAGCTATTGGGAATAGGTGAAGTAAGACCCATTACTATAACCCTTCAACTTGCAGATCAATCGTTAGCATATCCCTAAAGGAAGATCGATGATGTTTTGGTAAGAGTTGATAAATTCATTTTTCTTGTTGATTTCATTGTTTTAGATTTTAAAGCAGACAAAGAAGTCCCAATCATCCTGGGGAGACATTTCCTAGCCACGATAAGAATGTTGATAGATGTCCAAAAAGGCGAACACACAATGCAAGTTCAAGACGATAAAGTAACATTTAACATTCTAAAGGTAATGAAATTTCCCAATTCAATGGAAGAGTGTTCAATAATGGATGAATTAGAAATCTTAGTTTCTATGGGAAGTAATTCTGAAGAAAGCCCGTTAGAAAATGCTTTATATTTTAAACCTTTTGAAGATGAAAAAGGTAATCAAGGTTTGACTTTGATGGAAGCCAATTTGAAGAGTTATATTCAACTAGTACGGTTCGAATCGCTATAGTTGGAAGTTTATCTCGGTAATAGTTTTACTTTACCTATGATTATTTTAATGGTCTTGACAGAACATCAAGAGGAGCAATTGATTGCATTTTAAAGAAGTTTGAAAAGGTAATTGGTTGGACCATAGCTGATATATGAGGTATAAGCCCTTCCTTCTATATGCATATAATTATTTTAGATGAAGGTGGAAAGGTAAGATTGATGGGCAAAGAAGACTTAACCCTATCATGAAAGAAGTGGTTTGGAAGGAGGTAATTAAGTGGTTAGATGCGGGAATTGTTTACCCCCACTCAGATAGTTCTTCGGTAAGTCAAGTACAATGTGTATCAAAGAAATGTGGGATCACGATTGTCGAAAAGAATAAAACGAGTTAATCCCAATTAGAATTGTCATGGGTTGGAGAATCTGTATTGACTACAGAAAGCTGAACAAAGCTACTCATAAGGATCATTTTTCTTTACCTTTTATGGATCAAATGTTAGATCGACTAGCAGGTAATGTATTTTATTTCTTTTTAGATGGATATTCAGGATACAACCAAATAGTTATATCCCAGGAAGACCAACATAAAACTACTTTTACCTGTCCATACGATACTTTTTCTTTTAGGCAAATGCCTTTCAGCTTATGTAATGCACCTACCATATTTCAACAATGGATGATGACAATTTTCATTGATATGGTTGAAAATTATGTTGAGGTTTCCATGGATGATTTTTTTGTTTTTGGCAACACTTATGATATTTGTTTAAATAATTTGGCTAAAGTACTTAAAAGATGCGAGGAGACAAATCTTGTCTTTAATTGGGAGAAATGTCTTAGAACATAAGATTTCCAAGAAGGGAGTTGAAGTGGATAAAGCAAAGTTGGACGTAATTGAAAGATTATTGCCTCCAGTTAGTGTGAAAGGAGTTAAAAGTTTTTTAGGTCACTCTAGTTTGTATCGTAGATTTATAAAGTATTTTTTAAAAATTTCTAAACTTTTATGTATGCTTCTAGAAAAAGATGGTGTTTTTAATTTTAACAAAGCATGTTTAGAAGCTTTTGAAAAATAGAAAAACTAGTTAATTTCAGCCCCAATAATTATCACACTTGATTGGAACATGCCTTTTGAGTTGATGTGTGAGGCAAGCGATTTCGCTGTTAGAGCTGTGATGGGGCAAAGAAGGAACAAAGTCTTTCATCCTATCTGCTATACAAGTAGAACTTTAACAAGAGCCCAAATAAATTATACGGTAACTGAAAAAGAACTTTTTGCTATAGTTTTTGCTTTTGACAAGTTCCATTCATATCTTATAGGTACCAAAAGTTACAGTGTTTATCGATCATATGGCTATTAAGTACTTACTCACGAAGAAAAGGTGTTGAAAATCAAGTAGTTGATCATCTATCAAGGTTGGAACAAAATGAGGTAACTTCTTCATTTATTCTAATTAATGAGGAGCATATCTTTAAGGTAAGATAAAATGTCATTAGGAATGACTCCCTATCAGTTAGTTTTTGAAAAGGCATGTCATTTGTCGCTTGAATTTGAGAATAAAGCTTGCTGGGCTTTAAAGTAATTGAATTTTGATCTTAAGCAAGCTAGTGAGAGAAAAATGTTACAACTTGATGAGTTGGAGGAGTTGAGGTTATTTTCATACGAGAATGCCAAGATGTGTAAAGAAAAATATAATAAGTGGCACGACAGTCGTATTCAACCCCGTGAGTTGAAAGAAGGCTAGAAAGTGTTGTTGTTTAATTCAAGGTTAAGGTTATTTCCTAGAAAGCTCAAATCTCGATAGAAAGGACCTTATATCATCCACAAATTTTATCCATATGGAGATGTAGAATTGTACAGCAACCATGGAGGTACGTTTAAAGTTAATGGTCAACGTCTCAAGCACTATTGGGATGGTGAAGTTGAGCGAATTAAAACCTCGTTCAAATTGTTAGACCCTTAATTTTTCATTATTTTACTCTTTAATAAAAAGCTAGAAATCATTTTTTAAATTAGTACATTTAATTAATTCTGTTTAAGGAGTTTGGAACTTAAGCGGGACCGTTGTGACCCCTCCAACTTTTCCTAGGAATTAATTTAATGTAATTCTTTAAGAAGAAAATTTCTAATTAATTTTAAAATTTCTATTTTCCATTTTTATCTTTACCTTTAATTTTAATTTAATTTGTTTATGTTTAATAAAGGGGGTCAAATTGACCCAAGTACTAATCAGTTTGCTTATTTTAAAGCAGTTTAGTTTGTAAATACAGTTTGGGCTCGAGGCCTAAACAACAAAGAGGAAAGATTTAACCCATGTTTTAGTCCATAAGGGTTCCCTAAAATCCAAATTTGGCCACCATATTTTCCCTCCATCTTACTTGTCGTCCAAGTCACTTAAATTATCTAAATTTTAGCTACAAAATTGCCCTAATTCACCACTATATAAACCCCTCTCTACCTTCATAATTTTCACAACCCTTTAAGCCATCAGCTTAAACCCTAAATAGCTCATTCTTTTCCTTCTTAGTCGTTAGCCTAAATCCTAAAATTTACCCCTAAATTTCTTGCTTGTCGTAAGCCTCTAATAATGCTACGCACGAATTTTACCGGAGCAACCTTATCATCGCCGTATTCTATTATCGTTGCAAGCTTCGCATTGTCACAAACTCGTCGTTGTTGTGAGTCGGTCGCCACCGTAAAACCTTGCTCTCAACCCATTACCAATTCTTATCCCTTCCTTGTGCCAAAATTTTGTTTAAGTTTTAGGAAAAATGTCCACATCTGGCTAAAGAACTAGGTCTTCTAAGACCTCTGCCAAAAATCCTATTGTGATTCAAGATGAAAAAGTGAGAGAGGTTTGATTCAATCTTTAAGAATCAACCTATGATGCCAAAAAAACGTTTCAACTTGGAAAGCAATGATTGTATGGTTGTGCCTTTGTCGCTTTGAAAGATGTCTGATACCCTCAATTGGAATTATTTTTGCGATACAGGATCATTACCCGATAAAGAGTTAGTTCGAGAGTTCTATGCCAATTTGACTATGCCAGATGCTACTAAAGTTCCTGTTTGCAAGAAGAAGGTACCCCTAACTTCTAAATCCATTAATGATTTGTTTAACCTACCTGATGTTGAGGAAGATGAGTACTTTTCCATGATGACAAATATAAACTGAGATTTTCTTCAACAAGTACTTAATGTTGCGGCAAATCTGGAATCCCAATAGATTATAAGAAAGTATGGTAGTCATTCTTGTTGAAGGGATATTTAATGTTGTTGGCTAAGGTATGGTTTTACTTTGTTCAATATAGTTTCATGCTTATCTCACACAGTTCCACCATTTTAATGGAGCGAATTCTTTTGTTGGATGCAATTTTGACAGAAAGGTCTATCAATGTTGGGAAAATCATTCTTATAGAGATTCATGATTATGCTAGAAAGAAGACTGGAAGTGCTTACTTCTCATCATTGATCACTTCACTTTGCTTAAGGGCCCATGTAACACCCCAAATTTTTTGTAATTTCAACTTTTGTGATTTGTTATGCAAAAAAAATCTGAATATGTTTCTGCAATAATTTGACACAATTATCTGCCTACTTAAGTGGTTACGTGCTTTGGGGTGTGTTGGGGAGGTCCCAAGTTCAAGTCAAGACTTGGGCTAAATTTTGGGTTTTTATTGAATAAAGCCTTACTCTTGGTAATTAGGCTTTTAAGTAAAAGCTAGTTAAAATATGTCAGAATGGGCCTGCTCGTCTGATGGTTAGGTGGAGTGTTACTAAGCTTGAGGTCTTATGTTCGAATCTTGGCGTGGGCATTATATTTGTGTTAGTGCCATGTAGGAGTTTGAGTTTCGGTATGATACCGAGTAATTGAGTAGTGGAGTAGTGGAGGGAATCAAGGGTTATCTGGTTAGTTGTTCAGTATTCCCAAATCACACACTTCCATTTACCCAAACTTTTGTCGTTCTTCCCCTTTTTTCTTCTCTGTGTTGTCGTTGTTCTTCTTCTTTTCCGTCTTTACTGCTAAAATTCTTACTATTTTTCCTTAATCCATTCCTTTCTTGTGGTTTCATATCATAATTGGTGCCCGATTTGATTCAGTAAGATTTTTCTTGTATTTCTTGACGTAAAGTTATAGCAATTGATTGGTAATCTGGTTCTACTGTTAAATTTTGCATAAGAGGAGGCCTTGATCAATGATATTCGTATTTCTTTATGTTAGCGATTCTAACAAAGGGTTTTCATCGACAATAAGTTGAGTCTCCACTAGTTTCTGATAGTTGAATCAATTTACTAGTTCGCTAAATCGTTGTTGGGTTCACTGATTATAGGTACTGGAGTGCTTGGGCATATTTAGGCATCGAAAAAAAACTCCAGATGTGTACTCCGATTGCAAAGAAAACGGATTTTGATGAAAGCCAAAAAGCCTACTGTCGACACCATACAGGCATATGGACTGCCTGTGTAGAAGCCGTGTGGCGAGACACAGCCGTGTGGTCGACGAACCAAGCCATGCGTGACGGACACGGTTGTGTGAGGCCGGCGATGCCATGTGTGAGGCACGGGCTCAGCCAATTGGGTCGTGTAGACCACACGGGTGAACCACATAGGCGTGTGGGTTTTGGGCCAGGCCATGTGATCCACACGACCAAGGCCAATTTGGGCCGTGTGGGACACACGGGCATGTGAGCCCACACGGGCAGGCCACATGGGCATGTGAGCCTATTTTCTGAAATGTTCTGCAAGGTTGCACGGGTCGCCCAAGTCAACTGTGACCTGTTGTAGGGTCAGTAAGGATATGTTAGACCCTGTTCTGTGTTTTGATATTGTGATATATGTGTAAGCATATTACTATGAGCACGTGTATCTGTCTGATTATATGATCTGTTATCTGTTATCTGCATTATAGCATGCCATGTTATTATGATGCATTGCATTGGGATGGGATTGCTGATGAAGTGAAGGAAGATTTTAAAAGGCTTCTTAGCCTGTTATCTAGTAGTTATGCTCCATAATTCTGTTATGTGCCATTTCATGGTACCTTATGGTGTGTAGGGTTGGATGGGTTGATTTTTATCCCCATAATTGGTGTGTAGGGCTGAGTGGGTCAATTTTATCCCCACATGGTGTGTAAGGTTGGACGGAGATGGTGTGTAGGGATGGAAGGCATGATTTCTGGTTATCTCATCTGTTATGCATGCGATATCTGTAAGGGCTAAGGCCCGATTGTATCTAATTATGTACTGAGTGGGCTAAGGCCCACACCGATTTTCTAAAAGGCTTAGGCCTGATTTATGACTGTATTTTGATATTTGTTTATATGCATGTTGTACTCTGGGGATGTACACACTGAGTTTGCGAAAACTCACCCCTTTATTTGTTTTATCTGTCAGGTAATCCCTAGCAGTAAATGGATTGGTGCAACAGAGGGCACATAATGACCACTGCTATACTTATTGCGGTTTAATACTGTAATACCTTTACTACTTTATTTATTATTTTGGGATTATTTTTGTAATATGGACTTGGACTTTTTTTTTAATTTGGGAATTTTAAATTGTTGTCAATGATTTATAAATTGCGACACAACAAATGTGTTTTTCCTAAAACTAAATTAAAGGTTTTTGTATGCATGAACGATTTTCAAAGCTTCCACGTAAAAGAGATGTTTTAAGCAAATCAAACAGTTTTGTTTTTTAGGCTTAAGTAAAAGATAAAAATTTGAACAATTTTTATGGTTCGAAATGGTTTCCAAAAACACTCTCATGTGACATCACCAAGTTCGGCCATAACATCCAAGCCGGGTTTGGGGTGTTACAGCCCAAGTTAAGACAAAAGTAAACTGAAAGGGCTCGTATGTTCAGGGTTGCATCACAGCTAATAATCTTTAAAGGTTAGTAGAGAATGTCCATGAGCTAAACCCACCCGAGTCGAGTGAAACTAATGAGTCATTGAATGAATCTAAAATGTAAGTTGACTCAGTTGATTAAATAGAAGAAGCAAAATCGAAGGAAGAACTAAATAAGCTTGAACCGATAAAGGAATCAGAATTATTTGAACCAAGAGAAGAGCCGAATGCTGATAAGCTAGTTGAACCAAGTATTGATCTTAAATTGACTATTCCTAGGCCTACTTCTACTGTGAAGAAATTGGAATTGTCAATTATGATAGATATGATGAAATTTATGCATAACCGACAACAAACTTTTGGAAATATGTAAAAGTTAGAGATGATTCCGTAAGAAATACTTTTAAAAATATCTCTAACAATTTTGTCCCTGAGTTCCCAGATTATATCTTCGAGTCATGGAGGGAAGATGAGAATGCAAGCTAGGATGAAACATCAAAGGAGGAAAATGAGGTGGATAAGTTAAAGAAATAAAAGGGGGAATTTTTTATCTTTAGTTTTTATTTCTTTTTATGTGTTTATTGTTATTTCCTAGTTAGAATTTTTGCTTGCACATAATAAAATAGCAAGCATGAATAAAATAATCTAAATGCCTCTTCAATAGAAAGAAAATAAAGTGATGTGGTAATAGAAATGAGCATGTCTAGGATTGGATTATGAGAAAGACTTGGTACTTAAGGAGTCTTTATGACTCACCTCTCTTTTCTTGCAACCTTACCTGGTGTTTAGTTTTCATTCATTACTTTATTTTCGCAATGAGGACATTACTTTTTTTTAAATGGGGTAAGGCATTTCGCATAAATTTTAAAGTATGTTTCAATCTTTTTACTTAAGTATGCTAAAATAAATGAATCTTCAGAAAGAATTTTTGTTCATAAGTATGTTCAAATGCAAGCATGATTTGTGATTTTATCTAAGTTATTCGTATGTTATCTTAAGTAATGGAATGCTTGTGTGATTTTAGTCTTATGTAGGATTTTCCATAAGAATTTGATTTCTTTATAAATAGACATGTATGAAGGTTTAAGTATTTAGAATTGACTTAGTAACTTTCTTGAGGTGAAATCCTACGAGGTATAAGAATCTAATATGATATAGGCAAACTCTCTTTGGATCATTTGAGCCTTTCAAGCTGACCTTATTGAATTAACCCTTGAAACTTAATTTTTGAGCTTAATGGCCTATTTATTGCAAAGTACCTACATTATAAGCCGTATTACCATATTTTTTATTTTATCTTATTCTTTTGCACCTATCTTAACCGAATTTGTCTTGGTGATCAAAGTTTAAGGAAAGATATGAAAAGATGTACATGCTCTTAACATTATTTAAAAAAGAAAAAGAAAAAAGAAGAATGTAAGTCTGAAAAGCAAAGAAAGGATTGCTCAGAATCTAAAAAATAAAGAGCAAAGTTTGTTCATAGTTTAAATAAAAAAATAAAGGTTGAGTATGAGTTTGAAATGAGTTTGGGGGTGTTCCAAAGACCCAATTTTATGAAGGTTGCGACATAGAAAGATCCAAGTAAAGTTTAGGTTAATATGATTGAACCTCAAAATTCACTTCTCTTTATCCCTACCTTTAGCCTAGCCCCATTATAACCTAATAAAAGACCTATTAATAGGATGACTATACCAGCTACATTAGTGGAGAGGAATTACTAAGCTCAACTTATGAAGACCACTAATTAAACCTTGGGATTGCTATGTTTAGTTGATAAAGAAAGCATATTGATTGGTGAATGTTATGTATAACTTTGAAAATGCATGCAAACTATGATTCATGTTGACATTATGATGTACTTAGTATAAAGTTAGAAAAAATATTTGAAATTGAGCTACTTATCAATCAAAAGTATTTTTGAGCATGATTTTGTTGATGCATGATTATATTCGAAGATTAATGTTGCTTTATCATTTTGCAAAATTGCCTTAGCAAAAATTGTGTTGTGCATGAACATTACTCGAGATGAGCAATAATTTAAGTTTGAGGGTGTGTAAACTCAAAATTATGTAGGGTTTTTTCTATACATTTTTACCACCTTTTTACTTAATAAATGTGTTTATCTTGAGTAATTATTATTGAAATAAGTGAATTATACTGAACTAGTAATTTTAGACATGAATTTAGAAATATGTGAAATTATGCTTAATTACATGATTTTCATGCATATTTTATATTAATTCGTGTTAATTTATTAATATATGTATTTTTCACTATGTAGGAGGTCCATTAGAGACATGATTTAAATAAATAAAACATGGATATGTGCAAGTTGTCCATGTGGACGGTAACACCATGCAATTTGGGGCATGAGGTTGACTACTTGACCCAATAAAGAAGGTGCTGAAAGATGGACATGTTTGCTAAGTTTTAGACTGAAGAACCATCCAACAGGGGGAACTAAGAGCCCAAATTTGAGACTTCAAGGTGGTTGCCCAAAATATGTTTTGGGATAATTAATTGAAAGTTGGGAAGTAATCAAAATTCAGCCCAACAACTTCTCTGTTGAAACCGTCAACTCTTTAGCTATTTTTAATTTGAATTTAATGTTCAAATTGAGAAGACTTGGTCATCCTTTGTTCCTTGAAGCATGGCTCGCCACATGAGAAAGGGAAGGAAGGAAATTTAAACATATTTTTAGTAAAATCAAACCCTTACCTTCACCTATAAATACCTTGCCATCCCTTATTTCCTATTCATCCCTCATCCGTCAACATTTCTCTTTTATTCTCACTAGTTTTTTTCTCAATTCCTTTCCTCTTTTTTGCTTGCATAGTTGTCCATCCCTCCTCTATTCTTTAGCCTCAAAAGCTTTGTAAGAAGTATTCCTTAGTTGACTACCCCTTAAACACTTAGCAGAAGAAGCATAAGTCAGAACGGAGGAGCACCTCAATCTGAATAGATCCGAAAAGCTGCTGAACTGAATAGAGTTTACTCTTTCTTCTTCTTATTTATTTTAAACATGTTTTCTTTGAGTGTTATGTTTTTGACATCAACTATGAAGTTTTAAGTCCTATATGCTAGAATGATTATATTAATTTAATGAGATTTATTTAATTCATGATAACATGTTTTGCACCTCAATGGATTATGTTTTCAATTAATATCATGATACATTCTATTCTTACGTGATTGGGTGTACTTAGATTAGTTGAGTGATCCTAACCAGACTATAGCTAGTAGGCACATAATTGAAAAGTGCAATGCTCAATTTAGGTCATTAAACCCGACTAAGTTGAGGTTCATAATAGCTTTAGTTAGCTCTATTATCTTGCATAGTTTTTAGGTTTATATAATTAAACTGTTGCAAACGCAAATGTCCCAATGACCTTGCATGAATTCTAAGAAACCCTTAGTCTAATATGACCAGTAATATGCATATTTAACTAAGTAAAAGATCCGAGAGGACTTAATTTGGTTTCCAAACCTATAAGAGATTGAGTTGCCATGGAAGTAATTTTGAACCTGTTAAGCATGATGAAAGTGAATTGAATTAATTAATATAATTATCCTAGCACATTTAATGTTGATTGTTTTTGTTAATAAAGGCTTCATTCATACATTTAGTTAAATTGCATCTAGATTAAAATGCATCAGGGATCACTCTTTGCATTCAATTACATATAATCATCACTATCCAAATTTAGTTAAATTTAATCATCACTATTCAAATTTAATCATCACTATGGTCGGGGTTGAGGATAAGGATGCACCCGGTGTCTTTCGCTTTTTAGAGGCGGGGATAACGGTCTTGGTTCTTCCTCTAGTATTTTTCATGGTGCACCTGAAATAACAGACGACAACTAGATATATCAGCACCAATACAAGGTAATATAGTGCAGAAACAAATCAAAATATGAAACACAATGGACCAAGTACAATCTACCGCACACGAACACCGAATCCCTAACTAAGACCTAAATAAATCAAAAGACAATAAAAAAATCTAATTCTATTGTAATCCAAATGAGCAGAATAAAAATAGACATAATAATATGAATAAGAATAGTACTAATACTAATAATAACAACATATAATAAAATCAATATAAGAATTAAAATAATAAAACTAATACAATAATATTAAATAAAAAATAACAACGAAAATAGATGGTTGGGTGGGTATTGACAATGGTGTGGGGGAAGATGGTTTGCAACCGTCCAAGGGAAAATACAAGGCTAGCGAGGAAAGGTGGGGCCATGATAAGGATAGTAACGTGTGGAAAAAATGGGGGAGGGGATTGTTCACGGTTGGGGTGTTCGATGATTGTAAGTATGGAAGGGAAAAGAGGGAAGTATGGCGTGAGGTGGCCAACGATGGTTGATGGAAATGGATTTGTGGGGAGGGGGAAACGACAACGTCGAGGGGAATAGGAAGGGAGAGATGGGAAAAGAGAGGGAAGAGTGGATAAGAAAAGGAGGGTGAGGGAGAAACAGTTGGAGGTCATGGGTGAACCTTGGTTAGGGAGAAAGGGGATGAGTAAAGTGTGAGTGGCGCGTGCAATGAGGGAAATAGGTGAAACTGGAATTAGCGACGAGGTGGGGGTGTTCGACATTTGTAAAAGAATGGTAAGAAGGGAGCGTTGGTCGAAGGAGAAAGGGAGAATGGTAGTGGCCTGGTTGGCATAGAAAAATGACGATAATGTGTGTGAGGAATAATAGTGACAGAATATAACACCCTGAATTTGGGCCTAGAAGAATTGGGCTTTGAGTCTGGGTTCAGATAAAAGAAAACTTGAATAATTGAGAAGTTTTAAATATTATTGTTATTAGAAAAATATTATTGTATTTATTATTATTGATGTTTGAAAATTTTTATGAAAATTATAACTATTATTATTAGATAAAATTATTATTATTATTATTATTAAAAATTATAATAATAATAATATTATTAATTTGGTGTTTAAATTTAGTGTTTAAGTAAATTATGAAAGATTTATAGCGCGGGAAAAGTCTTGGGTTCGATCCAAGACTCTAGCAAAGAAATTCTTGATTTTTCTTCTTTAGGGGAATCTGGGTAGTAGGCCTTATTAATAATTTGGGCTGAGTTTTACCACAAGCAAGCACCTGGCCTAGTGGCTAAGCACGCTAGGAGGACGTGGGAGTGCCTAGGTTCAAGGCACGGTGCGCGCATAGCTTGTTTTTATTTTAGAAATCAGGGTGGCGTTAAGGAGGCCTTAAGAGAAGTAATGATGGGATTATGCCACAAGGACGCCTGTGGTGCAGTGGCAGCAGCGTGCTAGGATTTCCAAAGGGGCACGGGTTTGAGTCCAGGCACAGGCAAGTTTTAATTTTATTTTTAAAGTAGCGGGGACTGCAACAGGTAAGGTTTAAAGTTAAATGGAACCGTATTATGTTGAAAATAAAGCTGCGACGCAGTGGCCAACAGCATGCGTGGTTGCCTGGAGGTTCCGGGTTCAAGGTGCTTGGTGCGCGCGAGGAGCTACGTTTTTGCTGCACACTTGGGGGAGTGTTGGAGCTGGACCGAAACTCTACCAGCGGCAGGAGGAGTTGGCTGAGCGATGGACTGCTGCTTGCGCAAGGAGAGTTTGAATTAAATTCAAACGGTGCCAGCAATAAGGATAAGCACGGGATTAAATTAGGGATGGTTCTTAGCTGATGGTGCTTTTCCTTGCAATTGGGATTTTCTTTTTGTTCCTATTTTATTCTATTTTATCTATTTTCTTTTACTTATATTCTTTTCTATTTTTCTCCCAAAGCAGAAGCAAGCTTTTCTTTTTACCTTTTCTTTTTCCAAAGCAAGGTCCTATTTAGCTTTTCCTTTCACTATTCTTCCCATAATAGTTGATTATGGGGTCCCTTTTCTTATAATTAAAGTCATAACTTGTATCCCTTTTTGATCCATTCGAATATTTCTTCTCCCTCTTTACTTATAAATTCTAGAAGCCGAAACCGAATCCTTTGTGGTTGATTTTCTCTTGATTCAAACTTTTTCTTTCCATTATTAGTTTTGCAAAAAGCCGGAATCTAAAACTTATATTGTCGATTTCTTCCTGGTCAAATATCTTGCTCTTCTCTTTTTGAGGTTCGATTGGATCGACATCAAATCTAAGTTAGAAAGATGATTTGGGATTGATTCGCTGGCAACAAGATCTGTAGTAAGTTATCGAAACCCTTTCCATTCTTTATTTTGGGATTTAAGAAAAGCCAAAATCCCTAAACACTTTAGGGAGGCTATCGTTTTGGTTAGGATTTAAATTAGTATTTTTCATTCGGTTTTTTATGTGCTAGTACAGATTGAAGGCTAGCGATCAAGATCTATTTGGAGGCTAGTAAGATCAACGGTTTCGAGGCGGTTTAGATTTAGATCTAGTAGTTAAAGATCGACAAGGTAAGTCGTTATTAATGCTTTATATTAGCCAAATGTGGTAGGTAATTTCTACATTGGTTTTCATGGATTTGCAATTTAATCTGTAAGTGGTTGATTATAGGAGGAATCGCATAGGAGATCTCACTGGTAGAATCGCAAAACAGGTGTGTACTGAACCCCTTCTATTGTCTAAATCGGCAAAGGCCAAAGTGACCGAAAAGTGACCGAAAGGTTGACCGAAAATTTGGCACTCCATGGGCTTTTGAGTGTGCGAATGCTCACAAGACGTTTAGAAATAGTTGGATCTGATATCGCAAGTGGTAAGATAGTCGCGTGTGCAATTTCGTGCACTTCGGTAGTTGGGCCTTGATGGGCTGAATAGGGGCCCGTAAGTATGGGTGAAAATGGACAATAAATGTGTACTGATAGACTGTAGGTTCAAAACTGTATAAACTGGTAAATTGATTGTAAAATCTTGACTAAATGGGCTTAAGTAGCTTATAGACACTGTAGGGCCTATTAGGGGATTTAGGGCCCAATAGCTTAAGACTGTTAAAATAGGTTAGATAAGCTACTGAAATGGAAATGAAACTGTTAATAACTGAAATAAGTATAAAACCTTAAAAAGTGGAATAATTACTAAAATACCCTTAAAGGTGTGAAACTACTATTTTACCCCTAGGTGCAAAATGACTGTTATACCCATAGGGCTAAATTGGACTGATTTGCATGCTTTACTGATTCTGTTTATTATATGCCATGACATGTTTATTTGATGCATGGGGGATTGGGTTATATGGTTGGAGGAAGTGCTAAGTGGCAAATGCCACGAATACCAAAAAGGGGCTTTACCCTAGTTTACCGAAAGAGGCAATGCCTCGTATTACCGATCTGGTGGCTTGACCACACTATATGATTATGCAGCTATGCTGCCACCATAGAGAGTAGCGGTTGGGTGGGTTGAGTAGTTCTCCCCACATGGAGAGATTGGCTGGTACGGGTGGAGAGTAGCGGTTGGGTGGGTTGAGTAGTTTCCCTACATATTGATATGGGTTTTTGCATGCATATCTGTTATGATGATGAATTGGGCCTATAGGCCATACCGTTACCGTAAAAGGCTTCAGCCCAGTGATATAGTATGTGAAAAGGGCTAAGGCCCAGTAACCGATATATGAAAGGCTTCTGCCCAGTTGTGGATCAAATTGGATAGGGCTTAGGCCCAGTGGGTCTGAGCTGATTCGGGCTTTGGATGGGATTCTTTGCACACTGAGTTTTCCAAACTCGTCCCTTTCTCTTCCATCCTTGCACGTGAGCCCTAGTTTGTGGACTTGAAGCTGGGAAGGATTCAAAGTGGCCACAAAGACTGCATTTTCCGGTTTAAATAAATTATTTATTTTACTACTCATTTCAATCGCTTTATTTTCAATTTGGGTTTGTAATAAGGCCGCTCTTATTATTTTTATTTTGGGTTTTTAATTATTTAAATAGTTTTTAGTTTAAGTAGGATATTGTTTAAATTGTTTTGAAATCGGTAGCTCTAAGGCGCATTTTTATAAAAGTTACTTGTTTTCAAAATATCACGGTAACATAGCAAAGCTTCCGCAACGTAAATGTTTTCATAAACCAGTATTTTAAAAAAACTTAAACTTAATTTGTTGTTCGTGGACAAGTATAAGATTAAAGTGTGGCAATGGATGTGTGCATGTCTAGGATTGGATCTAGGAAGAGCTTGGTACTTAAGCAGTCTAAATGACTCACCTCCTCTTCTCTTGAATCCTACCTGGTGCGTAGTATCCATTCACTTTAAGCCATAACAAGGAAGGTCTGATTTTCTGATACTTAAACTGTTTTAAAAACGACATGTTTTCGCAGACTGCAAGGGTTTACAAGCTTTCACAATTTTTCCAAAGTTGTTAACAATGTTTGAAAAGGAAATGATTATTTCAATGAAACACGTTTTGAATAATAAACAAGCATAAGCTAAGGTTTTATACAAGTTTAACGGTAGAAGTTTCTAAACACTAAGAAGGGTTTTTAATGAAAACTTGGTTTTCACAAAACACTTCAATGTGACACACCAAACTTGGCCGTAATGTTTGGGCCGGGTTTGGGGTGTTACACAGAAAGTGTGCAATGGCGGCTAAGGTTGGAAAGCAAACACAACAAAGAGAGGATGAAAGGGTTAGGGTTTCAAATTTTAAAAGAAGATACGACCATGTATTTGGCCCGTGTTGGGCCACACAGTCGTGTCTCTCAACTATGTAGGTCTGTAAAGCCCGTGCGTCACACGTAACTTTTAAAAAATACATGCTCCAGTACTCACACGGCTTGTGACACGACTGTGTGTCTAAGCCATATGTCACCAAGCCGTGTGGTCTATCCTAAACTATGTGATGGTTTATTTCACTTCTCCCATGGTCATATACAGGGACGTGTGAGTCACACGGCTATGTCTCCAAGCCCTGTGACTTCACTCAGACCGTGTGTGTCATAAAAAAATTTGAAAAATTAGTTCTAGTAGTCACACATTCCATGACACGCTCGTGTATCTAGGCCATGTGTACCACACCACCATGTAACTAAGCCGTGTGGGTTTATCGTACGCTTCTCCCATGGCCATGTTAAGGGGTGTATGGGTCACATGACCGCGTTTTCGAGCCATGTAACGCTTTGTAACCATGTGGCTCCTAAAATTTTTTTATGCCTGTGTGCACATAGGCGTGTTCCAATGCTGTGTAAGCCACATTGTTGTGTCACCAAGCTATTTGGTTTACCCCAGACTGTGTATACCACTTTTTTTTATAATTTTTTAAAATTAATTTTTAATTTTTTAAGTTAACAAAAATAAACATACTAAGCTTGCAACAAAATTAAATGAAATAATAGAAAAAGCAACACTCGGGTTGCCTCTCGAGAAGTGCTTATTTAGATTTTAAGCTTGACTTTCCTTTTCAACCTCATGGTTAAGTCAAATTTTAGAGCTAGAGCTTCTTTCTCTTGTTATCAATATTACCACCAAAATAAAATTTGAGACAATGTCTATTTACCTTGATTGTGCCGAAATCAGGGTGTATTACTGATAACGGCTCGCAATATTAAGTAATAAAATTTATAAAACTGATCACACCAAAACTAACTAATATCACGACCTTAAAGGCAAGCGCACCTATCGAACAATAGTATAGTTTAGTGGCAAGACCGAGTTATCGTACCCAAGGGAACCAAAAGTACTAGTACTTACTTCCTTTCATTATCTAGCCTAAAAATAAAGAGAGTTGATTTAAACTAATTCTAAAACTAACTAAAAGTGCACAAAAAGTAAATTGAGGAAAAACTTTCGGGAAAACTGATTGATATGAGCAATACTCAAAGGAGAATCCACCTAGACTTCACTTGTTATTGACTTCTTGAACTATATAATTGATTACTTGCCTTGATCGTAGAGATCCCTAACTTATGCTAAACCCTCCATCGAGGCATAGAGCAACTAGGCCTAAGTTATTAATTAAAGTTCCTTTATTAATTAACTTCCTAGGTTGCATTAATTCAATTTATGGATCCCCATATTAGGTTTGACCCTAATCCGGCAGATTTATATCGCCCTATGTCTAGGGTTGCATGCAACTCTGCTTAATTATGGTAGATCTACTCTTATTACAGGGACTTTTGCTTCCTGCTCTAAGCACATCAATTTCTTGAAGTAATACCTAAGATTATTAAATCAAGAATGAAGAACACATAATTAAGAACAATTCAAGCAATTATCATATAACTTCAATAAATAATAGTAAGATCTGTCTTAGGTTTCATCCCCCTCAAGTATTTGAGGGGTTTAGTTCATAATAAAGAAAGAAAACATCTCAGAAGAAATAAGATAACAAAACATAAAGAACCCAAAAACCCCTGAAGGAATTTAGGGAGATCCTCTATCTTGATGTAGAATTCTGGCTTATGGGATGAATCAATCGGCTTCCCTTGGAGTAATTCCTTGCTTCTACTCCTTGTGTTGGCTGAAAGATGGCGCTCCTTTTTGGGAGAAAAGAGTACACCCTTAGAGTTGCCTCCTAGGGTCTTTATATAAATTTTTGGGGAGCCTTTCTTAGCCTTTAAGCATTCAAATCTGAGTGAAATTCCTCTTCCTCACGACTAGAACACGCCCGTGTGCCACGCCCGTGTACTTTGACAAGAGGCTATGTGAGATTTTGTCGATTGGGGTACGACCGTGTGGCTTGGCCGTGCTTGTCGGGGCTGGACCGTGTGATCTTTGTGTGGCATGGTCGTGTGCCACGGTTGTGTAGTGACTTCTTGGGCCGTGTGTTTTCACATTTTGGCCCATTTTCTCCAATTTTCAGTCTATTTTTTGTTCTTTTCTCTTCCCTATGCTCTTCTGAGTATAAGATATGAAAAAGAAAGATTAAGAGCACAAATTCTCACTAAATTGGTAATAATTCATCCAAAATATAGGCTAAACATGAGGTAAAAATATGTATAATTTAGCGTTTATCAAATACCCCCATACTTAAGCCTTTGCTTATCCTCAAGCAAAATCTCAATTCTTAATAAAGAATCATTCTTCTCAACTTACAATCTTTATCAATAATGTTTCAAACTAATTCACAGGTATTCATACAATAATAATTCAATCAGAAGAACATTAAAGATTCAATCACTCTAAGCTGAGAATTTTATCATTGAAACATAAGTTTTCTCCCTTCTCCTAAGTAATTATCTCTTAATCTTAATTAACAGAAGTTGACATCCTCACTAAAGATTCACTCTATCCACTCGAAGTGTTTAGGGTTCAAAAATTGAGTACTCTCTAGTCAACCTGAAAAGTTATTACCATAGGCTTGCAAGAAAATCACATCTCCACCATTATAGATTGACATGATACATCGATCAAAAGGTCTTTCAATGGTTGTAATGGGGCTGGGTTAGGGGTGTTGTCACAGGCTGCAAAAGAGGGTTAGAATCAAGATTGAACTAAAAAATTGTCTAGCTAGAAAAATCTCTATTACCGGAACATATTCATCGGGCTAATTCTTATGATAACATCATTTCTACCTTGGTAGCCTTAAAATAGAAATATGCAAAAATTATTGAACTATATTACAACTGAATTAATACTTTTTTTAAAAAAACAATTCAAGTACAATAATCTGGGAATTTACAACTTTACAATTTGGAAAAGAGAATAAAGCTAAATAATAATTCAACTCAAATCTCGACAAAAATAAGGGTCAAAGTAATTGAATGAGATTCAACAAAAAACGGGTTATTGGTTAATAATTAGGAGGTAAGTCAAAGAATGGATTGTTACGCTCAACGGGGTTCACTAGGGGTTAGTTTATGGAGGTAGGCCTTTATGGAGTAAGTGGGTTAAATCCTAAGTGCCTTTATCATCTCGGTATATCAAATCAATGATGTGGTCTCGACATGTATAATCAAAGCAAGTTCTAGAATAACAAATCAGTGTTGACTCACTCAAAGCAATAATAAAAGTGAGCACGAAAGAATGTATGCTCAAAAGGCTAAAAAATCTCACCAAAATTATGGCTTTTGATGTCACTCCTGTGAATTTCAAATCTCAAGATAATACTTAGAATTAAGGAAGATAGCTTATGAAAAAAATTGGGGTTCTCAAAAATTTCAACTTATCATGATTGATTCCCTAATGTTTTAAAGTTTGAATAATCAAAGTACAAGCACCTATGTCTTCGTTCTTAACATATCAATAAAAACTATAAATCAATCAAAATAAATTCCTAACTAGGAGACTGAAGATGATGCTATTGAGAACAATGCAACAAGTTAGAAAGAAAAAAATTCAGGGATTTCAAAGAGAATGTAATGACTGAAAGTAAGTTTCCCCCCACACTTAAGATGTACATTGCCTTCAATGTACAAAGATAACATTAGTAGCAATATAAGCATTAGATCATAAGGTAAGAAGGGTATGAAATTCCCCGAGTTTCGGATGAATTTGAAAGACAGAGATTGGACTTAGAAGAGCGGCCAGTTGTGGCACGGTGTTCCCATTTTCGTAGAGATTTAAGCTGTAGAACTCCTTTGAAACTGCGAATGGATTTATTAGTCGTGGGGAATTTGGATCAATAGAAATTACTTGTTAGGGGTTGGCCGTTATGAAAAAATAAATAAAACAAAACAAAATATTAAAATACTAAAATGCAAAAAATGAAAAAGATGAAATGACAGAAAATATAAATAAACTGAAAAAAACAAAGTTAGTAGAAAAGATAAAAATAAAGATTAGTGTTCAATCTAAGTGAAGATAAAATAATAAGAAAAAGAAAATAAACATAAGAGGATCTAGTCCTCGGATGGATCACGCGGTGGCGGGGTGATGCTCAAGTGCTGACATATCTGCGCCAAAGTGGCGTCGATATAATCGAGGCGCTGGAAGTATTGCTGCTCAAATCGATCTAGGCGCTCATGTATGTCAGCATGTGAGGCCGCCGTCTGGGTGGGTCGTCTGGGGCGTGGTGGCTCGGCGGGCTCATCCTCTTCCGGTGGTGGTGGTGGGACATCATCAGCAATGTCCTCTGGGTCCTCGCCCTCCTGTACAAGGCAGAAGTGGAAGTGGCTACCACCTGGCCGTCGCTCTACCATCCTCATGTGCAGTATGCTTTGGATGCCCTGCGAGGACATCTGGCTGAGTAGGGTATAGGAGGATGTCTAGGCTATAGTGTTGAGGAGCCCGAAGTGACGAGCTAGGCGTGTGATGTAGGGCCCTATCAATAAGACGCCTCTGCGGTGCCTCTCTGTCTGGTGCTGCATGGCAAGCGCAATTAAGTATGCGAGGTCGATAGTGTGTCCATTGGCCATGCACCACAGGAAGTAGACGTCGTGAGTGTTGACGACGCCGGTGCCCTCTCGTCTACCTGTAAGAGTGTGAGTAAGAAGACCATGAATCTACCTCAGAGATGGCACGAGGGCGGTCGCCTTACTGACGCTGGGGTTATAGGTTTGACGACCTGGGGCAATCTCATTCCAGTAGTCGACGGGCTGAATGTGGATGCGACGAGAAAGGGTGAGGAAGTCCTCGTCCGCCATGAACTGCTCGGTGTAGAGCCCAAATGCTATGCCGAATTCTGGTACGCTGAGACGTCGCACGAGGCCTCTTAAATGGGATTGGACCGTGCCTGGATCATCGAATCTATTCATCACGGTCTGTAGGTGAAATGTGGAGTAGAACTCGAGGGTGAGTTCTAAATATGTCAGCTCTATGATCTGGAAGAACTGCTCCCATGGCTCTATCATCAGTAAGGCCCGGACGTCATCTACTAACTGTATCTGCGCGAGGGCGTCCTAGTCTATGCAGCAGCCCGTGGAGATAGTGCGGGTCCGGAGTAGTTGATAGCGTTCCTCCTGGGAGGCTTGCGAGAAGGTGATGAACGGGTGGCGCTCCTCGGATATGGGCCTGGATGAGGAATTTCCTGGTCCCTTTCGTTTCTTGGAGACGGGAACGACAATTTTCCTACTGTGTGATGATGACATCGTATCTGAAATAAAATATAAGCATTAGTCCAAATTATTAAACTAGATAGATAATAAGTAAAATATAGATTAAAATGACAATGTTCTGAAAAATAAAAATGAGGATTAACCTAAATAGTAGAATCTAATCATATTGACTTGTAACGAAATTAAAAACTATGGGTGTGTATATATACTAATTTTATGACAAAATGGCATGCAAAAATGAGTTTAAATGGCAAATGAAATTGAGTTCTAAGTGGCAAGCAAAAATTGAAATTAAGTGGCATGCAATCCTAATATATTCTATACTATTCTAGATTATTCATCTTATTTTTCCTAATTCCATGCTTGAATTATCATAAAGAATGAAGCAAAATTAAAAATATATATAATGAAAATGAGATATAAACAAATAAATGAGAAAAATAGAACCAAAATTGAGGGTGCATGGTCGTGGGTTGAGTTTACATGGGCGTGGGTTGGCTGAGTTCGGGTATGGTGGTGTTTTGAGGGCTGTGGCGGCCTAGTGGTGGTTTAGGGAGGAGTTTGAATGAGAGGATTTAGGGTTTGAGTGAAAGGGAAGGTGAATAGTGGCCCCTTATTTATAGTTTTTGGGTCACACGGGCATGTCACACACCCGTGTGAGTCGTGTTTTGCCCGTGTCTTTCAAAAATCAGTGGTTATGGCGTGCCTAGTTTCGACGGATGCGTAGAGTTGTGTGAGCCCGTGTTGATACTGCAGGGTTGCCAGGGCCATGTCGCACGGCCGTGGGGTGTTTGTTGGTAGCCCATGTTGAAGTCGAAAGGTTACCACGGCCATGTCGCACGGCCGTGGGGTGATATCGGTGGCCCGTGTTTTGGGAAAATTTTTGCTCTGTTTATACACGGCCTCGGTACACGACCGTGTCTCTGTTTAAAGGGTTCACACGGCCTGGGACACACCCGTGGGCATGGCCGTGTGGTCCTAAAACTCTACATTAAAAAGGGTTAGTGTAATGTATGAAAAAATACTAAAAACAAAATAGATGAAAAATTACTAAATTAGTGCTCGGGTTGCCTCTCGAGAAGCGCTTATTTAGAGTCTAAGCTCGACTCTACTTGGATGTGTCATGACGAAATTTCATGGAGCCAAAGCCCCTTCCTGTTTTCTGTAAAATTCTCACCTCTATAATGTTTAAGCCTATGACTGTTTACTTTGAATGTACCATGGTTAGGGCGAGTTACCTCAATGGTGCCGTATGGGAAAACATTTAGAACAGTGAATGACCTGATCATCTTGATTTGAGTTTTCCAAGGAATAGTTTCAGCCTCAAGTTGGAGCACATCCCCTGCACCTTATTTTTGAGAAATAGAATGCTCAGATGGAGCACATGGGTAGAGACATGGGGGTGTGTCTCAGCCGTGTGGATGGCACAGCCTTGGACATAGGCGTGAGCCAAGGGCATGTGAAGTTTACACCTATTTTGCGAGAATTTAATTCGCCACATAGCCTAGCACATGGGCGTATGGCTTGGCCGTGTGGTTTCATTTGGCTGATGACGTCATAAACAGAAAGTTACATGGGGTATGGACACGGGTGTGTGTAACCACACGGCCTTCCCACACGGGCGTGTCCCACAACCACATGGGCGTGTGACCCCTGTGTAGTGGAAATTTTCTAAGTTTTTGTAAAAATTTTCTAAAGTTCTCGGTTTAGTCCCGAACCACTCCCAATGTATGTTTTGGCCTCGTTGGCTCGTTTGAGGGACGTTATGGTTGAATGTGATCTGTTTTAATTTGGATGAAAATTTATGGCCCAATTTTGTACTATTCCTTGTGTTTAAGTCCGGTAACACCTCGTATCCTGTTCTAGCGTCGAACATAGGTAATGGGTGTTATACTTGGGCCGTGTGGGCCTATACGGGCGTATAGGATTTTGGGCCAGGCCGTGTGATCCACACGCCAAGGCCAAGGCCACATGGGCTTGTGAGCCTATTTTTCTGAAATGTACTACAAGGTTGCACTGGTCGCCCAAGTCGACTATAACCTGTCGTAAAGTCGTTAAGGATATCTTAGACCCCTATTCTTGTGGTCTGATCACTTAACATGTATATCTGCTCTGTTCTAAATATGAATATATGTTTGTTAATTTGCACTATAGCATGCCATTCCTTTATGATTCATTGCATTGGGGTGGGTATGATGGAGTTGAAGGAAGTATCTGAAAGGCTTCCAAAGCCTGTTATCTAGCAGCTAAGCTGCATATTTATGACATGTGCCGTATTACGGTACTATACGGTGTGTAGGGGTGGATGGGTCGATTTTATCCCCTATTTGGTGTGTTGGGCTAGGTGGGTTGATTTTATCCCCACATGGTGTGTTGGGTTGGATGGAGTTGGTGTGCAGGGTTTGTGGGCATGTTACTTTTATTTTGATCTGTTATGCATGCTACATCTACGACGGGCTAAGGCCCTAAGTCTGTATCTGGTACTATTTCTAAGTGGGTTGAGGCCCACACTGATTCTATAAAGGGCTCAGGCTCAAATTATCTGTTATTTGTTATATGTCTGTATGCATGCTGTCTATAGGGACACACTGAGTTTGCAAAAACTCACCCCTTTCTATTTTATCTGTTCAGGTAATCCTTAGCAGTAGGCGGGTCGGTGCATCGGAGGACTCAATGGTGACCACGGCTATATACATTTCGATTAAATGCTTTTACAATTTCATTTATTATTTTTGGGAATATTTATGTAATTTTTGGACTTGGACTTTTGGTTTTAATTTGGGAATTTTGAACTGTTATTTATGGATTTATAAAACTGCAACACAACAAACTACAATTTTCCTAAAATAAACTAAGAGTTTTCATAAATATAAATGTTTTTGGAAATTTCATGGTTTTAAAAGCTTCCGTGTAAAAGAAATGGGTTTAAGCAAATCAATTAGTTCACGTTTTTCTTACTTAAGTAAAGATAGTAACTTGAACAATTTTTAATGTATCAATGCATTTTCAAAAACACTCTCATGTGACATCGCCACAGTTGGCCATAACGTCTAGGCTAGGTTTGGGGTGTTACAGTACCTTTCTTTTTCATTAATGAAATTATGAATTGGATATGTGAAATTCAACAGTTATTGGTGTTTTCTGAATTGTTAAGTTTCGATGTTGGAGTTTGGGTATTTTTCTTGTATGTTTTTCGATTAAAGCGGATGGGATTTGTTTTGTTCATGGTTGAAGGATTGTTAAACAATTTTGAGGTGGGTTTTAGGACTATAGATGTTGGGAATGTGATGCTGAGAAGAAAGGTATGGATTGCAGCCAATTTTGGTATGGTTTCGTGATCACACGGGTGTATGCCCACACTCAAGCAGTTCACACGACCGTGTACAATTAGGAACTACGGTTCTGGGCAAAATTTAGTGAAACATGGCCTGGGCATACTGCTGTGTGGTCAATTTGGGGATTTAGGGATCCCACATGGCCTGGGCATACAGCCGTGTCTGCCCTATATCCTATTTTAGCACAAACGGATAGAGAGTTACACAACCGGATCACACGGGCGTGCCTCCTTCTACACAGGTGTGTGCCCCTCCAAGTGGGCGTGTTGACCCCCACACGGCCTAGGCATTTCCACACAGCCGGAGCACTCTGCCGTGTGGCCTTATCTCGCCAATTTTTGTTCTATGTCAAATTAAAGCTTGATTGTGATTCTGTGTGTTCCAACTCTTAGCGAGGTCTTAGTAAGGGTGATCGGGACTTTGATTCAGCCTAGACTGGTGTGTTTTGTATAGATATACCACTATTTAAGTAAATTATTTGATTATATATTGAGGTTATTTTGCAATTGATACTAAATCCGGGTAAATAAATGTATGCATTTCTGATTCAGAGTGATTGGTGTGTGAGTGTTTGTGTGTAGTGCGCATTCTGTGACTGCACGAGAATTCTGTAACTGATTGACTCGATGGGAGTTTTTGTGTCTGAATGATTGTTTGTAAATATTTTATTCTAATTCTATACACATATCTGCTTACATACGTTTTCCTAAGACATTTGGGGTTTGATTGTAAAGAGAAGGAAGACTGATTCTGATCTGATCTGGTAGTCTAACTGTAACATATCTATACTGTGGTTTACCGCAAAGCACTGTATTGTATCTATGTCGGCTTTGCTGTGTTTGTTTGGCAGTTTAACTGCAACATATCTGTACAACGGTTTACCGCAATGCACTGTATTGCATATACGTTAGCTTTACTGCATATTATTATCTGAGTGGCCTAGTCCACATACGTGGTGTGTAGGGTTCGATAGGCCTTTTAAGGTCCTACGTGGTGTGTTGGGTTGGATGAGCTTAAACAACTCTTTGGGGTGTGATTAGGGGACGATGAGGTGTTTTGGCTAGATGGGTGTGTTTTTTTTCTCCTTGACTACATTCATGCGCATAAGGTTAGGTGACTAACATTTTGGAAAAACGTGTTTGTGATGATAAGAGTTTTGGTATTGACCTGTTGACGGGTTATCGGTTGAGTTTTTGTCTATGATGTGGTGTGCTTGATTGTTACGTTTTGTTGAGACGTTGGCCTCGAATTTACCTTCTGTTTCTATATATCACTGTAAGTATGTTTTGCTATTGAACTGCTATTTGGAATTCTCTTCTATAAATCTATTATTAATCATTTCAAACTCACACTGAGCTCATGTAGCTCACACCGTCAATTTCCCATTTTTAGGTATTTCGTATACTGTTGCTGGACTCAGGACTCCAAAGTTCTCGGACAGCCATGTTTTAAAATCGACTTTGAAAGTATTTTCATAAATTCTGTATTTATAAATAAATGGGTTGAATTGTAAGTTTTATTTTGAATATTGTGATACAGAATGTTGTGTTATGCACACGTCATCATCTTTTGAACTAAAATTTTTGTAATATTTGGATTTTACAATGGAGAGTTTTAAGTAACTTAAATACTGTTTGTTTTCTTGCTGGTTAAACTAAATTTTCCTACGATCACTTCGGTGATAAATGTAACCTTCGAGATTCAGTCTAACCTTCTAGGCCAAGTTTTAGGGCGTTACAGGCATCATCAGTAATGCCATTGATCTTAAATGTGTCGCAAAAATCCAAAAACTTAGCTAAAGGAGCATTCGAATTTTCATCTTCTAGCCCATCAAATTGAACATACTACTGCACCGTTTGAATTGTGTCTAGCTTAATCTCAAAATTATTTATAGTAATAGTCAGTCTAGCAATACTCGATTCAACCCTAATCAGAGCGGGCTTAGCATAGTTAGACATAGTTTGAGGAGTAAGAGGTTTCGATTAACAAGATTATTATCTATCACCACAGTAATGTCCTTTTGCTCTTGATCATCTATTAAAATTTGTTGACCTTTCCTTGTTTCTCTAACTTTTCTACAATTTTTGTGAGTAGTTTTTTTCGATCTCACTGTAAAAAAATTAACTATTCTATTGAGTTGCCTCTAGCCATAAATCAAGGGAACCTGTAGGAATCAAACAAAAGAAAAGAAATATAATGTAACAATTAAATTAAAAGCAAAAATATTAAAATTAAAATAAAAATGGCTAAATTGATTGAAATAAAGTTTTCCTAATATTCTAGTTCCCAACAATGACACCAAAAACTTCATGTGTCGTAACACTAGCTAAAAAATTGACAAAGGCAAGTGCACCTATCAATTAATAGTATAGCTACAGTGAGAAAAGATATCGTTCCCACGAAGACTAAAAGTACTAGTAATTACCATCTTTCTATTATTTAACCGAATAATTCGAGTGGTTAATTAAAACTAAAATTAACTAATCTAATTAATTAACCAACAAGACAAAGAACAAAACATGAAAGTAACCGATTAACAACCAATATTATACCCACGAAAGAATCCACCTATGTAACACCCCTAACCCGTAACCGTCACTGGAATAGGTTAAGAGGAATTATCGGACTTATAACACAGTTTAAAACATTCAATTAACAATGATCATCTCATTTTAATCAAAGTCATTCATTTATAATTGTAACAACCTTAAATCGAGCATAATAAACTTTAAACGTGCACTCGGAACTAAATCGGTAACATACAAAAACTTAAGGAAATTTGGAAAATTTTCGAATAGTGGTCACATGCCTGTGTGCCCAAGTACACGGCCACCAGACACTCCCGTGTCATAAGACGTGTGGAAATAGGGCATACATACTGACTTGCATCACACGGCTAATGGCATGCTCGTGTGCTAGGCCGTGTGAAATCTGGAGGGTATACTGACTTGGCCACACACCCGTGTGTGAGGCCATGGGGAGCATACTGACTTGTTTCAAAATACAATCCAGGAGACACATGGCCATGTACCAAGGCTATGTGTCACACACGGCTGAGCCATATGCCCGTGTGCTTAAGCCGTGTGGATGAAAATAGGCTTGTTTTAAGCCACTTTTCTCACCCAAATCACATGTACCTACAAGTATCCAAATGGTACCATTTCTATGTACATATAAGCAACCAACCAATATCATTCAAGGAACATTTTATACCATTTCACAATAAATCATTTCAATATTCAATTATCATCATTTGCACGTCCAAATGTATCACCAATTTGACATGCTTTATGAGCAAATAAACACATAAATCTAACATGTCTATAATTCAACCTTATAATCATTCAAAATGCCATACTTAACCAAACATTTTCAATCCACATAATACCATCACATACTCAAACCATTTGCATATCTTCATCTCATCAAGTACTTGCCCAAAACATACCATATTTAGTACACATATACATAACCAATAATTAGCCAAGTTAAGCCAAATCACATGGCTTAAACACATAAATACATATAAGCTTCAATAGCTAAAATAACTCATACATCTCATATCATCAATTAGCCTATACATGCCATATTACCAATTTCAAAGAGTTCAAAAATACCAACTCAACTCCTAAAGTGTTTGATGAAATCTTCAATGACTTCCAACCCGAGCGAGTTTTCAAATCACTGTAAAATACAAAAAATAAACAAAGTAAGCTAATAAGCTTAGTAAGCTCATATGACTAGTATGTACTATATACAATTTAGCAATTAATTTAAATTTAGAGAAGCATAAGTATATATAAATCAGCTCCATTCAAACCGACATGTATTACAATAATAACCTGGAATTACCTGTATGTATTCATCGGTTTTCCTTTGCATAGCTTATGAAATTATTAAATACCACTTACTTGTTGAGAGTGTCACGTATACCTAAACTGAATCATATCATAATTTCTATTCTTGTACCGTTATCTTTTCAGTTGAACCATGTAAATAACATCGAATATTTGGCATCTTGCACACTAATGAACATATATATGGTTAGACCACCTATATCTCATTTCACATATATAATATTTGTTCGTACGTTATTATGACCTATATTACCATTTCAATACAATCCAACCAAATTTGTCCAATACATAAGCATATAAAATCATCAATAGATTAGTATCATTATATCAATGTAATTGTCAAGTCACCATAGGTAAAATCTATTGAATTATGTGACACCCAGTGCCTCATCGGATAGTTCGAAGCAATATAGTGACACCCAGTGTCTCATCGGCCTAGCCGAAGTAAAGTGGTACCCAGTACCCCATCGAATCTATCCGAAGCAATATGACACTTCAAGTGTCTCATCGACTAGAGGTCGAAGTAACCCTGAACTCTTCCAATCCTATGGCATGCCAACTATATCCACTAAGCCTGACTAGTTAATAGTGTATTGAATTCCTTTCTCTATTCTATTTCAATCAAATTCACATAATCACATATTTCCACTTTGAACATTTCATGAACCTTTAGTTCATGTATTCAATCTCATTGCACTAATTTCATTTCACATTTCATCTCATAAGAACACTTTCAAAATCAAATACACTATCCATTCACGTTTCACATTCCAATTCCATTAATTCAATATCATCAATTCAAATTAATTCCAATCACATTCAAATTAAATATCACTACTTATTTCAATTCCAATTCCATGCACATATATTAAATAAATTAAACATACAATAGTAAATAACTTGAATTATGATAATACAAACCGATATTTCTCGAGCTACTCCTCGATCACTTTTTCCTTCCCTTTCATATTAGACGTCTTAGTTTCCTTGTTTGCTACGAAAATTAACATAATTACAATTAATTAATAACACACATATTTTATACAAAATTATTAACTTTCCATGCGACTTTTGCCTAAATACCAAATTTGTCCTAACCAATTCCATCTTCTTCCTTTTTACAAATCCTTTCATTTCCTTATTCTATTTCCATCAAAAATTCAATATAACTATCAAATTTTAATCATTTTTCCATAATTTTGAATTTCTATCAATTTAGCCCCTAAAACTCAAAACTTATAAGCTAGTTTACAAATAGTCCTTAAATCAATTCAAATCAATAATTTTATCAAATTAATCCATAATTCCATCATTTACTTAGCATAAACCCTACTCAAAAGTCTATCAACTTTCAATATTTCCACACAAATTCAAAAGTATTCAACTCTAAGGCTTCAAAAACACCAAAATCACAAGAAAAGGGAGCACTAAAACCCTAATTCTCCCTTTTTCTTTTCTTTCCTTCTTTTTCTTCTCAATTTCGTTTCTTCTCTGGTATGTTTCTTTTTCTTTTTGTTTTTTTTTATTTTAGTTTACTTTATTTACTTAATTTATTAATATTATGAAATATCTAATTTAATAACTAATTATATACATACATTTGTATACATTCATGTTATTACACATGTAATTTATCATTACCATACACTTGTTATTATCACAACTAATAAATAAAATATAATATTACATAATTATAAATAATAAATAAATAAACAAATATCTTTTACTTTATTATTAAGTAAATATATCTAATATTATACATTTGTACCAATAATTTAAAAGCACATGTATTCATTCTATAACATACACATGTCACTAATTTGGTTTAATAACTAATTTAATCCCTTAATATTTTTCTATTCTATAATTAAACTTTTATACTCTACTCAATTTAGTCCTTTCTACTAATTATTTCTAATTAAACTAAATTCACTTAATCAAAATCTAATTCAACTCATAACTAACTTCGTAAGTATTTTTAATAAATATTTATGGACTCGCTTTCCTAAGACGGAGGCCCTAAACTCACTTTTCTGGTGTTCGTGAAATTTTGGGTCGTTACACTAGCGAGCTAAGAACAGTAAGGAGCTGAGAATGGTAAGCTCTTACAAGTTAAAATATCGATAAGCTTATACGAGTTGTGGTGAGTCTGCAACACATGTAGGATCTCGACCAAAACGGTAACCCTAGTGACATGTCACTCATACCCTACAACTTCTTATGGTTCAATCGGGGCTCGATAATTATCAACAATCCAATTAGGCATTCAATAATCATTATCTTAATTTCTCAATTCATATACTTTCAATTCAATTAAATGCATACATTTAAATGCTCAATTTTCATACTCAATGCATATTATCATACAGAATCCATGTAACCTATATAACATTTGTAACATTTCACTTTCATTCATGTAAACAGTAATTTAATCATATAACAGGTAATTTGAATTTCAAGTGGGTTATTCATTCAACTTATACATATTCATTTTAAACAATTGCAAGTATTTAATAATTGGATTCTAGCTATACGAACTTACCTTGTGTCGCTCGAATAAAACTATCGGGTATTCGTCCAGTTTTTGTTTTCCTCGATCTAGTTCCAGTAATTGCTTATCGTGATCTATATAATATCAAACTCAGTATATTAACATTTCAAACTATTCAATTTCACACATTATACACATTTTGGCAAAATTATGCTTTTGCCCCTATTATTTTACATTTTTTTACAATTTAGTGCCTATCACGTAAAATTGCAAATTCATGCAATTTAAGGACAACCCATGCTAGCCGAATTTTACTCATACTACTAACAGCCCATATTTTCAATTTAATCACACATTTAACCATGAATTTTACACTTTTCTCAATTTACTCCTTAATTGACATTTTTGTCAAAAATCACTTTATAAAACTTGTTAATCTAGCTTCAAACATTAATAACCTATCATAAAACATCTAAACAGCCAAGCATTCAACAATGGCATCATTCAAAATCTATAGCAGTTTTGAAAACAGAGATACGGGCTAGCTAGATTTGTAACACCCAGAATTTAGGCCTAGAAGAATTGGGCTATGAGTTTGGGTTCGGATGGAAGACAGCCGGAGTAATTTAGATGACGTCCTAATTTTCGGGATTTTTTGGGTTTTTGTGATTTTGGTGAAATCTTAAAATTTTGGTGTTTTGGATACTGAAATTATGTTTAAGTGTGTTAGTGGGCCTTTAGAAGGCCCAAGCCTAAGTTAAAACCTGGCAGAAATATCAATTTTGGTTTTTAAGTGAAAGGGGACTTGGTTAAGTGGGCCTTTAAGAAAAAGTTAGTAAATAAAGACACAAAGAGGGCCTTGGTAAAGTGGCAAGGTGGCGCCACTAAGTTCCTAAAAAGGTAAGGTGTGGACTGAGTTTAAGGGCCAGAGTTCAAGTCACAAGGTAAGCAGATGGTACTTTTATTTTTGTGCATGTTCTGGGCATGTGATAGAGCTTAAGTAGCATTTGGCTAGGGCCTTAGGGGGATTGGGCCGTTGGGTTGAATGGCTATTAGGGCAAGCTTTATTTTTTTTTGTCTTGCCGAATTAGGGTTAGCTAACTAGAGCCTTCACTTTCATTCTATTCTCCTCTCAATGTTGCAAAAAGCTGAAAACGTAAAGTTAGATCTCTTAAGTGCCGAATTCTTCCTTCTCTTCTCCTCTCTTCCATTATTTCTTTCTCTTTTCCTTTCTAGCCGAAATCACCTCTCCTCCTCCCTCATCTTTCATTTTCTTCTCTTCAAAAATCAAAATTGTCACTCTTTTCTTCTCAAACTCATCAACTACTAAAACCCGAAATCCTGAAAGGTTGCTTCCTCTGCCGATTTGCCTATAGCCAAACCCCATTTGTTCTTCCTCACTTGTAGCTAAAGTGCATACTCTCCAAACCCTTAGGCTTTGTTGACAAACACCCCTCCAACCATAGTCTCAAATCATATCTTCTTTCACCACTTAAAAAGCCAAAAACACCATAGTTTTTAGGGATATATAGCCAAATCCTTAGATCTCTAAGATTCAAATTTTGCTAGTGTTTAGGGGCTAGATCTGTATCAGATCTGAGTAGAAGAATCACCTTGATTAAAGAAAACCTGTGGTAAGTACTCGACATCTCAGATCTACTCGTTACCTTTGAATTTAAGAAAAGCTGAAATCCCTAAATTCTTTAGGGAGGCTGTCGAATGTGATGATAGGTAAAGACAGTTCTTTTAATTGGTTTTATATGTACTTGTTGTGGAAAGGGTGATCTAGCAAGGAGCATAAGAGGCTTGGATCTTTGGAACGACTAGATCTAAATCTAGTCACTAGTTTCGGCAAAGGTAAGATCTCAATGGCCTTAGGTGGTGATGGTAGATTATGGTAGGTAGAATTATGGAGATTATCATTGTATTTTGGATCTGATGTGTCTAGTAATCGATTGTAGGATATCGTGGGAGATATCGTTAGCAGATGTCTCAAATCAAATGTGTATCGAACACCCTTCTGTAGTCTAAATCGGCAAAAGTCAAAAAACTAAAATGCTGAAGTTCTGGCATTTCGTGGGCTTGTGAGCGTGTGAATGCTCATAAGTCGGTTGGAATTCGTTGGATCTGTAATCGCAAGTGGTAAGTTGGTTGAGTGTGCAATTTCGTGCACTTCGGTAAATTTGGGCTTCGATGGGCTAAAATTGGGCCCAATGGGCTTACGAGCCCATATAGGTAAAAATAGGCTATAAATATGTTCTGATAGACTGTAGGTTCAAAACTGCTGAAATTGGTAAATCAATCGTGGAATTTGGGCTAAATGGGCTTAAGTTGGTTATAGACACTGTAGGGCCATTAGAGGTTTTAGGGCCCAATGACTGTAAACTGCTAAAATGGGCTAAGTAAGCTACTGAGATAAAAGTTGGACGATTAATGACTTAAAGTGCATAAAACCCTAAAAGGTGGAATAATTACTGAATTACCCTTAGAGGTGAGAAATTATAGTTTTACCCCTAGGTGCAAAAATGACTGTTATACCCCTAGGGCTGAATTTGACTGAATGCATGATTTGTTGTTTCTGTTTACTGTATGTCATGACATGATTATCTGTTGCATGGGACTGGGATTATTTGATGGAGGAAGTACTGAAAAGAGGCTTTGCCTTAGTTTATTGAAAAAGGGGCTTTGCCCTAGTTTACCGTTCTGGTGGCTCGGCCACACTATCTGATTATACAGCTATGCTGCCACCGTTGAGAGTAACAGTTGGGTGGGTTGAGTAGTTTTCCCCACATGGAGAGTTTGGCTGGTACGGGTGGAGAGTAGCGGTTGGGAGGGTTGAGTAGCTTCCCCACATACTGATATGGGTTTTGCATTCATGCATCGATATTACTGTTCTGCTACTGAATTGAGCCTATGGGCCGTATTAATATCTGAAAAGGGGCTAAGGCCTAGATAAATCGTACTGATAGGGCTACGGCCCAGTAACCGAATACTGAATCGAGCTTCGGCCCTTTTGATACTGAAATTGGATAAGGGCTTAGGCATAGTGAGCTTGAGCTGATTTGGGGCTCTGGATGGGCTTTCTTTACACACTGAGTTTTCCAAACTCACCCCTTCCTTTCATCTATGCAGGTGAGCCCTAAACTAGTGGACTTGGAGCTGGAGGGATTCAGAGTGGCCATGCAGACTGCAAACGGACTGTCTATTTTAAGCATTAAAATATTTTTAATTAATTTACTTTATTTGGTTTTGGGTTTCGTAATAAGGCTGCTCTAATTATTTTAATTTTTTTTAGCTTAGGTATGATATTGTTTAAATCCTTTTGAAATCGGTTAGCTCTAGGGGCTCGCTTTTATAAAAGTTACTTGTTTTCAAAATATCACGATAACGGAGCAAAGCTTCCGCAACGTAAATGTTTTCAAAGGAAATAAATATTTTAAATAGACTTAAACCTAATTTGTGTTCCGTGGACAAGTTTTAAGGTTAAACTGTGGCAATGGGTGTGTGCATGTCTAGGATTGGATCTAGGAAAAGCTTGGTACTTAAGCAGTCTAATTGAATCACCTCCTCTTCTCTTGAATCCTACCTGGTGCATAGTACCCATTCACTTTAACAAAGAAGATTTGATTTTTTGATACTTAAACTGTTTTAAAAATAACATGTCTCTGCAAGCTACAAAGGTTTACAAGCTTTCACAATTTTCCATAAAATTTTACAAAGCTGTTAATGTTTGAAAAGGGAATGATTATTTTAATGAACCATGTTTTGAAACAATAAACAAACACAAGCTGAGGTTTTATACAAGTTTAACGGAAGAAGTTTCTAAACACTAAGAAGGGCTTTCAATGAAAACATGGTTTTCAAAAAACACTTCAATGTGACACATCAGACTTGGCCGTAACGTCTGGTCTAGGTTTAGGGTGTTACAAGATTAAGCTGCAGCAAGCTCAAAAACGTAGAAATCATTAAAAACAGGACAAATTTTCATACCTAATTGAGCAAAAACTCCTGGGCCGAATGTCTAGCCCTAAAATGGAGTTTTCCATTAGCAAAAATTAGTGGAAGAGATGATAATGGATGAAATTATCATTTTGTTTTATTTAATTTAACTTTAATGCCTTTTTACTAATTTAACCTTAAATAACTTTAATAATTACTCCAAATGCCACTCCACTATCAGCCACTATCTCAATATTGGGCTAGTTACCACATAAGGACCTCCATATTTAAGTTTTATAGCTATTTGACACTATTAGCTTATAGAACGCAACTTTTACGCTTTACGTGATTTAGTCCTTTTTACCGAATTAAGCAATCAAACAGTAAAATTTCTTTATGAAACTTTCACATAATAATTCTATCATACTGTAAACTTTATTAAAATAATAAAATAAATATTTTGACTTCGGATTTATGGTTCTAAAACTATTGTTTCGATTTGACCGAAAACAGGCAATTACAACCTAGATTTCATTTGTCACTATCAATCTAAATTACGCAATTTCTTTACTTAACACATTGATTCATATAAATCCCTAAATTATGTTAATTTCTTTTTCGAGCATAAGAGCAACTGACTCTAGGTTGATTAATTGAAATTTTTCTCTAACTAAAAGCTCTATTATTACATTAACTCGTGCTGTGGATTCTCATATTAGATTTGGCTCTAATCTGATAAATTTATGTCATCCTATTTCTAGAAATGCATGCAACTCCACTCAATTATGCAAGATTTCCTCTTAAACAGGGTTTATTCAACTCTAATTTCAACACATCAAATATGGATTAATAATCTAGTAATATTAAACCAAGAATTAAGCACACATAATTGAGAACCAGAAACTAAGTATTTATTGCGTACAGAATCTATCATAGGGTTCATCTCTCTAGGTATTTAGAAAAATTGTTCATGCATGAAAATAAAAACATCTAGTAGACAGTATAACTAAAAGAAACAAAGAAACTCATGATAACTTCCTAAGAAATCAAATGAGAATCTTCAATCTTCATGGAAATTTGCTTTAGATTTGGCTTCAATGGTGTTTTTTGAGTTGTTTTCTTGAATATTCTCTTACGGTTCACTCCTATCTTCTTATTTTTTTCATATAAACGTCTTAGAATGCCTAAAAAATGTAAAAATCACAATTTTTTGTAGTTTGGTATACAATTCTGTGAAATCAACATGGCCAACCATACGCCCATGTGGGTCACACAACTGTGTGGAATGGCCCAACCCGTGTGGCTCCTGTAGGTTGCTTTGACGCTCAAATTTTCACTCGTTTTTCATTCATTTTGCTCCCAAGTGCTCTATTAAGCATTGAAACATAAATTTAAAGGTTTAGGAGTATAAAATTCACAATTAACATCGGATAATCATTAAAAATGCATTAAGAATGAAGTTCAAACATGTAACTTTTAGCGCTTATCAAGGTACCACCAATTACATATTATTATATATATGCAATATCATAACCAAAATTTGTTTCATCATTTTGTAATTACTTGACATTATCAAGCTCATTTTATCCTCATTTAAGATAAATTCATATTTGAATTCAATTCTCAATATGTTAAAGTTTCACACCATATTTATTTAAACTCAATTCACCACATTTCATCATTAATTCATATATATATCCAATATTGTATAGCATAATTCACATAATTTTTGTATCACATATCATATATCATTAGTATCATACTATTTTACACTATATTCAATTCAATCCAATTCTTAACATTTGATATCACCATGCAAAAACCGAGTTAGGAAACAAAAATACACTTACCTTAATAGTTAGATTTGTGACAATAAAATATATGTATATATGAATATGTATATGTATCTATGTATTGAACTTGAATCATAAAAGTACAAACCAATAATTGCAGTTATTCAACTAGGCTCTCGCGTTTCCTTTCTCTCTCAATGACCCGACGTCATCTTTAGCTACATTTAATAATTCAATAAACAAAACAAGACCAAGTTTCATTCAATTCACATTCAAATACAAGGCCAAACATATTTCTCATTTTATTCAATTTAGTCCCTATACTCGAGATATATGTATCTTTTGATATCTAGCACCGGATCAAAATAAGATTCCACATTCTTTTGTTAAGGACTCTATACGTTCTATTCACAACACAATTTCATGACAGGTTTTCAATTTATTCAATTTATTCCCTAATGTTAAAAGTTTATATAACAAGCTTTATTATTTTTACCATCTAGTTATTTTCATGATCTAACTTAATATCTATCAAATTCAAGCCTAATTCACCCATTTCTCTACAACGGCAACATGCTAAAAACTTAACCATTGAACAAATTGATACATGAGCTAGGTAAATCAAGCTCCCATGATCATAAATTTATAAAAATGACATGAAATTAAATTTATTTACCTTATGAATTTTTAATGGTTGAATGTACTTAACTATGGTTTTTTCTTCTCTGTTTTTTTCTTCTTTAATGGACGGTGGTGGCTTGGGAAAGATGAAAATTTTTTTGTCCTCCCACTTACATTATTATTGCTAGAGTTGTGACCTAAATTCTTATTAAAATAAAATAAAAGTGGCAAGATAAGGGGATCCACGAGGGCAGCAAGATACGGTAATGGCTGCACAAGAAGAATCCGTATAGAAGTTTACTTCCTCTATTTGATATTGATTTGAATAAGATGTTTCAACCTTACTACATTACTTCTGTTAGATGTTGATTAAAAAAAGTTTTTCTGAACCTATAAATAGACGTAGTCTATACTTGATATGCGTGATATGAAGTAATAAAATTTATAATAATGATCACACTAGAAACTAACTATTATCACGATTTAAGGCAAGCGCACCTATCGAACAGTAGTATAGCTTAGTGGCAAGACCGAGATATCGTACCCAAGGGAATCAAAAGTACTAGTACTAACTTTCTTTCTATTATTTAACCTAGAAATAAAAGGGGTTTTATGAAACTAAACTAATTCTAAAACTAAACTATAAATGTACAAAAAGTAAATTTGGGAAAAACTCTTAGGAAAAACTGATTGATTTGGACAATACTCAAGGAAGAATCCACCTAGACTTCACTTGTTATCAACTCTTGAACTAGACGATTTATTCACTTGACTTGATCCGTAGAAATCCCTAACATATTTTAATATCTCTCTCGAGACTAAAAACAACTAACCCTAGGTTGATTAATTGAAATCTCTTTCTAATTAAAACTTCTAGTGTTGCTTTAACTCGTTCTATGGACTCCCTTATTAGGTTTGACCCTAACCGGTAGATTTTCGTCGTCCTATCTCTAGGATTGTGATCAACTCTGCTTAATTGTGTTGGATCTACTCCTATGCAGGGACTTTTGCTCCTCTACATAAGCACATGCGACTTAAATCAATATCCCAAAAATATCAATTTAAGAGTTAAAAACACAATTAAGAACAAATCAAATATTTATCATATAATTCAATAGAAAATAATAACAAGATCTGTCTTAGGCTTCATCCCCCTCAAGTATTTGAAGGGTTTAGTTCATAATTAATAAAGAAAACATCTCAGAAGAAATAAAATAACAAAACATAAGAAAACCCAAAACTCCTGAAAGGATTGAAGGGAGATCCTCTGTCTTGATGTAGATCCTGGCTTCTGAGATGGATCAACCGGCTTCCCTTCGAGTAATTCCTTGCCTTTAACTCCCCGTCTTGGCGGGAAAATAATGTGTGTCCTTGAGGTTGCCTCCTAGGGTCTTTATATAGAGTTTAGAATGGCTTTCTTAGCCCCTAAGTAACCTTTTCTGAGTGAAATTGAACTTTCTCACGACAGGGACACGCCCGTGTGGATCGAGGCCCAGGCCGTGGTCGGGCCTGTTGATGGTGGCACGGCCGTGTGGTCTGGCCGTGCACGTCGGGGTTAGGCCATGTTCGAGCTCAAGGTGGCACGGCTGTGTGGTGAATCTCTGGGCCATGTTGTTTATTGAATTGGGCCTAATTTGCCCGTTTTTGGCCTGTTCCTTGCTCTTTTCTCTTCTTTAAGCTCACCTGGGCATAAAACATGAAATAGAAGGATTAAGAGCACCAATTTCCACAAATTCAATTATAATTCATCTAGAAATTAGGCTAAGCATGAGGTAAAAACATGTATAATTTATCGTTTATCAATACTCCTACTAATAGCCCGAATTAAGGCCTAGTCGGAATGGTGGTTGTGAGACCACAAATTTGAGGTTAAAATATTTATTTCGATTGAGTTTTAAGGTTTATTATTGATTTAATGCTTGTGTGAAAACTTGATAGAGAAAATTTATTGTTTTGGTGTCCAATTTGAAAAGTTGGACTAAATTGCAAAAGGCGAAAAATGTGTGTTTTATTCTATAAAGGTGCTTGATTGAAATGGTTTGTTAAAGCAGAGGTCCTTTTAGGGTAATTAAACCATTTTTTTTGAGTTTGGACAAAAATACCCATGGAGGGGAAAAATTTTAAAGAAGGGCATGAGGGGCATTTTGGTCATTTGGATAATTAAAGAAATAAAAAAGGAAAATAAGTCAAAATTTTTGTCCATCTTCTCTGCCTTGTGCCGAATTTGAAGAGTCACCATAGCTAGGGTTTTGTCATCTTTTCAAGCTCAAAGTAAGTGACTCCTAGCCCTGTTTTTAATACTTTTTGTATTTTTGAGATCCTCATAGCCTGATTTAGCTATTTCTACCCCTAATTTGAGCTAGGTTTATGTTTAAAATTTTACCCATGAATGACATACATGTATTTTAATGTCTAGTGGTAGAATGTGAAAGTTTGAAGTGTGGTGAACATCTTTTACTAGATGATTTTTGGTGAAATAGCCAAAAAGGACTTGATTGTAAAATGTGAAATATTGTGGGTGTGAAATGCAAAATAGTGGAAATTGTGGGCTGTTGTAAGAGGGAATATGAATCGGCCAGGCTTGGTTGTGTGAAAAATGAACACATTTTATTTCACAAGCCTAGGGACTAAAATGTAAAAATTGAGAAAGTTAGGGGCTAAATTACAAAATTGTCATAGGATGATTTTAGACTAAATTGAGTAATGTGTGTATTAAACAAGTTAAATGTGCCATTATAGATTGAGAGGAACGTGGAATAGACCTTGACGGGGGCAAAGGCAAGGTTTCGGACTAGTTCGCAAATTGACACATTTTGTACCGAGGTAAGTTTATATGTAAACGATACCTTCATTTAATGATGTTTTAATTGTGGATGCCTTATATGAAATATGATTGAATATCATTGATATTGGATGGAAATATGAAAAGTGAGGATATGGATAAATTTCGTGAAATATTGATAAAGGTGGGCTATGTGAGAAACCACCGAGTAGTTGTTGAAATTGATGAGCTAAGTGCGAATTACTTTGTTGATTGTAAATATTGATGGGCTAAGTGCGAAACCATCGTGAATTATTGATAAAGGTGGACTATGTTCGAAACCACCATGAATTATTAATATTGGTGGGCTAAGTGTGAAACCACCTTATTATCGTTAGAATGAATGGCTATGTGCAATTTATTTTGCATGGATTGTTATATGGAAATGTATGTTGAGAAATTATCTAAGTGAAATTATGAGTATTGTTGTGATGGGTAAGTGCAGGGGATGAATGTGGTAATGTATGAGCTTTGTGCGTACTATGTGTTGAGAATGTTGGGTAAGGTGTGAGACGAGTAAGTGAAATCGCAAATTTGAATTATTGGCATAGTTGACTTATGTTTTGAATGCTAAGTGTGTGGTTATGGTGTTTATTGTTCGCATATAGACTTACTAAGCTTAAAGCTTACTCCCATTTTTTTTCCTTTGCCTTATAGAGTAGCCAAGTCAGCTAGGGATACGGAAGACGTCGGAGGATCGCTCACACTATCAACACTCTTTGGTATTTTATACTTTACATTGAATTATGGCATGTATAGGACTTGGTCATTTTGTATGTGTCATAATTGGTTGGCTAAATGTGTAAGCCTAATTTATTTTGTACTACATTTTGTATAAGGCTATGAGATGTGGCTAATATTGATTGTGTTATAAGTCTATGATGAGGCTTTTCATGAATGAGTTATTTGCCTATGTGGGATGTACGCTAATATGAAATTGGTGTGTGGAAATGTGATGAGTAAATAGTTGTTTACATACATGATGATGGGCAATGTGTGTGACTTTAGATTGAATTGTGAATGTGTGGATTGTGGATAATTTTGATGTGTGTTTATACCATGTTGTGTACCATGTTGTGTATTGGCAAGATTGGTATAAGTTTGTTTGTGTTTCATGGTGGTAAAAGGCTTGGTAAATAGCCTTAAATTTGTCCACACGAGTAGACACACGGGCATGTATCTAAGTCGTGTGTGACACACGGTCTGCCCTATGGGAGTGTAGTTTGGCCGTGTTTCCCCTGCATGCAATTTGTGAAAAATTAATTGCGTCACACGGGCATGTGGCCTGGCCGTGTGACCTAAAATGTATGCTGACGTCATAAACAGAATGTCCAAGTTTTTGCACATAGGCAGAGACATGGGCGTGTGTCTTAGCCGTGTGAAGGACATGGCCTAGGAAACGGGTGTGTGCTCGGTCGTGTGAAAACCCCTGTAGGTTCAAAATGAAAAATAAAATCCACACGGGCTGGGACATAGGTGTGTGTGACCACACAACCTGCCCACATCGGCGTGTCCCTGTACCACACGGGCGTGTGCCCTGTTTTGCATGAAATTTCTAAAATTTTTCTAAAGTTCTCAGTTTGGTCCTAGACCACCCTCAAAGTACGTTTTGGGCCTCGTCGGCCTGTAATAGGGACAATTGGTGTATGAATGAAAGTCTTTAATTATTATTTGGAAGTAGGTGACTCGGAAATGATTAGTTGTATATGTTATTATTTGGTAATGCCTCTTACCCTATTTTGGTGTTGGATACGGGTAAGGGGTGTTACACTCCTTGTAATTATTTGAATTTGACATAGTAAATTTTCTTCTCCCCTGCCTGTAGTTTTAATCAACTACTTTTTCGACTAAAATACTTAACCAATATGTAATAGCCCATTTTCAGTGGTGTCAGAAATAATGGTTTCAGAGTTGCGATTCTGATGAGTGAGTCCATAAATATTATTTATTAATATTTATGAGTTGAATTATAATGTTTTATTAAATATTGATGTGAAAATTTTTGTTAATTGAACTAAAAGTTAAGTACAAGTGGTTTATCCCTAAAGTTAAGTGATTTTGGAAAATGAGGTTTTGAAACCTCATTTCTATAAACTGAGCCCGTAAATATTGTTATTACATATTTATAGAGTTATTATTTTAGCATGTTGAAGTTTGGTTCAGAAATTTTAATGGTTAGATGGTTAATTAAGGAAAAATGACTAAATCATAAAAACTATAAAAGTTAATCGCTATTGATTTTTAATGGAAAAAATGCATGATTAATGTTTATTTAAGGATCTAAATAGTAATTAGACCCTAGTGTATAATAGTGGACGGAAAGTGTCGATGTTGTGACGAGGAGGAGGTGATGTCATGGCCTCGACCTTGGATTTTCAAAACTTTGCAGTTTGGTCCTATTTTATACTAAGGTAATAAAAAATGAGCCTTTGTAAGATCGATTAAAGCTCAGATTTAATTGTGAATCATATTATGAATGTAATTAAGTCGTAAATGTTTGTTTTATATATTTACTGTATTTTGATGGAAGTTACTCCGGCAACAAGTATAGCATCTTGGAGCTTGGACTCGATGATCGGGTCAAGTGAGGGGTGTTACATTTAGTGCTATTAGAGCTACAGTTTACTCAATTCTAGGATTGAATGTAAAGCATGTTGAGTCTAGAATGTATATGCCATATTAAATTGTGATACTGTTATAGCTTTTGATATGATCTGACTTCGTTTTCTTAAAGATGAGCTATGTTGGCCGAATCAAATCGTGCTGTACCAGTACCTAATAAGATTGATAGTAATGTACTCGTTCAAAAAAGGTTAGGAAATGAGGCAAGAGATGCCTTTTTCTAATTGTTGAACTAGTAGTTTACCCAATACTTTGGAGCTACTCTTCAGCTCCACAATCGCAATTGCAACCTCTACACCCGGTAGTGTCTTACTCGGCACCCCCTTATCCTCAGAATATTAACATGGTAAGTGATAAACAATCTATGATTGATAAATTCGGTAAACATGATATAGATGAATGTAAAGACAAAAACAAAAATGAATGTATTAAAAAAAAGCCAAATGGGTTCAAGATTAAAGATTCTGGGAAATGCAGTACAGCCAGGTCAAATTCAATACTTCCACCTAAAAAGTCAAGAAATCTCCAAAGTTAGCTCTCCACTTCTTCAAGTATCTCATGGAATATTCACAATAAGGACAAATCAGTTTGCAAATATTGTGGGAAAATCATAAGTGTGAGTGTAGGTTTAAAAACAGGGCTTATTTAAAATGCGGATCCAAAGAACATTTAAAAAGAGATTACTCGAAAAGAGAAATGTTTAAACAAAGTTATCAAAGGCCTCAAGCCACAACTCTGATTAGTTTGGGAAATGTACGGGACATAAATAAACTAGTTTACAAGCATTTTGGTAAGAAACACTTTATAGATTGTAGAATGAGAAAATGAGCTTGCTTCAGATGTTGCTCCACTGAACATTTTATGCAAGATTGCTCAAGGAATTCAGATGTTATCAATGATCAGATTACTAAATCAATGTCAAATCCACAGAGGGTTAGAAGACTAGAAATTGGGAGTAGTACTAGTACTAGTCTAGGTGAGATTAAAGATACGTCAGAAAGACTCGAAACTTGTGCACCTTCCAGAGCTTATACTAACCAAATCAGAGAAGAGGTCACTATTATTGATGATATTATTGGTACATTTTCTTTATTTATTTATTTAATATTTTTATGCATACATTGAATAACTCTTGTTTAATGCCTTCCTACATTTGCACTGTTTTAATAACTTAAAAGAAAATGCTAGAAGAGTTAACTTATTATGATATTAGAATAGCAAATCCAACAAATCAATATGTATTTGTCAGTAAAATAATCCACTGAGAATTCAAGGTTGTGGAATTCTTGTCAACCTGATATCATTGTCATTTGATGAGTTTGATGTTACCCTCAGTTTAGATTAGTTAACTTTATATGATGCTGTGGTTAATTGTAGACAGATGCAAATTGTACTGAAGTGTCAAAGTGTTGAATCAATAAATTTTGAGATTGATAGAACTGATTGTCTAATAAATAAAATATTAGTTTTAATGGCCTAAGAAATTATCAGAATAGATTAGGAATCGTATCTTGCTTGTATTCTAGATACTGGAGTGTCAGAATTGAAGACTAATCCAGTACTGAAAGTTAAAGAATTGATTGATGTATTTCTATAACAATTATTTGGATTACCACCTGAGAGAAAGGTTGAGTTTGTAACTGATATAGCACTCGAAGTTACTTCGATCTTGATTGTTCTGTATAGAATAGTACAAATAGTTAAACATAGTCACCATAAAGAACAAGTATCCATTACTTCGTATAGACGACTTGCTTGATTTATTAAAGGGAGCTACCGTATTTTTAAGAACAAACTTTCTATCAACTTATTATTAGTTCAGAGTTATGAGTCAGATATATTGAAGACTACTTATAAACAATGTGAGTTTCTGGTAATACCATTTGGATTAGTGAACACTCAGCCGTTTTTTATAGATTTAACTAATAGAATTTACCAATCATATCTAGATAGATTTGTTATATATTTTATTGATGATATCGTATTTTACAGAGGAATGAAATAGAACATGACCAGCATTTGATAATAGTGTTATAGACCTTGCAAGAGAAAAAAATTATGCATAAAGTTAAGTTTTGAGTACGAGAAGTGCGTTTTCTAGGTCATTTGATGTCAACTAAAGGTAGCAGAGTTAATCTAAATAAAATTCAGATAATTGTGAATTGGAAATCTCTGAAAAATGTTATAGAGGTGTGAAATTTTCTGGGAACAGACGTATATTATCAATGTCTGGTTGAAGACTTCTCGATGTTAGTTGTACAATTAACAAAATTGTGACAGAAAAATGATCAGGGGTTGTTAGCAAAACAAAGACTTGTTAAAAATGATCGGACTTTTGAGTTTAGTATTGATAATATCAAGAATCTGTGTTTTTAAAATTGTTTATGTTGTGTCAAGAAATTCAAATTTGAAACAAGGGACTTTACTCGAGCTCACGGCTATACCTAATCAATTTGTCCAAGCAATAATAATTGTATAACAACTTGAAACATTTGTATTGGTGATCAAGGATGAAATGGGAAATTTCAAAGCTTGTGACAAAATGTTTAGTATGTTAGCAAGTTAGAACCAAACATTAGGGTCCATCAAGATTGTTGCAACTTGTGATGATTTTGGAATGTAAATGAGAATGAGTTGTTATGGACATTGTATTGAGATTATCGCTGTCACTGAGAAACAAAGATGCAATTTGAATAATTGTTGATGGATTGATTAAGTCCGCACATTTTATTCCTGTCAGAATAGAGTACTCACTTGAAAATTTAGTTGAACTGTACATTTTTTAGATTTTTTGAATTATCAGATAAGTCACTTTCTATCATTTCATTTAACGACCCAAACCTGACCCGATTCACCGAGTTTGGATTCGAGTGCTACTACAAAAAATTCAATCATTAACAAAATCAATTTACAATTTCTCAATTCTTTAAACATGCCAATTGATATGTTAATTAAAAATTTATAATATGAAATCAAAGGAATTAAGTTGAAATAATCTTATTACAACAGACTCATTATAAATCCTTACAAAATGAAAGTTTATTTATTACAGACTCAAAAGGTGTATTCCTAAATTACACCACAAATCCACTGTATGCATAATATCCCTCTCCACCACCATCTTACCGTACACTTGGTGTTGTCCCTCTAGGCAAAGTCTCCTCTCATATACTTGAAAAGAAATAACAAGTTATGTAAGTACAGGAGTACTTAGTGAGTTTTACCATAGCCATACCTTGATGAATACTTTGAAATCTTGTTTGAACCACTATGTGTCAACCGTCATTCTATATCATTTATCACAGCGGATACCAACACAATTTTATCATTCTCTTACAGTCTCGTTGTAACGCCCCAAATTTTTGTATTCCAACTTTTGGTGAATTTTGACATAAATATCTGTCTGTTTTAGTGGATAAGTATTCTAGTGGTGTCTGAGAGGTCTTGGGTTTAAGCCCTTTGGCAAATTTTAGAATTTTTCTGATTAAAACCTCACCTTTGTTCGGTAGGCTTAAGTTCAATTGAGGGTAAGACTATATCAGAATAGGCCTGCTGGTCCAGTGGTTAAGTTGAGTGTTGGTGTGTTGGAGGTTCCGTGTTCGAATCCCTGCGCAAACAAGGGAATTATTTTTGCTTTGGGCGTGTGGCGTATGGAGGAGTTTAATTTACAATTAAAATACTGTAGTAGTTGGATGGAAGTGGGTTTAGAGGGGAGTGAATTTAGGGATTTGGGGTTAGTTGGAGTATATCAGGTTAGTTTTAATTTTATCTCTATTTTTTTGTTGTTTAAAAAAAACGGTTTTTCTCCAAAATTTTGATGTTCTTCCCTCCCATCTCTTCCTGCCAAAATTTTTCTTCCCCACCTTGCTGCCATTTTCGTTTTGGTTGCTCAATCTTTTAGTAAGTTTGTGTGGATCATTGTTTTCGTGCTTTTAAGCTTTATCAGTAAGTTTGTTAAAGTTTGTTTTTCATCTGGTTAACGAATCTTCTATTAATAGGGGCTTGTTTTGGTACTTAGGTGAAAGAGAAGGAGTTGTGGCCAACCAACCGGTGCTCTAGTGTTGCGGAATTGTTGTTACTTGCTTGAAGGTAAAGGCTTTGCTAGACTTTAGGGGTTATTCCTTCTGATTATAGTTTATTGAGAATTGAATATTGGTCGAATATAGGTTTTGGAAGGCTTGAGATATTTTTTCGTAGTGAATCGATACTAGGTGTGTACTCAAAAACGCAAAAAATGAGGTTTTGACAAAAGCCAAAAACCTCACTGTTGACACCACACGGGCGTGTGGTCGCCCGTGTGGTACGCCCGTGTGGTAGGCCATGTACGAATGGCACAGCCATGTGTTTGACGGGTCAGGCCGTGAGCTGGACACAGCCGTGTGATGGCCAAGTGTGGCCATGTACGACACACAAGCTAGACCAAATTAGGCTGTGTGGGCCACACAGGCGTGTGAGTCCATATGGGTAGCCCACACGAGCGTGTTGGTTTTTGGGCCAGGCCGTGTGATCCACACTGGCCAAGGCCAATCTGGGTGTGTGGGCCACACGCACGGGCATGTGGGCCCAAAATTATGAATTTTTCCCTAGGGTTGCATAAGTTATCAAAATCGACTGTAAGCCCACTGTAGGGTCAGTAAGGGCTAACTAGACCCTAATCTGTTTAACTTAAATAACTAATACTGTGATTTGAGCATGATAGCTATACGCATGTCTGATTATTATTTCGTTTGTATGACTGCAACTGATTAATAGCATGTAATTATGTTACATTCTGTATGGTTGCATTGAGTATGTTTATTTGCACCTGCATCTAGGGTGGGATGATATTATTGGAGGAAGTGTATTGAAAGGCGTTTATGCCTATTATCTGGCAGCTCAGCTGTAATATATATCTGATATGTGCCGTATTTGGTACAGCATAGTGTGTAGGCTGGATGGGTGTTTTAAACCCCACATGGTGTGTAGGGATGGTCAGAGATGGTGTGTAGAGGCTGGTGGGTAGGATTCTTGTTTTTGTTACTGTATGCATATTTGTATCTGAGATGGGCTAAGGCCCTAACTTATATTTGAAACTGTATCTGAAATGGGCTAAGGCCCAAACTGCATCTAAATCTGTGATAGGCTTAGGCCCAAGACTACATCTGACTGATATATGTCGATCTAACTGTCTGTATACTTTTGTGGGGATTATACACTGGGTTTACGTAAACTCACACCCTTTTTTGTTTAATCTGTACAGGTAATCCCCAGTCTTAGGTGGATCGGTGCAGCGAAGGACTTGGCGGTGACCACTGCTATTTTAACTGCTTCACTTTCAGGGTTTTAATTGTTTATTGGGTACTTTGATGTAAATTTGGACTTATGGACTATTTTTGCTTTAAATTTTGGGTTTTTAACTGCTTTTATGATTTTATTACTGCAAAACTCGACAAGAAACTACGGTTTTTCTAAAAATAAAGGACTTTCTTAAACATGAACAGTATTTCTTTAATAAAATGTTTTCTAAAGCTTCTGCGATTAAAATGTGTTTTAATCAAATCGAATAACATACGTTTTTCTGAGTTAAATAAAAGCTAACAAACAGAAGTGATTTTAACTTAATAACATCGTTTTCAAATCGCATTCCATGTGGTATCACCAAATTCGGCTGTAACGTCTAGGCCGAGTTCGAAGTGTTACACTCATTATCTTACTCTTAACTCACTAAATCTTCCTTATTCAGTTAACAAAAAAGTCTTTCCCAATTATTTCATATATCTCTAGTCCCATTATTGTTTCTTAACAGAGCATACCCTTATAAACCACTTCCAATAATCTTTTCAATAACTTATACTCTTATTTCAACCAGTTGTTCACTAACATTTATCATAAACGGATACGTATATGTTTTGCGAACACTCATATAGGATATAATACCATCAATCCATACTCAAACATACCCTGATTCAATACCACACATATCCATATTGATAAATCACTACATATACCACACTAATGAATTCCATATCCTGATATATCATAATCCTATAATTCAAGATAACATTAACACTGACTCAGAAGAAGATACAATACCCCTCACTTTCCATATATACAGATCATCATAACAGATACCCTTCTTAACTTACAGATACACATATCATTTTCATGGAAACCCTTAAAACTTATTCATTCTTAACTTAGAACATATCAATACTTTAACATAGGCTTACTTATCATAGAACTAAAAGAATTTCAACATATCCTATAATAGAGACAAACATTCATACCCATATCTTGACAGACATTCCTGACAGTTCATGCCACATAAGCCTAACAATGCATGCCATATATAGAGTCTCGTGTTTATTTCCCAGTAGACTTCACAAAACATATAGAAGGCAAATAAATGATAAATTGTACATGCCATAAGTCCTTATTATAGAATACGCCATAAAGGCGATCCATACAGAGTATGCCACAAAGGCTATATATATAGAAAGAGTATGCCACAAAGGCTATTCATTCAGAGTGTGCCACAAAAGCATTTTTTAGCTATTGTATTTACGATATGGACTTGCCTAAACTCAAATTTTGTGAGGTTTTCCCATCATTATCCTGGGATACGCAGAGAACCCTATTGGGAAATCACCATTCATTAGTTCCTTTTTAGAGGGTATCATGGTCATGGACTTTTCTTTTAGATTTTCATATTAAAGTTCATTTTTCTATCTCGATGGACTTCATCAGATACAACCGCGATGAACAAATACAGACCCACTTTAGAGACTCTTCATGCACTGACACCATCTAAACCCAACACTTTAATTCACCAACATACACCCAATAGAACATACATCTCATAGCATAAATTCTAGACATATATATATATATATGTCCATACTTCAATGTTTCAGTACTCATACACCAATTATCACATACTTGAATTTATCAAATTCACTACCCATATACATATATACTTTTCATAGTTTTAAATTCATAGTTCAATCAATTTCCTACAGGCATTTCTCGATATAAACAATATACATGCAAGATTCAGCATAGAACTCACATGGTTCTCACTTACTACAGCTCAAAATGTAACACTCGAGATCTGACAAGTCCAAGTTTCAATGCATAATGGTAAATAGTCTGTCTGGCGTAGTGTTATCTACCCAAAAGATTGTTTTGGCGTATACGTGTGGGTTTATAATATCCACCACATAAAATAGTAAGAACTTGATTTCATGATATTTTGCTATATTAATGAGAAGTTTGTGTTAAGAGATAAAGGGTAAGTATGGAATAAGTATTAGCCAAAGGTATAGTACGCCTGATTTGTCTAGAGTACTGTGCTAGTTAGATTTTAAGTAACATGGTTAGAAATCAACAAGATAGGGAAGATGGATGATTATGATTGCAAGATAATTATTAAATTCCACTGAGTAAGTTGAGTTACATACATAGGTGAGAGATCGGTTTTCAAAAGGGTCTTTCTTTCTTCTACCTCTTTCTCAAGAGGTATTTACTATACCTTTCTTAAGTTTGAATGTATCTTACATAGATGATCTAGAAGCTATGGTTCTTTAATGGTTAGTAGTTATGTCACATTCCATATATTTAATTTATTTTGTGCGCATTAATGAGAGCAAGGGAAATAATGGCCCAGCGGTTTAGTAGCGACTTATCTATCCTAGTGGTCCAAGGTTCAAGCCTCATTGTTTACACTCTTCAATTATTTTTTTAAAATTTTTTCCTCATGTTTAATGACCATTGTCGTCCACCTCTATCACCATAATTAGGCGGATTTGTTTCCTCCATTGAAGGTCAAACTTGCCATAGTTAGGGGGTACATGATCCCTTTTTTACTCCATGTCCCTCTCCCTTTCCATAACCTCACATCTTACCTATTTGCAAGATCCATTAAACCTGGCCTAGGTTGACCAAGCATTCCTCCATTCCATTCCCATCCATACTCTCTCTCCCTCTCACTTTCTTCTATTTTTCATTTCTATTCTCATATTTTCTCTCTATTTTGGCCAACCACACCACCACTCCTTTAATCATCCTTTTCTTCCTCTATCGTGACCCATACCTCCTTCCATCAATCACCAACTCTTGTGGCTGCCGCATCTCCACTCTTCTCATATCCCTCCCGATTGTAATCATACGCCACCACAAGTCCTCCTCCTCCACTTTTCTTCTATTTTTATTCACTTGGTCCTTTCTTCCCCTCTTCTTAGTTGAACCACATAACTCCACCATTATTGAACTGCCATTTAGCCACCATCGGACATAGCTCCTCCACCTCTGGACCGTCGGAAAGCCGTTACCGTAGACCAAAAGTCTTTCTTTTCTTTTCCTTTCCTTCTCATTTTGTCATTTCCCTTTTTAATTTAATCAAACTCTTTCTTTCATTGTAATGATCCTTTCTAGATTGCTCGATTTTATGATAATGCTCATTCTCAATTCATTGATCGATTTTAATTAATCAAGTGTATGTAAAGATCATTTTGGGTCGTAAAACCCTTTTTCTAGTATTTATTTAACATGGCTGAATGGTATAGTTCCATGATTCACAGTGATATTTTATTATTTATTTATGTACTATGGTACTAATACTACTTCGTATTACTTTGAAGGGTCAAACAGTAATAGTAGGGGAGACCGCTAACTTCGCACCAAAAATTATTCTCTTTTCGAGAGCCTTAGATTATGGGGTAAGTGATGTTGAGACTATATGTAGATAGATCTCTTAAGTGACAAAACATTTTCAAAGATCCACACTAATACATGTTACTTATGTAATCGTCTTCCCAGATAGATCAAGTGAAATCGCGAATAAGGGTTGAGGCAAATCAGATCTACAATCTAAGGTGTGGGATCGATACCATTTATTTGTGTGACATCGATATTTTATTATTAATAATTTAATTATATTAAAAATATGAATACTCTAAATATTCGTGAAGAGTTGTATAACTTATCGAGACAGATACCAAGTAAGTGATTCTAACCAAGTGGTTCTATGAAACACATGGCAATCGATATGTTTTTGTTTTTTATTATGGTGTATGTGTAGATTTCATGCTCATGATATATGATATATGGCTTATGTGTTATATGTGATGCTTTAAGTGCAATTTGTATATGTGTATGATAAATCAAGATATATGATCTAATGTGAAAAGCAGGTTAAACATGTTAAAAGTGTTTATTATGTGATACGTGATTATGAGAGCATGTTTACATGCATAAGTGTATAAGTGATCTACATGTGTTATAAGTGAAAAATGCCATATCACATCCATGGGGTGGGATTTTGTGAAAGATGGAAGTAGTGGCAATATATTTGGAAATCAGTGGTGGCTTGTCCATATAATTAAATTAGTTGCAGTAAATATGCATATCAGTGGTGGCTTGTCTACATCAATGTTACTAGTGGCAGTTTATTTGCAAATCAATGGTGGCATGTCCACAAATAGTATTTTGGATAGACGAGTTTTAGGGAACTCAATATTGGTGTGTAGCAGAGATGGGTAGGAATTTTATAAAATGTGCATCAATTATAAATATGCACCGATATGTCTATGCATATATAGCAGTGTTAAATTCCATGATCTTGATGATGTATGATTATATTGTGATTGTTATATGTATGTTAAAATGTATACAAGTATATATTTTATGTGTTGATCTCACATTGAACCTTTTAAATCTCACCCACATTACTTATGTGTTTTAGATAATCCTCGTGGTTAGGACTCGGATTCAGACATCGGAGAGGCTTTCGAAAATAAATGAATTTCATGGTTACGGACTATTTTGAATTTTGGGATTTTAAACTTTTATTTGGGATTTACATTTTGAGATTATTATTGAACTATGGCATGGATGATTTGATTTAAAAACTATAAACAATTGAACATTTTGCATGGGTTTTAGTATGGATAAATTGTTTTAATGTTTTCTTAATAAAATCTGCTTTTCGCAAACTTGTTTGATCAAAATTAAATTTTATTTAAAATTAATCATAATTATCTACAAATAATAATAAATAATATTTCTTCTCAAGTTATATTTTAAAATATCATATTTAAAGGAAATATTAGTACATGTTTTCAAATTTTAATCAGTTGGTTTTAACTCGCGTTTTGGCCATCTCCATGGCCCATGCTATTGCTTAAATTGGACCATAACATCTAGGCCCAGTTTAAAGGGTTACAAGTTACTTCGCATCAAGGAAAGTAATTCAGCTCTGCATGCTAAGTTCTGTATGAGCAAATCTGTATTTGGTAACTGAACAGTAAGACTATAATTATAAGGTTTCTACATGGGGCTGTCAGCGAATAAATTATAAGTAATTTGTATGTATAAGAGTTTTAAAGGTGAAATTATGTTTCTAAGCAATGGTTGCTACTGGCTCGTAATGAATATTTGGATATAGAGTTTTGAATTGTAGTAGGTGAATATCAAGTGAGTTTTATGCTAACTCTTGCATGTATACTGTTCATATCGAGAATTACCTATAGGGAATTGATTGAACTATGAATCCGAAGACATGTAAAGTATAGTATGTATATTTGATAGGGAATTTGATAAATTCAAGTATTTGATGATTGGTGTATGAATACTGAAACAATGGCGTATAGTTGTGTATGTATGTCTAGAATGTATGCTATGAGATGTGTGTTCTTTCAGGTATATGTTAGTGAATAAAAATGTTGGACTTAGATTGTGTCAGTACATGAAGAGTCTGTAAAGTGAATCTGTGTTTGTTCACCGTGGTGGTATCTGACGAAGTTCATCAGGACAGAAAACATGAACTCTGATATGAAACTCTAAAGGAAATGTCCATTGCCATGGCAATCTCTAAAAAAAAAACTAAGGGCAGCGTATGTCACCAGGGGTTCTCTGCGTGTCTCGAAGTAGTGATGGGCAAACCTCACGCAATGTGAGTTTATGCAAATCTATATCAAACACGACAGTCTTGAAATGTCTAGGTGGCATTTTCATAGCCTTTGTGGCGAATTCTATAAGGGTGGCCTTTGTGGCAAACTTTGTAAGGATAGACTTTGTGGCAAACTCTGAAAGGATAGCCTTTGTGGCTAACTCTGAAAGGATAGCCTTTGTGGTAAACACTGAAGGAATAGTCTTTGTGGCGAACTCTAAATGAATTGTCTTTGTGGCATACCCTAATTTGGAAGCTCTGTGGTGTGTTCTATATGATTCATTAAATTACTAAGTAAAAGCAGTATGATATAAGAGATCTCTCAGTTACATGGTAATAATATATAAGGCTAAGATTTAACTGAAGTTAGTGAATTGAAAGGACACAGAGAAGAGATGAGATAATATGAAAAGATGATTCTAGTTAAAGGTTTGTATCTATATGTTTGAATATTGTATCCACCAACTGTGAATATGGTTATTCATGATAAGTGATTATCCATTGGTTTTGGGTTGAGTATGTACATGTAATCATATTTTGAGTTGTATGGATTTCTGAAGAGGAAATTGGTTAAGATACATGAATGTCCAGATTTAAGGATATAAGTAAAGAACTAAATTCATTGATGGGAAACAAATGAATTTAGAGTAAGGTATGGTAACTAGCATGTTTAATAGATCAGAATTCAAGGAAGTTTGGCCAGAAGCAAAGTTAAACGTTGAGAATAACAAGATCGTCATCATGAATCATTAGCTACATTGTGCATGTATCAATTAGGGTAAATGGTGTTTTTCTCACTAAGTTCTTATGAACTTATCTATGTGTATATCTGTTACAGGTTAGTATGCTAAGAGATTGCACTAGGAGGGATAATGTTGGGACTATGCCAAACAAGTGGTGTATCGGTTTATTATGCATACAAGAGCAAGCCTGATGGCATTTTAGAAATCAATAGTGCTACATAGAAGTCTATGTAATTAATTTATGATATTCGATGATAACTTTTGTAATTAATTTACTCTACTTATTTTTGTAAATGTCATTGTTGTTTATGTTATCCATCAAAATTGTAATTAATCGTGGTTTATATTAATAGTTTAAATTTATGTCTCTATTCATGTGGTAACACCCAATATCCAGATCTGGTGAATTGGATCGGGTCAGGATGTTACACAAAACTCCAGATCCAGATATCCATCTCGACTTGGTAGCAACCACTGCTTAGAAACATAATTTCACTATTACTACTCTTGTACATACAAATTAGTTATCATTTCAATAGCTGACAATCCCATGTAGAAACTTTATACTTATAGTCCCATTGTTCAATTATCATATACAATTTTACACAATCAGAAATTGACATGTAGAGCTGGAATACTTACCCTGACGCAAAATAACCACTGATCATCAAAGAACCATAGCTTTCAAATCATCGACGAAAAATACATTCAGACTTGAAAAAGGTTTCAATAAATTCCATTTAATGAACAGGAAGGTGAAGGAAGAATAACACCTTTTAAAAGACACTCTTGTACATAAATATGATTCATCTTGCTTAGTGAAATTTAACAAATGTCGTACATATCAAAACTTACCTTCTCATTGGCCTACAATTTTCGAGAAAAATATAAATAAGTTCCCTTCATCAAGCTTATCATGTTAAGCTATATAGTTGGTTTCTAACCAGATTACTTAAAGTCTAACTAACACAGTATTCCATACAAACCAGGTGTGCTACACCTTTGGCGACTATTCATTCCATAATTCTCATTTATCCCTTAACATGAACATCTCCTTAATATTACAGAATATCATGAAATCAAATTCTTGCTAACTCAAGTGGCAGTTACTATATGCCCAAACGTATACGCCAAAATGATCATTGAGGCGGATAATAACCCTCTAGACAGACTGTTTATTGCTGTACACCCAAAAACTTAGATCCATCTGAATTAGGGTGTTACATTTCAGATCGAGAACAAGAATTTTATCCATATTTTTAAGTTACACGAAGCCCTAACACGAAATTTAATTTCTGCACAACATTTTATCCTCAATCTAATGAGTAATCAGAACAAGTAATTCAGACGTCAGATGTAAATGCAAAACTCTATTGTACTAATCAGAGCTGAATGAAATAAAGTTTGGCAGAGATTAATTTTAAAAGCTACCTCAGACGATCAAAAATATTATGTTGATACCTGTGATAAAGTGTTTCTAGAAGATTCATCTTGGAAGAAATTCTGCGTTTCAATAGAAAGGAAAAGCTCAATCTAAAATTTTAAGAACAAAATTTCTTAAGGGGAAGAGTTATAACAACCCGTTTTTCAATGGCATAAAAAACGGTAGTTTTAGAACACCATTTCCAATGATTGAGTCCATAAATATTATTATTTAATATTTACAAGGTTAGTATGAAGTTTAATTAGAGTTTGGTCCTTTAATTTTATTAAATGGATAGTTAATTAAGGTACAAGTGTAGTGATCATAAAGTCAATGATATCGAAAAATGAAGTATCGAGACTTCATTTCTATAAATCAACCTGCAAATATTTTTATTAAATATTTATGAAGTGATAGGTGAATTGAATTTTGGATAGGTAATTTTGTCATATTATTAATTAATTAAGATACAAGGACTAAATGGTAAAAGTGGTAAAAGTTCATCGTTGTGGATTTTTAATTAATCGAAGAACCAATTAAGTAATTGGCCCACTAGGGTGGTGATAGCCAACTATCATCCACTAAAATTGTTAAATGTGTTTAATTTTAATTAATTAATTATTAATTAATATAATTAGGATTAATTATAAGTTAATTATTGCATAAAAACTAAAAGTAAATGTTGTCATCTTCCAATTTTTTTCTTCTCCTTCAATCGAAACTACAAAAAATAAATGTTACAACTCAATGAGTCGGAAGAATTGAGAATGTTTTCTTACGAGAATGCCAAAATCTTCAGAGCAAGATGCATGAAAAACACATTCAAACTCGTGTGTTGGAAGTAAGTCAACAAGTACTTTTATTCAACTCAAGAGTGAAGGCTTTTTCAGGTAAATTTAAATCTCGATGATCAGGACCTATCGTTATTAATAGTCGAGCTGCAAGATGGCAAGGGTGGTAAGTTTAAGGTAAACGGTCAATGATTGAAACATTATTGGAGCGGAGAAGTTCAGCGGAATAATACCTTTCTCAATTTGACCGATCCATATGAAGTTTTGGTGCTGGACGACTGCTAATTTCAATGAAATATTTTTATGAACAACCCATAAATAAATAATTTTTTAAAAAACTAATAATAATAAGAAAACCCTATTTAATCTAAAATTATGTTAACTTTGACCTAGGTAACATTAGGGTTTACTTTTTATTACGTGTTTCTTTGTGTTTTCTTTGATTTTTTTTCCAATAGTTGTCGTCGTTCCTCCTCATCCAACAACCGTCGCTGCCTTTCCCTTCAATCTTAAGCAGTCATTACTCCCATCTACTCAAACCGTCACTGCTGCATTCCTTTTCACCCCATCGTTCCCGCTTACGCCACCACTATTCCAGCAACTTTCGCACCACTAAATAGCGGCAGCCCCTCAACGTCGATCACCCTCTGTAGCAGCCTTGTGATTCACGGTAGCAGCTAGTTACACCACCCTCACAATAACAACCTCTCAACCTCAGACAATTTTTTTTAGTCCTCTTCCACTTATCGCTATAATTGTTTTGTCCTGGATCAACAAGGTAATCAGGGAACTTATTCTACTTTTGCACATTACTTGTTTGATTAATTGACATAGTGGTTCTATGTACTTGATTCTGTTGATTCACTTCATTTTGGGTGTTAATTATTTTTGTCAAGTTCTATGTCTCGCAAAAGGAAAAGTTTCGTTATTCAGGTTGACGAACCTTGGTTTCGAACTCTTTGTGCAAAAGCGTGATATATAACAATCTTTAAGAAAAAACCAATGCTCTCGGATATGGGTTTCAAAATTGCTTGCGATTACAATGCTGTTTTGCCAGCAGTCATTCAGAAAACCATTGAAGAATTGAGTTAGAAGTTGTTTTGTGATGTCCGATCTTCTCCGGATGAAGACATTGTTCGGGAATTTTATGCTAATCTTACTCCATCAACAGTAACAACACTTCTTGTGCGAGAAAAGGAGTTGTCTCTAACATCATCAGTCATTAATGACCTGTTCGACTTGCCAAATGTTGATGATGATGATTACTCGGCCATGTGTGAAGATGTTAATGAGGAGACAATTCAAGATATACTGAAAGTAGTCACAGTTCCTGGAACTAAGTGGATAATTTCGACGCAAGGTACTCATTCTTGCTGAAGAGAATTTTTGACCCGATAGGCAAAGGTATGGTTTTATTTTATTTGGTCAAGTCTTATGCCTGTGACACATAGTTGTACTATTTCGATGGAACGATTGCTTCTCTTATATTGCATACTAACCAAAAGATCCATTAATGTGGAGAAAATAGTCCTCAAAGAAATTCGGGAATGTGCAGTAAGAAAAACAGGTTGTGCTTATTTTCCATCACTCATAACTCTGCTATGTCGCCAAGCAAGAGCACCGATGCGTGAAACTATTGAAGAACATTATGGCAAAGGTATGATTAGTAATCATGATATTACGATAGTAGTGGGTGACACTACTTGACAGAGGAAAGCAATTCAACTTGATGAGGATTAAACAACAAAGCCGATTGACGATCCCGAAATAGCAAAAAAGCTATCCTTAGTACAACCAACAGAGGTTCCAAGCAGTGTAGAACCACCAAATGACCCCGTGCCTAACCCGACACTGACTCAGCTTTCTACTCATCCGGTAACATAGCCAGATCAATCGGCTATAATGGATTTTTTGCAGCACATGCATAGACAACAACAAGCATACTAGAGATACGCTAAAATTCGAGATGATATGAATCAGACTGCTTTCCAAAAGAATTTAATTAGGCCTTTTGACTTTTTACCTGAGTTCCAGATTTCGTTTTTGAGCTATGGAATCCAACTCATAGGATGGGACATGAGGATTCAAAAACACTTAGGCAAGATGATGATGACATTGAAGTGGAGACAAACTCGGACAGTGATGGGTCCACAACTAATTGAGGGAGTTTTCCTTTGACTTGGTTAAAAATATTATTTTTATTTTATTTTACATTTTTTTCACAATAAAACTTAGTTGCAATTATAAATTTGTTTTGATAAAGCTTGCCATTTATACTATTTTGAGTTTCTCTTATAAATTTTTCCTCTGATGTATGTTTTTGAGCAATGAGGACGATGTTGCTTTTAAGTGTCTATTGGGGGGGGGGGGGGGGAGCGTGTCTTAGTCTTTTTTGGGAAATTGATTCTCACATGGAGGTGTGTAAACGAAAAGATGCTCAACACCAGTTAATTTCGAATGGCATGGTAGTTCGGGTACATGTATAAATCTTTTATTTACCTCAATTATTTTATATTAATCAAATTATGAGATAAGTGTTAATTTAGTGAGTATGTATAGATCCCACCATAAAATTTTTGAAATTCCCTTAAAAAACTCTAAGCAGGCACGAGGGGTTAGTCTTTAGAATTGATTTGATAATTTCTTTGAGGCAAAATCTTAAGAAGCATAGCAATTTAAAAATGATTTATGCAAAATTTCATGGGTCTATTGAGCCTTTCAAGCCCACCTTATGGATTATTATCCCCTGAAATGTCAATTTGAGCTATATGATTGTATTTTTTAAATAGACCCATGAATTAAGTAGCTTTCCTTAAAAAAAAATTCTCGACCTTTTGTACCACCAAATCTTAACCTTGCTTGTCTTGGATATGTCCTGAGAATAAGTTTTGGGGGAGTTCAAATAGAGGAACATGCTCAAATATTTATTTATTTGAGCAATTACTGTTAACAAAAGAAGAGAGAAAATTATGAGCATTTGAGTTGGATGCTTCTAGGAAAACATCCAATTTGGAGGTGAATTATATTGATAATATGAGGTCCGAGGCAAGTTGAGTTTGAGGTTGTGGAGCTTAAAGATGTCAATTGCAATCCACACCTTGAACCTAGCCCTATTAAAACCTTTTAAAGACTTATTGATTTAAATCGCTAAGTTGACTACATTAGTGAAGAGGAAATATTGAATTCAACATATGAAGACCTATATTAAACCCGAGGAATGATGCTTAACTTAATCTAGAGAAGTCAAAAATTAAGTGGAGGGAAATAAAATGCATATTCATAAAAAGAACATTCAGATCGTGATTTTCTTAACACTTTGACATTTGAGGAAATTTGGATAATAATTCTACACGAGTTGCATACGTGCAAAATTGATTAAAGGGTATGGTTTTGCTAATACATGACTACATGGAGACTAACTTCTTCTTGGTTTGACATGTTTTTAGCATTTTTCATCATTCAAGATGAGCAATGATTTAAGTTTGGGGTGTGATAACTCTAAAATATAAAGTTATTTACAACAAATTTTAAAATATAAATTATGCAGATTCTTGGTAGTTGATAACACTTTTTTGTAGTTTTTATTTATAATTTTGTTATATAAATTCAATATTATGAGAATGTGTTATTTTAACTAATTTTATGCTAAACACATTGTTTTGAAAAATTGGCATTGAGACCTCGTTTCTATAAACCAAGCATGTAAATATTATTAATAAATAATTACGGAGTTGATATATTGATAAATTGAAGTTTGGTCCAAAAATTTTAGATTTTGGATAGCTAATTAAGGAAAAAGGACTAAATCATAAAAATTGTAAAAGTTAATCGATACTAATTTTTATTAGTTGAATGGCTTATTTAATGATTGTGCAAGGGTCAAAATGATAGTTTATACATATTAATCTTTAGTGGACGGTTTGGTGTATTAATTATTTTATTTATAAGTTAAAACTAATTATTAAATTATAATTTATAATATAAAAGTAAAAGAAAATCAAAACCATTATCATCAATTTTCATTCTCTTTCTTCTCTACCCAAAACCATAAGAAACTTAGGGAAGCCATAGCCATTTTCTCCCAAGCTCATTCGGCCCTATAAGCTTTCCAAAGTCAATTTTTTGTAATTTTATGTTTTTGAAATCGTTATAGCTTAATCTAACTATCTTGGGTATTAAATTGTTAAACTGTTAATGTTTGTTAAAGTTATTGTTGATGAATTTTATATATTTTTTTATAGAAATTGGTAAATTTGAAAGCTAAGAGATGTTTAAAGACTTTTGTTAAGCGATTTTTGTTATTTTTGCATTTAGGGATTAAAATGAAAAGTTGATAAAAGTAGCACAAAATTTAAGTAAATTTAGATTTTAAAGGGTTGTAGAAGGGTATAATTGAAACCAGAATGAAAAAGGAGGTTCTATTGTGAAAGTGATAATTATTTAGGTTTAAGGAATTAAATTGAATAAAAATCAAAATATTTGAGAAATTTTGAAAAATGAATAGACATGAAATTGGATGATTTTAATTGTTCGGAACTGATAATTGCGAATAAATTATTGTATAGATCAAGAACCAGTTGTTAATCGAGGAAAAGGAAAAATTACAGATTACTCCCTGACACTTCTGTTTTTTCTATTTGCCCTGGTAAGTTCATACGGTATAGTTTTCTATATTTTTGTAATGTTTATGTTTGAATTTTGTAATTAGAATGTTCAAATGTAAACTTACATGTTGCAATTGATATAAATGTGAGAAAAAAGACTAAATTGAAAAGTGTTATATTGTTACTTGTATTGAGCCCGAATAAACATAGGATAGGGTACAATTGGCATGCCAATAAGACTGATCACATGCTAATACGAGATATGTGTAAAAGACTTTATGAAGTAAAAGTTTTGACGGAGATATCATTATTTACGCTGGAATCCTTTATTTGTGGCAGATTTTTTAGCTTTGTCTCTACAGAGACCTTGGTCTGGTGGGGGTGATACATTACATGATATGATATTTGTGCCTACGGGCTTTGCACTATGGTGCCTTGGTGTAGTGTAGTTATCACTCTATCGAGCTACTTGGCGTGGTTAGTTACCCACATATCTATATCTTATATTTTAGTTCATTAGGATAATTGTTTAAAAGAAAAATGTATTGATTGTGTCCATGAGATTTATGGAAATGTATATGCTTATATGATTATTGAAATGTTATATTATTGATCAGAACTAATGATGTGTATATGTTTAACGGTTAATTAGAATTGACATCAAAATGAATAGATGGTTAATATTTTATATGTACGAAAAGCTCACCATGTAAATGTGACATGCTGTGACAGGGATATAGATAAATTAGTTAAATCTAGTGTACATTAATTTGAATTTAGGTAAGTTATTATTTTAAATTCTATGAACTTAGTAAGCTTATTTGAAGCTTACTCTAGGTCATTTTCCATTTTCAGTAGTTTTCGTTTTGCAAAACTTGGTGATTGGATCATCTTGAAGATCACACTATCCAGCTTCCATTTTCGGTAGTCTTTTAAATGTTCCTTTATGTTATGTGGCATATAATAGGTGTTGAATTGTGTAATAGTGTTTCGTAAAAGTAAAGTTTGATTTGTGTTACACAAAGCATGTGTGCTTGTTGGTATGTTGATATGTTTGATCATGGCTTGAAATAGAATCCTTAAAAGTGGTTATTAAGTTTGGTATGTGATCAAAATAATGTGAGTATTTGGTAAGTTTGAAATGTTATGCAACAATTGAATATGTGAGATTTTGTTAGAGTATATGGCATAATAGATTGATGTTTGAATTAGATGTCATAAGCATGACATGTAAAATGGTTTTTGGTGTTAAACTTATAAATGGTTGTGTTGGTAAAATGGTTAATGATAAGTGATAGAAATTTGGCATTTTGTTTGTACATATGGCACATACATAGCTATGTTCTAACTTGGCATGAAATAGAAAGTACATTGGTATTGATTTATTTTTGTGATGGTGCCTTAAGTCATATTGGTTAGAAGATTAGGAAATGGATATATGATATGTTTCGAGTTGAGTTGGAAATGGTATAATAAAGTATGTAACTTGTTTGTATTAATGTTTAATGTTTAGGTTATTATACTTGGTGAAGAGGAAATTCTATGTGATATGGATAATTAGTATTGTAATTGGTTAATTCATGTTTTGGCATGATTGTTGGTTGGTTCTTGTACAAGTTGTGTGGCCATTTAGGCATTAATTGAATCATAGGCTTGCTTGGCACATGATGAACACTTAAAATGGCACATGATTGTTCCACATGTGTCAGTCTATAAATATTAAAAAATTAATATTTATGAAGTTATTAGTGTCATATTAATTTTTTATTAAGAAATTTTAATGTTTAGGTAGTTAATTAAAAAGAACGAAAGCGTAAAAATTACAAAAGTTAATTTCTATTAGCTATAGAGGTAAGTGGATATGGAAATAAATTAGAGGGATTCAAGTGGAGATTATACCTTAAGTTTGGTTAGTCGGATGATTCATGCATGTTACAATTGAAAATTTTAGTATTGTAACACCCCAAACCCGGCCTGGACATTATGGCCGAATCTGGCGATGTCACATGGTAGTGTGTTTGAAAACCGTAACTTGTGTTGGACAAACCGTAACTTCGCTTAAAACGTTTTCTGTTTAGAATTCGTCATTATCTTATATTAATCCTAAAATCATGATTCTTATTCAATCATTAATTTTCAAAACATTATACGTTGCGGAAGCTTTTTAAAATAGCCTGTGTCCTTGTGGGTATTTTGCTAAAACACATACATTTCTTTTAAAAACCCATATTTAGCTACCTCTAGCAGATGTAAAACCTAAACAATATAAAATCCAAATTTTAAACAAAAATCCATAGAGGCCTTTATTACAATAAAATACCCCAAATAAAACTTTAAAAACCTAATTAAATACGAAACAGTGTAAAAAAGGGTCGTGTGGCCATCGCTAAGTCTTCCGCCGCTCCGATCCGCCTAATTCTGGGATTACCTGTATAGATAAAACAGAAGGGTGATTTTACGAAAACTCAATGTGCAATCCCTATATAAACAAGCAGACAGAATGCAATCATAGTCTGGGCCTAAGCCCATTTCAGTAAGAGTTTCAATTTCAGTTAAGGCCTTAGCCCATTACAATACAGACTCAGTCATGTATTTGGGCCTTGGCCCATTACAGTACCAATATTCAATACAGTAACAGATATACAGTATCAAATCCTACCCAACCAACCTCTACACTCCAACTCCGTCCAACCCTACACTCTATATGGGGATATAATCAACCCACCCATCCCTACACTCCAAAAAGTACCGAATGCGGCATTAGACAGTAGTTTGCAGCTGCGCTGCCAGTAATTTAGACTCGAGGCCTTTCAGTACACTTCCTCCAAATAAAATAAACCCCCAACCCAATGCAATGCAATATACAAATATGACATGCTATAACATAATATCATGCATGTAATCAAGGCATATAGTATCAAATCAGTGGAACATTATCATGCTTATTCATATCAGTCATATAGTAATTTCAGTTAATTAGGGGCTTAGGTAAGTTTACCGACCCTACAGTAGGTCCACAGTTGACTTGGGCGACCCGTGCAACCTTAGCAATCTAGTAGTGTTAATGGGCCCACAAGCTCATAATGTTTGCCAGTATGGGCCCACACGCCCGTGTGGTTCTTTCGTATGGGCCCACATGCTCGTGTGGCCCCACATGCTCGTGTAGACCACACGGCCCAATTTGGCTCAGCCCATTTATCGCACAAGGCCAGCCTCGATGATCACATGCCCGTGTTCAGTCACACGGCCTACCACATGGGTGGCCGCACACCCGTGTGGCGTCGACAATCATATTTTTTAGCTTTTCAACGATTTTCGTTTTGTAACACTCCTTACCCATATCCGATGCCGGGACAGGGTTCGAGGCATTACCGGACTTAAACAATAACATTCATACAAAGCCATACCATAAATTTCAATCCAAATTTAAAACTTTCTATACATACTTATATTGTCCATATTATAGGCCTACGAGGCCCAAAACATACTTTAAGAATTGTTTGGGACTAAACCGGGATCTTTGGAACACTTATAAAAATTTTTATCAAAACAGCGTCACACGCCCGTGGGACATGGGACACGCCCGTGTGAGCAAGCCGTGTGGTCACACACGCTCGTGCCCCAGCTCATGTTAAAAACATCGAGCATTCTGTTTATGATGTCAGCATACCATTAACGGCACACAGTCAAGTCACATGCCCGTGTGCTAGGCTGTGTCCTCCACACAACTGAGACACACGACCGTGTCTCTGCCCGTGTGGCCAACATTTAGGCTATTTTCCAAGCCCCTTTTTGTTGCTATTAATTATTTACACTCTTATACATTTCATAGACACATATCATACTCTCAATTATTCTTAATTTAATCATCAAACACATGTAATATAACACTAACCATTCATGACAAACAAAACATGACCATATCACCCAAGATCTTAGCACATGCATGCATAAATAAGTTTACATATTCATAGCCAATCTGAGCCACATCTCATGGCCCTATACAATGTAGCAATATAAGCCAATACCTTTAGCAAAATCTTAAAGATACATATTACCAATAACTAAATCTCTATACATGCCACTCACTCTAAAGCACTTAAGGTTTGTCATTACCCCCAATTGACAAATTTGTAGTGTGATGCTGCCTCTAATGATCTCCAACCCGGAGCTAACCTGACAACACTATGAGAAATGGAAAAGAGGGTGTAAGCTTTTTAGCTTAGTAAGTTGACACATAATAATAAGCAATTAATTAACACGATTTTTCCATTCCTCGTAATGTATTCTTTAGATAATACAATCATTGTTTCACATGATTCCACTTTTTACTCATTTTTGTCTTAGGCTGTCTTCTTGAGTCACAATCACTAAATTAATTATATCTTGAGTTACAAAACTCCAAATTAAGATCCATTAATTTTCCCTAAAATTAAACTCAAATATCTTCTTACCAAAATATTTTCAGAATTTTTGGTTTAGCCAATAAGTACAGTTTATTCTTTAAAGTCTCCCGTGTTTCGCTGTCTAATAGTTCTGACCCCTCTTCACTAAAAATTGATTGTCTCATTATGTAGAACTTGGATAATGTTCTTGTTTGTTTCTATTGAAAGTATACTTATTAAGAAATTTAAGTACATAAATTATGCACCATAAAAATTTTTATACAATTTTTGGTGATTTTCCAAAGTTGGAACAGGGGATTCCAAAATCATTCTAACCCTATCTCACAAAACTTTAAATATCTCATAATATGAAATTTCTTTTCTTACACAGTTTCTTTTATGTAAAAATAGAATCAATAAGCTTTCATTTCATATCTCATTCGACCTTTAATTCAATTCCTAACATTTTTGGTGATTTTTCAAAGTCACGTAACTGCTGCTGTCCAATACTGTTTGATTGTTAATTTTACTCTTTCATTATTTCTTTGTTTTAACTTCCTTTTAAACATAAATATCACCAATCAAATTTACCACATTCTCATACATCATAGATATAGACCTATATTCACGAGGTCATTCTCATACGTGTAACTTACTCATGCTCTTTCTTACCAACAATTCACATTATACCGTGCTCATTTCTCGTGAATTCTCATGTGTACCTGTATCACTCATCACATAACTTTAGTCTTTCTCATCTTTAACATCAACTTTAATTCTTTTCCCGTTGAATCACTTAGAATACCGAAGAATACTCAGAAATGTCATTCACATTATAGGATGCCAATGCCATATCCCAGATATGGTCTTACATGGAATCACAAATTGGAATGTTATATCCCAGATATGGTCTTATACGGGACCTCACATCGATGCTAATGCCATGTCCCAGACATGGTCTTACATGGGATCTCATCTCGATGCCTATGCCATGTCCCATACATGGTCTTATACGGGATCACATGTCAATACTGATAACATATCCCAAATATGGTCTTATACGGGATCGTAGGTCGATGTCGATGCCATGTCCCAGACATGGTCTTACACGAGATCGTATATCGATGCCGATGCCATGTCCCAGACATGGCCTTATACGGGATCACATTTTGATGCCAATGCCATATCCCAGATATGGTCTTACATGGAATCTCAACTCGGTGCCGATGCCATATCCCAAATATGGTCTTATATAGGACCTCCTTAGTCTCATGTCATGACAATGCTATCCTTTGTATTCTTAAAATTCAACCGGGATTTTCTTACTTGTAGAAGCTTAGTCAATATACACTTAATCATATATCTTATGGTGTTAACTAAGCTCACAATTTCACATAATGATAATAATCATAATGAACACCTTTAAACACAAAATTTCAATTCATCCCCATGTCATTATGTATCATAGACCTATTTTTAAATCAATTCTTATACATAGCAACTTAAACATATAATTCAACATAATTGAATTAATATACCAATTTAGGTTTCAAACATAAACTACAATAATATTGCATTATTATTATCACACCAACTTACCTTGAATGTAAAAACAGTTAATTTTTCGAACTTAGTCCATAACCTCGTTCTTCCCCGCTCTAAGCCTGAATTTCATTTTTCTTGATCTAACATATCAAATAACACTTATTTAACATTCACATTATTCAAATTAGTCTAAAAATCACACTTTTAAAATTTTACATTTTTCACATATTGATTAATTTCCTTGTATTTTGGACCTAGCCAAACCATTTTCATAACTATAGCAGTCCACATTTCCCATTAAATCACACTCTTATGACAAATTTTATAACTTTTACAAACTAGTCCTTTTTAACAATTTCTTCGAAAATCACCTAGTAAAAGTCGTTTACTACACTCCAAACATTCATATTCTACCATTAGACATCAAAACAAAAACATTTCACCTATGGGTAAATTTTCAAATCTCAACCCTAGCTCAAAATAAGAGTAGAAATAGAGATATCATGTTATGGGGATCTCAAAAACGTAAAGAACATTAAAAACGAGGCAAGAACGGACTTACTATGAAGCTTGGAAGCTTGAATACCCTAGCAATGGCTTTCCCCATGCTACCTTCGGCCATATGAAGAAGATGGAAGAGAATTTGGCTTGTTTTGTCTTTTTTAATTCATTTTAATTACTAAATGACCAAAATACCCTTAATGAAAAACTTTAGTATTTTATCCATCTTTGTCCAATTTTCTCCAAAATAAAATATAATGGTCTAATTTCTATTTAAGGACCTCCACTTTAAAAACCTATTTCAAATAAGTACCTTAGCTTCTAGAACTCACATTTTTCACATATTGCAATTTAGACCTAATTATCAAATTGGACACCCAATCAATAAAATTTCTTAACAAAAATTTTACACAATCATTCTATCACATTATAAACTTTAAAACTTAATCGTAATAATTTTTTTCTATTTTGGATTTGTGGTTTTCGAAACCACTATTCCGTTTAGGCTCTAATTCAGGCTGTTACACGTTTTCAAAGTTGTGTTTACACACCTGGATTCTACTCATTGAGAAGGAATGCCCTGAACCCTTGAAACCTACATTTGACCAAACAATCATCAATTAATCACTTAAACCCCAACTCAATCGAAAACACACGAGTTGACCAAGCGTTAACTAGCAACAACGTTACCTTCAATCGAGTAAAGAGGGAGGTTTCGCCTATGTAAACGCCAATTAACGATCTCCACCCTTCGAATAACTCCTAGGTACCAACTGAAATCAGATAAGCATTGATTCATCAGGCAATAGGATAACAATTTACTATCTACACTTACCAACAACGCAAGAAGAGTACCAACTATGAAGTGTAAGAACTTATTAGTAAGTAGAGAATGATAACCAAAAAAAAGGAGAAGGAAAAGTAGTTAACTGCAAGGGAAAGAAATGAATCAACAAAAGAAATAAAAGGGGAAGGATGAAAAGAGGGACAAAATTCGTCCAAGGGAAAAAGGAAACATTTGCTCACCTTTTTCTGAAGATTAATATTCTGGAAAGATAAAAGAGAGAAACCACAGGAACACTAATTCGGTAGAATGTAGTAAGTACAAAATCAGCACAATGAAGGTAAAAAAAAGAAAATAAAATCGGCAAGGAAGGAAACAACAGAAAGCATCAGAAATATTTGGAAAGATGTGAGGAAACCGAAATTGCAAAAAGAAATCAAAATAAGAGGAAGGGAAACTAGCAGAAGTTCGGCAGAGAACTTTTAGAAACCAAAAAGAAAATTTTGGTAATGGGGAAACAAAACATTAGAGAGCAAATTGTCAGAAATGAAAGAGTGAAAGGAAAGCCGAACTTGCAACCATAGTTTGAATATTCTCAAACTCCTCACTCTTTAATTTTCTCACCAAATCCCTTAATCCTCTCCCTAAAACCATCCACCCCTCCCTCGACCACCTAATCCAAATTCCACTCAAACTCTTCAGTATTTTGGCTAAACTAGAACACCTACATGGTACAAGTAGCAAAATAAAACACTCCCCTACACACACCAAGACTCGAACTCAAGACCATCAGCACTTTACCACTCCAAATAGCCACCAGACCAGTAGGCCCATTCTGACATATTTTACCAACATTTGTGTCACAAACATACGAAAATAAATATATAAGGAATTTTTGGGGGGTTACAAGTATTAAGGTTAAAATGGTAATTTAGTTAATATTGAAATAAAACAAAAGATAATGAAATATCATCATCCTCTTGTGTTCATACACCAAAAATGGAAACCAAGAAACTCTATTAGAGGAGCTTTGTATTCGGCAAACAAAAGCTAGTGCATGTAAATGTTTTCTCAATTTATTTTTCATGAATTTTATATTTTTGTGATTGTTATCTTGAGGTCTAGCTAAATTAAGGGTTAAATTGTGAAACCATCAAATGTTTAGAAATTTATCATTGATGATTTTTGAATGTTTTTTATGGTAATTGATGATTGTTAAGTTAGATTGTTAAATAGGACTATTTTGTAAAGTAGTTTTTGTTAATTTGAATGTTAAAGGATTTACTTGTTAAAAAGGTAAAATTCAAGATAATATTGTAAAATTTTGTTAAATAGTGGACTATTTTGAGACCCCAGTAATTTGTGTATTAGCCCATTTTTGCTCGGACTATACAAATAGAAAATAAACAAAAACCAAAATAAAGTGTCCATTTACATAGCCCAATTAACATTACAAAACCAACCCAACTACCCTAAACCTAATTCGGCCCAAAATCGATTAAGCCCAAATGACTTAACACCAAGTCAGAAACCCTAGCCCCTGACCTAGCAGCTGCCGCCTCCTCCCCACGTATGCTTGACCAGCGCCGGACGTCGCGCCACCATCAATGCCTTCATCACTGCCGAAGATCTCACCTTCCACCTGCAAAAAAAGGAAAGAACGCAGACAGTAATCAGCAAAATAAATCAGAATCAAGATTCCATAATTTTTTGATTTATTTCGGCTATAAATGGTTGTAAAAAAAATTTTTCAGAGAATACACAAAAAGAAAAGACAGAGAAGGTTGATTTTTTGTTTTTTTCTTCAAATTTATTTCGTTGTTTAACATCGTATACTTTGTATTTTTGTTTTCCTTTATTTTTTTATCCAAAGAATCTACATACATATTCATATTTTAAAAATAATATATACGAGTATATTAAAATAAAAAAAGGGAAAATTTTACCCTTTTTTTTTTGGTTTTCCGGCCACCGTGCAGTGGCACCGATGGTAGTGAGCGGCGGCGGAAGTGCCGGATTTATTACTGTAAGGTGACCAGTTTTGGGGAGAGGGAGAGTATTTTTTAAGGCTTAAAAAGTTTTTTTTTTTAAAGTAAGGAACAAATGATTTTTTTGTCAAAACATTGGCTTATATAGCATTAACAAAACGACGTCGTTTTGGCTTAGGATATTAAGCATCAAAACGGCGCCGTTTTAGCCTTGCGGCCCGCGTGTGACCCGACCCAACTGGAGGATCTGCACATTTTTAATAAATGGGCTATTTGCGCAATTGGCCCTTCCGTATTTTTAATTCTTTTAATTTATTTTTTTAATTTCTAAATTTGTACCCATAATTTTCCTTCTGTTTCAATTTAATCCTGCGCAAAGTGATGCATTTTTTAGAGTAGGGATATTTTCTTTCCCAGTCACTCCATTTCATTCGCGCACTGCAATTTGGTCCCTTTTATCTTTATTTGCTTCTGATTTCGCCCCAAAAATACTGCTTTGATTTCAATTTTGTCCTTTTTCGCCATTTTTTTTGCTATTTGATTTTTGGATTAACTATTTTTAATAATATTATTATTAAATTTATTATATTTAATATTATTATTATTATACCTATTATTATTTTTATTATTTTCGTCATTGTCCGTTATTTCTATTATTTTTCATACTATTATTAGTTTACTATTACTATTATTATTTTGAACTATTTACAAATTCATTTGTATTATTATTTTTTTTAAATTTTTTTATATATACATTTGTTCACTGCATTTGTTAAGTATATCTATTTTATTTTATTTCACACTATTTTGTGTATATATATTTTTTAAAAATTATTAATGTTCATATATTTACTTTTAAATCTATATTTATACTTTATCTCTCATAAAGACTCTATTATATTATTTTATTATTATTACTAATGTACTATTATCTTTCTCATTAATATATATATATATATATATATATATCTTTTCTTTTCATTATTATTACAAATATGTATATTATTATTAATTTACCATTATTATTGCCATTATTATTACTATTATTATTATTATTATTATTATTATTATTATTATTATTATTATTATTATTATTATTATTAACATATCATTGTTTTCGTATTAGTGAACTACTTAAATTTATATTATCTTTATTATATTACATATATTTTTATTTACTTATATTATTATAGTTATTATCACTATTATTTTTATAATTGTTATTATTATCATCATTATTATTATTATTTTCGTTTTGCTTTTTAAGTATTTTTATTCTTTTCAATTATTATTTAAACTTTCGTCAATTCTCACTTACTTATTATTTTTATTAGATTGTTATTTTATTCATATTATTGATTCTTTTTGCTCTCGTTATCGTTATTTGTATTATAGCGATTATTACCTTATTATGCATATTAGCATTGTAATTCATTTCATATTTTACTAAAAATCTTGCTCCATTTTAATTAAAAAGTTTTTCTTAAATAAGGCGATGTTTTGTGTTTAGAAATTCGGGAAATAGTGCCCTAACGTGCTAGGTTTCGATTTTCCGTTTGCCTAAATATCTAAATATCCTTTTAATGAATTTTGTAAATTACGAGATGATTTTGGTTACGAGGATTCAAAATATCGTGTCCTAATGTGCTGGATGTGATGTTTGTATTCTTTCGGAACAAAGGAATCTCGAATTTCAACTTAAATTGTTCAAATTTTTAAAATATGGGTCATGTTTTTAAATCTTTTTGAATTTTCGATATTAGGACAGAAAACTAATCAATTGGTACCAATTTTGGGCGTTACGAGGGTGCTAATCCTTCCTCGTACGTAACCGACTCCCGAACCTGTTCTCTTGAATTTTCGTAGGCCTAAATCAATGTTTTCAAATAAAACGTTTTATAAGGTGATCCAATCATACCTAAAGGGATTGGTGGCGACTCCATTTTCATTTTTCTTAAAGTCGACCCCGTTTTTCAAATAAAAATAGTTTCGACAGCTTGGCGACTCCACTGGGGACCAATAAGAGAGTCAAGCCGTAAAATTGATTATTTTCTATCCTTTCGTCGAAATTTGAACATTCGATTTGAAAAATTATGATCTTTTTGCATGTGTTTGTTGCATACGATTGTTATTTTTCTTGCACATATTGCATTGCATGACCGTTGTGGTCACACCCTTAAGTGGGAGTGAGAAGCTACGCCTTCGTGAGGTTTTCACCTCCGCATGGGCTATCGGATCGCTTTCAGGATACATCCGTACCTATGTCTCCGTGAGATTTTCATCTCCGCATGGCCATAGGGAAATGTGTCCCCCTGAACTGAACTTGGTCCATATGAGCCTATAATGGGTTAGGATCGAGGAATTTGCTAGTTCAGGTACCTTTAATTTAGAACCAAAAACACATATAGTGAACCCTAAGAGCTCACCTTAGTTAGAACTATGTTGACCTATAGTAGTTACCCATATAGGTGCTTGTTTGTTTTCTACTTTCTTTGAATTATATTCTTTATACATAACACTGACTAGTTTTATTTTGTTGTCATTGCATGACATTTAAAAAGGTGTCAATTCACGATTCAATTTCTAAATTAGAAAGTTTTGTTATGGAGAATGAATTTCTTGATAAAGTGGAGGACTGATACCCGCGATATTAAGTAATAAAATTTATAAAAACTAATCACACCAAAAACTAACTAATATCACGATTTTAAAGGCAAGCACACCTATCGAACAGTAGTATAGTTTAGCGGTAAGACCGAGTTATCGTACCCAAGGGAACCAAAAGTACTAATACTTACTTCCTTTCTATTATCTAGCCTAAAAATAAAAGAAGGTTGTTTGAAACTAATTCTAAAACTAACTAAAAGTACACAAAAATTAAATTGGGGAAAACTTTCGGGAAAAGCTGATTGATATGAGCAATACTCAATGGAGAATCCACCTAGACTTCATTTGTTATTAGCTTCTTGAGCTAGACGATTTCTTCACTTGACTTGATCCGTAGAGATCCTTAACCTATGTTAATACCTCCGTCGAGGATAAAAACAACTAATCCTATGTGGTTAATTAAAGTTTCTTTATTAATTAACACCCCTAGGTTGCATTAATTTGATCTATGGATCCCCCTATTAGGTTTGACCCTAATTCGGCAGATTTATGTCGCCCTATATCTAGGGTTGCATGCAACTCCGCTTAATTATGGTAGATCTACTCTTAAAATAGGGACTTTTGCTCCTCTGCCTAAGCACATCAGTTTCTTGAAGTAATACCTTAGATTATTAATCCAAGAATGAAGAACACATAATTAAGAACAATTCAAGTATTTATCATATAATTCAAGAATAAATAATAACAAAATCTGTCTTCGATTTTATCCCCCTCAAGTATTTGAGAGGTTTAATCCATAATTAATAAAGAAAACATCACAGAAGGAATAAGATAACAAAACATAAAGAACCCAAAAATCCCTAAAGGAATTTAGGGAGATCCTCTGTCTTGATGTAAAATTCTGGCTTTTGGGATGAATCAATTGGCTTTCCTTGGAGTAATTCCTTGCTTTCACTCCTTGTGTTGGCAGAAATATGGCACTCCTTTTGGGAGAAAAGAGTGTGTCCTTTTAGAGTTTCCTCCTAGGGTCTTTATATAAAGCTTTGGGATGCCTTTCTTAGCCTCTAAGTATCCAAATCCGAGTGAAATTGCACTTCCTCACGACAGGGACACTCCCATGTGCCACGCCCGTGTGGTTTTGATAAGGACCGTGTTCGGGCCTGTTGAGGTGGCACGGCCGTGTAGTCTGGCCGTGCTTGTCGGGGCTGGGTCATGTTGGACTTTGTGTGGCACGGCCGTGTGCCATGGCTATGTGGTGATTCCTTGGGCCGTGTCATTTTCACACTTTGGCCCATTTTCTTCGTTTTTAAGTCTGTTTTTCGTTCTTTTCTCTTCCATATGCTCTCCTGAGTATATAACATGAAATAGAAGGGTTAAGAGCACCAATTCTCACAAAATTAATAATAATTCATCCAGAAATTAGGCTAAACATGAGGTAAAAATATGTATAATTTATCGTTTATCAAGGACAATGCTACAGTCCTTGCATGGTCAAAGAATACCCAATTAGGAAAAAGAGATAGTATTATTGAGGGATATATATCAAAATTCTGGGACCTCACTCGCATCAGTGCAGCGCAGAATGAGCTTCAAGAGTTGAAAGATATATAGGCCCAATGGGATGATGAGACTAAGCAGTTGTTCTACCATAATTATGGTGATCTACTCTACTTGCTTGACGTTAAGGTGGACAAGCATTTGTTCCAGGCTATGGCTTAGTTTTGGAACCCCGTCTATAATTGTTTCACTTTTGGGAAGGTGGATTTAATACCTACTATGGAGGAGTATACGACCTTGCTTCGCTGTCCAAGGGTTCAAGGTAACAAAGCTTACTTTAGGGCTGCTAATATCCCAACTTTTGGTGAAGAAATTAATGAATATTACGGGGATGAGTGAACAGTGGGTCGTAGCTCGAATCCGACAAAAGGGTGATGGAAAATGCATTCCTTGGATGAGTTTGAGGGATCTGATATTAGCGCACCCAGATGTGAAGAGGAAGGTTGAGGAAGACTGAGATAATTTGAAGACAGAATATAAGAAGATAAATCTATCGATGAAAAAGTCAGATTGGGAAAGACTTTTGAACAGTGGCAACAAGAAATTCGAGAGGAAAAAGCCAAATTTGATCAATGGGAGACGAAGTTTCAAGAAGTTCAAGCGTGAAACGAGGCCTTAAAGAAGAGTCTGGCAAAAAGTCAGAATGAAAAGAGTGAAGTAAAGGCTAGAATGGCTGAGCTTGGAAGAACTCTTCATCATTATTGAAGTCATAATTTGGTGATTGAACTAAAGGAAAGCTTGAACAGAATTGACGAAATGAAGGAGAAGTTCAAAAGATTAGAATCGACAATACAAAACTGTGAACTCTGGATCGAGTATCTTAAAGCAAGAGAAGAGCATTGGAAGGAAGAGTTCACCATTCTAAAGATCAAGTTAGAAATAGGGATTACCTCATGGGTGAAGCCATAGTCCAAATTCATGAAGTGGCTGATCATTTACAAGCTTTGGCAACACAGGCTGATATGTTAAGTGTAAAATATGAGTTAGAATCAGATAGGGGTCGAGAATTAGCTGTGTTGTTTGGAAGGGTTAAAGCTTTGGGCCTTAGGGCGAAAGCTTATTTGTAATCCATTTTGTGTAAAGATTTTTATTTTCTAAATAAAGTTTTCTAAATGAAACTGAATCAGAATCGATATTTTTTTTTGCATTCATGCATTTGCATTACATGACATCATATGCATCTAAATCCATAGAAAGACCCTAATTAGGTAAAATATTTTCAGAGTTAACTTGGAAAACATGGGACAAAAGTTAGAGAGATTAAAGTAGAGTAAAGTAAAATACAGATGCAAGGACAATTAACTAAAATTCAACAAGATATGCGAGAGCAAATGTCAGAATTCTGAAAGAATATGATTCACCAGTTAAGTCAGTTACTAACCGAAGGGCTTGAAGAGAGGAAAGGTCCAGTAATCAACAGTGGGGATGATAATGAAGACCTCATCTATCCCCCAAGTTTTACCCCAATAATCGTCCAAACCCAACCAGACGCGTATCCACAAGGGGTACCTGTAATTATCAGACCCCAGTAGGCCGGTATGTCGACACCAGTAAACTACTTGATAGGCTCAGGTCCCAATCCGGGGGGCAATCCAACCAACCCAAGACTAAACTCAGAAAAAGGCCAAATTGTGACCATCCAAATCACGTACAGGGAGCTGTACCAAATTTTGTTTGATGCACACGTGGTATCCCCTTTCTACCTAAAACCTATACATCCCCCATACCCTAAATGGTATGACACGAACGCCCAATGTGAATACCATATGGGAATCACAGGACATTCGATCGAGAACTAGACTGCCTTTAAAAAGATGATCGAAAGACTTGTCAAAATAGGGGTTGTCAAATTTGATGATCCTCCTAGAGCAGAAAATTTGTTACCCAACCATGCTATTAAAGGGGTAAGTATTGTGAGATCCTGGATTACATCAAGTTTAGGGCTCTAGTACAAGACCTGATCTGAACATTAATGATGTATCCGAAGTGGGAACCAAGGAATAAAAGTTTTCGAGCCTTTATATATTTGGGAATGTTTTGAACAATGGGACTGTGGAAGAAATCCTTATATTTTTTAGAGATAATCTAGAGTAATATTCAAAACACACTTGTTACTTTAAGCCTAGAGGCAATAAGAATCCTTTTGTGAAATAGGCTTGTGTCCAGAATTTTTATTTCAATAAAATGTATCTTCTTTTGAAGAAATATTCTTTTATTCTTTCCCTGTATAGATTCTTTTGTTCTTTAGACATTCTTTCAACTATTCTTTTATTCATTCATGACCATGCCATACAAATAATCATTCTTGGAATTATTTATTCTTTGGAATTTGCCTTGGTACCTACAACAGGTCCCCAGATATCAACGACATGAGCGACGTTGCTATTAACTCAGAATCTCCTTTTTAAGTGAGATATGTGTCTAAGGGGATCACAGGACTTTGAAGATGACAGAGATTGTAACCTTATTTCTTGACTTGTTAAGAATGGTAGAACAAGATGATGAACAGATCCTACTTTACAAAAGGATCAATGAACATTGTGAACTAAGGGGAAGAGTAAGAAGAAAAGATTGGAGCATGCAAAAGCGAGACTTCATTGAGTTACTCAAAGAATTCAAAGATGTTTTCGCTCGATTATATATGCCTGGGCTACTAAGATCTATGGATGCTTTTAAGGCTAAAAGAGGTCCGTAGGTCGCATACAGGTAGTTTTACAATGGCTAAGCTAAAAAGGAGGTTCGGGCACTGCAGGTTTACCATGGAAGGAGATAGTATCAGTTATACCACAAATGCCAAATTAAAGAAGACAAGGTTTATGTGACGCCTCTATTTCTTCATAGATTTTTCATATGTGGGGCATGAACGTTATGAGGATGATCTCGTAAAAAGCTTCTAGTTGACATCATCTTTGTGATCGTCAATTACTTTACTAATAGGGTGAATGTTGCTTCATATGTTAATATTGCAAAGATTGACAGTCATAAAAAAAAATATCAGGTGCCAATAAAGAATGCTGGAAAGGATCATGTTTACTAATGCACAACTGTACAATGTCAAAATTTTACAGTTTGTTTAAAGATCAGGCGCCATATCACAGTGCAACAAAGGCTTCAAAAAAAAGTACAAAAAGAAAGAAAAAAACAAAAACAAAAAAAATTATGGAAGGTGACCGAGACTTGTAAGATTGGCATAAGAAGCTACCATTTACTCTCTATGCTTATTAAACGTCGACCAGGAGTTTCGCTGGGGCAACACGATTCCTATTGGTTTTTTGGGATAGAGGCAGTTTTACCCATGGAAATCGAGATTCCTTTTTTCAAGCTTTGATTGAGTCAAAATTTGGATGAAGGAAAATGTCTCCAGTGAACTTGGCTAAAGAAAAAGGGTTTGAAAGTATTCATCATAGTCAAATGTGTCAAAATAGATGATGCTGAGTTATGACGAAAAAGGTTCACCCAAAGGAATTTCATGATGAGAACCTGGTATTGAAGAAGATCATTTCTATACAAAAGGATTCTAAAGGAAAATGAATGCTTAAGAACTTTATGTGGTAAAGGAGGCCTTCCCCGGAGAAGCACTAATTTTGACCGAGATCAGAGATACCTAGAAGAGGAGAGGCCAAGGTGAAAACCTGCAATGGGTGCTTTGTGACCTTCACAAAAAAAAAAAGAAGAAAAAGAAAAGAAAAAATAAAAAAGAAAAAGAAAATGGAAAGGCCAAGGCGAAAACCTGCAAAGGGTGCCTTGAGACCAAAGGGGTTTTGAGTTGAAAACCCGAAAAGGGCAGCTCAAATTTTGATCAAAATGGGGCAAATGGTAGTCTTGCTATACCTAAATTAGCAATGAAAAGGTATGCTACGTCTTGGGGCATCGACAAAGTACTCTGGATCCCCTAAAACACATATTAAGCTTCAAAGGGTCTTCAAAAGGTGGGTACAAAGAAGCTCAGATTGCAATATCTGAGGCACCTACTTTCCATCTTACCCATTATTTTGTATCTTATTCTTTTTCAAGATACATCTCAATAACTTTCTTCTTAATTGCATTTGCTATCCCTGATTGACTTGCTCACTTCAAGCTATGCACTTAATTAATTTTCTTCTTGTTTATTGTTATGATATTTTTCAAGCATTTTGCATTGAAATAATGATTAATAGACTAATCATACTTTCATAAAAGGAGTTTTGCATATTACTCTGGTGGTTGCTAAATAATAGAAAAACTTGAAACAGAACTATTGTTTAGAACTCATCAAGCTTAAGGGTTGGAAATATTTAAACTCAAAGTGAGTTTACCTCTTCGGATTTTCTGTCAAGGATAGTGGTTGATCAAAGGACTAGATATTGCGTCAGTGATACAATTCCGATAGAAAATGAGCAATGGCAACCCAAGCGTGGAAGGGATCATTCTTGAAAAGGAAATTGATATTCTGCATCCATGTAAGTATCATGCATACGCATCTGGTCAGGTCACCTAGGGAGTGATCAGTGATTGAAACAAGTTACAGATCCTATACCCAAAGTTGTAGTGGGATGGATTGAAAAAAATACAAACCCTATACCCACGAATTGCAGTGGGAATGGATTAAAAGGTTTCAAAACCGCAGTGGGATAGGCTGAGAATGGTACAAGCCTTACGTCCTCAAGGTTCAAGTGGGGTGAGCCCTGAAATTAGCATGGGGCAAATTATTTGAGCAGAATTTGATATTTCAAGAGGAACGAAGATGAAACTTCGATGAATAAATGAGTAATGACACCTAAAATAGGAATTATTCTCATAACATTTTTATATTCATATATCATAGCATGTCTAAATAGGAGCATTTGACTTATTTCGATCAGGGCATCCTAATTATTAGGCATAAGCATATACCTATTCTACTGGTTATGTCCTCTAGAGGACAATGTAGATCGAAGATAGCAGATCTGGCAATCATTGAGTTGGTAAGGAGCAGATCGAAGATAGCAGATCTGGTAATCCCTGAGTTGGCAGGGAGCAGATCGAAGATAGCAGATTTGGCAATCCCTGAGTTGGCAGGGAACAGGTCGAAGATAGCAGATCTGGTAATCCCTAAGTTGGTAGGGCGCAGATCGAAGATAGCAGATCTGGCAATCCCTGAGTTGGCAGGGAGCGAGCAGGTCGAAGATAGCAGATCTAGCAATCCCTGTGTTGGCAGGGAGCAGATCGAAGATAGCAGATTTGGCAATCCCTGAGCTTGGAGGGAGCAGATCGAAGATACCAACATGGCGTCCCTGAGTTTGCAGGGAGCAAGTTGAAGATAGCAGATCTTGTCTTCATGAGTTTGCAGTGAAGCAGATCCAAGATAGTAGTCTGGCATCCTTAAGTTTGCAGTGGAGCAAACTAAAGATAGCAGATGTTGCCTTCCTGAAATTGTGGTGAAGCAAATTAAAGCTATCAAGAATACCTTTGAAGAAGATGAGGATCAAGAACTCTAGACTCGACAAGACCAGGCAAAATTCGTCTTTTATAGTCTTTGCTCTATTCCTGTTACACAGCAATGAGCAAAGAGGGCCAGCTGTATTAGCCCATTTTTGCCCAGGCTATACAAATAGAAAATAAACAAAAACCAAAATAAAGTGTCCACTTACATAGCCCAATTAACATTACAAAACCAACCCAACTACCCTAAACCTAATTCGGCCCAAAACCGATTAAGCCCAAATGACTTAACACCAAGTCAGAAACCCTAGCCCCTGACCTAGCAGCCGCCGCCTCCTCCCCACGTATGCTTGACCAGCACCGGACGTCGCGCCACCATCAGTGCCCTCATCACTGCCGAAGATCTCGCCTTCCACCTGCAAAATAAGGAAAGAACGCAAATAGTAATCAGCAAAATAAATCAGAATCAAGATTCCATAATTTTTTGATTTATTTCAGCTATAAATGGTTGTAAAAAAAATTTTCAGAGAATACACAAAAAGAAAAGACAGAGAAGGTTGATTTTCTGTTTTTGTTTCAAATTTATTTCGTTGTTTAACATCGTATACTTTGTATTTTTGTTTTCCTTTATTTTTTTATCCGAAGAATCTACATACATATTCATATTTTAAAAATAATATATACGAGTTTATTAAAATAAAAAAAAGGGAAAAATTTTTGCCTTTTTTTTGGTTTTCCGGCCACCGTGCATGGTGGCCAGCAGTGGCACCGATGGCGGTGAGCGGTGGCAGAAGTGCCAGATTTCTTACCGGAAGGTGACTGGTTTTGGGGAGAGTGAGAGCATTTTTCAAGGCTTAAAAAGTTTTTTTTAAAAGTAAGGAACAAATGATTTTTTTTGTCAAAACATTGGCTTATATAGCATTACCAAAACGACATCGTTTTGGCTTAGGATATTAAGCATCAAAATGGTGCCATTTTAGACTTGCGGCCCGCGTGTGACCCGACCCACCTGGAGGATCCGCGCATTTTTAATAAATGGGCTATTTGCGCAATTGGCCCTTCCGCATTTTTAATTCTTTTAATTTTTTTAATTTTTAAATTTGTACCCATAATTTTCCTTCTGTTTCAATTTAGTCTCGCGCAAAGTGATGCATTTTTTAGAGTAGGGATATTTTCTTTCCCAGTCCCTCCATTTCATTCGCGCACTGCAATTTGGTCCCTTTTATCTTTATTTGCTTCTGATTTCGCCCCAAAAATACTGCTTTGATTTCAATTTTGTCCTTTTTCGACACTTTTTTTTTGCTATTTGATTTTTGGATTGACTATTTTTAATAATATTATTATTAAATTTATTATATTTAATATTATTATTATACCTATTATTATTTTTATTATTTTCGTCATTGTCCGTTATTTCTATTATTTTTCATACTATTATTAGTTTACTATTACTATTATTATTTTGAACTATTTACAAATTCATTTGTATTATTATTTTTTAAAATTTTTTATATATACATTTGTTCACTGCATTTGTTAAGTATATCTATTTTATTTTATTTCACACTATTTTGTGTATATATATTTTTTAAAAATTATTAATGTTCATATATTTACTTTTAAATCTATATTTATACTTTATCTCTCATAAAGACTCTATTATATTATTTTATTATTATTACTAATGTACTATTATCTTTTTCATTAATATATATATATATATATATATATCTTTTCTTTTCATTATTATTACAAATATGTATATTATTATTAATTTACCATTATTATTGCCATTATTATTACTATTATTATTATTATTATTATTATTATTATTATTAACATATCATTGTTTTCGTATTAGTAAACTACTTAAATTTATATTATCTTTATTATATTACATATATTTTTATTTACTTATATTATTATAGTTATTATCACTATTATTTTTATAATTGTTATTATTATCATCATTATTATTATTATTTTCATTTTGCTTTTTAAGTATTTTTATTCTTTTCAATTATTATTTAAACTTTCGTCAATTCTCACTTACTTATTATTTTTATTAGATTGTTATTTATTCATATTGTTGATTCTTTTTGCTCTCATTATCGTTATTTGTATTATAGCGATTATTACCTTATTATGCATATTAGCATTGTAATTCATTTCATATTTTACTAAAAACCTTGCTCCATTTTAATTAAAAAGTTTTTCTTAAATAAGGCGATGTTTTGTGTTTAGAAATTCGGGAAATAGTGCCCTAACGTGCTGGGTTTCGATTTTCCGTTTGCCTAAATATCTAAATATCCTTTTAATGAATTTTGTAAATTACGAGATGATTTTAGTTACGAGGATTCAAAATATCGTGTCCTAATGTGCTGGATGTGATGTTTGTATTCTTTCGGAACAAAGAAATCTCGAATTTCAACTTAAATTGTTCAAATTTTTAAAATATGGGTCATGTTTTTAAATCTTCTTGAATTTTCGATATTAGGACAGAAAACTAATCAATTGGTACCAATTTTGGGCGTTACGAGGGTGCTAATCCTTCCTCGTACGTAACCGGCTCCCGATCCTGTTCTATTGAATTTTCGTAGGCCTAAATCAATGTTTTGAAATAAAACGTTTTATAAGGTGATCCAATCACACCTAAAGGGATTGGTGGCGACTCCATTTTCATTTTTCTTAAAGTCGACCCCGTTTTTCAAATAAAAATGGTTTCAACAATTTGGTTGGCTTGGGTTGTGTTTAAATAAAGTTAATTTTGTAATTTTCGGGTTAGGGATTAAATTGTATAATGTGTAAATGTTTGGGTTAAATGTGCAAAATTGTAAATAAGAAGTGTGACACCCCAAACCCTGCCTAGAAGTTTAGACCGGATTCTGAATGTTACATTGATCACTGGAATGATCATAGAAATATTTACAAAAACAAGCTATCTCACTTTCCATTACAAATCAATAATATTCATCCTTCTTAAATTTAAAACGAAAACATTGCAATTAGGTTTAAACTACAGATAAAATTAGATTTACGAACTAAATCAAAAACAAAAGTTGAACCACAGTTTTTACAAAACCTTATAGTTCAAAAATTGAATAACAAAGTAGAAACGTTATTTTATTTTTCTTTAACCGTGACTGTCCAAGACTTCCACTTACCAAGTTCAGCTTCAGAATTCAAGAAGCAAGGGAAACACTAAGAGGGGGTGAGCTACACAAGCTCAGTGTGAGTTCAGAACAAATAAAGAGACAAAATTACGGAATTCAAGTCAGTAGCACAACAGAATTACTTATACTTGCAAAGTCAGAAAGCATACTTGAAATTAACATTCCAACAAAACGTAGCAATCAGATCACACCAAGTTCACACGGAAAGTTCACACCGAAATCTCAACACAAAGGTTGTTCAGAAAAACAGAATACAGACAGATAATCTTACGGTAAGAACTCATAGATAGACGCGCATGCAATGTAATCAGGTAATGAAACCCACCCATCCAGCCAACACACCTCTTCATCCCCCAATCACACCCCTCAAGAGCTGTTTAAGCTCATCCAACTAAAACACACCACATAGGACCTCGTAGGCCCATCCAACCCTACACACCATATAGAGTCATCCCGGGTTGCCCAGCAACGTTAGCTTATCAATATGTAGTTAAACTGCCAAATTAGATAGTAATGATACACAGCAAAGTTAACGTATAAACGGTATAGTGCAATGTGGTAAACTGCTATACCGGTAAGCTGCAAATAAACTGCCAGAACATATAAGAATACGCAGCGAAGCTGACGTATATGTGGTATAGTGCAATGCAGAAATCCGCTGTACAGACAAGTTGTAATAGAACTGCCAAATCAAAATCAGATTCCCTTCTCTTCGCAATCCCACCCAAAATACTTTATTCAAATCTTTGTATGCAGATAGTTGTACAGAATCAGAATACAAGATTTCTAGACAGTTGTTTAGACACAGAAACTCTCAACCAGTCAATCAATTACAGAATTCCTGTCCAGTCACAACATGCACACAACACACAAACACTCACAGACCAATCAACCTAGAATCATAAATACGTACACTTATTTACCTAGATTCAGTATCAATAGCAAAGTAACCTCAAGCTACAATCATACAATTTGCTCAAATAGAGGTATACCACACTAGTCTAGGCTGAATTAAAGTTTGATCTCCCTTGTTAAGACCTCGCTAAGAGTCGGAACACACAGAGTCACTATCAAGCTTTAATTTGACATAAAACCGAATTTGGCGATACAAGAGCATACGCCCGCGTGCTCTAGCCATGTGGAATAACCTAGGCCGTGTGAAGGTTAAAACACCCGTGTGAAGGGTGGCACACGGTCGAGTGGCAGAGGCACACGCCCGTGTAGACCAAGGATACGGCCATGTGAACAGGTCGTGTAACTCACTGTCCAAATTTGCTAATATAGAGTGTAGGGCAGACACAGCTTTGTGAAGATCTCACACACTCGTGGGCCCACCAGACAGGGTCGTGTGTCCAAACACACATCTGTAGGGGATCCCTAAAACACCAAATTAGCCACACGACCATCTGGCACCAAATCACTAAATCCATAATGCCCAATCATACATGCCCGTGTACCTTGAAGACACGATCGTGTGAAAATCGACAAAATCCCCAAATCAGCCACACGGCCATGTGGTCAAGCCATGTGGCACCCAAATTTCACCTGGAACCCTAATTCTCAAGAGCACACGGCCGTGTGAATCGACACACGCTCATGTGGACGCTTGTGTGGTCACGAAACCACCCTAAAATAGCCCTAAAATCGCTATTGTAACCATCAAACCAATCCCTAACCTTAACCACAATAAGAGTATATCAGAAAATAGAGTTTTTCCCTTACTTCCAATGACTAAACACCCAATACCAACGGGTTAGCTAACAGTCAAGAAAAGCCAAAATAAAAAGTTCGCAAACAAAATAAGCGAATAAAATAGTATAGATAAGGTTCGAATCCCACACCTAATTCGTGATCAAGATGCCCAAACACTGACTCGATGATGGAGAAGCGAAATTCCCAAAATCTGCCAGCAAAACCATTTTTGAGAAAAAGGCAAAAAAGAACAAAAAGAAAAGAACATGAAGAAAATAAGAAACGTCCAGGAGAAAAATAAAAATAAAAAAACATAAAGTGAATAATTAATTTTAAATTTTAAATCAAAACAAAGTAAACAAATCAGAATAAAAATAATCCTCCAAAACGTACACATAATGACTCGAACCTAAAACCGAGAGGTTCATTAATACTCACTCAACCACCAGACCAGCAGGGCCATTTTGACACTTAAACGCATAACCAAATATAATAGCACACCTCTCTTTCTGACCGTAACCACAAAACCCAAAACTTCCAGCCCCAAAATCTAGGGTGCTACAAGAAGATATATATATATATATGTATGTATTAAATTGAATAGAATTATAAAGAATTATGAAATTGAATATGATAATAAGTTGTTTTGAAATATGTCTAATAAGGAATGTACTAAGAGCTAAATGAGTCTTACTTATGTTGTACCATCCTGAAAATCGGGGGTTAGTAGAATCAGGTTTGGGAATCGAGAGAGAGTGATCATGCCTTAATTTTTTGTAAAAATAAATATTGAAAATTTATTTCAAGAATGAGGAAAAAACCTAATGGTTACAAGAAATATGAGAAAGCATAGAAATTAAATGAGGTCCCACGTTCGAATCCCTTCCCTTGCGAAATAATTAAATTTTGCAAAATCCCTTGTTTTTTAATGTGTGTGCCATCCATATCTTTGAATCCTATGTATACATATAACTTTTTATTGTATTTTTCAGCCTTTAATTCAAATTTTACCTACCCAAGCCATTCACCCTCTTCCTCTCCTCTTTTCTCTTCAATTTTCTTTCTTTCTCCCATTGTTGTCGTCACCTACACCTAGTTTTACCATATCTTTCTTCTTTTTCTTTTTGCCACAAGATTCGTTAACATATTCTCCACCATATTGCTGTCATTTTTCCTCATTAAAATCAGCCCCAAATCTAAAATCTTGAACTCTAATATCGATCTCGAACATTGCCAAGAAAGTGCCATTGTCGTTTCTCTCGACTAGCTTGGGTAAGGTCTCTTCTCTCTTCAATTTCTTAATTAATCTTGTCCATTCAAAAACTAAATTTCTAAATCTGGAATTTTGGAGATTTTAAATGATTTCAAGGGTCTTTCTCCAGAATTTAATGAGATCTCAAACCATTTTAAAAATTCAACCCCAATTTTGGCCACCGGGAATGGTGGTGCGTGCACCTATGGGCAAGAAAAGGGGGCTGTTTTGTTTCTTGGTTTTTGCCTATATTTTTCAAGAATTAATTTGAGTTCTTGAACCCTCTTAATCAACTTTTAAACCCATTTCAATTAGGGAAAATGTTCTTGATCGATTGGCCATTCGGATTCTACAAATAGTGAAGCGTAAGTGCAATTAAGAGTAACTAGTTTGTTATTTCGACATAGTTGTTGGTTAAAGGTTATAATTGATTAAATGAAGGAATTTAATCATTAATTAGCTACTGATTTTATAGTATATTATTGAATTAAGTTCTGACCCAAATGCCCTAAACCATCTATAAAGGCGAAGAACGATTGTACGTACGGTTTGCATTGATACAATGTAAGGAATCTAACTAGTTTGGATACATAAAATAGTTATAATTTCAATGATTGGTTTGAACTCGTAAGTGGATGTTTGGGGGCTGGTTTAATGGTAAATTGATTGAATTCATACTAAATTTTGGTTTAGGTTCATTTAAGGAATTATTAAGGAAAATTGGAATATTCGCTATTGTGCTGCGAGGAAGCAAAGAAAAAAAGGTGTGGGTCCTAAACTCATAAAATTATTTGAAAATGTTAAATATCATGTTATATTTGATAAATTAGCTTGCTGATTGGATTGGCTTAATAGCCAAATTATTGGTTTTGTGAATGGTCGAACCAGGTATGTTTCAAGGCTTAAAACATTGACCTGTTGAAAAAATTGCTAGTTTGATAGTATGAATGTTTGACTGAGTTTCTAATTGCATATTTGAGTTAAGAGATATGAGAATGTTTGACTGAATGGTATAATGTGTTGAGATATTAAGCTTATGTATGATTTAAACACATGAGATAGTTGTTATATTGTGTACTAAAAAGGGTGTTATTTATGCACAATGAAAATCCGTAAAGTATGTGAAATTGAGCAATATTGATTGATACCAACACAATGGTAATTTGAAAGTTTGGAACACTGTTTGCATTTACTGAAAGTATGTTGATATCCACGTTCGCGATACTAAGTAATAAAATTTATAAAGAACTTGATCACACCAAAACTAACTAATATCGCGACGCTTTAAGGCAAGCGCACCTATCGAACAGTAGTATAGCTTAGTGGCAAGACTGAGTTATCGTACCCAAGGGAACCAAAAGTACTATTACTTACTTTCTTTCTATTATCTAGCCTAAGAATAAAAGAGGGGTTTGTTTAAACTAATTCTAAAACTAAACTAAGAAGACACAAAGAGTAAATTGAGAAAACTTTTAGGGGAAAAGCTGATTGATATGGACAATACTTAAGGGAGAATCCACCTAGACTTCACTTGTACTGGTTCTTGAGCTAGACGATTTATTCACTTGACTTGATCCGTAGAGATCCCTAATTTATGCTAAACCCTCCGTCGAGGTGAAGAGCAACTAGGCCTAAGTTGTTAATTAAAGTTCCTTTATCAATTAACTTCTTAGGTTGCATTAATTCAATCAATGGTTCCCTATATTAGGTTTGACCCTAATCCGGCAGATTTATGTCGCCCTATGTCTAGGGTTGCATGCAACTCCACTTAATTATGGTAGATCTACTCTTATCACATGGACTTTTGCTCCTCTGCTCTAAGCACATCTAATTCTTGAAGTAATACCTAGGTTTATTAAATCAAGAATGAAGAACACATAATTAAGAACAACTCAAGTATTTATCATATAACTCAAGAATAAATAATAACAAGATCTGTCTTAGGTTTCATCCCCCTCAAGTATTTGAGGGGTTTAGTTCATAATAAAGAAAGAAAACATCTTAAAAGAAATAAAATAACAAAACATAAAAGAACCCGAAAACCCCTGAAGGAATTTAGGGAGATCCTCTATATTGCTGCAGAATTTCAGCTTCTGGAATGAATCAATCAGCTTCCCTGCGAGTAATCCCTACTTCCACTCTCTGTGTTGGCAGCAAAGAATACTTCCCTTTTGGGGGAAATAAGCACACCCTAAGAGTTGCCTCCTAGGGTCTTTATATAGAGCTTTGGGGAGCCTTTCTTAGCCTCCAAGTATCCCAATTCGAATGAAATTCCTCTTCCTCACGACTAGAACACGCCCGTGTGCCACGCCCGTGTGACTTCGACAAAGGCCGTGTGATTTGGCACGGCCGTGTGGCCTGCCCGTGCTTGTCGAGAGCTGGACCGTGTGATCTTCATGTGGCACGGCCGTGTGGCACGGTCGTGTGGTAATTCTTTGGGCCGTGTGATTTGTCATTTTTGGCCCATTTTCCTCATTTTCAGTCCATTTTCTATTCTTTTCTCTTCCCTATGCTCTCCTGAGTATAAGATATGAAAATTAAGGATTAAGAGCACCAATTCTCACTAAATTGATAATAATTCATCCAAAATATAGGCTAAACATGAGGTAAAAATATGTATAAATTAGCGTTTATCAAATACCCCCATACTTAAACCTTTGCTTGTCCTCAAGTAAAATCTCAATCCCTAAATAAGAATTATTCCTCTCAACTTACAATCTTTATCAATAATGTTTCAAACTAGTCCACAGGTAATCATACAATGAGTAATTCAATCAGAAGAACATTAAAGACTCAATCACTCTAAGTTGAGAATTTTATCATTGAAAACATAAGTCTCTTCCTTCCTTCTAAGTAGTTATCTCTCCATCTTAATTAACAGGAGTTGACATCCTCACTAAAGGTTCACTCTATCCACTCGAAGTGTTTAGGGTTCAAAATTTAAGCACTCCTTAATCAACATGAAAAGTTATTACCATAAGCTTGCAAGAAAATCAAATCTCCACCACTATAGTTTGATATGATACATTGATCAAAAGGTCTTTTAATGGTTGTAACGGGGCTTGGTTAGGGGTGTTGTCACAGGCTGCAAAAAGAAGGTTAGAATCGAGATTGAACTGAAAAATTATCTAGCTAGAAAAAATCTCTATCAATGGAACATATTTCTCAGCTAATTCTTATGATACTATCATTTCTGCCTTGGTAGCCTTAAAATAGAAATATGCAAAAATTTATCGAACTATTTACAATTTACAATCGAATTTTACTGTATGTACTCTTTTCTTTTCTTTTCTCTTTTTTTTTTTAAGAACAACTCAAGTAATACAATAAATTGAATAAAACTTTACAATCTGGAAAAGAGAAAAAAAAACTAGATGAAAAATTCAACTCAAATCTCGACAAAAATAGGGATCAAAATAATTGAATGACATTCAACAAAAATGGGTTATTGGTTAATAATTAGAGGGTGAGTCAAGGAAAAGGTTGTTAGGCTCAATTGGGTTTACTAGGGGTTAATTCATGGAGGTAGGCTTTTTGTGGAGTAAGTGGGTTAAATCCTAGGTGCCTTTATCATTTCGGTATATCAAATCAATGATGTGGTCTCGACATGTATAATCGAACAAGTTTTAGAATAACAATTCAGTATTGACTCACTCAAAGCAATAATAAAAGTGAGCACGAAAGAATGTATGCTCAAAAAGGGCTCAAGATCTCACCAGAATTATGGCTTTTGATGTCAATCCTGTGAATTTCAAATCTCAAGATAATACTTAGAATTAGGGAAAATAACTTATGCAAAAATTGGGGGTTCTCAAAAATTTCAACTTATCATGCTTGATTCCCTAATGTTTTAAAGTTTGAATAATCAAAGTACAAGCACCTATATCTTAATTCTCAACATATCGATAGAAATCATAAATCAATCAGAATAAATTCCTAATAGGAGATTGAGAATTAGTTAAGAACAATGCATGAAGTACAATTTCAGGGATTTTCACAGATAGTGTAAAGATTTCAAGTAAGCTTCCCCCCCACACTTAAGATGTACATTGCCCTCAATGTACAAAGATACATAAATAGCAAGAGAAGTATAATATCATAAGATAGGGAGAGAATTGAAACTTCCTGAATTTAGGATGAATTTATGAGGAAGAGTTGGCAATTGTGGCAGGGTGTTCCCATTTCCGTTTGAATATGAGCTGTAGAGCTCCTTTTTGAAACGTGCGGGAGAATAGAGGCACACGTCCGTGTGGCTCGGGGTTAGCTCGTGTTGGCCATATTGCATGGCCGTGGAGAACTTGTTCGCTTTTTCGCACGGTCGTGTAAGTAGTCACACGGCCGTGTCTGATTTGACAGTGTTGGCCATGGCTTGGGGACAAGGGCGTGTGGCGTTGTGCGAGCCCGTGTTGATACTGCATGGTTTCCACGGCCATGTTGCACGACCGTGGGGATTTGTCGACCTCCCGTGCTTTTGGGAAAAATTTACTCTGTTTGTACACGGTCTGAGTGCACGACCGTGTCTCTGTTTTAAGATGTCACACGGCCTTAGGCACGCCCGTGTTCCAGGCCGTGTGGTCCTAATTTCCTACATCAAAGGTGTTAGTTGCTGTATAAAAAGACTGAAAACAAAATAGAAGAAAAGTTACTATGTTAGTGCTCGGGTTGCCTCCCGAGAAGCGCTTATTTATAGTCTAAGCTCGACTTTGCTCGAGCTTGTACGTTCACGGTGGTTTGAAGAGTTGATACTCTTCTATCCTACTTACAATTTCATTATCAACGTAAGATTTGAGTCGAGTGTGATTTACCTTAAAAGTGCCGAGTGACTCATGTTTTATCTCGACTGTACCATAGGGAAAGATTTTCATTACCGTGAAGTAAAGTGTGTCACTCGTATGCTCTTTTGAATTCAAGATTCGAGGATCGTCTTCCCCTAAGATTACCTTATCCCCTACCTTGAGTTGATTCGTTTGTACCTGGGGGTCGTCTTGGTGATGCTCTGGGTTGGTGTGACCTGTTTTGGGTTTTTCTTAATAGTTCAGCCACTCATCTAGTTCCTCGATCTGAAGCGTTCGCTTTTTAGGTGCATCTCCCTTGGATGGACTTGTTTGTGATTGGGTTGCCTTTATGTAGAGTGTATCCTGCACAGAAGGTTGGGTGGTGAGATTATTCTTTTTATAAGGACTCGTAACTATATTATTATCAACAATCGTAATCGAGTTTCGAGCTTGTAAGGTAACTTGGTCATCACCCACACGTAGTGTAAGTTTACCTGTTCCTAAATCAATTAATGTTCTTGCAGTTGCTAAAAAGGGTCGCCCTAGAATTAAGGGTACATTGCTATCCGCAACAATGTCTAAAACAACAAAGTCAACTGGGAATATAAATTTATCAATTTTGACGAGCACATCTTCAACTATTCCTTTAGGAGACCTAATAGTTTTATCAGCCAGTTGAATGCTCATCTTAGTTTGCTTAGGTTTTCCAAGACCTAGTTGTTTAAACAGTGTATAAGGCATGACATTTATACTAGCCCCTAAATCAGCTAAAGCATTCTTTGTGTCTAGGCTACCAAATAAACAAGGAATAGTAAAACTCCCTGGATCTTTCAGTTTGGTTGGTAGTTTATTTTGAAGAATAGCTGAGCAGATTGCATTTAATTCCACATGAGATTTCTCCTTTAGCTTCCGCTTGTTTGTCAAGAGTTCTTTTAAGAATTTAACCGCGTCTGGCATCTGCAAAATTGTTTCAACAAATGGTAAGTTAATATGTAATTTTTTTAAGAGTTTAAGAAACTTACCGAATTGTTCATCTGTGCGGTCTTTCTGAAGCGCTCTTGGGTATGGGATACGAGGCTTGTGTTCGTTGATGTCTGGCTTGTTCCTGCTTACCCCTACTTTACCTTTATTCACCTCAAGCTCCTTGTTTGAGTTGTCTTTGATTAAAACCTCCTCATCGATTGTGCTCACGGCATGAATTTGTTCTTTTGGATTGGTCTCAGTGTTACTTGGAAATCCACCTTGTGGTATTTCCAAAATTAGCTTAGCAAGCTGGCCTATTTGAGTTTCAAGTCCTTGAATAGATGCTTGCTGGTTCCTTAGTGCCGTTTCGGTATTTTGGAAATGAGTTTCTGATATGGCAATAAATTTGGTGAACATCTCTTCCAAGTTCAGTTTTTTCTCCTGTTGTGGTGGTGGCTGCTGAAATACCGGAGGCTGTTGTCTTTGATTTCCTTGTCCTCCCCATGAAAAATTTGGGTGATTTCTCCAACCTGCATTATAAGTGTTACTATAAGGATTATTTTGAGGTCGAGAATTATTACCCATATAATTGGCATGTTCGGCTTCTATGTTGTGTAGATGGTCTGAATTAAACGTATTTCTTGGAGCTGCATCACATTGCATCACTGGTTGAGCCTGCGTAGAACCAACAAAATTATCAAATTTCTTATTTAAAAGTTCTACTTGGTTAGTGAGCATAGTAACAGCATCAATATTATAAACTCCTGCGGCTTTCGTCGGCTTTGTCCTCATGACTTGCCACTGATAGTTATTCAATGACATCTCCTCAATAAATTCATAAGCTGCGTCAGATGTTTTATTATTGATAGTTCCGCCTGCGGCTGCATCGATCATTTGCCTAGTTGACGGGTTCAACCCATTATGGAAAGTTTGAACCTGTAGCCACAAGGGTAATCCGTGGTGAGGCCATCTTCTTAAAAGATCTTTGTACCTTTCCCAGGCATCATAAAGCATTTCTAAATCCATCTGTACAAAAGAAGAAATATCGTTTCGTAATTTAGCAGTTTTAGCAGGGGGAAAATATTTAAGCAAAAATTTTTCAGTCATTTGGTCCTATGTAGTAATGGAGCCTCGTGGTAAAGAATTTAACCACTGTTTTGCCTTATTTCTCAAAGAAAAAGGAAATAGCCTTAGACGAATGGCGTCATCAGTAACGCCATTGATTTTAAAAGTATCGCATAGCTCCAAAAAGTTTGCTAAATGAGCGTTGGGATCTTCATCCTGTAGACCATCAAATTGCACAAACTGCTGAATCATCTGAATAGTGTTAGGTTTTAGTTCAAAATTATTAGCCGCAATAGCAGGTCTAACAATGCTAGTTTGAGTACCAATCAAACTAGGTTTAGCATAATCGTACATAGTTCGAGGAGCTGCTTCTGGTTCGGCTGGTAGTGCTGGAGGTTGATGAACATGTTGATTTGCGGCCATCTGTTCAGTAAGTTCTGGCTCTTGCTCAAGTTCCTGCTCTGGATAATGTAGACTTCGTCTAAGTTCTCTACGATTTCTGTGGACTGTGGCTTCCAAATCTTCGTCAAAAAGTAGTGGTCCTGTCGGGTTGTTTCTAGTCATAGACTAGAAAAATCCTAAAAGGAAAATAAATAAATAAAAAAATAATAATAATAAAAGTAAAAATAATTAAATAAATAAATAATGGCTAAAGTAATAGAAATCGAGCTTTCGTAATATTTCAGTTAGGATCCCCGGTAACGGCGCCAAAAACTTGATATCCGCGTTCGCGATACTAAGTAATAAAATTTATAAAGAACTTGATCACACCAAAACTAACTAATATCGCGACGCTTTAAGGCAAGCGCACCTATCGAACAGTAGTATAGCTTAGTGGCAAGACCGAGTTATCGTACCCAAGGGAACCAAAAGTACTATTACTTACTTTCTTTCTATTATCTAGCCTAAGAATAAAAGAGGGGTTTGTTTAAACTAATTCTAAAACTAAACTAAGAAGACACAAAGAGTAAATTGAGAAAACTTTTAGGGGAAAAGCTGATTGATATGGACAATACTTAAGGGAGAATCCACCTAGACTTCACTTGTACTGGTTCTTGAGCTAGACGATTTATTCACTTGACTTGATCCGTAGAGATCCCTAATTTATGCTAAACCCTCCGTCGAGGTGAAGAGCAACTAGGCCTAAGTTGTTAATTAAAGTTCCTTTATCAATTAACTTCTTAGGTTGCATTAATTCGATCAATGGTTCCCTATATTAGGTTTGACCCTAATCCGGCAGATTTATGTCGCCCTATGTCTAGGGTTGCATGCAACTCCGCTTAATTATGGTAGATCTACTCTTATCACATGGACTTTTGCTCCTCTGCTCTAAGCACATCTAATTCTTGAAGTAATACCTAGGTTTATTAAATCAAGAATGAAGAACACATAATTAAGAACAACTCAAGTATTTATCATATAACTCAAGAATAAATAATAACAAGATCTGTCTTAGGTTTCATCCCCCTCAAGTATTTGAGGGGTTTAGTTCATAATAAAGAAAGAAAACATCTCAGAAGAAATAAAATAACAAAACATAAAAGAACCCGAAAACCCCTGAAGGAATTTAGGGAGATCCTCTATATTGCTGCAGAATTTCGGCTTCTGGGATGAATCAATCAGCTTCCCTGCGAGTAATCCCTACTTCCACTCTCTGTGTTGGCAGCAAAGAATACTTCCCTTTTGGGGGAAATAAGCACACCCTAAGAGTTGCCTCCTAGGGTCTTTATATAGAGCTTTAGGGAGCCTTTCTTAGCCTCCAAGTATCCCAATTCGAGTGAAATTCCTCTTCCTCACGACTAGAACACGCCCGTGTGCCACGCCCGTGTGACTTCGACAAAGGCCGTGTGATTTGGCACGGCCGTGTGGCCTGCCCGTGCTTGTCGAGAGCTGGACCGTGTGATCTTTATGTGGCACGGCCGTGTGGCACGGCCGTGAGGTAATTCCTTGGGCCGTGTGATTTGTCATTTTTGGCCCATTTTCCTCATTTTCAGTCCATTTCCTATTCTTTTCTCTTCCCTATGCTCTCCTGAGTATAAGATATGAAAAATAAGGATTAAGAGCACCAATTCTCACTAAATTGATAATAATTCATCCAAAATATAGGCTAAACATGAGGTAAAAATATGTATAAATTAGCGTTTATCATATGTGATTATTGAGTTATGAGATTGTGTAACATATTGCATATGCATTGGGTTGGGATTTTGTGGTAGATGGAGGAGTTCCGTGGAGTACCGGCGGCATATTAAGTTCGCATTATTTGTAGTCAGTGCACTGCACTGGAGTAGCGAGGGAATTGGCGATTTTATCTCATATTATACGTTATTGGCAATTGTATCGCACTATTTGACATCCGGCAGATTTTTTGCATTATTGATTATTCGGTAGTTTTACCACATTGAGCTATGCTCATAATGTTTTGAAGTTTGGCAGACGGGTTCTAGGGAACTTGTGGTGTGTAGTAAATGGTATGTGTAGGAACCTTTTTGCATTGTATCATGTGCACGACATATTTGAATGTTATTGATTTATGCTACGCATTGTATTTTGTTGTATTGAATGGTATCTGTAACATCCCAAAAATCGGGGGTTAGTAGAATCAGGTTTGAGAATCGAGAGAGAGTGGTCATGTCTTAATTTTTAAGATTATCTATGCATTTTTAGGAAATAAATGAGGTATTGGTTTGTTGGTTAAGTGTTAGTAAAATGTTCCTTGAAACCCAAGTTCAAATCCTTTCTCTCTCACCATTTTTATTATTTTGCAAATTTTGCCCTAAACCCTAGTATGCGACATGCCTTGTTTTTAAATTATTTTGAGAATGAGGAAAAACCCTAATGGTTAAAAGAAATATGAGAAAACATGGAAATTAAATGAGGTCCCAAGTTCGAATCCCTTCCCTTGCGAAATACTTAAATTTTGCAAAATCCCTTGTTTTTTAATGTGTGTGCCATCCATACCTTTGAATCCTATGTATACATATAACTTTTTATTGTATTTTTGAGCCTTTAATTTAAATTTTACCTACACAAGCCTTTCACCCTCTTCCTCTCTTCTTTTCTCTTCAATTTTCTTTCTTTCTCCCATTGTTGTCGTCACCTACACCTAGTTTTACCATATCTTTCTTCTTTTTCTTTTTGCCACAAGATTCATTAACATATTCTCCACCATATTGCTGTCATTTTTCCTCATTAAAATCAGCCCCAAATCTGAAATCTTGAACTCCAAAATCGATCTCGAACATTGCCAAGAAAGTGCCATTGCCGTTTCTCTCGACTAGCTTGGGTAAAGTCTCTTCTCTCTTCAATTTCTTAATTAATCTTGTCCATTCAAAACATAAATTTCAAGATCTGGAATTTTGGGGATTTTAAATGTTTTCAAAGGTATTTTTCCATAATTTAATGAGATCTCAAACCATTTTAAATTTAGCCCCAATTTTGGCCACCGCGGGTGGTGGTGCGTGCACCTATAAGCAAGAAAAGGGGGCTGTTTTGCTTCTTAGTTCTTGCCTATATTTTTCCAGTATTAGTTTGAGTTCTTGAAACTCCTAATAAAATTTTAAACCCATTTCAATTAGGGAAAAATGTTCTTAATCGATTGGCCATTCGGATCCCACAAATCGTGAAGTGTAAGTGCAATTAAGGGTAACTAGTTTTTTATTTCGACGTAGTTGTTGGGTAAAGGTTATGATTTGATTAAATGAAGGAATTTAATAATTAATTATCTACTGATTTTCCAGTATATTATTGAATTAGGTGTTGACCCAAACGCCCCAAACCATCCATAAAGGCAGAGAACGATTGTACGTACAGTTTCCATCGATACAGTGCAAGGAATCTAACTAGTTTGGATTCATAAAATTGTTATAATTTCAACGATTGGTTTGATCTCATAAGTGTGTGTTTGGGGGCTGGTTTAATGGTAAATTGATTGAATTCATACTGAATTTTGGTTTAGGTTCGTTTAAGGAATTATTAAGGAAAATTCGAAGATTCACTAGTGTGCTGCGAGGAAGCGAAAAATAAGGTGTGGGTCTTAAACTCACAAAATTGTTTGAAAATGTTAAATATCATGTTATATTTGATAAATTAGCTTGCTGATTGGATTGGCTTAATAGCCAAATTATTGATTTTGTGAGTGGTCGAACCAGGTATGTTTTGAGCCTTAAAAGTTGACATGTTGGCAAAATTGCTAGTTTGATAGCATGAATGTTTGATTGAGTTTGTAATTGCATATTTGACTTATGAGATATGAGAATGTTTAATTGAATGATATAATGTGTTGAGATATTAAGCTTATGTATGATTTAAATGCATGAGATATTTATTATATTGTGTACTGAAAATGGTGCTATTTATGCACAATGAAAATCTCTAAAGTATATGATATTGAATGATATTGATTGATACCAACACAAAGATAATTTCAAAGATTGGAACACTGTTTCCATTAACTAAAAGTATGTGATTATTGAGGACATGCTAAGCATGTCAAATGAATGTGAAAAGTATTGAGATATGATTATGTATGAGATTGTGTGACATATTACATATGCTTTGGGTTGGGATTTTGTGGTAGACGCAGGAGTTCCGTGGAGTACCGAAGGCATATTAAGTCTGCATTATTCATAGTCAGTGTACTGCACCTAGAGTACCGAGGGGATTGGCGATTTTATCGCATATTATATGCTCCTATCTTCATCCTCTTTTAAACTACTGGGTTAGATCATTCTAAAATAACCCAAATTCCATGAAATAGAACTCAAAGGCACTGCCTTTCTTGGCCTTGATCTCCATCGTTGGCCATGGGATGGGACAGTTATTAAGAACTGATGTTAACGTTTCCACAGTGGTGGGTTTTGTCCTTGACGATTGAAGATTTGGGGCATAAAAACTAAATGAAGACAATTATGTGGCTTAACAATGGAGGATCTAGTTTCAGCATTGTGAAAAAAAATGTAGCGAATCCTTAACCAAAAACATTTAATGTGAATTTGAATAGGGTCAAATTTGAGACAATTGATTAATTTATTTATACTTAACTTGAATATGAAAATTTCAAGTTTAAAAAGTAAAATGATGATGATGATGATGATGATGATGATGATGATGATGATGATGATGATAGGAGAAAAGATGATATATAAATTGATATTATTCACATCTAAACATCAAACTGGCCAAATTGAAATTGTATACTTTTTAATAATCTTGTAATTTTTAATGGGATCATATATTTTAAATAATATATTAAAATTTAATAAAAATAAGTAATTTTTAGAATTATTATTTATGATTTTTTTGAATTTTTAGAATCAAGACCAAATTGAAAGAATGTATAAATATTGAGGGTTAAATTTGTTATTACACTAGTATTCTATTTGGTAACCAAAGGTATTTTTTTCGATTAGGTGAACTTAACTTACCCCATAAATATCATTTGCAACACCCCCATATTTGACCTGCTCATTGGGACCGAGCACTAGAATGTTACATTCGTTACTAAAGTAACTTCAGAGAAATTTAATTCAAATACTCTTCCTAATCAAGTTAACAGAACAATTAGTAGCTAGTATTAAATTTATAAATTACATTCCAAGCTTTAATTGAGCTTTTGTTAGCTTTATTTATGTTTCATCAACCACTTAGGTCTTGTTTGTAATTTTTTTTCTAACATCAGAGGCATCATTGTGACGTTAGATGACCACGTCGCGACGTGCACTCTATTTTTCTCTTTTTTCAAGTTTTCAATTTTCTTTATACTCTAGTTCCTACTTCCTATTCCCCTTTTTACTTCATTCGTTAATCATTTGTTCATATAACTTATTCTCAAATCTTAGTATCATATATTAACACTAAAATACTATATTTACACTTTATGCAATTTAATTACTATATCATGAAATTCACTATTATTCCTATACTTCTATTTCCCATTTCAACACTATTTGATTCTCAATCAAATTTATAAGATTGACACAACTATCAAAGTTGTACAAATAATTCCATTAAGTCATCATATTACAATTATTTACTTAATGTCTTAACAATTCACTTAACTATTCTTATGTGTTAGAATTCTATCACTTAAAATAATTTCTTAGCATCATACTCTTCTACTATTTTTCCTCCTCCTCCTCTCCATTCCACATCCTTTACGTACGTGTATTTATACGATAATTTATGGCTTTGAGTATTATATGCCTATATGCAACATTAATTTCAATTTTACTAAATATATAATTTTAGCAAAGTTGTCCACTTGAGTAACAATCCCTAATTTATTTATAGCTCAAACTATAGAATTCGAAATAAATATCCTCCTTTTTTTAAACTAGAATCATTGAAGTTTTTACTATAAAAAATTCAGAATTTATATCTAAGCCAATAAACGAAGTTTATTCTTCACATCTTCCCTTGTTCTGCTTTTAGGCAGCAATAACTCTTCTTCACTAAAAATTAATTATCTTTCAGTATAAGTCTCGTAATATATTTCGTTTGTTTCCTTAAAAATAGACTCATTAAGATTTTACCCATATAAATTTTATCACCTAAAAATTTTTATACAATTTACTATGATTTTTTTAAAGTTAGAATAGGGAATTCTAAAATCATTCAGACATTGTCTCACAAAAATTATTATCTCATAATCTACAATTCTATTGTTTACACTGTTTCTTCTATGCGAAACTAAACTAAATAAGATTTAATTTCATATTAGATTCAACCTCTAATTTGATTTCTACAATTTTTGGTAAATTTTCAAAATTGAACCACTATTCTGTCTAGAAATTGTTTTAGTGACAACGTCTAGTTTTTCTTGATTATTTGCATTAATTTTCATTTAATCATGCATAATCATTATAATTTTGATTATTATTCAACTTAATCCTTAAAACTCACTTACATCAACATGTAGTTTTATCATAACTTCTCTTATTTTAAATATGAATTTCACAAGTTTACAATTTAATCACTAACCTCATAAAAATTAATTATTTGCTATAATTTCATCTTAACATCATTTTATAATTAATCCACTAACACTCAACATTCAATTTAAACTTCCTAATACAATAATTTATTTCACACATAAACTTTTGTATACTTTACAATTTAGTCCTTATTATCAAAATTTCAATGTAACTTGAAATTTTTCCACTCATTCACTTTTTACATTATCACTATTTCATCACACTTTATTTACATTCTCTTTTCAACATTCCGATTCACATAACCTTTTTCGTCTAATTTACAATATAGTCCTTTTGTACTATTTCATTGTTCTAATTTAATTTTATATATAATATTTGCACATTCACAATTAATTCAACCAATTTAACATACTTTGTTCTTGATTTAAATTAAATAAGGTAAAATTCTTGAAGTATTTACCTTGTCTATTTAATCTCCTCACTTTTTCCACAACTTTCTCCACATTTACTTCCAATTTTTTCTTCCAAGATGATATTCTAACTCTCTAGTGTCTCTACTTCACTTCTCTTTTTGGGTGGCTATAGAAATTTTCAAGAAATTTGAGAGAAAAAGTGAGATTTTATGGTGAATGACCAAATTGTAAGAAAAGCAAAACTTTCTTCTCTAGTTCTCTCACTCGTGTGGGAACATGAAAGGATGATGATTTCTCTTCATCTTTCCTCCATTTTTATACTAACATTTTCATAATAAAATATTAATAAAAATAGGCTTAATTGTGTAAAAAAACCCTCAAACTTTAAAAAAAAGGAGCAATTAAGCCTTTCCTCTTTTTTGCACTCAATTAAGCATTTGAACTTTCAAAATGCACCAAAAAGGCCCTCAAACTTCTTCAAAAAAAGCAATTAAGCCCCTTCTCTTTTTTTTCACTCAAATGGGTACTTGAACTTTCAAAATGCATAAAAAAGACCCTCAAAATTAAAAAAAAAATTAAGCCCTTGCTCTTATTAAAAATTATAAAAATTTTATAAAAATATTAAATTTTAGAAAAAAAAAACTAAATATTAATAAAAATATAAAAATTATAAATTTATTAAAAATTATAAATTTTTATAAAAATCATAAAAAAATTATACAATTTTATTAGAAAAACATAAAAAAATTAACGACCCCTAGTTTTTTTCAATTAAAGTCATCACATGTCACAACACAGCGTGGCATGTGGCAAAAAATGATAAAAAAATAAAAATCAATAAAATTTGTAGAAAAATTATAAAATGCTTCTTTTGGTACGATAATTTTTATAAAAAAATTTATAAAATTTATATTTCTTTACATTTTGTATCATTTTCTTGCGAATTTATAAAATTTTATAATTTTTTTATATTTCTATATATTTAATATTTTTTACGATTTTTATAAATTTTTTCTAATTTATAATACTTTTTTAATATTTGAATTTTTTATTAAAATTTAATAATATTTATAACTTTTATTGGTTTTAATTTTTTATAATTTTTTTCTAATTTTTAAAAAAAGCCAGGGCTTAATTATTATTTTTAAAGTTTGAGGGTCTTTTTGATGTATTTTGAAAGTTCAAGTACCCAATTGAGTGCAAAAAATAGTAGGGGCTTAATTGCTTTTTTTTAAAAGGTTTGAGGGCCTTTTTGATGTATTTTGAAAGTTCAAGTACCCAAATGAGTGCAAAAAAAAAGTAGGGCTTAATTTTTTTTTTTTTGAAAAAATTTGAGGGCTTTTTGCACCCTTAAGCCATAAAAATATAATTAAAATATTAACATTATAACATTTATTTAATTATTTAATTTAAAATATCATTAAAATATCTCCCATGTCATCATTACATGTCTCATTCTAATTGACCCTTTTGCCCTTCATGATCTTGAAAATTTTCATCCTTGAATCATTACTTAATTTGATAAAATTGTGATTCAGTCCCTCACAATTCTTCATTCATTCAATTTAATCATTATTCATCCATCTTTCTTATTTTCTAGACTCTTACATCCTTAAGATAATTACATTATTGACCCTTTAACTTTTCCATTTTTATATTTAACCCCTCACTGTTAAATATTTACACTTAGACCACATAACTTTTCATATTTTATGATTTAGTCCCTAACTCAAATTAATATTTCACAATATATTTCTTATTTCATTTTTCTCTAACATTCTATATCCTTTATTTTCTTTATATCTTATTTCACTAAAAATCTATCTCATATTATTTTCGACCAATGAGTTTTGGGATGTTACATCATTCTTGTTCACCAAATATTTCCTAAGCAACCTCATTATTACATCTTCAAGATTATTGAAAGATTGACTTATTACAACCACTCATTTAATTGGAAAACCATGATTAGGATTATATCTTCTAAGGTGATTGTGGCGTCATCGTAGAGAAAATGGAAGACAAGGGTTTCCAATCTCCACCTTTTCATCATGGCTACAAGCAGTAATGAGTTGAGGACCATATTGAAAAGTGAGGTATTTTAGCTACCTTAAAAAAACTAGTTACCTCTATCTATGCTCTCAATCCATGTTAATCCTTCTTTAGAATCACAAATTTCACATTTCATTGAATTTGAAAAGTTTGCTTTACAATATAATATTTTTATATTAAAATTGATAATAACAATAAATAAAACCTAAATTTAATAATAAGTTAAAAATTTTATTGTGTTTGTGGCATGTCAAACAATATTATCGTGTTCCCTCAATAGGATCATTGTTGGTTTTAAAAATCTAAATTTAGGATATAGAGTAAGATTTTGATGAGGTTTAAGGCTTGAGAAATTAATTTTTGATTGTGTGAAAAAAATATAGCCATGATAAAAAAAAAATTGGGTAAAAACCACATATATTAGGATTTAGGCTTCCCAATGCTTTAAAATAGTTTCCAAATGGTTAAAATTTAATTAATGAAAACCTTTACACTCATGAGTATCAAATTTCATTCAATGCATTTATTAGGGTTATGTTTTTCAAATGATAAAAAAATTAATTCAAGAAAAACTCAACAACAATGAGTGATGAGTTCAACTTGAATTAATTAAGATAAAAAAATTTGTGATCAAAATTAAATGAAGATGAATTAATTTAGGTCAACCTTCATAATTATGATGTATTTTTTAAAAAATGTGTTTAAAAGGTGAGTTTGATTAAAAATATTTTTAAAAAATAATGTTTTAATTTATTATAATAAAAAAGGTAAACTAGATAATTAGCCACCCAATTGTAACACCCTGTACTTGGCTCGAACGATGGTCAGATGTAATATGTCACATTCGTTGCCGAAACAACTTAAAATAGATTCACATGCATACAAAAATTATGAAAAAAATAGATCGGGGTCAAGGATGGTAAAAACCTCAATAGGCCTTCATACAAAATTAGGGTCAATGATGGTAAAAAATGGAGCCAAGTTCTAAATCTTGGGTCAAACAAACAAAATGTAGGTATAAGGGCCTAACTTAGGTGGTCAAAAGTCAACAAATGGACACGTGGTGATCTCTAATTGGGTGATGCACCATATCATCAAAAACCTAACATCATTAGGGTTAGGTACCAAAAGGTTGGACGAAACAAAAATATAGGTACCAAATTGAAACTACAGGTACCACAGTGACAATTTTGTTGAAGTACATAGTTAAATCTTGCCATTATCCCAAAAATCTATGTAAAAAGTAAAAAAAAAAAAAAAGTTAATGATGTAAAAGGCCCTTGAAGAATTAAAAAAAAAAACATTTAAGCCACTCCCAACTTTTTGCACCCAATTAAGCCCCTAAATTGATAATTTTGACCAATAAAGCCCTTTGATCAGCGTTGACTGTTAGAAACTAACGACAAACCTGACAAAATTTTTGACATATTTAGAGGCAAGTTTGTTTTTATGGTTGTTTCTATGGCTGAAACAATGGCCACAACTTCAAGCACTGTTCCATTGCCATACTTTCCTTTTTGAAGAATTGGCAAATTTTAGAACAAAAGCTTTGGCTAGTTATGTTTTATGATATTAGATGAGTAAAGCCCAAAATATGAAGACCAATTGAGTTGAAATTGAAGACTTGAAGATTGGTTTCTTGCGAATTAAGAAAGGTTATTTATGGAACAAGTAAAGTTATTTTCTATCTTTGAAGGCATTGGATTAAGTTGAAACATTTATGGAAGTAGTATTTTATGTTGACTTTAGCCTTCTTTATAGAGGGGTGATTAGATTATAACTCTCATGTAAACAAAACTTAAGTAGTATGTAAACTTAAAGTTTTGTCTAGGTTAAAGTGAACTGAGAGTAACCGAGAGATTAAGAGCATGATAGAATACAAATTTGCTCAAGTTAGGAACGTATATTCGTGCATTGATTTTGTACAAAATCAAGAGTCTCTTGAGTTTCAAAGCTAAGCTTTTGAGGGGGAAGCTTATTGGAAGAGTGATCTAGCATTTGTACAATGTGATGACGCTAAATTAGTGAGTGTTAGACCAATGTAAGAACTTAAATCATTGGTTGTAATGTGAGAAAGATAGTGGACCATTCTAGGCCAGGCCTCGTAAATGTAGATTGAAGTTGTTAGCTCAATTGATTACCGAAAATAACTAAGAGGGGGTGAATTGGCCTTTTAAAAATTTTATGGAAGCTTGAAAGAAATGATAGAAACATTGAACACAATGATTTATAGTGGTTCGGCCCCAATTACCTACTCCACTACCTTAGCTTTCCACAACTAAGGATTTTCTTAAATTCACTAATTTGATCAACCTTTGAGGACAATGTTTAACCTTACAACTCCCTTAAGATTTATACCCAAATCTTAAGGCACAAACCCTCTCAAAAGAAACAAATAAGCAAATAAAGAAATAATCCTCACAAGATTAAGATGTTTGCTGATTAAGCACAAATACAAGGAAAACACTTGAACGGATGGAAAATACAATGAATGTTCACAAGTATTTATAAAAAAAAGAAAAAGATAAAGATTTGAAGCACAAGGTGATTAGCAATGGATTTTTTATGTATCTTGAAGAACTTGATCTATTGTAATCTCACTTGTTGTGGTAGAACCTTTAGAAGCTCGTATTTATACCCGCTTATTGATTTCCAACCATTGTGGTTGTTGAGATATTGAATAGAGTCGTTGGGGATGAAAATTCCATATCATTAAATTCACCTATAACAAAAGGTATTGATACTTTTCTACGAGTATTGATACTATTAGAATTTCATGTCTGATTCAGTGACTGTTAAAGTTAGTTTACAACGATACCAAAGACATTTTATCAATACTTGGTAAAAGGTATCGATACTTTTTGTAATTGTTTGAAAAATCATCAAGTCAAAATGCAAAAACAGTATCGATACTTTTTGTAGGGAGCAGTTTTTCAATCGATTTAAAAATGTTTCAATTGAGTTAAAAGAGTTTAAATGGTTTTTAAACTTTATCCAAAATTTTCCTAAGTGTTCAAAACATTTTCTAAAACGTTTGGAAGTCTTGAAATGATTTTTATGCTTTGAATTTTATTATTTCTTTGTCCAAAAATAAACTTTATTCAAAAACATTTTTATTTGTTATATCAAAAGAATTGATCAAATAAAGCTAGTTTAACACTCTCCCCCTTTTTGATATAACAAAACATTTTAGTTTATTTGTTTTTGAATAGAAATACTCCCCCTTTCTAAATTTCAATTTCAATTTAACGCTTGTTTTTATTTTTGAAAAACTGATCACAAAATTATTGAGATTAAAGATATTACCACCCAATAACCAAATTACCTTTCTTTCTCCCCTTTTTTTGTTATATAAAAAATAAACAAATACAACTTAAAAGAAACAAAACGTGGTTAGTCCAAAGATAGGCATTTAAAAATAAAGAAAAAGTGAACTAATATTTACAAAATAATCATTAAAGTATCTTAAAATAACAAATAAACATTAATGTAAAATCACATAGAAATAGAAAAAGAAAAGAATAACTTAAAGGATGCAATCATTTTGGCTATTTCTAATGATTTCATTCACCTAATTGTATAGAATAAAAACATGATGCCTATGAATCATAAAAGACCGTCAAATATTAAAAATTTGAACATTTACATCAAATAAAGTCTAATTGAGCACATTCTAAGGCATTCAAAAATTTGTATACTAGACATTACTAGTCAAGATAGATTAATCATGCAACCATTAACTCCTCCTTAACTTATTGCATATAGGAGCCATATAAATCATGCATATATACTTTTGAAATCAATTTTAAGTCATTAAATATTTTGAAAACAACAAAGTGCAAAAATTCATTTGAACACAAAATCAAGGCAATGTAGTAATAACTAGTTCTTTCCTAAGTGTCCAAAATCTTTCATTGTCTAAAAGTTTTGTAAAAATATAAGCTAATTGATGAATAGTGTCTACATAGTTTTAAACAATACTGTAACGCCCCAAAATACCTGTATATGTTTTTGTATTAATTTGACACACAAATATATGTCTGCTTCAGTGGTTATGTGTTTTGGGTATGTTGGGGAAGTCCCAGGTTCAAGCCACAACTTGGGTAAATTTTGGTATTTTTATGAATAAAGCCTGAACTAGATTCAAAAGGCTTATACTTAATTGTATGTAAGTTTATATCAGAATGGGTCTGTTGGTCTGATGGATAAGTAGAGTGTTGGTGTGATAGAGGTCTTGTGTTTTAGTCGTTACTTGGGCACTGTTTTTGCTGCTAATGCCATGAGGGTGTTTGGGGTGGATTGGGATACTGAGTAGTTGCAACAGATGTGGTTTAGTGAGAGTAAATCAAGAGAATGGGTAGATACCTAAATATTTTGCACTCCCTGCTGAAATTCTCTGCAAAAATCCCCTTCTCCACCTTCCTTTTCTTTTTGGTTTCAACCGAATTCCCCTTGCTGCCTTTTTTTTTACATTTTTCCTTCTATTAGTCTTCATTTTTGCCCCTTTCCTATTGTTATTTCACATATATGCTTTTGGTGTTTATTCAGTGAGTCTAGAGGTACGTTATGTTTCGTTTTGGCGAAGCAATAGAGTTTTAAGAGTTCGTTTTCTAATTAGGGGACAATCAAGGAGCTGTGGGCTACTTTTCGGGTTTATAGCAGCGAGGAATCATCATTGTTCATTAAAGGTGAAGTTATCAGTAAGTTTTAGAATTGGTCTGTATGGAATGATTCGATTTAAGTGACTGATTATGGACTCGAAATTGTTAAATATAGGTTCTGGAGTGCTCGGGAGTGATTACGCGTTGAAATCGTATCAGGTGTGTACCTAAAAACACAGAAAATAAGAATCAACAAAAGCCAAAAAGTGAAACTTTCGACGCCACACGGGCATGTGGTCGCCCGTGTGGTAGGCCGTGTGGCAGTACATGACCGTGTGATTGATGAACCAGGCTGTGCGCACGTGACACGAGTGCATGACACGGTAGTGTGATGGTCGGCGAGGCCGTGTACGAGAATGGGCTCTACCAATTGGGCCATGTGGGCCACACGGGCATGTGGGCCCACACAGGCCTATGGGATTTTGGGCCAGGCCGTGTAAAGGTCGACTTGGGCCGTATGGGCCACACGGACTTGTAGGCCCACACGGGCATGCCACATGGGCATGTAAGCCCATTTTTTAAAGATGATCTGTAAGGTTGCATGGGTCACCCAAGTCAACTGTGACCGGTCGTAAGGTCGGTAAGCATTACTGAGACCCCTAATTTTGTGATCTGACTATGTGATGTATGATTTGAGCATGTTACACTTAGCATGTACATCTGTTCTGACTGTTTAATCTGATAAAATGCATTATAGCATGTCATGTGTGTACGTTGCATTGCATTGGGGTTGGTTGATGAAGTTGAAAGAAGTATCTGTAAGGCTTTTATGGCCTCTTATCTAGCAGCTACGCTGCATTTTTCTGAGATGTGCTGCATTCGATACCATATAGTGTGTATGGATGGATGGGTATTATATACCCTATATGGTGTGCAGGGATGGGTGGGTCAATTTTATCACCACATGGTGTGATGGGTTGGACGGAGTCGATGTGCAAGGCTAATGGGTGGTACACTATTAATCTGTTCTGTTCTGATTCTGTTGCTAAAGCCCGAACTGATTCTGTAATGGGTTTCGGCCCAGACTGTATTTATGACATCTGATGTGTATTCTGTATATGTATTTTCTATGAGGATTGCACACTGAGTTTGTGAAAACTCATCATTTTTTGCTTAATCTGTTCAAGTAATCCCCAGCAGTAGATGGATCAATACAGTAGAGGACTCGACGGTGACCACCGCCACATACATACTGGTTTTACGGTTTATATGCTTTTACTGCTTTAATTATTATTTTGGGGATTAATTGTTGTAACTTTAGACTTTGGGACTATTTGGTTTTAATTTGGGATTCTGAACTGCTAATTGTGAGTTTATAAACTGCAATGCAACAAAGCACAGTTTCTTTAAAAATAAACTAAGATTTTTTTCGCAAATAAAAACAGTTTCAAAAATCATTTAGTTACAAAAGCTTCCGCTTAAAAGAAATGTTTTAAAGTGAATCAATTAGTGCACGTTTTCCCGAACTAAATAAAAAATAATAACTGAAGCAGATTTAATGTATCAAATGCATTTTCAAAAACACTCTCATGGACATCGCCAGATTCGGCCATAACGTCTAGACCGGGTTTGGGGTGTTACATTTAGTGGTATTAGAGCTAGTTACAAAACTCGATTGTGGAGTTGGGTTTTAAATATTGGTTTTAAAAAAATAATTTGTAATGTTTTAGGATAAGTAAGTGGTATACCGAGTCTCCGGCACTGATCTTGTAAGTTTTCTGAAATTCTAATTAGATTTGTTTAAAAATATTAGTAGAATATTTGGAACTGCTTTAGGTAGTACGCCTTACTAAAAACATTCTAGATAGTGTAAACTGAAAGCTGTAGTGAGACTATTACTCATGATAATCGACTCTGAACATTTTGATACCGTTCTACATAAAATATTTGTTAATAAAATATTAGAACTATAACTAATGCATAAAACTATCAATTAGACAATGAGTGCAAGAGATACTCGTGGACGAGGTACTAGAGGCCAAGGTAGAGGCCATAGAGGGGCTTGACCTGAGTCATTAGCATCTGATACTATTCTGAATTTGGACACTAATGAGACTTCGGTATCGCTTGAGATAGAGATTGGGTCTCATGATCGTGCGGCTGGAGACGACGTACTGTCCCAAGCCATGCTACGAATTTTAGAGAGGGTTGCTAGACCCAACACTGGATCTGGGGGCCGTGGGTTAGTTATGGAATGACTCCACTCTAATGGGGTTGAGTTAGTTAGGGGTGTCTCTGGAGTTGCCCCTAACATGGCCAAGTATTGGATGGAGGCCACGGAAAGAATTATGGACGACTTGGATTTTACTGCTAAGTAGAAGCTTAAGGGGTTGTTTCTCTGCTTCACGACAAAGCATATCAGTGGTGGTTGACAGTTAAGGAGAGCACTCAACTTGAACGAGTGACGTGGGATCTTTTTAAGATGGCCTTCCAAGGTAAATATGTGGGGGCCAGTTATATCGATGCTAGAATGTGGGAATTTCTTAATCTCACTCAGGGAGATCGTTTGGTGGCCAAGTATGAGGCTGAGTTCCTAAGGTTGAGTCATTATGCGCGAGGCATGGTAGCAACCGAAAGGAGTGCTGTGTCCATTTTGAGGATGGTCTCAAGGACAGTTTAGGAGTTCTGATAGCTCCGCAGAGGGAGCGTGATTTTTCTACTCTGGTTGAGAAGGAGAAGATCGTCGAAAAGGTAAAATGCACTGAGTGCCAAAATCGAGACAAGAGAAAGAATAAGAGGGATTTGGAGCCCTCGAATTTAAGGACGAGGCCTAAGAAAAAGGCTACGACTGATAGGCCAGTGAGAGTTGGGCCTCATGTTGCACCTACTGGGGTGGCACTTTGTGAGCACTATGGTAAACGCCATCCGGACGAGTGTTGGAGGACTACTGGGGCATGTCTGAGATGTGGGTCAACTGAGCACCGTGTTAGAGACTGTCCTTTGAGAGTTAATCAGATGCAAGCTCTGGTTACTGAGACTGCACAGTCGCTGAAGGTAGTTCAGCAGCCACCTAGGGGTCGAGGTTAGGCTAGGAGTGGTAACGGCATGGGTTGAAGGCAGAGAGCACCGAGTAGAGGTACTGGATTGACTGATGTGAGGCAGCCTGTGCTGGTCTACGCTACTCATCACCGTAAGGACCGAGATGCTCCAGACGTCATTACGGGTACGTTTTTAATATTTGATGTACCTTATCTTGCACTGATAGACATAGGCTCTACACACTCATATTTGGCTAGTACTATATCTGAAACTTTGGGGACTCCAGTCAAGAGTACTGATAGTAAGGTAACTGTGCTAAGTCCTTTGGGGCAATCTATCTGGGTCAGTAAGTTATATAAAGATGTACCGCTAGAGGTTCAAGGAACAATGTTTTTGGCTGATCTAATGGAGCTTCCGTTTGGGGAGTTTGATCTGATTTTGGGCATGGACTGGCTGGTTAAACATCGAGTGAGTCTGGACTGTGCCACAAAAAGGGTTGTCTTGAGAACCAAGGAGGACAACAAAGTAGTCGTGATTAAGGAACGACGAGATTATTTGACCAATGTAATTTCTGCATTGGTGGCAAAAAAGTTAGTGATGAAAGGTTGTGAGGCATTCTTGGCCTAATCAGCATTTCTGATTCTGTGAACTCTTCGGTTAAGGACATTAGAACCGTGAGGGACTTTCCAGATGTTTTCCTAAGGAACTACCAAGATTGCCTCTGAGCTGAGGGGTGGAGTTTGGTATTGAATTAATCCCTGGTATAGTTCTGGTGTCTATTGTGCCTTATCGAATAGCACCGAAAGAGCTTACGGAACTTAAGGCCTAGATTCAAGAACTATTAGATCATAGGTTTATTCGTCCCATTGTGCCTCCGTGGGGAGCACTAGTTCTATTTGTAAAGAAAAAAGATGGGACTATAAGGATGTGTATCGACTACCGTCAGTTAAACAAGCTAACGATTAAGAACAAGTACCCACTTCCGAGGATAGATGATCTATTCGACCAGTTTAAAGGGGCTTCTATGTTCTCTAAAATTGATATGCATTAGGGATATCATCAATTGAGAGTTAAGGAGGCCAATTTGCACAAGACAATATTTAGGACTCGTTATAGACATTACGAGTTCCTAGTTATGCCCTTTGGGTTAACTAATGCACTAGCAGCGTTTATGGATTCGATGAACCGAGTGTACCAGTCTTATCTGGATCAGTTCATGGTAGTTTTCATCAATGAAATCTTGGTGTATTCTAAGTCTGAGGATGAGCACGATGAGCATCTCAGAGTGGTTCTACATACTCTTCGTGAGAAACAATTGTACGCGAAGTTCAGTAAATGTGATTTCTGGCTCTAGAAAGTAACCTTTTTGGGGTATGTGGTGTCTACTGAGGGGATACATGTTGACCCTCGTAAGATTAAAGCTGTGTTGGATTGGAAACAGTCGAAGAATGTGTCAGAAATTCGTAGCTTTCTAGGACTGGCTGGATATTATCGATGTTTTGTAGAAGGGTTCTCATTGATCTCAGCTCTGCTGACTAAGCTTCCACGTAAGGGGGTTCCTTTCATTTGGACTAATGCACAGTAAGAGAGTTTTGATATACTTAAGACTATTCTGACTCAAGCATTTGTTCTGATACAGTCTGAGCCCAGCAAAGATTTCGTGGTATACAGTGATGCGTCACATGTGGGTCTGGGTTGCGTTCTGATGCAAGATGGTAAAGTGGTGGCTTATGCGTCTCGTCAGCTCAAGAATCATGAGGCTAACTATCTGACCCACGATTTGGAGTTGGCAGCGGTGGTGTTCGCTCTAAAAATCTGGAGGCACTATCTGTACGGTGAAAAGTGTACTATCTACATAGATCACTAGAGATTCAAATATCTCCTCACTCCGAAGGAGTTAAACTTGAGGCAGCGTATATGGGTTGAACTACTTAAAGATTATGACTGCACTATCGAGTATCATCCCAGTAAGGCCAATGTGGTGGCCGATGTTCGCTCGACTTAGTTTATTTGACGATGGGAGTCTGTTGGCTGAGCTACAAGTGAAACCGACTTGGATTGATTAGATCAGAAATAAATAGATGGGGGATAAGTCTCTTGAGTTGCAGTTCCGACAGGTTGAAAGTGGTACTACGATTGATTTTGGGATTAACAATGATGGGATATTATGTTTCCACTCTCAGATTTGTATACCGAATGATGAAGATTTAAGACTGTCGATTCTGAGGGAGGTACATAGTAGCCCTTATGCTATGCATCCCGGCAGGAACAAAATGTACAGAGATCTCAAAGAGTTATACTGGTGGCCAGGGTTGAAGCATGAGGTTACTGACTTTGTTGCTTGCTATTTGACTTGTCAGCAAGTTAAGGCTGAGCATCAGTTACCTTCGGGTTTGCTGCAGCCGATAAAGATACCGATATGGAAATAGGAGCTAGTAACGATGGACTTCATTAGTAGGTTGCCTCTAACATCCACTAAGAAGGATTCTGTCTGGGTCATTGTGAATCGATTGACCAAGTCTACACACTTCATCCCGGTTAGGACAAACTTCTCCCTACAGAAATTGACTAAGCTCTACATTTCTGAAATAGTGAGACTACATAGGGTACCTGTCTCGATCATCTCTGATAGGGATCTTTATTTCACGTCTCGGTTCTGGAAGAAGCTCCATGAGGCTCTGGGTTCAAGATTAGACTTCAGTACTACTTTCCATCCTCAGATAGATGGACAGTCAGAGAGGGTGATTCAGATACTAGAGGACATGTTGAGGAGCTGTGTTATCAATTTCTGAGGCAGTTGGCAGGAGTACTTGCCATTGGCTAAGTTTGCCTACAATAATAGCTACCAGTCTAGTATACAGATGGCACCTTAGGAGGCACTGTATGGTCATAAGTGTCGTACTCCCTTATGCTGGACTGAGTTGGGTGAGCGACACATTCTAGGTTCGGAATTGGTTTCAGAAACTGAAGACAAGGTCCGTTTGATTCGAGATCGACTGAAAGCGGCTTCTGATCTACAGAAGTCCAATGCTGACTTAAAAAGGAAGGATATCGAGTATTCTGTAGGGGACTTAGTTTTTCTCAAGGTCTCGCCATGGAAGAAGGTTCTGAAGTTCAGTCGCAAGAGCAAGCTGAGCCCTCGGTTTATTCAGTCATACTGGATTCTGAATCGAGTAGGGCAAATCACATATCAGTTGGAGCTACCTCCAGATTTAGAATGCATTCATGATGTTTTCCATGTCTCGATGTTGAGATGCTACCACTCTGATCCCACGCATATTGTTTCAATTGAAGAGATCGAGGTTAGGCCAGATCTGACTTTCGAGGAAGAGACAGTTCAGATATTAGATCGCGACGTAAAGGTCCTTCGGAAAAAGTCTTCCCCTTAGTTAAGGTACTGTGGCAGAATCATAGCACTGAGGAGGCCACTTGGGAACCGGAGGATTCGATGGGGTAGGGGTATCCTCACATTTTCTGATCAGGTAAAATTTTGAGGCCGAAATTTTCTTTTAGGGGGTAGAGTTGTAACGCCCCAAATTACCTGTATGTGTTTCTGTATTAATTTGACATACAAATATCTGTCTGCTTCAGTCGTTAAGTGTTATGGGTATGTTGGGGAGGTCCCAGGTTCAAGCCACAACTTGGGTAAATTTTGGTACTTTTATGAATAAAGCCTAAACTAGGTTCAAAAGGTTTGTACATAATTATGTGTAAGTTTATATCAGAATAGGGCCTGCTATCTGGTAGATAAGTGGAGTGTTGGTGTGATGAAGGTCTTATGTTCGAGTCGTTACTTGGGCACTACTTTTGCTGCTAATACCGTAGGGGTGTTTAAGGTGGACTGGGATATTGAGTAGTTGCAACATATGTGGTTTAGTGGGAGTAAATCAAGGGAATGGGGAGTTGCCCAAATATTTTGCACTCCCTACCAAAATTCTCTGCAAAAATCCCCCTCTTCACATTCTTTTTCTTTTTTCTTTCAGCCGAATTCCCCTTGCTACCTTTTTTTTGCATTTTTCCTTCCTATTAATCTTAATTTTTGCCCATTTCCCATCGTTATTTCACATATCTGCTTTTGGTGTTTATTCAGTGAGTCTAGAGGTATGTTGTGTTTCATTTTGGTGAAGTAATGGAGTTTTAAGAGTTCATTTTTTTATTAGGGGACAATCAAGGAGCTGTGGGCTGCTTTTCGGGTTTATAGTAGCGAGGAATCATCATTGTTCGTTAAAGGTGAGGCTATCGATAAGTTTTGGAATTGGTCTGTTCAGAATGATTCGATTTAAGTGACTGATTATGGACTCAAAATTCTTAAATATAGGTTCTAGAGTTCTCAAGAGTGATTATGCATCGAAATTGTATCAGGTGTGTACCTGAAAACACAGAAAACAAGAATCAGCGAAAGCTAAAAAGTGAAACTGTTAACGCCACACGGACGTGGGGTCACCTGTGTGGTAATACACGGCCGTGTGATTGATAAACTAGGCCGTGCGAGCATGACACTGGCACATGACAAGACAGTATGATGGCCGGCGAGGCCGTGTGTGAGACACGAGCTCGACCAATTGGGCCGTGTGAGCCACACGGACATGTAGAATTCTGGGCCAGTTTGGGCCGTGTGTGCCATACGCTAGCCACATGGGCGTGTGAGCCCCTTTTTCTAAGATGATCTGTAACGTTACACGAGTCGCTCAGGTCGCCCAAGTCGACTGTGACCGACCGTAGGGTCGATAAGGATTACTGAGACACCTAATTTTATGAGATGACTATGTGATGTATGACTTGAGCATGTTACACTTAGCATGTGCATCTGTTCTGACTGTTTAATCTGATAAAATGCATTATAGCATGTCATGTGTGTACGTTGCATTGCATTGGGGTTGGTTGATGAAGTTGAAAGAAGTATCTCTAAGTCTTTTATAGTCTCTTATCTGGCAGCTAAGCTGCATATTTCTAAGATGTGCCTCATTCGGTACCGTATGGTGTGTAAGGATGGATTGGTATTATATACCCTATATGGTGTGCAAGGATAGGTGGGTCAATTTTATCCCCACATGGTGTGACGGGTTGGATGGAGTTGGTGTGCAGGGCTGGTGGGTGGTACGCTGTTAATCTGTTCTGTTCTGATTCTGTTTCTGAATAGGCTAAGGCCCGAACTGATTCTGTAATGGGCTTCGGCCCAGACTATATTTATGACATCTGATGTGTATTCTGTATGTGTGTATTCTGTATGTGTGTTTTTTGTGGGGATTGCACACTGAGTTTTCAAAAACTCACCCTTTTCTACTTAATCTATTCAGGTAATCCCAGTAGTAGACGGATCGGTGCAGCGGAGGACTCGACAGTGACCCCTGCCACATATACATTTGTTTTACAATTTATATGATTTTACTGCTTTAATTATTATTTTTGGGGTTAATTGATGTAACTTTGGACTTTGGGACTATTTGGTTTTAATTTGGGATTTTGAACTATTAATTATCAGTTTATAAACTGTAATTCAACAAAGCACAGTTTTCTTAAAAATAAACTAAGATTTTTTTCGCAAATAAAAACGATTTCAAAAATCATTTAGTTACAAAATCTTCCGCGTAAAAGAAATGTTTTAAAGCGAATCAATTAGTGCATATTTTCCTGAACTAAGTAAAAGATAATAACTGAAGCAAATTTAATGTATCAAATGTGTTTTCAGAAACGCTCTCATGTGACATCGCCAAATTCAGCCATAACGTCTAGGTTAGGTTTGGGATGTTACAAATATCACCTCTTTGGACATGATCTCTAATGAAATAATGTATTATTTCAATTTCCTTAATTCTAGAATGTTGGATGGGATTTTTAGTGAGACAAATAGCACTAGTATTGTCGCACTTGATGGTAATAGTATCTATATCAATTCTATTGTCTTAAGTTGTTATTTCATCCATAAAACTTGGGCATAACAACTATTGGCGAAAATGTTTTCCGCTTCGTTGGTGGACAATGCAGCACTATTTTGTTTCTTTGAAAACCATGAAATTAACATGTTGCCTAAGAATTAACAAGTACCGGAGGTGCTATTCCTATCTAGTTTGCAGCCTCTAAAATCCGCATCCGAGAAAGCATGCAAGCTAAAGGATGAATCTCTAAGATACCAAAGTCTTAAATTATGAGTGTCTCTAAGGTACCTAAAAATTCTTTTAATGTCTTATAAATGAGATTCTTTTGGACAAGATTAATATCTAGCACACAAGTAAACACTAAACATAATGTCAAGTCTACTTGTGGTAAGATAAAGCAAAGAACCAATCATTGACCTATATAATTTTATATCTACATATTTACCTTCTTCTTCCTTATCAAGCTTTTTAGAAGATCTAATGGGTATAGCTTGTGGTTTGAGTTTGTCCATCACAAACTTCTTGAGCATTTCTCTTGTGTACTTAGCTTGATTGATGAAGATGTCATCCTTCCTTTTCTTGATTTGGGGCCCAAAACAAAGTTTATTTCTCACATCATGCTCATCTAAAATTCACCTTGCGTTAGTTTTGAAAATTCTTAACAAAGAAGATTATTAGTAGCATCAAAAATAATATCATCAACATATATTTGAACTACTAACAAATCATTGTCTTTTCTTTTAATAAAAAGAGTTGTGTCAACTTTCCCTTTACAAAAACCTTTTTCAATAAGAAAATTTGATAGTCTTTCATACCAAGCTCTAGAAGCTTGTTTCAAGCCATATAAAGCTTTTGAAAGTTTGAAAACATGGTTTAAAAATTTTGGATCTTCAAAATCGAGTGGTTGTTAAACATACACTTCTTCATTTAATAAACCATTTAGAAAAGCAATTTCACATCCATTTTATATAATTTAAAATCATTACAGCATTCAAAAGCTAAGAGCATTCTAATGGCTTCCATTCTAGCCATGAGATCATACATTTCATCAAAGTCTATACCTTCCTCTTGAGTGTAACCTTGAGCAACAAGCCTAGCCTTGTTCCTCACTACGTTACCACTTTCATCTAGTTTATTCCTAAAAACTCACTTAGTACCTATAGTAGATTTTTCACAATGTCTTTTTACAATGGTCCATACAATGCTTCTCTCAAATGGATTTAATTCCTCTTGCATGGCCAATATCCAATATTCATCATTTAATGTTTTTTTTTTATATTTTTAGGCTCAATGCATGAGATAAATGAAACAAAATTACATGTATTTCTAAGAGAATATCTAGTAGTTACCCATTTGGATGGATCTCCCAAAATCTTACCATCCTTTACATAATTGTACTCTCTTGGATGATTGATTTACCTTTCCTCTATTGTGAGCTCCTTTAGAGCTTCTTGTGTTAGTTCTTGAGTCTTGTCATTTGATGAATGATCAATTTTATCATTATTGTTTAATATTCCTACATCATCATCATCATCGCAAGTATCCTTTCTAGGAAGAGGGTTAGTATAATCGAAAACAACATGCATTGATTCTTTAACTACTTGTAACACCCTTAGCCCAATCCAATTTACCAAATTTGGATCTCGAGTATTACTACACGAATACAAGCAAAGCTTATTCTACTTATACAAATTACAATTAGTTCACAAGTTAACTTCATACGGATTCAAACTAAATTACACAAATATATATACAATAGGTAGATACAACTGTGGCACAAGATAATTTAATTACAGGAATATCTAAATCGAAATCCTAGTCTATTACAGTTATCTCAAGATATGGTTTTCTAAGTAACATTTCAAACTTTGAACACGCCACCAAACTTACTCTGTATACATAATAACCTAATACGCCATTTCGTTTGATGTAGTCCTGGCATCGTCCCTCTTGGTGTAATCTCATATTCATCCTGAAACAAAGTGTAACTCATGTAATTTCATAAGAACTAAGTGAGAAATGATCTCTTATACTTTAGTCGTCGTTTTCGAAAAGTGTCAAGTAGTTCATCACTGTCAGTTTGTCTTCTTTCATCATCCACTATCTATTACAATGAATGTCACACAAATTGCAAAACATTTTCATTCATTCTAGCTGCTATATCTTAGTCTGAATCCATTACCATCAAATATCAATAACTTTATTCTCTCTGTAATTTCTTGCAACTCATCTTGATCATAGATCCTTACCTGTATTCTTTGCAAACCATTGCTCAAAATTGCTTTTCATACCTAACATTAACTTTTACTACTCTTTTCTATTATTGTTTATAGACAGATGCCCTTCTTCAAATTATTAGACGCAAACTTTATTCAGATTTGTTCTTTCAATGAAAGCTCTTCCATCTCATTATCTCTTCAAACTATCATCTTCAGTTGTTTCTTGAATTTATTTAGTCCTTACCTTGATATCATCAAACACTCTAGCTTAGCATAGTCTTTCTGATCGTGATTAAAGGTCATGCAGGATACATCATGTCGCTTCATACAAAGTCTACCACAAAGGCTAATCTTTCAGAGTTCGCCACAAAGATTTATTCTTTCGTAGTTCACCACAAAGGCTTATTCTTTCGTAGTTCTCCACAAAGGCTTATTTTTTCGTAGTTCACTGCAAAGGCTTATTTTTTCATAGTTTACCACAAGGGCCTATTCTTTCACAATTCACCACAAAGGCTTATTCTTTCCTAACGTGTTTACAACATAGATTTTCCTAAATTCATAATATGTAAGGTTTGCCCATCATTGTCCTGGGACACGGAGAAAACCCCATTGGGTAATCACCATCCTTTAATTCTTTTCAAAGGGTGCCATGGCCATGGGTTTTTCCTTCATAGGTTCATATCAATGTTCGAGTTTTTAGTCCCGACGAACCCCTTTAGACTCCACCACGGTGAACAGACACAGACTCACTTGACAGACTCTTTATATGTTGTTATCATTTAAGACTTAACACTTTAATTCACTAACATGCATCTAAACTAACACTTAACTCATAGCACATAATTCAGGCATAAACATACAACCATACTTTGACATCAATACTCATACACCATCCATTTCACATTCATGTATACAAAACTTAGCATTAATTACCCATGCACCAATCATCATGCATTTAGACTCATCTAATCATTTTGTCAAATGCACAACCAATCTTCATCACTAATCATCTATATACCTCAATCAGATTACCATATTTAAGTCATGAAAGTTCTACATATACTACCTTTGCTCTTGCATAATTTTTCCTAAGTTTTACTCGTCCACTAAACACTCTAGGTCTATCATTGTTCAGTAAATCTTACGCATATGACTCACAAATAGGAGCCAGAGTGGAGGCTCACCTGATACCCACTTACAGTAGCTTGAATACCAGATCCAAACATCTGACTTGAAATCAATACCCATCACTACTCAAAGAACATAGAAACATCATTAAAACTCATTCATATACATTTTACCATCTTTTCAAACATTGAAAACCCCAATACAAAGCCATTTTTCCTTTAATCTTACTGTTCATCAAAGTTAATAGACTTACTCTTTAGGATTCCAAATGCATAACTAAAATACTCACTCAGGATGTGATTAAATCTCCTACTTCAGATCTAATCATTAATTCCAACTCAAAGATAGCAAACTGTATTCAACTTTTAAAGGAAGCCTACAATAACATCCTAATGGGAGGAAAAAGAAAAACTCATTTTCTCAGGCTCATTTAACTAATATATATTTACAGATAAGACCCATGTTCCCGTAGTGAAACTTGACATGTGCCACACTCTTTAAAAAATATCTTTATTAATGGTCTACAGTTGTAGTGTGATTACAAATAAGAATCTAATATAGACAGTATCTAGTTGCCCTAACCAGAAGGTCCCTAACTACTACACTTATAATACAACTAGCATAATAACTTTAATAACATGGCACACTATACCTTAAGCGAGTACTCTTTCCATAATTATATCTTCTCTTGGTTGTTATCTCATTCCAACCAACATGATGATTTGTCATTGAACCACCCTTGACTTAAACATAGTTAAGAATACACTCATTTGGTACGCCAAAGGAAAGTCTTGGGTGAATACTGCACAGCCAAACATATTAATTTGAGTCTACTCACCAAAACAGTGTACATGCCAGAACTGGAGTGTTACACTACTAAAGTTTTTTTTATTAAAGACTCTATAAGCTTCAAATTTTAAATAATAATCAAGAAAAATCCATTCATCACTTTTTGCTTCAAGTTTACCAAGATTGTCTTTATCATTATTTAAAATAAAACACTTACATCCAAAAGGATGAAAATAGCTAATGTTAGGCTTTTTGTTTTCGAAAAGTTCATATGGAGTTTTCTTGAAAATAAGCCTAATAATTACTCGATTAATAACATAACAAGCAGTGTTTGTGACTTTTGCCCAAAAATATTTTGGCAAATTGTTTTCACAAAGCATGGTTCTAACCATTTCTTTTAAAGTTCTATTTTTCCTCTCAACAACTCTATTTTGTTGAAGGGTTCTAGGTGCAGAAAAATTATGACTAATACTATTTGAGTTGCAAAAATTATCAAAACCAAGATTTTGAAATTCAATTTAATGATCACTTCTAACACTAGTGATAAATTAGTCTTTTCCATTTTGATTAGTTTTTGGAAACATGATGAATTTTTCTAAATTTTCATCTTTAATACTTAAGAAAAGAACCCAAGTAAATCTATATTAATCATCTATAAGCACAAAAGCATATTGTTCTCGACCCAAGCTAGTAACCCTAATTAGTCTAAAAAGATCAATGTGAATCAATTGTAGAACACTACTTGTAGATAAACCATTAATTGGTTTAAAAGAAACTCTCTTATGTTTGCTTTTAACATGTTCATCACAAACTCTATCTAAGTTAAAATCAATTTTTGGCAATCATATTACTAAGTTATATTTAGCCAATTTATACAATATGCTCATACTAGCCTGTCCTAATTTCTTATGCCGCAACAAAGAAATATTCTCATTTTTAGTCATAAGGAAAACTTTTGAATCATGCAAGTTTTTTAAATGCACCATGTATGTATTTCCTATTCTATGACCAACAAGCATAATCTTATTAGACACAATGCGAATTGCTTTACATCCATTTGACTCAAAAATGACATTAAAACCTTTATCACATAATTGACTAATAACTAGAAGATTATGCTTAAGACTGTTAATATTAAAACATTTTCAACAAAAATTGAAGAGTTTTTACCAATAGAGCTAATTCCTTCAATAAGTCCTTTGGAGATGTCACCAAAGGTAACTTCTCCTCTACTTTTTGGCTTCAACTCGATAAAATGGTTCTTGCTACCGGTCATGTACCTTAAGCATCCATTATCAAGGTACTACGAGTTTTTGCTTGAATTTCTTACCTTGAAGTAATGCTCATTTTCCTACAAACATAAAATTAATTTTTTTTTATTTTTGATACCCAAATTCTTTTGGGTCCATAAGCATTAGTTTCCAAGATTCTACTCCCTTTAGGTATCCATTTAGAAAGGATATTCTTATCTTGAGTAGTTATGAATCCTTTAGGGACCCATACACTTTTAACAATTTTTCCTTTGTAAAAACTTGAGGGACCTCTATGTTTATAGTAATTAAAGCTTGATTTAACAAAGTTTTCTTTTGAGCTTTCTCCCTTTTTAAAACCTTTTGGAGAAACTTCGTTACATAAAGCTTTTTATTTTCAAGCAACTCAAGTTGCTTTTGATGATTATCATGAACTTTTGAAAGAAAATTATGCAATTTAGAATTCTTTTTATCAAAATCATTTATAATTGCTTGCATATCATTTATTTTACTTTCAAGTTCATTATTGGCCTTGGAGAGTGAAATATTTTCATCTTTAATTTTAAAATGTTTTTATTATATTTTGAAATCATAATTTCAAACTTCAAGCCTAATTCATCTTAGGCATCTTGTAACTCACCAAAAGAATAAGAAATTGAGCTAAAAGAGTTTAGAACTTACCTTGGAATCTTCTATGGCCATAAGGCAAAAGTAGGATTCTTCTTGTTCTTCATGAGTGACCTCAAGCTTGTCTCATATCTCCTTGGCATTAGAACAAGATGACACCCTATTGTACTCATCCAAACCAAGTGCACAAAATAGAAAGTGCATGGATTTAGCATTGAGCTGTACATTCTTTTTATCTTCTTCAATCCATTCTCTCTTACTCTTTGACACTAATTGTTCCTTATTTTTGAGAAATGGAGAGACCATCCATGATGATATCCCAAGCTGCAAGATCATTCGCTTGGATGAAGAGTATTATTCTTATCTTCCAATAAGAGTAATTTGCTCCATTAAAGTATGGAGGCTTTGAGATGGACTGAGATTCTTCATGGAAATCTGATCTAGAAGTGGACGTCATAGTTATAGAATGTGTTGATGACTGTTTGAGCTTTTCTAATGATCATCTCTTGGTTGTTAAACCATCTTTAGGGACTAGCTTTGATATCAATTGTTAACTCGATTAATCATCGAAAATAGCCAAGAGGGGGTGAATTGGCCTTTTAAAAATTTTGTAGAAGCTTGAAAGAAATGATAGAAAAATTGGACACAATGATTTATAGTGGTTTGATCCCAATTGCCTACTCTACTACCTTAGCTTTCCACAACTAAATATTTTCTCAAATTCACTAATTTGATCAACCTTTAAGGACACGGTTTAACCTTAAAACTCCCTTAAGATTGTTACCCAAATCTTAAGACACAAACCCTCTTAAGAGAAACAAATAAGCAAATAAAAATAATCCTCACAAGATTAGGATGTTTGCCACTTAAGCACAAATACAAGGAAAACACTTGAGCGGTAGAAAATACAATGAATGCTCACAAGTTTTTATAAGAAGAAGATAAAGAATTGAAGAACAAAGTGATTTGTAATGGATTTTTTATGCATCTTGAAGCACTTGATCTACTGTAATCTCATTTGTTGTGGTAGAACCTTTAGAAGCTAGTATTTATATTCTCTAATTGATTTCCAGCCATTAGGGAGGAAAATACCAGATCATTAAATTCACCTACAACAAAAGGTATCGATACTTTTTCTACAAGTATCGATACTATTAGTATTTAATGTCTGTTTTAGTGACCGTTAAAGTTAGTTTACAATTATACTAAAGACATTTTATTGATACTTGGTAAAAGGTATTGATACTTTTTGAAAAGGTATGAATACTTTTTATAATTGTTTGAAAAATCATCAAGTTAGAATGCAAAAACGGTATCGGTAAAAATAAGATAAGTATCGATACTTTTTGAAAGGTATCAATTGTAACAGCTCATTTTTTAGTGGTACTGAAACCGGTGGTTTTAGAACTCCGTATTCCAATAATTAAGTCAGTAAATATTATTTAATAAAATTTACTGGTTATTATAGTGTTTTATTGAATTTTGAACGAATAATTTTTGTTAATTGGTCAGTTAGTCAAGGTACAAGTGGTGTGTACTGAAAGTTAGTGGTTTTAAAAAATGAGGTATCGGGACCTCATTTTCATAAACCGAGCTCATAAATATTAGTGTTGAATGTCTACAGAGCTATTATACAAGTGGATTAAAATTTTGTTCAGTAATTTTGATGTTTGGATAGTTAATTAAGGTAAAACCACTAAACCGTAAAAGCTGTAAAAGTTAATTGCTATTGGTTTATGTATTAAAAGGTTATAAAAACATGAAATGAGGGTCTTAAAAGGAAATTCAACCATGATATATTATAGGATGGTATTGTGGTGAATTATAAGTTAAAATAATGTTTAATTTATAAAGAAAAAATTAAATTAATATAAGTTAAATAATAAAATAATATAAGTGATAAAAACAAAGGAAAAGATACCATCTTTTTTTTTTATCATCTTCAACCAAAGCATTAAAAGAAAAGTTTGGAAGCCATATTTGAATGCTTCAAAGGTTAAGCCATTTGTATGTAACTACTATTCGGGTCCATTTTTCGTAAATTTTATATTTTTGAGATTGTTGTAATTTAATCTGGCTAACCTAGAGACTAATTTGTGAAACTGTCATAGATTTTAATAGTTTCCATTATTTCTATTTGAATTTTTTAGATGTTAATGATAAGTTTATAAGATTGGTTGTTAAATAGGACTATTTTGTAAAGTAAATTTTGTTAGTTTTCAACTTAGGGACTAAAATGATAATATTTTGAAATTTACATGGAAATTTATGTAATTTTTTAATGTAGAGGGCTGAAAATTAATAAGGATAAATTCGGATAACATGTTTTGGGCTAAATTGTGATAAATGTATAAGTTTCAGTTTTAGGGACAAAATTGCATAAAAGGTAAAAGTTTAGGGTAAAATGTAAAATATTATTAAAGGGTAAAATGCGTGTATTTAGATATTTTAAGGTATTTGAAATAGTTAATTGAGTTAAATTATAATATAGATTAAGAAACGGATCAACCGATCGATAAACGCGAAAAAAGGAAAAATTGCCTAAAAATCCTTGGTGTCATATTTGTTCCCTATTTTAATTAGGTAAGTTTCTTATGAGATGTAATTTGTTAACGACTATTTATTATTGTGTTATTTAATTGATTAATAGTTAATTGTTGTAATATGATTATTGTTGCTATCGAAAGAACTATAGTGTAAAATACAAAATATGTGGCTAATACGAATAGAGATATGATATGAAATGGTTATGAAATATTAATTTGTTAAAGTTACAAATATAAGGTTATTTGATACGGGAATGGAAATAAATAAGTGTCTGGTTATTTGATATATGTACGAAAATTTTCAAAAGAATAGAAAGATTAAATACGTATAAAAGGCCCGTGTGAACTTAGTGAATAACTAGGATACAAAGGACATGTCATTAGGGTCTTTTATAGTAGGTATTATGTACCAGTGGTGGATACCTTACCGATGGCTAAGATCTTGCATGTATTGTGATTCTTCATAACTCGTGTAAGCAGCATTGTGTAACAGTTAATGTCTTGATTTATTGGATACCTTATTGATGGATAAGATCTTGCATATATTGTGGATTCTTCACATCTCGTTGGAATAGCATCGTGTAACGGTTAATGTCTCGATTTAGTGGATACCTTGCCAATGGTTAAGATTCTACATGTATTGCGGATTCTTCATAACTCGTGTGAGTAGCATCTATAATGGTTAATATATGATTCACAGCTTGTGTAAGCACTTTCATTCACAACTCATGTGAGCATTACTATCCCATGGATCCAAGGTATATTTGCTATAGCTCTCCAAGCGATAAAATTAAATGTGATATAAAATGAAATTGTTTAAATAATGTAAATACTAAATCAAAAATGGAACACATGAAAATGAAATGGTTTAAATGTTGCACTTGTTGAACTTTTTTATATAGATTAAATTGTATCGTTGAAAATGTTATTTGATTCATTTGTGATAATCTCACCTGTTGTTATTAAATTGTGGTAACAGGGAATTGCTAAATAGCTAGTCCATTTAATTAAATGTGAACTGAGGTGAGTTATAATGTTTTAAGTTGTGATTGATAAATGAGCAAAAAACAATTTGAGTTATAATTGGACAATTGTGTTTTGGATCGTATTAAAGATAAATGGCCATATTATAAGACTATGCAATTTAATATATTAGCCTCTGGAAGTGTTAAGTGATGAACGTGTAACACCCCAAACCCGGTCCAGACGTTACGGCCAAGTCTGGTGTGTCATATTGAAGTATTTTTCGAAAATCGTGCTTTCATTGAAAACCCTTGAAGTTTTAAAAACTCTTACCGTTAAACTTAGCTTGTCTTTTCCAAAACGTGATTTATTAAAATAATCCTCCCTTTGCAAACATCGTTAAAACCTTTGTAAAAGTTTTATGAAAGCTTATAAACCCTTGTAGTTTGCAAAAACATGTTAATTTTGAAAACGGTTTAAGTATCAAATAAATTTGACCTTTTTCGTTAAGACTTAAAGTGAATGGAAGCTGGGCACCAGGTAGGATTCCAGAAAAGAGGAGGTGAGTCGAATAGACTGCTTAAGTACCAAGCTCTTCTTGGATCCACTCTTAGACATGCACACTACCATTGCCACACTTTAACTATTTGAAATATTTATCTACAAGATCATTTAAAATTGCGGAAGCTTTGCTTGGTTATCGTGTTATTTTGAAAACAAGTAACTTTTATAAAAATCGCGTCTTAAAATCATTTATTTGTAACTCGATTTAAATAATATCCTACGTAAGCTAAAACCAATTTAAATAAGTAAAGAATAAAAACCCAAAATAAAAGTAATTAAAGAGGCCCTTTTTACAACCCAAAACCAGAAATAAATAATTAAATCTAAATTCAAATAGGTAACTTAATTAGAAATCCAATAGTCCAGTCCATGTGGCCACTCTGAATCCCTCCCAGCTCCAAGTCCACCAATCTAAGGCTCACCTGCAAGGATGGAAGGAAAAAGGGGTGAGTTTGGAAAACTCAGTGTGTACAGAAGCCCATCCAAAGCCCAAGTCAACTCAAGCCCATTGGGCCTAAGCCCTAACAGTAACATCAGATACTGGGCCGAAGCCCTATACAGATAACAGATACTGGGCCAAAGCCCTATGACAGATAATGGGCTGAAGCCCTATTCAGATAACAGTTTGGCCCATAGGCCCATAACAATACAGAACAGTAAACAGTATGCATGCAACCCAATTGGGGAGACTACTCAACCCACCAACCGCTACACACCACCCGTACTAGCCAACACACCACGTGGGGAGACTACTCGACCCACCCATCCGCTACACACCACAAAATTTGCAGCGAGGCTGCCAGATATTGTGACAGAGTCACCAGATACAGATATTGTGGCGAGGCCACCAGAACAGATATATGTGGCAAGGCCACCAGAACAGATATATATGTGGCAAGGCCACCAGATTGCAGCGAGGCTGCCAGAACGCTTCCTCCATCATAAACCCAAACCCCATGCAGCAGGCATACATGCTATGACATATAACATACAGAATCACATGCATCAGATATATACATATGTTATGAGATATGACATGCAGAAACAGAAAATCATACATTTCATACAGAATTTACCCTAGGGGTATAAAGGTCATTTTACACTTAGGGGTAAAATAGTAATTTTCCATACTTAGGGGTATTTTAGTACTTGTTCCAATATTACGAGTTTTATGCATGTTACAGTCACATATAAGCTTTAGTTCCATCTTAGTAGTCAATTTAACAGATTTTAACAATTTTAGTCACTGGGCCCTAAAACTCCTAATGGGCCCTACAGTGTCTATTTAGCAAATTAAGCCCATTCAGCCCAAATTTCCTATCTAGCTACCAGTTTTAGCAGTTCCGATACTACAGTCTAATAGAACACATTTATTTCCTATTTTTACCTATATGGACCCGAAAGCATGTGAGCCCATGTTCGGCCCATCGAGACCCAACTTATCGAGGTGCGCAAAATTGCACACTCAACTAACTTACCACTTACGGTTACAGATCTCAGGATTTCCAATCATCTTGTGAGCATTCGCACCCTCACAAGCCCACATAATACCAACTTTTCGGTTACTTGGCCTTTGCCGAATTAGACTAAAGAAGGGTTCGATACACACCTGATTACGACGAACGATGATGATATCTGCTCCAACTCAATCCTATATTCGATTACTAAAACATTAGACCACGAATCAATGATAACTAAATTTAACATACTCTTACCATATTCGGGCATCCATGAACAAGGCCCTAAATCCTTACCTTTGCTGAAGTTGATATCCAAATCTGGATCTGAACGCTCCACTGATCCAAGCCCTTAGTCAGCAACCTTTAACCCTTACAAACACAGAGTAAAATAATTGGTAACAGCCCCTTAAAGCCTTAGGCACTATTTCGACAACCTCCCTAAACACATAGGGATTCCAACTTTTCCAAATCCCAAAAATAAGAATAGATCACAGTCAAGTCATTCATATCACCAACTTATATCCATGGTCAAACTAGCCCAATCATCACACAAGTTAGTCATTTACCCACGAAGGGCAAAATAGTCATTTAACACCTAGGGGCAAAATGGTAATTTTACCCCACAGGGGTATCTTGGTAATTCTACCCTACAGGGATATTTCAATAGTTCTAATTTCATAACCAATCATGAATGATTGACCAGAGCATTGATACAAATAATATCCAAATACCAAATTCGTCCCCTATAGAACTTTCGCAAAGCAAAAAAACCTCTTGGGAAGATCAAAGAAAAAACATGTTCTTCTTCTACCCTACAGGGATATTTCAGTAATTCTACCCTAAAGGGGTATTTCAGTAATTCTACCCTAAAAGGGCATTTCAGTAATTTCACAAATCAAGGGTAAAATAGTAATTTTACAGATCAGGGGTAAAACGATAATTTTACAAATCATGGGTAAAATGGTAATTTTACAAATCAGGGGTAAAATGGTAATTTTACAAATCAGGGGTAAAATGGTAATTTTACAAATCAGGGGTAAAATGGTAATTTTACAAATCAGGGGTAAAATAGTAATTTTACAAATAAGGGGTAAAATAGTAATTTTACAAATCAGGGGTAAAATGGTAATTTTACAAATCAGGGGTAAAATAGTAATTTTACAAATCAAGGGTAAAATAGTAATTTTACAAGTCGAAGGTATTTCAGTAATTCGGTAAACTAAAGCATTCTAAACAGAGATAACAATGCAAATGGGCCTAGGGCCCATTCTCGGCCCAAATAGGCCCACACGCTCGTGTGGCCCTTTTATCCCAAATTTAGCTACAGATATGCGATTCACCTAGTCTAGTCCAATATTTACTATACAATTAAACAACTTGTCCAAATGGCCCCGTAGGCCCATTGGGCCCACATGGCCCCTTCGGCCCATCGCAGCCCGAAGTAGCTCCTCACCTGCTCTCATGTTAGCTTTCCAATGTGGGATTCTCCATCAATCCCCCCAAAATTAAAGCATTAGCAAAATAATCAACCTTTGCGTGCAACGGGATTCGAACCAAAGTCCTCTCAGTAACCCTGTCATGCCATCACCACTCGGACACAAGCTCCTTTGTGTCATAAGTCCAACACATTTAACTTTAAAGCTCACCTACTTGCTTCCAGATTTATTTAAAAGAAAAACCAAAATAAATTGCAAGAGCCAAGACTTGAACCTTGGACCCCTTGCTTCCTTGTCCCCTAAGTGGCGCTACTTTGCCACTACACCACATTCCTTTTTTGTGTCTTATTACACACATAATTCCTTACAACTCCTCTTTTCCAAGTCCTCTATTCCTTAAGTCCAAAAATCCAAGAATTCCCCGGGTTTCTAACCAACACTTGGGCCTTCCATAGGCCCAATAACACACTCCAAACACGAATTACACATCCATATATCAAAATTTCAACATTACACCAAATATCACAAAAATCTCGGAATCCCAGAAATTAGCCCAAGACTTTTCCCCACACTATGAATCCTTCGCAGTTCACTGAAATACCATATTAACCCATTAATAATAACCTTCCATAACAGAATTCAACACATCAATAATTTTATTTCGAACTATCTCACACCCGCACCCAGGCCAAAGGCCCAATACTTCTAGGCCCAGATTCAGGGTGTTACAGAACGTGTGAATGTAATAGGATGGAAAATGATATATGTACTTGTTACATTAGGTTTTCATAATTTAATTATAAATTTTTTGAGATACGTTAAATGAATTTCATTCAAGCTTACTAAGCATTTATAATGCTTATCTTGGTTACTTTTATGTCCTTGAATAGGTTATTTTTCAGAATGCATCGATCGGATCAACTTGAAGCTCACACTATCCAATATTTGATTCGGTAATCCTTATTTATTCCAGATTCAGTTATATGCCATGTATATAGGGTTGTATTTGTGTTCAAGTTATTTTGGATGTTCATGATCTTGGTATAACGATGTTGATGATGTTGGATGATTGTGTATTATTATGAGAAATGAAGTGATATGTGAATAGCTTTTTGAAATGTGTTTTACTCAAAGTAATGGATATGCACATGTAGTAGGTGTTTTAAAAGTTCATATGTATATATATTTATGTTGTGTTATGTTTTGGCTATATAAATATTGTTGTGGTGCTTTGTTTTATTAGTACTTTTAGCTTATAAATATGTACAAGTATATGTAAGTGGTTTTGGTCATTTTTGTAAGCTTCGTTTGGAATGTGATGAGGTGCAATGGCTTTATTAATAAGCTTATGTAACACCCCTAACCTGTAACTATCGCCAGAATAGGATTACAGAGCATTATCGGACTTAACACTTAAACGATCACACAATTCAAATGGTTGTGTCTCATACGGCCAAAAAACACAATCGTGTTACAAGCCGTGTGGACATTCAAAATGGGATCATATGACCATGTCCCAGACCGTGTCCTACCCCGTGTAACTCTCTAACTTGTGTCACACGGCCAAACACACGCCCGTGTGACTAGCCCATGTAACTCACTGACTTACTTTCGTTAAAAATTATAGGGGACACACGGCCGTGTCACCTAATCGTGTGTCACACACGGCTGAGACACACGCCCATGTCTCTACCTGTATGGACAAAAATAGGCTATGTTCCAAGCCACATTTCTCACTCAAACTTGCATCAACTTAGGCATTCCAAATAGCATATATCTACAGCCAAATTAGACATTCAAACCAACTAAAATCAAGCCTAAAACATGCAATTACAACACCATTAAACCAATTACTATCAAGCATCACAATTGACCATAATAGACATGCCATTATCACCTCCAAAAGTTACCTAATTAATCACTTGCCTATATGCATCTTTATACCCAAAACATGACATATAAAACAATTCATCAATTCATCCAATAGGTACCAAATTACAAATTCACAACCAAGGCATTCACATATCAATATATCAACACATTACACAAGGCTAATTACACTTATATGTACATACCAACACATATACCAAATCTAGCCAAATCACATGGCTAATTACATATCAAAACCTATAAGCTTCATTAGCCAATAGACCTGTACATGCCATATAACCAAAATACATTGAGTCTAAAAGTACCAAAACAACGACTAGATAGTGTGATAAGATCTCTGATGACTTCCAATCCGTGCGAGCTTCCGAATCACTATAAAAAACGGAAAAATAAACAAAGTAAGCTATAAAGCTTAGTAAGCTCATATGGCTAATAAGTACAATTTACCAATTCGTTCACAATTTAAAGAAGTATAAGTAAATATAGATAAGCATCATTCAATCCAACAATTAACACATTACCATAACCATATGAGTCATATATGCATTCATCAACTATCACTTACTTGTCGAACTTATCACGAGTACCTGAACTGATCCATATCTTCCCTTATATCCTCATACTATCATCTTTGCCCATTGAACCATTTGGAATAATATCGAATACTCGGTTATCTCACACACTAAGTGCCATATACATGGTTAAACCACCTCTATCACATAACACATATTAATGATCACTCTTGAGCCATCAATAGGTCTGCTCACACAAGCTGTCGGTCAAGACGTAGCTACACGGTGCTGCTCACACAAGCTATCAAGTAACTGCAACACGTAAACTCAACCACCGGTAGGACATACAGGACCAACACCCAAATCACATAATCACGATAACCCCTAATGACATGTCATTTGTATCCTATCTATTCCTAATGTTCAAACGAGATCTATTCTCGATCGATACCTTGTCGATAACTTTCGCAATGTCATTTATCACAATTACGTAATTTAAGGATTTAAACACATGTAATATAAAGCTTATTAATCATACGAACTTACCTCAAATTCAAACGACTAAAAAATGACTGTTTAGTCTGAAACTTTATCTTTTCCCTGGTCTAGATCCATACGTTGCTTTTCTTGATCTATATAATCGAATTTAACTACTTTAATTCATATTCTATTCAATTTAATCTAATTTCACATTTTGATAAAATTACTATTTTACCCGTAAACTTTTAACTTCTTTACAGTTTAGTCCTTATCTCATAAAAACGTAAATTCATGCAATTTAACCTTAACCCATGCTAGCTGAATTTCACTTAAGCCCATAACAGCCCATATATTTCATTTATTCATACATTTTACCATAAATTTTACACATTTATCAATTTAATCCATAATTGACATTTTCACTAAAAATCACTTTACAAAAGTTGTTTAACTATCACTAAACTTTCATTTTCATCCATCAAACATCAAAAACAACCAACACACATTCATGGCAAAACTCTAAAATTTTAACAATATTGCAAATTAGTCCCTGGCTAGCTAGATTAAGTTACAACGACCTCAAAAACATAAAAATCATTAAAAACGGGATAAATTCACATACCATGCAAAGAAAAGACTTGGTCGAACCCTAACTAAAAACAATGGAGTTCTCTTCCTCTTTTCAATCAGTTGAAGACAAAATAAAAAGATGAAACATGTTTTAATTTTGTTTTGTCTTAATTTACTTACTAAATTACCTTTTTGACCCTGTTTATTAACTTAAAAATTTACTAAATCTTACCCATAATTGTCCACTAACATTAAGAATGGTATAATTACCACATAAGGACCTTCACTTTAAGGTTCTATAGCTATTTGACACCTTTAGCTAATAGAACACAACTTTTACACTTTATGTGATTTAGTCCTTTTTCACAAATTAAACACTCAAACGAAAAAATTTCTTAACGAAATTTTCATACGACTCTACTATCATGCTGTAGACATTAAAATAATAATAAAATAAATTTTTGCACCTCAGATTTGTGGTCCCAAAACCACTGTTCCAATTTTACTAAAAACAGGCTGTTGCAGCTTATGTTTGTGGGTTGGTGATTGATAAATCTGAACTTGTATATGTTTGATTTGATGTGCCAATTATGGCATATTGGTTAGGCACTTAAGATGTATGAATATGTGATGATTTTGATATGTTTTGATGAGTTTTAAACAAGTTTGAACACAATTAGTTAACACAGCCATAACCTATGGTTCTGCACAGCTTTGAGCTATCACACGGCCATGTAACCCCATGTTTTGCATCTTCACCCCATTTTTCTAAAATGTTATAATTAAGAATTTTCTTCATTTTCAATTGTTTTATAGCTATAATATGTTTGATTTAACACCGTTAGGACATGAATGACATGATCTTAATTGTGTTTAATTTAATTAATAATTGTTATGAATATTTTGATTCGATATAGCATGATTTTGTTCTGTTTTGTATTGTAGATTCTTATAATCTTAATTCGATGATGAAAATAGGTGAGGGGTGTTATATTGATAATTTTTGTAGGGAACAGTTTTTCAATCGATTTAAAAATGTTTGAATTGAGTTAGTTTAAATCGTTTTTGAACTTCGTCCAAAATTTTTCTTAGTGTTCAAAACATTTTCTAAGATGTTTGGAAGTCTTGAAATGATTTTTATACTTTGAATTTTATTATTTCTTTGTCTAAAAACATACTTTATTCAAAAGCATTTTTATTTGTTATATCAAAACAATTCATTAAATAAAACTAGTTTAACAGAAGTCGAATTGCATAAATAGTCTCGATTTTTTTTTATTGTTTTCACACTATTTGTTTATTGGTATTTCAAATCAATTAATTTTTTATATAAATATATTTAAAATTAAGATATAACATTTTTAATTGAAATATAAGAATATGAAACGTATAAATTAATGGAATGTATAAATTAATGGCATGTAAGTACACGTCGCTTTAAGAAGTTAAACCAAATTTAAAATATGGGGAAACAATTAAGTAAAAAAAATATGTGTAAACTACATCTAAGGTTATTCTAAAATAGGGTTTATTCTATTTTGGTCACTTTAAATTTTTTTCTCAATTTAGTCACTCTGGTTAAGATAATTATTCGAACTAATCGCTACCTTTAAAAATTGCATTAATCCACTAACGAATTGTTGACGTGACACATTAGATAATTAAATGACAATACGTGGCACATTTTTTTTACTTTTAATTAAAGCTTAGAAACTTCTCTGTAATTACGGGAATAGGTTGTTTTTGATAAAATGCTTCTAGCTTGTGTTGTCTTTAGGGAAAACTCAGAAAAACACTACCAGCTAGAAGCGTTTTTTCCCACTGACTAGTAAAGCGCTTCTAGCTAAGGCATTCCCCCCTAACGGTCACTTCCAATGACTATTTTAAATAGTTGTTGCCCCCTTCCCAATCAATAAAAAAACAATAAACCCCTACTAATTTCTCATATTTCTCTCTTAAATCTCTCAAATCCACTTTCACCATCGATAGTATTATACCCCCGATCATATTTGAATCCAACTTCGGATGATCCAGTGATACACATGCAACCCCACGAGCATATTAAATTAAATGGAACTTTACCTTAATCCTAATTAATAAAACCTTAAAAACCCTAAGCAACCAAAAAACTATAATAAAACACAGGGGAAAACGCATCTATCGATAGTATTATGCCCGTGATACTGTACCAGTGGCAGCACATGTATGTAGACCGATAAACTTCTTTATAGTCCACAAATTCATCTTTTTTATTGACAAAGACCATGATTTTCCATGTGAATCTATCATCTCACATTGTACACTTGGCCTTGAACTTCTCAGATTTGGATTTAACCACGTGGAAGTTAACCCATTCTCGATGTTGTTTCGTTTCACTACAGCTAGAAATCCATCTTTAGTGGAAAACTCCCCGCCCACTTCCAATTCACCCGAATCAAATGAAAAACTTGCATGGCCTGGCCTCCTATGTGGTAGCTCTGTAACTCCAACAAATCATCTACTAATAGATCGACATATGCATGTGGGCTGGAAGGAGTACGCCGTGAATCATGGATCTTCTTCTTTTTCATCTTCACCCCATTTATCGTCCTCTAGTTCAATTGGAACAGGCTCTAGTTTAAAAAATAATGCAACTTTTGAATCACTGACATCAGGCTCCCAGACTAGATCCACATTGGATTCATTGCCATTTTCATTCTTGAACCCACCAACATATGTCGTGTTGGATGTCCTCTCGTCGATAGATGTCGTAGGGAGTAATCATCCCTTCTTGTGTATGTGTCGGAACGTCCAAAATCACATGTCGATTGCCAACCATTGGAAGTTATTGCCATTCCCCAATAAGTATTCCCAACGTTGAACATCGACCCACCGAGGTTCATGTCCCACCCATGTCGTGCAAAGCTCATGTATTCTGTTTTACAACTAAAACCTGATTGTTTAGTGTTCTGCCTCCCACGATTGAAATCTAAGGCTGAGACGAATGAGTGTATTCCCATTGATGATTTCAGGATATCATAATAGGAACTTTCTAACAAAGTGGTTAGACTATCGGTATTTTCAACCGTTCTCGCATCTCAAACAGGAAGAGATGTTGACGACCAAATGCCCTCATCTAGCCTTGAAAATTCCACATATAACTCGAGAAATAGTGATCCACTATCGATGTGCATTTGCACCATCACCTTCAAGCCCCGAGCACCTTTGATATTGAAAGCGTCATATCTCACGGGATAGATCGAAGCACAAAATAGATACTTAATATACGATGCTCTCATTCTTGTAGATCCAACAATTTTTTGACTAATTCTTTTTCGAAGTTCTGGCAACTCTATGTTCTGATTAAAATCTAGTCACGTTATGTTCTTTGATAAAAAACCACGCCGTTCTCAGTGTCACGGACCTCACCGTCATAATAAATAATAGCACTAATTCGTCCACCTATTTTTAATCAAATTACCTATCGAGAGAAGTTCGAACAAAAATGTAATACCCCTAACCCTTATCCGTTGCCGGAATAGAGTTATGGAGTACTAGCGGACTTAATAGATCAAATACGACCATTTCAAATCATTTAGCATACATGTAATAAATTAATCAAATTGTCCCTGTTATGAACCTTCGAGGCCCAAAATATGTGATAGAAACAAATTGGGACTAAACCGAGTACTCAAGAAATTTTTTGCGAAATATTAAAAATTTTCAAAGCTGCAAGGTTCACACGGCCATGTGTCAACCGTGTGTCCCACACGGCCCAGTCATGCCCGTGTGTCTGGCCATGTGAACACAAAGTGTACCTTAAACAACAAGTTTACCATACCTTGCAATCTTGAACACCAACTCAAAAACCATTTAATTCAACCAATCCAAACATAATCAAATACATTTAAAGCATGTCAAAATAATCAATCTAGATGTCTAACCAATATACCCTCATAGGTATATTATCAAAGCATTTCAATAGAATACCATTCCAAAACCAAATTGAAAACATGTCCACTTTAATCAAATTTTACCCTATTCATGAACATTTACACTCTAATATAAAACATGCCAAATTATAGTTTTAACATAACACATACTCATAAGTATAAAACTAACCAATATCAACTTGTAAATCTTATTTACAATCAATCCATATAATACTTAATGTTTAGACACCCCAGGTACATGCTGACACAAAAAGAAACAACATCCCCCCGTTTTAAGTTTGGGATCGTTGATGGATGCTGAATCGGTAACCTGACTTTAACCTAACCTACACATGGAAGACAAACCGTATGCTGAGTATAAACTCTGTAACATCTCAAACCTGGCCTAGAAAACTGGACCGAATTCGGAATGCTACATTGATCACCAAAGTGATCATGAGAAAATACTACAAAAACGAGTTGCTCCAAATCCTATTTCCAAAAATGTTTATCTCAAAACAAATCAAAAACGTTTAACAAAAATAAAAGTACGAACAAAAGTTCAAAACAATAATTGTACCATAGTATTATAAACCTTTACAGTTCAAAACCAAATGTAAAAACTAGAACTCACAAACTGTTCAGTTCCTACTCACAAGCCTGTCCGAGACCTCCGCGTACTGAGTCCAGCATCTAGAAACCAAGACTGTACCTGAAAGGGGAAACAGATGAGGGGGTGAGCTACCCGAGCTCAACGTGAGACCAAACCAGTTAAACTACAGATGCAGAAATAGGAAATCAGAAGCAAACCAGAAACAGAACCTACTTATAGACAGATGACAGTTAGGCAAATTCATCCAAAATCACATACACATACTATATGTAACTTTACAGTCATATAGCTCATTCAAACACAATAGCAATAGTTCTCAACGAATACAATCTGGGCCTAAGCCCCTTTTCAGAATCAGTATCAGGTTGGGCCTTAGCCCGTCTTAGTATAGTAGCAGTCAACTCTACAGAATTCTCTTAGGCATGAGTGCCTTTCAGCCAATTAGTCATTCACAAACAGTCAATCAGACGTATCAAACAAACAATATAGTTACATTCAATCACAGTAACACATTCAGTCAATCAGATTCAACCAAATGCATATGAGTGCAGATGAGTTACAAAAATGCACCCACCCATCTAGCCAACACACCTCTCTATCCAACCCTACATTTACTATGGGGATTTAATCAACCCACCCATCCCTACACTTACAATTAACACCGGTTGCGGCACTAAACAAAAATTTGTAGTTAAGCTGCTAGTATATTAGGCTTAAGAGCCTTTCAGTACAGTTCCTCAGATATATCACCCAAGGTTGCCTGGCAACGATGATTATCAGTATTGTCCACGACCTTCAGGATATTGGGATTATCAATGTGCAAACAGACTGCCAGTCTTGTATATAACGCAGCAATGCTAGCGTATAAGCTGTAGGTACAATGCGAAATATCATGGTCCATACATGCAATATGAACTTCTAGATCAGATAATAGTATGTAGCACAGCTAACGTACGTACGGTACGGTGCAATACGGTAAACTGCTATACCATCTAAATGATGTCATCCCGGGTTGCCCTGCAACGATGATCATCTATGCAGTTGAACTGCCAGATCAAATCAATATTCCTTCTCTTCCAACTCCCAACCCATAATGGTTTATGCAAATAAATAAGTGCAAATGTATGAATGCAAATGCACCAACTCAGAACACAGTTTCAAACAGTCATTCAGAAACAGTTATTTGGAAACAGTCATTCAGAAGTAGTCAATCGGTTTCAAAAATGTGCACACTTATACACTCAGATTTGGTCTCTATAATTTCATACAACCAAATGTAAGTAGTACATAATCAAAGTTAGAACAAAGTCGTGTTCACCCTCAGTAAACTTAATCGAAGGGCTGGATCACATAGATTCGCAAAGGTATTCGATTTGTCCCAAATCAGAATTTGGCAAGTTAGGGCCACATGCCTATGTGCTCCAGCCATGTGGAGTAATCTAAGCCGTATGGGGATCCAAACGCCCGTATAAAGGGTAGCACACAACCGTGTGATAGAGGCATACGCCCGTGTGGTGCAGGGATATGGTGTGTGAACAGGCCGTGTAACTCACTGTCTAATTTCTCTAAATTCAAGTGTAGGGCAGACACGGCCATGTGAAGGTGTCACATACCCGTGTGGCCATCAGACACGGCCGTGTGTCCTAAAGTATAAGCCCGTGTGGAATCCCTAGGCCCTAAAATCAGTCAAACGGCCGTGTGTCCTGGAACACACGCCCGTATGGAAACCTTAATTTCCTAAATTGGTCACACGGCCATGCGTCCCATAACACACGTCTGTGTGGAAGCCTTAATTACCCAAATCAATCACACGGCAGTGTGGTCAAGGGACACGGCCGTGTAGTTTTTGACAATAATCCCTAAATCAGCCACATGCTTGTGTGGCCAGGCCGTGTGGTACCCAATTTAGCCCTGAAACCCTATTTTCTAAATCCACACGACCGTGTGCTTACGACATACGCCCGTGTGGCCGTCTGGAAGGCTACGAAACCACCGCAATTCAGTCCCGAAAACACCGTTTTGGCCACCAGAACCACCCTCAACATTAACGACATCAAATATATGTCAGAATATGGGGTTTTCCCCTCTCTTACATGACTAAAACTCGTATTCATCAGATTAACATATATTTTCAGGAAGCCTATCAACGATTTCAGACAAACGGATGTAAGAGTAGTTAAGGTCAGAATCTCACACCTGTTTGCCGATGCAGAAGACGACTGAGGAGCAAAAATCCTCGATGCCAAAAAAGTTCCAAGCAGGACGCACTGCTAGTAGCAGTACTGAAAATGCTTCCAGCTAGATGCCCTTTTTAATACTGCTGCTGAGAGCATTTTTTCTCTACAAATTTCAACCCCCACTATCCAGGGTAATTTTTAGAAAGGTTTCAAATATCCCGGGGTTCCCGAGATATTTTTTCAGAACCCATCTTATCAAAATTATTTTTTCAGTTCTTTGAGTTTTGATTTTTAATAAAAAATAATATACGATTAGTGTAAATAAGAATGTTTTAAATATTGAATTCAATTATTACAATTATTAGGTTAAAATTTTAACCAATTTAAAACCACAAACCCTAAAACCCTAAAAACCTAAAACCATAATATTTGAATCATAAAACCCTAAATTTTATAGAAAAACCTAATAAAAACACATGAAAAAACGCTTCCATCTGGAGGGACTTTTCTGAATTTTTTTTTGAAAATGACACTAGTTGGAAGAGTTTTATAAAAAACGGCCTATTCCCATAATTTTTCAAAAATTTGACCTATTTCCATATTTTTTAAAAGGCCTTTATTTGGTAATTTAGTCCCAAAAATAATTTTCTTTAAATTGAAATAAAAATTTTTAAAAATATTATCATCCAATTGTAAATTTAATGGTTTTAAAATATTTTTTAATGATTTTTATGTATTTATAATTTTAATAATTTCAAAATGAAACTAGAGAAACAAGCGTCCAAATTTAAATGAATTATCTAGGTTCATTCTAGATTTATTTTTAATTTTTGAGAAATTTGAAATTTTTTACTCTTTTGACGTGTCACTATCAGGTCAACTAATGAAGTTGACGTGACACTCATTAACAACCACATCAACATTATTGTTAATTTCTAACGATTAATGTTAATCAAATGATTTAATTGGTCAAAATTGTTAGTTTAAAGCTCAATTAAGTGTAAAAAATTGGAGAAAGGCTTAATTGTTTTTTTAATTATGTGAGGGTCTTTTATACCATTAAACCAACAGAAAACTTAGAATATTAATTTTAATGTGTTTACTTAAAATATCAAACAAATTGACAGAATATTAGGTCTAATTATGGTTTTAACCCAATTTGGTCCCCAAACAAAATTTTGATATGTTTATAATTCCAATTCATGATTTTTAATGTATTTGAGAATTAAATTAATAGAATTTATAAATGCAAAAGGATAAAATTATTAAAATATATAGAATCAAGATAAAATTAATAGAATATTTAAATATTGAGTATTAAATATATTATTATACTAATTAGAAAAATACCATATCATCATTTTGACTAATAATTTAATGAGAAGTGAACAAAATAGAATCAATGGAAAATGCCGGTGATGAAAGTGAAAAAACAAAAATAGAAACACACTAATAATTAAATTCACTAATTACATAGTTTACCCTTGAAAACCCATCCTTCTCTAAGATTTATTGTGGTTAAGGAATAAGAAATCTGCTTTAATCAGAATCTTTATCCATAGCCAATGATCTTACGCCACGTGTTTAATTTCACTTGCCGCTTAGATACTGCAGTTTACATAATTGTAATCGACGACTAAAAGAATTTGCTTTTTGTACTTTATTTTTTTCCTTTGTCGCTTTGGCACTTCGAACATTCAAAACTCGCTTGCTCGGCAGTGATCTCTCGGTCTCTCTTTGAAGTAACCAGAGGAATCATCGGCGAAATCGAGCGATGGCTGGAGATTCTGCGGCGAAAATCAAAGCCTATGCGGTGCCTGCGGTTCTATTCTCTCTTTCCATGTTATATCAGCTCGTTCTTCTCCCTCGTGCCTTTCCCCCTTCTCATTACGATGGTGAGTCTCAACTGTGTATATTTATTCGTATTTTTATCAGTCTATTGGACTTTGTTGCTGGAATTTTTTGATTTAAGAAGTATAGTGATTTTTAACTTATTAAATGAGTGGTAGTTTTGGGATTAAAGACATATTGTTCAATGGAAGAAGTGAAAGAGGCGTACGAGAATCTTGAATCCAAATGGTAATTCTTCAATTTCTTTCTACTTAAATATTTACAATCTTTTTTTTAGATTGAAAGAAAAGATTAAAGAGGTTAACATATTGATTATCTCAAAATAAATTTATACGAAATATAATATATTATGACGTTTCAAAATATATGAATATCACACGGATATACGAATTGCCAGGCTTTGACTAATTTGTTGGTTTTCGGACTTTACCATTTCTTGTTCGCATGTCTTCAATCGTATTGTTTCAGGAATTCAGGACTGGAAGTTCCTACTACCACTGAATTTATCAAGGTCGGTTAGTTAAACTTCTTCCTTCAATTTTATTTACTTTTTTTTTCTTTGTTTCTGCAAAAAAAAAAAGTTAATTCTGTTTTTTAGCATTTTGACTCAGGTTACATTTTAGCTATTTTTGTTTGACTCAGGTTACATTTTAGTCACTTATATTTGAAATGTTACGTTTTAGTCACTTATGTTATTATTTTGTTACGAAGTGATCATTCTTCCGTTAAGTTTCGTTATTTCCGTAACGGTAATCCTAAGTGGCAGTCTAACTAGATTTTAAGTGCCAACTTGGATTTCCTAATGAGATGAGAATAGATTTTTAATTAAATAAATTTAATTAATTAAAAATTTTAAACCCTAAATTTTAGTTAAAAAATTATTCATCTCCCCCTTTTTTTTTTAGTTTTCTTTTTCAATTGACTAAAAAAGCTATTATTATCAAAAAATTTTATTTACATACAAAAACAAAAGAGTATTCAATGGAGGGTCCAAGTATGTCTTCTTCATAGACAAATTTATGTTCTAAGATTTAAAATAAAGTGGTTGTCGACAAATAAGAAAATGGTAATTATTTTTGTTCCTGATCATTTTATTTTCCAACTCTTCATGTTCTTGAATAATTGATTTCTCAATCCAATTTTTTCTAATCTGAATCAGCTTGTTTGTTCACAATCCCTTTGTTGGTATCTTTTTTTTCTGATCTGAAATTCTTTTAGTTGTTAATATTCATATCAAGTATTTTAATTTAGGGTTTTCATTAAACAATAAAAAATCTAATATTTTGTTTTTCAGTATTGAATAAAAGAGATAGAGGAATGTAAAGAAGACATACCTCAACCCTCCATTGCTTCCATTTTTATGAAGCAGTCAATTTGATTTCAACTATTTTGATCTTAATAATAGTTTTTCCAGTTAAATAAAAAAAACCATTGAAAAAAAGAAGAGACTGAAGAAAAATTAAAAAGAGGAGATGAACAATTATTTTAGTTAAGGTTTAGATTTAAAAATTTTAATTAATTAAATTTTTAATTAAAAATCTATTTTCATCCCATTTAGAAATCCAAGTTGGCATCTAAAATCTAGTTTGACCGCCACGTAGGATTACCGTTAGAGAGATAACGGAACTTAACAGTAGAGTGATCACTTCATAACAAAATAGTAGCATAAATGACTAAAACATAACATTTCAAACATAAGTGACTAAAATGTAACCTGAGGCAAACAAAAGTGACTATTTTTGTAGATTACCCTTTGAATTATTAATAGTTAGGCTACTTTCTTTGCTGCCTCACTAATTGCCTTTTGCTTGCGGAAGTACAAAAGAAAAAAAATTGCATATCGTACATGAGTAAATACTAATATTTCTGAAGAATTTAGAGTATGTATTCCATCGGTTTACTTTACCATACAACAATTATGCTAGAATTAGTGTAGCTTCTTGACCATTTGGTAAATTTTAATCAATTACTATCAACTATGATTTATTTTCAACCATTTGCTTTTAAGTAACTTTTTCTAAGACACAGAAAGCAAGCAGCAAAAGCAACAACTGCATGTAGTTTTAACATTGCTCCGCCACGATTAGATGAAGTCACATTTAGCCTTAGCTAAATGAACATGGTAGGCCATGTTTGAAGATGCTGAGGTCAAATTATATAGTAATCCCATGAGTATATGGTGTTTATCATCTTGTTGCAGATTCGGTATGCTTATGAGCTTTTGACAAATCCCATATGGAAAAGGAATTATGATGTATTTGGAATTAATGAGCAAGATGTAAGTATTTCTCTGCAACCTACTTGCCGTCCATTGCTTTATCTCCTGGACTCATCTCCAAGAGAGAGGGAGAGAAAGATAGCTTTACGCCGGGTTTTGGATTATTTTATTGAAGGGTTTTTCTCCCATGGTCTGCAGCATGTTCTGGAAAAACTCAGCCAACAATATGCAGGGGAAAAGTTCTCTAACATAGCACTCCCATTACTGCGTACTGTTGCTTCTGGTATTGAAATTTTGAATCTTTACCTTTTTTTTTCCCCATACTATGAAGCTTTAAAAGTTAATGTGAAGCCAATGAATTGACACTTCCTGCAGATACTGGAGATGATGCTTTTAATGTTATTACTTCCAAGGAGTTTCAGTCTATGTTTCAAGATTCCAAACCATGGTTACTTCAGGTACATACAACCATTGACTGATGTACGTTTGCATTGTATTGCTACTTTAATTAGATTTCCCCATATATTGTCAAATATTCAATAGTCTAGTAGCCCATGCTGCTCATATCCAAAGGCTAGTTTAAACAGTCTCCTCATTCCTGGAGAAAACTAAGAGTTCACATTCAGGAGAGGGAGAGAGATTCATTCTACCCTGGGACTTACCCATGTTGAATTGGTCATTTGGCAATCTAACAGCTTAACATTTTAGAATTTTATTTGGTTTGTTTATTGGCGAATTCAGCTTAAGCTTATTAAAATTCCCCAACTTACACCAATTTCCATTAAGTACCATGTTTAATTGGGGTTAACTCAAGCAGACGGCTATCACTTATTCTTGGATAAATTGTTGACCATGCTAACTAAGTTTTCTAATGAACACATTAATACATTCACACGTCATCATTAGAGACTTGGTTTGCACCAAGGTACTCGAAATCCCTAGCTGATCTGGTACTACAAGAGCAGGACTCCCTCATTCATATAAGTTCTGTTCATTATGTCTCCGTAGGTACAGTTGCTCCCTCATATAAGCCTTTTGGAAATGGAAAGAACCTTCTTCATCCAACTGTCCATTCTGTTGAGCGTTAGTGCAGAAAAGTCCTTTTTTAGTGCCATACTACTATGGCATGTCTCACATTCAAGAATGAAATGCCCCATACACTGTAAAATTTATCTCAGCCTTTACACTGGTGAATATGCATGTTCTGTTTGCTTTTGGTTATGGATTTTAGATTTATTATTACCAGTTAGTGCCTATGCAATTTTATCATGGATTATCTACAGTTCACCCCCCCCCCCCACATAATGATTTACTAAATCATAATAAATTCTAATGATATTTGCATTTAGGTGTATTCATCTGGCAGCAATCAACCTGCTCAATTTGCTAATTCGTGGAAAAGAATTGGTATGCTCTTTTGCTGAAAGTTTGGGATGTAGTAAGAATATTTATTTGCTCATTACAGTGTAGATGTGACAGTTCTTAGTTATCTATGACGTATGGTAAAGATATTGATTGTAGTATGATTACTTATATTCATTTTCAACTCAGATATTAAATTAATAATTTACTATGATACTTTTGAGTTCTGATTAAGGGCTTCTTTGATCTCTCTACTTCTCTGAATAGGGTGTAAGAAAATAAGATATTTCATTGAAAATAAATATTATAATTCAGTAGTGTAATTTGTGTTGGTTGATGTTTTTTCACATAGTAGAATTGTTCAGAAGTTGAAATCAGGGTCATATTCCTTTAATATTTTAATGAATATATGTCTTCCCTTCATATTCAGCTGCTTTATTGAATGGGATCGCAAACATTGGCATGGTAGAACTTGGTGAGGTTCAAGTTGCAGCCTACCTTTCTGAGAGAAAGCCAATGGGCCGGTTCTTCTTCAGGAATGGTTAGTGGTACTCTTATAACCTGCTAAAATATAACTTTGCTCCCTATTACTGTTTTTGGTGTTAATTTTTAAGACAATTTACTGGAATATAGAGGGAGTTCCCTGATTGGTAGAAATTGTTAGATGAACATAACTTCGCTTGATTTTCTTCGATGAAGACTGAACTTATTTATATTAAAGTTGTCAGTTGCATTAATATTAGCAGTGTGTATGCCTTATACCTAGCAATCTGGAATGACAAAGTCATGGTTTTGTGATGAAGATGATATAATCCCCACTATTGTGCTGCCAATTATGCCAATTATTGAGCGAAATGTTGGTGCCATGAAGCAGCCAAATGATGGAGGAATTCAGATTGTATTCTCTGAAAGGAAGCAATTTATGTTTCTTTCTGTATGAACTAGCTAAGTTCTCTTCGGCATCCTTTTCTTCTCCCCCCAGTAGATGCTATACCACTGACAACTGGAAACTGCTGTTTTTTCATTTATCTTTTTGAAACTTTAACTTCAGCATGACCATGCACTTCTACTTTCAGTTTAACTTAATAATAATGTATATAGGTCTTCCTTCAGTGGTTGCTTTCCCATCAGGGTGTAAAACTTCAGACTGTCTTATCCGGTAAGTTACATTTGAGGTTTGAATTCAAAAGAGAAAAAGGATAAATACTAATAAAGGATAAGTAAAATACATGAAGCACGGTCTTTTTATATAGTGAAAAGCAATATCTTTGTTTTTATGTTTACATTATACATTTTTCTATATCTCCAATTACTGTAATTAAATGTCTTTTGTACTTATTACAATTTTTTTTCTGTACTGCTGATATCTTAAATTGACACTATTGTATAGGTTTGAGGGAGAGCTTTCTGTTGATGCAGTAACAGATTGGTTTGCAATGGCCGTACTTAACTTGCCTCGCATCTTTTACTATTCAAAGGAATCATTGGTAATGTATAGCATCTCTTTGAGTCCTCATCTGACTTTTTATTCTTAACTAAGGTCTTTTTTTTCGCCCCACTTCTATTCTAAATCATGGTTCAAATTTGATTGTCATTAAAGTTTTCTTAACTAATCTTAACTAAAGATATTTTCTGATATCACTGGCAAAATAAATTCCTATGAGGAAAGAAAAACAAAAACAATTATCATCTTTTTGCAAGTTTAATCTGTTTTATTTGAATGCATCAGTAAGATGAATTGTCAATTGTCTTCGTTGTTATCCTGATAAACTTTACTTCATAGTCATAACATCACTGGCACATTGTTTGTTGCTATTTCCATGTCCCACTGTTATTCTTGTTAAATGCATATGGGAATAAATTCTTAATCTTATCCATTTGAAGTCAATGAAAAGAATAATTTCAAAATTATGCATTTATTTTGAGCTTATTTAGGTCAACTTGGGTGTTATGTTTGACATACTAGAACTAGATGCCCTACTATATCTCAGGTCCTCAAAACTCATTCCTCAAACTCATTCCACTGTCAAATTAATAGTTATTCATTTCTTTTTTTCTCTTTTTTGATGAAACTTTTAAGTTTTTGCATTTCTTGTTATATTTTTCCTTTTGAGTTCTGTTAACTTTGTCTTGTTTGTGTCTTACTGATTTTCCACAAACTTTTTTGAACTATTGGAGAAAATAATCTTTTGTTTTTTAATTATATCAGGGGCCAAGGTTTCTGGCAAAAAGCAGTCCCCATAAGGTATGTTTTTTTCTTTCTTTCGTCCGGTTTCATTTTTCCTTATTCTTTAATATGGTTAACATGAATTTATTTCCTTTAATCTCTCTAGATTTGTTTGTCAGTCTATTTGTGCCACTCCCTTCTAGGTTGAATCTCTGCCTTTCTGCCCTAGAGTATTCCAAAATATGTCATCTTTCTTTGTTTAAACTCCTAAATTTAATTATTTTTCTATATTCTATTATTAAAAACATTTTAAAGTTAGAGACTACTGCTATTAAACATCAATGTCATCATCCACTAAGCCCTAAATCTAAGATTTCAATTTGAGCATTCAATATCAAATGGAAATAGTATGAATAGGGATGGAAATGGAGTGGGGCGGGGTGGATGTTGCTAAATCGACCACCGCTCCACAGTTGGCACGCTCCATGGATGTATAATTTTGAAATCCACTACCACCTTCATGGATGTTGGATGCATCCATCCTTGCCCCACTTCAATTTAATTTTTACCACTTATTTTTAGTATTTCCAGTATTTTTAAAGCCAAGTGAATATTTATACATAATTCTTCAAATAAATATTTGAACATAAAATATATGATTTTTCTATAATAAATTATTGCATTTTCACCCTTTTAATAGTTATATATATGTAAGGATAAAATGGTAACTTTATATAGTGGAGCGAGGTGGGGCCAGCTATAAATCGCTCCATACCGACTATCCAAAAGAAAATTCCACCTCATCCCGCATCTTTTCAAAATATAAAATCCACTTTATATGGAGCAGATCACTTCGGAATCCATCGGACGGTTTGGGTTTTGCCATCCCTAAGTATGAATAAGATCTTTTTTGGTTATTAATTTACCAGAACTAATATTATTACCAGACTGCACTTCTCCATTGTTTTTCTGTTTCCCCTTCCACTTTTTCTTGGTTATTGAATAGCTTGTGTTTTGCGACTTTAAACAGTTCTTTATTGCTTTCTCAGTTTGTTAGATGTTACATATCATAGTTGTTTGGGCTTCGGTCCTTTAGTAGATCATTTGTGTACTGTACTTTTATCCTTGTAGATTCTTTCTTTTAAATTTTCACCAGATTTTCTTATTCAAGTTGTTCAAGTGGTTTGTGTGTGTATATATATGTAAGGGTTTTCCGGTTCAGTACTTGTTGAGAAACTACCCATGTAATTCCTGTTGCATCTCTCTTCCAGATTATATTAATCCTACTCCTTGAGTATCAAGTAGAAAGAAATTTAAAACAGAAAGTAAAAGATAAATATCCTCGTTCATACTTGGATTTGATTTTTGTTTTTTTTTTTGAAAAGCTTGGATTTGATATTCAGTAAGAACAAGAAGGAACCTGGTAGTAATGTATAACAAATCAATGCTAGAGTACTATACTAACCAATTGATTATAATATTGTCTTGAATGGACAAATGCACAAGTTGCTGGAGAGGGTTCTCAGAGAAGAGGTGGTTCCATTTTGTGTTGTGTATTCTTCCATCATGTTTTAGCTTTTATTTGAAAGCTTTCTATAAAGTTTTAGTGATCCTGTAATATTGATTGTAATCTGTTTGTTTGTTTCTTAGGAGCCCTTTCTACCTATTAGCATAGCATAGATTTCTATGCTGTAATTGTTGATATATTTTGCTAGTCACGCCTTATGTATGTTTCACAGTTGATATTCATGACATGTAAGATATTATTACATGGGCAGTCTTGTCCTTGTCAGTTTTTCCTCTTTTTAGATAAAAATTATCAACATTTGAACGTTTTGAATATTGAATGCTCTTCCATTTTGTTAACTTACCTTTGATTTTTATGTATCCCATTGTGATAATGGATTGTTACATGCTTCGGAATTGTAGGTAAAAGTGATTTTCTTCTCAAAAACAGGGGAGCGTGCAACTCCAGCAATTCGTCAAGCTGCAAGGGATTATTGGAACTATGCTACTTTTGCTTTTGTCCTATGGGGTGAAGAGGAATTTTCTGTTTGGTGGAATACGTAAGTAGATGGTTTTTCCTTTTCACTTGAGTTGTATGTAAATTAGATATGAATACTGTATATAGTTACGTATATCTCTGATTTTTTTTATTGCAATATATAGTATTAGGTGTAGTTTTAGTCTTCTTCCACTGTCTATGATAGATAGCATTTCCCTTGACAGATTTTTATAAACTAATAACAGGTTTGGAGTGGAGTCTGCCCCTGCTGTCGTCTTCTTGAAAGATCCAGGTCTAAAACCTCTTGTGTACCATGGTATGATAGTGCATATTTGTTTTATTTCTTATCAGTTCTTGATGTCTATAGAACATCAATTTAATTACTATGGATCATGTACACAGCTGAACTTTGACTACTAAATGCAGGATCAGTAAATGATTCATGGTTTTTAGATGTCTTGGAACAGAACAAACAGCAAGGTATATCTGAGCATTACTTTATATTTGTAAGACTTTTTTGTATTTCGATATAAAAGAAAATATTTTGAAGAATTAGAAAATAACATTTCATGATAAACAAAGGCATGCATTTATTTCTCAATCAAATATAAAAATGACCCCTTTTTTTAAAATTTTGTTCGTAAATAATATGAATTTGCTTTTAATGTTATCTTATTAATTTCTTTGATCTCTTAATGACAAGGACTCTAATTACTCACTAGCACCCCCTGTTGATAAAAACGTGATTCGTGCATATTTGTTTCCCCATGTATGTCACCTTAAAGAGGTAAACAGGTCAAAGATTCAAGACTAAAACTGTGCAGGGTATTGAAATTCAGGCAGCGGAGAAGCAAAGACATGCCCAAATCTATCTTCTTTTTGTTTTAAAATGGAGTTCAATAATGTCCAATCTTATTATCTTATATACATCATCTAGGGACCACTAGCCTGTAGTTCTAGGTTGCACAGTGTTGTTACTGGTGCGCACTGGATAGCAGAGTAGTAGACTGCATTCTGTTTCTCAAATAGGTTGTGGATTTATTTTGATTTGCTAAATAGAATGCTTTAGAGAGTCTAGATGCACAGGTATTCGGTGTATATCTTAGCAAAGTTTTGTGATCCATCAGTTGCACAAATTTGAGATGTTATCAGAACTTATTTTGCAATAGGTTATAGACGTGCTTGTAGTTTCATGGCTTAAATATCTTGTTCCAAGATCATTATTCCCTTCAACTTTGATGGTAAAATCAGAATAGAAATGACTGATTTCTGCCATTATGTGGTGGATCTAACATTTCTGGCATATATCATTTATGGAATGAAGTTCAGTATAATACAAAGCATGCAATGAAATGTTGGAGTTTTCTTACTTAGCATGGAGTATGAACTGAAGTTAATTTGTAAGTGGAAAGGAAAACAAAAGAACCTGGCTGATTAGAAAATTTCTTGTTGAAATATTATGTGAGACTCCTCAATTTGTTTAAGCTTCATAATTTTATCTTGGTGTGAAATTAAAAAAAAAAAACTTGATTGATCTTAGCAATTCATTCCAAGCATCTAATAGCTATCTTTATTTCTTTTTCTTTCCTTAAGAAAGGGTGGTAGAGTGGTATCTCATTTATCTCATTTTCTCTTTTTTCAGAACTCCCTCAGTTAAGGAGTTTGACTTCAGAGGAACTAGGGTGTGATGCTCGTGGCTATTCTCGTGCTGGCCGTGATACCTTGACCTGGTATTGTGCTATCCTAGCTGGAAGGCTGGGTCCAGAACTTGATAGCATGCGAGAAGTAAGCTTCTTTGCACTAGATTATATTCCATACGTTCAGTTCTCTTCATATATTTTTCCTGTTGCATTATCTGGCTCAGCATTTCCTTCAACCTCTTATAACAGTTCTAACATTGTATAATTCTGTTTTGTCTGGGTTTAATTTGTACATACTGCTTTTTATGTGGAAGAAGTTAATTAACTTTGTAGGATATATAATAGTTGTTTTCTTCGAAAATATGATTAGCAGTTCATATTTCATTTGTTCTTTAAATCCAAATGACATTCCGGGTTATTGTTACTCGATTAGGTGTTATTTTTCTTAATGAGAAAAATCATACACAAACATTGAAAGATGGAATCATAAGTCTTAAATGATCGTAAAAAGGTTTGTTACACTCCAAACAGCCATATTGGAAAGAAAGAAAGTTGAATAAAGGTTAATACACAATGAATTATGTCTGCGTTCATGTGCTTATCTATGCATGTGTATCTATTTTGTATATATTTTCAATGTAATACAATGATATATAAATTGTATTTAGCATTTCAGAGGAGAACAATATGATAGCCACCTCCTCATTGATTTAAGGAAATGGGGTGAACTAATCTAGATTATAGACCATGCGCAGGGTCCAAGAAACATTATCAAAATCTAGTGAGTTGAAGGCTGCAAGTGAAGATGAGCACTCAATAACAGCTGCTATTGCTTTAAAAAGTAAGCGATTGACATTAAGCTGGCTTGATGGGGAAACACAAAAGGTGCGTCTTTATTATTATTATTATTATTATTATTATTATTATTATTATTGTTGTTGTTGTTGTTGTTGTTGTTGTTGTTGTTGTTGTTGTCGTTGTCGTTATTATTATGATGATGATGATGTTAAAATATGCTTAAGTCCCTGTACTCTTCGTAAATTTGAAATTTAGTCCCTGAATTTTTATTTCTTGGAATTTAATCTCTCTACTTTTCATATTTCAAAATTTAGGTTCAATTGTTAACACTGTTAAAATTATTTTGTTAAATTCAGGCTCATTATCTCATTTTTTTAGTTACATTGCTACCAATTGAGGTTTTTTTATTATTATTTCAAAATGTCACACCAATCAATTTAAAAAAAAAATTAACAATGTTAACAATTAGACCTAAATTTTGAAATATGAAAAGTAGAGAGACTAAATTCCAAATTTGTGAAGAGGACAAGGACCTATGTCATATTTTAATCTTCTTCTTCTTATTATTAAACTTAAGGATGCCTGAGATGTTAAGGTTAAAAAGAGCTCCTTCGTAACTTGCCTAATTATTCTTTCTTCCGTTTCCTTGACGGGAGCATCTTTCATATTATGTTTAGGGTAAGAACCGAGTCAAGATGTATGTGAAACTGTGGGAACTGAAAAGGGCTTTTAATAAGATCTAAATTTAGATAACAATGCTTATGATGGCTGACCGCAAGCCTGGGCCTGAACACAGTGATTGATTTCGATATTTAAAGCAAGCCTCGAAAGGCTGAAACTATATTAGTCATCAGAGATCACAAAGCTTTCTTTACCAAAGAACTTTAGCTGATAGGTTATCAAACTAAGCATTGTAACTCCTATTACTGTCGCTATTTTACATGAGCAAGCCCAATGGGGTTGCAATTGATTGAAGCTTAAACCATCGCTATCTTTTACTGAAATTGATTCGTAGCATGACAATGGGTGCCAGGCTTCAAAAGCTCAACCAAGTCGTCATGTGGGCTCTCATACCATGATAACTAATAATTAAATCTCAGACTGTCCACATTGATATTTTATCTCCTAAGAATTAGTTTATTTTTAAATGAAAACTTTATTCTATCCATCTTACAGGTTTCTAACCTCTGATTTGTTTTTCTCCAGAACTACTGTTTTTTCTACCTTAATATTGAAAGTAGTTATGAAACATGTGGACCAAGGAGAGTTCCTACTGATGTCCCTCGGTTATTCATTATTCGCTATGAAAGGAATGCTACTGAAGATACTTTTAAGGTAGATAAGAAAGCAAAAAGTATATGGGAATTCCACCAACAGGAAGTTGATCCTGCTGCACAGCTTTCAGTGACTTACAATGGTTCAGTTGAAGTTTCCCAGGTATAAGCATTTATCTTGCGTTTAGCTACAGAGTCAGCTACCTTCATGCTTAAGCTTTCATCAAACTTCATAATTTTGCATCATATATTTTCTCTGATGTTCTGTCGAGAATTCGCGCCCTGTATGAGATCAGAGATATTTGAACCCTTCTGAAGCCAATATATAGGCATTTCCTGATTGTCCATCAATGTTGTTTGCCACTTTTGCAGATCATCCAGTGGATGTCAAACATAATTGAGGATGGTGACTCCAGGAAACTCCCCTTCTATGTAAGCACCGTATTGTTCCTTTTGAGAAATTTTGGAAAGGCTTATATTTATGCATATTCTTTGTTTCAATTCTTTATGACTACTTTTCTTATTATCAACTTATGGTTTGGGGCAAATTCCACACCAACGGGTAACCTTCTCTTCACATTCATAATCAATATATATGGGTCAATTCAGAAATTTTTGGCAAGTAACATTTCTGTTGTTTATGTAATGTTTTGGAGAGGGAAATTTTCTTGCCTGGCACACAGTACCATAAGCTAGAGAGTTACGGTTGCTTCTTTATGTTTATGACTGAACTATAATATGGTTAAATTATTACTTTGTTTTCAGTTCCCTTTGAAACCTTGAACTTGCCGCACAGACTAAGATTTATTCCATTGCAGAGGGTAAAAACACCAGAGCTAGTTCCTGAGGATGCAGAGCCTTTCTGGTCAAGAGGTCCACAAGGCTTACTTTCCAAAAGCATGGGAACAAAGCAAAAAATCCAACGCACTATAATTCAAATATATGATTATTTAGGTGATCCAAGGATTGGTCCAGCTTTGCTTTTAGGAGCCTTGATGTCCTTTGGTAGCATCTGGCTGATGAGGACTCAACAAAATCGTTCGGTTCAGTCAAGCCAACTGAGCCAAGCAGATAATGATGTAGGTGATAATTTAAGAATGCACATCTTTTACAGTCTTCAAGTAATGTAGCTATTATGTGCCCCTAACAGGAGTCAGTAATAATGACCATTTTCATGCTATGTTACCTAGACTTCAAGCGGCAGGTACAGGCATGTATCTAACATGGATATACTCAAATTTTCAAGTTTTCCTAGATATTTAGAGGATCCTACATCCACACTTATGTCTGAATAGGGGTATCAAACATAGGTGTCAGATATGGATATTTTAGGTAAAATTAAGAGTCCAGTTAACATTGACTCCCATATGCATTCACATGAAGCTAGACACTAGACACTAGGTGTACATTGTGTTTCGTCTCAGATGTGCTACATGCCTTAAGTAGTTTTCTTGGCAACCATGGCAGCTTTTAACATTCATCTGTCTTTGTTTGTTTGCCTTTTTCCTTGACAAAGAAGGAATAGATTAGACAAACCCGTGTTACTCGGTCTTAGGTTTGAATATTGGATATAGATGTGTCTAAGATCGAGCATGCATAATTTTTTAAAACCTCTCCATATATTTGGAAGGTCATAATCCTTTACCATGTCTAAATATATGTCGGACTGACACATATATTGGATACGGGTTAAAAGAGTAGATAACAAAAGCATCAACTAAACCGGGTCTTAATAGAAAACTTTGCTGGTTAGTTCTACTTTACTAATCCAAGTACATGATTTTTTTAGCGAAAAGAATAGAAAGATATCTAGTTCATTGTGTATCTTTGCTTTCTGCAGATTAGATTTTCCTCTTTAGTCTGTTTAATTGTAATTATATTTTGACCACTAGCTTCTATATCTTCTTTCTAGGATAAACTGAAACCAAGAGAGAGACTCCGGGAAAGGAATGCAACAAAATGCAACTTACCTCCTTCAATAACTGATTTTGAGCCAAAGGATTCATACCAGATGCCACTGTCGGACTCGGACTAAGTCGCTTAACAAGAAAATGCAAAACCAAAAGTAGAAAGCATGCAATGTAAGTGGCTACCAGGTGACATAAATACATACATGAGTAGGATTTGTGTGCCTTTAAACGAACAGGCTGTCAAATGGACACATCTTGAGGCACCCTTGACACTTAATAGAAATGCGCATGCAATAAATTTTCTCCCACTTGCTTAAATTGAGTTAGGGTTGCTTAAATTGAGTTAGGGAAAATTGGTTTTTGCAGTTTTCTGTTAACGTTTGGAAAATCAAAATGACAATATCTATGAAGATTGTGCATCATATCTTTTAATGCAAGTTAGTTTTTATACTATAGGGGAAAATCAGTCAATTGAAGAATACATCACTAACCAGTGTAGGCTGACGTGGTATTTAATTTTTATTAAAATATTGATGTAATATACCAACAGTTATTTAAGACTTTAAAATAAATATGAAAAATACTTTAATTATATAACAAAAAAAGGTAAATTATACCAACAGTCACTCAATTTTAGAGTAGTTGACAAAATAGTCACTCATGTTTCAATTTAATCATAACTTTTGAAAAATAACAAAACGGTCACCGCTAATCATTTTTCGCTAGAGATGTGAGGGAGTTAACATTTTCCGTTAGACTTTCATTTTTCATTCCTTTTTCCCATCCCTCTCCCCTTTCCTCACCATCCCTCCTTACTTTGCTTCCTTTTACCTCTACCTCGTTTTCCCACCATCCCTCTTCTTACTCTGATTCTTTTCTTCTCCCCCATTGCTAACCCTTTTCTCCTACTATGACTCTTTTTCTCTCCCCCACTCTAAGAAAAGAAAAAGACCTAACCATCATGTGTAGAACATTTGAGTTCAAAAACGTGGGAGACTTAGTAAAACTAGAACATTTGAGTTCAAAAATGTGGGAGACTTAGTAAAACCAACTATGATGGACTAAAAATAGTGACAAATAACAAAAAGTTTAGCCCAAGCATAAATGAACATTGCTAAGCAAAAATACCAGAAAGCTAGTAGGCTAAAACCTTTACGAGGGAGGAAGAAAATATTCTCTAAAATCTAGAACCTAGCAGCGACTATATTCTCGGTCGTATTCCCTAGAAAAGGGGACTGAGTACTAGACAATGGAAGACCCATAGCTAATGGACCCAAAAACTACACAAACTAACAGAAGCTATTCTGAAGCTTCTCGAAGGATCAAAACACGAGTTTGTTGATAATCATATACTGCAACATCGTTTAGAAAAGATAATCACACCTCCATAGCTCCTCCACTAGCAAGCCAACTGTACCATTGCTGATTGCCTTGTATTGTAGTAGATTTAACCCCAATAGGGTTTGACCCAAATTTCCAAGTGATGGCAGGCTTTTGTTGGAGAGTAAATTGCAAACCAACGTTTTAGGCGATTTTTACTTGTGAGGGAGAGGGACAGAATCAGAGTAGGGGAGAGATGGTGGGAAAGAGGGAGAGGGATGGGAGAAGAGGATGGTAAAATGGAAGTTTGTAACGGAAAATGGTACCTCCATTACGTCTGTAACGGAAAATGGTTAGTGGTGATTATTTTGTTATTTTTCAAAAGTTGAGTAACTGAATTGAAACTTAAGTGATTATTTTGTCAACTACCTTAAAGTTAAGTGACCATTGGTGCAATTTACCCATAAAAAAAACATAAATATGAAATGTGGTTACGACTCTAAAATGGCACGGATAAAGTAAATAACTTATTTTTTTGTAAATGCCAGAACAAATTTCTTCTATTACGTGATATTTCTCAATCGGAAAATGCTACCCGTCAGACGAAACTAACAGAGATGGTAATAAGCAACAGTTCGGATCAATTTTAGGAAAAAAAAAAAAATTAGTTTGTAATGTTATAATTTTTAAAAATCCAAATCGAAATTAAATAATCCCAAGTTGAACTTTATTGAATTAGATCTGTTAGGATTATTAGTTTGTTTGGTTATTAGTATAATAATATAAAAATATTATTTAATATATATATATATATATATATATATATATTTTTTTTTTTTTAATATGAGGAGAAACTAGTCAACATGATGAATAAATAACTCAACTTTTGGTAGGTAGATTATTAATAGTGTAATAAAAATCTTTTTCACAAGTAAAACATAAGTGTCGAAACTATTTTTTGTAAAACGGGAATCGACTTTAGATTTGAAAATGAAAATAAAAACGGGAGTCGCCACCAATCCATTTTTACTGAGGTGTGATCGGATCACCTCAAAATTTAATCATTTTAATAAAGTTTAAATTTACTAAAACGATAATTTTTAGTCTACAAATTTCAGAAAACGGGTTCGGAAGTCGGTTACGCACGAGGAAGGATTAGCACCCTCGATACGCCCAAAATTGGTACCTAGTTTATTAATTAGTGTCTTAGTGTCGAATATTTGAAAACTTGGAAGAATTTTAAAATACGATCCCTTTTTGTTAAAAACACTTGAATAAATTGAAACGAAATGTTAAAACCACTCTCGTCTAGAAGCAATAAAATGTCACGTCCAATAATTTGGGATACAACATCTAAAACTTTTGAGAACGAGTGTGTTTTTTATTTAAGCTTCAAAAAGGATATTCTATTACTTAGGTTAAACGAGGAAAATCGAAACCCAGTGAGTTAGGGTACGAATTCTCGAATTTCCAAATGCCGAATATTACCTTTATTTAAAGAAAAAAAAACTTATCTCGAGATAATAAGATGCCATATTCAGTAAGTTAGAATACAACGTCTCGAATCTCCGAGGGTAAGTGTTTTATTTCGAAAATTGTATCACGATTTTAAAAGTGATATTTCGTTATTTGAACTAGATGAGAAAGATCGAGACTCAGTAAATTAGAGCACGATTCCCTCTGATTTCCAAACACGAAATTTTGCTTTTACAAAAGAATTTGACATGCATGAGGTAATAACAAAAGCAATGATATAAATAACAGCAATGAATGAAAACATAAGGACTAAAATAATACGTAAAGAATTGATATGTAAACAGTAACAGATTAAATGGAACAATAAAATATAAAAACGAAATAATAACAATGAAACATAAAATAATAATAAGAATAGTAATATTAATATGTCAAAAATAGTAAGTAACAACAATAAGCAATAAATAATAATATATTAATAATGATAATAATACTATAGATAGAATAAAAGTTAAAAATAATAATAGTAAAAAGTAATAATAATGAGAATAAAAATGAAAATAATCATATTAGTAATAATAATTGGAGTAATAATATGATACAATAGTACTAAAGTAAAATATAATAGCAATATTAATGTATTAATATAGCTAATAAACCGTTAATAGTAAAAGCCAACGTATAATATACTACAATATTAAAAATAGAGTACATAATAATAAGAAATATTCAAAAGATATATGTAATAGCAAATGAAATAATAAAAATAACATAATCTTGAAAGAACATCAAAATGATTATTAAATCAAACATAAAAATTAATAAAAAATTAAAAGAATAATAATAGTATATTAAAATATTAATAAAAGAGAAAATAACAAGAATAATACAAAGTGAATGATATAATAATAATAATAATAATAATAATAATAATAATAATAATAATAATAATAATAATATAAGTAATAAAGAAACCAAAATAAGGGAAAAAGGGACTAATTTAAACGTGAGACAGAAAATCTGGGCCAAATTTGAAAATAAAGAAAGAGAAAAGGATCAATTTGAAAGCGCGTAAATAAGCAGAGGGGCCATCCGCACAAATATCCCATTTGGGCCTCAGAAACATGCGGATCTCTATCGAAACGGGTCGGGTAGTCGGGCCTTGACCAATACGGCACTGTTTTTGGAGCCATTGAAGCAGGCCCTATACGGTGCCGTTTCACTCACTTTATAAAACAAAATAAAACCCTAAAATCTGAATACTTAGTTTTTTTTTTAAAACAAATAAAAAAACTTAAACACTTCTTCCCTTTTGTATTCGGCCGACACTAAGGGGATCACTGAATCTACACTTCCCCGATGCACCACCGTCGGGTCTGGTGGCCAGTGACACACGCAGACACAGGCTGTTCAGCCCCGCTCTGAATGGGTTCGTGAGGCCCAAAAGAAAAAGGGGTTTCCTCATCCCCTTTGTGGTCCGATTCTAAACGGAGGAGACCTCCGATGACGGTCTAAGGAACTCTAGTAAGCCCCTTTTCCTTATCCCTCCTTATTTTCTTATTTTAAAACTTAAAATCAAAAGCAAAAAATAAAAAAGAAAAAGAAAAAGAGAAAACCCCCAGAACGAAAAGGAAAAATGCGAAGAAAATAAAAGAACAACCTTGATCCTCGAAAATGCTCTCGTTTCTTTGTATTTCAATCTTTTTGTATTGAAATCGAGGACCCCCAGTACACTAATTTTTTGAGGCTTTATAGCCAAACTATTACACTGTTTTCTATTACTATTCGCTACTGTTCTTCTTTGCCTGTTGCTTTTCTGCTTTTGTCATTGTTTCTTCTTTGCTTCTTGCTCTATTTGCAGGTCTAGAAGGTAGAGGCTGCTGTTTTGATGCAACAGAGGTGGTCATCGGCGGAGGATGCGCTGACACCTCATATGGGTAGCGGCGCGACGAAAAAAGAAGGAACCCTAGGGTTCTGAAAATCTTTAAGTTTTGGGCTGTTTAGGCTTGTTTTAATTTGGGCTCATTGGGTTGTAATTGGGCTTCATTATTTTTATTTCAGTTTGGGCCCGAAAAATTTAGGCCCGTACAGCTGCCCCTCTTTGCTCATTGTCGTGTAACGAGAATAGAGCAAAGACTTCAAAAGGGCCAAATTTGCCTGGTCTTGCAGAGTCTTGACTTCTTTGGGCGCTCTTCTTCTTCAGCTAGCTTCACTCCAGTTCGCCGTATCTTGTTGCTTTGATCCACTTCGTCGCAACCTTATAGAGATAAAAACTTGTAGCTTCAATTCGCTCCAATGACGCTTCAAGGAAGAGGTTTGTAACCTCGACCTATCCCGCTAGAACTTTAGAAAGATGAGAATTCAGAGAGAAGAGATTTGTAACTTCGATCTTCTCTGCTAAAACTTCAAAGAAATATTGATGTATTTTCAACGTAAACTCAGTGAGAAGGGATTTGTAACATTAACCTACTCCACTAGAACTTCGAGGAGATAAGAATCGCGGCTCCAATACAATTTCAAGGAGATAAAGTTGGTAGCTTAAATCCATTGCCGATACATGAAGATAAGATTCGCTAAAGTTGATTTGCTCTACTACTGCTTAGGGAGATAAGATCTTCAATCTTCAGTCTGCTCTACTGCAACTTTAGGGAGATAAGACTTGTAACTATAACCTGCTCCACTGCAACTTCATGGAGATAAGGTTGGTAGCTTGAATCTGTTCCATTACCGATATATGGAGATAAGATTCGCTAAAGTTGATTTGCTCCACTATTGCTTAGGGAGATAAGATCTTCAATCTTCAATCTGCTCCGCTGTAACCTCAGGGAGATAAGACTTGTAACTGTAACCTGCTCCACTGCAACTTCAGGGAGATAAGGTTGGTGGCTTGAATCTGTTCCATTGCCGATATATGGAGATAAGATTCGCCAAAGTTGATTTGCTCCACTACTGCTTAGGGAGGTAAGATTCATTATCTTCGATTTGTTCCACTACTGCTTAGAGAACAATATTTGCCTTCGATCTTGCTCCACTACTGTCTAAGGTGACAAGATCTACAATCTTCAATTTGTTCCACTACTGCTTAGGGTACAATATTGTAATCTTCAACCTATTCCATTGCTGGTCAAGGGGATAGGATGGCGGCTTAAATCACGTTCCACTACTGGTTAGGGAGACAAGATTTGCATTCGACCTTGGTCCACTACTGCTTAGGGTGACAAGATCTACAATTTTCAACCTATTCCACTGCTGGTCAGGGAGATAGGGTTGTGGCTTAAATCATGTTCCACTACTGGTTAGGGAGATAAGATTTGCCTTCGATCTTGGTCCACTACTGCTTAGGGTGACGAGATCTACAATCTTCAACCTATTCCACTACTGGTCAGGGAGATAGGGTTGTGGCTTAAATCATGTTCCACTATTGGTCAGGGAGACAAGATTTGCCTTCGATCTTGGTCCACTACTGCTTAGGGTGACAAGATCTACAATCTTTAGTCTACTTCGCTGTAACCTCAGGAGATAAGATTGGTGGCTTAAATCTGTTCCATTGCCGATACATGGAGATAAGATTCGCTAAAGTTGATCTGCTTTACTACTGCTTAGGGAGATAAGATCAGTGAATTCATCAATGTTGCTACACCGTCCTCTGGGGATCTGTCATTTAGAATCAGTTTATGTGCTTATGCTTATGCAAAATGATTAGGATGCTATGATCGGAATAAATCAAATGCTCCTAACTAAATGCGTTATGTATAAATGAAAAATGTTATGAGAATGATCTTTTTTAATATTTAGGGCGTCATCACCCGTTGCCCATCAGGGCTCTATCACTGATGTAGTGTGCTGCTCCCTTGCTCGGCTGGTATTTTGACCCAAAATCTGAAGAGATAGACTCAATTTAATCTCAAATATTTCCAATCTTTACACTTGGTAAGCTCTTAAACAACAGTCATGTTTCAGGTTCCTGTACTATTTAAGAGCTTCTAGAGTAATATGCAAAACTCTTTTTATGAATGTATGATTAGTCCATTAATCGTTATTTCAATGCGAAGTACTTGAAAAAAAGATCATACCAATGGACAAGAAAGGAATTAAATAGTAGCATAGCTCAGAAAAACAAGCTAAGTAAAGATAGCAAACGTAACCAAGAGTGAAATTTATTAGGGAGTGCATTTTGAAATGAATAAAACAATCAAAGATAACAAAATTAGAATGAATAGTATGGAAACTAGATGTCCCAGATATCGCAGCCTAAGCTTCTCTGTTCAAACTTCTTGAGGGCCATTTTGAGCTCAATATGTGTTTAGAGGACCCGGAGTACTTTGTCGATGCCCCAAGACGTAGCATACTTCCTCCTTGCTAATTCAGGCATGGAAAGACTACCGCGTACCCCACTTTTGATCAAAATTTGAGCCGCCCTTTTCAGGTTTTCAACTCAAATCCCCTTGGTCTCAAGGTGCCTTTTGCGGGTTTTCGCCTTGGCCTCTCCTTTTCCTTTTCCTTTTTCTGATTGATTTTCTTTGTTTTTTGATTTTTTTTTTATTTCAAGGCGCCCTTTTTCCTCTAAAGTTCCTTTTGTATATGAAGGATCTTTTTCAATATCAGGTCCCATCATGAGATTCTCTTAGGCTAACCTTTTCGTTGTAAACTCGCATTATCTGACCGCGACAGATTGCTATTAACTTTTCTTTTTCAATTTTCGACAAAAAAGACAAGAATTAATCAACTCGTGGCTTGACTCTCTTTTTGAAATCCCCAGTAGAGTCGCCAAGCTGTCGAAACCATTTTTTGTAAAACGGGAATCGACTTTAGATTTGAAAATGAAAATAAAAACGGGAGTCGCCACCGATCCATTTTTACTGAGGTGTGATCAGATCACCTCAAAATTCAATCATTTTAATAAAGTTTAAATTTACTAAAACGATGATTTTTGGTCTACAAATTTCAAAAAACGGGTTCGGAAGTCGGTTATGCACGAGGAAGGGTTAGCACCCTCGATACGCCCAAAATTGGTACCTAGTTGATTAATTAGTATCTTAGTGTCGAATATTTGAAAACTTGGAAGAATTTTAAAATACAATCCCTTTTTGTTAAAAACACTTGAATAAATTGAAACGAAATGTTAAAACCACTCTCGTCTAGAAGCAATAAAATGTCACGTCCAATAAGTTAGGATACAACATCTAAAACTTTTGAGAACGAGTGTGTTTTTTATTTAAGCTTCAAAAAGGATATTCTGTTATTTAGGTTAAACGAGGAAAATCGAAACCCAGTGAGTTAGAGTACGAATTCTCAAATTTCCAAATGTCGAATATTACCTTTATTTAAAGAAAAAAAACTTATCTCGAGATAATAAGATGCCATATTTAGTAAGTTAGAATACAACGTCTCGAATCTCTGAGGGTAAGTATTTTATTTCGAAAATTGTATCGCGATTTTAAAAGTGATATTTCGTTATTTGAACTAGATGAGAAAGATCGAGACTCAGTAAATTAGAGCACGATTCCCTCTGATTTCCAAACACGAAATTTTACTTTTACAAAAGAATTTGACATGCATGAGGTAATAACAAAAGCAATGATATAAATAACAGCAATGAATGAAAACATAAGGACTAAAATAATACGTAAAGAATTGATATGTAAACAGTAACAGATTAAATGGAACAATAAAATATAAAAATGAAATAATAACAATGAAACATAAAATAATAATAAGAATAGTAATATTAATATGTCAAAAATAGTAAGTAACAACAATAAGCAATAAATAATAATATATTAATAATGATAATAATACTATAGATACGAATAAAAGTTAAAAATAATAATAGTAAAAAGTAATAAAAATGAGAATAAAAATGAAAATAATCATATTAGTAATAATAATTGGAGTAATAATATGATACAATAGTACTAAAGTAAAATATAATAGCAATATTAATGTATTAATATAGCTAATAAACCGTTAATAGTAAAAGCCAACATATAATATACTACAATATTAAAAATAGAGTACATAATAATAGGAAATATTCAAAAGATATACGTAATAGCAAATGAAAAAATAAAAATAATATAATCTTGAAAGAACATCAAAATGATTATTAAATCAAATATAAAAATTAAAAGAATAATAATAGTATATTAAAATATTAATAAAAGAGAAAATAGCAATAATAATACAAAGTGAACAATATAATAATAATAATAATAATAATAATAATAATAATAATAATAGTAATATAAGTAATAAAGAAACCAAAATAAGGGAAAAAGGGACTAATTTAAGTGTGAGACAGAAAATCTGGGCCAAATTTGAAAATAAAGAAAAAGGAAAGGATCAATTTGAAAGCGCGTAAATAAGCGGAGGGGCCATCCGCGCAAATATCCCATTTGGGCCTCAGAAACACGCGGATCTCTATCGAAACAGGTCGAGTAGTCGGGCTTTAGCCAATACTGCACCGTTTTAGGAGCCATTGAAGTAGGCCCTATACGGTGCCGTTTCACTCACTTTATAAAACAAAATAAAACCCTAAAATCTGAATACTTAGTTTTTTTTAAAACAAATAAAAAAACTTAAACACCCCTTCCCTTTTGTATTCGGCCGACACCAAGGGGATCACCGAATCTACACTTCGTCGATGCACCACTGTCAGGTCTGGTGGCCAGTGACACACGCAGACATGGGCTGTTCAGCCCTGCTCCGAATGGGTCCGTGAGGCTCGAAAGAAAAAGGGGTTTCCCCTCATCCTCTTTGTGGTCCGATTCTAAACGGAGGAGACCTCCGATGACGGTCTAAGGAACTCCGGTAAGCCCCTTTTCCTTCTCCCTCCTTATTTTCTTATTTTAAAACTTAAAATCAAAAGCAAAAAATAAAAAATAAAAAGAAAAAGAGAAAACCCCCAGAACGAAAAGGAAAAATGCGAAGAAAATAAAAGAGCAACCTTGATCCCCGAAAATGCTCTCGTTTCTTTGTATTTCAATCTTTTTGTATTGAAATAGGGGCCCCCCGGTACACTGATTTTTCGAGGCTTTATAGCCAAACTATTACACTGTTTTCTATTACTATTCGCTACTGTTCTTCTTTGCCTGTTGCTTTTCTGCTTTTGTCCTTGTTTCTTCTTTGCTTCTTGCTCTATTTGTAGGTCTAGAAGGCAGAGGCTGCTGTTTTGATGCAACAGAGGTGGTCATCGGCGGAGGATGCGCTGACACCTCAAGTGGGTAGCGGCGCGACGAAAAAGGAAAGAACCCTAGGGTTCTGAAAATCTTTAAGTTTTGGGCCGTTTGGGCTTGTTTTAAATTGGGCTCACTGGGTTGTAATTGGGCTTCATTATTTTTATTTCAGTTTGGGCCCGAGCAAATTTAGGCCCGTACAATAAGTATTATTTTATAAAATATCAATTTTGACTATAAATCTATAACCTGTTTAAAGAATTACGACGCAACAAATGAATTGGTACGCCATAAATCTCAATTTAAGAATTCAATTGCAGGCATAAAAATGTTTGCTCCAAGACATAAAATAAATGGGTACACCATAAATTTAGTTATCAATTTATCTGTCAATTATTTAAAAATGCTTAGATCAAATATAAATTTGAAAAGCCAAAAAATGAGCCAACTAATATTTAAATTGAATGCTTAAAAGTTTGATTGTATTTTCAAAATCAATGCTCAAAGACTTAAAAACTAAAATATGAATAAACTAGTATTTAAATTCAATAATAATTTATTGGAAGCTAAGAATAACAAAAGAGATGAGGAGGATAAAGAAATAAAAAATAAGATACGTGACTGTTGACCTTAGTTTTTCAAGAAACCAAAATGATTTTGAATGCAAAATAGAAAAAGAAAAGAGTTAAAAATAAAAAACCTTAAAACATACCAGGAAGAAAAAAAATTGGAAGCCACATACCTAATTCAAGAAATCAAGCTGAGAGTGAAAAGAAAAAAAGTGGATGACATTTTTGTAATTTGGTTATTTTATAAAAATTGTAAGGGTAAAAAACATAAGTCCCACCCAAATGAGGTAAATTTTTTTATTTTAGTACAAAAAATCACGTGACTTTGATTATTTTGAACCATGTGTATTAAAACAGAGGCGTTAAGTTTTTAGACAACATTTTTTTTTTGTGTGTTTTAAACTTTATATTTACTAATTTAAATATAAATTATAAATTAATAAAAAATGTTTGATTTGAGTAATACTCAAAATAAAATTAATCTGAAATATTCATTTATCTATTTTTCTGTTTAAAAAATGGGAAACAAATTTGAAGCAAAGGCATATAATTTAAAATCGCAGTGCCATATTATTTAACCAACAAATCTAAATAGTTTTATCACATCAAATAAATCCCAGTTGCTGTTGGTCACAGCAATGAGCACTTGTTTCAATTTTTCAGGAATTGGGCAACTTTAGTTCAAATGGAAATGACAAAATCATCCTTAAATCTTACTACCATTTTTATCTTTTTATAACCTTTTTATATTTTATTTTATTACCCTCAAATATAAGCCTTTCATTTTTAAATTATACTCAATTCGGTATTTTGCTTCTTTAAAGAGCATAATAGCATCAACTATTTCACAAATACTACCCACATGCAATTTCTGTTTCTGTGGGCGCAAACAACACAAACTCTTCATTAAATAATTTAATTGTTTCACTTTGGCTCCTAAATAAAGCTAAAAACTTACCAAAATTTTCATTGGTAGCACCAAAGAATTTGAGTTATTTGGTCATTGACAACTTCATGTTTCTTCAGCCAAGGAACTCAACTTAGCTGGCTTGCTTTCAGCATCCAGGACTTCAGATATGAACAATACATGTAATGCCTGGATTCCAGTTCATCAAGTATCGAACAAAAGTCCGGCATCTCTCCAGTTCCAAACATTTCAACTAGTATGATCAGTGATCACTGGCAGCAACCATAAAGTAATTGCAGAACTACTCCTCTGAGCTGCAAACAAGCCGATGCAGTGCCAAAAAATATTGCACTACCTCAAGCTTCGAGGTCAGAGAGTGAACGAGCCATCACTGCAGGGAGAAATTCACCCACCAGACTGATTGCTAATCACAAACAGATCTTACTGTCCTCTTTTACTGTATAGTTAGGTTCATTTTCGTCCCCTTGATTCAAAATGCCCGAGCCCTGAGCAGCCAAATCCTCAGAACACCTTAGAGCTGACCTAAGGTCTCCAATCTCTTGATAACCCCTGGCTACAACCGCATTGATGGCAATGCTTGGCATGATGCCCATCTTTATCATATCCGCGAGCAACATCATCACATCAATCATATGCTTGGCTTGAAAATGACCCTTTAACATGACAATGTACAAGGGCGCATCTACCATCAAACCGCTGCATCTCAAATCCGAGAAAATTTTACTTGCTTCAAACACCTGGCCTTCCTTGCACATGGCCTGAATCAAGCTTGTATACATCACATGATTTGGGGAGCAAAATAGACCATCAAACTCATCAGTTGCTGTTTCACCAATACCAGCTTTACTCTTCTCAAAGAAAAAGTTGAAAGCATCCGAAACTCTTCCATCCTTGCAAAGGCCATCGATTAAACTACTTAACGTGAAAACATTGGGCATTAATCCTGATTCCAGCATCTCTTTATGCAGCCGGAATGCCTCCTTGATATTACCATTTTTACAATACCCATTAATCAAAGCTGTGTAAGCCACCACATCTGGGACAAGACCTTTGATAACCATTTCGGAGTAAAATCCCACGGCAGCTTCCATGTTTCCAGTCTTGCAATAACCATCAATCAATGTAGAGAAAGTAATAACATTTGGTTCTACACCATTTTCATTCATTTGAGAGCATATCTCCAAAGCCTTCTCCATGTTCCCCACTTTACAGTATCCATCAATCAGGGAATTGTAAGTCACAGAATTGGCCAAAACTCCATCTTTGTTCATTTTCTGCAATAAAAAGCTCCCTTCCTCCACTTTACCACCAGTACAAAGACCCTTAATCAGTATGCTATATGTGATAACATCAGGCAAAATTTCCAACTTCTCCATTTCTGTGCTCAACTCCACTGCTTCAGAAACATTGCCTGCCCTACAGTAGCCATCAATCAAACAATTGTAGACAAAAATATTGGGGAAAACACCATACTTAACCATACAAACAAAGTAGCTCCTAGCTACCGTCAGTTCACCCACCTTACAAAGTCCATCAATCAAGATACCAAAAGTAACAATATTTGGTCCCAACCTATCACTGATCATCATCCTGTATATTTCCAAGGCTCGTTCGACTCTATCCATCTTGAAATATCCATTCATCAAAACATTATAAGTGTACAAATTTGGAAGGAAATAACCCTCTTTAATCAATCTAAACATACGTTCTGCCTCCAGCATCTTACCTTCATTACAAAGTAACTTTATGACAGTAGTGTACACGACAACATTGGGTGGAATTCCTTTCATCAACAGTTCATAAAACAAGTTGTGTGCCTTTGAAACATCACCTTGACAACAACAACAATTTATCAACACCCCATAAGTAACAACATTAGGCAAAAACCCCCGTGAAAGCAATTCCTTGTAAAGATCCCACATGGAGTCAAACCTGCCCAACTTAATTAACCCATCTAAAAGTGCATTACAAGCCTGCATTTGAGGGAAAGTTTTGATATTTCTATAAACCCACAAGGCATCTTCGATTAAACCCAGCTGGGAAAATGCAATGATTAATGACCCAAACACATTGGGAGTGAATTTTGAGGTTTGCAATCTGTTAAGGGCATTGAAAATTAAGTGGCAAGCACGGTGGGGTTCCAAAGAGCTATGGAGGGCTTTGATGAGGTATTTTATCAAACACCTAGCGTCCTCGTAAAGTTTAGCACCGGCCAAGACGTGAATGATGGCTGAATAAGGCTCGAGATTCTTCAAGGGGTTTAAGAGATTGGCATTGGAATTGAAAAGCTTGAGAGCTTGGTGAGGGTTTTGGGTGTTGAGGATATCCTTTGTCAAATGATGGGATGACGATGACGACGAGGAAGATGCCACTTTACAAAGGTTTGAAGGGTATTTGGTGCAAAGAAATGGCGTTTGTTTACGCGGGAATAGCTTCAACATTTTTAGTTCATAGGTTTACATGGCCGAATCCTAAAATTATAAATTGCTATCCATGTTGAGATGGAACACCAAACCAAATAAATTCAAATTGTAGGTTAAATTGGGGCATTGTTCTTGCATCTCTTCAATAAACGGGGTTCGCCATGTTTTTGGGCTTAGGCTCTCCTACGAATCATGTAACCCCCCCTCCCCCCTAAACATTAGAATTTGCCTCCCGTACATTTTAGTTCATTTTTTCGTGATGTGCACCAATTAGACTTAGACATTTGGCATAAATGGTAACTCATTAATTAATTTATCCATGTAATAATTTAATACACATCATTTATTTTTATTTTTATTTTTATTTTTATTTTTATTTTTGAAAATGACTTCCATTGAAATAGAAAAAAAAATAGAAAAACAAATCCGCATGGGTGAGGCCCAAATCCAAAGACAAAAGCAACAAACTGTAGTAGGCCCTAATACAATAAAAAAAAAACCAAAGAAGGAATAGAAGACAAAAGAAAAAGACAGCCTAAATGTTGCCCCAAAAGTAACTAATGGAATCTAAAAATCCCAAAACCAAATCTGAAGAGCTTGCAAGTGCGACAATGTAGAAAAAGAAATCACAAAAAGGAGAAGTAGATAGATGCAACTTTTATGACCTAAGGATTGCGATGAAATTAAGGTAGATGAGCGGTCGACCTTCCTTTTTCGACCACCATACCTGCCACCTGAAAAGGAACCTCCTCAACTTAGAAACGGTCCAATGTGCAGTGAAATCCCAGTGTCGCGAGTTGGTGAGCAACCCGATTCTGCCTCAAAAACACTAGCAGACTGTAGCCACTGCAGAAAAGGTATGTAACCGCAACCTCCCCTCTGTAATCAGTGCCCGGATCTCTGACTGACCGGCTTGTGCATTATTGAGTTTGCATATCACATGTAGAGAATTCCCTTTAAACACAACTCGAGATAGTCCAAGGTCCGGAGCCAAATCCAATGCCGATAAGAGAGCCAACACTTCCGTAGCAAAGGTCGATGAGACCTGACCATGGATCCTAGTACAAGCGTCAAGCATCTAACCCTGGGCATCTCGCACCACCACCTCTAAGCAAGAGGAGTATGCCCCCCTCTGTATGCAGCATTCAAGTTGGCCTTAACCAGAGGTGCGGGCAGAAGACACTAACGTGCAATACGCAAAACCACCAGAACTGCTCCTGGTACGTCCAGCACCAACAAGCCACCCAAGTAGGAGCAAATAAAGGAAACCAACTCAAGAGATGTGGAACCAAGGCCCTCATGATAGTACCTATTGCGCGACCACCACAGTGCCCAAATTGTTGTAAGGATGAGTGCTAAATTGTCCCCAGTATATGCTTTAGAAGAAAACCCAACCAACTCATAAACTTCGAATCATTGTAAGTACTAGCCCAAGATATGTCTAGTCGATTCCAAACCAAAATGGTAAAAGGGTACTCCCGAAGCACGTGAATAGGCGTCTCAAGAATATTGAGGCGTCTAGGACATTATTGTATAGTAGAGATGTGTCGATTGTAAATGATGTGTAATGTAGGTACATAATTGCAAAGGAATCTCCAAACAATCATGTGAACTTTTGGAGGGACCCAAATCTTCCATATCTTTGTAAACAAATCACGCGCACTCAGAGGTTTGAAAAGACTAGAAGGAATAGAGAGTTGCTGCATAGGCCAATGAAGCAACCTATATCGATTACGAACAGAGTAATAGCCAATTGGATCTTCTTTCTAGACCACCAAATCATCACCATCAGAACAAGAGAGGGTAATGCTAAGAATACGATCTACCTCAACGACCAAAAATAACTCACGGACCAAGGTATGATTCCACTAGGCCGAATCCTGTAACATCAAATCACTCACCCAAGTAACATTAGTATTAACAAAGGAGTGTACGATAAAATAGGGAACTTTTCTTGGAAGCCAAACATCATTCCAAATGGAGATGGAGTGACCATTGCCCACCTGCTAACCAAGGCCCTTTTCTAACAGACCCCGAGAGCACTAAATATTGTGCTAAATATAAGAAGGGCGAAACCCTAAGCCCGCTTTAAAAAAATCAACATTAGGAAATTAATGTGCTTTTAAAACCTGACTCATAAGACAATCCGGATCTGTTAATAAGCGCCAACCTTGTTTAGGCAGGAGTGCAATATTAAACTAAGCCAAATCACGAAAGCCCATACCCCCATCAAACTTAGTTGTGCTTAACGAAGATCAAGAACACCAATGAATTCCCCAAGGACTCCTTGATTTCTGCCATCAGAACCTACTCATAATAACTTCAAGTGCGCGACAAATGGAAAAAGGAAATAAAAAATATTGCATTGCAAATGTTGGAATTGCTTACAAAACAAAACGTACAAAAACACCCTGACCACCCTGAGATAAGTAACATAAGTTCCAACTATCAACACATCGACGAAACTGGTCCTTAAAATGTTAGAAAGTGTCCTGTTTACTCCTTCTAACCATTGGGGGAACTCCCAAATATTTATCCATCTGATGGACAATGCGTATACCCAATACTGACCCGATACTAGAATCGATAAAATGCTCTACATTCGAGCTGAAAGAAATAGTCGATTTATCAAAATTCACCACCTGTCCAATGCATCACCCATATTCCTGCAAAATAAAATGGACCTGGCAATACTCTTAGTAGATGTTGGACTGAAAATCATACAATTGTCTACAAAAAGAAGATGTAACACCCCCTAACCCCAAACTGTCGCCGGAACAGGGTCACGAGGTGTTACCGGACTTATACACTAATATACGAATAAAAACGAGACATAAATTTGAGTTTCAATCTAAAACCATCTAATTTACATCAAATAATTCTTAATATAGGCCTACGGGGCCCAAAATAGGTTTAGAAAATGATTTAGGATTAAACTGAGAACTTTGAAAATTTTACTTTGAAAACAGGGGCACATGGCCGTGTGGCCTGAGGCATGCCAGTGTGGCCAGCCCGTGTGGATCCCCATGGCCGTGGGGCCAGGCCGTAGGTAGTTCTGACTTGCTTCACACGGCCGTGTGTCTAGCCCGTGTGCAAGTCTGTTTCTCCCACACGGCCTGGGCACACGCTCATGTGATTTGGCCGTGTGAAAACTGCATGTTTCACCATTTTTAAGTCACTTTCACCTACTAAACATACCCAAATAATGCCCAAACCATTGACTTATAAACATTAATCAAATACCATGCATTTCAATTCCAAACTTAGCAAATGTTTATTCATTCATTCCAAAAACTTCTTAAGGTTTATAATCCGTATTTACATTCAAAATATTAAATTTACAAATAGTAAATACTAAACCTAGTACATGCCACCTTTCCAAAAGTTATAAATACATCACCAAAACGTGAGCTGAAGCCGGGATTGATTCGGATGCTGAGCCTGACCTTAACTTTACCTAACCTGCGCACGAAAAACAACCGTACGCTGAGTATTGAAAATACTCAGTGGTATTATCATAATTCAAATTATAACAACAACAACAATATACCATATCATACACAAATCAAACATATAGTTGTGTACCCAACTACTATATTTTCATATTTGGTTCACCATATCTTCAATCACATACAAATATTCAATTCACATTTCAAACTTGAATAATTCATGAACATTTAATTCACCTCTTAATCACACATATGCATATTCAATAATACCATTTAAGAACCTTGGTTCATGTGTTCAATCTCATAGCACAATTTCATTTCTTATTTCATATCACATTATCATTTTCACTCTTCATTCAATGATTCAAATAAACAAATTCAATTGGTTTTCTCATTTCACTTAATTACCCCTATTAACGTGACTCAGACTTTGGCGGATACACGGATCCAACCAAACACACCATATTGGCACCCAGTGCCTCATCGGATAGTTCGAAGCAAAGTTGACACCCAGTGTCTCATCGGCCTAGCCGAAGTAAAGTGGTACCCAGTACCTCATCGAATCTATCCGAAGCAATATGACACTCCAAGTGTCTCATCGACTCGAGGTCGAAGTAACCCTGAACACTTCCAATCCTATGGCATGCTAACTATATCCACTAAGCCCGACAAGTTAATAGGGTATCGAATTTCTTTCTCTTTTCAATCAAATTCACATCAATTGCACTTTAGCCACATTTTCTCACATATTTCTCAATTCAAGCACAACTTGTTCAAATTCACATTATCACATATTTTCACTTCATTTCTATTCTTAATTGATCAAAATCATTTCAACCAATTCAATCACATTAATAACTCAAATTCATTTGCATACTAACATTGCTCAATTCAATCATATAATTCAATTTCACATACATATATAATCATCAATCATATCCAATCACATTTAAATTAAATATCACTACTTATTTCAATTCTAATTCCATGCACATATATTACATAAATTAAACATTAAATAATAAATACTCGAATTATGATAATACAAACCGATAATTTCCCTAGCTACTCCTCGACCACTTTTTCTTTTCCCTTCGTATTCGATGTCTCGGTTTCCTTGTTTGCTACGAAAATTAGCATAATTACAATTAATTAATAATACACATATTTCATATAGATTTCTAACTTTCCATACAACTTTTTCCTTAATACCAACTTTGTCCTAACCACATTCATCTTCTTTCTTTTAACAATTCACATCATTTTCTTATTCAATTTCCATCAAAACTTCCATATAACTATCAAATTTTCATCATTTTTTCATAGTTTCAAATTTCTTCCAAATTAGTTCCTAAAACTTAAAACTTATAGCCTATTTTACAATTAAGTCCTTAAATCAACTCAAACAAATAATTTTATCAAATTAATCCCTAATTTCATTATTTGTTCAACATATACCCTATTCAAAAGTCTATCATCTTTCAATATTTCCACAAAAAATCAAAAGTATTCAACTCTAAAGCTTCAAAAACATCAAAATCACAAGAAAATGGCTTAATTAAACTTACCAAATTAACTTGAAGCTTCAAAACCTTAAATTTTCCTTTTTCTTTCTTTCTTTCTTTTTCTTTCTTCTTTCCCTGCTTTACGTTTTCTTCTCTATTCTATTCTTTCTTTTCTTTATTTCTTTTATTCTTTATTTATTTGTTTTATTTATTTTAATCAATTAATTATTATAAATATCTAATATAATAACTAATATATTAAATACATTTGTACACATACATATTATGACACATGCAATAATTCACACCATACACTTGTCTTTATCACAGCAATTTAATTTAATAAAATATTACATAATTATTAATAATTATTATTTTACTTAATAAATAAGTAAATACATATATAACATACATTTGTACCAATAATTTCAAAACACATGTATTTATTTACCACGCTCATATCACTATTTTGGTTTAATTACTAATTTAATCCTTTAATATTTTTCTATTCTATAATTAAACCTTTGCATTCTATTCAATTTAGTCTTTTCTACTAATTATTTCTAATTGAATTAAATTCTCTTAATCAAAATCTAATTCCATTCATAACTAACCTCATAAATATTTTTAATAAACATTTATGGACTTATTTTCCTAAGACGGAGGCCCTAAAACTCGTCTTTCCTAAGACGGAGGCCCTAAACTCACTTTTTTGGTGCCCGTGAAATTTGGGTCATTACAGAAGATATGTCAGACGATGACCTGTTTTGCCAATGGACTCAGGGGATCCTCCTGATGGAGTCCTCATGTTGGCTGAAAAGAATCTCCCCAATGTCTATTGAGAACCATGAAATAAGAAACCATACGAATGCAAGCCATGATCAAGGAAACCCATTCTGAATCGAATCTCATATGTAACATGATAGCCTTCAAAAAATCCCACTTAACCTGATCGTAGGCCTTATTTATGTCAAGCTTAAGTGAAAAAGAGCCTACTACCCCATGGCACTTGTGCTTAAAAGAATATAGCACCTCATAAGCGATAAGAAAGTTTTCCGTGATAAAACAGTCAGAAACAAACGCACTCTACACCTCGTCAATACAGACAGATAAAACCTTTTTAAACATGTTCACCAGAACTGTAGAAATGATATTGTACAGGACGGAACAGAGACTAATTGGGTGGAACTGTGACATTTGCTAGGGTTGTGCACTTAAGAAGAAGAATGAGATTTGTGGCATTGATATCAGAAAGAGGAAGCTTCCTTCGAAGCACTCATAAACAATATCAGCACCAATGATATGCCAATATCTTTGAAAGAACAAAGCCGAAAATCCATCCCTGCCCAAGGCTTTCAAAGGAGACATCCCATCAATGATCGACCTAATCTCCTGAAATATAAAATTAGAGAGCAAAACCCCTTTCATCGAAGGAGTAATACAGACCTCAATGACGTTCAACAAATTATCAAAATTCTCCGATCTAGATGAAATAAAAAAGCCTTGAAAATATTTAGTGGCAACCCCAAACATAGCATCTATGTCTGGACAAGTACGACTATCATCATCCACAAAAGAAGATACCGAGTTCAGATGCTTCCGAAAAGTAGCAAGCTTGTGGTAGAACGATGTGCTATGATCACCATAGTGCAACCAATTCATCCGTGCCCTTTGGCCCCAAAACAACTCCTCTCTATCAGCCTCCATATTGAGAGCCAATTTTACTTTAGTAATCTCAGCTAAGATGTCATCGGAGGGATCAGCTTAATTTAATTATTCCAACCGAGCCGTAGCCTATTGAACAAATTAGTGCCTATGATTATAAAGTGTTTGGCCCCAAGTAGACAAAGCAACCCTCAACGAACCCAACTGAATCAGAATTGACCTTGTACTTGAAGTCTATACCTTCTTGATCTCGTATTCACAAGAAGGTTCAAATACCCAACGAGACTCAAAATGAAACATTATATCCAACCATCTAGAAACAACCCCGAAAGTGAAACAACAATTGTAATAACCAAAAGACAATGATCAGAAACGGAATGAGGAGTATCAAAAAGCCTCGAAGTAGGAAAATGAACCCTCTAGAAAAGAGTAACCACACAACATTCTAATCATTCCCAGATGTTAGTGTTTAAAAATTGACCCCATTCCCAAATGAAACAACGCCTCTCAACACCTAGATCATGAAGCTTACAATTATCCAAAATTGAACGAAAGGCCTCCATCTACCAATTATAGTGAAGGCGCCCCTTCACTTCTCAAAGGCATCAGCAATCTCGTTGAAATCATCACCCACCATCCATGGTAAAACAAAATGTCTCCCTAAATCCTGGAGTAAATGCTAAGATCAACTTTGTCCTATTCTACCGAATACCCATAAAACCCCGTGAATCTTCAACTCGACCCAGTAACATCATCAATAATAACTACATCAATATGGGGACCCAAATAACTTTGCAAATGAACCTGATAACCCAATTTCCAACCCAACAAAAGTCAACCCCTACTAGCAAAATAGGAAATATCTATACCATAGAGAAAACCAAACCAGCGACACACCCAATCCATCTGTTAAGTGTCAAGTTTCATTTCCATAAGAAAAAGCATCTGGGGATTGTATTTACACAGTGTATGTTGCACACGACGAAGGTTTTATGGATTCCTCAAACCAAGAACGTTCCAACTAATCAGATTCATAATGATCGACTGCCTTGTGTAGTAGAGCAAGTCACATCAGAAGTTGAAGAAGTCTGTTTTGAATCTAAATCTATAGCAACAACAGAGACTATAGAAGAAAATTGAGCCCGTTCTTTCCCACCCAGACCAACCATAGGCGATGAATATTGTTGTACAAACTAAGCCATGACTACACACTGATCATTTGTATTCTTAGACCCAATCAGAATTCCCTCAGAACGGGAATTATCTAAGGTAAGACCCAATGTAATGTTAACTTCTTTCACAAAGGTCGAAGTAGGAACAACCGAAAGCTGTGTACCATGCAAACTAAAACCCTCACCCAAATTCAATCCTCATTCCTCCAGTGTAGGACACAACCAAACATTAGGTTGGGGTTGTCGATGGCGGGGTTGTGCACACAAAGAAATATCCCAACCCAAAGGGACATATTTCATGCCAATAGTCAACCGAACAATACGGAAGCTTTCACTGTGTCTCAATTTTCCATAGAAGAAAAGCAAAAATTGTTCATATTAAAATTGGGCAAGATCCTCGGTTGAGAAGATAAAGTAAGACATTTCTTTCGCTTCAGAGGAATTCAGACATCTAATTTCACACGAACCCGCAAGGAGTGATGAGAACCAAAATTAAAATTGGTAGAATCAAATGCAAGAAAAGTCCCAAGGAAATTCCCAAATTGCCTAGATAGGTCTTCATAATAGTATCCAAGAGAGCCATGATGAGCCTGCACCCAAAAATCAACAAAAAAATAGCACTTGAAGAGGATCTTCCCCTAGCAACAGACGATAGAACATAAGCAAATAATTATTAAAAGTCAAGGAACTACCTTGGAAGTAACGCCCCAAAAATCCCTTATATATTTATTTTCATATATTTGTGACATATATATATGTTTACTTCAGTGGTTAAGTATTCTGGGAAGTGTCAGAGAGGTCCCAAGTTCAAGCCTTAGCTTGGGCAAATTTTTGTTTTTAAATGATTAAATCCTATCTCTAATCAGTACGCTTATAAATAAATATTGGTAAAATATGTCAGAATGGGCCCGCTGGTCTAATGGTTAAGTGAGTGTAAATAAGTTGGAGGTCTGAAGTTCGAGTCTTTGTGTAGACAAGGGATTATTTTACTAACTATGCCGTGTAGGAATTTTGGTTTAGCCGAAATACTGTAATGTTTGAATGAGGGTTGAATTCGGTTGTTGAGGAGATTATGGTAGATAGTTTGGGAGGAGTTTGAGGGTTAGTGGGAGTGTGATGGACAGTTTTAGGAGTGAAGTGAGGGATATGAGGAGAAAGTTAAGGGATTAGGGGGTTTACCAAAAAAATCTGATCACTTCTTTTCTCTTTTCAATTTCAACACCCACTCTCTAGTTCCCTAAATTCTCTGACATTATTCCTTTCCCTCTCTGATGAATCTCTATCTTTTTTCCCCTCTTTTTCTTTTGTTGGTAATCAAGATTATTTCCTCTTTGTGTGTCGCGTATCTTCGTACGTGGTTGGTAAGTATCGATTTTATCTTTTGTCGATTCTTCCTTTGTTATTTTCTAATACGATGGTTTTAGTATTTTTGTTTTATGCTGCCGACTGCTTGTTGGAAATCTTCTCTCTACTTTGGTTTCCCCTTTTAATCGATTCTTTTCATAGTCCATTTTACGTTGTCGCAACTTGTCACCTCTATTTTGTTTCTTGCATTGTTGGCAAGTTTCATAACTATGGTGTAATGTGATTTTTGGATTCTTAGTAAATCGGTTGGCTGTTCATTGATGAAGGTTAAGGGCTAAAGTGATTCGGTTAGCGTTGGAGTGGTGCGGTTCTGCTATTACACGTTTAGTAGATAAGGTGGCTATACTTTGTGAATTAGGGGAAAACTTTTCTATTCTCTTGGTTATGAAAATATGAATTGTTGTTAATATTGGGTTTTTCAGAATTGTAAGAAACGAATTATGGAAGTGGTGATCTATCTTGTTCGGACCCGTAGTTAAGGGTTGCTCAGCTTCGAAGGTTCCAGAGTGCTCAATAGTATTTCACAGTAAATCGAAATTATGTGTGTAACCATAACACTGTAAGCAGGAATCAGCGAAAAGCCAATAAGTGAGGCTGTTGATGCCACATAGGTGTGTGGCCGCCCGTGTAGTTGGCCATGTGGGATACACAGGCAGGACGAATTGGGCCGTGTAGGCCACAAAAGCGTGTGGGATTATTGGGCTAGGCCGTATAAACCACACGGCCAAGGCCATTTGGGCCATGTGGGCCACACGAGCGTATGGGCCCACACGAGCAAACATTATAGACTTGTGGACCCATTTTCACTGCTAGATTGCTAAGGTTGCATTGGTCACCCGAGTCCTGTGGACCTACTGTAGGGTCAATAAGCTTACCTAAACCCTTAATTAATTGAAATGACTATATGACTGATATGAATAAGCATGATGATGTTCCACTGATTTGATATTGTATACCTTGATTACATGCATGATATTATGTCATAGCATGTCATATTTGTATATTGCATTGCATTAGGTTGAGGGTTTATTTTGTTCGGAGGAAGTGTACTGAAAGGCCTCAAGCCTAAATTACTGGTAGCTCAGCTGCAAACTACTGTCTAGTGCCGCAGTCGATACTTTTTGGAATGCAGGGATGGGTGGGTTGATTATATCCCCACATGGTGTGTAGGGTTAGACGGAGTTAGAGTGTAGATGCTGGCTGGGTAGGATTTGATACTGTATATCTGATACTGTATATCTGTTACTATACTGAATATTGATACTGTAATGGGCCAAGGCCCAAATGCATGACTGCTTCTATATTGTAATATGCAAAGGCCTTAATTGAAACTAAAACTATTACTGAAAAGGGCTTAGGCCCAGACTGTGATTGCATTCTGTCTACCTATTTATATCGGGAGTACACACTGAGTTTTTGTAAACTCACACTTCTGTTTTATCTATACAGGTAATCCCCAGACTTAAACGAATCGGAGCGATGGAGGACTCAGCGGTGGCCACACGACCCCCTTTTTACACTGTTTCGTATTTAATTAGATTTTTAAAGTTTTATTTGGGATATTTTACTATAATAAAGGTCTCTATGGATTTTTGCTTAAAATTTAGATTTTGTATGGTTTTATATTTTACATTTGCTAGAGGTAGGTAAAATACAGGTTTTTAAAAGAAATGCATGTGTTTTAGCAAAATACCCACAAGAACACAGACTGTTTTAAAAAGCTTCCGCAACGTATAATGTCTTGAAAGCTAACGATTGAATAAGAATCACGATTTTAGAATTAATATAAGATAATGATGAATTATAAACGGAAAATCTTTTAAGCGAAGTTACGATTTGTTCAACATAAGTTACAGCTTTCAAACACACTACCATGTGACATCGCCAGATTTGGTTATAACATCCAGGCCGGGTTTGGGGTGTTACATTAGAGAACCCGTTTAATATCTATTTCCACATAAAAATGAAATAGAAACCATTTTTTACACAAATCAGAAATTGTAATGCCCTAAATTGGGTGCCATAGATTTGCCATAATCGTTTGCATCACTTCAAAATGGATTACACTAGCTGTGAGAAAACAACCAACGAGACAAAACTCAAACCCAAACCTGACATCAAAACCCTCAGGGGCCACTGGCCACGCCTCATCTTCATTATCACGAAGGGGCAAGCCTACAATATCATCCTCCATTGACAAAATTAGTGAAAAACGACACTGTTGTTGCTCAAGAAAACGAAAAACCTATCTAAAAACAAACAGACCCAGCAAAAGACAAAGAAAATGAAAACCACGTGCCAGAAGGCAAACAACTAACTTTTTTTTCTCTTTTTAATAAAGTATTAGATAAACAATCATTATTGAGTATGATGTAAAGGAACAGAAAACATGTTGAATCAAAGATACAAGTGAATGCTTACCCACATCATTTAATCTTAAAATAGTTAAAAATGGCTAAAACGTATGATGGAAGTCCAATTCTGATAAAAAAAATGCCAATTTAAATATTAAATTTAAACTCATGTATCAAAAAAATATTTATCGTTATAATTATTATTTATAATAAATTTAGAGAAAATATTGATATGAATTTTAGAATATTTATCATTTGAATATGTTTCTTTTTTGTGAATAATTGGTTTCAATATAATACTTGAGTTAATGTAAATTGATGGTGTGAATTCAAATATTTGCAAATATATGATTTTATAGATTTAAATTTTGTTAATTTGGATAATATTTAAATTGGTATGAATATTTTATTAAGTGGATATCCATCAAGATTTAGATAAGTTTTGATGTACTTAAAATTTTAATAGTAATTAGAAGTAGAGTTCTATTTCATTTATATTTCTTACATCTATAAATATTGACTTTGGAGAAGCATTGTAGATAATTCTGATTGATCAATAAAATACACTCTCTCTTTTGTTTTCTCATTCTATTTGTTCTTTACTATCTATCTATTTATTTTATAACACGTTACCAGCACGATTCTCTTTTAATTGTTTTTCTCTATAAGTCACAAAAAATCCCAAAATATAATATTGTCGATTGCCTCCTAGAGTTGCTGCTATTTCAATTGAGGCCTGCGCACTATGGGTAATCATTAGAGCCTTTAACCACTCAGCCAAGGTGATAACGATGATGTTAAAGAATCTCAAGTATACTTTACTATGATTTATTTATTAATTATGTCTATTATAATTGGAGACTAATCATGACAACATGAATAGGTAGATTTTGATTTGAAATCCACGTATGTTTGCGATGGTGATTATGAAATAAAGAATCAATAACGGCGTCTAGAAGTCTTTCCTACTAGATTTGTTGAATTCCTCAAAGTGAATACAAACATAAAGAAAATAAAATATATAATTATAGAGCACTAAAAGTGGGAACATGGTAATAAATAAGAGAACAATGAGAGTTCTCAAGATAACATTTCAAAGGGTAAAGATAACTTATGTTATCAATGTAATATGAAAGATTTTTGGTTACATATGTGGCGTATGCTAAAATATTTTGTTTCTGTTAATATTCTTTAAGGAAGAATATGATAATGTAGTAATGAATTCTATCATTACAGATAGAAAATATTTATCTTATTTGGTATTGAAACAAACAAATATTATTCCAATATTTGATAGTACAAAGTTAGTTGAAAGCTCCAGAAGAGTTATTTTATTAATATCTTGTGATAGTTAATCCACTGGTTTTAAAATATATTCATTATAATGGTTATCATATTGAGATTGTGAATAAAGAAAAGATTATATTTCATATGAATCACTATTGCTATAAATATCTATTTTGAAAAAATGAAAAAAAAAGGAGGATTGAGTTATTAAATACTCTTGTTATTAAATTGAATTGACTGTAACTATCTTTGTGATCTTCTTTTGTCATCATTCTTGTAACACCCTAAAGTTTGTATAATTGTTTCTGTGTAATTGTGACATAAATATATGACTGCTTCAGTGGTTAAGTGTTCTAGAAAGAGTTTGAGAGGTCCCAAGTTCAAGCTTTAGCTTGGGAAAAAAAATTGTTTTTAAGTGAATAAACCATTATCTCTAGCCAGTAGGCTTATAATTAAACGTGAGTAAAATATGATAGAATGAGCCTGCTGGTCTGGTGGTTAAGGGGAGTGGTAAAGGGTTAGTGCTCTTAAGTTCGAGTCTTGGTGGATGCAAGGGAGTGTTTTATTTTGCTTTTGTGTCGTGTGGGTGTTTTAGTTTAACCGAAGTGCTGAAGAGTTTGAGTAAAATTTGAATTAAGTGGTTGAGGGAGGAGTGGACGGTTTTAGGGGAGTGGATTGAGGGATTTGGGAAAAAAATGAGGATAGAAGAGTTTGAAGTTAACTAAAATTGGTGGTGGCAAATTCTGCTACACTCCATCTCTCTTGCTTTCACGGTCGAATTTCGGCTTTATGCTCTCCCTTACAGATGCTTTTCTTCATCCCTACTATTCTTTTCTTTTTCTTCCCTTGTGCTACCGAATTGTCCTTTGAATCTTCCTCATCTTTGTGCATCCTTTTCAATCGTTTAAGACAATGAGTACGTTCTTCATTTGCTGGTTGCATCAGTAAGTAAGGGGTAAGTCATGATGATTTGGAGTAGTCATTGCTTGGTGAAAAACCATTTCTTTTTATTTCCTATAATTCCATTAGTGATTACGTTTTGTTTACAGCAGCTAATTGTGTAGATCGAGACCTTTCCCATACTACTTCATAAATAAACCAAGTTGAGGCGTAGGGGTAAGTTCTGATCGCTCCTAAAATGAGAAAATTCTTAGGTTTGTGTTAATTCGATCAATAAGGTCATTAATAGGGTGTGTGTTGATCAATTTTTAGGTACTACTGGTCTCGGTGGTGTTTTACTGTGAATTCCAAAAAAGTGTGTACCGAAACATTAAAAAGGATCTCGGTGAAAAGTCGAAAAAGCCTACTGTCGATGCTACACGGGCGTGTGGTAGGCCGTGTGACAGAACACGGGCATGTGATTGACGAGCCAGGCCATGCGCGCATGACACAGGTGCATAACATGGCCGTGTGATGGCCGACGAGGCCGTGTGTGAGACACGGGCTCGACCAGTTAGGCCGTGTGGGGGCACACGGGCATGTGGGCCTACGCGGGTGAACCACACAAGCGTGTGGGATTCTGGGTCAGGTCGTGTGATCCACACGGCCAAGGTCAATTTGGGCCGTGTTGGCTACACGAGCATGTGGGCCACACGGGCAGACCAATATGGGCGTGTGAGCCTATTTTACTGATTTGTTTGTTCTGGTTGCACGGGTCGCCCGAGACAACTATGAACCTACTGTAGGGTCGGTAAGCCTTTCTTAGACCCCTAATGAGTGATTTGACTGTATGACTGATATATGTTACCGAGCATGATTTTATTTGGATAAATTGATACCGTATATACTGCTACCATAATATGGCATATTATATCTGTATGTTGCATTGCATGGGGTTGGGTCGATATGATTGGAGGAAGTGTACTAAAAAGCTTTACGCCTGTTATACTAGCAGCTCTGCTGCAACTCACTGATGGCTTTAAGCCTACTATACTGGTAGCTCTACTGCAAATACTATTTAGTGTCATAACCGGTGCAAATTTGTAAGTGTAGGGATGGGTGGGTGATTTATTCCCCATAAGAGTGCAGGGTTGGACAAGAGATGGTGTATAGTGGTTGGTTGGGTAGGACTTGCATACTGTACACCACATTATTGCATACTGATACTGTGATGTGCTAAGGCCCTACTACTACTGTTACCGATACTAATACTGTAATGAGCCAAGACCCTACTGATTACTGTTATTGAGAAGGGCTTAAGCCCAAAATGTTATTGCTTGCATTATGTCGTATGATTGCATGGGGATTACATACTGAGTTTTTGAAAACTCACCCCTTTTGTTTTTACGGTATAGGTAATCCCTAGACTTAGGCAGATCGGTGTGGCAGAGGACTCAGCGGGGCCACACGACTTGTTTTACTCGGTTTCATACTTACGTATGATTTTAAGTTTTATTTGGGGTATTTTTATGTAATAATGGCCTCTACAGATTTTTTGTTTTACTTTGGATTTTTACACTTTTTATGTTTTATAACTGCTAGTGGTAGGAAAAACTCAGATTTCCAAAAGAGATGAATGTTTTATCAAAACACCACGTACACGCAAACTATTTTTAAAAACTTCCACAAAGTATAACATTTTGGAGTTGATTAACGAATTGTAATTGGATAACATTTTTTTTAAACAAATGGCATGACTTCGAATTAACATGAGATTAAAGAAAGTTGTTTAAACGGAGAAAGGGTTTTTAGCAACGACACAGCTTTCGAAAGCACTTCCATGTGACATAGTCATATTCGACCATAACGTCCAGGCCGAGTTTGGGGTGTTACAATTCCCGTTAAGGGATTGAAAGTAAAAGTCTTTTACTATGAAAGATCTACTTATGAGTAATAGAATATGATAATCCTACCTAAAACTTGTTATGGTTGGATGCACCTGAAGTTTCAAGTTTTTTTTTTAAAACTGTAAGTATAACTCTACAGTATTCAAAATATGTTCTCAATTAAAATTATATGAAAAAATATTACTGATGAGAACTTGCAAAAGAGAAAACTTATGTATGAAAAGTCATTGGTTATATACCTATTGTACACCTGAAAAATAAAATTCACTCTCAAAATTTGCTATTAATAGATTTTGATTGGATTTAAAGTGTACTACTAGAATTTATTTTGTTAACTTAGTGGCATTATAAACTTCACATTGATTTAGACATTTCCAGTAGTAAATGTCACAATGGTACTTATATGTGGATACAAAGTAAAATGAATGACGGTAAAATTATCAATTTGTCACAATTTATATTGACATTATTAGTACAATTGAAATGCATGTTAAAGTAAACTAGAAGTTTACTAATACAAATGTATTTACTACTTGGCGTGACCAGTTAGACCATCTTGGATCATATATGATGTGAATATTAATTGCGAATTCATATAGATATTCATTAAAGAACTAGAAGATTATTTAATTTAAAGAATCCTCATTTTTTGTTTGTTTTCAATGAAAATTGCTTATTAGAAACTCACTAGCTAAAGTTGAGATTTAATATCTTGCATTTTTGAGATAAATATGGGCTCATTCATCCACCATGTGGATAGTTTTGATATTATATGATTTTAGAGATGCATTTGCAAATAATCATGTATGTGTTATCAACTTGCAACATGTCGTTTACAAGATTACATGTTTAAATAATTAATTTCAGATCTTGCAATTAAGACAATTCATCTTGCTAATACTAATGAGTTTATACCTGAGTCTTTTATTAATTGAGTTTGAAAAAATTTTGTAAAAGTTGTTATTTATGCACATAATAGTTTAGAGAAATTATTGATTGAACGTCTCTAATTAATATTAAAACCATTACTTATAAGAACTAAACTTCCTATTTCAATATGAGATTATGTTGATTTACGTGTTGTACGCATCAAGCCAATAAGTTATAAATACTCCCCATTATAATTTTTTTGGTAAAGAGCTAAATATTTCCCATATTTGAACTTTTGTATGTGCGTATATATTCCAATTGATCCACCATAACGCATAAAGATGAGTGAATTCTCAAAGAAATTTAGGAATATATATTAATTACGAGTCTCCTTGTATTATTATATTTTTTAAATATTTTGGAGATTCAATTATGACATGATTTGTGATTACTATTTTGATTCGATAGTTTTCCCAACATTAGGGGGAGAGAAATAATAACTTGTAATGAGTTAGGGGGAGAGTAATTTGAACCAGAAGTTAAACAAGTATAACTCATTATAAGTTCTAAATATGAAAATTCTCATAAAAGAAAATAATAAATCTAGATGGTCATATAGTGAAGGTGAGTGCTCCAGAAGAGACCCAAGACATAACGAATAAGTAAAACTCCAGAGGTACCTGAAACTGAAGATTTAAATAGTGAAAATAAATAAATCTTGATAAGTTATATCAATTCGAGAAAATGTCGAACCAATAGTAAAAGTGGTTGACAATGGTTTTGCATGCAATATTGTTGTTGAAATAATGAAATAAAAGGCAGATCTTGAATAAATCCATTGAGAAATATAAATATAGAATAAATTGGTCAAAATAGAAAGATGCAACAAATGGAATAAAATATCTAAAGGTATAAAGCCAATGAGAGTACAAATGAAGTAGTATTGCAAAAAACAGAATAAAATATGAAGCTTTTGCTAAGTCTTGGCATTGATTATAAAAAGACATAATATTCTTTTGTTGTGGATATAATAATCATTAGATATATTATTAAACTGACGATTCATAAAAGATTTAACTTACGTCTAATGGTTGTTGTTACACCCTTTAATGAATCACTATACGGTAAAGTTTATATTAAAATCCGTGAAGGATTTAGAATGCCAGAAGCATATTGAAATTATCGGGAAAATTTTCATTTATATGAATTGAAATAATTGAACATACGTGGTAAATTTGACTTAGTCAATAGTAGTTGAAAAAAGATTATAAAATGATCAAAAGTACCTATTTGTATTTTTTTATAGAGGGATCATGATTCAAGTTTGTTATGATTATTGCTGAAACTTCTAAAGAGATCAAATATATATTTTCCCAACCCCTTACTTATGACTTTCAAAAGAATGGTGATATAAATACTTAGTAAATACATTCAAATAGTTATTTGAAAAACTAGTATTTAAGATTGAATACGTAGAACATGAGATACTATGTGATGTTTTCATGATGGAGAGTAAATACACATTGTACTCTTTTTTCCTTAACTAAGGTTTTGTCTCATTAGGTTTTTCTGGTAAGGTTTTTAATGAGCAAGCATGTTATGCGTATTATAGATATGTGTACTCTTTTTCCTTCACTAGGAATTTTTTTCCCACAGGGTTTTTTTATCTTAGTAAAGTTTTAATGAGACACATTACCTACAAATAGACATCCAAAGGGGAGTGTTATGAATATTTTATTAAGTGGATATCCATCAAGATCTAGATATGTTTTGATGTACTTAAAACTCTAAAAGTAACTAGAAATAGAGTTCTATTTCATTTATACTTCTTATGTCTGTAAATATAGACTTTGAAGAAGCATTGTAGATTATTCCGATTGACATCCCAAACCCGGCCCAGATGCTATGGCCGAATCTAGCGTGTCACATTGAAGTGTTTTTGCAAAAACCTTGTTTTCATTGAAAACCCTTCTTAAGAGTAAAATCCTTATTTGTATTTCTTTTCAAAACGAGGTATATTTAAAAGCTATTTCTTGTTATAAATTACTAATTACTTGGAAAATATTTACTGTGGAAGCTTAATTTAAATAAAAAAACAACAATAAATTTTAGATAATCTTAAAAAGTGGATGAAGCAACTAAATCCATACTTTGTTTCTAAGTATAAAACATAATAACAATAATGAAATAAAAACCAGAGGTAAGGCCTTATTACAGTCCGAACTAAAATAATTTCAAAATACTAAGAATTCTAAAGGAAATCCAAATAATAATATCTTGCTAGCTGGCCACCTCTGAGTCCTACCATCCGTCGAACCGCCTACTAAGGGTCACCTGAAAATATTAAAAGAGGGAGTGAGTTTCGAAACTCAGTGTGTACAACCCTCAACAACAATGTATATATCATGCAACACAAGTCATATTGGGCCTGAGCCCAATCCAATAGCAGAACAGTATTAAAGCAATCAAGTGCAAAAATCCTACCAATCCAGCCTCTACACACCATCTTCATCCAACCTTACACATCATGTGGGGATATAAATATCGACCCACCCATCCCATACACACAAATGGTAACGTGGTTGCGGTACTACCTATCGTTGCAGCAAAGCTGCTACTCATACATTGGGCTTAAAAAGCCATCGATAGATCCATGGTCATCAAGCAACCATGCGATCCTCAAATTCTTCCTCCGTTTCATCAATCCTAACCATATACAACATAAATCTCATGAATGCAACATACACATTTCCACACATTAAGCACCTAGGGGTATTTTAGTCATTTCACTACCCAGGGGTATTTTGGTAATTCTACTTAACAAGGGCATTTCAGTAATTCTACCCTATAAGGGTGTTTTAGTAGTTCTACCCTACAGGGGTATTTTCGTAATTCTACCCTACAGGGGTATTTTCGTAATTTCTTAATAGTATAGGTTTTAATTACGAAATTTGGCCCATCAACAAGTCCTCGTGGCTAAAGTAAACAGACACTATGCACTAGGTAGGATTCAAGAGAAGAAGAGGTGGGTCACTAGGACCGCTTAAGTACCAAGTTCTTCCTAGATCCAATCCTAGACATGCATACATCCATTGCCACACTCTAACCTTGCGACTTGTCCACAGACATGTTTGATTAATTAATTAAGTTTTATGTTGCTTGAGAGTACATTAAATCTAGGCCTAGAGTCCACCATAAAACCCTAGCAGTCTACATGCTTCTTTAAAATCACCTATAGCCCATTAAACCCAATCATGTCCATATGGCCCATTAGGCCCATTCACAAATATATGGCCCACCAGGCCCGATCTTGTTCAAATCATTCAACCATCAATACCAACTCATCATTTAATATCACTTATCAACTTTTACCGATTTGGGCCCACGAGCCCGTCGAGCCTATTTAGCCCCCTTCTGGCCCGGTTGGCCAGTAGTGGCCTGAGACCATGAGATCGCTCTCTTGGCCTTAGTAGTCGTATCGGTGTTTCCACACGAATGTTCGCACGCTCATGTGGTTGCTAGTGCCAACCTTTCAGCTTTTCGACTTTTCGGCATTCCGGCTTTTCGAGATTTTGGCTTTTGCCGATTTGTTGTGTGTGAAGTGTATGTACACACCTGGTTAATGACCCGCGCTACACTATCCTCAGCCTCAACCTACAATCAATAACAACCTCGAATCAATTCCATACTTAACCACAACATTTACCAAAAACCGAAGCCTTACCGTAACCTTACCGTGTGCCACCAGTTCTAAAAGCCCCTCCTTAGGTACTATTCCCGAATATCCTTAGATCTGCATTACTCTCAATCGTTAAAGATGAAATAATAAGTGACTTGTATCCACTTAAATCACCCTTTCACTAACTGTAGACCATTCGGCCACATATCCCCAAAATCATGAACACTTACCCAAAAGTCGAAACGAGAGAATAGCTTTTCGGCAGAGACTTGTAGATCCCTATTGCCTGCAATTTGTGAACCCTACCCTTGTCAAAACAAGGTTAACGACAAGAAGGGTTAGATAGCCCTCCAGCTTTTATCAAAACATACTAAATGATGTTTGACAAATCACTTACTGAATCTAACCTTTGGTCTTGCGGCATAGATAGCTATTGAACGAGATCCGGTTTTTAAAACTTGATTAAGAGTAGATAACAGCAACCGATTTATGATGGAGGGAAACAATAAAGAATCGGCAAAAAGATAGGGCTATTCGATTATAAAGGAGTATTTTGCTTTTAGAGAAAGAAGAAGAACACAACACTAATAGGGATTTCGGCAAAAAGGAATGATGGTTATTCGGCAATGGAAGAAACAGAATGAGGGGGAGAAAAAGAAAAGTAATGGAAAACCAAAGAACCTTTCAAAGGAATTCGACACCCCCTATTTATACACAAAACTGAAATTATGCCTACCCCCAAAGTCCCAATCGGCTCTAACTCTTCCCCATCTCATCTCCTCGTTTTTTTCCCTGATAACTCCCCAATCATTTTCCTAAATTTTATCTTCTGATCACTCTCCTTAGAGTCCATCATCACACCACTTCCAACCTTCTAGAAGGCCAAAATTAAACTTTTAAAAAAAATACTAAGCTAGGATTCGAACCTAAGATCTCCTTGCTAGCCCATAACGCCACCTTCCTATACCCTAAATAGCGTCACTTAGCCACTCCACCACAAGGCTCTTTGATGTCATTTTTCCCTATTTTTATTTAAAAGCCCAACTACTCACCGCTCTGGTTCCTTTAATAATTAATTAAAAATTCCTTCTCCTCAAAGTTCGAACCTAAAACTTCTCTAACACCCCTAGACACTCCAAATTTATTAAACACTTAAAGCCAACATGTCATTTGTCATTTTCTTGCTTACTAAAAAAATTATGAGACCCAAAGCCTAAAGCCCAATTCATCTAGGCCCAAAATTCGGGGCGTTACATTTTTGTTCTCCTATTCTCTTTGTTCTTTATTCTCTGTCCTTTTATTTTATACCATAAAATTAGAATATTCTAATTATTATCTTTAACAGATTTAAACTAGATGAAGATATCAACCCTTGAATATTATAATGGCATAAATTCAAGGTTATCGGAACAGTGGTTTCGTAACCACAAATTCGATTTAAAAAGAATTTTATTTAATATTTTTGCATAAATATTGATATGATAGGAAAATCATATGAAAATATCGATAGAAAAATTTTACCGATTTAGTGGTTAGTTAAGAAAAAGAAATTATTGAAGAAATTAGGTAAAAACAAGTTATTAAGACCTTGATCTCGTAAAACCGAGTCGAAAATATTTTTATAAATATTTGTGAAATGTTAGTAATATTGTATTAAAATTTCGTTAGAAAATTTTAACGTTTGGACTGTTGATTAAATGAAAAGGACTAAATTGGAAAAGGTGTAAAAGTGGTTAGAATGATTAAAGAGCTTAATTGTTTAATGAGAAAGGATTTAAAAGGTAAATAGACCCAAAAATTATTGGGCTGGACGGCAAGGGCATAAAATTAGCAGAAAAATGGATGATTTAAGGGTAAAATTGGAATATTGCATTATTAACTAAATAAAACTAGGACTAATATGGAAATATCTAGATTTCTTGAGATTTCTGTTCATTCTAATCAGCCAAAACACCATAGGAGGGGTTCTTTAAGCTGGTTTTTCATAATTTTTGCACTAAGTGAGTTAATCCTTGCCTTTTTCTTGTAATTTTTGTGTTTTTAAGACTTTTACAACTAGGTCTTACTATTAAATTCATTAGTTTTTTAGTTTATGGATGAAATTAAAAGTCAGCATGGTTGAGTGCTGTAAGTATATGAATATTTAGCATGGAATTTAAGCTTTAATCTTATTATATGATGATTTTATAGAATAAAATGTATAGGAAGTGGATATTTAGGACCTATTTGTAAAAGAGTGTGAAATTGAAGTTTGGTGCTGAAATTCTTATCCCAAAAGGTTATAAGGTAGTTTAAAATGATAGAATAAAGTTTTAATTGAGAAAAATCAGCTCAATTGATAGGTTAATTGAGTAGGGACGAAATTATCACTTATTAAAAGCTTAGGGGAAAAATGGTAATAAACCTCTTGTACTAAAACAGTTTTGGACAGCAGCAGTAGTCCAACTTTGAAAAATCACTATAAATTTTATAAATCAAATTAGAAGGTTTAAAAGATATGGAATTAAAGCTTATTGAGTCTAGTTTCTCATAGAAGAAACTGTAAATCATGAGATATAATGCATTTTGTGAGACAAGGTCAGAATGATTTCAGGTTCCCCTGTTTTGACTTTGGAAAATCACCAAAAATTGTATAAAAATAATTAGGGACTTAAATTTATATTTTGAAATATTTAATGAGTCTTTTTCAATAGAAACAAGCAGGAACATTATCCGAGTTCTGTACGAGGAGATAATTAATTTTTTAGTGAAGAAAGGTCAGAACTGTCATACAACAGAATAGAGGTGACTTTAAAGAATAAACTGTACTTAATGGCTAAACCAAAAATTCTGAAAATTTTATGGTAAGAATATATGTGAGTCTAGTTTCAGGAAAAATTAGCGGATCTTAATTTGGACTTCTGTAGCTCAAGATAAAAATAATTTAGTGACTACGACTCAAGTAGACAGCTTTGAATGAACTATAAATAATGGTGGAATTGTAGAAAATGGCACATATGAACATGAAATGTTAAATTGATGATTAAATTTATTTATTTAGATCCTGAAGACTCAAATACGAAGCTAGATCGAGGAAAGGAAAAAGTTCGGGATTAGTAGATTTTTGTATACAAACAAGTATCGAGGTAAGTTCGTGTAACTTGAATTATATTCTTAAATGCTTGAAATGTATGTTATTGATGTGAATATGAATTGAATGTTCATTATATGAAAATTGATGAAACATTGATATATTTGATAAAAAGGGGAAGAAATCCCGGTTGAATGAAAGGAAAATTCGATGGATCTATGAAAAGGAATTGATGGTAAAAGGGGATCTAGCCCGGACGGGTGATCCTATCCTAATATAGTCCTCCCGAAGAATATGTGGAAAATGGATTTAGCCCGGACGGGTAATCCAAATTAGGTCTGAATTTAGCCTGGACTGGTAATTCAGATCCAAACTCATTAGAGTAATTGTCGTTGCAGGAGATTTAGCCTGGACTAGTAATCCCGCTGTAAGGATGAGGTCCGCGGGAGTGTGCTCTCTGAAATGGAAATGTGCGCACATGAATATGAATTGACGGACCCGAATTTGTACACTAAAGTGTACCCCTGAAAATCCATCGAAATTTCAAGAAAATTCAACGGGATAAATATGGAAAAATAATAATGGAATGGAAATCATGGTATTGATGAGCTCATCAATCATAATATATATTATTGATACATTGAAATTATTATACTAACTTGAATGTTGAGTTTGTGTATGTTAAGATAACAATGCATTGAATAGATGTATGTATGTTTATTGTATTGTATTGAAAATATTAGGTAAGTATAATTCTTGTTACATGAGCTTACTAAGCACAATGTGCTTATCCTGTTTTCTTTTTCCCTGTTTTGTAGTATTAAGAGCTCGGAGGTTAGATTCTGTCAGAGACACATCACACTATCAACCTTAATATTTTGGTATATCCAGAAACTTTATTTTGGAAATCAATGACATGTATAAGTTAATAAAGTAAATGTTAATGTGAAATGACTGTAAAGTTAGCCATTGGTGTGGCTAACAAATCTTGGTTTGGTATGTGATGAAATTATCTTATGAATATGTATGAATCTATTTTGAAAATATGTTGAATTGGATTGGTCTCGGTTTAAGTTTTGCAGGGAAGGTTAGATGTCTATAAAGGGGATATATTGAGTTTTAATAAAAAATTTAAAAAAAATTTATTGTTCGGTAAACTTCGGTAATGCCTCGTACCCTATTCCGGCGACGAATACGGGTAGGGTGTGTTACAAATATTCTTTCTCTCAATTTGTTTTACATTTACAAAATAACATATTCAATTATTTGAAGTCTAAATTTAGCTATTGTTTTATTTACAATAGTAAAAATTTAATGGTGGGGTTTCCAAGACTTTCTAACCTTGTTTGAATTTGACATGTTGATAGAAAAGAGCCTTGATTGCAGTATTTAGTATGCCCATCTTTCACTCTAAGCCACATTTTGAGTGGGTAAACCTTGTTAGCCTTACAAACCTTATAACGCCCCAAATTCTATAAATATGTTTTTGCAATTATTGAACACATATGTTTGTCTGCTTCAGTGGTTAAGTGTTCTGGGTGTGTGTGTGAGGTCCTAGGTTCAAGCCTTAAGTTGGCTTAAATTTTGGCTTTTATTTGAGTAAAGCTTTAGCTTTGATCAATAGGCTTATAAGAATTTGTTTATAAAAGCTTATCAGAATGGGCTTGTTGGTTTGGTGGTTAAGTGGACTGTTGTTATGCTTAAGGTTCTGTGTGTTGAATCCCTGTGCGAACAAAAGATTTATTTTTTGTGCTTGTGCCGTGTAAGAGTTTGAAATAGTTAGGTTTCTAAGTAGTAGAGTTGAGTGGGTAGGTGGGGGAGTAATTCAGGGGATTGGGGAGTTATCTGAGTGTTTTTCTTTTTGCAAAAGATCGGTTCTCATCTTATTTCCCCAATGCCTGTGTCATTTTCTCCCCAAAGTTCCCTCTTTCCAAATTTCTACCTTTCTTTGCTACCATTCTTCCATTCGTTCTGCCCTTGTTTCCTTTTCATCGTTATTTTGTTTGTTTTCTATAACAACGGTTGTTCTACACTTTCGGAGTCAGTCGAGGTTCTGTAGATCACTAACCAGCGTTCTAAACCATAAGGAATCGTTATTGTTCATTAGAGGTTTGGAAGGGATCAGGAGTGCTTAGGCATCAGAAATAGTCCAGGTGTATACTTCAATTGCATAGGAAACGAGTTTTGGAGAAAGCCGAAAAGTAAACTGTTAATGCCACACGGGCGTATGGACTGCCTGTGTAGAGGTCGTATGGCGAAACACGACCGTGTAATTGACGAACTAGGCCATGTGCCCTCAACACGGGCGCGACAGACACAACCGTGTGAGGCCGGCGAGGCCGTGTACAAGACGTGAGCTCGGCCAATTAGGCCGTATGTGCTACACAAGCATGTGGGCCTACACAGGCGTGTGGGATTTTGGGATAGGCCGTGTGGCCAATTTGGGCCATGTGGGCTACATGGGCATGTCAGCCCACACGGGCAGGCCACATGGGTGTGTGAGCCCATTTTTCTGATATGAACTGTAAAGTTGCACAGGTCGCCCAAGTCGACTGTGACCTGGTATAGGGCTGGTAAGGATATCTTAGACCCCTTTTCTATGATCTAATATTATGATGCATGATTTAAGCATGTGTACTGTACTGTTCTGGATTTTGATATATGTTTTGTTTATCTACATTATGGCATGCCATTATGTATGATTGCATTACATTTGGGTGGGATTATTGATAAAGAGAATAAAGTATCTGAAAGGCTTCTAAGCCTGATATCTAGCAGCTATGTTGCATATTTCTGATATGTGCCGTTTCACGGTACCTTATGGTGTGTAGGGTTGGATGGGTTGATTTTATCCCCATACTTGGTGTGTAGGGTTGGGTGGGTCGATTTTATCCCCACATAGTGTGTAGGGTTGGACGAAGATAATGTGCAGGGTTGGTGGGCATGTTTCTGATCTGATTTGCATATGTTATTTTATGATGGGCTAAGGCCCTAAGTCTGTATCTGATTCTGATCTGAGTGGGCTGAGACCCACACCGATTCTGTAGAGGGCTTTGGCCCGAATTATCTGTTATGTTAAATATCTGTTTGCATGTTGAACGGTGGTGATGTACACACTGAGTTTGCGAAAACTCACCCTTTTATTTGTTTTATCTATCAAGTAACCACAAGCAGTAGACGGGTCAGTGCAGCGGAGGACTCGACGGTGACCACTGTCACTTTTACTTCAGTTTTACGAGTTTTTCTGCTTTTATTGCTTTTAATACTATTTTTGAAATATTTGATGTAATTTCGGACCTTGGACTGTTTGATTTTTAATTTAGGAATTTTGAACTGTTTTTATGGATTTATAAACTGCAAAGCCACCAAGCATCATTTTTTTTTCTAAAATTAATTAAGATATTTTGCGTAAAAGAAATGGGTTTAAGCAAATCAGTTAGTTCATGACTTTCTGACTTAAGTAAAGATAATAACTGGTACGATTTTAGATGAGTCAATGCGTCTCAAAAACACTCTCATGTGACGTCGCCAGATTCGGCCATAACGTCTAGGCCGAGTTTGGAGTGTTACATTTAGTGGTATCAAAGCCAGGTTGCAAAACTCAGCTGTGGTTTGGGTTTTAAAGAATAATTTTTGCAAAATGATTTGTAAAATGATTTGAAATGGTTTTGATAATGAGTATGTGGTACACCGAGTCTCTAGCGCTGATCTTGTAAGTTTCTGAAACTTTATTTAGTACTATTGGAAAGCATGATTACTTCATTCTGAAAATTCTGTTCGGGACTATTTGAAAATACTGATAGTATGATTGAAACTGCCATAAGTAGTATACTTTACTGAAACACTCTAGGTAGTTTAAACTGAAAACTGTAGTGAGACTATTTTCTCGCGATAACAGACTTTAAACTTCTGATACTAAACTGCATAAAATATTTGTTAATAAATATCAGAACTGTAAACTGATTTGCATAAAAATTTTAATACATATAACTTCAAAATTAAGATGAGCACATGCGGTACTCGTAGACAGGATACTAGAGGCCGAGGTAGAGGCCGTAGAGGGGCTCGAGCTGAGTCTTTCGCATTAGATACGGTTCTGAATCTGGACACTAGTGAGGCGCCGGTGTCACCTGTTACTGATACTGGGTCAGGATCTTAAGGTCGTCCGGCTGGGGACGACGCACTGTTCTAAGCTATGCTTTGGATTTTGGAGAGGGTCGTTAGACCCAACACTGGATCTGGGGGCCGTGGGTTGGTTACGGAATGACTCCGATCTAATGGGGCTGAGCTATTCAGGGGTATCGCTAAAGTTGCTCCTAATGTGGCTGAGTACTGGATGGAGGCCACAGAGCGTATTATAGATGACTTGGATTTCACTTATGAGTAGAAGCTCAAGAGGGCTGTTTCACTACTTCGTGACGAGACTTATCAATGGTGGCTCACGGTTAAGGAGGGCACATATCCCAATGGACTGTCATGGGATCTGTTTAAGACGACTTTCTAAAGTAAGTATGTGGGAGCTAGCTATACTGATGCTAGGAGACATGAGTTCTTTAATCTCACACAGGGGGACCATTCGGTGGCCGAGTATGAGGCCGAATTTTTGAGATTGAGTCGTTATGCGAGAAGCATGGTGGCAATAGAATATGAGCGTTGTGTTCAATTTGAGGATGGTCTCCGAGATAGTCAGGGTGTTCTGATAACGTCTAGGTCGGGTTTGGGGTGTTACAAACCTCCTCATTTTTAGCTTTTCAAATTCCTCATCATATAAAAGTGATTCTAATTATTGACACAACTTTTAAAGCAAACATCTAGTTAAGCAAATGATTTCTAACACTTGAGATCTCTTGAGGTTTATTGGGCTCTGAAATTATCTGTATTTGGAACCCACTTAACCTCTTCTATTGAAATGCTCATCCCATTATAAACATTTCATTAAACCCCTTTTTTAGGAATTCAATGCTCTAGCATAGGCTCTTTCGCACCAAAGATGTAACTTTCAAGGAAGTAGTGCTCAAGATAGTTGATGAGTGAAAGTAGTTTCTTTTTATGACTTTCACGCAATGAGGTCGGGTTCATAAGGTACCTTTTATGATTTTCCGCAAGCAACACTAAATTAAACTTGTTAAAGTCCTTGAAAGCTATACATCTTATTTCTGTAACTTTGTGGGTGTAACACTTTTTACTCATCCCAATAACTTGTACGGTTATAAGATGCTACGACACGAATGCATACACACATGACATAATTTTCAAAAGGGTATACTTTTAAAAAAATTATAAATTTATTAAATCAATTTTAGGGAGGCTCAGAAGCTTTGAAACATTTTTTCTAAAATAATTTTTGATCATTTTGAAGAGGTTCGGATATAACTAAATCATAGAACAATATTTGAAGCACTTAGGTAGTTTAAAAAATATCTTTTCAAAGTGGATTTAAATGGAAGAGTGTTAAATCCAAAATCAAAATTAACTATCAACTGTTACAACTCTTCTTACCATTTTGTGGTCTTAAAAGTCATTTTACCTGCTTCCTAAAGCCCCCCATTATGAAATGAGAACATTCAGGCAACATTCAAAATTTTTTCGGAGCTTAAAAACATATGCTTTAAAGTGTAGGACAAAATATCTCGATACATTGGGTCAATGTCTTAAGACTATGGACCCCTGGAGCAAAATCTAAGTAATTTGTCTTTTATGCCTCGAGACATTGCACACTTGAAGCAAAATTTAAGTATTCGGACTAATGATCTCAAGACATAAGTACCATATCTCGAGACCCAAAGGCAGAGGACCAAAAATTCAAGTAAAAATTGTATGAGCATGAGGACCTAATTTTCAACCCCAAAATATATTGGGCTTAACCTTTTACAAGGCCTATTTTAAAAGCCTAAAAGATCACATAAATTGAAGCCCAACTTTAGATGTGATACATGCGTAGATGGGATAAATTTTATTAACTTAAATTCATAAAAGTTGTTGTTTTTCGTGCTCAAAAGATCAATCAACTTGCGATGAGTTTTTGAATAGGATCCAAACATTTCTATGTTGAGATGCCTTATATTGTTCAAAGATGTATCCCTTAGCTTCGAAATGCACTTTGATACACCTGATTTTGAGTCCGAGAGCTCAAGTTATGACCATTTTAGTGAAGACTGTGTGAGCAAAATTTCTAGACAGGATTATTACGGGAAATTATGAGTTTTGGGCTTTAATTTGAGCTCAAATCATATTTGGTTCAATTTTAAAGCTTAATTTTGATTATATATGAGCCCAATATTGTATTTATTAGATTTTATATTTTTATTACTTATTTATTCATGATTTAGGAAATTTTTCAGTATTTAAAGTTGTTTAGGAGTTTTATGTTTCTTAGTCAACAAGAAAGTTTAGTTTCATTAGAACTACTTCTTTTTTAGATTAATTAGAGTTCTATTATACTTAAGAGCTTTATTTTGATATAATTAGTGAACCTATATAAAGGTATCTTCATTATTCATTAAACACATTCATTGAATAAGTTTTTTCAACTCTTTGAGTTTTATCTTCACAATATAACTTTCTTGTGTTTTTTATAGTTTTATTCTTGAAGATGTGGAAGCACTCTTCACCCTCTAATTTACTAGGGTTCGGCCTTAAGGGGTTGGTTAGAGTCACTTGCAAAGCTTTTTAAAGTCTATTCTTTAAAAGGTTTCATAAGGTATCGACTTTTCATCACCTTCCATCGAATTTTTTTCCATCTCACCTTAATCTTTATCTTTCTTGATTTTATGCTTTGTTTTTCTCTTTATTTTCATTGTTTCAAATCTAAAATTTGTTCTTTTCTAGATTTTGGTTCGATTCTTCTCATGCTCAACAACTTGAATTCAATCTTGGCCCATTGTCATATATAAAAAACACCTCCAACACACACTACTAAGCAATCATAAAATATACGCAGAAAGGGCATTTGCAACAATACAAACACAAGTTCAATTAAGAGTACTAGTGGGTTTTTGAATTACATATCAACATATAAATTCAATTTAACTCTTAATGTACATTCCATGATTCTTATACAAATAAAAATCAACATAAATACATTACAATCTCAAAATCTCAAATTGTGATGCAAAGCTCCTAAGCCAGAATCATAAGCTTCTAGACGAGTCCATAACCTATGCATTTAAACAACTAACACATGTGATCCATGAGATCAGTAAGGACACTAGGATAAAACTACTATTTTATTCCTTATTAATGTTGAGCTTTTTAGAAGTGTTTGTTATAGACTATTTAGCGCTCCAATCACCTTCATTTCTTGTTATCAAATTATAAGGGCTCAACTTACCCATTAATGGTTTTTTAGCCATTCATATGAAATTCATATGCGGGACTCTTATTGAGAGTTTAAATAATGTTTAATCTAAATTTTATCCCTTTTAGCGATAACTTCTTAACATGTTCACACATAATGACCACTTATGATAATTTGTTCCTTATGCAAGTAATTTGTTCTTTATGCAAGTCCACCTATACATGCCATTATAACCTTAACCAAGACATCAAAATCTATCGATATAATCACTGAATGGTGTGATAGATCTCCGACAAGCTTCCAACTTGGTCAAGCTTCCAACTCGATCGAGCTTCTGATAATCTGAAAAGTAAAGGAAAAACAACTACATAAGCAATGAATGCTTAGTAAGCTCATATAAACTTTAGTCATATCAATCCATTTCAAGTATGAAATTTATACATATCAAGAATAATCCTATACCAATACCCAAGATTCATGAAACCATATTCAACAACTCACAGAGTGAATAAATTCACAGTACCACATATACATATGATCCTTAGCATAGTAGGATTTTATAAAACTTCAAACCTTTTCAAATTTTCTTACTTTCATTTGCATTTCATTACTTTCCATTTTATTTACTTTCTTTAGCTTAAATAACAATATCAATTCGACTCATCATTCCTTTTTTCATAATTTTACACTTCAAGTATGAACTTACTATTTTATTACCATTCCACACCCGTTTCATATGCTTAACACACAAGACATAAGCATATCATCAACAATAGCCACAAGCTAGCGCATTTAAGCATAATTCTTTTGAAATTAACCACATAATAAACTATTTCATAAGAAATTACATAATTTAAACCTTACCACTCTTTCATGAACACAAACATATTTCTATTTTGGCACTTACCATTTCAATGCATAACTTATAAGTAAGCATAATACAATTCATCCAATAGCTTGGCCAAAGCCTAAGCATTCACACCAAACATGTTAGTAATATAAGTATAAGACTTAGGCAATTTACTCATGGATGATCACAACATTTAAACATGTAACATATGAATATATCATCCATCTCAACTTACATTTATCCATGTATCACCAATCCAATGCAATTCATATGTGAACATGTCTTAGTTCGAATCGAACTCTTACCATTTCCTTTCAAATCATGCCCGTTGAACCATTTAGAATACTGTTAGATACCTGGGATAGCTCACACAAATTGTGCTAACTCATATAACTGTAGTTCGTCAATTCCTGTACATATATGCTCACATGAGCTGTGAAAATAGGTCTGCTCACACAAGCTGTGGGTCGAAACGTAGCTACACGATGCTGCTCACACGAGCTGTGGAGTACCCGTAACACATGCCGGGCCTCAGCCATCGGTAGGACGTTCAAGATCAGCACCCGAATCATGTAAAGCTAATGACATGTCATTTGTATTCTACAAATTCCTAAGGTTCAAATGGGGCTCGGTAGTCGTCGTACGTCGTTGAATTTCCATTGTTTCATTAAAAGATAAATTGCATAATAACATATATATATATATATATATATATTAATTTAATCACAATATAATAACATCATGTTAACATTCAATTTAATCAAAATTATACAGAATACAGTTCATACGAACTTACCTGGCAAGTTTGTAGAAATGACAAAGTACAAGGGCATTTTGGTAATTTTTTATTCTCCTCGATTTTCTACTCGATCTTGATCTAAATTAATAATTTCATTCAATTTGTTAATTTAGACAATAAAACAATTCATTTTATGCAATTTAGTCATTTTTACATTTTTACAAAATTGCCCCTAAAGTTTTACTTTTATTCAATTTAGTCCATGAGCCCAAACATTGCAAATTAACCATTTTTAGTGTCAATTTATAACAGCTGAATATTCATGGCACCATATCAGCCCATATTTTTAATAATTTCACATCAAATCCTTGTACTTTTATTATTTTAACAATTTAGCACCTAATCAATAAATTCATCAAAAATCACTTAATAAAATACTTTAAAATAACAGCAAATATTTCAAATTCATCAATTAACATCTAAAATCACAAGGTTCATCAATGGAAACATTCAAAATCTTTAACAGTTTCAAAATCAAAGGTACGGACTAGCTAAACCTAGTTACAACGATCTCAAAAATATAAAAATTACAAGAAATGTGACTAAAATCACATACAATTTAGCTTGTGAAGTTGCCGAAACCTCCAAGCTAAAAAAAATGGCTTCTTCCCCCATTTTCAATCGGTGATGAAGCTTTGAAAAAGATGATAAAATTTTTTGTTTTATTTATTTTAATGTAATTATCAAATTATCATACTAACCTTAGTTAATAATTAAATAAAACATCAAATTCATGTCCATTATTGTCTAATAACACCTTGAATGGTCTAATTACCATTTAAGTTCATTTTCCTTTATTCAATTAACCATTTAATCACTCAAATTAAATAGTGATCAAATTTTACATTTTTTACAATTTAGTCTTTTTTAATCAATTAACCATCGAAGCGTTACAATTTTTCAACTAAAATTTAATATCACTTTAATGGCACTCCGTAAATATTTGTAAAAATATTTAAGGCTTGGTTTGTAAATATAAGGTCCCGATACCTCATTTTCTAAAAGCACTTGACCTTAGGGTCATACTACTTAAACTTAATAAATCGCTTATATAACATAAATTATCAAATCAAAAACCTTTTTAACACCATGTTTGACTCGTAAATATTAAATAATAATATTTATGAACTTACTCGTCGGATTTGGTGGCCCTGAAACCACTGTTTTGACACCACTGACAAACAAGCCGTTACACACTCTTTTTCCCTTAATCAAGGTTTTGTCCCATTGGGTTTTCCTAGTAAGGTTTTTAATGAGGCAGCATATTATGCGTATTATAGATTGTGTACTTTTTTTCCTTCATTAGATTTTTATCCCACATGATTTTTCCTAATAAGGTTTTAACGAGGCACATTATCTACCAATGGACATCAAAGGGGGAGTGTTAGGAATATCTTATTAAGGATGTCCATCATGATCAAGATAAAGTTTTAATGTACTTTAAATTCTAGTAGTTATTAGAATTATATCTCTACTTCTTTTATATTTCTTATGCCTATAAATAGAGACTCTGATGAATCATTGTAATCATCCCAATTAATCAATAAAATATGTTCTCTCTCTTTGCTCTCCTATATTCTTTGTTCTTTATTCTCTCCATCTCTCTTTATTTTATAACAAAACCAAAAATTTTAAAAATATAAAAAACCTAAATTTTAAATTATTTTTAAAACACGTGAAAAATGGCATATTGTTAAATTAAAAAAACTCTTATAATCATCTGGGGGCTAAAGTTATAATAAAATAATAAAGTAATATTTCCTTTTTAAAAATACATAAAATTCAGAAAAAGATAAAAATTTTATAAAAAAGAACAAGGTTCCTAAAGACATTGTTGAAACCATTTTTTGAAGGTTGATTTTTTAAAAAAAAAAGAGAAAATGAAAATGGGAGTTGGCACCAATCCTTTTTTTATGAGGTGTGATCTGATCACCTCGCAATTTGATCATTTTAATAAATGATTTTGATTTACTAAAACAACAATTTTGGTCTACAAAATTCAGGAAAACAAGTTCGGGAGTCGGTTACATATGAGGAAGGATTAGCACCCTCGTAACGCCCAAAATTAGTACTTAATTAATTAATTAATGTCTTAATGTCGAAAGTTGAAAACTCGGAAAGAGTTTAAAATATGATCCCTCTTTGCATCAATGTATTTTTTAGTAAAATCTCTTGAATGAATCAAAACGTGTAAAAGGGCATCTTATCTCGAAGTAACACAAGGTCGCGTCCCGTAAGTTAGGATACGACGTCTTGAATTCTCGAAAAACAAGCTTGCTTTTTATTTTAACTAAATCACGTGTATTTTTAAAGGATATTCGGTCATCTAGGTTCAACGAGAAAGTCAAAACCCCATATGTTAGAGTGCGACCTTTCAAATTTCTAAATGTGGAACATTACCCCTTTTTTAAAAATTTCCTTTTTGAATAATAGCAAATATAATATTTAAAAAATAATTAATCATTTTTAAACATAATGCATGATGTAGTGATGGTGAATCAATATAAAATGATTATATAGATAGAGTATTGGAATGATAAAATATAAATGAATAAGGGTATAAAATAACTTTAAATATAATGAACAAAATAAAGAAAATACATAATTGAAAAGACACGAATAAAAAAATACCAAAAATAAATAAAAGAATAATAAAATAACACAAAAAGAAATGAAATAGAATGAAATAAAAAATAACAATATAATAATATGTTCAAATATGAACAACATGAAATAAAAAAGGTAATAATAATAGATTAATAAATAAGCAAATAATAATAAAATAAAAGAAATGCTGAAGTTAAATAAAGGATTTAATTGAAATTTAGATAAAAATAGGGGCCTAAACAAATAAATAAATTTAGAAAGGACTAAATCAGAATTTAAATAGGATCTAAAGTATCTAAATTGTAAAAAAAAAAGAAATGGAGGACCAAAAACTAAACGAGCGAAAATAGCAGGGATCACATGGGAAATTATCCCAAACTCCCTTATGCGCTCGTTTAGTAAGACCAAAATGAAATAAAAATAAAATTATAGGGTATGAATTAAAAAACAAAAAAAAAAGACTGGATTAAAAAACACTAAAAAAGCAGAAGGGCGTAATGCGCCAATAATCCATGCGCTAAAAAAACACGCGGATCTTGGAATGGGTCGGGTCGGACCATGGGTCGGCCAAAACGACACCGTTTCAGGTGTTTGCCCATTAAAAAGGTCCAAAGACCAAATTGAAACAAAAATAAAGTTTGTGGAAAAATCAAAAATAAAGAAAATAAGATAGGATCACATTGAGACGCACCACAAAAGCAGAAGGACTGATCATGCAAATAGACCCTTCGTAGAAAACATGCGGATCTTAGGGGGTTTTGGGTCGGATCTCGAGTCGGTTCAGCCCCAAAACGATGTCGTTTTGGGGCCTCCTGAACCCCTTCAAAACGGTACCATTTTGGCACCCTATATAAGCCACCAAATTTTCAAAAAAAAAATAATTTTAACCCTACTTCTAAAAAAACAGAAAATGCTCCCCCCTTTCTCCAAGCATTCTCCGATTGCCAGGCATTGGGGTCTTTGGACTCTGCCATGACGGTCGCCGGTCATTACCGACGGCGTTGCCATTCACAGTGGCCGGCAAAATAAAAAGTATATTTTTTATCGCATTTTTTACCCTTAGCCCTAATTTAAAACTGAAATGTCTAAAAACCCACCAAAATTTTGAAAAATGAAGAAAAAAAGAGAAAACGAAGGGACCTTTTAGTTTCCAGTTGCCGCCGATGAGGTTTTCAACGAGCCCACTAACTCGACCACCCTTCAAATCGGAGAAAACTCCGACTACAGTGACTCAGGTTAATGGTTTTCTTTATTTTTATTTATTACTATTATTTATTTGTTTCAAAGATGAAATAAAAAAAATAAAATTGCTACCTTTTTGAAATTATCTATTTTTGCTTTTGATTATTCTCGTGTGTGCATGTAAAAAAAATACATGTTAGCTGTTATGGCTTTTTTATAGCCGAATTACAAAATTTTCTGTTACTATTTTTTTGTATTTGCTTTGTTGTAACACCTCAAGTTTGGCTTAGAAGTTTAGGCCGAATCTAGAATGCTACATTGATACCAAAATGATCGTGAGAAAATTTTACAAAAACAAACCCCATTATAACTTAAAAATATTTCCGAAAACATTTATTTCATAGCAAGCCAAAAACCAATAACCGTTTAAACCTTCGTCCGATAGGTTACCAATCTAAAATGTACGAATAAAACATATAATGAAAATTGTACCACAGCCTAATAAAACCTTACAGTTCATAAATTTATCAAATAATAAAATCGTAGTAGGAAGCAAAACTGAGAAACCATGGTTTACGAGCCTATTCGAGTCCTCTGGATACTGAATCCAGCAACTAAAATTGCGAAATGTACTTGAAAGGGAAAACAGAAGAGGGGGTGAGCTACTCGAGCTTAGTGTAAGATCAAACCAGCTAAACTACAGAAACAGAAACAGGGAACTAGAAGTAGTTCAGAAACAGAACATACTTACAGACAGATGACAATTGAGTGAATTCGCTCAAAGTCAAACACACACCATATGTACTTTTCAGTCATATGGGTCAATCAGACACACACAGTCTCACGTACTATTCAAACACAGTAGCAGTAATTCTCGAACAGTCATAGTAACTATTTAGCCAGACAGTCGCAGTCAAAGTCTACAAAATTCTCATAGGCACAAGTGCCTTTCAGTCGAATAGTCAATCAGACATTTCAGTCGAACAGTCAATCAGACATTTCAATCGAACAGTCACTATGATGCATATGAATGCAATTGAAATGCATAACCCACCCATCCAGCCAACACACATCTCCGTCCATCCCTACACTTACTGTGAGGTTTAAAACACCCACCCATCCCTACACTTACAAGTTGTACCGAATGCGGTACATATCAGTATAATGCAGCTAAGTTGCCAGTCAATAGGCTTAAGAGCCTTTCAATAAGTCCACGACCCTTAGGGTATTGGGACTGCCCACAACCCTCTAGGTATTGGGGTTAATAGTAAGCAGATAACTGCCGGATCAGTCGATCATAACACGCAGCAATGCTAACATATAAGCTGTACAGTGCCATGCGGTAACCCGCAGTACAATCGCGCAATATAAACTGTCAAATTAGATATGGGTACGTAGCATAGCTAACGTACATACGATATAGTGCAATGCAGTAAACCGCTATACCAATAAATTACAGTTGAGCTGCCAGATCAGTCAATGGTACGTAACGTAGCTAACATACATGTTGTACGGTGCAATGCGGTAATTCGTTGTATAGTCCAGTTGTAGTAAACTGCCAGTTCAGTTACAGTCTTCTTTCTCTTCAAAATCCCACCAAAAAATGCTTTATGCATATGTATGTATGAGTGTAGACAAACGAACAGAAACAGATTACTAATTTCAGATGGTCATTCACATCCAGTCAATCAGAATCAGAGCAGTGTATAATTACTTACCCAGATACATGTTCGATAGCAAGGTAATCTTACATAACAGTGACACTCACATTAAGTCAATCAATTTCCGAATCAATCATCAATCGAAAACATCTCTTAGGTAGTGTACACGATCATAGATATCGAGGGGAAGATACCCTCTCTGAGCTTAGTCCATGTTCGGGATACACGGAGCCACGATTACACTTAAATTGACCTAAAATCCAAAATCGGCGAGATAGGGCCATACGCCCGTGTGTCCCGACCGTGTGGGACAATCCAGGCCGTGTGGAGGTCCAAACACCCGTGTAAAGTAGGGGGACGTCGTGTGAACAGGCCGTGTAACTCACTGTCCAATTTTGATAAAATCAAATGCAAGGCGGACATGGCCATGTGAGGGTCTTACACGCTTGTGTGCCCATCAGACACGGCCGTGTGTTTCGAAACACATGCTCGTGTGGGATCCTTAAATCCTCAAATCAGTTACATGGCTGTGCGACCAGGTCGTGTGACTCCAAATCCCTAAATCCCTAATTCCTAAACCCACACGCCCGTGTACTCAAGGGACACGGCCGTGTGAATTCTAACAAAAATCTCAAATTTGGCCACACGGCCGTGTGGCCAGGACGTGTGGCACCTAAATTCGCTCGGAAACCCTAGTTCCCAAATCGACACGGTGTGAATTGACACACGCCGTGTGGCTGCTAGAGAGGTTATGAAACCACCCCGAAATAACCCTGAATTCACCATTTAAGCAACTAACACCGTCCCTAACCTTTGCCCAATCAAAAGTACATCAGAAAGTGACGATTTCCCATCCTTTTCAACGTCTAAAACCCAAAGCTTTCGGGTTAACACACATGCAAGGAAAGTCGAACGAAAAGTTTGCAAAATAAAACAGTGTAGTTATAGTTCGAATCTCACACCTGTTTTGACGACGAAGAAGACGACCGAGAAGCGAAAATCCAAAACCCTCCGATGAGCAGTTGTCGAGAATTATTAGAAGGCAATGTAATTGAAAAAAATAAAATAAAAGGTAGAGAGAACAAAAAGGGAGGAGAGGGAACGTCCAAAATAGAAAAAGAAAGAAAAATAAAAAATAAAATTACAAACAATAACTAATCAAATAAGTATCAGTATAATATTAAAACATACTAAAACAAAATTATTTCCCAAAATGCACACAGGAGGACTCAAACCCATACACTAACACTCACTATACCACTAAACCAGCAAGCCCATTCTTGTCACTAAGTTGCACAACTTAACTCATGTGTACGACGTCATCTCTATCCCTAAACTCAATAACCCAAAACTTCTAGGTCCAAAATTTAGGGCGTTACATTTGTTGTTTCTTCTGCTTTGCATGTTTGCGCTTGCATCGGTCCTTGTTCTTTTTCTTGCAGGTGACAGTGGCAGCGGAGTGGTTGATGGTGGTGGTGGCAGAAGGGTGTCAGGCGGCACGCCTACTGACGTAGAGAAGCGGCGTAGCTGGATATTAGGGTTTTTTTTACTGAAAATTTGTTTATCCATTGTGGGCTAGGGCTTGTAACTTTAGGGTTTTTTTTTTTGTTTTGGGCCTACTGTTGTAAATGGACTTTTAATATTTGGACCATTAATATTATTTTTGTTTTATGTTTTTATATTTGTATTTCTAGTTTAGTCTAGGCAAAATAGGTCCACTACAGACATCATCTTCGTTGATGAATCGAAAAAAAGGTTTATATATATATATATATATTCTAACATAAATTATTAATATTTTTAATTTTATCTAAAAAATTGATAATTTTGAAATTTCAATGAAATTTAGATTAATCATTCAATTAGTTAAATGAAGACATTTGATTTGCATATAAAAACAAGCTACAAATCTCATTATTAGGAACAAAAATATAAAAATTATTTGAGTACAACTTTAGATATTAAATCAACATTTAACCGACAATTCTAATCCATTTATAACAACCTTTACCATTACTATTATAAACTTACTTTCTTTTAAAAGGAAATTATATGGTTTTACAAAATCTCATAAGGGAAAATAAAAAATGTTGTAGCACTCATCACTCTTATAGTGTTTAATTCTAAACTAAATATTCATTCAAATGTTCCTTAATTATATTTCTGTACCATTTATGAGTAAAATATATTATTGGTGTTTAAAATTAATCAAATCATATTAGTATTAATCGAATTAATCGAATTTTTTAATTTTTTAACAGTTAATCAAATTGAAATTTTTTCAAAAAAATTAACCGAACCAAAATAATTCAGTTAATTCAATAGGTTAACTAAAATTTATATGTTTTTGGTTAAAACAAGTATAAAACATATAAAAAAAAAAAGTTAGTATCCATTTAACCAAATTAACCGAATTAAAACTACATATAATTTGTATTATTAATTATTAAGTTCGGTTAATTCGGTTAATTACCCGATTTCTAACCGAATTAACTGATAACCTAAGTTCCAAAAAATCATTAATCGACCTCTGATCGAATTAAATCAATTAACCAACTGATTGACCGAATTAGATCGATTTGACCTATTAAAATAATAACATATTTTCCTTTTTTTAAGTAAATATATAATAATAATAGTAAAGGTCAATATGAATTTTAGTAGAAATTAATGAATTTTATCTTTTAAAAATTTTTAAAAAATAATTTTTTATTTTTAATTTTTAAAATTATTGTTAAAAAATATTCAAAAGTACAAAATTAATATTTTAGTTATATAATTGATGGACGAACTCTTAGTTAACATGCTATGTCATTATTTTATTAAGGAGACTTTTGAAACTTGAGTGACTAAAAGATAATATTAACCTTAGTTATGCATGGTAAAAACTAACCTGAATGTCTAAAAACCCGAGGACTCTACTTTAACCAGCAATGTTAAAGCATAGTTGACCATTAATGTTAAATCAAAATTATAGAGTTAATTATTATTTACTTTTTTTTGTATGTAAAATAATTCTTGGATTTAATATAATATTAGAAATTCTACTACACGCGTATACTTGTAGAAATCACATATTTAGAATACATGTGTGTGTTTAAAAGCAACATACAATAAGTCATGAAACCCAAAGTTTGAAACTAATAATAATAGCAACACATATGCAACATGTACAAAATTAAAATAAAAATTAATTTAACTTATGAGTAAAAGAAAATTGAAATAGGCAAATACATTATATTAAGAATATTAAATACACTTCAATTGTTTATCATGATATTGTCATTTTTCTATAATATTTTAAAAAGTTATCAAGCTAATGAAAAGAAAATTCAATATTAAAAATCTATTTAAAAAAATTAAATATCGAGTTGGTTTGTGACACCAAGGCGATTAATAATATTATCTATATGTACAATGTTGGTGAGAGAAAACATTTTATGTTAGAAATTAGTTCTTTTTAAAATTTACTCAAAAATTATTATTGGTGTAGTGATAAAAAATTTGTTTGTAAATTCATTAAACACATGCTTTTATTTAAAGTTATAAAAAGACCATCAAAATAATAATAATAAATATTTAATAAAAGGATATATGTGTGATTTTGTAATCGAGTTGATACTCGATTAATCCATGATACCAATAGAGCGTATATTATTTGTTTTGAAGATGGGAATAAAATTAAATTAAAGGCATGTGAAATTATCCCACCCTATTCCATTGTGATGTCTAAATTTTACCCTGCATGCCATAAATTAAGGCTTAGCGCAATTAAAAAGTAATAGTGATGAATGGGACAACTTCAAAATAAAAGGATGGCCTAGCAAACTATATACAATCAATGCAATTAGAAAGCAAACCCTTTTTATTAAACAAAACTAAAGCAAACCTTTTTTAGACACGTGTGCTATTGGGATTGGCTTCTCACATGACCTTTCTCATCTTGCCCTTTCGCTTTTTCATCCACTTTCTCACTACGCGGTCCCCTATTTTGCCACGTCATTATCTCTTCTATCGCACTCCACCATGCGCACTACGCACTCCTCTTCCAATTTTCCTCACTCTAATCCCACGTTCCAAATTTCACCTCCCTTATCCGGCGTACGTTAGCCACTCCCAGTATACCCCAAATTCTATCTTCTAAAAAAAATTTGTCTGAAAAACAAGACACACACACCAAAAAAAAAAAAAAAAAGGCACTTTTAGCAGAAATTCAGAAAATCCTCTCCTTCGCCCCTTCCCTATTGGCGTTATGTTAACGTGTGTATCAGATCCTTGTTGAGCTCAAATTTGAGTCGTTGATGCTTTCGCCATCCTTATATCCGACCGTCCGATTGGGTCCACTTGAGCTTTTACTTGCCGTTAATGGAAAGGGATTCATTTAAAAATGGGGGAAATTAGTAACTTTTTTCACTTATAGTGTTTTATTAGGTGGAAGCGTGCGGACGGGGAAAAAAAGGATTCAATCTGAAGATGGGCTCTGGAAAATTGGAAACCCTAACTCCAATTTTGTCTTCAATTCGGATTGTTGGAGGGAAGATGATTGTCTTGGGCTTTCTTTAGTGCTTACCCTTTTTTTTGTCAATTTTTTAATTTAGAAAAAAAAGGGTTTTTTGGGGATTTGTTGTTTTGTGAGATATTGATTGGGAAAAAGAAAATTAAAGTGATATTTTTTCTGGGTTGTGGAAATATGGAGAGCAAAGAACTGAATTTGAATAAAGAGCTTAAAGCAGGAGGAGCAGGAAATGGGTTTATAGATAGGAGCAAAGTGAGGATTTTGCTATGTGATAATGATACCAAGAGCTGTGAGGAAGTTTTTTCACTTCTTTTGAAATGTTCTTATCAGGGTATACTGAGCTTTTATTAATATGTTTATTTTTTTTCCTCATATCTTATTGAGTTGTAGAATATGTTTTTTTATTTATGCTGATTTTATTGTTCTTCTTCTTGTTGGTTATTGGGTATTTGGATTCAAATTATATGTTTTGCATCTGTTGAGTTTTTTTGTTAATTTACTTGTTTTCGTTTTGTTTTGTTTGAATTGTGTGATTTAAATGGATGTTGAAGTGCAACTGATGGTACTGGTTGAATTTTCATTTAGGAATCTGAAGGTTAAAGTACAGTTGAAAATTTGCTATTATAGTTTGGAAAAAATAAATGATATGTAAAAGAAGCTGATTCTGTCAGCTGTAAGTGATTATTTGTGTGTGTATATATATTATTCTCTTCTATAAGTTCATTATGTTATTTTTTGATTATGCTACTTTTGCTTACTGAATCTAGTCTTTTGTTTCGACTTGCTTTGCTCCATGGGAGCTTAATTTGAGAAACTTGATAAAAAGGATATTTGGGGTATACTTTTAACGGCCTTGTCTGGTTGTCTTCTAGTTCCTTATTCTCATGCTTTGCCTCGTAAATAAACAACTGTGGGCTGTGGCCAAAGTGAGAATTTTTTGTAGAGTGTTGATAAGAAAAGAAAGAAGGATAAGAAATTAATTCACTGCGAGCAATCATCAGTTAATGAGAAGTTGGGAAGTGTTAACTTACGTGTGTTTGGTATAGGGCCATGTTATATCATAGAGCCTTTTGATACTTATAGATAAGAAGAGTAGAAGTAGACTGAAATTCCCATGGATGACATTTAGGTAGCTTCAATATTTTCGAGTAACTCAACTACTTGTCTTACTTCGATGATTGTATATTGCATTTAGGAGTGCATAATAGTTTTATTACACTTCTCATATGTTAATTTTGTGAAGTGATGTGTCAGCTTTATGATTCCGTGTTACTTTTTATTCACAGTGACTACAGTAAGGTCTGCCAGACAGGTCATTGATGCACTGAATGCTGAGGGACCTGACATTGATATAATACTTACTGAAGTCGACCTCCCAATGACAAAAGGAATGAAGTTGTTAAAGTATATTATGCGGAATAATGAACTGCGGCGCATTCCTGTTATTAGTAAGTTTGTCTTGTACCTTTCTTCAGACATCAAACTTTCATCATGGTGAATTTTCCTTCTGGTCTTCATGGTCTGATCATTTATGTACATTTCTTTCTTCTCTATGACAAGTGATGTCGGCCCAGGATGAGGTCTCTATTGTTGTTAAGTGCCTGAGGCTTGGTGCTGCTGACTATCTTGTCAAGCCTTTACGGACCAATGAATTGTTGAACTTGTGGACACACATGTGGAGAAGGCGACGTGAGGTTTGTTGCCCTTCTTTTTTCTTTCCTTTGTTCTTCTATAATAAAAATTAGATCCATGGCACTTGATAGTCATGAGAGTATAATTAGGACAAAAAAATTGATAAAATTAGATCCATGGCACTTGATAGTCGTGAGAGTATAATTAGGACAAAAAAAAAATGATGGAAGGAACTGAAATCCCATTAAGAGGTATTCCTTCACTAGGTGGATATATATGTGGATGTGTAACAAAAACCATTTATATTAACTAAGATGTTTTCTCTGGCAGCTTGGTCTTTCGGAAAAGAACATCTTAAACTGTGACTTTGATCTAGTGGCATCAGATCCTAGTGATGCTAATACAAACAGTACTACTTTGTTCTCGGATGATACAGATGAAAGGTCCCGGAAGAGCTCTAATCCAGAGATGGGAGTTTCAACTCATCAAGAAGATGAAGTGAGTATTGAAGTTGGCAACTGAATATTTGTTATTGTGCATTTAAAATTAGGGGAAAAGCATGTTTGATTGTGCACATGAGCTGCAGAGATCATAACTCTTATGCTCTAGGAAACAACCTTGCGAATTGTGATCACTGTGTGTATAAAAGCATGATTCCGTTATAAGTTCCAATCATTCTAAAAAAATTATTTTTATATGTGTGAACTCTGCTTACATATATTAGCTAATGTCCTAGTTATAGACAGAATTATGTATTCAACTTGCATAGTTGGCCCTGGATTTTGAATTCTATAAACAGTTTCAATTTTACTTTTTCTGAGATTACTGAATCCTATTCTCTGATTTTAGAGGTTTGAGGGACGGAACTTTTTTGCTGATGCGCCATGCTGAAATTAAAAAGAAAACAAAAAATTGTAGTTACGGATTTGCAATGTCTCAAACTATTTACAGCAGTCAACAAAATATATATTACATATATCTATGTGAGTATCTAAATTTGAAGAACCATCATCAAGCATGCTGTATGACTCTTTCCGGGAAAGCTTGAGGCAATTATGATACTCATTGACATCTGTGCCACTGTTTGCATGTCATAACTTTCACGGTGCTTAGTTAATGTTGGAAATGTATGGCGAATCAATGATGTTAAGAGTGAACCAATTTGTTTGTGTTCATGTAAGAGTTTTTCCTTTTTCAGTCTGCTGCTGCTACTGTCGAGCCTCCTCAGTCTGATTCACCAGAATGCCGTCCTGATGTTCCTGGAATAAGTGACCGTAGAACAGGTTGACTTCTCTTAGCTGCTTCTTGTCTTAATCCTGTTTGCTTGTCCCTTGAATATGACTTGTCATGTTGTGTTAAGCTTACTGTTGTGTACCATATTTGGGAGAAACTCTCGTCCATTAATGCATTAGCTATTCCTGAGAATAGTCTGATATGACATCATTTTGCCATCTATGTTCATAATCTATAACAAACTGAATTCTTCAGTTTGAAGCAAATTCTGTTAATGTTTTGTCCATTAATGCACAGGATATTATTATGTTTACCATTAATCAAGTCAGACTGTTTTTCGTTGGCTTTGAAGAAAAGAGTTTGACTTAATGAGATTTGTAAAGTTCATGGGATTTAAGTTTAGCTTTGTGATGGCTAGATTACTGCCTCTCACATTTCTGTCTTATTTTATGATACTACATGGATGTTTGTACATTTGAGGCTTCACATTGCCGATAATGGCCTTCTTGCTGAGTAGTCTGTCTTGTCTCAAATTTATAGTTCACTTTCTGGTTTCCAAACCTTTTTTCATTCATGTATTTCACTTATTCTGGAGATGTTGGAATGTTGGGAATATTTTGCAGGGCAATTTTCATCTGTTCCGAAGAAGAGTGAGCTAAAGATCGGCGAGTCATCTGCCTTCTTTACTTATGTGAAGTCAAGTGCAGTAAAAACCAGCAGTACTCAAGTGGCAACCCCTAATCATGAAAGTGCTGCTCAAAATAAGATCGGTGAAGAGAATCTCCCGCAACCTGGTGAACAAGTGGTTAGTGATACCAGAGTACATGAGAATGGTGAAATATGGGAAAACAACTCACAAGGTGATGACTTTCGTAGCAGCAGTAGCGTTCCGGATTCCCTTTCCTTGGAGAGGTCTTCAACCCCTGCATCAATGGAGTTCTCACAACAAAGGGATTTTAAGGAAGACAAGTTTTCTCCGGCACTTGTGCCTCCTAGAAATGAAACTCAACATGATGTATCCGGTTTACCTACACAAAGTGCTTATCTACACTACATGCCAGGAGTTCTAAATCAAGTTATGATGCCATCATCGACCCAGTTGTTTCAGAACAACCTCCATGACATCCATAATCATACTAGTTCTCCTGTGACCCCTCAATATAATCATCTTCAACAATGTCTTCCCCATCCTCATGTAAGTGGGATGGCATCGTTTCCATACTACCCTGTTAATATGTGCATGCAACCGGGTCAGATGCCAACCGGTCACTCATGGCCATCATTTGGAAATTCATCTTCCAATGAAGTGCAACCAAGTAAGGTTGACAGAAGAGAGGCAGCATTAATCAAATTTCGGCAGAAAAGGAAAGAGCGCTGTTTCGATAAGAAGATCAGATATGTTAATAGGAAAAGGCTAGCCGAAAGAAGGCCTCGTGTGAGGGGACAATTTGTGAGGAAGAATGGTGTAACTGTTGATCTCAATGGCCAACCTGCTTCTGCTGATTACGATGAGGATGAAGAAGAGGAGCAGGCATCAAGGGATTCATCACCTGAAGATGATACTTCAGGATGTTGATGTTTTCAACTGTGCTCATCGACCATCTTTTTATTTATGCGCATACTTCTGCCGTGTTTCTCCATGGAAGAAAGAGAAGTAGTGGCAGTGTTCCATTGAATATATCTAAAAACATCAGTAATATCGAGTGAACAAGACCAAAGATGAGAGATCTGAACAACCATGAAGTGTCCCCAAATACATCAATGAGGTGAAAGCAGCCCAGTTTAAGCCATAGCAACGTGGTTGTGAACCCTGGTTCAGCTTATTGATGGTCAGCAGCTGAGGGAACTAATATAGAGAAGCTCCTGAATTTGATTGAAGCAGTTCCACTGTGGACTGCATGTTGGTAGAGATTACACCTTGTAGTTTGTATTGTTTCCGTGGTTCACAAATATAAACAGATTCAAAGGCCTCTTTTTCCAGTTTCTGTTTTTTTTTTTTCTTTGAAGAAGTGAACTTTTCAAAATTGTTCTCAGAATGAGAATGTAGTTTCCAGTGAGGTTGGGTTTTAACGAAATGGAAAAGCATTGAAGCAACTTCTACATTTTCCTTTGTGCATCACTTGCTTCTTGTTCCAGTTGAAACCCATTGCAGAGTTAGGCTCTCTGTGAGATGGAATCTTGGGGTATCACACCACATAACCTTCAAATTTGAACAGGAGCCTAAAGCTCTATTGAGAAAAGGGTTTTCCCACTCATTTTAAGCCTCACAATATGCAGCACGTCATGGTTACATGATAAATAAATAAAAGAAAATGTAAAACGAATATGGAATAAATATATATATGTAATTTTTTTGAAGTAATAACATATCAAGTTAAATATGATTATTAGAAGGTGGCAGTAACATCATCTCGGTTTTTATTAGATAACCCTACTTGTATTCTTTTCAATAATAAAAGGTCACTAGATTTTGACAAAAGTAAATGCATGAATAGCATGTGAGACACATTCTGTTTTCATTTTTATCATATCTTTGCAGTAGAAATCAAATAAAACTATTGAGAGTTCAGCGAAAGTATATGTTGGAATGCAAGGCGAATTTGGTATTGTTTGAAAAGCTTGATTTGAAAATTGCTCTGTAAATGCGTGGCTTGTTAATTTTAAATGTTAACATGGTTGTCTAAATTTACGGGAACATTTTAAACATGACACTAAAAAATTAATAATAAATTACATTTAATATAATTATACATAAAATATATATTTTAAATAATTTTTTAATAATTAATAAATTTAATGATACATGAAATATCTTAAAATTTGAAATATAATCATAAGTAATATTTAAATAATTTAATATAATGATATATAAACATTTTAAATAATTAATACAAGTAAAGATATTTTAATAATTTTACCTTCAAAAAGCAAAAATCAAAACTATCTAAATCCAACTTGAATGGAAAAATAAACTAAATCAACTCAAAGTCAAATGGTATATATTTTTATACTTTGTTGTTTTTGTTTTGTTTTACTATTTGTTTAAAATGGATTTTTATTTCGCTTTGTTTATGCTTTTACTGTTTGTGTGACGTTTGAAATGACAGCTTGTGCATGGATATGATTTTTGTTATTGCTTGTGGAAATAGAGATTGGAATCACGTCTTTTGCCATTATATAACATTATCACTTCACATTGGAGAGAGGGTGGATCGTTTGGTTTTGTTCATCTTTCTAAACATTATACACTCCAATATTAATGAAAAACTTCCATTTTATGTTGAACCTCACTAATTAGCTAATACAAAGTTCCTCTAATCTCACCTATCATCACTTGCCATTTCAAATGATTCCATTGAAAATAATAGTCTTCGATAATACTTATATTTTATTTCTCAAAAGCACTTTTTGACAGCAATACTAAACACTCAAATTTTAAACTAAACTTTTCAAAAGCTCTTCACTTTTTCACAGCACTTTTTCAAAAACATTGCCAAACTAACCCTTATACTCAAATCCAAGTAACATAAACAACTACATTGCATGCACACGGTCTTAAGCCCTAACTTCTCTCATCGAATATGAGTATGTGTCCGATATAAAGGTTCTTGAAATAGGCATGGAAACCATAAACTCCATTTCATTCACCACCAAACAAGGATAAGTGAAATTAAGAATGCAAAAAAGGAAATGAAGTAACATTGGCTATTAATTTCCTTCATAAATATCACTCAAATATCAAAAGGAAGACAAATTCAAGGTTAATAAAAGAATTCTACTATCTTGTTCCCAACAGCATCACAATGACAACAGATCATCAAAACTTACTCAAACCTTAAAAAAAAATATATTGGAAATTGCTTTTCAACAAAAGGAATGACCATTACCTACACATTATGGCACATTATATATGTTTTCCATCACTAGCTCCGTGTTTCGGTTTTCTCGTGCGTTGATCGTCGAATATCAAGCTCATCAATGATTTCCAAAGGAGTCACCGTCTCGTTCCTGATCCTCTTAATATTGGGGCCTAACAATCCTCTATGTCTAAACCCGTACAGCTTAAGCACCTGGTTATCGGCAAAGTTGAATGCCCTTTGCATGCTGCGCAAACACCTCTCGACAGGGTAATCTCCGTAACTCCCACAGGGCTTGCAACCAACGAAATGAGTCACAAACGGCCACCTCTCGTCTCCCAAACCTGGATGATATTTCTCCATCATCTCCTCGTACCTATCAACCAAACCTGCCCAATAACCATGCAAATAATACTGATTCTCGAGGAACACTTTATCCATCCACATTTCCTTCTGCGAAAGCAACAAGTAAATCAAAGCTGACTGATCATCGGCTTCAAACGCCGGCCTTCCTTTCAAGTTAGCAGTCAAAACCTTCCCGGCTTCCTCACGAATAAAACCCTTAGGTCCCATTGGCGCCCACGCGTCAAGCAAATCCAACGACCACTGGCAGTTCCTAAACAGGAAACTCCCCGTATTCAAAGCAATCCACGACTTCTGCTCGAACATTAAATCGGGGTAACCATGAACAACCAAATTATACTTATCATACTTGGACAAAGGAATCTCAAACACCATATCTGTAAAAAAAGCATCACTATCCATCCACCAAATCCACTCAACTTCAGGATGAGACAACATTAATCTCCTAATTAATGGCAATTTCGCCCAATACCCAGCCAACTCCTTATCTAAATGAGCCATATTATAAACAATTTCAATCCCATGAAGCCTACAATAATCGATCTTATTCTTTATCGCTTTCAACAAATAATGATCTCCTATAGCATTATCACAAGGGTTTGGGGGCGACCCAGTAACAAGTAAGATCCGAGCTTTGCCATTAACAAAATTAGGGAATTCGGGGTTTTCTGAAAGCCAAACCTTACGTTGCTGGTCCCAGTCCGAGATTTTGGGTCCGAGCGTGTAGGTAGTATTGGGATTGATCTCGGTTTCAGGAGGTTCGTCCGGATCGGTAGGGTCGGAGTCGGAGCGGATCTCAGCTAGGATCCGGTTCGTTTCTTCGATTAGGTTTTGGTTAACAGCATCGGCTTCGGAGCTTCCCAAATTGCCAACGCCGATTGTACCCCGTAGAACAAGTATGGTAACGAAGCCGCAGAGGATCGTGATTTTAATGTTGTTGAAGGTCTTGTGGATCTGCCTCCCACGCGGCATTCCGGCTAATACACGGGATCTTCCGCCACCAGCAGCGGCGTTGTTGGTCGTGGGTAAGCCGGCGCCGGCGCCGGTGGAAGATCTCTTTTGGGGAGTGAAACTGTCTTGACCCATAAAGGTTAGACCCTCAAAATAAGTAAAAACAGAGCAAGGAAAGAAATCCCAAGCGTCGTTTTTCTACAAACATAAATCTCTCGAACTGAATCTCTTTCTCTGCAAACTAAGCTCTCATCAATGGCGTTTGCACTGAAACCGGGATACTCCTATGTCTTCGTTTGTTTTTGGATTTTTTGAGATATTAAAGTGGAGAGAGAGAGAGAGATGAGTGAGAATTTTAAACTAAAGAAATGAATTGAAGGAGACGAAGAGGGATGGAAAGTGGGAAAGATTGAGACAGCGAGATTGGAGAAAACATGTTTATGTCCCAACACTTGACTGTCTTTTCTCATTATTTTATTTGTTTAATTATATTCATAGATATCATTTACTTACTATTTTAAAAATCACTTATAATACATTGTTTACTGCATCATTACTTTTTTACTAGGTTTAATTAAAATTCATAATTAGTTAATACTTTAACAATTAATTTTCATAATTCAACCTAAAAAAATCCAAAGGTTAAATAATATTTAATTTATTCTATTAACAAAATCATAAAAAATTTAAATTTATTAACATTAACAATTATATTTTATCAAATCAATCCTAAAAACCAAATTAAACACTAAAAAATTAAAATAATTAACTTTGAATACTAAAATATAAAACTATTGTCAAATACATGTATCACATTAAAAAAATATAAATACCACGTTAAAGAAAACTTCAAATAGTGTATTAATTTTTTTATATTAATAATGTATTAATCCTTATAAAATTTTAAGCCTAATTAGAATTGGTAGTAACAATATATTCACTAAAATTAGTTAACAATAAATACGTTTATGAAGAAAAAATGATTTGTCACATGGTAGTAAGGTGAGAGCCCAATTCTATAAAATTAGAAGAGCAATTTCATGTGACAACTTTTAATATATTGGAAAATAACAATTCTATTCACTATTTTTAATATATTTTATATTGATAGTAATTTTTAAAAAATAATATTGTAAAATGCATATTCAATTATAATTTAATTAGTTTACCCAAAAAAAAAAAAGGGGTCCATTTAATGTGATTTAGATTAACCAAATCCAAAAGAATTTACTGTTACTGAAGTTAGGTGCGAAAAATGTAGCAGCGGGGCAGTGTCGGCGGACTAAATTTGCGCAACACAGCTAGCTCCAACGCGTTGATTTCCGGGATCCAACTTGTCCCCAACGCAAAACCAAAAAGTTGTAGATTCACTAAAATTAGTTAACAGCTCATGCCAACAACCGACGCAAGTAAAAGAGCGTGGGCTGCACGTACATGGACAGGTCTCACTTGGAGGAATAAGTAAACCTAATGGTGTTTATTATTATTTTAAATAAATTATATCCAGGTAAATACGATTGAAATAATTAAATATGCACTTCTTTTTTTGGATAAAAAATATTTATTACTTTTGTGTGATTTATTAGATGGGACAAAAAGGAGCCCATCTCAAATGCCGGCCTTCGAACCCAGTTTCACGTGCCATGTGTCATCTGCAAAACAGATAAGGTTCATGTGCTGCACTTCACCCAAAATTACAATCCGACAGCGAAGTGGATCACAAAGTTGCTCAGGGGATCAACACATCTCTTTCGTTCTCCATAAAGCTCCTAGAAGTCATAATAGAGGTGCATCTTACATTTGTCAATTAAAGGAAATAAAGTAGGATTAGAGAAAGAATTATTGGACATAAAATGAATAATAAGAGTAGCATCAACTTCAATGTCCAAATGTCTAAGATCCAATCTCCTAGCAAGGGTAAGACGGTCTCTAACTGCCCAAAGTTCAGTTTCAATGTTGGTCGCAAACGGAAAATGACAGTGGGAACCAATAATCCAAGAACCATTGTGGTCTCTAATTATTGTCTCAGCTCCCCCAATTCCTGGATTTCCTATGGATGAACTATCCGTGTTCAACTCGAGGGAATCCACTGCTGGTGGTTTCCAAGAGATAGGGACGCAAATGGGAAGTGGGATTTTCTTCGTGGCTCCAGCAACTGCAAAGAGTCCAGCAACCCCATTGATGGCACATAAGGCTTTGTCTTTTTGAATTTTACCCGGATTCAACACAGAGTTATTCCTATTGAGCCATATTTCCCACAAGCCAAAAGCAAAAATGAACTTTGTAGGAAGTTTAGGTTCATGAACCCAAAGCTTCGAAGCTAGTTTTTTGTGCAACCAATCCCTCAACTAGTCCAGTTTGGGGGGTTGGGGGGGAGAAATTTGACAGTGAGGAGATTTCCTTCCATATAATTTTGGCTTTGCTGCAATGGAACAGAATATGCTCACCTTCTTTATCCGCATCGCAGCCTAAGCTACAAGCCTTCTCTCCCGCACAACCTCTCTCTGAAAGCAGTACATTTGTGGGCAGAATCTGAAGCCCACACTTCCAAAAGAAGGTTTTAAGTTTAGGTGGAAGGTTAGCTCACCAAATAGTGTTCCACAACCCCTCGTCTTCATCATTCTACTTTTCCAGGTTACCACTAGTGAGTTTATAGGCACTTGCCAAGGTAAACTCTCCCGAAGTGGAGGGGCCCAACATAATTTACGCAAAAAACTCTTCCCCATGTCGTGAGGGAGTGCCGTGCAAAATGCTAATAATATCAGTAGGTAAGTTAACGGATAAGCAGTTTTCACTAACATTGTTACAAAAGATTTCAAACTTAGACTTAAAAGGTAAATGTGTAACACTCTTTACCCAGTTCAGTTGTTAGGCACGAGTTACAAAATATTATTATAGCTATTGAAACAATTATATGTACAAAATAATTACATTACAATAGGTTTACTATAGTTCACAGTACACACTATGTGAGTTTTTTTAGATAAATAACCCAAAAAAAAAAATATAAAAATTACTCTAGTATAGAGATGTGCATTGGCCGAGTTACTCGGCCCGGCTCAAAGGCCTGCTCGAAAAATGAGAGGGTTTGGGTAAAAATATAGGTCCGAAATATGGGTTTTGGCAAAAAAAGAGGCCCGTTTAGAAAACGAGTCGGGCCTCAGGAAACCTTTTTTAGCCCAAGCCCAGCCCGTCCCGGCCCGAATTATATACTAAATATATATATATATATATATATATTAATCATATTTACATTTTATTTTCAATTTTAATATAACCACTTTTTATTATATTTTCAATTTGTATATTGTTTTAAGAATTGTTTTAGTCTAATTTTTTTATTTATTTCTTATTTTAATATTTGTTTTTATTTTTTAAATGTATTTGATTTATTATATTTTAAAATTTTTTATTTAATGAAATAAGCTAAAAAAATTTAATATGGGCCGGGCCGGGCCAGGCTGGGCTCGAGCTTAACAATTTTATTTCAGGCTGGGCTTGGACAAATTTTTAGGCCCATATTTTGGGTTGGGTAGGCCCGGACCTAGAAAACGGGCCTAAAATTTTGTCTAAGCCTGGCTCGAACCCGACCCGGCCCGACCCATGTACACCTCTACTCTAGTATTAAATTATTTAGAAAAATGACCTTATTTCTACTGCAACAATGGATGCTTTCATTTCCAATGGCGGCACCATCTAAAAAGCAACTCAATTATTGCCTTATGATTACAAAAATGATAAGATGAAAAAAAATAAATTTTTTTGTGCTGTCATTTCTCAAGGTGCCACTCGTATAATTTTTTATATTTTTATGTGTATTTTCACAGTTAAATTAAAAAAATATTTTTATTATTATTTTTGGTGCCGCCTCCTTTAATAAAGGCACCAAATTGGATTAAAAAATTATTTTCCGGTATCGTCTTCTTCCATGGAGTGATCAATATCTAAAAAAAAAAATCTCCTTAATAATATATGAGATGTGGTGGCACTAGTATTATTTTTGAAATTTTTTGGAGTCATCACTTCACATGGTGTGTCCAAATTTTGAACTTTTTGGTCTCACCACTTCATGTGGTGTCACTAGAAACAGTAAAAAAAATTCTTCTGGTCCCGACTAAAGATGTGGCGGCACCACGTAATTTTTTTTTTAATTTTTAAGTGTCACCTGTAAAAGTGATAGTACCAAAATCATTATGTTATATAAACCCCCATTCTAGGCATAGTTCATTATATGTGTTTATTGCTAATTGTTAAAGAGAGAAGAAAAAAATACGGTTTTTTTAGTTAGAGTGTGTAGCATAAAAATTGTATAAAAAATGAATAACTAAATTACCGTTTATGTTCATTTTGAATCTCGCCAGAAGGTTAGAATGAGGTTCGGTAAAAATGTTAGGGGTGCAAAAAATGAAAGAAAGGATTGGTACCACAATAGCTTGATGTTGTGGGAGGAAAATGTCCAAACTATTTTACAAATTTTGGCTTTTTTATCCAAATATTATAAAATAAAATAAAAATTCGAAAATGGTATCCCACCTCGATTAATTACGGGAATGGTTTGTTTGGGGCAGGTAGAGGGTGGTGCAGAGACGACACCACCCATTTTTTCTAATAGTGATGGAAATTAGTTAACCAAAAAAATAATATTATATTGATGGAGGGTAACTAGTAGGTGGCACCAAAATAACTATTATAACCCAACACAACTCGAGAACTAGTGTAGACTACCTGACAGGCGGCATTGAAAGTGCCTACCTAACAGGTGGCACCAAAGTCTTTACCTTTGCGTATTGGAAGTAGCTTTGTTCTCCCTCAAATGCTTTTAGAGAACAAAGCTGCTTCCAATACGCAGGGCAGAGGAGAAAAGTTTAGTTAAAGAAGAATTGAGTTATATTGAATATTTTTATATTTCTATTTTGCTTATGAAGAAGGAGAACAAAGCTGCTTCTAATACGCAGGGGCAGAAGCTTTGGTGCCGCCTGTTAGGTAGGCACCACCAGTTCTTGGGCTGTGTTGGGTTATACGAGTTATTTTAGTGCCGCCTACTAGCTACCCTCAATCAATATAATAATATTTTTTTTGGTTAACTGATTTCTATCACTATCAGAAAAAATAGATGGTGTTGTCTCTGCACCACCCACCCCCCCAAACAATCCATTCCAGTAATTAATCGTGGTGGGATACCATTTTTGAATTTTTTTTATTTTATAATATTTAGGTAAAAAAGCCATAAATTTTCAAGTTCCTTCAATCTGTTGAAATTTCAATAGATGGAACTTGTAGACAAAGAAGACTTGAGCACAATGGTGGGAATTTATTGCTCGAATTAGGACAACAACTGTAACGCCCCTAACCCGAATCCATCACCGGAATAGAGTTACGAAGCATTACCAGAGTTACATATTTAATTATCAGACATTTTATTTCATCTAGCATTCATATTTGGAACCAATCAAAATCAAACATATTGTCTCTTAAACATACTTATTTTTCTCAACATGTCTTACTTGCATTTATTAGTCGTATTAGTCGTCTCAACATACTTAATTTCCTTATATCAACGTATGAAAGATAATCACATATTTACATGTCATGATAAATATCATTCTCTTGACGTTTCTTCATAAACATAAATCAATTAATTCATTATATCAATATTTCATGTACCATCAACTCGTATTTCCTTATATCACATAATTAGGTTACACGAACTTACCTAACTAAATTGCAGAAATATCAAGATTCAGGGGCATTTCGGTAATTTTTTATTTTCCTCAAATTTTCAACCAATCTTGATCTAAATTAATAATTTCGTTCAATTTATTAATTTAGACAATAAAATAATTCATTTCACTCAATTTGGTCTTTTTTATATTTTTACAAAATTACCCCTAAAGTTTTACTTTTATTCAATTTAGTCCTTGAGCTTAAAACATGCAAATTAGCCATGCTAGCTGAATATTCATGTATATTTTCCTCCTCCTCCTCTCCATTCCACACCCTTAATGTATATAACATGCTTATAAGTAACATTATCTATAATTTCACTATTTATAATTATTCAAAGCTATCCATTTGAGTCATAGTTACTAAATTAGTTATATCTTGAGCTATAGAATCCCAAATTAAGATCTGCTTGATGTTTTTGAAACTAGACTTAAATACCTTTCTACCATAAAAATTTTAGAATTTATCATTTAGTCAATAAGTACAATAAAATCTTCAAATTTATCCCTATTCTGCTGATTGATAGCTTCGACCTTTCCTTACTAAAAATTAATTATCTCTTAATACAGAACTTGGATGATGTTTCCATTTGTTTATCTTGAAAATAGACTCATTAAAAATTTAAAAGTATAAATTTGAGCCCCTAATTATTTTTCTCAAAATTTTTATGATTTTTCAAACTCAGAACAGGGGAACCTAAAATCATTCTGACCTTGTCTTACAAAATTTATTATATCTCATAATTTACAATTCCATTGCTTACACCGTTTCTTCTATGAAAACTAGACTCAATAAGTTTTAATTTCATATTTTATTCATCCTCTAATTTGATTTCTACAATTTTTGGTGATTTTTCAAAGTTAGCCTATTGTTGCTGTCCAAAACTGTTTTAGTGCAAGATGTTAATTACCAAGTTTATAACACCCTTATTTCCTTTATCTACATTATTTCCAATCATTTTCTCTTATTTCCCTTTATTAACATATCAAGAACATACAACCATATATAAGAAAACTCTACTTTAACATTATTTTTATTCTTTTTCGATAATATAAAACTTAGAAATATATTGAAATCTTGATGTTCATATTGAAATCTTGATGTTCTTACCTTGTCCCATTGATTTCAATCTTTAACTTGATTTTCTCTCTCCTCCAGCTTCTATTTCTTGAATCTAACTTGATATTCTAGCTCCCCATAATCTCTTTAATCTTTTTCTCTTTTGGTAGCTATGGCAATTCTTTTGATTTCTAAGTGAAAATGGTGAATTTTTGGTGGAAGGACTAAATTGTAAAGAAAAGAAAGTTTCTTTCTTCTCTTCTTTCTAACGTGGGGTGCATGAAAAAAGATGATGGATGGTGTGTCTCTTCTTTTTTTTTCTTTCCACACACACATATATATACTAAATGAAATAATAAAATATTAATGAATATCTTATTAAAATATTAATAAAATAATATTTATCTAATTAATTAATTTAAAATATCATCAACATAGTCATTACATTCTAGAATTCTCTCTCTTACTTATTTGACCATTTTTCCCTTCATGATATTTTAAAATTCCATCATTGAGTCATCACTTAATTTGAAAAAATTGTGATTTAGTCCCTCATAATTCTTCACCTATTCGATTTGGTCCTAATTCATCCATTTTGCTTAGTTTCTAGATTATTCCACCCCTAAAATATTTGCACTATTGGTCCTTCAACTTTTTCATATTTACACTTTAACCCCTCAAATTTTGAGTATTTACTCTTGGGCAACAAAATTTTACACTTTTACAATTTAGTCCTTTATTGAATTAATAATGTAATATATCATAATATACTATATCAAGGATAATATCTTACTTTCTTACTGTAGTAATTTTCAGGGTATTACAACAACACTAAACCAAATCCATTGTTTGTCGAGTTAGTCGACCTCAAGCTCGTTGAAAATGTCGTTCCATTAAGTCAACAACACGAGTTTGACTTTGATATCAATGTCAAATGGACAGAACAATCGTATTATGGAGGGCCATCAACAAGGGTTGAAAATACATAGCATGAGTCGACAACATATAATAACTCAATTTTGACCAGTCGTTTAGAGATACATCTCGAGGTGAGGGGCATTGATGCAAACGATGAAGAAGGGTCCCGATAATGATATTCATTCTCACTACAATGGTGAAGAACATAGTGACCTCAATCAAGATGAAGTCTCGGATAATATCGACGATAAAAGCGTAGAGGACGGAGAAAATCTACAACCTCTTCGGTCGAGCACTCGAGTCGTGGGATTATTTTACGAAATGACCCTAGGGAACATGTTGAGTGTTGACCCCGATGCGACACATGCACTTGAGTTCCTCAAGCATGAAGATATACTATCGGCTCACCAATTGATGGCATCTTAAAAAACGAAAGATTTGTTTGTAGGGCAGCAATTCCCAAACAAGTAGGACTGCTTACATGCCATCAAGCGGTACAGTATGAAGGTGTTAGTAGATTACAAAGTCATCAAGTCTACACCGACATTATATGTTGGACAATGTTGGAAGTCCGGGGAAGGTTGTCAATGGTGGATTCAAGCTGCATTGGGGCAGAGGACTCAATAGTGGTGTATTTGGAAACTTGAAGAGCCCTATACATGCACGTTTGCACATATGACACAAGACCATCGCAAAGTGACTTTTTAATTTAATCACTCTAATCAAGATAATTACTCGAATTTGTCTAATCCACTAACGGATTGCGAAAGTGACTTTTTTTTTATTTACATTTGACTGAAGTTAATGAACTCGTTATAATTAGTTCAAAATATTTTTTTTAATTTATTTGCAATATAAGACTAAAGCTTGTAAGCTTTTTTTTTTTTTTTTTTTCCCTCTTTTTAATGTTTGTTTACCGGAAAAAAGTAATAAATGAAAATGAGGATAGTTTTGACTTGTTTGAGAATACACTCATTAATTGTTTGTTTCCATGATTCTATGACATGGGTTTTTCTTAATTTGTGATTTAAAGGTGTTTTTTGGTGTTTTGGATGTGGTGAAGGATGTTGATGCGGGAAGAAGGATTTTGCAAGGAAGGGTTATAACAGATTGTTTGGAAGAGATTGAAAGAGAAGATCCAGTGAAATGGACATCCATTTAACCTGTATCATTTCAGCAGGACCGTAAATCTATGTACGGATATATACGGATTCTCAAATTGCATTGCATGCCTGGAAAATCAACATGTAAAACTATGCTAACCCTCTAAAAGCTGCCGATACTTCAAAAATTCTGACACTTACGTTACAAATGTCTCTATTTGTAGCCAAAATATTGTGAGCTCTCTAAAGCACGATTCAAGTATGAAAAGCACTTCCTGTCCAGCATATGCACCTGCTAACCATGATATAGAGAACATAAGCATGCATGATGTGTAAAATGCTTTCAGCATGTGCACGGATCAAAGAAACAAAATAAGTTTTCGCTGTAACCCTTCCTTTGAAACATCCATCTCCCCACATCAACATCCTAAACATAAAAAAACAGACCTTTCAAATCACAAATTAAGAAAAACCCATATCATAGAATGGATGGCTCCTCAAACAAATCAAAACTATCGTCATTTTTCTGTTACTTTTCCCAAGAAACAAACAAGAAAAGGAAAAAGAGAAATTTTAAACTTAAATATTATGTTGTAAATAAACAAAAAAAATATTATGGACTAATTATAAAGACCTCGATAACTTTAATAACCAATCTTCCGATTGGTGAGTTGATAGTAATTAGAGATAGTAACATCAACATGAAGTTATCATTGTTGTGTGTTGCACCGAACAAGGAGGAGAAAGAATGCGATGAGAATATAGTGAAATGCACATGATTGAAGAAATTTGTCGATTTGGCCCTTCCATTACAAGAATTGTGGAGTAGATTGATCGATATGTTAAAACTTAGACATTTTGGATGATAGGAGGAATACTATTTCTAGGCAAGTATCACAACAAGGGCCATGTCATGTATCTTTCTCTACTAAAAGATTTTGATACATTTAGTTGGAGGTTTAGCTATTTGGGTGTAGTGGTGGAGTTAAAATTTTTTTTTGGATGTTTAAATTAAATTATATATTTTTACGATAGTAAAAATAATTTCATCATTTTAATTGTTTATATTTTAATAACTTTTAAAGGGTTATATCAAATTTTTATCATTTTTGAAAGACCAAAGTGTAATTTTATCATTATTAATTTTAAATTTTATAAATTATAAAAGGTCTAAATTAAAAATACATTATTTTAGAGGGGACCATAGTTCTCTTAAGTCCCTACTACGCTCCGCCACTGTTTAAATAAATTTGTACAAAGCACCTTTTAAGGTGACTCGAAATCAGATCTACAAAACAAATGACTATTGTCTATTAATGCTTTTTCAAACTTGTGGACCTAGATATAAATGCTTTTTCAAACTTGGACTTTGATAAGAATGTCATGGTTGGCACCCATCCTTTTCTAATAATAGGAGTTTCCTCTTAAACGAATGTAGAAGTATAAATGATCAATATTATAATAATGTACCATTGCATTTAATAATTGAACATATTTAGGAATTAATTGGATTAAGGTGCAAATATATTGGTAATTTCAAACTATTCAAGTTTGACTAAAAAAATTTAAACTCGATTCAATATTGAATCGAGCTTGAGTTTAAGCAGCTTCAGCTATTGATCGAGGTGATTCAAACTTAGTAAAACTCAACTTAAACGACTTACGAGTATTTTTTGATATATAATATATTATTAAATTATGTTATTACCATTAATATAATATTATTAACCCTAAACTTAATTATTAAGTCAAGTTCTAACTCGAGCTTAAATAACTATAAACATAATTCAGCTTGAGTTCGAGCAAATTTGAGTATGAACATCCATATAACATGAATTAGTAGAATGTCAAATTTTATATATAATATCATAAATTGATATTGATATGAACCAATGATCATAAACAAGATGGCTCTCAGAATCAGTTACTATGAACCTATACACATTCTAGTGTCTAACTTGAAGAGCAGAAGGTAATGAAACAAAAATGGAAGAAAAAAGAAACAAAGTATGGTTCATTGCAGACAGGGACTGAGAAGTCACCTAAGGTTCTCATTAGAGGCTCTACAAATTCAAACACGCCCCCGTACCATCATATTGCAGTTTCCGAGGTTCATTCTTTGCCACTTTGGAGCACAAGGATCGGCTCGAGGTTGTTAATGGCATGCTTTTATAGACATGGTGGTCAACTTATCACTGCTGCAGTTGGAGTAGAGGAAGAAGCTTCTTCGTACCCCGCCATTAGACATGAGAGTAGCTTAAGACTATTTCCCATGTTTTTTGCCTACAGTGCAAATGATTAATCAATAATGCTGGCCTATCTAATCTTGTTCAAACACATGAACTTATCAAGAAAGAACTCCGTGCCAAACACATTTCGGTATTCAATGGACTGTTCTCAATTATACGTAAATATTCGGTAATTCATAAAGCTAACAAACTAAAGGCGCAAAAGAGCGGCATACTGTCACAACTGGTGAAACAAATCATTGATTAAAAGAATAGATAACTATATAGTGTTTCTGATGTTATTTATTATACCTCTTTGAAACCATGACTTACGAATCGCTTGGCGGATCTTTCGTTCATGTCGTTCTAAGAGTTCATCAACTCTGTGAGATTGAGACAACAAAGGCCCTGAAAACTCAACCTTGTCCACTTCATCCTGGGAATCCTGTCAAAAACAACAATATATATAATTCGACCGACATAGAAATTCTAAACAAGATTCTTCATGCAAAACTGAATAATCTGCAACAAATGTTTAAATTAGATTTCAAGAACAAAATTTTAACGTAATTTCTGGTTCTAATATTTATGGACATACCGGATTATTTCTCTTGGCCGCCATTTCCTCTCTTCGATAAAGTGCCAATGATAGCTCTTGCGAGTGGTATCCATCAGAAGTATCAAAAGAATCTGGGTGTTCGAACTGGCTCCACTGTTTCTGCATGTCACGCTTGGCAGCTTCATATGAATCATGGCCTCTAGAATCGGTTCGACCTCCATTTATAACATCCCCATTTTCATGCCGTTTCGAATCAATATCATTTCTTGTATGTAATGGAGCAGAAGGTTCTAAAGAACTGAAAATGTGACCTCTTGAGATAGACCTACTAAGTGATCTTCCGGATGCATCATCTTTTCGTCTTCTTGCCCATGCAAAGCCACTCGATGAAGCAACTTGTAATGGACCAGAAAAGGGAATATCACCTTGGGATTCATGCTTTACATGACAAGTCTCTTCTAGTGCATCAGTAGATGGATTTGACGATCCCTCATTGTTAGTAGCATTTCTTTGCTTTGAGACTTCATGGTTACCATTAATTTTCCGAGAACCTCGAGTATCTGCGGCAGCACCAAGGGGTTTTCTTATTGGCTTTCTTGTTTCAGGCCCACGAACTCTTCCGCTTATCTTTTTCCTGAGGGAGTCATTGAGACAAGCTCATTTAAGACGCTAACAAACAGTGTAAAGTAGTAATTTGTTGATGATCACAATTGGAAAGTACTGTAAAATGCAACTACACTTTCTCCAAAACCTTGGGAAACAACAAAAAAAAAAAAAAAAGGAGCAGAAACATGAACACAGGATTGAGCATTTCCACATTCCATGACAAACTCATTGAAGATGATACCAAATGGTGTCGAGTCGTATATATGTGTGTATATAGTAGATTTGCAGATAATCATGTAAGTACTATAACATGCATAAGTTGACTAGACATTCTCTAAAACCTCAGAAAAAGAAAAAAGATCAGACACAGACATCAAGCAGCAAGTCATTCCATCTGTCGAAATCTCCGATAACTGGGGTAGCGATCTTAGAAACTAATGATACTATTTTATGTTAGATGCTTAATCTAAATCAATGTCTCCATACACACATTTTCAGAACACGTTCTCACCTGTTTGCCTCTTCACGATGTTTTGCATCTATCTCTTTGCTAGGTGGATATACTGGCAAGCTTGATGGATCACATGCGTAAGGCTTTGTTTTGAAATACTGAAAATTGAAGAAACCAGAATTATTGCAAAATGATGGAAGTACTATAAAGCATGCATTTAGTGGATATTGCGTTTGTAATGCTCTAAAGAAACACTAGCTGATATATATAAGAACAATAAAGACACATTATATGTAGTTTGTAGCCCCAAAATTTTTGTCCATGCTATAGGCCATCGGTACCATTTGTTAGCACTGGACCTAAATTCAAGGACATTTAGTAGTGTTAGTCTAACAACACCTATAGTCAGTTGCTATCAGATTAGATACTTAACAAGGGAGAAGAACAAATGACAACATCGAACAAGCAATGATGACGGTGATACTTTGAATAATTACCTCTAATGCAAGAGCTGAGGAAGCAGTTCCACGCTTGTACGGCTCCACTGAAAGCAAAGTTTCTACTAGATTAACAGCAGTTGCCGGTAAAATTTTAAAAGTCTCCTGAAGACAACTACTGTAAGGTTGTTGTGGTTTGAATAGAGTTGCATGAGGAAGTCTGGATTTTTTCCAGTAATCGTCGGGTGGGGAACCACAGAGCTTAAAAATTTTATGCAGTTGTTCGACCTGAAGAAAAACAGTTACTTTCATTAGTCTCTGATATATATATATATCATAAGGACCACTAGAAAGCAATGAAGAGAAGCAATGATCATTAGACAAGGTGCATACCTCAGTTCGTCCTTGCAGGATAGGTTTCCCGAGAAGAAGTTCAGCAAACACGCAGCCGACACTCCAAAGATCCACAGCTGCAGTATAATCTGTAGAACCCAACAAAAGTTCTGGGGGACGGTACCATAAGGTTACAACACGACTTGTCAATGGTTGCCGTTTCCCTGAACCGTAGAAGTTAGCCAAACCAAAGTCGGCTATCTTTAGGATTCCTTCATTATTTATGAGGAGGTTTGATCCTTTAATGTCACGATGCATTATACCCCGTGAATGGCAGTGATCAAGTCCTGATAACAACTGCTTCATATAGCATTTAATCTACAAAACACAATCAATATTCATTGTCAAAGATACATTTTTCTGTTCTATTTAAGGCATTCAAGTATCTGCATGTCTTCTTTATTTTTCCGTGTCATCTGTATCGGATATTGACATCAAAGTCCAGGTAACATATGCTCCATACAAAAGCCATCCTCAAACATTTAAGACTAACCTTAATGACAGAGGCAAAGTGAACAAACCTGTGACTCGCTGAACTTGATGTCGGGACAAGATAAAAGCCCGGTAATATCATGTTCCATGTACTCGAATACGAGGAATATGCTACATGACATTCGGGAAGTAATTATCCCTTCCAATTTTATGACATTTGGATGGTCAAGCCTACGAAGGATCAGAATCTCTCTTGCCATGAATCGAACACTCTCGGGCTCAAAATTGTCGAACCGAACCTTCTTTAGAGCAACTATTTTCCCACTCTCAAGGTCTCGAGCCCGAAACACTGTGCTATATGTACCTTGCCCTATCTGTTAAACAAACAGATGAAAATGGTACAAAGATTATTACATCAAATATCAGGAAAGGTATGGCATACTCATCTCTAAATATGTAAAAACAGAAATCGGAACAGTGTTTAAGAAAAATGAAGATTCCGAGCAACATAAATGACGATCAGAAACATTACTTGAACAACTAAGTAACTTAAAAAAGGTTAACATCCAAATATATGCATATAACATGCATGAATTAAACCAGAAATGTGTATGGGCAAAGAAAACAAGAAATGTCTTTATCTACTTGCCATAAACTGAATAAAAAATTCCCTATTAGGGTATTACTAACAGTAAATAAAATCATAAATAATATTTCTATGATACCCAAACAAATTAATATACAAAATCTAACCTTCTCAAGTTTCTCAAAAGAGTCAGCCTTGAGTGGAACCCAACCATGGATGGCTTCTCCGGCGACGGCACTAAGCCAAGCAGGCCAACCGGCTGCCACGTGTTCACCTTCAACATACTTTTGTAAATTCCCCAACCGCAAACTCAGCGAGTCGGATCTCAAATTCGCCCGACCCGAGTCACCCAACTCGTTCCCACATGCTCCTGTAACACCGCCGAAATCACTCACACCCCCGCTATTACTATTCTTTTTCTTCTTCTTACCGCCGCCGGCGGTGGTCTTCTTCTCCAGCTCCGAGAACCCGATCCGAGACCGACACGAATTACTACCAAAGCTAACGGTACCGGCATTGTCACGTAAAGCGCCGGAATGGTCTAACGCAGGCGTCACCGACACCGCCTGCTTCGAACTGACGCAACCCATTTTTTAAATTTCAATGGCCGTTGATCATGTGATCAAGAACCAAAGATCCCCCCCAAACTTTCTTTCTAGGTGTTTTCCTTTTTGGCGCCAACCCAACACACACACACACAAAAACAAAGAAACAAACAGTGGGGAAGAAAGGTTAGTTGTAAACTGAGTTTAAAGCGCTTTCAGTCCCTTCGGAATTCAGCTCTTTTTCATTCTTTTTCTCTAAGACACAAAAAAAGAATGAAACCTGTTCATACGATAAACATCCATATATATATGTATATGAAAATCTGTACAGAATATTGTACTTTTATGGGAAGCGACGATTGCGGAAGATAATTGAATGGAAAATCAAAGGATTTTAAATGTGGCTGCCAAATACCCAACTTTGATGATGGTTTTTTTTTTTTTTTTTTTTTGAGAAATTAATGAATAAAAAAATTAAAATGTTACGATTTAAAAAAAAAAAAGGATTTGGAAAAGGGAATTTATATTCTTTTGTTATTGTTTCTGTGAAAGAAAGCAAAAAAGAACAAAACAGTTGTTTGTCAACTCTGTTAATGAAGTTTGTTTGCATATCAGTCTGAATTTGACAATTCAAATGAAGCCAAAAAAATTGTCTGGCATTTTACTTCAAGTGGATTCATCTTTACTTAATTTTGTGTACATAGAATATATTTATTTTGTTATTTTAATGAGTGTTATTAGACAGTATCTAATGTTTCAATTGATTAATTTAAAGTGTTGGGTTGTTGCTGGTTGAATTAGGTATTTGTCAATGAATTTTTTCAAAGTTTCAACTTTTGTTTTCACATTTACAAATTGCACCATTAAAAAAGGCATTTTTTGAAAGAACCAATTTTGTTTTCATGCAATTCATAACAAGGATTTTTGTTTTTTTTTTTTTTTTAAGTTTTGGTTTAAATATGTTAGTGGTCCCTATATTTTTTTAAAAAAATTTAAATTATAATTTTGAAACAATGAGTATTTGTACATTTTTATTTAAAAATATTGATGCTTTCTCTTAATTTTACAATTATAAAAGAGGTAGAATGCCTTCTTTATCCCTCAGTGTTTAATAGATTTTTTTATTTGGTCCTTACTCTTTAAAAATAATTATAAACATTATTTTTTATATTTTCAATAAAAATTAAAAAAATTTGAAAATTTATAACCTTTTAAAGAATTTCCAAAAAAGATTCAAAAATTAAAAATATTTAAAAGTTCATAAAACTATAAAAATATATAAAATTTCTTGAAAAAAAAAAGGTGCTATTTATTTCTTGAATGATAATAAAGTTTCTTCAAAGTTTGAGTTGTTGGTTCAGAACATATTAAAATTGAAATTGAACAAGTATTTTTTTTAATTTAATTCAAAATTTATATTAAAATCTAATTTAATACTAATTTAACGAATAACTAAATCTTTGAGAGAGACTTTAACATCATTCAAGAAGTAAATAATATATATTCTTTGAAATTTTAAATGATTGTTAACAGATATTGTATTTTTTAAAACAATTTTAGGAGTTTTTGTTGAAATTTTAAAAAAAAATATTTTAAAACTTTTAAATAACTTTCATGTGGACAAAATTAAAAAAAAATGTTAATATTGAAGATTTAAAATGTTATTCTACCTTTTCATAATTGCACATTTAAATTCCAAAAAAGAGTATAACAACCTTTACTATATTTAAACTTTTTTTTATTTTATCATCTAGGATTATTTTTGTTTTTATAAATATTAATTTTTAATGTGGTGGAGTTAGGGTTTAGGTTTATGTGATTTTATAGGTTTGTTTTTCACTGTTGTTAAATATTAATGTTTTTGAAGATATTAAATATTATTTTTTATTTCTTTTAATTAAAGTAAATTAATATCATTCCAATTATTTAACTTAATTAAAACATTTTAACTATTTTTATTATTAAAATATTACAACAATAAAAAATTCAAATCATAATTAAAGTATGAAAAATAATAGTAATTAAGTATAAACTTTTTATAACATTTTAGTTTTTTAAATATTTTTATAATAATGGCATAAAGATTTATTTAGCCCTCCAACTTTATTAAAAAAAAGTCATTTTAGCCCTCTATTTATTTTTTTTTATCTCTTTTAGCTCTTACGCTTGTATTGTTTACCAAATCATCTAAAAATGGACCGAAAAATTAACGTTTCTTAACTTTGCTAATGTGGCATCCACATGGCAATTCACAAGCATGTCATATTAACAATTAATTAATTTTTTAAAAATAAAAATATTTTTATATTTTTAATAATTTTTGAATTTTTAAATTTTTAAAAATTAATTAATTACTAATGTAGCATTTACATGGCAATCCATATGTATTCCATCTCAGCAAAGTTAATAAATGTTAACTTTTCCGTCCATTCTAGATGATTTGAAAAATAGCACAAACTTAAGAAGTAAAAGAGACAAAGATTTAAATGGAGGGCTAAAATGATTTAAAAATACATAAATGATAAAAGCAACTATTTTTTTATTGATAAGTATTAGTTTTATATGATTGAAATATTAATAAAATTACACCTCAAAATTGAATAATTTAAACTTTAATAAAAGTATCTGGTTAGTATTAAAATTTTAATAATAAAAATAAAATATAAATAATAATTGGTATTTTTATTAGTTGAAATTCATAAATAAAACAAAGCATCCTTCCATCTAATAAAATTGACCTCGAAAAGAATTCGAATTTCTTGAATTCAACTTAAATTACTATTAACAATTAAAAATATATTAAAGAAAAGAAAAGAAAAGAAACTAAGGGTTGAAATGGATAGGAACCAAAAAAGGGAGACCCAAATGCACCTAAATTTAAGGCTAGAATCCTCACAATGAACATCCTAATCCACTAGTCTATGATTTGGTCAACACCCTATGCTTAAAACCAATGATAATTACACTAATGAAGAGTTGGATTTTGCCAGCTTGGGCTTATTATTATTCATCATTACTTATGGAATTTCAACCCTAACAATGAGGATTTACATCTATCTTTATCATGCTATTTAAATACAAACTCATAGGATTACTCAACAAACTGCTTTTCAACCAAAATGAAAAGAAGAGGAAGATTAATGAAGACTAAAAGACTGTAAAGGCCATCCCCCACATGCAAAGACTTTTGCTGGTGTGGGTTAGTTGAAGTGGGGGGGAGTCCACCCCTTTTTTTTCATCCACTTACCAACGTTTCTTTTTCTTTTATCAAAATCGAGATCATTTTTATGCATGATTGAAATAAAAATTCTAAAATTAGAAAAAAAAAAGTTTATTAATTTTCTTTATTTTCTATTTTCAAAACATTCTGTTTAATTTAAATAGTTGAAACTTAGATCAATTTACACGTAACTCAATTCATTGAATCAATCAATTTGATCTAATTTTTATAATTGTGCATTTATATTCCAGATTGGCACAAAAAGGATAAACAAGTACTTTAGTGTACAATCTTAAATATAGATGCACAATTATAAAAATTAAAATTTCATAATATTTAACATATATTTATATTACAAGAGTTTGAGTGTAAATATAAAGAGTCATAAAAAAATTAAAATAAATAAATCCATATAAAATATTAGTAAAATCAAAAGGTGGAGGGAAATGGTATCCCCATGAGTCAATATGGAATGAAAAATATGAAGCAGTGGTCGAGCTTCTGCTACAAAATCTAAAGTCAAATTGTGTGTCTATCATGTCATGGATTGAGGGCCAAGTATGAGGACGACATGTTGAAGGTAGGAGTTTTCAAAAGTTTAGAGTGGGAAACTTTCAAGCATCCATTCATCCGTTATTGTCAGCATTTATTCCACAAATTGTAAGACAAATTTTAAGTGAAAGTAAGATGGAGGACCCTTTATTAAATGCTAGAATGTATTTTACTTTTTTTTTTAATTTAAAAAGTAAATTAATTAATTTTTGTATATTAAATTAAATAGTAAATTAACTTTTTTTTATTAAAATTTTTATTTTTACTATTAAAACTGACGTGGCTGATTAAATAACTAAATAGTTACACATGAACAGGGACCAATTTTTAACGGTAAAAATAGATAGAAATTTTAACACAATGACCAGTTTGCTCTTTGATCTAACATGCATGGATTAATTTGTCCATTTTTAAGTAAAGAGAATAAAATACAATCTAACTCTTAATATAAAGGCCTTCATGATACTTTTACTGAAAATTTCACCATGCATTTATAAAGGGTTCATTAGAGAAAAATGCCAATTTTTAAACTTAATTAGCAAATTTGCCTAAATTTTCCAATATTTAGGGAAATATACCGACTTTGGAGAGAGAAATAGAAAATGCCTCCTACAGAAGACATTTTCGTCCAATAGTAAGTCGATGGTACTTTTTGCACTGGTCAAAAAATCCAACGATTTAATTTCCAATGGCTAGATTTTTTTTCCAACGACTAGTTTATTTGCTATATATACCCAACTCATTTTCTTTCTTTTTCATTCAAATCTTATTCTCTCAATTCTCTCAACTATTTTATTCTCAATTTTTCATTCAATTTCTCTCAAATTCTTCTTGTCTTAATTTTATATTTCATAATTCCTTTGATTTTATTTTATTTTTATAATTTTAAAAATGTCAATGCCTTTTATTCATTTGGATGGTAAACAAATTTCTAGCGTCCAATTACAAATGGTAAGAAACTATTATTAATTTTTTATTTTAATTGATATAATTATTAAGTTGATAACATTATTAATTTTAAAATTTTTTATGTTTATATAACTAGACTAAAGATCAGATTATCGAGAAGTTCATGCGTGGTATTAAACAACACTTACAAGAGGCAGGATTCTTGCACATATCTTGTATGCTTGAGGGGACTAAATTGGAGCCTGCACTTATCAACGCTTTTGTGAAAAAATGGAGATTTGAAACACACATTTCATCTTTCGTGTGGTGAGTGTACAATTACACTCGAGGATGTAGCATTACAACTCGATTTACCGGTTGATGGGGCAGTCATTACGGGGGTAGTAAGTGTTGGAGATTGGGGCACAATTTGCGACCAATTATTAGGCAAGGTGCCAGACAAGTTTAGTGGTAGTCGAATAGAAAAGAAATGGTTAGAAGACAATTTCTCATATATCAACAACTCTACTAGTACCGTTGAAAAACAACAATACGCATATGCATAAGCATTCATACTGTGGTTAATCAGGGGTCTTCTAATGCTAGATAAATCTCAAAATCTAGTACATTTAAGGTGGCTCTTACAAGTAGTTGACTTAAAAGAAATGGAGTGACTCATTTGGAGATTAACTGTGTTGGCGACATTGCACCTAGAGATGTGTTGGGCAACGGAAGCACAAAAAATTAAAATTAGTGGTTGCATACCCCTTCTTCAGTTATGGGCATGGTACTGCCTAACATTTTTATGTTCTCGAGTAAACATCCTTTATGAATTCTCACTTGTAATAAGGTAAAATTATTTAATAATATAGTTATTATAATATTTTTGCATTATTATATTTTTAAAATAAAATATTATTTGAATAGGTTGAACATTGACGCAAGTCATGTGGGTATACCGGACGAGCTTGAAGATATCAGGCTATTGCTAGATCAACAGTCTGAAGCCGAGGTAGTTTTGAAATTTTCAATTATATAATATTTACATAAGGATTTGAAATTTAATATTAGGTACGTAATAAAATTTATAATTTTGTACTATAGTTTGAATGAATGTCATATTCTGATACGAGAATTTAAGAATGCATCCCGACCAAATTTTTGGTGAATCGTCATATCTAGTATGTCAAAGTACCATTGATAGTTTTTGCACTGGTTGAGATGAAGAAATCTGATCGAGTGATGCGTTAGTTCGGTTTTATGCAAAGTATTTCGCTATCACCCTAGAAGCTCGATAAACTTCACAAGATCGGCTTAGGAGGGAAAACCAATGAAGATTGGCCTAAATCTTATGCCAAATATATCTACATCTGGGAACATAAGTACAATTTCATACCTATACACAAACTAATTGTCCGACCGAATTTGGAAACCTCTTCGCATTACATGACATGGTTTAGGTTTCACGATAAGTCATATATATTGTCAGAGGAGGAAATGAGTAGGCAATGTCATCGTAGAAGGCCAAAATGACCCCACATGAGGCCGCGATCGGGAGTACATATATCGAGTTCATCATCATCAGCTCCAACCCCAAATACTATACCGATGGGTGCACCACCTTCCAATCAGTATAGTTTATATTTTTTTGCTGCTTTCACTAACCCTTTTTTTTTTATACAAGCTGAAACACCCCTCACCCATATCCGACACCGAAACGGGGTATGAGGCATTACATAACTAAAACATATGTAACTATTCATTCTCGAACCTCTAGAATACGTCCCAAAATAAATTTTTTTAATTTATTTTTTTTGAACATGACTCTTCAGTCTTTCACATGGGCCTACGAGGCTTAAAACATAGTTTTGGAACAATTCGGGACCATTTTGAGCCCTCAAAAATCTTTCAAGAAAATTCCACTAAAAACAGGGCACACGCCCGTGTGGAAGGGTAACACGCCCGTATGGCCTCAAATATGGCCGTGCTAATGGCCCGTGTACTTCACACGGCCTAAGCAATCTAGGTACACGCCCGTGTCCCTCGTCTGTGCGGATTTAATTTCTAACATTTAACCTACAGGGGTTTTCACACGGCTTGGTACACGCCCGTGTGCCCAGCCCGTGTCCCTCACACGGCCATGACACGCCCGTGTGTAAAAACCTTGACATTCTGTTTCTGACGACAATAGACACACAGCTGTGGCACACGCCTGTATGCTTAGCCCGTGTCTGTCACACGGTCAAGACACACTCGTGTCGCGGCCCGTGTGTAAAAACCTGGATATTCTGTTTCTGACGTCAGCAATCACACGGCCATAGCACATGCCCATGTGCTTGGCCGTGTCTCCCACATAGTTGAGACACACGGCCATGTCTCAGCCCGTGTGTTTACTACTAGGTATTTAATTCGATCCATGCAAGGTGCAGGGGACACACGGTCGAGCCACACGACCGTGTGCAGCCCATGTGTCTCACACGGCCTAGACACACGCCTGTGTGTCTACCCGTGTGAGCGATATAGGAACTATTTACCAAGCCTTTAGCCACCCTGAAACAACTACAAGCATAACCCAATCTTCATACATCATATCATAACATCAATACTCATCTAAATTCCCCTAAATAGGTGCCCAAACATTAACCAATTCATGTTCAATATGCATGCATAAACTAGTAGCAAAATTACTCAATTTCTATGTAAGTCATTCTCATATCACTAAGCAAATTGGATAGTTTTAGGTCAATTCCAAAGGCCATTTACAAAATGAACTTCATAGGACAAATGGCCAACATAATTGGCTAACTAGAGTATCTTACACAAAATGACCATACAACTTATACATGCCATTACTTAAAACACAAAACATAACTATACCGAGTGCTTCAGTTGATAGTGTGTACGATGCCTCCAACGTCCTTGGATCCTTGAATTTACTTAGGCGACACTATAAGAAAATGGAAAGGAGAAGAGTAAGCATGAATCTTAGTAAGTCGTACGTAAATAAATATCAACAATTTACCAAGTCATGACAACTTTCATTTCATCTCAAATCATGCATATTACCAAGAATAGTCACAACATAACTTACTCGATTCTATCCACTACTAACATGCTAGTGAGCTCACATTTCATGCATTACATTAAGTACCTGCACCACTTACAGAGATTATCACATTATCTCACAACTAAACATTAACTATAAATTTTCCCTTTGATTATTTTGAATAAGAAAGGATATTCATTAAGCCTCCAACATAGGGTATTGAGCCGATGCCATGTCCCAGACATGGTCTTACACTAGCTCGCATATCAAGTCGATGCCATGTCCCAGATAGGTCTTACACTGACTTTCTATGTATCGAGGCTGATGCCGTGTCCCAGACAGGTCTTACACTGGCTCTCATCTATTGGTATCGATGCCACGTCCCAGATAGGTCTTACACTGACACACAACAAGTTGATTCCATGTCCCAGACAGGTCTTACACTAGCTTGTATATCTCGAGGCTAATGCATGTCTTGGACATGTCTTATACTAGCTCTTGTCTCAAAACCGATGCATGTCCCAGACATGTCTTACACTGGCTCTCGTAATGTGGCCGATGCATGTCCCAGATATGTCTTACACTAGCGAACACATCACCCAATTTTCATGGCATGAATATCCAATTCTATTCTAACTATTCAACCGGGCTTTATTACACAAGTTTCATTAATTCGTAACTAAACATCATCATTCAACCTTTCATGCTCAAATAGAACTCTCATAAGCATCTCATAAACACAAGTTATCAATTTATACCAATACAATGATTTCACGCATAAAAGTTAAAATGGTTGCATTATTTACCTACAACTTACCTCGGTATACAAAAATGAATGTAGCTAATCGGTTCAATCAATTTGCTTGACTTTCCCCTAGTTTAGGATTGGATTTAGCAATTTTTGATCTATAACAATAAAAATTCACAAATTTAATCACCAATTAAATCTAAGAAATCCAAAATTTACAATTTGGCAAAATGACCATTTTGACCCTAGACTTTGGCAAATTACCCCTAAGCTTAGAAATTGATGTTCATCAAATTTCCTTATTAACCAAGCCCAACCAAGCCCAACCAAGCTTGCTTTCCACTCTTGGCAACCCAACATCCCTACTATTTCACTCATTTATTTCACCATTTACTACCTTTGCAACTAAGCCCCATTCTATGTGTTCTCATGCAAACTCTTTCACACAAGTTGTTTATTTAACAACAATAGCTCATTTTTCTTCCCAAAAATTCCAGCAACATCACTTATACATTCATGGAAAAATTCAAAACTCTCAACCAAATGCAAGATATACCCCTCAATAGATAGTCCAAGCTATAAGGGTCTCAAAAGTACAAAAATTACCAATAAAAATCATCAAAATCACTTACTTATGAGAGCTTGAAGTTGCTAAAAATTTTTGCTTCTAAAACCCCCAAAATGGCTGAAAATTTTCAGTAGTAGAAGAGAAGAAATGAAGAAGATGGAAACTAGGCTAGTAGGCTATTATAAATTGCCAAATATCCCACCTAATGCAAACAAACTTTGACTTTTCCTCTCTTCTCTTGTCATGGCCGGCCACACTAATAAAAAGAGGTCTTTTTTCCCTTTAAAACCCTTAAATTTTAACTCTCTAGATATTTAACTCAATTATTAGTAATTTGTAGCTTTTGCCCTTTTATGCGTTTTAGTCCTTTTTTTTTGCGATTAAGCTTTCAATCGCGTAAATAAATTCACCAAAATTTTTATGCGCTCTTCTAAAAATACTATAACACATAAAACAATGCTAACATAATTTTCTCAAACCTCGGGAAGTGATTTCGAAATCACTGTTCTGAGTAAGCTCAATTTTAGGCTGTTACACAAGCACCATATTATGCACTATCATACTATGCATCAACACCTTCTCCAAGAATTTTTTTTGAACCACTTCCATCCCTAGGATCATATTACACGCCAATGTCGATAACAACACCAATGTATCTGCCATCGCCTACAATTCTAACATTCTATCCACAACTGGGTTATTTGACAGCACCTACTTCTCCGCCGATAGTATTGCAAACACTACTAGCATCATTGTTCTTCAAAGATTGGTCATGTTTGCAACCACCTATTAATACCACGAACGACATACGATGGGAACCTAAGATGCAAATGCAATCTAGCACAGAAGAACGAGATGAAAATGAAGATCAAGATGGAGGTGGAAGTGGAGGTGAAGATGAAGATGAAGATGAAAAAGATGTAGAGCTAGAACCCTAACTAGGACAAAATCCTTCTTGTAACCGACACCTACCGAGTTGTGGCACACATTTGGGTTGACAATGCCGATGAATTTTTTATTTTAAAATTTTCTCGTGTAAATCATCATTTAGTTTGTTAACTTTTAATTTGTATTGTATTAAATTTTTTCATCCATAATTTTTTAATTCCAATTTTATCAAAAAAAATTCTATTATATTTTACATCAATAATATATTATTTACAATCTACGAAAAATTTTAAAAAAATTATTTGTATTGTATTCTATTAAATTTTATATCAATAATATATACTTATTTACAATTTACAAAAAAATGAGAAGCAATGAAAAAAGAACAAATTGTTTGTTTACCAAAAAATGAATAATATTTTAATTAGGTCTTCTCCTCAATGTTGCCTCAAGTGTGGACATATTGGCTTACTATGCCTTGGGTTCCTACAATAATTGCATAATCTTAGTTTGTCTATCTTCTCTCGAATATCCATGTTGTAACACTTGATTACTCTAATTGACCTAGAATTTGGGAAAACTAGGATTAAATTGAAAGGACTAGTGAATTGTCAAGCTCTGATAAGAGATTTGAAAATTTTAGTGGCTAAATTGCGAATAGTTGGATTTCAATTCCAGATTAGTTAAATTGGAACCGATTGGTTTCAAAGTGGGAAACAAAATAATTAAGAATGGATAGTGGGAATGGCCGGTGAAGACCTTGCCCAAAGAGCATATATATGAATGAGTAGAGACAAAATTTTCTTAATTCTGTATATAAATCTTCTCCTCTCCATAGCATTATCTTCTTTAGTAGTTTTCAAGAAGAAGGGGATACAGATGAAGGAAGCTCTACATGTCATAGCAGAGATGTAAATTTAAGTCTAGTGAGGGAGAAATCGAGGAACCAATAAGTTTCATTATCTCTCTGTACTTGTGAATTGAAGAAAAGAAGTAGAGTGAGAACTCTCAAAGCTTCTAAATAATTGTGGATTCTGGGTCTTAAGGGTTGAACACTTTTAGTTTAACCAATACATGGTTGTCATGCTTAGCTTCCTAGACAAAGGAGGCTCCAGCATTCGAAAAAGCTAAGCTGAGAAGGCAAGGAAGTATCAGGTGAGTTTCTGTACCTTGTCTCTTGACTGATAAACGTTGTTGTGTGATCATGCTAGTTATGTGCTAATTTTTGTTAGTAGGTAAGTTGTACTATATGCATGCTTAGTGTATGTAACAACCCATTTTTAGTGGTGGCAGAAATAGTGGTTTCAGGACCACAATTTCAATGTATGGGTCCTTAAATATTATTTATTTAATATTTATGAGGTTATTAAAGTATCGTATTAAAGTTTGGTCTAGTAATTTTAATGTTAGAATAGTTAATTGAGAAAAATGATTAAATCGTAAAAGCTGCAAAGGTTACTCACCATTATTTTTTTATTAATTAAACGACTTAAATAGTAAAAGTGAGAGGTTTTATGTTGTAATTAGACCATAGTTAAATATTATGGACAGTTGGTGATGTTTTATTTTAAAGTTTATTAGTTAAAAATGTAAATTTATAAAATAAAGTAATTAAAAAACATTAAAAAAATTACCATCATCTCCCACTTAGTCTTCACCACCGAAATAAGAAACAAAAAATATTAAGAAGCCACTGTTAAGCCTCCAAGGTTTGACCAAGCTAGGACATTTGCATGTAAGTTAAATTCTCACTTGTTTTTCATGAATTTTATGTTTTTGAGATCGTTGTAGCTTAACCATTTTGAAATGCTGTTGAAGTTTTGAAAAGTTATCATATATGTTCTTGAAGCTTTTTAGATGTTAATGGTTGAGTTTGAAGCTTAGTGTTGAAATATGACTATTTTGTGGAGTGGATTTGGATAGTTTTAAGTTTAGGGACTAAATAAAAAGTAAAATTTGGCATGAAGTTCTTGTAAAATTTTAGTATTTGAGGGCTGTATGGGGATGATAATGAATTCAACAATATGGCTTTGGGCTTAATTATGAAAAATAAGCTTGTTTCAATTTTAGGGGCTAAATTGAATAAAATGTAAAACCTTAGGGAAATTATAAAAAACGTTAATAGGAGGTCATATGCATTAAATTACATGTTATAAGATAATTGAGACTGATAAATTGAAATAAATCATTGTATAGATTAAGAACCGGTAGATAATCGGGGAAAATAGAAAATTACAGAATAGTCCTTAACACTCCTATCTTTGTTGTTTGGCTTTGTTAAGTTCATATGATATAGTTTTGTGTATTTTGGAATGTTTATATTGAATTGTGTATTTTGGGAACTTGTATGTAACTTAAATATTGCAAATTGGTACAAAGTGAGAAAATGGATTGAATTGAAAGTGTTATATTGTTTATTGTTTCAAGCCCGAATGAAAATAGGAATGCGTACAATTGACATACCAACAGGTTATTTTGCACACTATGTAGGACCGATATGTGATGAGATGATGATATATGACATGTTATTATACACTAAATGTATCATAATCAACATTTATTACAGATTATCGAGTTATATTTACAATGATTTTGACATGTTTCTGGGGGAGGATGTGAAGCCTACGGGCTTGGCACTTGGTGCCTAGGTGTGTTTTTGGAGGGGTGTTAGCCTTCAGGCTAAACACTCAAAGCTTAGGCATGTTCTTGGTTGGATTAGCTCGGTTAAGCATTCTAGTGTGTCTTGGGTGGATAACCGTGTAGTCATATCTGTTCATAGTAGTTCATCGAGCTAAATCATGATTGTTAAACGATATAATGACTTGTATTGATGTATGGTAATAGCAACTTGGTGAATGACTTGAAAATGTACTCATGCTATAGATTGTATATTGTGACTTGTTATTGAATCAACTCGTTTACTTGAAAGATTATATGACTTGCATATGATAAACTCAACTCTTGATATGGTTGTGATGATAGGATTAAATGTAGTTAAATGTTTTGTTATTTAAACTTTGATTATAAGGTATGTTATATTGTTTTGACCTATGAACTTACTAAGCTCCATTAAAGCTTACTCTGTTTTATTTTCTTGTAGTTTTTATATGTGGAACTAGGTGGTCGAATCAACTAGAAGATCACACTATCCAGACTTTTTTTGGCAGATTTTCTAAATGTTTTATTTTGGGATATGTAGCATGTAATAGGAGTAACTTGTACATGTATATAAGTGTTTAGTAAAAGTGGTATGTTTTGTGAATGCATAAAAAAACGTATGCTTGTTTACTAATGGTGTGGTTACTCATGATTTAGTTTGGTGACTTGAATGTGGTATTTGAGCTTAATATGTGATGGAATGAGATAAGTATAGGTAAGTTATAACATTATGTGAAATACTTGGATAGGTGAAACTTTGGTTGGATAAGTATTGGTTAGGCATTCTTAGGATGGTATGTAATATGTTTTGGAATGCTTTGAATAATAATTATGCAGGTTGATTGTGTGCTTTGATGCATCAATGTTTGAATTATAGATTTGGGCATGAAAAGCATTTTAAAATTTGGTTTTTAACCATCTGGGTAAAAGTATCCATACTGTGGACCAAAGTATTTGTAACCCCCAAACCCGGCTTAGACGTTACGGTCGAATCTGACGATGTCACATTAGAGTGTGTTTTAGAAAACCGTATCAACACTAAAATCATTTTACTGTTTAATAACCTTTCGTTATCCTTTATTAGTTCTAAAATTGAGTTATTTAACAAGTCGATCATTTTCCAAAACGATATTCATTTTCAAAACGTTATTCATTGTGGAAGCTTTTAAAATAGTTTGCGTAATCGTGGGTATTTTGATAAAACATTTATCTCTTTTGAAAATCCGAGTTTTACTTACCACTAGTAGATATAAATCATAAAACTGTATAAAATTCAAATTTAAACCAAAAATTCGTAGAAGCCATAGTTACAGCAAGTGACCCCCAAATAAAATTAAAATCATAAATAAGTAAAATAGTATGAAAGAGATCGTGTGGCCATCACTGAGTCCTCTGCCGCTCTGATCCGCTTAGGTCTAGGGATTACCTGTACAGATTAAATAGAGAGGTGAGTTTACGTAAATTCAGTGTGTAATCCCCTTGCAAACAAACGAACAGTATGCAAACAATTACAATATGGGCCTAAGCCCCTTTTTCAGTAGCAGTATCAATTTGGGCCTTAGCCCATTTCAATATAGTAACAATCATACAATGGGGCCTTAGCCCATTACAGTGACAGTATCAGTCATGCAGTATACAGTATGCAAGTCCTATCTAGCCAACCGTTATACGTCATCTCCTATCCAACCCTACACTCCTGTGGGGATTAAATCACCTACCTATCCCTACACTTACAAATAGCACCGGTTGCAGCACTAAACAGTACTTGCAGCTGAGCTGCTAGTATTAGGCTCAAAGCCATCAATAAGTCACAACTGTGCTGATAGTATATTAGGCTTAAAGTCTTTTAGTACACTTCCTCCACATATATCGTCCCATCCCATGCAATGCAACATACAGTCATGGCATGTTATCACATAGTATCATGCATATAATCAGTAGTATATTGTAATCATGCTCAGTATACAGTCATTCATATATCATTCAGTCAATTAGGGATCAAAGCATTGCTTATCGACCCCACAGTAGGTTTACAGTCATCTCGGGAGACCCGTGTAACCTTAACAAACAATTCAGTAAATTGGGCTCACACGCCCATGTGATCTGCCCATGTGGGCCCACACACCCGTGTAGTCTACTCTGTGGCCCACACGGCCCATTTGGTCAAGTTCGTGTGTTGCACATGGTCCCACCTGGCCATCACACGGCTATGTGATGGGCCCGTGTCATGCTCGCAGGGCCTGGCTCGTCGATCACACGCCCGCGTTCCGTCACACGGCCTATCATACGGGTGACCACACGCTCGTGTGGCGTCGATAGAATAGTTTTTCAGCTTTTTCTGATTCTCTTTTTTAATGCAATCGAGTACACACATGTATCGTTCTTGATGCCTAAACACTCCCAAGCACTTCAGTACCTTTAATTAACCAATAAATCACCCAATTAATCATTTAACAACAACCTAACATCGAATCTGAATCGAAAAACTCATTCAACAACTGACCAAAACTTACCTTCAATCAAACAACTATGATTCCCACAAATCTAAGTTTCCAGTAACCGATTTTAAGTCCTTGAATCCTTCCCTAAATGACATCGACAACACTTATTAACAAAAAATTAAAAGAAGTTAACAAAAGAAATGAATTTACTACGCCCAAACTTACCGAACCAAAACATATCCCGAATATGCACGAGAGAAACGAATTAGCAAGGAAAACGAAAAGAGGGAGAGAATGGAGATGTAGATTTTCGACAGAGAAAGGGAATCTGACATCTAAAATTTGGGAAAAGAAACTGATATTTTCTAAAAAAAAAAAGAATAAAATCAAAATACGATTTGATAACCTCCCAAATCCCTTAATTCTCTCCCACATATCACTTAATTCTCTCAGGTAACCACCCCAACAACTCTACTACTCGAAACTCCGGTTTGACTAGAATTCTAGCTCACCACATGACCAAGCAACAAAAACAATTCCCTTGCTCGAGCAGGGAATCGAACACAGGCCCTTCAACAAACTTGCACACCGCTTAACCATCAGACTAGCAGGCCTATTCTGATATAGATTTACAAACTATAAAATATAAGCCTATTAGACCCAGTTATGGCTTTATTCATAAAAAAACCAAAATTTGTCCAAGTCAAGGCTTGAACTAAGAACCTTCCCCATACACCCAAGACACTTAACCACTAAAGTAGACAATTTTTTGTGTCACGAATTTACAAAATCAAACATATGAATTTCAAGGCATTACAACTTTACCCCTTAAAAGAAAATTTTGGCCTTGAAATTTTACCTGATCAGAATAGATGGGAATACTACTGACTCATCATATCCTCAGGCTCCCATGTGGCCTCATCGATGCTATGATTACGCCATAGGACCTTAACTAATGGGATGGACTTCCTCCTCAAAATCTTTACATTACGATCCAATATCTAAACCGACTCTTCCTCAAAAGTCAGATCTGGCCTAACCTCAATCTCCTCAATAGGGACAATATGCATGGGATCAGAGCGGTAGCGCCTCAACATCGAGTCGTGGAATACATCATGCATCCGGTCTAACTTTTGATGTAGCTTCAATTGGTAAGCAACCGGTCCTACTTGTCTTAGAATACGGTAATGCCCAATGAACCTAAGGCTCAACTTCCCTTGCGACCAAACCTCAGTATTTTCTTTCATGGTGAGACCTTGAGAAACACGAAGTCCCCTATAGAATACTCAATCTTACGACGCTTCAGATCTGTATATGACTTTTTTCTATCAGATGTTGCTTTTAGTCGGACCCTAATCAATCTAATATTATCTTCTGTCTCAGAAACCAGTTCAGGACCCAAAACACGTCGCTCGCCTAACTCAGTCCAACATAAAAGGGTGCAGCACTTGTGACCAAACAGTGCCTCGTAAGGTGCCATCTGAATGCTAGAATGGTAGCTGTTATTATAAGTGAACTCTGCTAGCAGTAGATAATCCTTCTTACAACCTCGGAAATCGATAGCACAACTCCTTAATATATCCTCCAGTATCTGAATCACTCTCTCAGATTGACTATCAGTCTGAGAATGGAACGTAGTACTAAAGTCTAACCTCGAACCCAAAGCCCTATGTCATTTTTTCCAGAACCGAGACATAAAATGACAATCCCTATTAGAGATAATCGAAACCGGTACCCCATGTAGTCTCACTATCTCAGAAACATATAGTTTAGCCAACTTTTGCAGTGAATAGTCAGTACGAACCAGTATAAAATGGGCGGACTTGGTCAATCAATCCACGATGACCTATACTGAATCCTTCTTAGTGGGCGTTAGGGGTAACCCACTAACGAAGTCCATAGTCATTTTCTCCCACTTCCAAAGTAGAATCTTAACGGACTGCAGTGAACCCGACGGTAACTGGTGCTCAGCCTTAACCTGCTGGCATGTCAAACACTTTGCCACAAAATCAATAACCTCTCGTTTAAGCCCTGGCCACCAGTATAACTCTCAGAAATCTCGGTACATTTTATTCCTGCCAGAATGCATAGTACAAGGGCTGCTATGTGTTTCCTCAGTATAGACTATCTTAGACCAGTATCATTCGGCACACATATCTGGCCTCGGAAACACAACACACACTCAGAGTTCAACCTAAAATCAGAAGTGCTGCTAGTCTCAATTTGACTGAATCGAAGACCTAGTGACTCGTCCTCTAACTATTTACCATTAATCTACTCAATCCACGTCGGTTTAACCTGAAGTTTGGCCAACAGACTACCATCATCAAATAAACTGAGAAGAGCAAATATCATCATTAGATCAGTTATAGCTCTACGGCTCAGTGCGTATGCCACCACATTGGCCTTTCTAGGGTGGTATTCAATATTATAGTCGTAGTCCTTAAGCAGCTCAATCCATCTACGCTACCTAAGATTTAGCTCCTTTTAAGTAAGGAGATATTTGAGGCTCTTGTGGTCTATGTAAATGACACACTTCTCACCATACAGATAATGCCTCCAGATTTTCAGTGCGAATACCACCGCGGCCAACTCCAGATCATGCATTAGATAATTCGCTTCATGAGTCTTAAGTTGACGAGATGCATACGCTACCATCTTACCCTCCTACATCAATACACATCCCAAACCAACATGTGATGCATCGCTATAAACAGTGAACTCTTTTCCAAACTTTGGCTAAATCAAAACAGGGTCCTCAGTCAGTGCAGTCTTGAGCTTCTCAAATCTCTCTTACTGCGCAACAGTCTAGTTAAATGGCACACCCTTATGTAACATCTTAGATAAATGTGCTGCAATCAGAGAAATACCCTGTACAAATAGTCGATAGTACCCTGCCAGTCCTAGAAAACTACGAATTTTAGATACAGTCTTAGGCTATTTCCAATCCAACACCGCCTCAAGGTTTCAAGGATCGACCCTAATCCCCTCAGCAAAAACCACATGGCCAAGACATGTTACTTCACGTCACCAAACTCACATTTACTTAACTTGGCATATAATTATTTTTCTCACAAAATCTGTAGTACCACTCTAAGGTGCTCATCATGTTTATCCTCAGTCCTCGCAAAACTTTCAGTGTTGTTAGTAAGCTCTAGTACTCCAAGGCAGTAGGGTCACTAAAATTTGAGAAAGACCGCTTATGTAGGAAACAATTAGTCTAACGCCAGGTGTTGTTTGCCAGAAATAATGAACACGGTTATCAAGGAGTTTAATTTTAAGATGGGCACCAAATCTGTATATGAACTTAAAATCGTCTATTTATGATACATGTACCGAGAATAGGTGAGGATAGGTCAGTTATTTCAGAGAGATCAAGCCAAGAATGCATCATGGAGGCTGCTCAAGTGGCATTATTATGCATACAAAGGACATTATAGGGATATGGCAAATTGCATTCTACTCCATCTTTGAGTCCGTCTTTAACAAGGTTTTAAGTTGTAATAACTTGTATACCATATTTAAGTTTAGTTGTATTTAATGAGTACCTTTTAATGGTTGTGAAGAAATAAACAAGAAGTTTTTTGTAATTAAGTTACACAATTTTTAAAAATTTTAAGTGTTTAGGTCTTGTAACACCTAATATCCGAATCCAGTAATTCGAGTTGGATAAAGGGTGTTATAACACCAGTCACGGAGGGCCCAGCCAATCACATTGGATTTCTTCACCTGATTTGGTAAGAGTCTACCAGATCCAAGAAAGTTGGTTTATGACCTTCGGAGGAAGAGGGGAGAGTATATTCTTTCAATTTTTGGGGCAAATTCCTCTCCTAGCATTAACTAATTTCAATTGAGGAGAAGGTAGCTTGGCTCATAGAAAAATAGTCCCTCTATAGGAGCAAACTAGATGTCCCACAAGAAAAAGTAACGGTTATCTTGACTTAGTATAGAGAGATGGTGGTGTAAGAGGGCTAGCTTCTGAAGTAGACTCATCAGGTAAACTTTGTGCGATGGGAGAAACATCCATGGGGTGATGGACTCAGTTTGAGTTTCGAGATGAGATAAAAAGATAGGTGGAGTGAGCTTCCTCTTAGAATTGACCGGTTTCTTTCCTCATTTACGGTGGACCAACCTATTGCCATTGCTATCATTGGTATGTTGAGATCCCTCTTCAACCCTCAGCCTCTTACGACCCTGTCTATAATGGCCTCTGCATCCATACTACTTGAAGTTTGATATGAAATGGATGATTGAGCAGAACCTACAAAAAAAAAGTTAGGAATTAGCCATACAAGGAATAAAATCTTTATTTAAGAGATTCACCAGCAACCATTGTTGGCAGAATGGACCAATGGCACATGCGTTGCCTACAATTAGTATAAAAAAGTTTGGAGGTTCCTCTTTCCTTCTAACCAATACAACAACTAAATCATCAAAATTGTTGTATGGCCACATCATATCAGAAGGACGTGCGGCCCGAGAACTAGCCTTAGCAGCAGAGTCTAAGGGCCTTTAATCATTTCGACTATGGTTCTTTAAGTAGAAACAGAAGATGTTTCTAACAGTAATAAGACTCTCTAACGTGAAAGAGTGACCCAAGTTCAAATGATTGAATTGATCCTTCGTAGCCTTATTACCAAATTGTTTCCTTGGAGTACGAATCAATTTGGGAGGAATAAACCATTGGTTTTGAAACCAGAATCCACCCCTTAAGTTACACATTACTCGAATGAATTTATTTCTATTGAGGTGAAGGTCGGAGTCCCATTTTCTGATAATGAGCTCACACCTCTAGCGAGTATTAAAATGGTCGGCCCAACATTGGACCTGTGGAAGGTCATTCACTAGAAAATATCGAGGATAGGTGGCTCACCCTTTAGACTATAATCAATAAAGTAAGCTACCAAGGTGTACTAAGATAAGTTGGTATGTTACCCTAATGCGATTCTATACTCGTTAAGGACAGATCAGAAGAAAGGATGTACGGGTAGATGAAACCTAACTTCGAACAAATAGAGAGATGAGGATGATACTGTTGGAGTGGCCATTTAGTTGACACTCACCTTGAACAAGGCTAAAATCATAAGTGAAGTTGGGAAGTTTTATTCCTCTGACATTGAAGAAGCATACCATTTGCTCTAGGATATGGTACAGCGGAAAAGAAGAGTCTCCATTGGGATATTTACCCTGCAACCATTAGGTCCACCCCCGTTGTCTTCATTGACACCACCATAACCTCTCTTACCACCATTTTCATGATGACTGATACTATCACAATGACTTTGCTTAATTTTGACCATTTTGAGGAAAAGATGAAAGAAACATAAAAGGGTTTAAAAATTACTTGAGAGATGAGCCGAGAAAAGATCAAGGAAGAAAGGAAAAGGAATTTAGAATAGGGAAAAAAAGGATAAGGGAGAAACTAGGGATTTAGAAAGAGATTTAGTTAGGAAGGAGTTGAAGAGTAATTTTAGATGAATGCATTTCTTCCCAAAACGTGTAACAACTCAATTTTCAGTGGTATCAGAAATAGTGATTCAAGATCACTAAATCCGATAAGTGAGTTTGAAAATTCTATTAATTATAATTTATGAGTTAAGTATGATTTTAGAAATATTCTTGAATTAGTGAATTTTGTTTTTTAAAAGAATTATTAGGTTAATTAGTTTTAGAAACAAGGTATCGAGACCTCGATTTCATAAACGAGTTGTGAATATTTTTATAAATATTTACGGAGCGTCAATAAGGTAGTACTAAAGTTTCGTTAGAAAATTTTAACGTTTCGGTAGTGAATTAATTAAAAAGGACTAAATTGAAAAAGATGCAAAACTAGCTAAAGTGATTAAATAGCTTAACAATTAAATAAGGAAGGACTAAAAGGGCAAATGGACCCATTTTAAATGGCTGAGGCGGCATAGTGTGAAAAAAATCAAGGATTTTTATGGATTAAGGACAAAATTGAAATTGAAAACAAAGTTTACATGGCCAAAATTGATTTTAATAGTTTCTAGACATTTTCTTCATCAATTTTCTATCCAAAAACACCATTGAAGAGCTCTCAAGGCTGGTTTTGCTATTCTAGCTTCATGTAAGTTTAATTCTTGCTTTTTCCTTGAATTTTTTGTGTTTTTAAGACTTTTTCAATTAGGTCCAACTATCTAATTCATTTGTTTTTTATTTTATGGGTGAATTTGAAAGTTACCATTGATGAGTGTTGGATGTTTATGATGAATTAACATGGATTTGAAGCTTTAATTTTGTTATATGATGATTTGATTTAGTGATTTTGATAGAAATTAATTTTGGGACCTAATTGTGAAAAGTTAAAAATTAGGGTTGGTGTTGAAATTATGAATTTAAAAGGCTGTATATTAGCCTAAAATAATTAGATAAAGTTTTAATTGAGAAAAATTAGCTCAATTGATAGGATAATTGATAAAGGACTAGATTGTAAAACTATAAAAATTTGGGGTAAATGTGTAATTTCAAAAATTAAAGGGTACAAATTGTAAAGTGAATTAGAATTGAATTAGATTCTAATGAATGATTAATTTTATATTATAGATCAAGAAACCGAAGATAAACGGGGAAAAGAGAAATTAACAGATTAGTCCGTAAATTTCTACAAATTTTACAAATAGGCCGAGGTAAGTTCGTATGGTTGAACTTTGATATTTATATTGAATTGATGGATGATATTATGTATTTATTTACATTATTAGTTAAAAACATGAAATATTATTATATAATGAATTTAAAATGAATGTTTTGGTTAAATGGAACGCGGGATTTGACTACCGTCATTTGTGGTAAGGGATGAATAGACGGATAAGTCCATGGTTGGACCATGACAATGTTTAAATGTAAAACCATAGCTGCGCTATGGCATTTTAATGAAAAGACCATAACTGGGTTATTGCATAAAGAAAACGATGCACTCATATTGTAAGTCGTTCTCTAATTTGGAAAGACTTGGTTAGCGACATAGAAAATTCATGTATATGAAACTTGTCTGATAATTATGTACATTCATGGTTATGAATTATTATAAAAATAAATATACACGAAATTCATGAAAATAATGGTATAAGGAATATTGATTATTATTAATTTGAATGTATGCGGAATTTTGATATTTGAATATTAGATAATTGTGGAAATTGTAAAGTGAATGGAAACACTATTAATTGTATCGGGCTGAGTCGGATATAGTTGGCATGCCATAGGATTGGAAGAGTTCAGGGATACTTCGACCTCGAGTCGATGAGATACTTGGTGTCAAATTGTTACTTCAGATAAATTTGATGAGGTACTGATTACCAAATTACTTCGGCATGGCCGATGAGACACTAGGTGTGAATCTGTTACTTCAAATTATCCGATGAGGCATTGGGTGCCAAACTGGTGTGTTTAGGTTGGATCCGTGTATTCGTCCGAGTCTGGGTCGGGTTAATAGGGGTAAACAAATGAATTGATGATATGATTGATCTTGAAAATGAATTAGAACGAGACATTGAATTGAATTATATAAGTGAGATGCATGAATCATGAGTTCATGAAATGGATATTGATATTGTTAAATGATTGTGTATTAAATTGCGAAAAGCTATTTGAGATAGTAAATTGATGAGAATTGTATGTGCTATGAATGATCTATATATATATGTAATTAATATTGCAAGACTTATAGTTATTATTGGTATATACTTGAAATACATAGTAATAATATTTACATCGTATATTAAAAAGTGACATGTAAATATGTGATTATCTTTAATATGTTGACATAAGGAAATTATGTATATAGTGATGAGTAATAAACTCAAGTGTGATATGTGAGAAAATAAGTTTATTAATATTGAATTTATATGTAAGATGTACAAGTATGCTAACTAATTTACTATAGTCATATAGTCACACGGGCGTGTCCCTTACCATATGGGCATGTGTGCCTTGCACATAGGTGAAATTTTGGAAATTTCACGAACAATTTCTAAAGTATTAGATTTGGTTCCAGTTTGTTTTTAGTATATATTTTGGGCCTCGGGGGCTTATTAAAAGGACAGTATGATTAATTTATGAAGTGTATACAATTTAGATTGTTAATACTTATAATTGATCTGATAAGTTTGGTAATGCTCCATAACCCTATTTCGGCGACGATTTAGGGTTAGGGGGTTTTACAAAACGTCTTGATTTAAGTAGCCAAACATCTATAGGAAGGTTGAGGGAATTCAAAGTAAATAATTCAAATTCCCGAATCCATAGTTGACATTTGTCGAGCTGGAGAGGGTTTTTCTTAAACTCATTGATCACTGAAAAAGCAAAAATGTCTGTCAACTGGTCGTTTATCTAGTGTCCTCCATACGACCCATGTTAACTTCGAGAAACACCTGTTAGTGTTGTGCTAAGACACGACTAGTTGATGGTGTAAGTAAGAATCTGGAAAAATAAGTACAAAATGGTCTTCTTGTTGCTAATTTTCTTGTAAAGAGTCAGGGTAGAGCCACCGATGAACGGGATAAGATCTGGATAAGAATTAAGGTGGTAGGGCAGCGATATGTACACAAGAAAAGTGGAAGCGACTGCTCCTTAGGTATGCAGAGTATTTTCTAAGACGAGAAATTAAAGTAGACACCGACTTGAGAAGATTAGGTGAGAAAGAAAAAATTTGAGGATGAAATTTTCTTTAAGGGTGGGGGTGTTGTAACACTCAGTTACTCTAGTTGACCCGTAATTTGAGAAAGCTTGGATTAAATTGAAAGGACTAGTAAATTGTCAGACTCTGATGGGAGATTTGAAAATTTCAGTGGCTGAATTGCGAATAGTTGGATTCAATTATAGATTAGTTACATTGGAACTGACTAGTTCCAAAGTGAGAGATAAAATTATTAAGAATGTATGGTAAGAATGATTGGTGAAAATCGTGCCCAAAGAGCATATAAAGGCATGAATGGAGATAGATTTTTCTCAATTTTGTATATAAATCTTCTTCTCTCCATAGCATCATCTTTTTTAGTCATTTTGAAGAAGAGGGAGATGCAAATGAAGGAAGCTCTACATGTCGCAGTAGATGTGTGAATTTAAGTCCAGTAAGAGAGAAATCAAGGAACCAGTAAGTTTTCTTATCTCTCTGTACTTGTGAATTAAAGAAAAGAAGTAGAGTGAGAACTCTCAAAGTTTCTGAATAATTGTGGATTCTGGTTTTTAGGGAATGAACACCTTCAGTTTAACCAATACATGGTTGTCATGTTTAGCTGCCAGGACAAAGGAGGTTCTGGTGTTTGGAAAAGGTAAACTGAAGAGGCAAGGAAGGATCAGGTGAGTTTTTGCACCCTGCCTCTCGACTGATAAACATTGTTGTGCAATCTTGTTAGTTAGGTGTTGATTGTTTTCAGTAGGTAAATTGTACTGTATGCATGATTGGTGTATGCATGGCATGAAAGGGAAATATTGACGTGTTAGATAAAGATAGGATTGGGAGAATGGTGATTCTATTAGTTACTACCATACAGAGTTGCTATGTACAACCGTGAAGTACGAAGCTCTGGGCCTTACAGTAGGGACATTGCGGCGTTCGAGCATTAAGGTTAGGATGGTGAATAGAAGAACGGGTAGAAGAAAAGGGAGAAAGGAAAATTGGAATTCTATTTCAATTTTCACTATCCGAGATTGTTGGGAGCAAACCGTGATGTGCGAAGCTCCGAGCCTTGCAGAGGGGAGGGCATTTCAATGTTCAAGCATCAATGTGAATATATGATAAAATGATGTTAATGATTATTAGGTTCCATAGAGCAACTTCCTGATGGCGACCAATAGGCTTTAAGGGGTGGCCTCACGATATGGTAAGGACCTACGACGACCAATAGGCTTTAAGAGGTGACACATCAGAGATGTTTAGGGTGTAAAACCATAGCTTGCCTACGACGACCTAGGTAGTTTGCTAGGGTAGTAAACATGGGGTAGTCCACTGAGACAGAAAACATGAGGGAGTTGTCGGGCTAGTAATTACGAGAAATTAGTTAGAACATTAAACTTAAGGGTCATAATTGGACAATTCGTGATTCATTAAGGATGTCTAGAGTGAAAGTAGAGTCCGCGGAGTGAATGGAGCGATAAGTCTAAAAAATGAATAATCTTGGCTTGTCTAGGGAATATAGACCACCAGAACGATGACAGATGCCAAGGTTATGTCCAAACCTCAGTTAGGGTGAAAAGGAAAAGAGGCTCATTAGATAGAAATGTATAATTGGTATATCCATGTACTAGTCCGTTAGGAAATATGTGGCTTCCACACAGTTTGAATAATTATGGATTAGTTTGCAAAAGAATATGATCATTGCAAATTGACAAAAGCTTGTTGAAGGGTTCAAAAGGCCAATCAAGGTTTCATAGGAGGAAATGTATACTCATTGTTGAAAGGGCGAGAAAGTCCTTTAGGGGATAGTGGAAAGTAGAGGTCGAACATGGCCATGGAGAGTGGCAGAAATCTTGTTGAGTTTTCCCTAAAGGTAGGAACTGCTGTCCTAAGAAGCCACCATTGGAAACAAATCGACAGAGCAAGGTTTTTGGTGTTGTTAGTGCGCTCTAGTACTCTAAGGCAGTGGGTCACTGAAATCTGAGAAAGACCGCTAATGTAGGAAACACTTAGGCTGGCACCAAGCATTGTCCACCAGAAATAATGAACATGATTATCAAGGAGTTTAATTCAGAATGTCTCACATTTTTATTAAAATTGTATATTCAGATCTCACTAAGTTCATATAAACTTATAAGTTTTCTACTCAAATGCAAGTTAGTAAATAAACTAAAAATCAAGAAGGACCAAGTCAGACTTCACTAAGAGCTAAGCAAAACGCAGTTGTTGTGCATTTGTATAGAGGGGCACCCATAGAGGCTCTGCATCAGAGATAAGTGTCATTTTATGTTATAGAGTTTTTATTCAAAAAAAATTGTAATTGACCGATGGAATGAAGCCTTAAAGTTTTATTACTAATTTAATATAAGTTGTAAATTCGGTTAGAATTTTAAACCTAGATTGTTTAAAATATGTAACTAAACCCGAAATAGAAATTCGTATTAAGTCATTCTAGTTAGTGTTGCATTAGGTAGCCAAACCTAGCGATCGGGTTGGGTAGAGGGTATTACACATATTGCTGAATATTAGAGTAGAATTAAGTCGACCTTTTGGCTTGAGACGCAACGTAATATGTAGTACCAACTCAAATGGATTTATTGAGATAAGTGACCATATATTTTCATTTTGGACAAGTGGGAATTCAGATTTCCATATTTTATATATGCATTTTAGTTTCTAAACTTCGTCAACATAACTCATGTAGTCCAGGCTTGCCAAGGCTGTCCCTAAAAATCAGGTAAGTAGAATCGCTTAATTAAGTTATGGGCTCAAGAGAGATATCAAAATTAGACTAGTAGAAATTAAAACAAAATAGAATAATTAATTAATTAAAATAATAGTAATAATAACCGGGTTAATATATGTGTTAGTAGGGATTAAATTGAAATAGATTTTAAATTAGAGGTCAAATATGAAAAAAAAAGTTTTAATTGAAATGAGATTTAGGTGAAAAAGAGAGAGAACAGGAAGCAGCCTTAGGGGAAAGAAACCAAATTTTGAAAATGGCTAGGCTATACAAGAACACCTACTGTCCCTTCCCTCTACATTTTCGTTCATTTGAAAAGTTTGTTAGATCCAAATTAAGAGTTTTCTCTCAAATTTCTCTCCACCATTCTGATTTTCTAAGCATCCAAAACCCATTTTTCTTATTCAATTTTAAAAGAAGCTAATCATTTCTCCAACTTTTTGTTATTTCTTAACACATTTTTGCTCAAATTGATCCAAATCTTGTGGAGTTCTTCAAAGAAAAGGTAAAAAACTATTTTCTTATGATTTAAATAGATAATATGTCGTTTCAATTCGAGTTTTTATAGATCTAATCAAGAATGGATGAGATCTATTGATTTAAAGCTTGTTTTTGTATGAAAATTGTAGATCTTGTAATAAAGAGCTAAATGACTATATTAATATGATTTTAAACTTATTTTGATGTAATTAAGAGGTTTATAATCTTAATTTAACAAGTCTTTATTGAATTTGAACAGCTTAAATGATTTTTCTTCTATTTGATTGAAAACAAATGTGATTTTTGAAAAAATGAAGAATTGTGGAATTGTATGAAATTAGAGGTATAGATCTATAATTAAACATTAAATATGATGGTAGGAAGTAAGAAATAGGGATTAAATCGAGTGAGAGTGAAGAAATTGAAAGATCAGTGTTGTGCGAAGTGAGCTTGCAGAGAGGTGTGAGTGGTGAGCTATTTAGACATTAGGAAGGTTATTCTGCCTTAGAACGATAGTAATCTGTTATGCTTGTGTGTTATATGCAAAGCCCCAAATCGCGAGGGAGCCTCCTCAAGCAAAGATAAAGGCAAGTAGAAGGTGAATTAGGTTCAATAGGAAACAACAAACTAGTATGTGAGTGGTTATATATACTGCAATTGAACACTAGTTCATGTGCTAAGGGTAGCTGAGGTAGTCTAAAAACCCTATTATACCATATGTGAACCCTGTTTTACTACATGCGAACCGTGTTATACTATGTGTAAATTTATAACATGTGCAAACCTATGTTATATGCGAACCTGTGTTGTATGCAAACCCATGTTATATGTGAACCTAGATGATATTGCGAGCCTGCAGAATTGCAAGCTCTACTAAGCTACAAACTATGATATTGCGAACTATGTTATATTGTGCAAGCTTTGTTGTATTGCGAGCCCTATTATTTTGTGTACTATGAATGTGTTAAAATGATATGTTGGCATTGTGAACATTTGAAACTATTGGATATCATCAACATCTATAGGATTGTGAGTACTCACCTTTTATCACGTGCTAGGGCATTGTCGCTTGAAGATAAAGTTGGAGAGATAAGGGAAAGTAGAGCATAGCTCTATTCACTGTAGACAACGTGGAGTGTTTGGAGAGAGTGAGCACTCATGCTACACTTATTGGGGACAATGCATGACTTTTTAAGTCATTTGGAGATCAGTTTGTCCAATGCATATAAATTGTGAATATGTTTCATAGTCACAAATTTCCAATATATCAATATGACATATTTTGAGTACTGTATTTTATGCAAACTACTTTGTCATGCAAACTATTATTTGTGTGAACTGTTATAGTATGTCTATGTTTAGCCTAATGGATTGTGTTTACTTGTAGTATGTTTGAACACTCACTAAGCTTTAATAAGCTTACATTCCTTGCATGTACCTTGCAAAAAAATAGCTCACGAGATAAGTGGAAAAGTGAACATTCTTAGTGATCCATTGCAAGGTAAAATCCCTTGAGTATGTACTGTGTTTCCAAACCCCCCAAAAAGGAAGGCAATGTGGGACTGTTCCAAGGGATTAGACTTATATTTAGATTTTAAATAAATTTTGATGGATTCTAAATGGACATTATGAACTTTTAATTTTGGATTTCTGAATCTTTTATAATTGCTTTATTGAATGATTGAATGTTTGGACTATAATGTATAATGATGCTTTGATAAATCGATGAATTAACAAGTAAATAGAGATTAAAGAGTTCACTAGACAATGAGTTATGTCTTTAAATCTTAAATTGTTTTGAATCACTATGTTGACTTAGTATACATGAGAAATAAGGTGTGATATGTTACATTAATGCCTGCGATCTGTCTAATTGATGTATGAATGGGTAGAAAGAAACATGTTAGGGGTCACAAGAGTAAAGACTCCGCCAATGTAAAAGGGATATCATATAGAATAACAAATAAGTTGTTTAGTAAAATGAACTATGTTGAGGGTAGAGTTTGCCAAAATATAAAGTTTGACAAAATAGGTTCGCCAAGGTAGGCGGGTATGCCAAGGTAAGGGAGTTCGCCATTCACAAAATAATCAGTTGATTACAATGGTAGGTTCGTTCTCGCCAACAATAAGAGATTGCACAATAAGTTGTAAACTAGTGGTTTACAGGGCAAGTTGCAAATTGGGTGTTCGCAAGGTAGGTTGCAAGCTAGGGGTTCACCGAGTCATTTGCAAGCTGCTAGGATTTCCAGTTGGGTTCATCGTGAGGTGGGGGTTCACAAGTGTCATAAGTTTGACTCTTTTGATCTATTTAAATGATTTGACTAGTAAAGCTTGTGTTAGGATTTTAAATACCAAATAATTCAATGTATGTGAGGTGTGATTGGTTGGACGGTGTGTTTCATGGTGGTTTAACGAAGAGTCACTTAGGTAGCTATTGTGGCGTTTGAAATTCAGGTTGAATCGTCCCGGTTGGGTTTGGGGCGCCATAGAGGCGCATGCAACAATTGCACATGCACATGGAAAACGAAGTGCTTGAAATCTCCCACAGTCACAAGTCTTTTGTCTAATAATACCTTTATCGGGTCTATGGAACTCTGTAAGCAAAATTTTTTATTTGGATGTGAGTGACACACCGCAGGCATAGAGTTTGCTTTTTCTGCATTTCTCTAATACTTGCTAGAGATGTTTTCTTCTGCACATTTTCAACCCTAACCCTAACAAGTAATCCTATGATAAAATATAAGAACTCAAGAGAATTTTCAAACATCCCATCCCAGGAATCCCAAATGGTCATGGGCTCCAACATAATTTTTTAAAAAACTTCCCCTGATTGTCTATATAAAGGAGGGTTTTTGCTCCCCCTACTCCATCAACTCTCTCGCCCATTGTCCTTTAGAAAAAATATATTTTTGTTTTAATTATTTTTTTTTTGGTTGAGTGTTGAAATTTTGAGAGGGAAAGTTTGTTTGTGTTAGAGTTTTAGGAATAAATTGTGATAGTTTTTTAAGGTATATATGAGTTCACGATGATGCAGTGGTGCTTAGAGACCCTCACATTTTATTTGTCGTGTGGGGAGTGCACCATCACCTTAAAATATGTCACATTACAACTAGAGCTCCCAGTTCACGATGGTTATACAGTCATAGGTTCAACTATAACTAGGGCTCTCAGTTGATAGTGATTATGCAATCACGGGTTCAAGTATAACTCGAGCTCTTAGTTGACAGTGGTTATGTGGTCATTGGTTCAAGTTTCATGCCACTAGAAGAGGATGCTTTATAAACACCATATATAAGTTTAAGATCATAATCATAGGGAAAAAGTGGATTTCCAATATAATCAACTTATTCTTTTTCCCCATCAAAGTAGTATCCTTAACCTTATTACCCAAATCATGTGTCAGGGGTGGGGGCAAGAAGACTTTCAAAGGGAGTAGAAAAGCTAAAATAAGACTCAGGGCAATAGTGGTTGTTGTCATTAAAGAACTCATTAATATTTATATCATACTAGGAGTAACTAGCTGTTATGTGTGGTGACATGTTACCACCAGTAGGAGTTACACGTGTTTTAGATACTCAAAGAATTCTGGGCGAGTAGGGTGAGACCGTGAAAGTGGCAACATCCATAACGGACGAGCTCTTAGAGAGATCGCCAAGTTAGTAGCAAGCGTATTAGGTGAGTAAAAACGTTTTATATTATTTGTATAACACATATAAACTTCAAAGTTTTTAAAATCGATTAAATGATTAAATTGATCATACTATTTTAATTAAAAAATAAAAAATTGGTTATTTTGATTATAAAATAGTTGCAAGTTAATTGGTTTTTTAACTCTTTTCATTCTATAAGTACTCGACCAACTTGCTACATTTTAACACCTATTCTCAAAATATATGATATGATATGCATATCATATGTTTATATGTTCAAAGATGTTCCCTTTCCTATGTTTATATGATATGATATGCATAATATTTTCACTTTCCCAACATCGTATGGCCTTCGTTTCTCACAAACATCTTCATTATTTTACCTAAAAATGTTTAGTTGGAAGTAACAATTGATCTAATTCCTACTGGATATAAAATGAAAAAATGAAGGGACACAAATATTAGTTGTCATGCAACCATCACTTTGTTTTCCAAAAGACATGTTTAGTGGGGGAGAAAGTAATAACCAGTGACACTTTGAACTATTGAAGGTGCATTGGTTGATATCAAGTATGGCTTATGGGATACTCTCTTGCTCAAGTCAATGAATATATTGCAAAACCGTGTTGGATGACAGAAAAAAAATAAAAATAGGTAGGAAAATAGTAGGAACTTGCAATGGTTTACTTATCTCTATCACTGTTTACTTTTTTATATATAGATATCAAGTTATAAATTTTTGAACCATTCTATATTAAAATAGTTTTATTTCTATTTCAAAAAAGTGAAAATACATCAAATATTTTACATATTCGAATAATTAATTGATCAAAGTTGAAATAAAAATTTTGATGTATAATAATGATATAAGTAAATATAATAATTTAATTAATTTTTATGATATATAAGATTTATTCATAATTTATTAACTAATTATAATGTGTAAAGAATATTTTATTATAAAGATATAATAAATAATAAATAATTTTTGCACAAAAACCATGAGGTTAATTATAAATATAATTATAATTATGATGCATCATAGTTCTCATTCAAAAACATTTTTTTATAAAGAATAGCTTAGCATAGAATAGAGGGAGGAGTTATAAATATTTGTTAGATAATATGAACATCACACACACATTTTAGAAAAATAATTACATATTATTTATTTTTATAAAAGGTAATTAAAATTGATATAATATGGTTAAAATTAACTGAACTTTAGTTATCAAACAAAGTAAGGCCAAGTAACTAATATGCTAATTGAAAATCAATGTTAATGTGTAGAAGTTACTTATAAGGGTCATTGATAACTTTTGAGAAGAGTTATATTTCATACTTTTAGACCCAACTAATTACCTGAATTTAAGTACATTTAATTGCACTTTAGGACATTTCATTAGTATTTTTCCTTAACCATTGGATTAGGAGCTTGGTTTGTGTTAAAATGTAATTTCTTATTTTTAATTGCTTGTGTGGAAGGACTGTGTTTGTGTAACACCCTTTACCGTTATCCGACGCCGGAATAGGGTACGAGGCATTACCGAACTTAAACACACGTGAACACACAAATCCAAGTCATAAAATTTGCGTCGAATTTAAAACTTTTCATTTATATTCATAATGTCCCTATTGCGGGTCTATGGGACCATCAACATACATTAGAAGTGGTTTAGAATTGAACCGAGAACTTTCGAAACTTTTTCAACACTTATAAGAATTTCATGTTTTGGAGAGTCACACGCCCGTGTGGGCAGGCCGTGTGGTCACACACAGCCGTGTGGCTCAGGACACGCCCGTGTCCTCAACTCGTGTAACTCTCTGTTTATGATGTCATCAACTATTTTGGGTCACACGGCCAAGTCACACGCCCGTGTGCTAGGCCGTGTGGCGAATTTAATTTTTGCATTTAAGGTGTAGACTTCACATGGCCTGGGCACACGCCCATGTCCTATGGTTGTGTCCTTCACACGGTTGAGACACACGGCCGTGTCTCTGCCCATGTGTTTACTACTAGACATTCTGTTTCTCAAAACTAAGGTACAGGGGACACACAACCTATCAACACGCCCATAAGGCTGACCGTGTGTCACACACTGCCTAGACACATGCCCGTGTGTCTATCCGTGTGGACAATATATAAGCTATTTACCAAGCCAATTGCCACCCTAAAACACAAAAACACATATGTCCATCCAACAACACTTATCATGACATAAATTAAGCACTTAAACCTCCACAATCAAGGTATCCACTCATCATCCACATACCAAAATCACCATGCATGAACATTACACAATTATCGACTCAATTATGCATGCAACCATATTCATGAAAGACATCATTACATGGTCATACCAATAACCAATATTTTCCAATTTCAAATGGCCTTATACAAAATGAACTTTCAACTAAATTAGGCCAACATTCTTAGCCAAATCAAAGATGACACTTAAAAAATGACCAAGTCCCTATACATGCCATACTTTTAAAAATTTCACAAGTATCAAATACCCAAAATAACGATTCTAATAGTGTGATGCGAGCCTCCAACAAGTCTCGATCCCGAGCTAGCTTGGTGACACTATAAAACAAAGGAAAAGATAGGAGGGGTAAGCTATATAGCTTAATAAGTTTATATGCAAATAAATGGCATCTTAACCATGTAAATTCATATAATGAAAGTTAACACATTTACCATTGAGCTCACATATGCTAAACTTACTCAAACACAATTTAACACAGTATCCTCACTTATAATGTTCATACTACGAATTGCTCGTACACACCTGTACCACATCATCATACAAACACACATATTTTCACATATTTTGTTATTTTTCCTGTTGAACACTCGGAATACTAACGGATACACGGATAGTTTGCACATAAGTGGCACATATATGTAGCCGAAGCTACCACTTACCACATTTCACATATATGATCATTCTTGAGCTAGTCACGGGTTTACTCACACAAGCTAACGGTCAGGACGTAACTACTCAGTACTGCTCACACAAGCTGACATGTGTTCGCAACAAATGCAGGATTACCTAGCCACTGGTAGAAGTACTAGACCAGCACCCGGACATCACTTAATCACATAATCACACACTTGAGTTCCTAGTGACATGTGCCTTGTATCCTATTCTATTCCGAGGGCTCAACTGGGATTATCCATTCACATTTATCACCTATCGAAACTTCGTCAATTATATCACATAATATCATTCAAACATTTTATACAACATTAAAACATCAAAACATAATAAAGCGATGCATTATTTACATACAAACTTACCTCAGTACAAAAATAACAATTTTTTTGCGATTTAGTCCACAACTTTGCCCTTTCCTCGATCTAGGTCAATTCCTCGTCTTTCTTGATCTATAATGACACATTTAGCTCATTTATTACTCACATTATTCAATTTGACCCAAAAACCATATTAAGGAAAATTTACATTTTTGCCCTTAACTTTTCACTTATTTACACTTTAGTCCCTAGGCTCGTAAAATGAAATGTACTTATTTTCTTTGTTACCTAAGCCTAGCCGAACTATTTTCGTACTTATACCAGCACATAATTTTATCATTTAATCACACTTCCTACACACATTTTTACAACTTTTATAAAAAGGTCCCTTTTATGCAATTTCATCAAAAATCACTTAGTAAAAGTTGTTAAACACACCTTAAACTTTCATATTCTTCCATTAAACATCAAAACACATGCATGTCACACATGGGTAAATTTTTGAACATGAACCCTAGTTTAAATTAATGGTAGAAATAGCTAGATCGGTTGATTACAACTTCAAAAATGTAAAGAGCATTAAAGACGGGGCTAGGATGCACTTACTATCAAGCTTGGAAGCTGGCCAAACCCTAGCTATGGTGTCCTTGAGAATTTCAGCTATGTGTGAGGAAGATGGACAAAATTTTTGACTTTATTTTCCTTTTTTATTCTTTCATTAACCAAATGACCAAAATGCCCCTAAGACCTTTCCTTAAAATTTTACCCTTCCATGTCCATTTTTGTCCATCATGATATATAACGGTCTAATTGCTAAATAAGGATCTCTAATTTACCATTTCATTCCAATTAAGCACCCAAAGCTTCCAAAACATATATTTTGCACTTTTTGCAATTTAGTCCTACTAATTTAATTGGACCCTCTATCGATAAAATTTCTTAATGATATTTTCACAAAATGCATTCAATCACACTATAAACCTTAAAAATTGATCACAATAAATTTTTCTACTTTAGATTTGTAGTCCCGAAACCACTATTTTGACTTAGCCCTGATTCGGGTTGTTACAGTTTAGTGGATTTGCAGGGGCAAGATGAAGAACATGGAATAAAGAAGTAAAGGTTTGTCAGGGCAAAAGGGTGGATAGTTTGCTGACTTGTATGCTGTGGCAATCTACAATTTCAAGAAGATGACCTAGTCAACACTCTATATATACCAATTTCAGCCCAATTCTACTTGTACCAGATAAAATGCCTAAAAAAGAAGAAGAGATAAATCTTAGGCTACTAGTTTTATTTTAGAGAAAAAGAATCTAAAAAGAGGAAAAAGATCATGAGATAATAAGATAATAACCTTCTACCCAAAAGGAAGAGATTTTTAAACCAAAAAGAATTTAAAAAGAGAAAAGATAATCTTGGGCTGTTGGTTAAACCTTAGTACACTTGCTTATAAAAGGCCAATGAAGGAGACCTCAAGAGAAAACACAACAAATGGAGAACAACTAGATGAGAAAATCCTAAGGCAAGGGTAAGAGGGTTCGATTGAAAGAGGAAGTCATCCTCTCGACTAATACAAGGCATTGTACTACTAAAGTGTAGACCAGCGGAAACTGTTCTCCCGACGTTCTTTCGTTATTTCCTTAGTGCTCTCTTGTGAACTTATTTGGTTGTAAACGATGGTGATGGATTGGAATTATATTTTCCAATCGATAAGTTAAATCTCATCGGGTTGGGAATATTTTGATGACACTTATCTTTTTTTTTTAATTTTCATGATATAAATCTGATTATTTTACTGCCCATTCAATTGTTTAAGTGCAATCCCTAGGAATAGTCGATGGCATATTATTCTTGTTAAGTTGATTTAATGCGGGAAAGGTTAGGTTACTTAACTAATATTCAATGGCATGAACAACATTCAAGTGATGCTTGCATCATAAAAAAGAAATACACAACTTCTTGTAATAAAACCCTGTATGAGCAGTGACACTGACTTGAGGCTTTGCCCCTGAAAGAGGCAGGCCACTCTTGGACTCTTCTACACAGTAGGTTAATAAGATTTTGCCATGGCATTATTGCCAATAAGGTTGATTCTGAATAATCCCAACCTACTACATAAATATCGTAGACACTATATTTTTATTCTTTACCGAAGTATCTTTACCACAACATATTTTAATAATTATTTATTTATAAAATATTTGCATATCACTCTCATATTTACCATTAAATTCCTACTATCACCTTTACCACAACGTTTCAAGTTATTTACTAATTCCATATATTACTCATCATTACATATTTACCTTAGTTTTGTTATAACATTTCATTCAATCGTTCTGCCATAGCATTAACCCGACTTTATTAAAATAACCAACTTTGTGCCTCAATCCGATCCTTGTGGGAACGATACTCACTCATCAGTTTATTACTTGAACCAACGTGTATACTTGCACAAAAATTGCACACCTTTTACACGTGACAAGTTTCTGGCGTCGTTGCTGGGGATCGACAGTTTGGTGAAAATTGGTTTAGTTATTTTACTTACTTTCATTAGCTTTATCTAATTTAGTTATCTTTAACTGTTATAGGTTTTCCATCATTGCATGAGAAGAGGCGTTCCTGTAACACCCCTAACCCGTCTCTATCGTCAGTTCAGGGTTATGGAGCATTACAGTGCAAAATAGAACCTTAATCATTGAAAGATGGATCAACATGCAATTCGCATATTTATCTTAAATAATTCAATTTAAATATGATAAAAATACTTTTACGGGCTCTAAATCAATCTTGATTGGCCCTAAAAATGGTTTGGAAATAATTAGGGACTTATTCAAAGAAAATTAGAAATTTCAGGCAAAACATGAAAATTTTGTGAAATAGGGGTCACATAGCCATGTGTCCAGACCGTGTGACATAGCCCAAACCGTGCGGACATTCGAAAAAGGGCTACACGGATGTGTCGTTGGCCCTGTGCCAAAGCGTGTAACTAACTATTTTGGGAGACACAGCCGTGTTGCAGACCATGTCTCAGACCATGTGAAACCTACATTTAAAAACAATAAAGACACATGGCCGTGTGAACAGCCTGTGTGTGACACACGACCGTGTGACAGCCCGTGTCTTAGGCCATGTGTACCACAATGTGCCTTGAAAAACAAGTTTACCAAAAATGCTTTCTTGAGCAACAAGCATACCATTTGCTTAACTTTTTAACCTAATTAAAAAACAATTAAACGAGACCAAATCATGCTAAAATCATCATATATGCAACACCTTTCCATCATTCAACCAATGTACCTTCATTGGTACCACAAAATATACATCCAAGTAATTTCATCTATTTGACATGGACTAAGCTTAAAATCTACACCATAGACCTATCATTCATCCATTTCAACTTCAAATAAACACAAATCAAGCCAAGAATCATTCAACATATACCTACCAATATGCCAACCAAAGGCACCACATTTAACACACAAAATTTAGACCCATTGCAAGTATCAAGGTTTTAGTTTGAACCTATGTCAACCATGCTAAATAGCCATTCCAAAACATGCCATTATAACTTATAATACCTAAAATCTATAAAGCATGCATAAAGTTCATCCATACATACTTGTACATATTATTACATGCCATCATTTCATATCATTAACCACAATGAACTTAGCATACCCTAAACAAGGCAAATCACTAAAATAACCTTTTTAACCCTATTACATGCCATTTATAAACCGTTGCCAAAATAACCAAAGTTTTCCATAATGGATTGATAGATAGTGTGTTCGTGCTCCGACATAATTCCAACCGACCGAGCTTTCCAATGACCTACAAAAATAGAGAGAACCAACTATGTAAGCAACTAATGCGTAGTAAGTTCGTATAAAGGAACTTAAACTTACCAAATACATTAATTAAACAACCATGAATAATTCCTTTTTGTCTTAGGCCAAATTTCCTTTTTCCTGAACACAACACCTTACAAGATTAGTAGGTGAAGTGATGCACATGTAAATTCAACCAAATAAGGCTTATAACATATCAAGTTTTTCAAATTCATCAACCATTTTCATCAAATACTATGTACTTTCATTTTTATCACCTTTCACATCTCAAACTTCATATATCATACATATTATAGCATAGTAAATAATGGCATATACCTAATAAGCATTTAGATTTTATATATCAACTAGCACATATATATATATATATATATATATCCATTCTACATTCTTCTCATTTGAGTCCACGTAGTTAATAGATAATAAGGAAACATAACATCTATGAAACATTACATATATTAAGAAATAAATTCCATGCATATTTCATCAGTCACATGATAAATTCTCATCCTTTTCATTTCATATATGCATACCATCTTTCCATTTCATATGAACATTAAGTTTTTATACATGCCTTTCCATTAACCTTTACTTACCCATTGAACCGTCTAGAATTTCATCGGATACTCGGGAATGCTCACACATAGTGTGCCTTTTCATATAATCATAACATTTCCTTTTCAATAGTACTCACACGAGCTGTAAAATGAGCCTACTCATATGAGCTGTGGGTCGGAATGTTAGCTACACGATACTGCTCACATGAGCTGTGGAGAATCCGAAACAAATGCATGACCTTAGCCATCGGTAGGACATTCAAGAACTGCACCTGAAACTGTATAAGCTCTAATGACATGTTATTTGTATCCTAAGAATTCACATAGCTCAAACGGGACCTTTTACATACCCAAGCCTTAATTGGAATTCAATATATCCTTTTCACATATATATTTACTTTATCATATTAACATTTGAGTACCTCATCCGAACCAAAACATTAAATCATTCAAATTAATTTACATCCCATTTTGTTCCATTTATCAAAATATTATACAATTACTAATCTAATCTATTTATAACATAAATATTTATTAACATTACATTCAAAACATTACATGATAATTTAGTCCTTAAACAAACTTACCTCAATTAAAATAGTTGCTAAAACAGAGTAAACAACTAGCTCAGAACCTTAGCTTTTTCCTTGATTTAAATTCAATTGTAGTGCTTCTTGATCTAAATAATATAAATTCATTTAATTAAATAATTCAAACAACTTAAAATAATTAATTGTAAGCTTATAACACATTTTAATATGAATTACAAAATTTCCCCAACATTTTTCCTTTTATTCAATTTAGTCCTTAGACTTATAACTTGCAAATTTACCATTTTTAAAAGAGAACCCATGTTAGCTGATTTTCTTAGGATTTCTAAATAGTCTATTTTCATCAAAATTTCACATAAAATCCCATGAATTTTACTTTTTTTAACAAATTAATCCTTTAACATTAAAATTACTAAAAATCACTTAACAAAGTACTTCTATTTATCATCCAAGCTTAATAATTTATCAATTAAAACTACAAATACACTTAAAAGATTCATGGAAAGTCCTTAAACTTTTAGAAAATACACTTAAAAGATTTATGGCAAGTCTCTAAACTTTTAGAACTTTTACAAATTGACCCTCGGGCTAGCTAGATTAAGCTAAATCGATCTCAAAATTATAAAATTTAAGAAAAACGACTGGAAATTAAGCTTACATGCAAGAACCTAGCTTGGCCAAAACTTCCTTGATGCAAAAATGGTGGTTTGGTTGAGGAATTGAAAGAATGAAGAAGATGAATGCCCTTTTTCCTTTTATTTCTATTATTTTATTAACCTTATTAATTAATTTAACTTCATATAACATATAAAATACAATAAAAATAAATAAATGCTTACCGTCCACTAAAACTTAATATGGCCAATTTACCATTTAAAACCATGCAACATTAATTTCTTACCCACTTGGCCCAAAATAATAATAGTGATTGACTTTTGCACTTTTTATAATTTAGTCCTTTTTACTTAATTAACTACCTAAACATTAAAATTTCTTAACCAAATTTTAATATAACCCTAATAGCACTCCATAAATATTTAATAAGATATTTACAGGCTCAGTTTATAAAAATGAGGTCCCGATACCATATTTTTTAAAAACCACTTGACTTTCGAAACAAACCACTTACGCTTAAACTTTAGTTCAAACAACATAAATTATCAAATCAAAATTTATTATAATACTATTTTTGACTCATAAAATTTAAATAATAATATTTATGGGCTCACTATTAGATTAATAGCCCAGGAACCACTATTACACCGTTGAAAAACGGGTTGTTAAAGTTCCTGTCAACATAGAATATCCCTTTGATCCAGAGATTGACAGAACTTTGCGAAGAAAGAGAAAAGAATTGAGAAAATTGGCTGGAAACAAGAATGATATCAATGGCAATCCAAATGATCACAATAAGAATCCTTACATTGGTCGTGTGGTGGATGATCGAGATAGACCAATCATAAAGCATGTTGTCCTAATGCCGAATGGTTTGAATCTAGGGATAGTTAGACCAAATATACAAGCTCAGCAATTTGAGTTGAAATCGGTAATGTTCCAGATGTTACAAACTATAGGGCAATTTGGTGGTTTACCCACTAAAGACCCACGACTACATTTAAGACTTTTTCTAGAAGTCTGTGACCCATTCAAACAACTGGGTGTTCTTGAAAACGCCTTGAGACTTAAGCTATTCCCGTATTCCTTAAGAGATTGTGCTAGGGCATCATTAAATGCTTTGCTGTTAGGAACAGTTGCATCATGGAATGACCTTTCCTAGAGATTTTTGTTAAAGTATAATCCTCCCACTATGAATGCCAAGTTGAGAAATGATATTACATCCTTTCAGCAATTTAAAGATGAAACGCTATATGAAGCATGTGAGCGATTTAATAAGTTAATTAGGAAATGTCTGATGTATGGATTCCAACACTAGACTCAAATAGAGATGTTTTACAATAGGCTAAAAGCGCATACATGAATGGCAGTTGATGGCTTAGCAAATGGAACTTTGTTGGATAAGACATATAATGAAGCATACAAAATTTTGGAAAAAAATTGCCAACAATGATTACCAGTATTCTACCACAAGGGTTGGGACTGATAGGAGAGTGGCTAGAAACATGGAACTTGATGCAATCACTTTATTGACTGCCCTAGTATCTTTTCTAGCTAACATAATTAAAATAACAAAAAATCTCACTATTTTCCTTGAAATAAAGTCGATTGAATTGTTATATGTGTACTATGGAGAGAATCATATGTTTGATGAATGTCTATCAAATTCAGCATCAGTTTACTACATGGATAATTCGAACTAGAATAATAACCCCTATTCCAACACCTATAGTTCAAGATGGAGGCAGCATCTGAATTTCAGTTGGAGTAATCAAGATGCAGGAAATTTCAACAATGTCGCAAGACAGAATGTCAACAATGCACCATTAGGTTAAATTCAACAGATGTTAAGGCAAAAAAACTCAATACGGTCAAGCATCGTCTTCCACTTCCATTGAAGCTTTATTAAAGGAATATATGGCCAAGAATGATGTTGTAATCCAGAGTCAAGTTACATCTCTCCGAGCTCTTGAGAATCAAATGGGGCAGATAGCGAATGCTTTGAATTCAAGGCCACAAGGAGCATTGCCAAATGATACTGAGAATCCGAGATCTTGAGGTAAGAAGCATTGTAAGGTAATCACTCTCAAAAGTAAAAATCAGTTGAATGACATTGTTAAAAATGCCACGGCAGAGGAGGACGCGAGACTCGATCATGAAAAGATCTCAAAACATACAGAAAAGCATACAACACTTAAAAAGGGTAAGCAGAAGAATGCTGTGCAGAACCAGATCAGGCTGCCAATTAAAAATGCCACAGCAAAACAGTATCAGCAACCTGAAGGATGATCACCTCTACCTTTTCCTCAGTGATTCCAAAATTGTAAACAAGAGGCCCAATTCAAAAGATTTCTAGATGTCCATAAACAACTCCATATCAACATACAACTGGTAGAAGTGTAACAACCCAATTTTCAATGGTGTCAGAAATAGTGATTCGGGATCACTAAATCTGACGAGTAAGTTTGAAAACTTTATTATTTATTATTTATGTTTCAAGTATAATTTTAGAAGACTTTTAAATTTGTAATTTATGATTTAGAAGAATTTATTAGGCAAAATGGTTTCAAAAACGAGGAAACGAGACTTTGATTTCATAAACTGAGTCATAAATATTTTTGTAAATATTTACGGAGTTTCACTGAGTTAGTATTAAAGTTTTGTTAGAAAATTTTAACGTTTTGATAGTTAATTAAGTAAAAAGGAGTAAATTGAAAAAAGGTGCAAAATTTGCTCATAGAAAGAAATAATGATTAAATAGCTTATTTAGCAAACAAAAGAGGACCTAAGGAGTAAATATGCCTAAATACAAGGCATGATGCAGCATAAGCAGAGAAATATCAAGGAATTGGGTGAAATAAGGGTATAATTGGAATTTTGTGAAAATTAAACAAAAAAAACAAGTAATTAAAATAGTTTGTAGAAAATTCTTCAAAATTCTCCGGCTAAAAATGCCATAGGAGGTCCCCAAGAAGCTGGTTTTTAATTTGTTTCACTTTATTTGAGTCAATTCTTGCTCTTTTATTGAAATTTTTGTGTTTTTAAGACTTTTACAATTAGGTCCAGCTATCTATTTCATTAGTTTTTGATTCTATGGGAGATTTTGAAAGTTACCATTGATGAATTCTAAATTTTTATGATGAATTAACATGGAATTGAAGCTTTAATTTTGTTATATGATGATTTTATCAAGTAATTTCAAAAGAAATTGATTTTAGGACAAAAGTGTGAAAAATATTAAATCTTAAGGTTTTGTATTAAATTTTTCCTATCAAAGTCTATGTAATAGCTTAGAATATTTAGATAAAATTTTAATTAAGAAAAATTAGCTTATTTGATGGGCTAATTGGTGAGGGACTAAATTGTAAAAATTGTAAAAGTTGGGATAATTGTGCAATTTCAAAAATTGAGGGGTATAAATTGTGAAGTGAATTAGAATTGAAATATATACAGATGAATGAATAATTTTATATTTTAAATCAAGAGCCCGTAGATCAACGAGAAAAAGGAAAATTAGCAGAGTAGTCCCTAACTACTACAAACTTACGATTTAGCCCAGGTAAGTTCGTATGGTTAAATTTTAATGTTATATGTTAAATAATAAATGGTATCTTGTATTTATTTGTAACATTTGTTGAAAATAAAATTATTATTAAAATTTACGAAATTGAATCAAGTGTTCGAAGTGAACGGAACGTTGGATTGAGTATCATTGTTCAATGTAAAAGAGGAATTGACGGAAAAATTACCCAAGTAAACTGAGGTTCAGTATTTGTTGCGAACTCTCATGTTTGCTTTCCTTTTAGCTCTCATTAGCTTCAGACAACTCATATGAGTTTCAGATTAACCCATCGTGGTTTCAGTTTAGCTCTTTTAAGCTTCAAATTAACCCTTCTGGGTTTCAGTTTAGCACTTTTGAGCTTCAATTTAACCCTTATGGGTTTCCGTTCAGCTCCTATGAGCTTCTGTTTAACCCTTACGGGTTTCCGTTTAGTACTTATGTACTTCATTTTAGCGTTTGGGCTTCTGTTTACGATGTACTCAAATACGTAAAACGTTCCCTGATTTGATAATGATCGGTAAGTGCCATATGAAATTAATGTGGAAGAATTTAAGTTATTATGATATTGAGCTCAAATAAGTGAATTCATAAATCAAAGTTGTGGTTGGCAGGAAATGTGTAATGAATGATTTATTTAAATGAATGGATATTGTGTGTTCGATAAGAATTATGTTCAATGCTAACGAATTTAGTAAGCTTCAATAAGCTTACTTGTATTGTTTAATGTTCTTTATAGATATATACGAGAAGTCGGAAGGTCGGATCAACGCATCAAATCACACTATCCAATCTGCTAGTAGATTTTATTAAATATACTATGTTTTATATGGCATGTATAGGAATTTAAATGGTTGTGTAACTATTAAAATTTCATTTTGGCTATGATTCATACTAACTTATATATAAATGGTTTGTTATGTTTGATATAAGTATTGGTATGGGTAATGAATGAATTAATATAACATGATAATATAGTAGTTGCATGTGTGAATTAATTTATGTTCTAGTTTAGATTTCTAGAGTATATGTGATAGAATGACCATAATAATGTGAGAATTGGTTGTTCTGAAGATCTTGTTATGGCCTATATATATGAAATTTGAGATGTGTAGGTTGGAGTCAAGAATGGGTGAGAAAAATGCCATAAAATGGCCTATTTTCATCCACACTGGTAGAGACACAGGGGTGTGTCTCAGCCATGTGTGACACACAGCTTGGCACATGGGCATGTGGTCTGGTCGTGTGTCCCCTGCATCTTAAATTTTCAAAACAGAATGCTCAGAATTAACCACACGGCTTGGCACACGGGCATGTGACATGGCTGCATGACTCCTGTACTTAATTAGGTTGCAAGTTAGAAAGTTACACGGGTTAGGGACACGGGCATGTACCCTACCTCATATGCTACACGGCCTGAGACATGGGCATGTCACTTGGCCGTGTGAGCCACACGGCCTGACCATACGGGCGTGTGACCCCTGCACCTAGGAAAAATTTTGAAATTTCGTGAAAAATTATTTAAGTTCCCTATTTAGTCCTGACTTGTTTCTAATGTATGATTTGGGCCTTGAGGGTCCTAATAAGGGACTTTACAATAAATTTTTGACATGAATGTTAAATAGTATGAATTGTTAGTATTTGATCTGCATATTCCGGGTAATACTCTGTAAATTTGTTTCGGTGACGGATACGGGTTAGGAGTGTTACAAGAATCTTTGGAACAGATGCCCAACTATACAAAATTTATGAAAGACATACTATCAAAGAAGTGCAGATTGGGAAAATTGGAGACTGCTGCTCTCACTAAAGGGTACACAAAAATGTTGATGAACAAACTACCTCAAAAGTTGAAGGACCCAGGTTGTTTCACTATCCCATGTTTCATTGGAAATTATTATGTTGGTAAGGCATTATGTGATTTAGGAGTGCGTGTAAATCTAATGCCTATGTTTATTTTCAAGAAGCTAGGAATTGGGAAAGTGAGACCTACTACAGTTACATTGCAACTAGCCGATCGATCCTACGTCCATTCGAAAGGTAAAATTAAAGATGTATTAGTAAGGGTAGATAAATTTATCTTTCCTGCGGATTTCCTCATTTTAGAATTTGAAGTTGACCAAAATGTGCCAATTATTTTTGGAAGAGCTTTTCTAGCAATAGACAGAACTTTAACTGATGTGCAAAAAGGAGAACTAACCATGAGGATGAATGATCAGCAGATCACGTTTATGTATTTAATGCCCTGAAATGTGTTGATCAGGATGAAGAATGTTGTGCCATTGGATTGATAGAAACAGCAGTGGAGGATTTCACAAGATTTTGCCACAACAATTCTGATATTAACGAAGAATCACTTGAGCAGAGTGATGCAGTAAGTTTTAAGGAACTTAAGCAGTTTGTGGTTAGACCGGGGGAGAAGTTTGAATCATTGGATCTATTAGATCGCTCTTCTATAAAAGAACCTCCCAACAATGTTAAGGGTATTAGAATTTTTTTAGGACATGCAACATTTTATAGAAGATTCATTAAGAATTTTCCGAAGATATCTAAACCCTTGTGCACTTTGTTGGAGCAAAATAGACCTTTCAGTTTTGATGAACATTGTTTGGTAGCTCACATATATCCTCAGGGAGCTACTGATGTTAGAGACATGAAAACGAAGGTTACATTGAAAGATAATAGACAGCACTTGAAGCACTACTAGGGTGCTCATGTGGAACAAGATAAGCAATCCATTGAACTTTGTGATGTTTAAGTTAGCTTTATTTTATTTTATTTTTCTTTTATTTAATTGCTTTACTTTAGTTTCATCTTTATTTCATGTTGTTTTCATTTCTACTTTTGTTTTTGAATAAATTATCAATTTTTTTCTAGATTCACAGAGACTGATAAACACAGTGCCCGTCAATCCACTCACAGGGCAGAATAAAGTACCTACACTATAGTCCAAGATAGGGAAGTTTTCTTTCCCTATCTCATGCATTTTATTTATTTTTGCCATGACATTTTCTATGCATATCTATCTTTTTGTTTCTTGTTACATATTTGTACATGCATTGAAGACAATGCATCCCTTATGTTTGGAGGTGTATTGTGCATCTAGGTTGTACTTTATATTTAGTATGTATGCTCATTTTAGTATAGTTAATTTATTTTTCCACTACCGGGTAACTATCAAAGTACTGTTATCTATGAGAAGTATAGTCTTTACATATGATGTTCGATGATGAGCTTAAATTTTTTGATATACCTAGAATATGTGACAGTGGATTTGGTGAATTTAGCTTAGGTTGCTTGAAAATTGATTCCTAAAAATGAGATGGCCTAATATTCATTTTTATGGGGGGAATATAGTAGGTATATTTTGATAAACTTAGGGATTTTTGAAGCCAAACATTAGTTATATTGCCATGGCATTATTTAAATAAAGGGACAATGGCACTCCAATACTTAGAATTGCTGAGTAAGTCAGCACCACTTTGTTTGCTCCATTGTGTTGTTGATTAGAAATGTGACTTTAAATAGTGTGTAATAAAAGAAATAAAAATTAGGGTCATTCTGCTGTAGCACAGGGCTGAGTAGCTAAGGAGGTAGTTGTATGCTCCATCCGTCTTTTTAGTCAAAAGCCTTACGCTTCATGAGTGACTGTTGATTTAAATTGTGACATGATTAAGTACTCGGCAATTCGGTGTATGCTTCACTATGATTGGCTAGTCAAAATAATTTTGTGACATGCTAAATCCTTTAATAATAATACTTTAAAAAACAACATAAAAAAACAGAAAGTGAAAACAATTCTGAATAATATATTGTGAATAGACTTGAAGCAAGTGACTTATGTTTAGGTAACAAATGAACTAAGTAAATTAGGAGATGTTTGCTATAGGCTGAAAAAAGAGAATACATGAGTAGTTAGGAAATTTTGTTTTTAGGGAGAATTTTTTTGCACTGCCTTTGTTGAGCAAACCTTTGACACTCAAATGAGTTTTAAGAAAAAGAAGATTGTTGAAAACTAATGTATATATTGTTCTTCAAATAGCTTGGCAATATGAGTTGGTTTGGTGCGCTAGCAAAATGTTTGCATTCATGTATGGATGTATATTTTATTTGAGGATAACCAATAACTCAGGTTTTGGGGTGTGATAACTCTTGAAAAGAATTATTTTTCATGCCTTTAAACCTAACTAATTGCCTGTACTAAAGTACATTTAGTTGCACATTAGGACATTTTATTAGTATTTTTCCTTAATCATTGCATTAGGAGCTTGGACTATGTTTAAATGTTATTTGTTACTTTTAATTTCTTGTGGAAGGATTGTGTTTGTTGGATTTGTAGGGGTAGGATGAAGAACAAGGAATAAAGGAGTGAAAGTTTGCCAGGGGAAAAAGGTAGACAGTTTGCCGACTTATATGCCGTGGCAATTCACGATTTCAGGAAGATGACCGAGTCAACACTCTACGCATACCAATTTCAGCCTAATTCTACTTGTACCAGATAAATACGCCTAAAAAAGAGGAGGGGATAAATCTTGGGCTGTTGGTTTTATCTTAGAGAAAAAGAATTTAAAAAGAGGAAAAAGATCATGAGATAATGAGTTAATAACCACCTACCCAAAAGGAAGGGATTTTTAAACTAAAAAGAATTTAAAAAGAGAAAAAATAATCTTGGGTTGTAGGCTAAACCCTACTACACTTGCTTTTAAAATGCCAATGAAGGAGACCTCAAGAGAAAACACAACAAACAAAGAACAATAAGACGGGAAGATCCTAAGGCAAGAGTAAGAGGATTCGACGGCTAACATAGGGCACTGTGCTACTAAAGTGTGGACCAGCGGAAGCTATTCTCCCAACATTCTTCTATTATTTCCGTAGTGCTCTCTTGTGAACTTATTTGGTTGTAAACGATGGTGATGGTTTGGAATTATATTTTCCAACTGATGTGTTAAATGTCAATCAGGTTGAGATTATTTTGGTGACACTTAACTATTTTTAATTTTCATGGTATAGATCTGATTATTTTACTGCCCATTCAATTGTTTAAGTGCAATCCCTAGGGATAGTCGATGGCATATTATTTTTGTTAAGTTGATTTAATGTGGGAAATGTTAGATTTCTTAACTAATATTGAATGGAATGAGCAACATTCGAATGATGCTTGCATCATAAAGAAGGAATTACACAGGTTACTATAATAAGACCTTGTATGAGTAGGGATAGTGACTTGAGGTTTTGCCCCTGAAAGTGGCAGACCACTCTAGGACTCTTCTGCATAGTAAGTTAATCAAGATTTTGGCACTATATTCTTGCCAATAAGGTGGATTCTGAATAATCCCAACCTACCACATAAATATCGTAGACATTATATCTTTATTCTTTGCCAAAGTATCTTTTGCCACAACATATTTAGTAGTTATTTATTTATAAAATATTTGCATATCACTCTCATATTTGCCATTACATTCCTACTATCACCTCTGCCAATAGCATTTCCAGTTATTTACTAATTCTATATATTACTCATCATTACATATTTACCTTAGTTTTGCCATAACATTTCATTCAATTGTTTTGCCATAGCATTAACCCAACTTTATTAAAATAACTTGACCAACTTTGTGCCTCAATCCGATCCTCGTGGAAACGATTCTCACTCATCACTTTATTACTTGAACCGACATGTATATTTGCACAAAGATCACACATCATTTTACACGCGATAGTTATGGTCCTTAAATTACACATAACATAACTTTTTGCCATTTCATCTTTAGAAAAGAGCGAATCACCTTTTTTAAAAGTTATGTGCTAATTTGGGAGATCAAAACCACAATACTCAACGATTTCAACATATTGATAAATTTAAGTATGTTTCTGTACCTAATTTTTGTTCTTGATGATTTAAGATGACATATCTTAGCTTATAAAATTTTATATATGATATATTATAATTTTAATAAGTGGCCTCAAAACCTCATTGAGTCGAATCATTAAGAGCAAATCGATTTTTTATTATTTTTGAATGATTCTTTCTAAATTTCATATTTTGATTTGGCATTACAGTTATATATATGTCAAATATTTTAGTGTTTATCTTGAGACTTTCTATTTGGATTTTATTATGAAATCAAATTTTAAGAATAATTGCATGTTTAAAGAAATTTGGAAGTTAGGCTAAATGGCTATTCAGACTGCAAAATTTCTTCTATGGTGATTTCTTCGAATGGCTCAGGGTTCGTATGGTTCAACCACAACGCTTGTGCAGGAAGCTAGAAATAGCAGCAACATTCTTAGCGTTCTATTTATTTCAGTTCAAACAAATTTATACTGAATTTTTAAAATATAAAATAGAAAGATGTATATACTTAGCAACACCTTTTTAGATGTTTAATGTTTATTTACCCAATTAATCACTACATTATAAATAAATTTTTATTGTCATTTAATTAAAAAAATTATAATTTTAATAATATAATTATTCAAACATTTTTATTTAAATCATTGAATAAATAAAATCAATATTATATTTCTTTTCTATTAACATTATCTACACAAATCAATATCATATTTTTTCTCTTCAATTTTTTTTTCATAAAACTGTAAGCGTCACAAATTTTTAAATCAAACAGGTTTTTTTATATACTATCAAATTAACTTAGATTTAAAATATATTCCACTCATATTTGAATACTAATCCATCGTATCAACTCATATCAACTATTAAATTGTCACTCAGTCACTTGAAACTAACTGAATTTTTTTTTTAAAACTTAATAACAATTTTTGAATAATTCTAACACTAAATTGTAACCTTTTTTTAGTTAAATAGCACATTAGTAATGGTGTAATTTGCCTAGAAAAAACCTAGCGAAGAAAAAAACACCACAAATATAAAAACCCAAGAACAAAGCCTTGAAGTAGTAAAAACAGAGAATCATATCACAACAATAAGATAACAGCAATGGCGTTTTTCTCGTATCCAGATATATAAAAAAAAAAAAAAGAAAAAGAAAAAAAACACCCAAATTCCAAGACGCAAAGCTATTAAAGTTCTTGAAAAAATAAAAAGCTTTAATCTAAAATTGCAATAAAAGTCTGAAAATAAAATCTCAAATTACTTGGGACCAATGTCCTTCAGAGCACAGATCTGCTCCTCTCCCATTGCAGACATCACAGACACAACCAAGTCTTTTCCCTCAGCAAAACCATCCTTTATCTGCAGTCGAACAATGATGTTAACAACAGCAATCCCACATAAAGGGGTGCAGAGATACGAAAATAAACTATAACTATCAAGAATATAAAAACGCAATGGCAGTTGTATGTATATGCAGAGCTCTCCCACGCTCAGTTTGAACCTCCCCTTCAGAAAGGGGCAGCATCCCATACTGAGCTACTAGGAAGTGCATAAAAAAGGCTTTGTTGTTTCCAGAATTCAAATCAGTATATAACAACAAAGGTTGCTCTATAGCAAAAGAGCAGTATGTTGAAAATATATGCAAAAAGAAAGAGTTAATTAACCTGTTTCAACAAGTTTTCATCAGTTGGGAGCCTCAGATCATCCTTAGTGTCTCCACTATCAGTCAGCAAACTCACCTGAAAAGATTAACGAGTTAAAAACACAAGCAAACATACAACTTCTAGCGGAAAAGAAACAAATGCACTTACAAATCCATCCTCAGAAATGTCAATCAACTGGTAGTCAGTACGATTGACATGTGGAACCTGTTAAAACCCAAAACATAAACATTCAATAACACAAATGCAATTTACATGACAGATTAAAAGTTAGAACAACAAAAGAGAAACAAAAAAGATTTATGGAATAATTAATCTTTTCATACATCACAATTGTGGGAAGAAGGAACAATATCTTCGAGCTTCTTGGCAGTGAAGATATCAATTCCAACAAAGTGACACTTTGCATGACCATGCTTCCCGGTCTTGGAGGTGGAAACTTCAACAACCTGCCACACACCATAGAACAGTAATCAAGTTTACTAAAATAAAAAAACCAATCTATATTACTCCGATTCTTTCTTGTTTTACAAATTACCCGTATAAGATGCATAGTTAGACACGGTTACAAGGATATATCGCTCCTAGGATCCTTCAAATAGATTGAAAAATTTTAATAAAACCGAAATCTCTGTATCAAACAGATGCCCATATCCCACATACACACAAGCCCAAGTAGCATTTCAGTCAACCCATCAAACACTAATAAATCACATGCATCAAATGCTTGGTTATGACTCATAATGAGAAAATTCATTAAAAAAACTACTAATATTTTAACACTAAAGCGTCTAGTGTTTATATATATATATATATATATACACTTTTTTCCAATTTGCTCTTACATCAAAAGTTTGCATAAAGATACAGAAAATTATCAGAAAAGTAAACTCTTCTTTGATTGCTATTTTCATTTATGGTTCAAAAATAATGTTTTTAGTATTCGTGATTTCTAATGGCAAAATTTTTGGAAACAAAAACTAAATAAACGGCTATAAAGAAAAAAGTAAAAATTAACACAGATTTCAATTAAAATCAAACTTAACATATAAATTTCAATATTCCAACTATTAAAAAAAAAGCAACAGATCTGAACCCTAACAATCTGAAGAAAAAAAACTAAATCAGAAAAGATGAATCCGAGTTTAGTTTCAGGATAATATCAAACAGATCTTTAAAAAAACAAAATAACAAATTTCTAAGAATCAAGAGAGGGAACCTTGCAGGGGCGATTTTTGATGACGATGTAACCGTTCTTGCGGATGGTGCCGGCCTGCTGAGGGTAGGTTTTGGAAGCGCCGGCGTCGGCCTTGGACTCGAAATGATGCTCCTCGTCCGACATTTCCGGGTTTCAAAGTGGCGTCTTTGGGTGTCTTTTGGCAAAAGCAGACGATGGGCGGAGTAGATGGGGGGAGGTGATGAAATGGTGCCTGCGGGTTTATATAATAGCTTTTGACTTTTAGGAATTTAGGGTTTTTCTTTTTAAAATTACAAATATATTAGAATTTATCATTATTACAATGTTATAAATATATTTATACGTAAATATAAATTTTGTGAAATCAAATTGTCTTATTTATCTAGTCACTCCAATCATTATTGTATTGGAAAAATAATTATTAATATAAAAGGTTATTAGAAATTGATGAAATTTTTTCTCGAATTTTAGTTTTACCACAAACAAGAGGAAATGGTTTGGAAAGGCCATAACCATAGACTGGTTTGAAAGGTGTGGTGCTGAAGGAAGAATGCAACCCAGTATTGAAAGAAAATTGGGACCATGGTAGGTAGATACTCCATGTATACTTGTGGGTGTTAGCATCCTAAGAAAGTCACTACCCCTATTTGGAGGGATTGTGAAAGGTGCTTATACGTAATTTGGTGTTAGTAAGGTAAAAGAGTTCGTACCAAAAGGCATTATTATTGTGTTTTGTAATGTCTTTTGGAAGCACTTTTGACATAAAAAATATTTTTGAAACAAAATAAATGCTAAACAAGCAATTTTTAAAATAAACTTTCTGCTTTTTAAAAGTAATTTTTTTCGAATGGAGAAGTTAAAAGTTTTAATTTTTCTATCCTAAAAACATTTTTGACAGTTTAATTGCGTTTTCACTTCTCCAACACATAGTACTAATTTGTTATATTAAAATTTAAAATTTATTTTTCATATTAAAATATTAACAACAAATTATAATAAATTATTTTCTATATTCTTATTAAAATATAATTTTAACTAATTTAAACTTTATTTAAATGCTTATTTGTTACTTTATAACACAATGTCTAAAATGAACATTTTATTTTTTAAAAGTACTTTTTGACAGCAATATTAAATATTTAAATCTTGAATCAAATTTTTCAAAAGTACTTCTTAAAATCACTTTTCCATACACTTTTTAAAAGCAATTTTCAAAAGTAATACTAAACTAGCCCTAAAAATATAACATCAGAAACATGAATCTTAGGATGTGATGAAGTTGGACAATTTCTCTACAAAAAATATTTAGTAATAGATCCGGTAGTTCAAGGGTGAGCAATAGAAACAAAGTGAATATTTTTTTGACAATCGGTGCCCACCAAGATAGTATCATAACCAAGTCCTAAAATAAAGACTTATGAGATATTAGAAACACAAAAATATACACACTTTTTCATGCCCTTTTTAACTTAAATTCATGCTATTTCGATAAAATTCTTGTCAAAAAATAATTAATTATTATAAAATAATTAAAGTGTACTTAAATTATGAACATGGTGAATTTTAATTAATTTTGTAAGTATTTTTGATTAATTTTGACTATTTTCGACAGAATTGTACAAAGGGTGAAAAATGGCTCAGCAGACACTATTAGAAGCACAAAACCGAGAAGCAATTTAAAGTATCGAGGCGAATTAATTTCCAGCCTAAGATGGTCCAAATATGTGTATTAATTCATAATATAATTAATTTTATTTTATACCCAATTTAATTTGGGTTAAATAAATTATTATTAATTAATTATGGAAAAAAGTGGTCCAGTTGAACCAAACCGATTGAACCAAACCGGCCAAGAATTAGGCAGCCCAAAACCATCCAAATGCTGACCCAAATCAGCTTTTTAGCTAATTAATTAAGCTTGTAAAAAGGTCCTCGAAGACTTGTCAAAGTTGCATTCAAACCCCTCCACAATTGGCGGCTTTATGGATTTGCCCCAAGCCATATTTAGCAAAGTTAAAACCATCAACTTTTTCACATAAGTGGCCGGCCAAGGGGTGGCTCTTTGGCTGCTATTTTTAGCAAATTTTAGCTACTACATTCAGCTATAAAAACCCCCTTGGGTGATCATTCAAGACATCCCTCATTCACTCACTTCTCTTCTCTCTACTCTCCCTTTTCCTCTCAATTTTCCCATCTCAATTCTCTATCTCTTTAGTCGATTTCTTCTCTTGGGAAAGGGGTTTTCTTAAACCATTTTGGAGCAGCAATTGAGTGTTCATAGTAGCCTTGGTCGACAAGGACAACGAATAACGGGACAACGATTCAAGCCACGGAGAAACGCCGAATTTGTTTCTTGTTCCCTATCTTTTAATTTTCGTTGTTGTTATGATGAACATGTTTATGAATATTCATATTGTTGGAATGGTTAATTTAATCAATTTAGCTTGAATTTAATTCGTGTTAGGTTGATTGTATTTCGTCTACTTAAATTGTTAAAATTGTGTTTATGTTGTTATTGGCCTCGGTAAGATGTTTGATTAAGTAAAATCGTGCCTAAGTTATTCTTACATTACAATTGTTAGATAACTAATAAATTAATTATTTAAACGGATTGAAATTGTAATTAATAGACACAGTACTTGATCAGTGCATGTTTATTCTTCTAAGGTAGCTGAAGGTTAAATCAGCATTGTATTTGGCGATGCATATGCCTTACATAACTTGCAAAGATTATTGCGATTAAATTGTTTCAAGGTAGGGATACTTTGTTACCTCACATAGTCTTTGTCTATTAAGATTTGTTTAATTGTCTTGACATAGGGATATGTTAAGGAGATGAACGGGTTTTGGTAAGCAAATATGTTCATAAGTTAGCAAATTACCAAGTTGCCGCGAATTTATTCATAACAATATAAACATGAGTTTAACAATTCTAAGTTAAAGAATTGTAATTAATCTAACACAATTATCTCATCTTGATTAAAATCGTATTTTGAAATCGTGCATTAGAACTTTTTTTTTCATTTTTATTTATTTATTTTAGTTAGTTTTAAACCATAGTTTTTAATCACCCTTTTCAACAAATTATTTTTATCTTACCAAAGTGTTTTAACTTGCATTTATAAAAAATTCTTTTACAGTCCCTGTGGGTACGATAACTCGACATTTACTTGTCACTTTATTACTTGTTGCGATTGTGTACGCTTACACATTTCCGTCATTCCAGATATCCTCTCAAATTTGGGTTGGTATGGGAAAAGGTTGCCTGAGACAAATGTTAGAATCGTAAAACTTTGATATAAAACTTAATAAATCAAGATTTGGCATGTTAGATCATTAAGAATAAATCAAGAACAAAACTAAATGCAGAAGCGTATTTGAATCCATTATTAGAGATTGCCCAGAAGGTTTTGATCTTCCAAGAAAATAGTTTTTCTCTTTGTATAATTCTCTTTGATAGGGATAGAAAAGAAATACGATATATATATTTCTTGACATCACTACCTCTTTTTAAAATAACTGATTATTAAATCAGTTTTGGGTATTTATAATTTGGCCCCTCATCAAATTATAAATACAACTTATGGTATCTACAAATTATTTTCATGACACTTTAATACCTATGCCACTTATAACATAATTGGTCACTTAATTTTGTATCACACTTTATAATAGTATTATACATTATACATATATATTTGGTAAGAGAAGTACTTGGATTTCTGTTCGAATGAGTAATAGAGTAAGTTCCTCACTCGATTTCGTAAGAGAACTATATTGGACTATAATCGAAACTAAAATGTGTAATTGGTGTCGGTACCTTAATGTTATAATAGAATCGAAGCACGATCTAGATAGATCTAAAGTGTAAGCATTATGAAGGTGTAAACTTTGCATCGTATGACTTTCATTCAAGGTGTAAGGTCTTAATAAATTAAAATAGTGGATGAATTTATCTATAAAAATTATATATATATATATATGTGTGTGTGTGTGTGTGTATGTTTCAAAATAATTGTCTTTGTCTTAGCCAAACTTATGACTAAATGAATACATAAAGTACTCAAGGTGCATAATAAATTCCTTCTAAAGGATTTGTTACAAGTAAGTACCTCGATATGAGGAATCTGTACTGCCAAAAGTGTGTGTAATGTCACTGTATGATTCGATATTGTTTTGTATGTATTGTGATGCTAAAGCATGTCATTGATCTGATATTGATATTGATAATGAAAGCATGTTAAATCATGTTTATTAAGATTGTTAAATATGACTGCATGTTTAAAACATGCCACTGGTTCTATTAAAAAATCGATCACATGATAAAATCATGACCACTGTTACTGAAATACTGATCGCATGATAATTCATGCCTACTGATTCTGCTACTGATTGCATGTTTTAATCATGCCTATTGTACTAGTCTGTTATTATTAAAAACATGTCATTCTGCATTGGGATTGGGACGATTATGTGAGGAGGAAGTACTAGCAGTTTATTTGCATTTCTGGTTGCTTGTCCACAATACTGGCAGTTTGTCTGCAATATTGTCACTTTATCTACATTACTAGTGGCTTGTCACATAATTGGCAGATTATCTACAATACTTGTGACTTGATCACATTTCTGGCAGTTTATTTGCATTACTGGTGACTTTTCCACAAATTGGTATGTTATTGGCTAGATGAGGTCTAGAGAACTCTTATTATGATGTGTAGCGGAGTTGAATAGGAACCCTTTTTGAAAAAACTGCATTGACATGATCATGCATATTGAATTGTGATTTTGTACTATTTTCAATTCTCTGTTATTGAATGGCTTAACTATTATTTACATTGTTTATTACTGTATATTTGAGTCAAGACTCACACTGAGCTTATTACCTCACTCCTTAGTTTACTAATCTTATAGATAACCCCCAAGGTTAGGACTTGTACAAGGCTATCAGAAGAGCTTCTCGGATGTTTTCATTTTTAAGTGTTTTAAACGTAATTTTAATAATTATTTTGGGACTATAATAATTTTTATATAGACTGTGGCATGGGATTTTATTTGAGGGTTTTTATTTTACTTTGCATGACTTTAAGTTTTAAACTGCTTATTTTTTAATGAAAATATGATATTATCACTAATTTCGACTGCATTATTGAAAATAAGTTTTTAATAAAATACAACTTAGTTTTTGAAATGATTAATCTTTACAAATGAAATTCTACAGACAATTGATTTTTGAAATTAACATGCTTTCCCAAAATTATGACAAATAACCAAGTTCACTAGTTTTGAATAAAGAGGCAAATGATTTTAAAATATGTTTAAAATTACAGGAATTTTTTTGTGTCATTCCGGTGGCCAATGTAGCCTTCAGAATTTGGCCATAACGTCTAGGCCAAGTTTCAAAGGTTACAATGACAAGGAACTAAGAAGGGAAAACTTTGTTATTTATGAATTGAAAAAAAAAATGAGAAACTGAGAAAAGTTAGTTGAATCCAAAATGACAAAGAATTTGTAATCAGAGAATTAAAATCAGAAATAAAATCAATGGAAAAGAAATTAAATATAGTGATGAAGAATGCAAAAGATTTGAAAAGGAAGAAGATGGTGTATTGTACTAGAATGATAATTTCTTGGATAATATGTATGCTAGTGATGATGTTTATGAAGTAATGTTGTTAGTGTTTATGTGTTTGATTTAGTTGGTTTCCTTAATTTGTTTTAAGTGAAACTACTGAATTGTAACATTAGTTTTTGGTTTAATATATGGTTTTTTTTTAACGATTTGAATTTGGTTTATTTAGTGTTGTTCATAGAGAACTCTGATAGAATTGAACATACAATAAAAAAATAAAAGAAGTTGATAAAAGAGTAGCGTCCTCACAAGTCCCAAGTTAATTTGAAGTTGTTTCGAGAGAGGGCCCTATTTTGACTCGGAGGCTCTAGATCAAATTCTAATGTCTAAACAACAAGCAAGATGAGTTTTTATGCCTGATAATAACAAATAAAAAATGGAAATTAAGACTAATAATTGAAGTAAAGAATAGACAAAGACAAGTGAAGAAAAAGAAAGAATAGAGTCGATTTTGAGGCGAGAACAAGGTAGTCAATACCATACCAGTGGGCACACTATTTTTCTACTTAAACTGGTACATACCGGTACCATTCTATTTTGGTGTACTATTTTGAATTTACTGATGTTTTAAAAATAATAATATTTAAAAATTTAAATATATCAAATGAATTAGATTAAATATTTTCAAATATAAAATTATTAATTGATTGTATAAACTATTTATCAATAAATTTCACAAATAAAATTTCATTATTTAACAAATAGTGTGTAATGTTGCAACAAGGAAGTTTCTTTGTCCGAACAAGCAACCGACTTCATGATGAGAAGAAAACCCTCGTCCCGACGACGCAATCCTTTTTTGTCCCGATGACGCAATGCCACATCATGACGTAGCGACGTGCAATTTAAGTTTTTTGGTTTTCTTCTCCCTATTAAACTCTGTTTCTAGTTTCCTATTTAAACTTTATTTAACTTAGAGTTATTCTAATCAAATATACTATGAATTTTACCTTATAAATAGGCCTTAGTTACTCTAGGTTACATACAACACAAATATTAAGATTGGGAGAACTGTGTTCTTTTTTTTAAGGGTTTTATTTTTTGGGCTTCGGGTTTTCCTTTAATTCTCTCAATCTTTTCTACTCTATTTTATTATAGTGAAATCTCTTTTTGCTCGTGGTTTTTGTCCTCTTTTGAGGAGTTTTTCCACGTAAAATTTGTATATTCGATCTTCTCAATTTATTATATTTACTTGTTTGTTGCATACACGAGTTAATTCCCAACAAACTGGTATTAGAGCTAGTTCAATTTTTGCCTTCAACCCATTCAGATATGGCAACATCAAGGTTTGATATCGATAAGTTCGACGACATCACAAATTTTAGCCTGTGGCAAGTTCACATGTCAACAATTCTAATCTAGAGTGATCTTGAAAAGATCCTTATAGAGAGGAAACCTAAAGATATGAAACAGTCAGAATTGGATAGGTTAGATAAAAAAGCTCTATCTACAATTCAATTATGTCTAACAAATAATGTGTTATAAGAGGTTTTGAAAGAGAAAACAACATATACGTTATGGAAGAAATTATAAGCCTTGTACATGACCAAATCCTTGGCCAACAGGTTAGTATTAAAACAACGTCTCTACACATTCAGAATGGTTGAAGGTGAGTCTATTAGAGCTCATATTAGTGAGTTTGTTACCCTTCTTAATGAATTAAAGAATCTTGAAGCTGAGATTAATGAAGAGGATTAAGCTATGTTATTGTTGTACTCTTTGCCCTCTCCTTATAAAACTTCCAAAAGAAGTCTGATTTATGGGAGAGATCATCTCTCATTTAAGGATGTGAAGAGGAATCTGCTGAGTATGGATAAACTCGACAACAAGTTAGGCCCAGAAAAGGTCAGATGGGTAAGCCTCAGTTCTCGTTGCAACAGGCAGACAACAATCCAAAAAGCCACTTCAAAACAGGTCTAAAGTGAGATCCAAATCCAAGAATTGAGACAAATACTGTGGCTATTGCAAAAATGTGGGTCACTAAGGCAGAATGCTGAAAACTTCAAAATAAAATTAAAAGAGATGCCAAAAACAATGAGAGAGATAAGTAGAAAGCTGAAGTTGCTGATTCTAGTGTAACTGAAGATAAAGGTGATGGTTTCATATTGATGTCGATGAGCGAAAGCTCCAAGCTTACCTCTGAATGGATCCTAGATTCAGGGTGCTCCTATCACATTTATCCCAACGGGGACTGGTTCTCCACATATAGGTTAGTCAAAGGTGGAGTTGTGTTTATAGGGATTAATTCTCCATGTAAGATAATCGGCATAGGAACCATATAAATTAGGATGCACGATGGAATCATTCGGACACTGTCAAATGTCATCTCATTGGGAATTTTAGATTCTAACAATTGCAAGATCGTTATTGAGTCAAACGGTTTAAAAGTTTCTCATGAGGCTCTCGTTGTGATGAGAGGATAGAAAAAAGGCAACCTATACATTCTGCAAGGGCCAACAATAACTGGTGCGGCTATAATTATGAAAGAACAATTGAAATTATTTCCATGTCGAGATGAGGAAGACCCCAACGTCGTGACGATGTGATGTCCCGAAAATGATATTCTCTATGTTGCAATGATGCTATGTGATTCCTTCTCCAATGATTTTGATTTAACCAAACTTTGACACATACGACTAGGTCATATGAGTGAGAAAGGTATGACAGTCTTGTGCAACAAAGGTCTACTCAAAGACACTAGAGTTGGTAAGTTAGGTTTCTACGAGCATTGCATTTTCAGGAAGCAGACTTGAGTCAGCTATGATTCAGTAGTGCATTGAACAAAAAAGGGACTCTTGATTACATTCATTCCAATTTATGGGGCCGATATCTTGACATCTCAAAAGGAGGTAATAAATATTTCCTAACTTTTATTGATGATCACTCTAGAAAACTTTGGGTTTATTTCTTGAAACAAATAAAACGAAGTACTTAGAATCTTCAAATAGTGGAAGACCCTATTAGAAAAATAAACCAAAAAATCTGTGAAGTGGTTGAGAATGAATAATGACATTAAGTTCTATTCGTTAGAGTTCAACAATTTCTGCTAACGAGAAGGAATTGAAAGACATCGAACCTTTGTTGGAACTTAATCGTGATTTCGATGAAGTAATAATAATGATCATGATTTCAATGAAGTAATAATAATGACTCTAATCCGGTAGATTTTCGTCGTCCTATGTCTAGGATTGCGATCAACTCCGCTTAATTGTGTTGGATCTACTCTTACACAGGGACTTTTGCTCCTCTGCATAAGCACATTCGACTTAAATTAATATCCCGGAAATATCAATTCAGAATTAAAAACACAATTAAGAACAAATTGAATATTTATCATATAGTTCAGATAACAATAACAAGATTCGTCTTAGGTTTCATCCCCCTTAGGTATTTAAGGGTTTAGTTCATATTCATAAAAGAAAACATCTCAGAATAAAGAAAATAACAAAACATAAAGAAAACCCAAAACTCCTAAAAGGATTGGAGGGAGATCTTCAGTCTTGATGTAGATTTTGGCTTCTGAGATGGATCAATCGGCTTCCTTCAAGTAATTCCCTATCTTCTACTTTGAGTCTTGGCGAGGATACCGTACACCCTTGTAGTTGCCTTCTAGGGTCTTTATATAGAGTTTGGAATGTCTTTCTTAGCCCCAAAGTAGCTTTTTTAGCGTGAAATTAAACTTCATCACGACAGGGACATGCCCATGTGGCACGCCTGTGTGAGTCGAGTTTAGGCCGTGTTCAAGCTTGTTAATGTGGCACGACCGTGTGGTTCACCCGTGTGACGAACTCCAGGCCATATTATTTCCTTGCTTTGGCCCATTTTCTCCGTTTTTGGCCCGTTTCTCGTTCTTTTCACTCTCCTATGCTCTCCTAAGTATAAAACATGAAATTAAAGGATTAGAAGCATCAAATTCCACAAGTTCAATGATAATTCATCCATAAATGTGCTAAATATGGGATAGAAATATGTATAATTTATAGTTTATCAAATACCCCCACACTTAAGCCTTTGCTTGTCCTCAAGCAAAATCTCAATTCACAATTAAAAATCATTCTTCTCAACTTATAACTCTTATCAATAATGTTTCGAACTAATCCACAAGTAATCATACATTGAGAATTTAGCTGAAAGAAAATTAAAGTCTCAAACAATCTAAGTTGAGAATTTTATCACAGAAACTTAGGTTTTCTCCCCTCTTCTAAGTAATTACCTTTAATTCAAAATCAACAAGAGTTGACACCCTCACTAAAGATTCACTCTATTCACTCGAAGTGTTTAGGGTTCAGAAATTAAGCACTCATTAGTCAACATGAAAAGTTATTACCATATGCTTGCATGAAAATCAAATCTCCACCATTATGTATTAAAATGATACATCAATCAAAAGGTCTTTTAGAAGGTTGTAACGGGGCTTTGGTTAGGGGTGCGGTCACAAGCTGAAAAAGAATGTTAAAATCGAGATTAAACTGAAAAATCATCTAATTAGAAAAATCTCTATCACTGAAATAAATTCATACATTTGAGTTGTTTCCTCATGACTAACATCGTTTAAGATCTGTACTACATAATTACAAAATAATTTGCTAAACATTTAAGTTACAACTGGGTTTTTTTTAAGAACAAATTGAATACTTTACAAACTTTAACTACTGAAAGGGAGAACATAACTAGTAATTATTCAATTCAATTCTCGACAAAAATAGGGATCAAAGTAATTAAGGGGATTTCAACAAAATGGGTTATTATTTAATATTGAGGGTAAGTCAATGAATGGTTTGTTAGGCTCAAGAGGGTTCACTAGGGGTTAATTTATGAAGGTAGGCTTTTATGGAGTAAGTGTTTAAAACCTAGGTGTCTTTATCATCTCGGTATATCAAATCAATGGTGTGGTCTTGACATGTATAATCAAAGCAAGTTCTAGAATAACATATCAATATTGACTCACTCAAAGCAATAATAAAAGTGAGCACGAAAGGATGTATGCTCAAAAGGCCCAAAAATCTCACCAGAATTATGGCTTTTGATGTCAATCCTGCGAATTTCAAATCTCAAGATAACACCTAAAATTGGGGAAAACAACCTAGAAAAATTTTAAATTCTAAAAAATTTCAACTTATCATGCTTGATTCTCTAATGTCTTAAAGTTTGAATAAACAATGCACAATTACCTATGTCTTAATCCTAAATATATCAATAAAAATCATAAATAAATCAGAATTCATTCTAATTGTTAAGGCCAAGATTCAGGGATTTGAGAATAATGTAAAAAGTGAAAGTGAGTAAATTTCAGGGATTTTTTGATAAAACTTAATAACCCCCCACACTTAAGATGTACATTGCCTTCAATATACAAAATTAAATTTTCTAACCATATAAGCATAAATCTTAAGATAGGGAGAGAAATGAAACTCCCTGAATATTGGATGAATTCCTTGAGTTGGAAGTGTGGAAACTTGTAGGAAAGAGTGTCGATTTACAATCTCTGTGCCAAAAGAGTATTGTAAGTAGTATCGTGGTGGCTATGATCGTGGTCGAGTAGGACTCAGCAGTCGTGGCAGGGTTTTCCCATTAGATTTGGATTTGAGCTTTTAGGCTCTTTGAAACTACGATAGCATTAATAAAATTTTAGGGAATGTAGATTAGCATAATTTACTCGTTAGGAAATAGCCAATATGAAATGGTAAAAATAAATTAAGCTAGGTTCTTAGAATACTGAAACTCAAATAATGAAAAAGATAAAGTTTAAGTAAAATAAAAGGAAGAATAAAAATAAAAAGAAAAATAAAAAGGAGAATAAAGAAAAAGATAAGAGGACTCCAGAGTCCTAATCCTCAGATGGTTCGTAAGGTGGGGGTGGCGGTGAGACGTGAAAATGCTGACAAATCTGATAGAGAGTAACATAAATGTGATTAAGGCGCTGAAAACATTGTTGCTCGAATCGTGTAAAGCGCTCAGAAATGTCAGAATCTGAAGCTGTCGCATGAACTGGACGACGAATGGGTGGTGGCTCCTTGTGGGATGGAGGGACATCATCAGTAATGTCCTCTGGGTCTTCTTACTCGGTAGATCGAGCCAGCTGGTACTGTGGAGGATCTGTCTCACGTCAGCGCTCAATCATCCTCACGTGTAGCATGCTTTGGATGCCCTGTGGGGACACCTAGTCGATAAGAGTGAAGGAGGATGATTATGCTGCGGTGTTGAGGAGGCCGAAGTGGCGAGCTAGTCGAGTCACATATGGTCCCATGGAAATTACCCCCTACGATGTCGCTCTGTCTGATGCTGAATGGCGTGGGCTATGAAATAAGCAAGGTTGAGCACGTGCCCGTGCACCATGCTCTACAAGAAATATGCGTCATGGGTGTTAACAACGCCGGTGCTCTCTTATTTGCCCGTCAATGTATGTGCGAGTACGGCATGAAGGTACTTTAGTGATTGGGCGAGAGTTGTCGCCTTGGAGCGACTGGGGTCGTAGGTGGCTGGAATAGGGACCAGGGCCTGCCAACACTTGGATGGAGAGAAGTGGATGTGGCAGTGAAGCTCAGAGAGGTCTTCCTTTTCCATGAATTGTTCAGTATATAAGCCCAGCGCTATACCGAACTCAGGTACACTAAGCTGTCAGACTAGACCGCCGAGATGAAACTGGACTGTTCCAGGATTGTCGTATCTAGACATGACCGTCTGGAGGTAAAATGTGGAGCATAGTTCTAGAGTAAGCTCGAGGTATGTGGGTTCGACGATAGCGAAGAACTGGTCCCATGGGTCTGTAGTTAGCAAAGCCCGAACCGCGTCCGCCAATTGGACTTGCTCTAATGCAGCTCAATCAATACACCTACCCGCTCCGAGGGGTCTCGCCCTTAGTATCTGAAATAGTTCCTCTTGGGAACCTTTTGGAAACTGAAGGAATGGGTGTCGAATCTCCCTAGTGGCACTAGATGAGGTACTGCCGGGTCCTTTTCACTTCTTGGAAGCGGGGACGTGGCTTTCTTGCCATGTGAAGACGACATTATATATCTGAAAAGAAATAAAGAATTAACGAATGCATAATAATAAAAAAATAACGACTATCATAAGTTAATCAACCCAAGAACTCAATTTCATAAGTTAGTAGCATCTTTAAGTGAATGTTCTAAATATCCTAAAACTATCAAAGTAATGGGTACTATATTGCTAAGATAGTTATAAATGGCAGAAAAATGAGATTACAATATGGCATGAGATAAATCTAAGATGGTAAATCATGAAGAACATATGAAGAATAAAAGAATAACTAGATAAATAAATAACTTCTAGAAATAAAAATAAAAATAACAATTAAAAAAGTAACGAAGAAAAGTGGAACCGATATAGTGAGTGATGGTGGCCTGGAAGTGATGTGTGAGTGGTGCACAGGCGTGGTGGTGGCACACGGCCGTGGGCTGTGTATCCTAGGGATTGGGTGGTGGTGGTTGTATGGTGAAGGGGAAGAAATGAAGTATTGAAGAGTGGATTTGGTGTTTTTGTGGTGGATAAGGGGATGAAAGGAGTAATGGAGGAGATGGGACATTGGTTTTATGGTTTGGTGGCTTGGGTTTGAGTCGGTGGCGTCAAAACAGCAGCTGGTGTGAGCGGTGGTGGGAGGGGGCTAGGGTTTTAGTGAGGGAGATGATGAATAGTGAGGGGTTTATATAGAAATTGGGGCACATGAACATGTCACACGTCCGTGTGTCTCGTGGTCAGCCCATGTGGTTCATAAATTTTGAATTTTGGCACCCTGATTCGCAACCCACACCCTTGTTTATTGGGCGTGTTGAGGCACACGGCCGTGTCGCACAGCCGTGTCTTTCATTGTTCGCTTCTCCCACGTCCGTGTATGAGGTCACACGCCTGTGTATGAATTGGACCACGGGCTTAAGACACGGGTGTGGCTTAAGCCCGTGTTGATTTAGTAGGTTTGGCCATGCTCTTAGGGCACGGGTATGTCACACGCCCGTGTTAATTTGTCAGGATTGGCCATGGCCGCATCGTATGGCTGTGGCTATTTGTCGCAAGCCGTGTGTTAGGAAAATTTTGCCCTAATTGCACACGACCATATCGCATAGTCGTGTCTCCGCCCATGGTGTTCCCACGACCTTAGGCACGCCCGTAGGCCTGGCCGTGTGGCTCTAAAAAACCTGCATTCAAGAAGATCAGTTCATGAATTAGATCAGAGAAATTAACTATGTTAGCGCTCAGGTTACTTCTCAAGAAGCGCTTGTTTATAATCTAAGCTCGACTTTTCTCAAGCTTTATTCAGTCACGGTGGTTTATCAGTTTTAATATCCAAATAAGGTTTAAGTCGAGTATAATTTACCTTGAAAGTGCCAAATGTCTTATGTGTTATCTTGACTGTTCCATAGGGAAAATTTTTCATTACCGTGAAGGGAGGTGTATCACCTCTATGAAGCTTTGAATTCAAAATTCGAGGATCTTCCTCCTCTAATTAGACTTTATCCCCTACCTTAAATTGATTCGTCTGTACCTTAGGGTCATCATGGTGATGCTTTGGGTCGGCGTGGCATATCTTAGGTTTCTCTTAGAGGTAGTTTAGCCACTCGTCTAGTTCTTCAATCTGTAGCATCCGTTCTTCATGAATTGTTCCCTTGTTATCGTATGAATTCGAATGTGGTTTAGTTGCACTTCTATGAGGAGTACCCTGCAGAGAAGGTTGGACAGTGGGATCATTCTTATTACAAGGACTCATAATAAAATCTTTATCATTAACAGCCTTGTTAGAATTATGAGCTTGCAAAGTAATTGTATCATCACCTACACGAAGTGTGAGTTCTCCTGTGCCTATATCAATTATAGTCCTTGTAGTTGCTAAGAAGGGTCGCCCTAGAATTAATGGTATATGGCTATCCTCATCTATGTCAAAAATAACAAAGTCCACTAGGAATATGAATTTGTCAATTTTAACTAGCACATCTTTGATTATACCCTTAGGAAATCTAATGGTTTTATCAGCCAATTGAATGCCCATCCTAGTTTGCTTGGGTTTTCCAAGACCTAGTTGTTTAAACAATTTATAGGGCAATACATTAATACTTGCCCCTAAGTCAGCTAAGGTGTTTTTAACATCTAAGCTACCAAGTAAACAATGAATCGTAAAACTCCCTAGATCTTTTAGTTCATTAGATAGCTTGTTCTGAAAAGTGGCTGAGCAAACTGAATTCAGCTCCACATGAGATGACTTATCCAGATTATAGTTCTTTTAAAAACTTAACCGCATTTGGCATCTGCGAAAGAGTTTCAATAAACAGTAAGTTAATGTGTAATTTCTTTAAAAGTTTAAGGAATTTACCGAATTGTTCATCTGTACGGTCTTTCCTCATCGCATTAAGATATGGGACACGAGGCTTATCTTCTTTGACAACTAGTTCTTTGTGACTTACCTCACCCTTACCTTTATTTACCACAGTGTCCTAACTTGGCTCTGATTTGGTTTTAACTAGCCCTCATTCATCAATCTTGTCGATGGCGTAGAGTTGCTCCTTAGGGTTAGTCTCGGTGTTGCTCGGTAAACCACTTTGTGGTCTTTCAGAGATTAGTTTAGCGAGCTAGCCTATTTGAGTTTTAAGTCCTTGAATGGATGCTTGCTGGTTTTTAAGTGCCGTCTCGGTGTTCTGAAAACGGGTTTCTAACACGGAGATAAAGTTCGTGAGCATCTCCTCAAGGTTCGGCTTTTTCTCTTGCTGGTAAAGTGGTAGCTGAAATCCCAGAGGAGGTGGTGGTCTCTGATTTCCTTGTCCACCCCATGAAAAATTAGGGTGGTTCCTCTAACCTGCATTGTAAGTATTACTATAAGGGTTATTTTGAGATCTAGAATTATTACCTATATAGTTGGCTTGCTCATTTTCCATGCCATATCCATAGGTGGGGTACTCAGAATTGCTCATGTTTCCTTGAATTGAGTCACACTGCATTGCTGGGTGTACCTGCGTAGAACCAACTAAACCGTCAATCTTTTTATTTAAGAGTTCCACCTGATTTGATAGCATAGTGACCGCATCAACATTAAAAACTCCGGCAGCTTTTTGCATTTGTTCTCATAACTTACCACTGATAGTTATTCAATGACATCTCCTCTATAAATTCGTAAGCTGCCTCTGGTGTTTTGTTATTAATTGTTCCACTGGCGGCTGCATCGATCATTTGCCTCGTTGAAGGGTTCAAACCATTGTGGAAAGTTTGAAATTGTAACCATAGAGGTAACCTATGGTGAGGGCACCTTCTCAATAAATTATTGTATCTCTCCCAAGTACCGTAGAGTGTTTCTAAATCCATCTGCACAAAAGAAGAGATATCATTCCTTAATTTTGGCATTTTAGTTGGCGAAAAATATTTGAGTAAAAATTTTTCGGTCATTTGTTCCCATGTAGTGATAGACCATTGTGGTAGAGAGTTTAACCACTATTTGGCTTTATTCCGCAAGGAAAAAGGGAATAATCGAAGATGAATGGCATCACCAGAAACGCCATTTATTTTGAATGTGTCGCAGAATTTTAAAAAATTAGCTAAATGTGAGTTAGGACCCTCATCCTGCAAACCATCAAACTGAACAAACTATTGTATCATTTGAATAGTGTTAGGTTTCAGTTTAAAATTATTTGTAGCAATAGTAGGCCTAACAATACTAGATTCAGTACCAGCCAAATTAAGTTTAGCATAATCATACGTAGTACGCGGAACAGGATTTTGCTCAACAGGATTTGCGGCTACTACAGGAGGTAGCTGATTATCCTGATTTGCCTCCATCTCTTCAGTATATTTAGGTTCTTCTTCTTGTCCTTGTTCTGGGTACTATAGGCTTCTTCTTATCTCTCTGTGATTTCTGCGAACTGTGGCTTCTAAATCACTGTCAAACAATAATGGTCCTGCCGGGTTTCTTCTAATCATAAGCTAGAGATACCTGTCAGGGAAAAAAAACAAAAAGAAAATTTTAGTAAATAAGATCTAAAATAAAAATAAAAAATAAATAAAAAATAAAGATGGCTAAAGTAATAGAAATTGAGTGTTCCTAATATTTTATGTAACACCCCTATCCTGTAACCGTCGCCGGAATACGTAAGGGGCAGTACCGGACTTGTAACTTAGACCAGGACAGTAAAACTTTAAACTTATCAAACATCATCACAATTCAACTTGAATCCATCAAAGCATACTTTAAAGAGTCATATAAAGCTTCATTCAATCATCAGGGACTAAATTAATAACATATAAAAGATATGAGAAATCTTAAGAAAATTTTCGGAATAAGTTCACATGGCCGTGTGCCCAAGCCGTGAGCTTCACACCCCCAAATAATCATGTACCTACAAGTATCATTTGCATAATATTTTCAAGCATAGATTGGTAGCCAATTCAACCAATTCAAGTCATATACGACACAAACTTATACTATCTTTCATGTATTCATTTCATACCTTGTATCTATAATTCATAACTTATTTTCATTCATTTTAACATAGCATATGCTTATCAATTCAAATATGTGCCTATCATATGTCTCAATAAGTTCATACTAAAATGACCATTTCATGTAGCCTCACATATGCATCTAAATACAAGTTGTAATACAATTACAACTACCAATTATACCATATATTCATAATCATATATCATCTATACCAAAATGCCAATTATCAAAATTATCACAAGATGAACAAATCATGTAATACTTCTATATCAAGTAAACCATTTTCAGTCAAGCCACATCACATAGCTTGATCAAAATACAAAAGATCATATCTCATTCATATACACAAATGACCATATAAATTAACTTATTAACTAGCCTATACATGCCATAGTACCCCATTTCAAAGAGCTCAGAATTACCACCTGGATAGTATGATGAAATCTTTGATGACTTCCAACCCGAGCGAGCAATTAAATCACTGTAAAATATAGAGAATAAACAGAGTAAGCTAATAAGCTTAGTAAGCTCGTATAATTATCAACACTATAAAAAAATTTAACAATTAGCTTGTCATTTTAAGTAATATGATTGCTTTTGAACAAGCCTCATCTAATTCAATATTTATTTCCTTATCAATCATGTAATTCATGTGTGTTTTATTATATCTACTCACATTGCATATGAATTTATTAATGTCACTTACTTGTCAAGTGTACCACGTATACCTGTACTGATTCGTATCATCATTTTTATTCTCGTAACATCATCTTTGCAGTTGAACCCTTGAGACCAACATCGAAAACCTAGTATCTTGCATAGTAAGTGCCATATATGTAATTAAATCATTTATGTCACATATCACCTATATAACATCAATATCATAGAATTCACATAGCATTGTTGTCAATTTATTTCATTACGTATGACCTATAAAACATTCATATAACCGATAGCAGAATTATACTCGTATAAACATTAACTCATCAGTAACAACAGTAATTCATTTTCAAATATACCTTCTATATAAATCATGTCACTTTTCATAACTATATTTCATTTAAACCATGTATCAATTCATCCATATAAATCATTGATCTCATGTAACGTTTCAATACTCGTATCATTATATCTATCTTTTATGTATACTAAATTACATATCATCTTTCATTCCAATACTTCATATATAAATATACCATATAACCTTTCATCTATAAAAATCATACATTTTATGTAACAAATAATCATATAACTATGTAATAATTTATCCAAACATATCATGTATCTCATATAACATATAAATTATGTATCGTATACCTTGTAAGCATGTCATGTAACATGTAATTCATGTATTCTATACCATTTCATATAAACATATACTTATATCATATAATCAATATGAATCATGTACATATATCATGTATTTATGTATTCTAGATTCCTCTTATAACATGTAATTCACATATTACATATCGGTACATTGCCTGTTGATCCATTCGGAATTGGATAGGATACACGAATAATGACACATATCGTACAATGCCAACGTTTCAGACGTGGTCTTACATGCAATCACATATCGATGCCATATCGGCATAAAGTCTGCTAGGCATAAAGCTTATAATAATTCATCGGCATAAAGCCTACTAGGCACAAGCCTGTATCACACACCGGCACAAGGCCTGCTAGGCTCAAAGCCTGATTTAATACACCGGCATAAAGCCTGCTACGCACAAAGCCTGATTTAATACACTGGCATAAAGCTTGCTAGGCACAATGCCTGACTTAATACACCAACATAAAGCCTGCTAGGCACAAAGCCTGATTATCACTGTTATAAAGTCATCTTATACATAATTCATATATTGAAAATTCTAGCTATTCCATAAAGTTCATACAGACTTTCAAATGTCGTAACTCAATCGAATTAAATTCAAATATATTATTTTCATGCATAATCATATTCAACTATCTCAATTATAACTCTATAAAATTCAAAACAGCATATTAAACTAATTTAAATTCAAAATTAACGATATTTAATATAACAATTTCTCAACTCATATATTTTCAATTCAATTAAAACATATATATTCAAATGCTTAGTTTGCATACGCCATATTTATTATCCAGCCGAATTCTTGTACATATATAACATCTATAATATTTTTTTAATTCAAGTACCAATTCATCCCATATCTCATTTACTCATATAGTTCTTCTATTATATAATATATTTAATCATATAACTCTTGTAATATGAAATTTCCATAATACAAATCCATTTCATTTACAAGTACATTTCATATAACATATATTTTGTAATCATATAATCATGTATCAGGAAACTTGTATTCAGATACTTGTAACATATAATTTTTGTATCAATTAATCATATAATTCGGTGGCAGCAACATATTCATAGAGCCGATAATTCTAGTAAATTATTCATTATGCGCATATATATATATATATATATATATATTCAATTTAAATAATTACACATATCTAACAGTCCGATTTTTTTAGCTATACGACTTACCTCGTGTATCCGTCGACTATTTGTCTACTTTCCGATTTTCCTCAATCTAATTCTAGTAATGGTTTCTCTTGATCTATACGAATTCAAATTAATCTATTTATTCACCAACACATTCAATTTAATCCATATACAAATATTTTGGCCTATTTATAAAATAGCCCCTATATTTTCATACTCTGACATTTTAGTCCTTTAAACACAATGTAGTAAATTCACCCAATTAAACCAAAATCTCTAATAGCCAAATATTCAAGCATTCAAAATAAGCCCAATTCTTTTATTTATTCACATTTCTAACCACCAAATTTCTATCTTTTTCAATTTAATCCTTTTTCAACATTTTTGTCAAAAATTACTTTATAAAACTTGTATTTTGACTAACAACCATCAATAATCTATCATAAAACATCAAAACATCTATGTATTCAACAATGACACATTTCAAAAACACAAAAAATTTCAGAAATTGAGCTACGGGTCATCTATACCGAGCTGCAACGAGCTCAAAAACATAAAAATCATTAAAAACGGATCAAAAATCGTACCTTAATTGAGATTGAAAACTTGGCCGAATGTAAAACCAAAGGAAATAGCTTTTCTTTCTTTTTCAATCGGTGAAAGATGAAGAAAAATGAAGCCATATTATGGTTTTGTTTAATTAATAATAATATATAAACCATTTTACAAAGCTAACCTTTAATAAACCATATAAAAATCATTTATAATATGGACATAAATGTCCACTATCATTTAAAATGGTCTATTTACCATTTAAGGCCACTAAATTCAAAAGCCAAAGCCAAATAAGTCACTTTAATAATAGAACTCATATTTATCGCCTTATGCGATTTAGTCTTTTTTACCCAATTAACCATTTAATCAGTAAAATTTCTTTACGCAACTTTTACACGTTAATACTATCATGCTGAAAAATTATTAAAAATAATAAAATAAATATTTTGACTCGGTTAAGTGGTCCCAAAACCACTCGTTCCGATCAGACCAAAAAATGGGTTGTTACATTTTAGCTCCCCAGCAACGGCGCGAAAAACTTGATCATGATTTCAATAAAGTAATAATAATGATCGTACCTGGAAACTAACTATTATCACAATAAAAGGAAAGCGCACCTATCGAATAGTAGTACAGTTAGTGGCAAGACCGGAATATCGAATCCAAGGAACCAAAAGTACTAGTAATGACTTTCTTTATATTATCTAGCCTAAAAATAAAGGAGGATTTGGTTGTAAACTATCTAATCTAAATTGAACTAAAGACACGACAAAGAGTAAATTGGGAAATTACTTTGGGAGAATTGAATGATAAAGACAATACCCAAGGAAGAATCTACCTAGACTTCATTTGTTATCTAACTCTGAACTAAACGATTTCTTCATTCGACTTGATCCGTAAAGATCCCTAAATTATGTTAATATCTCCGTCGAGAATAAGAACAACTAATCCTAGGTTGATTAATTGAAATCTATTTCTAATTAAAACCCCTAGTCTTGCATTAACTCGATCTATGGATCCCCATATTAGATTTGACTCTAATCTGGTAGATTTTCGTCGTCCTATGTCTAGGATTGCGATCAACTCCGCTTAATTATGTTGGATCTACTCTTACACAGGGACTTTTACTCCTCTGCATAAGCACATTCGACTTAAATTAATATCCCAGAAATATCAATTTAAGAATTAAAAACACAATTAAGAACAAATCGAATATTTATCATATAGTTCAGATAACAATAACAAGATTCGTCTTAGGTTTCATCCCCCTTAGTTATTTGGGGGTTTAGTTCATGTTCGTAAAAGAAAACATCTCAGAATAAAGAAAATAACAAAACATAAAGAAAATCCAAAACTCCTGAAAGGATTGAATGGAGATCTTCAGTCTTGATGTAAATCTTGGCTTTTGAGATGGATCAATCGGCTTCCTTCGAGTAATTCCCTGTCTTCTACTCTGAGTCTTGGCGGGGATACGTACACCCTTGTAGCTGCCTTCTAGGGTCTTTATATAGAGTTTGGAATGTCTTTCTTAGCCCCTAAGTAGCTTTTTCTGCGTAAAATTAAACTTTATCACGATAGGGACACGCCCGTGTGGCACGCCCATGTGAGTCGAGTTTAGGCCATGTTCAAGCCTGTTAATGTGGCACGACCGTGTGGTTCACCCATGTGACAAACTTCAGGCTATGTTGTTTCCTTACTTTGGCCCATTTTCTCCGTTTTCGGCCCGTTTCTCATTCTTTTCACTCTCCTATTCTCTCCTAAGTATAAAACATGAAATTAAAGGATTAGGAGCATCAAATTCCACAAATTCAATGATAATTCATCCATAAATATGCTAAATGCGAGATAGAAATATGTATAATTTATAGCTTATCAAAACTCCATAGCAAAATAGAGTTACAGAAATAATGAATTGAACCTTGCTGGAGAAGGTTTGATGCATACTTTTTAATGCATGCTTAGGGAAGAAATTTTGGGCTAAAGTAGTAAACCTAGCAAGTTATTTGTTGAATCAGTCTCTTAATCGAGTATTGAACGGTAAAGTTCCAGAGGAGATATGGTTAGGTAATCCTTCCAATTATTCTAATATTAAAATTTTCAGTTGTCCTACTTATACTAAAGTTAGCCAGGGAAAGCTCGATCCAAGGGTCATTAAATGCATCTTTCTGGGATCTCTACCGGTACAAAAGGTTTTAAAGTGATTTTTGGAATCCGACAAAATAATTGTCAGTGGAGATGTTACGTTTGATGAATCTGTCATATTTTGATTAGAAAAGGGGACATTTACTTTTAAAGACACAACAACTCAGAGTGTCTCGAGCAAGGTGGAGTCAAAAGCTAAAACATAAAGCCTCGTCGCAATGTCATGACGAATAGGATTTTGTACTGATGAGAAAGTAAGCAACGTCACGATGACACAAAGAAATCCCGGTTCTTATGAAATTATGACTTTATCCAACCCTCAAGTACCCTCACCTTCTCATTTAACTAATTGTAAGTTCGCTCGTGATAGGAAAGGCAAGAAATTTGACCACCACTGAAATATTGTGAAGGAAACCTACTGGCTTATGCTCTAAATGTTTCTGAGAGCATTGATTCAACCGATCCTTCGTGTTATTATGAGGTATTTCTAGCCTTCCGCACTAGCAAATGGCATGTTCCAATGGAAGAAGAGATGAAATTACTTCAGAAGAACAAGTCTTAGTAGCTAATTAAACCACTCATCTATAAAAGAATCGTTAGTTGCAAATGGGTGTTGTAACAGCCTGTTTTTAGCTAAATCGGAACAGTAGTTTTGGAACCACAAATCTGAGATCAAAACTTTATTTTATTATTATTTTAAGTGTTTACTGCATGTTAGTATGATGGTGTGAAATTTTCGTGAAATAATTTTATCGTTTGTGTGCTTCATTCGATAAAAAGGATTAAATTGCATAAAATATAAAAGTAGTGTTCTAATTGTTTAAAGTACTTAATAGCTATGAAATTGAAAAGTGAAAGTCCTTATGATGAAATTATACCATTGATATAAGTGGACAATAATGGACATATATTAGATGATTTTTATGTTTATTTAATTAAGGTTAAAATGGTAATTTGTTAAATTAAGGTTACTAAAATAAAAAAAAAACAAATAAAAAGCTATCATCTTCTTTCTCCCAATCGAATAGCAAAAGAAAAACAAGCCATTGAAGCATTTTAGGTTCGGCCAAGCTTTGCTCATGCATGTAAGTCCAATTTGACTAAGTTTTTGATGAGTTCTATGTTTTTGTGATCGTTGCAACTAGATCTAGCTAGCCCACGGACTATTTTGCAAAATTGTTAAATGTTTTGAGATTTTCCATTGATGAATGTTGATGTGTTTTATTGTTTGATGATGAAATATGAAATTTTGTTGATAGATATACAAGTTTTGTAAAGTGATTTTTAGTAAAAATGCAAAATAGGGGTTAATTTGTGAAAAGTGTAAAATGTGTGGTTAAATGTGTGAAAAATTAATAAATATGGGCTTCTAGGGACATTATAGTAATTTGGAAAGCATGGGTATTAAAGGAATTTCATTAAATTGTGATTTTGTGAAACAATGACTAAATTGTAAAAATTTGAAAGTTTAGGGGCTAATGTGTAAAATAGCCTAAATGTGTATTTTGGACTTAATTGAATAAATATAGGAATATATAAGCTGATTTTGATTATCAATAGATCAAGAAAAGAGGAATTCAAACTTATATCAGGGAAAAGCAAAGTAATCGAATAGTTGACTCGCTTCATCGTTTTTATATACGAGTTAAGTTCGTATGCTAATAAATGTTGTTAAATTATGTTATAAATGCATTGTTATTATTGAATTGAATTGTGAAGTTGGTTGGAAATGAGTTACAGACATGATCGATAGAGAATCGACAGATAAAAGTCCTATACGAACCTTAGGAATAGTTTAGGATACAAATGTCATGACATTGGGATTTAACGAGATGATGTGATCCGAGTACTGGCCTCGTACGTCCTACCAGTGGCTGGGTTCCGGCATATGTTTCGATTTCTAACAACTTGTGTGAGTAGCACCGTGTAGCTACGTCTTGATTGACATCTTGTGTGAGTAGGACCGTTGTTATCTCGAGAGCGAGCCTATATGTGATATGAGATAACTTCGGGTATATATGTGGCACCTAGTGTGCAATGTGTTCTCGAGTATCCTTTAGTAGTGTGCAATGTGTTCCCGAGTATCCATTAGTGATTCCAAATGGTTCAATGGGCATAATTGAGATAAGGATGAAAGTAAGAGCGATTTAAGTGACACAGGTACGTGTAGAACCTATCTGAGTATCAAAATGAGGTAATTTGTGGAAATTCATGTGTAACCATGTTTCGATCATGAGAAAGGTTTGTGGATTGATATGTGTTATACCATATTATGCTTATTTGGTTGATTTGCATCTATTTGATGGGTTAAGTTTATTATCATACGAGCTTACTAAGCTGCAAAGCTTACTTCGTTTTACTTTCCATGTTTTGTAGTGAAATCAAGCTAGCTCAGATCTGTGGATTGTCAGAGATTTCATCACACTATCGGACATCTATTTTGGTACTTTTGAAATTGTATATATATGGTATATGGCATGTATATGCTTTGGTCATTTTGGTATGTTTGATGGATATGTATTTGGCCATTTGAAGTGGCTTGTAAATATTATATTGTTTGATGTATGTTTAGCCATGTGATTTGGCTTATCTTGATATTTTGGTGATGAGTTATGTTGTTCAAATGGTTAGTGTGGTATGTGGTGTATAATTGGTTAAGAATTGCTTGGTTATGGTTTGGTTTTGAATGATGAATTGGTTAAATTATAGGACAAGTTATATATGTGAATTATGGCTAGTGAAGCATTTTAGTTTGGTATGTGGTTTGAATAGGTAAATGGTATTGAATTGAGTATTGAAATTGTTGAAATAGATATGGCGTGATTTGTGTATTGGATGATGTTATTTGGTTGCCTATTGTGTCTTGAATTGGTGCAAATTGAACTTGTGTAGGTGTGAGCAAATTGGGTGGTAAATTAGCTTTGTAAATAGCCTATTTTTGTCCACACAGGCATAGACACGAGCATGTATCTCAGCCGTGTGCGACATACGGTCATGGTACACTACCATGTGTCCTCTGAACCATTTAATAGAAACAAGTCAGTGAGTTACACGGCCTAGACACACGAGCGTGTGAACGGCCATATGACACAAGTCAGAGAGTTACAGGGGTAGGACACGGTCTAGGACACGGCCAAGTGCTCCTATTTCGAATGTCTGTATGGCTTGTGACAAGGGCGTGCCTTGCGGCCGTGTGTCATAGGCGTGTGTCCCCTGTTTTAGGCAAAATTTTCAAAGTTTCCAAAAATTGTTTAAAGTTATCAATTTAGTCCCGAACCACTTTTGAAGCATGTTTAAGGCATTGTAGGCCCTTATAAGGGACAATGTGATTGAATGTGATTGATATATGATTCTGAATGATAATAAATGTAAAATGAATGTTGAATTATGTTATAAGTATAATAATGCCTTTTAACCTTATTCCAACAACGGATACGGGTTAGTGGTGTTATAGGTGTTTAAAAGAAGGAACTTTCGAGTTATAACGACACTAGGTACAAGGCAAGATTGGTTGCAAACGACTACAGTCAAGAGGAGGGAGTTGATTTTCATGAAGTTTTCTCTCTTGTTGTGAAACATACGTCTATTCATGCGTTTTTGGCTCTTGTGGCATCAAACAATATTGAATTAGGGCAGTTAGATGTGAAGACTGCATTCCTCCACAGTGACCTTGAGGATGACATCTATATGTAAGAACTAGAAGGCTTTAAATTTGAAGGTAAAAAAGATCATGTTTGTCTCTTACAAAATTTTTTATACAGTTTGAAGCAGTCTCCTCAGTAGTGGTATAAAAAGTTCGACTCCTTCATGTTGAATATTGGTTTTTCTTGAAGTATGACAGTTGTGTTTATCTACAATGTCTTGATGATGATTCTTTTATATATTTGCTACTTTATGTTGATGATATGTTGATTGTCGCTAAGAATCCATCTGAAATTGACCGTCTTAAAATTGTGCTTAACTCTAAGTTCGAGATGAAGGATTTAGGTGCAACCATGAAAATTTTAGTAACGGAAATTTTGAAGGATAAACATTTCAGGAAATTGTTTTTATCACAATAAGGGTACATCATGAAGATACTTGAGAATTAGAGATGCAAGATGCTGATAAGTACTCCTTTAACTGCATTCAAAATCCCAATTTTATATTCCTCACAAAATGAAGAAGATGAAAGGTACATGTCAAAAGTACCTTATTCAAGCAAAGCTGGAAGTTTAATGTATGTAATGGTATACACTCGTCCCGATATTTCACATGATGTTAGTGTTGTTAGTCGATACATGACCAATCCTGGTAAGTTACACTAACATGCAGTTAAATGGATTTTCAAATATTTGCAAGGTAATTCTAACATGTGCTTTGAGTTCGAAAGAACTCAAAGCAGTTTAGTAGAATATGTTGATTTTGATTATAAAGGAGACTTAGATCGAAGAAGGTATCTCATAGGTTACCTATTTGCTTTTGAAAATTGTGTTATTAGTTCGAAAGCTACACTTCAAGCTACAATGGCTTTGGGGACTACTGAAGTAGAATGCATGGCAATTACTAAAGTAGTAAAGGAACCAATTTGGTTAAGGGGCCTGCTTAGTGAACTGGCAAGTGAAAAAGGGGCAGCTATCGTATATTGTGATACTCAAAGTGCCACACATGTCACCAAAGATCAAATGCATCACAAAAGAACGAAGCACATAGACATTTGTTATCACTTTGTTTAAGAAGTGATCATTCAAGTGGATGTTCAGATTTTTAAAATTGGCATAAGACATAATACGATCAACATGCTGACAAAGATCCTACCAGTTTCAAAGGTCGAGCATTGCTTGAACTTGGTAAGTATCCGACGAAGAATCAGTTAGGCCCATAATAGGACTTGGTAAGGGAGTTAAGTCAAATACAAATCAAGGTGGAGTTTTGTGGAGTTATCCTCGCATTTTGGACTAAACAGTGTGTGACTTCACAACAAGAAAGTGTTCTCTATCCTGACGAGCAATCTACGTCACGAGAAGAAGAAAGCCCTCATCCTGATGATGCGATCCTCATTTGTCTCGATGATGCAATGCCACGTCACGATGTGACGATGTGCAATTCAAGTTTTTTTTATTTTCTTCTCCCAGTTAAACTCTATTTCTAGTTTCCCATTTAAACTCTGATTAACCTAGAGTTATTCTAGTCAAATATGCTACAAATTTCAGCCTATAAATAGGCCTTAGTTACTCTAGGTTACATACAACACAACTACTCTGATTGAGAGAATTTTGTTCTTTGTTTTGAAGGGTTTTGTTTTTGAGGCTTTAGTTTTTCTTTTAATTCTTTCCATATTTGGTACTCTCCTTTATTATAGTGAAATATCCTTTTAATCGCGGTTTTTTATCCTCTTTTGAGGATTTTTCTCACGTGAAATTTACGTGTTTGATCTTCCCGATTTTATTATATTTACTTCTTTGTTGCATACACAAGTAATCGCATTTGCACGTGCGCATAAAATAAATGATTTTATAAAACAATTTTATAAGTGCAGCTTCACTGTAAGCGTATAGGCCAGTTGTAATATTTGTAGTGTTACAATGAAACACCGAAGTATTCCAAGGATAGAACCCAAAGGAGATGGCGATTGAGTGATAGGTAGTGTACATTAGAGAGTCTAAGCGGCAAATCATAACAAGAAAATTTTGCAATAAAATTAAATAAGCTAATCTAAGGACTAAATTGCAAAGAGTACAAAACTAAGAAAATAACCAAATAAATGACTAACGGTGGTTGGTTGATTTCGATATGGTTTGGTGGTCCTTGAGCGAGGGACATAAATTGTTTAAATTACTAAGTGGCTCCGTTTTATCTTTCGATCTCAATTTTATGAACTTAAACGAATTAATCCTATTTATCTTTCAATCTCACCAGTTAATCCAGGAATAATGAATAAGTGCACAACAAGATTATCTCTCGGCCTTACTTGCCTAGATATTCCCTTAAGGGCGTCACTTCCTAAGTTTTTAGGTCTATTTGATTTAGTCCAATTTATTACGATTTAGTCATTTTTCCACAAATCAGCTTACCCACATCTCTATCAACCAACCCATTTTAGGGTTAGCTATTCATGCTGAAAATAAAAAGAATGAACATGGAAATGAAATAGAGAAGCCATTAAAGTAAAGCTAAAGAAATATATAAAATTTTGGATTTTTAGACAAGAAAACTTGAAGAACATGAAACGAAAAGCATTCAACAAGAAAATCTAAAGTAATAAACATAAAAGGAACAAACTTTAATTGATTGAAAGTAAAAGAAACTAAAATACATTAAACTAAGCTAGAAATTCTTACAACCAAGGTACAGGGGCTGAAAGTGTAAATGAACCTAAGCTACAGTGATAACTAACTTAACCAACATTAAGAACATTAAGAATAAGAAGTAAATGCAGAAAAATAAACTCTAAAACTAAGAAGGAAGAAGAGAAAATATAAACCCTAGAAAAAGTGCGGAAAAACTAAGAGAAAACCTAGAGAAAACTAAGTCTAAAACTAAGCTAATGTGTGTCTCTCTCCTCCTTATCCAAATTTGGCTATTTTAGGCTACAATCTGATAGATTTTTATTGCCAAAATTGCCCCTACATGGGCCTTTGGTGATTGGTTCATCGGGTGGACAAAGACTACTCTTTTTATCCAATTTTTCTCCCTCACAATGTCAGTGCCGTGATACCCAAAAGAGGATATAGCAACATCTCAGGCAGTTTTGAGCCTTGGGGTCTTCTTTGAATGGTGTATATCGTGATACCATTGAAGGGTGGTCTCCATTCTTCCATACTATTGGAGGTATCACGATTTCAAGGTGTGGATATCGCGATACCCTTTCATTTGGTGTCGCTATCGCTCATTTTCAACCTCCAACACATCCTTACACCACTCAACCACATTTTAGGCCCCTCATTGGCACTATTGGCCAAATTGTGTCACAAAATGAGTAAAAATGAGACATTTTCACTTATTAACTTAAAATCTAAAAATTACAAAAAAAAAAACTATGCAAAAGACACTACTTTTGCTCGAGAATAAACTCTTTCAGTATACCAAGAAAGCCTAATTTGCCATATCAAATTATGACAGATCAAACTCCCTCACACTTGTATATTTACTTGTCCTCAAGAAAACACACCAAACATGTAAAAGAAACTCTTGGACTAAATCAAACAATTAAGCCACATAGTGGTAAAACATCAAACTCATACAAGAATTACCTCACACGCAACTTAAGAGCAATATCTAGCTAACTGTTTATTCCTTATACAAACCTATTAGTTCATTAAATTAAAATGTCAATAGATGTAGAGGCAATGGAGATAAACGTATGTAAAAATGTTATCCATCAAAATAAATTATGTAGATCAGTCATAGATATTTAAAAAGAATTGTTCATGTTCGTTCAAACAAATGCAAGCTATTTATGAATTATTGTGTTGGTGACTTATTTGGGTCCCAAAGGTCTTCTAGGCTTGTAGTGCTCTGAGGCTTAGGACAGTTTGGAATTCAAACAATAAATACTCAAAACGGGTTCAAGCACTATAAATGATTAAACACGTGACATTATTCCTTACTCGTCCCCAATTCATTTACAAGCTCACCTCCTTATTTCTCCTTCTCTCGCCTACCTTATTTCTCCAAATGATTAAAAGGTATTAGGCAAGATGAGTACGTACAAAATTTATACATGTGAATCAAAATATTTTCATTTTTGAGCTTAATTTTGATTTGGCTCTCTTTTTCTTTATTTTTCACTCTTTTATTCACTTTTTTTTATTAAAAGTACTAATTCAGATAATCCCATCATTTTCTTTTTCTGTACACAAAGTCACCATAATGTTTTTACCTATCCCTCAATGTTTATGGTCTAACGTCCATTACATAGTGCATTTAAAGAATGGGAAAAAGAAGGATCAAGTACTAGACTCGTTTAGGCTCCAGGCTTTAATATTAAGGCTTACAAGAAAATGTACTTGAGGCTCAAAGATATAGGAACTAGTGGTACATAAACAAGTAATTTTTATGCTCAAGGCTATTTCAAAAAATGCCTAAGGTCTTTCCCGAATCAATCACCTAGCACCAATTCTTTAAAGCATACATCTATTTAACTAAACAATTAACAATTCAAATTATTTATCTACAAGGATTTTTATACTTTATTCATCCTATAGTACACTTTATTCAGTTTCATTTAGTTTATTGCCTCTAGTCTATTATACATATTAATTAATTGAACTAATTAGTCTACAATTAAGAATAAAAAATTATCTAGTATCATTCAAAATTGACAAGTTTGACAATTCTATGTACTTATTCAATATATACAACTAGTAACTTATTACGTAATTATAGTCCAAACACCATGCAATTACACAAAATAAAAATAAAAAAATATTTTTGGAATTTTTGGGGAATTTAAAATAGAAGAATGAATTTTTTTGGAGTTTTTGATTTTTTTTTGAAAATGGAAAAAAAATAAAATAAACACACAAACTAATATAAGCAATAAAAATAAAACACATAAAACTATATGCACCCCCCCCACACACACACCTAGACTACACATTGTCCCCAATGTGTCTCAAAAAAGATAGGAGGTTACCAGACTTCCCTATAATGGAGCATCAGACTAGCTCGGGGGTCCGCCTCCTTGTTGAAGCTTGCAATGTTGTGTAGTCTTTCAGAGTAATTCACTGTACATATAACAAACACACTAGCTAAAACAGAAACAACCAAACACAATAAGAAAAATAAAAATAAAAAGAACAAATTCAAAAGTAGTTTATAGTTTACATGTTGCATAAAAAAATAAAAATAAAATTAAATGCGAAAGCATGTAACTAATCCAAGTCAGATATCAACTCTAGCTCTATAAGGTGCTTCCCTTTTCCTCTTATGCTCAAAAATTCATAACGCTGGCTTAATTTTTCTTCAGATCCTTCTAAAACAATCCCTCCTCTAATCAGTTACACAAATACAAACATTGTGTTTGTTGTATTCTGACTTCTACTGGATTTGTCGTTCCTCGCTTTTCCGTTCCTTTCCTTTCTCCTATCCTCATGTTTCCATTCCACACCTTTCTTGAACGTGGGATCTTTTTTGTTTCGTTGGCCAAGCTAGTTTTTCTCCCCCATAGTCGCACGTACATCTTTCCACATACGATTTCATAACTTTAATTTTTGGGAGTTGTAACATCTCGACTCCACTAGCTTGTTAAGTCGTTTTTGAATGCTTTTCAGCATGTTTTCTATTTTCGATTTTGTTGGATATGATTGCGTCTACTCTTCCTCTTTTTCATGTATTCACTCTCATTTGTCCTTGAATTTCTATAGATTAAGTCGCCTATCACATGTGTGGTTGGTCAACAAAAAGGCTCAAGTGGTTTAATTGGCACTTCTACAGCTCTGCATAGGTCTGTGACTAGATGTGGGAAGAAAACTCTAGCTTCGTCCCTAATCAAGAAACGTACCATAACTTTATAGCCATGTCCCTACACAAATTTGTTTCCTCTGCAAAATAGCAGCCAATAAAATAGCTTGGAAAGGGTCAAAAATTCTAGAACTAGTGTGAGACTGATTCTTGTATGGAAGAAATGCAGCTATATTTTGTCTAATGAAATGAGCAAGACCAGATTGAGCAAAAGGGGTAGATTTGTACAAATCTCTCGTTCCCACTCTCCTCGACCTTTAGTCAGGTAATGCATTATAGAGTCCAAATCTATACCATTGAAATTTCTTAGCTTGAGTAGTTCAATCTCATCATTTACATAAAAAGGGACTTTATAATACTTATAGATTATGGAAGGAGTGACTTCAACCTCTTTTCCCTTGACATAAACTTTATCACCATTTGAAAACTTCAAGTTAGCATGGAAATCTAGAACCATAGAGGGCACTGAAGGCCTCAAAGGCAAAATTCTTATCAATCGTGAAAGTTCACAAGGTTACAAAACTCATCTTTGAAAGAGGCCTTAGGGTCAAACCCACATTCGTGGACGAAATATCATCCATGAAGTTTGTGAAAAAAATATTTTGTGTCTGTTGACACAAATTCCCATGTACTATGTTTATGTTGGGATCCCGATACGCCTCGTGGCACAGCGAAAAAAATATACTGGTGATCCATAGTCATAAATCCATGTACGATGACCAAAACAAGTTGAAATAAGGTTGGAGATATACCTTCTCAACTGAAAAACGATGAAAGAATATTGTTGATTCGATGTCAATTCCAAGACACAACAAAAATTTCTCAACCTCTACGTAGTTCACCCGATATTAAAACGAATGACAAAAACTCTCTTGGAACTTTTCTAGAGAAAATCTCCCAAAACTACTGCTAGACCTTTTTCTTATTTTTCTTTTAAAACACACTTAACCCTAATTTAGGATTTTTTTAGTATATACATGAAAACAGAATCAACCTATAGAGAATATATGGAAAGCATTAAAACCTTATATTCTTTCCAAAAAAGAATTATAACTATCATATTGCAATGTTTGACCAAAATCTTAATTATCATAACTTATTATAATAATTTCGATAAACTATATCCTGTTAAAATTTTATATGAATCAAATTCATATATTAATTTTAACTATGTTCTCTATTTGTGTACAACAAGCTTGTACATTTAATTTGTTTATTATTTAACTGTCAAATTAAATTAATTTAATAATTAATTTAATTCATGTGAAAACTAAACACAATATCAACTGTGTTTGGATTTTGTTTGTTTTAAGTGTTTGACCCTGTAGGTTCTTATAATGTTAATAGTAATACTAGAACATTTCTAATAATATAAGCAATGAGTGGCATCTAGCAATGCATCATTGCTACCTAAATTACTAGAAGTCCTAATTTGACATAACCTTTCTATGATAAACCTTTCATGTTTCACATCATTTTTTCCTTTATATCTAGATTGGACACAAGTCATGGAATAGTCACACTTGCATAATCTAATCTTATGATTTTTGATATCTCGAGTAGACTACAATAAATAAGTATGATTCTCATATAAATTTATTCGAGCATGGTCATGCATTTCTAGTCTCACTCAATCAATTGGCCTACGATATTGCTCTCATTACGTAAAAGGGACAAATCCTATATTGATCAACCATATCCCACTACATAAATTGTGGCATATCCAACATTAGTCTTTTCAATACAACCTATTGCGAAAGACGTTTGACTGTGTCAAAATATATGACTCATGATGTTGGGATAATGATGACCTCAAGTTTGAGAATCGTATACATAGTTATCATTATGAGTAATGTTATGACTATTACATAATAATTCAATAAACATACTCATAGCAAGTTAGTCCAATATGTTGTTCTCTAGCACATATGAATGTATTGATTTTGACATCCCTATGTTAATGACAAGACTTTGTCATTAATCAACTACACATTAGTCTCAATGCATTATTGTTGTTAGGACCTTTTAAGAATAATCATATTTTTTTCTTAGGACTTTTTTACAATTCAGTTTATTTAAATACATAGAAAAAGAAATTGAAATAATAATGGCAATGTCTTATATTAATAAACAAGGTAAAAAAAGTATATAATTACAATAATCTCATTATTGGTCTTTGGGCATACTATAACATTTTGATGGAGACATTCGAATTATTAAGAGGTTCCATTGAGTTCAGCCTTCTTGAATGCATAATGAAAAAGTTAAAGATGCCAATATAGAATAAGTAGAGTATGATAGATGTTTTATAGTGCAATGAAGAAGTACGATACACCCGTTGTAGTGGTAGACAATGTTGTTAAATCATGATGAATATCCCCACACTCTTGCCCCTACTACACCGGAGGAGAAATCTGCAGTAAGAAGTTAGGGCATGAATAAAATCATAAAAGAGAGGAGATAGCACTAAAAAGAACATAAGTTTTCCCCTACTTATTGGTTAAATTGTTACTATTTAGTTACCTTTAGCATACATTTTAACATGTTCAGTTTAGTAAATTGCATTTTATAACTTAATGAATCTTGGCCTATTTTATCCTTAATTTTACTATCTTATTGCATTAATGTCGCTGCATGAGTTAATTCCAGATTATGTCCAAAATTTTCACCACAGTTGACAACTATCTGATAAGAGCCAACCATGCGTGAGCGATCTAGTTCGGTGTAACTACCCTGTATGATCAAAGACAGAAGAATCCTAAGGGAAGGACACCTGTACTGTTGAGGAAAACATAGAAGGATAACGTGAGAAGAATGAAAAGAGGATTTTTTGGCTAACCACCATTTTCTTACCCTATTTTAAAGCTTGCGGCCATGGCTACTTGAGCCTCCTTTGGGTTAGCTAATGTGAAGACTGATGTAGATCCACTCCTAACGAGGAGATTTAAATGTAGAACAAGGGGAAATGGAGAGATTCTTTCGAGTAGCCTAGGAATAGTATTTTCCATTTGATTCTTTATCATTTTTTCAAAAACGATGGTGATTAATCTATGTTTTCAACTATATGGAAGTACAATGAATGCTTTGTTAAATGTTATCTTATTATGTAACACCCCAAACCTGGCCTGGACGTTATGGTCGAACCTGGCGGTGTCACTTGGTAGTGCTTTTGAAATCGTAATGTCACTAAAACCATTCATCCGTTCAAACAAATTCTCATTATCTTATGTTAATTTTAAATCATTTTTTTTTTCCAAAACGTTATACTTTGCGGAAGCTTTTAAAACAATTTGCGTATACGTGGTGTTTTGATAAAACATTCATCTTCTTTTGTAAACCCAAGTTTACCTACTTCTAGTAGATATAAAACATAAAACAATATAAAATCCAAATTTAAGTAAAAATCCATAGAGGCCATTATTACAGAAAAATACCCAATTAAAACTTAAAATCATAAATAAGTATGAAATAGTGTAAATGAGGGCCACCGCTTAGTCCTCTGTCGCACCGACCCACCTGCATCTGGGGGTTACTTGTATAAATTAAATAAAAGGGATGAGTTTACGTAAACTCTGTGTGTAATCTCCATAGACAATAATCAAACCATTAGTTAAGCAGAAACACAGTCCAGGCCTGAGCCCTTTTTAGTATCAGTAAAAGTATCAGTAAGCAGTAGGGCCTTAGCCCATTATAGTGACAGTAACAGTAATAGTATCAGTAAACAGTAATGCGGTGTACAATATGTAAGTCCTACCCAACCAACAGCTATACACCATCTCTTATCCAACCCTGTACTCCTGTGGGGATTAAATCACCCATCCATCCCAACACTTACAATTAGCATCGGTTGCGGCACTAAACAATATTTACAGCAAAGTTGCCAGCTAATAGGCTTAAAGCCATCAATGATTTGCAGCAGAGCTACCACAGTAACATGCATTAAGCCTTTCAGTACACTTCCTCCATATATATCATCCCATCCCCATGCAATGCAACATACAGTTATAATATGTTATGTCATGGTAACAGTACATACAGTATCAGTTCAGTGAAATAGAATCATGCTCAATAACATATACCAGTCATACAATCATCTCATCCAATTGGGGGTCTAAGTATGGCTTACCAACCCTATAGTGGATTCACAGTTGACTTGGGCGACCCGTGTAACCTTGGATAACAAATCAGTGAAATTGGGCTCACACGCCCGTGTTGGTCCTCCAGTGTGGGCTCACATGCCTGTGTGGCCCACACGGCCCAATTTTGCCTTCACACGGCCTAGGCTAGGATCCCACATGCCCGTGTGGATCACCCATATGGGCCTACACGCCTGTGTGGCCCACACGGCCCAATTGGTTGAGCCCGTGTCTTACACACGGCCTCGCCTAGCAGACACTCCCAAAACACTTAACCACTGAGGCAGACAGATATTTGTGTTACAAATTTACAAAAGTCGGAATTAAGAAAATTGGGGCGTTACATATTAAATCTTATTTTTATTGCTTAATCTTAGGGGTTTGAATGTTCTAAACATGAAAGTGTTATTCCAGTCATTAACACTAGAAGGTGCAGTGACAGTTTGAGCTAATAAGCATTTTAGCGGAAATTGAGAAAGGACTAAAGGAATTTTGTCCACTTGTTCTTAATAGTGCCATATTGCCATCATTGGAAGGTGAGGTTAATGTGCATGGTTAAGTCCCAAATTAAATAAAATAGTGGCATTTGGTAAGATATACATTAAATTTCATTGCGTCCACAATCACCGATCTTTTATACCTTGTGAGTACTTAGTATACTGCTGAAGATTCATGTTGGGAATCCCAATTTATCCATAGTATACTTTATCTTATTGTTTTCAAGTTATTGCTTTGACAACTATCCTCACAATTTATCTCGTTTCTATCTAGTTATTGCACCAACATTAATAGACAAAAGACAACCATCCTTGTGGGATCGATGTTCGACAGACTCACATCTATCTATTATACTTGTATCGGTAGTGTACACTTGCACATTATTGCTGTGATGTTTACAGCTGATCAAGGGGTCAAACCCTAGAGTGAACTTGAAAATGTTAGTGGGAGCTCTTGGGGAGAAAAAGTTGATAGATGAAGATGGTATGTTGCTAGGGCATCCAACTGAAGGATTTAGGAATTTTAGTGCATTAGGGGGTTTAAAAACCTTCAAAAACTCGTGGGTCACTGTCGAAACCATTTTTACTTTTGAAAAATAGGGTCGACTTTTTTTTAAAAAAAATGAAAATGGAGTCGCCACTAATCTTTTTTGTTTAAGTGTGATTGGATCACCTTATAAAATATTTTGTTTTATTTAAAATATTGATTTTGGCCTACAAAATTATAGAAAACAGGTTCGGGAGTCGGTTACGTACAAGGAAGGATTAGCACCCTCGAAACGCCCAAAATTGGTACCTATTGATTAATTAATGTCCTAATGTCGAAAACTTGGAAAAAAATTTAAAATACGATCCCTTTAAAAATGCTTGGACAATTCGAGTTAAAATTTAAGATTCTCTTGCTCCGAAAGAATAAAATATCACATCCAGCACGTTAGGATACAACATTTTAAACCCTCGAAACTAAAATCATCTCACGATTTGTAAAATTCATGCCTTTAAAAAAATTAAAAAGGATATTTAGTTATTTGGTCAAATGGAAAATCAAAACCCAGCACGTTAGGGCACTATTTCCCGAATTTCCAAACACAAATACGATCCCTTTAAAAATGCTTGAACAATTCAAGTTAAAATTTAAGATTCTCTTGTTTCGAAAGAATAAAATATCACATCCAACACTTAGGATACAACATTTTAAACCCTCGAAACCAAAATCATCTCATGATTTGCAAAACTCATGCCTTTAAAAAGAATTAAAAAAGGATATTTAGTTATTTGGTCAAACGGAAAATTGAAACCCAGCACGTTACTATTTCCCGAATTTCCAAACACAAAATATTGCCTTATTTAAAAAAACTTCTTTTTGAATTTTTAGGAAAATTGATGCAATATTAAAACGATGCATAAAAACTTTGATAGAAAAACGACAATATAAGAACAAGCCACGGAAAATAAGAACGCAAGAGAGAGAGAAATTTAAGTGAATGCTCTCAAGAATTCTTATTGCTCCCAAAACTCAAGTGATTTACAATGAAGGGAGAGGCCTTTATTTATAGTTGAGCCTCCCCAAATCCAACGGTACAGATCAATTACATCAACGGCTAAGATTAAAGGGTATCTACAAATTAAATCTCTAAGATTACAAAATCATATCTTCTAAGATTGCATATCATATCTTCTAAGATTGCATATCATATCTAAGATTGCATATCCTTGAAAATTATGTTTCCATATGCGTCAAGCTTGTAGATGGACCTTTAATCTTCTCAAGTAATGGGCCATTCCAATCGGGCCAAATGATATATTTGTAATTTTGGATTGGACTTGAACTTTGTTTTATTTTATTATTTTTTTGTATGGACCCGGGCTAAATTGGCCTATTACAGTCACGAAAATAGGATCCGTTTTTTAAGTGACTCGCTTGGGTATTGCGATATCCAAGAATTGATATCGTAATACTGACAAAGATTTGAAAAACCCCCTCCATTAAATTGCCAATAATGTCGCGATATCCTATGATGGATATCGTGATTCCACTATTTTACATCCCAAGTATTTACTTTTTTTAGAATCCAAGGTCGCCCAAGGTGAGCTTCGAGTCAAAACACTGATTATTTACAGAATGATAGTTAAATATGCTAAAGCGGATTCAAAGCATTATTTTTAGACGATCTTTCATTCCATTAAAATGAAATTTCCACGAAGTCTTAGGAACTTTAACCCTTCACTTGTTCATCTTTGGGTTAATTAGGGCCCCTTTTAGTAAATGCATAACTCGATCTTGCCTTGACTTAGGTCGTTGCAAGATGTTCATTTTGATCCATTTCTCATCAAAATCCAATCCACTCCATTGCACTTCCTGAGGAATCAACAATGATGGGATTACAAAATCAACTTCTTCTGAGTTTTTTATCTTTATTTGAAATTTCTTTTGATAAGGCACATCTTTGGTGGACTTAGGGTGTGAGATCTCTTCTACAATGTTTAATAAACATGGCAACTCCTCCACACTTACCTCATGATAATTTGGGGTCTTTTCTATATCGCCCAACACTTTATTAAAGTCTCTGACCTCCACCTCTTGTTGACAATTAATCTTCAAGGCTGCTTTTTCAAAAATGGTATAGGAGGCCTCCTCCTCAACTTTGGTAGTATTCGGTTTGACATACTCGTCCACGAAAGCTTGCTCCCTAACTTAATATTTGACAGCCACTAACACCAAATCTAGCTGATTTCGTATGGCTCGCATGTTTTCCTTGTATTCAGACATACCATCCTCAAAAGAGCTCTCCTAAGTGGGTTGATCGTTGTTCTCTTTAGGTTGTCTCCAATATACATTCTCCTCGTCATATGAATTTAAAGGATAATAGTTGTATGGGTTACATGTCGGGCAACTACCTTCCCATTCTTTGTTCTCACTTTATACCAAACATGCGTAATTATACGAATCATAACAAGGATCATATCATTGTCTTCCATAAGGGCCATAATCATCCTAGTTGAGCAATATCAAATCGTTTGCATTAGACACAAACGATCCTTTGGGCCACCTATATTCAACATTAAACATGACTTCTAATTGATCACCAACAAGAGAAAGTCAATAAGCTAATTAAAACAGAAATATGAAGTTCCATCTATAAATCCTACTTTTGCTACTTATCTCTACTTAACATTTACACTAAAAATTACTCAATCTTACACCGTCTCCCCTGCAACGGTACAAACAAATTTGACTGTATTTGCATGTACACATAAAATAAATGATTTTATAAAACAATTTTATAAGCGTGGCTTTACTACAAGCATAAATGTCATTTGTAATTTTTGTAGTGTTACAATGGAACATCGGAGTATACCAAGGATTGAACCCAAAGGAGGCGATGATTGAGTGATAAGTAGTGTACACTAAAGAGTCTAAGTGGCTACTGATACGATTTTATAGTACGACAAATCATAACCATAAAATTTTGCAAGAAAATTAAATAAGCTAACCTAAGGACTAAATTGCAAATAGTACAAAACTAAGAAACTAACCAAATAAATCACTAATGGTGGTTGGTTGATTTCGATGTGGTTTGCCAATCCTTGAACAAGAGACTTAAATCTAAATGACTAAGTGGCTTCATTTTATCTTTCGATCTCAGTTTTACTAACTTAGACGAATTAATCTGATTTATCTCTCGACCTCACCGATTAATCCGAGACTAATGAATGGGTGCACAACAAGATTACCTTTCAGTCTCACTTTCCTAGATATCCCTTTAAGGGCGTCACTTCCTAAGTTTTTAGGTCTATTAGATTTAGTCCAATTTATTATGATTTAGTCCTTTGTCCAAAAATTAGCTTACCCACATCTCCATCAACCAATCCCTTTTTAGGTTTCATGCTGAAAATAAAGAGAATGAACATGGAAATGAAAAGCAAAGAAGCCATTAAAGTAAAGCTTAAGAAATATATAAAAGTTCAGATTTTTAGGCAAGAAAACTTAAAGAACATGAAACTAAAAGCATTCAACAAGAAAAATCTAAAGTAATAAACATAAAAGGAACAAACTTTAACTGATTGAAAGTAAAAGAAACTAAAATATATTAAACTAAGGTAAAAATGTCTTACAACCAAGGAACAGGGACTGAAATTGTAAATAAACCTAAGCTACAGTGATAACTAACTTAACTAACACTAAGAACATCAAAAACAAGAAGTAAGTGGGGGGAAAATAAACTCCAAAACTAAGAAGGAAGAAGAGAAAATATAAACCCTAGAAAAAGTGCAAAAAAACTAAGAGAAAACCAAGGTTAAAACTAAGCTAATGTGTGTCTCTCTTTTCTTTAGCCAAATTTGGTTTTTTTAGGCTACAATCTAATAGATTTTCATTACCAAAAATGCCCCTACACGGGCTTTGGTTGATTGGTGGATCGAGTGGACAAAGACTTCCCTTTTTGTCCAATTTTATTTCCCTCACGATGTCAATGTCACGATACCTAGAAGAGGATATAATGACACCTTGAGCAATTTCAAGCTTTAGGGTTTGCTTTGAAGGGTGGATATCACGATACCACTGAAGGGTGGTCTCCAATCCTCTATACTGTTGGAGGTATCACGATTCCAAGGTTTGGATATCATGATACCCTTTCCTTTGGTGCTGTTATCCCCCATTTTCAACCTCCAACACTTCCTTACACTAGTCAACCATATGTTAGGCCCCCTAATGACACTATTGGTCAAATTGGGTCACAAAATGAGTAAAAACGAGACATTTTCACTTATTAACTTAAAATCTAAAAAAGTACAAAAATTATACAAAAGACACTACTTTGCTCGAGAATTAGCTCCTTAAGTATACCAAGAAAGCCTAATTTGTCATATCAAATTATGGCAGATCAACTAGTTAATTCCCAACAAAGTCCATGCATTAAATAGCAAATTTATCCATAACATTATTTCAAAAAAAATCTACAATAAGATCATGCCATACTAAATATATAGAATGAAAGTTTAATAAAAACATAAACATAAAGTTGTGCGTGTGAAGCTTTTAGAAATTTTATATTTTTTTGTTTAGTTTGTTTGTATATAAGTTCTTTACTTTTTTTATTATGTATTAATTTTCTACTTTAAATTTTAAGGTTACTCCACTAACTAGGTTAAAATTTAAAAGCTTAAATTTTAAATTTAGTTAATAAAAAAATTTTAAAGTTGGTAAAAATAATAATTTTATTTATGTATTAAAATTATTCATGCACTGATCAGTGTGCCATGTTTCGACCAGTGCAACCGGTACGGACCAAAATTTACACTAGTGCAAAAAAGAGAAGTGAGTGTGCTGGTTTATTATTAAAATGGTGTGCACTGACCGGTGCAACTTGAATTGATGCGAAACTGACTAGATTGGGTGAGGTGAATGATTGAATGCTTAAAAGCCTCTACGGTAAAAAACCGACTTTGGAAGATGCTTTCTTGAGACCTAAGAACATAAAAATAGCAAATATAATTATTAAAATGAAATAAAACAACAAGATAAATAAAGAAAACAAAAGTAAAGGTGGAAGGTGGAATAGATAAACTGATAGAGATAAATAGAAGGATAATTGTCCTATTGAACCCTTCGAGTAAGATTTCCTGACAAACTTAATCAATGGCTCTAATCGCCTCTCCAAGAACAAGTTTTTGACAACCCGAAGTTTGAAGAACTTCTCCCAAAATCTTGAATAAGATTAAGTAAAAAGAATCTTTTGAATAAAAACAATAATTGAATCTTGTAAAATAAAATGCTCCAAAAAGTATATTTATTAATCAAATAATCAAAATTGTTTTCCATAATGAATAATGAAAGTCACTTCATATACTTAAAAAAAAGTTATTTTATATAGGCTAAAAATTTAATGAAAAGAACTCCTAATTTAATTAAACTCCTAATTTGACTAAGCAAAAAGTAATTCTAATTGACCTAAACTTTCTTGTCAACTAAGAAATATAAAACTCATAAAGAAGTTAAAACACTTAAAATATCTTAAAACACTTAAAATATTTTGAAATTCAGAATAAAATATACCAAAAATATAAAACTAAATAAATTCAATATTAGACTTATATATAATAAAAATTAAGCCTTAAAATCGAATCTAATATGATTTAAATAAGAATCAAAACCCAAAACTCATAATTCTTGTAATAATCCCGTAAAGAAATTATTGTTCGCGCAGTATTCACTTAAACAATCATAACTTGAGCTCCTGTACTTGAAATTAGTTGATTCAAAATACATTTTGAAATAAAGAGATAGCTCTTTCATTGAATAGAATACATGCCAACCCAGAAATATCTAAATCTCATACCAAAATGCGCCACAAATCATTTGGTTCTCAAAACTTAAAAATTGACAAATTTGGTGAAATTAATTTAATAAATTTTAACTCATCTATGCATGTATTAGAAGCATAAGTAAAGTTGCAACATCAACAATTCCCAAAAATATAACTGAAACTTTTCATCAAGAAACCATTAGCATTTTTTTTTTTACAAAAACTTGTTCCAAACAACTATTGAAGTTTCTAATATTCAACTTTTGTCACATCCCAAAACTCGGCTTAATAGTTTCGGGTTAGTAGAATCGAGTTAGTAAATTAGGGGTTGAGTCAGGTATCGAAATTAGGGTCGTAAATGAGTAAATAAAGATTTAAAGTGACATTCAGGTTTTATTTTATTAACTAGCTTAAAAAGAAATTTAATTTTGAGGTCTAATTTGAAAAAAATGGATTTTAATTGATTTAGGACCTAATTGGAAAATAGAAGAGTTAAGAATGACCAAAAGGGCAAATTTCCCAATTTTTGAAATTAGACATCTACATGGAGTATACCTTCGTCTATCCCTTCTTCTCAAAAACACCAAAGCGTTCAAAAGTTTTCCAAAACCTAAAATTAGAGAGTTCTTTCAAAATCAATTCATTCTTTTATATTTATTAACCTTCCAAACACCAAAACAACCCACAATTTCAGATGAAAAACGTGTTTTCTTCCCCAAATTCACCATTGTTCTTCTTAAGTTGAAATCTTGAATTAGAGTTGATCATTGTTTTCATCAACTCAAGGTAATATTTTGACTTTCTATGATTAAATAAAGAATGTTGTTAATTCAAATCGAGTTTTAAATGATCATATTTAGATTTGGTGTTTTTAAAGTATGCTTGGATTCAAAAATGACAAATCTTGTAATCTTGAGTAAACCCATGATTTCAAAGTGATTTTTGATTCATTCCAACCTAATTAGAAGGTATTTCACTTCAATTTGATAGTTCATAACCAAATTTTTAAGAATCAAATGTTTTCCCCTTTTATATGTTCTTGAAAGCTTTAAATTTTTGGAAAATTTAGAACCACAAATTTAGGTGAAATTTATGGTTTAAATATGAAATTAAATGTTATCTAGGATGTTTGGAATTGAAATGGAAGATTAGAAATGAGGTTAGGGTGTCAAAACTTCAATTTTGACAAAACTAATTAGTTTTTGGTAGTGAGGAAGGAGAGGCTTGAATTGTGTTTTCCTTGTTGTTTAAACTTTCGGCTTGTAAGCAGAACCGTGATTGGTGAGTGTTTAAAGTCGCTGCTTGTATGCGCGATTCATAGCATTAATCGGGAGCTTAAGAATAGCCGAAAACCTTATCCTAATTTTTGAGTGTAAGCCTTTCTTATACGTTTTGCCGTGTTGTGAAATTGTGCTTAATGGATGTCGAGTTGTGGAATGTGATGCTAATATGACAGGTAATGTAAGTGAGTCCTTGCGTGTGATATGTGATAATCTAATTTTAATGCACACATATATGGTCGGATATGTGACGGCTCAATGAGCATAGTTGTGGCACTTAAAGTGTAATTAATGTGAATCCGATAAGCATACATTGTGTACAAGTTTGTGATGTGAATTGACGAATATGAACAGAGATTATGTGCATTAAAACAATAATTAAATGTGTCTATTTGCGGATATTTTGACCTTGTAATCTCTTAAAATCGTTGGATTTGGCATGCCATAGGATTGTGAGTACCCACCCTTGTGTTTTGTGATTTGGGCATTGAGGCCTGGGACAAATTGGAGGGATAAGGGAATATTGAGTTAGGCTCCATTCATTGGGACATGTTAGTGTATTGGTGTAACACCCCAAACTCGGCCTAGACGTTATGGAAGAATCTGGCTATGTCACATGGAAGGGGGCTTGAAATCAAATCGGTCAAGTTAAAACCATTACCGTCATTAGCTTCTATTTATCTCTTGTCAATTTCAAAATCACTTTCTCATTGTTTTGATACCTTCAAGACGTATTCTGTAGCGGAAGCTTTTAGAAACTGTGATATTTTAGGAAAACCGTCCGTGTTTAAGAAAAATGTTGTTTTTAATAAAACCAACTTTTCATTGAGTTTTGCAGTTTAAAAGTCCAAAATAAAAGTAAACAGTCCAAAAGTCACAAATTACATAAAATATCCCAAAAATAATAGATCAGAAATAACATAAAATCAAATACTAAAATAGAATAGTTTAAAATAGCAGTGGTCACTGTCGAGTTCTCCGCCTCATCGATCCGTCTATGATTGGGGATTACATGTACAGAATAAACAGAAAGGGTGAGTTTTTGTAAACTCAGTGTGTAATCGCCACAAAAAACATGCATACAGTCAAATCTATAATTATCAGTTAAAAGCAGTCTAAGCCTAAGCCCATTACAGGTTCAGATACAGTTCAGGCCTTAGCCCATTACAGGTTCAGATACAGTTCAGGCCTTAGCCCATTCAGATAGAATTTCAGATATAAATTAGGGCCTTAGCCCATTTCAGATACAGTATGCATACAGTAATAGAAATCAGTATCCTACCCACCAGCCTCTACACACCATCTTTGACCATCCCTACACACTATGTGGGGTTTAAAACAGCCACCCAGCCTTACACACCAAGTTGTACCGAATGCGGCATATAACAATATATTGCAGCTGAGCTGCCAGATAATAGGCATAAATGCCTTTCAGTACACTTCCTCTAATAAACATCATCCCACCCCAATGCAGATTGAAATAAACATGCTCAGTGCAGTCATAGAATATACATGCTTACATGCTGTTATACAGTTATACATACAGCTCAGTAAACATGCATAAATATAATATGCTCAATACATACATCATATATTCAAATCACTCAGTTTAAGGTCTAAGCAATGCTTACCGACCCTACAATAGGTTCATAATCGATTTGGACGACCCGTGCAACCCTAGGATTCATTTCAGATAAATGGGCCCACATGCCCATGTGGCTTGCCCGTGTGGCCCACATGCCTAAATTGGCCTTGGCCTGTGTGGATCACATGGCCTGGCCCAAATTCCCACACGCCCGTATGGACTACCCGTGTGGACCCACGGCCAACCTGACCATCACACTGGCCTTCGTCGATCACACGGTTGTGTTCTTCACACACAGCCACCACACGGGCACCACACGCCCGTGTGGCATCGACAGTTTGTAATTTTGACTTTTGTCAAATCCCATTTTCTACGTTTCCGAGTACACACCTATTAACGATTGATGGTAAAACGATCCCGAGCACTCCAGAACCTAAAATCAATCAAATAAACCCCGAGATAAGTGTTTAGAACATCATTATACCAAACCCAAAGTGACAAACAATGCCCTTAAAACGACTAAAAACTTTACTTTAAGACTAGCAACGGGAACTCGTACGTCTATAAAGCCAATTAGAAATCCCGGCACCTCGATCTTCTTCTAAGCACAGCATTAATCGATTAATCCCCTAAACTATCGTTACCAGACCCCAAACCAAAGGAAAAAATGCGAAAAGAGACCACTTAACAGTCGAAAGAGGCCACGAGCACAAAAGCATTAACTAATCAGCGAAATCCAGTAGGAAACCAAGAGGGAATGAAGAAAAATGACAAGAAGAAAAAAAGAAAAAAATCAACGTAAAAAAAGAAAAGTAGTTTTGGAAAAACAAAAAAAATAAAATTCTATCAGATTTCCCCAACTCCCTACTACTACTTCAGTATTCGAAAACCACTCGAACTCTGCCCAATAAACAAGCAAAAATAAACTCCATTGCTCATGTAGGGATTCAAACACCAAACCTTCAACAACATATTACTCCTCTTAACCACCAGACCAACAGGCCCATTCTATTATATACTTACAACTAATTAAATAAAAACCTATTGAACAAGGTTAAGGCTTTATTCAGAAAATACCAAAATTCTCCTAAGACAAGGCTTGAACTTGGAACATCTCAGACTCACTCAGAACACTTAATCGCTGAAGTAGACAAATATTTATGTCAAAATTTCACAAAAACAAAATAATAAATTTTGGGGCATTACAGTTGGAGAGTGTTAACTTTATGCTACGCTTATGGGATATGTTAGACTCTTTGAGTCATTAATGTGATGGAGATTCATGTATCCAATGTGTGGTGATAGAGCCCACTTTTATGTTTCATGTTTCCAAGTTGTCAATTGTCATTAATTGATTAATACATGAAAATGTTGTGTGTATGCATGTGAATATATAAGCTAGACTTGTGTGTCATTAAAGTATGAATACATTGTTTTGTCTTGATGAATTATCGATAAATGAATTATATATATAAGTTGTATGTACTTGCATGTGAGAGTTTATGCTGGATTTATGAATTAATGAAGCATGAATTTATTATTTGGACTTGTAAGAAATATGGTTGTGCATTTATCTAGTTGCTCTTGCTTAACATATGACATTGTGTATGCTTGTGGCAATTTCGAACATTCACTGAGCTTGTTTAAGCTCACTCTCCTCATTAAATATTTGTAGATAAATAGTGTTTTCAGTGTGAGCGGTGCGACCAAGAAAGTGATCCAAGAAACGCAATAAACTTTTGAGTAGGTGGTTTTATAATTATTTTTGGACTCTTTGAATAAAGGCAATGTGGGTTAGAATTTCGTTTAGTTATCATTATTATTTTTATTTGATGTGATTTTGGATTTTTGGAGTTTTGGTATTGCTTGGAATTATATTTATGAATGAGTTGATGATTGGTTTTGGACTTGTTTATGGATATTTGAATGCATGAGATTGTGATTTAGAATGCATGTGAGGAAGAAAATTTGTTTAAGCATGAATACTTCTTTGTTTTATTGTGTTCTTGCAAGTCTGAGCACAGGCATCGATATTCGGGGCATAACTATCGATACCTCGATGTTGAATAGCTTTTGTAAGAAGTCAGTAGCTCAATTTGATATCATTACCCATTCATGAGTATCAATACTCGAGGTAAAAATATTGATACCTTTGTTTATGTAACAATAAAACATTTTTGGTTTGAAATTAAGTTCGAAAAATAGTATGCTAGAATGTTATCGATTTTCTTATTAGCATCGATATCTTCTGTTGTGTATCGATACCTATATTATTTTCTTTAGAAATTTGCTAAATGGTCTCTAAGCATGTTTTTTATATTGTTTCTAATGTCGATTAATGATTGTTAGGCTGTGAATACTTTTAATTGATTAGGTTATTAAAAGTTGACCTCGTGTGAACGTTATGTGTGTATATGTAAGTTACGGTGGTTGATGTGGAATCCTGATACTCAAGTCTAATGACCGGGTCGGGTGTAGGGTATTACAACTTTATCTTATATTAGATCAATTCCAAAATAGATTAGAATAGATGTTGCTATAATCAAACATAGTCAAGTCAATATCCATTTCAAGGATATATTACTAATCATTTTACCTAATAATCAACCCCTGGGATAGATCCAGGGGGCGTCGATCGCCCCCTTTGGAATTTTCAAAATTTTGAATTTTATATATAAATTATCATGTATTTTAAATTTGGTGTCCACATTGTATAACATTCATCCCCTTGACCAAATTGTATTTCATATAATTCACCCCCTTAAGCCATAAGTTTATACTTTATATTAACAAAGTATTTTTCAGTTTTTAAGTATATAATAATAATAATAATAATAATAATAATAATAAACAACTTAAAAGCCCAATATGGACTTTAAAATCAAATTCTAGAATTAATTGATTTGGCCCATACCTATACATATTAGGTTAGTGACTTTCTTGTATTTTGATTTGTATGTCTTGCTAAGGAATTATCTTCCTCTGGTAATGTGCCAACTAGACCTGTTCATGGGCTGGGCTACCCGCCCAGTCCGAAGGCCCACATGAAATTTGGAAGGGTTTGGGCAAAAAATTAGGCCCGTTTAAAATATGGGTCAAGCTTGGGCTTGAACATTCAAGGCCTGGGCCCGGCCCGGCCTGTTTTAAGTTTATAATACTTTATATTATGTTATTTTTTATATATTATGTAATTTAGAACACATTAAAAAAAACCTATACTAAATATATAATACTACTCTAATGTAAAGATTAAAATAATGTTAATATGACTATATAAAAATTTTCAATAAATAAAAAATGTATAAAATTATTAAATATTAAAATAAAATAAAATAAAATAAATATGTTTTAAAAAATTAAAATATATGGTTGGGCCTAAAATGGGCTTGGGTTAGTCTTTTGCAAATATGGGTAGGTTTGGACAAAATTTTATGCCCAAATTTCTGGCCAGGCCAGGCTTGAGCAAGTATAAAGTATGTTAATATCATGCTTAGGCCAAACTCAAACCCAGCCCATAAGCACCTCTAGTGTCAACATTGCCGAGAGAAAATCTTGTGCTAACTTGATGCTCATCAAAGTATGGAGTTGTAGAAAGCTTCTACAGTTACCGAGTTGTATCAAGTGCTAGATAAGACAAATAAGTCAAGCATTTATCCTCTTCTTGATAGAATTATTCGTCTTGTGTTAACTCTTCCCGTGTCTACTGCAACAACTCAACGAGCATTTTTAGCCATAAAAATTGTGAAGACAAGACTTCGCAACAGAATGAAGGATGATTTTCTTTCAACTTAATTGGTGGCATACATAAAAAAAAGAGATAGCTAGAGAATTTTCAACAGGTTCTATGATGAGTTCAATCTTATTAAAACGTAGAAGATGCAATTTAGGATGCCTAGTATTAAAAATAGGACTAAGGCTAAGTTTTCTTAATTTAATATTTGGAATTACAATGACATTTATGAAATTTTAGTATAGTATTAGTTGTTCTTTTTTGCATATTGGAAAGAAATATTTAACTTTATATAGTGTGTCTTTTTTCTTTTAATTTTTTTATAGTTAAATCATTCATGCTTTTAAAAAATATTAAATTAATTAGTTTAATAAAAAGAAAAAAAAGTATCCGAGAAGAATTGGCACTTTTTTACGTTAAAGAAAAAGTCATTTGAATTTAGAAATTTCATCCCTTAAAAGTAAAAGCCTGGATCCGTTCATGGTGAACCCACTAAACAAAATCAGAAGTGAAAAGTATCATTGCTTTCAAAAAAAAAATTGTGCTTCATCACATTTTGAGCAATTAGCCTAAGTTTGGCATCTTTGAGTCCCTATGAAATAGTATTTTTTTGGAGGCCTGCCTTTACCTTTCTAGTTTCTACAACTTCTTCTTGTTATTTTCGTCTTCTTGTCACGATAAGATTTCCTTAGGACTTCAAGTCACAGCTTTGCTGAAATGTTAGTATTGGATGCATCGGTAGCTCCAACTTTTCTTTTAGTTGTGACTATTGTCTCACTTAATAAGCCAGGCTGCAACATACTCAATATAAGTTAGTATTCAATATTTTAACACATTTATTATGCAATATCTTTGAACACAAATATATATATATATATATATTAAAAAAATTGATTGAAAATCAAAATATGAAAAATCTTGTACAAATCAATATCTTTTTTATATTCTTTTTATATATATACATATTTATAATCTAATTCTAGTTTCTTCCTGATAAAGTACATTATATAAACATACAAATATACTTCAATTTATATTTGAAATGCGAGTGTATATTTAATTAGATTCAATAGCTTAGTTTAATGATTATATTTTATTTTTAAATATAATTATAGAAAAGGATTAACTTTTTGAGTTTACATTTTAAAATTTTGTAAAATAAGAAGTAATATCTTTTAAAATTATAAAATTAATAATAAAATATACTATTAAAAAAATACTATGAATGGTTCTTAAACTAATTATTTAAATATATCTTGGTAAAATTTGAAAATTGATTTACTAGATTAAAGTTTAGACAAACAAACATATTATTGATACCATATCTAAACAAATATGGTGGGAATCAGCATGGTGCATTGGAAGAACTAATACTTAAGCTTCCTGAAAATGCTACATTAACAGTTGCAGGGGTTTAAATCCACTTTCGAATGGGGTCGAGGATTTGAAACCTGATCGAAGTCGAAATATATAGTTGTCCCAAAAATTATTCGTCACATTGTACAACAACATGTAGCCGTAATGAAATGTTAGGCAAGACCTGCCATGAGCAGCAACAAGGCAGATAATAGGATTACTGGACTCAACTGGTTTGCATGTGAAGGTGGTGAAGTAGTAGGACTCGGACTTGCAACTGCGGTAACATTTTCCTTGGAGCAAGTGTAACTGCATCGACTTGGAGCGGCAACTCTATAAACCCCACTGTTGGTTAGCAAGTAGATATCTTTGCTATTGTCCTGACCGAATGAGTAAATGTAACCCAATGCTGCAAGAGTGCTTGCTGGCACGGTGCTGCATTCTAGAGGGGAGTCTCTTGCACAACTGAAAGGAATAGTGTTAGTTGAGAAGTTGCCACTGTTTTCAGGGTCTTCGGTTGCTGCCCATATTGCACCGGCATACAAATCTGCGTACAAGTACCTGAAAAACCAGCAAATATTAGCAGGAACTAGCAGTGATAATGAAGAGTTGGTTCAGCTCAGCTGCCTTGGAAAGCAAACAAAAAGAAACAGCAGGTTCTATTTCTTGTTGCTAAAAGAACGAAGGTTACATACCTTCCATACATACAAGGATCAGTGTTGGACCGGTAAAAATAGCCTCCTATGATCGAGGCTGATCCAACTTTCTTGTTTACTTCAGAGTGATTGTATCCCATAACTGGCAGAATGGGGCTTATGGAATTCACTTGTGTATTCCCTCCAGGTGATGATGTAGGATCGAAAGGATACAGGCCCTCGAAAACACGCCAACCATAATTTCCGCCCTTGCTGATAATGTCAACCTCTTCATACAAATTCTGTAGGGTTATGAACTTACAACAATCAATTCAGAATTTGGTCATACAATTGCACATACAGCATAGACATTGGTAAGGGAGTAAATTTTAAGCCAAATGCACTATTTTGTTTCACTGATGATAACATGTTAGATTAGTTGCCTGTTTATATATAGTTTTCAGAAGAAGAAAGCTGAACCTCGCCAACATCCGCGCACATAAAATAGGAAGGCCTTTCTGAATCGAAACTGCAGCGCCAAGGATTTCTTAATCCGAAAGCCCATATTTCAGGCAGCAAGTCTTCATCTTCGCTAAATGGATTGTCTTTGGGGATAGAATAGTTTCCCCATAGGCCGAGTCTATTAATCTCAGCAGTACCTGGAACAACATATTGAGTGTCAGTTGAAATGAACATCAAGTTCAAGTTTAACAATGCTGATCCATAACAGAACTAACTATTTGATTAACATGAAGGCAATATAAACAAGGTTTTCGAAACTTTTTAATCACTTGAATTGCAGGTATAAACAACTTGAAATTGGTACGCACTTGGTATAGTATCTACATCAAGCCTCATGATTTTTCCAAGTATTGATTTTTTGTTTTGAGAGAAATTGTACGGATCACCACCACCACCACCATCCCCCATCATGAAGTATAGATACCCATCTGTAGGTCCAAAAAGAATCTGTCCACCATGTTGAGAAGTAAAAGGAAGTCCCATAGTGAATATCCTTCTCACTTCTGATGGCCTAGCATTTTCTGCCTGAAAAAGGATTTCATTCAATTAGAATATTGGATCCAAGAAGAAGTTTTAAGTGCATAAGTATGCATACCGAGGACGGCTGCAATGCGGTACCGTTGGCAGTATATTCTGCAATAACACTTTGATACTGACATGGCTGGTCACCATTGTCCAAACGTAGTTTTGAGGGATCACAGTTCACATCAGAGTTACACGAACATCTTCCTGAACATCCTGGTGACTTACCCTTGTCACAATTGAATGAGGCAAAGAATCGGCCATTTTCCGCAAAATTTGGATGAAATGCAATTCCCATCATCCCGAATGTAGTATCGAAATGAACTTGATCAGTAAGATCAACAAAAGGGTTGGATTCATCGAGCTCCAACGTTCCTCTGGATCCCACTTTGGGAATAGTGGCCAACCAAATCTTACCTTGTTGATTGGAGAAAAATGCACGGTTTGATCCATCAGGGTGAGCAACCATATCCAAGTAATTTCCCTCCCCGATTTTCTCGAGGCATAAGCCATTCGGAGCACTAGGAGTTCCAGTCTCATTTAGTGTAACAGGTTCACCATCATAGCAAATTGATCCAGCAGTAGATGCTCCACCAAAGGCATCACAGAAATCAGTTTTCGACTGCCAAAGTTCAGTCAACTTGGTGAAATAAGAATTCACGGGTGCTCCGGCTTGCCCTTGCAATGAAGGTGCAAATGGTGAATTCAGTATTAGTACATTCTGACATGTATCCCATACTTGAGAACAGAAATCATTTGTTGCTTGGTTAGACTGAGACGAGTTCGTTGAAACAGTAGAGTTGCAGAGAATGGGTACCGGTCGTTGAACTGAATCAATAGTGAATAACTTTGCGGAAAACGGATCACATCTCTGAAAATCATAGTTAAAATATGTAAACTCAGCAATTGAAATAACTATTGAGGCAACTGGATCCTTTTATGAAGGTATAAACACCTATGTTACATTAGTCATGTAGGGAAAATGACGAACACAAGCAGTGCATCCAAATTCAACAGGAAAATAGCAACATGAAAACCATCATGAGGGATCAAATCCAGTAATGCAATAACTGAGTACTTACAGCACAGATGACTGATTGCAGAAGTGAAGCACAGCTTGGATCAGAGATATTCATTGCTTGGAATTGCTTCTGCATTTTTGAATCATCAGTGGAATTGCAGCAGCTGCTTCCATTATAGGAACAAAATTCCAGCTTGGTGCTTACGGTAAGAGGCGCCCCTAAACCCCGGAAAAGATTTTAAAAAATGGGATTTCAGGCAGATATTTAGAGGAAACGTCAAAAATAAACAAACAATGGTTAATCATTTCACGAAAACTGAAACCAAAAAATAATCACTTACTGGAATCTGTGCATAAAGGAAGAGAAGAGGAAGGATAAGGAAGCAACAAGAAGTTGAAGACTATGAAGATTACTGCAAAAACACCTTCCATTACATCAAATTGTTCAGTGAATTGCAGATAATTCACTTGACCCACAACTTATAGCATCTTTAGAGAAAATATTATCATATTTTGACTTGAGGTTGACCAACAAATGGTAATCAATTTCTTAAGCTTTTTCAACATATCCTTCCCACTCCCACCAATCTTCTTTGACTTCTGGTTCTACATGAATTGGAAAAACCCCATTTCTCAAAATCAGCTTTTGACATTTTCTTTTTGAAACACCATGAGTATTAATTCATCATCACTAACTTCCAATCAGAGATGGAGACATCAATGTGCAATGTTGACTTGGAACTTTTAAGACCCTTTTTAATTGCAGAACAGAGAGCTTGTGCTTTTTTGTCTGCAAAACTAAGCTTGGAAATTTGGGGTTAGATCTCGTTTGGTTCAATGCGTCTTCTTCCACATTAATTATAGGTTGTTGTTATTGTCAAATTATGATTTTGATCCTGTATTATTCTCAATTTTAAGATTTAATCTTATTTTTAATTGAACTAATTCAAATAATTAACATCACATTGACTTTTAAAAAAAAAAGAAAAAAAACACTAAAAGGAAAATTCATGTCGATGTGATAATTTAAAATGAATGTTTCTAAGAACAAATACACATTGTAATCTAAATACTTAGAGATGGTAACTATTAAGACTAAACTAACAACAAAATAAGAGTAGACGATGAAATTATGCAAAATTAAAATCTGTGGACTGAAACTTAAATTTGATCATAACAGAAGGACCAAAATTAGATTTTGACAATTATTAATAGTTAATTTGTAATAAACCCCAACACTAGCAAAAGAAATGTTATATGGTTGAAAAAGTTGCAAAAGTGCATTCATGCTCATTGTTATCTTATCTATCTTCCATAATGGTTAAAAATATATAAAGAAAGAGAGAAGCTATCGACAGGGACACAGATATTACCACAGAATTAAGACAAGTTTGTATCTAAATATCAAAGCTTCTCCTAACTAGATTCATACTTGAATTACTTCAGTTAATTTAATCTAGGTTATTAAAAATTATAAATAAATAAATAAATAAAACTAGTTTAATAACTTTTTAAAACTCAATTTAACTAATTTAAACTTTCTTTTCACACCAGTACTTCAGCCCGCTCCTAATTTGATTGATCAACCTAGAGATGGTCATGTAACAAGGCAAGAGCGGACGTTGCCAAATCTACTATCATTTCATAGTTCACGTGCTCTACCTCATCTCCCACTACAATCCACTATAGATGTTTGGTCTTAAAAACTATTATTATCTCCATAAATGTTGGATGCATCCATTCCTGCTCTACATTGCACCGTTTCAATTTAACTTTCGCTAATTATTTTCAATAATTGGATCAATGATAGAACTGATCAGGTTGCTAGTTTGCAAGTCTGACCAGTCCAATTAAAATATTATTAAAATTTTAAAAAATGAAAAATAAATAAAAATATAGCTCAATCGATTCATTGCTCGATTCAATTTGTATGTACTAGTTCTCTCTAGATTTTTTTTGTTCAATTGAATTTTACAAATTATTAATATTAATTGCTTACAAATATTTAAAATTTATATTTCATATATTAAAATATTAATAATGATTTAGAATAATTTTTTTATTTTCATACTAAAATATCATAATATTAACAAATTTGAACACTATTTAAATACATATTTTTACTTGAAACCATCATGTTTATGATAAATATTTTATTTCTCAAAAATATCTTTTAATAAAATTTCAAAATTACTTTTTGACAATAATATTAAATACTTAAATTTTAAATCATTTTTTTAAAGCAATTTTTCAAAATTACCTTAAGTTTTAATAGCTACATATATTCGACTTCTTTGATTCTTAATTTGTAAAACTAAAAAATATATATATAAATATTTTAATAAAATTAAATTGAATTGAATGAAATTTTTATTTTATATTTTTGTTATATTGGTGAAAATTTTATAATATGATGATAATTTTAAAATTTTTTAAAAAAATTTTATTGTCTCTGTTTAAATTGAAGTTACGCTAATCACATTAATTATTTAGTGGTTGTCAAAAAAATTATAAAGTGATATAGTGCGACTATGCGTTAAAAAAAGCATTAAACAGTACCAATTAATAGCATTAATTTTTCTGAAACAAACAGATCCGTACCATTATCGCCTAAAGTGCTTTAGATTAATATAGAAAAGTCAACACAAGTTGCAATAATGTTATGTGCAGAATATAAAAATAGAATATGTTAACTAAAGAGCAATAGTAGTAAGGGCAAATACAATTTAAGATTTAAAAAAATAGTTTTAATGATTTATTTGATTTTTTATTTTTTTTAGAAATTATTTTTAATTCTTTATTTAATTTTTCATATCTTTAGTTATTAAATTTATGTTGTTGTTTCTTTTATAACAATAAATTGATATTCATTAAATAAAGAGCAAGGCACGAGGTGGCTGAAAACAATTAAAGTAGCGACAAATTGAAAAGACAGAAAAAAACAAAGGGAAACAAGCAAACCAAACAACATACAAGCATATAGGAAAAACAAAACCACCACCGCATTAAACCACCCCTCACCAAATATGAAGAGCCACCAAGAAATATCACCCACGATTCACCGCTTTCGACTGAGAGATATTTTAATAAATCCCACAAGTAATGCCCCAAATTTTCCACCCGATGCTTATAAAACCAGTAAATTTCCACATAATATTTAATGTCTCCTTTTACATTCACATTAATATGATTCATCGAGAAGCTTCTTAAAACCATTTTAAGCCCTTGTTTCCAACCTAAAGATAATCCTCCATTGTACCATCACTACTTACATCAATTCATTCTAACATACCCCAACTCCTCCTAACTTTCTCCATCTTTGAACTATGTAACTTAGCTTCCATGAAAAAAGCCAAATTGGGATTAGTCTCCTTCAGCACATGCTGAAGGCGATGTCTTGCCGGGGGGTTCCCTATTCCCTAAACATTCCAGTATAAGATTTTCATTGCATTCGGCTACCCTACCCTGTAAAGCTAGCCGATATTTCAAAATCATGAACATAACTATGTCCATCAGTAGTTTTCCCCAAATCTATTTCACTAGAAACTGAAGAAAATCGAAAACTGCAAGAACACTTCTTCCCTTCCCTAATCTTTATGGGCCAATCCTCTTCTATCGGGTCCCTATTTGGATCAATATTCTCCGATCCACTAATATCATAATCTAGTTTCCCCCATATTCAGCCCAAGGTTGGCCTCCACTTGATGCAGAAAGTCTGCATTTCGAAACAAGCCCTGCATGTTCGCAAGTTCCCTTTCTTTCCCTTTACCCAACGATTTCTTGAACTCACCAAACCATGGTCCCTATCCCTTCTCCCCTAACTAAAAGCTTGTCACCATCATTGCTCTTTTAGGTATCGTTTTAATAGAGAGATCCCACTCAAACTCCAATTTTGTTTTTCCATAGACAATCCTAACCAGGCAAAATCTCTCAGAATGTCCCAATCGACCACGAAGAAAGCAAAACATCAATAGTTTTTCATATTGGAAGTGTGCATAAATGCAATCTTTGTTGCCCAGAATAAGTTTCTTCTTCCTCATCAACAGATTCCTCACATCGATTCGTACTTGAATTCGCATGTAACCCCCATATCCTTTATTCAACAACTTCGCATCGTATTCTAAAAATTGCCCCAAAAAATCCCAAAACTGCCTAGCAATTGTTTTTGACATTAATTCGTTAGAAGGTCATGAATCTGGACCTAGAAATTCGACCAAAACAACGGCACAACCATGGGATCTACCCTTTCCCTTAATTGGTGAAAAAGCAACAAATGGTTGTTAAACGTCTAAGGGCTCCCTTTCAAAAACCTATCAAGATCAATCTCATAATAAAATTGAAAAAGAAATTATTTTTCTCTTAGATCTGTAATTGTAACACCCTCGTGTGGATGCCATAGATTGGCGAATGTGGTGCGCATAACCTGAAATTATACAACATTAGTAGTAAAAAACTTCCCACAACATTCAAATCTACCACATGCTCCCTCAAAACCTTTTCCAAATCTATTTGCCATGCAGCCTCTTCCCTACCAATAAGCGAAAGCGCCGCCAAACTCTCTTCCATCACTCAAACGTCGTCGTCAATGTCGTCCTTTCATCCTACCCATAGTGGTAACCGCCACCAAGAGACCTATTTTAATTTGAAAACGTGCTATTAGAAGTAGGCTCAAAACATGCTATTAGAAGCAGACAATATGATACTGTATTTTCAAAATATGCAATTTGATAAATTCAACTCATATTTTAAACAAGTCTAAAATTAAATTAAATAGTTTGAGTTTTCGAGTTTAGGCTTAATATTGAAATTACCCCTAAAACTATACATGTTTCCTTATATTGGTAATTAAATTTTTTAATCAAAAGTGAAACTTAAATCATATAATTTTTTTCGCATTGTTACTTCCATAGATAACATGGCCCAACCATGTTGTGACACATGGCAAAAAGTCACATCATTATTTATATTAAATAATACAAATAAGTAAAAATAGAAAGAATTAAAAAATAAATTTATGAATTTTTTTTAATGTATTTATAATTTAAAAATATTATATATATATATATATATATAAAAGGCAACCAATCATTTATTTATTTTTAAATTTTAAAACTTTTTCCTTCCTCATCTTCTTCGTTTTTCATAAATCTATTGTCTCTTCAACTTCAATAACTAATCTGGTCAAACATGTTTCCCACATCTACTTCCCCCATTATTTCAAATTAGAAATATTGAAAGATGGTGGGTGTTCATTTCAGCCTTCCGATGTGCTCCTAAACGACAACAAATCTCTCAATTTCCCCTTTTTGAAATGAACCGATACTTAAGATCTGGGGTTCTTTGCAGTGGAAAAAGCACGGGGCTTTCGAAACTTTCATCTTGTTCCAAAATGATGTTTTCCAGATTTTCTTTCTCTTCCTCGTTGTTGTTCTTGCTTCCTTTGCGGCTTCTGGTTCGTGCCCAAGCTGTTCGCAAGGGAGACGCATTTATAAATGAGTAGGCTAGTAGTCAAAGCTCAACCTAAATCGAAACTACATCGGTCAATTCTAATAAAGTAAAGGTCACTGGAGTAGGGTTGGCGATGGAGTTTGGGAGAAGAAAGAAAGGAGAGAAGGTGAAAAATCTAAAATGAAAGAAAATAAAAAATTCCTTAGCAACATTTTGGCGAGCACTAGAGTGACAATGATGGAGAGCCATTTAATTTCTTAACCCAAATAAATATCAAAGTAAATACAACTTAACATTGATTCAATATTGCGTGTAATGGGTCACTAATCTGGCGAACACCGCAAAATAATAAATTGTACCTTTTTTTTTAATTATAACATATAATATAATAAAAATTTAAAAAAAATTTAGATCTAAATAGATAAAATATTTATGGTAAAAATTTGAAAGCACTAAACATTTAATTAATTTTTTAGTTTAAATTTTTTTCTCACATGCTGAAAAAATATTTTTCTTGAACTCTTTTCAATTTTAGACCCTAGATGACTATATTCTCAAACAACCCAAGCCGGGCCTGATCCCATCAGTCTCACAAATAGCACCATCAAGCTGATTAAACATTACCATCATGTAAGTGACAATGGAATCATTGTTTCGTGGAAATTGAGCTTTTGATTTTAAAGCGTAAGCTTCAAGACCAAACAACAACATGAACTTGAGAAAATTGTTTCAGAAAGAGATTGATCAGGCTGTGTATTTAGGGTTTGGAATATTGTCAAGGTCCTTTAGAGGGAGGCTTGGAATAAAAGACTGGGAGCAAAGGCATTGTTGTGTTGGAGTATGGCAGTCAAGGCCTTGGTAATCAGGAAAAATCAATACAAAATCATTTTGCTATTTGCCACTTATTTATCAAAACATCAATTTGCTTAACATGACAAACTATATCTCGGTGAAACAAATATGGTCTTCAGTTGGTTCAAATTTCTTCAACTCTAACCGAATCATGAGGCAATTCATAAGCATCTTTAGGCCTTGATTTCTTCACTCCCGAAGCCATGAACCATACTTTATCAGATTTACAACTCTCCACGCTCACTCCCGTCACTTTAACCCACACCACCACCTTCGTTTTCATCCCTTCCATCCCGCTCAACTTCCCCTTCGATAACGTGCCTTTCACCCGCCGTCCGTATCTCACCGCCGATCCGTCCTTGAACCTCACTTCGCATGCCGCCGGCATGTACACGCTCAGCTTTGATTTCGAATCGTCCATCTCGTAACATGTGATGTTTCTCGGAAAAAGTCCCGGCGGAAGGTTGTGTTCTCGGAGGACATCCGCCAAAGGCTTTACATGTTAAACAAAATGAAGGTTAGAAATGAATGCTGCACCCAATTTCAAACATTTTTGAATCGCAGAAACTTAAATTTGAAAATTATCATCTTAAACTTGGATCAATCATTAAATTGAAATCATTCATATATATATATATATATATATATATAAGGAACAATTAAAGCCCCTCTACCTTTGAGCTTGTTGAGTATCCATTTGGCCTTCTCTTCAACGGTGTTTGAGACGGCCTGGAAATCAAAGAAAATAAAATTGAAAAACTGGATATGCATGGATTTAGTAGATAAGAAGCAGCATTATGAAATTCTAGTTATAACAGCAATGAAAGAGGCAGTAAGCTTAATAGGAGATTACAGAGAGTTCTTCAGTGATATTAAAGAGTTCTTCCTTGGCTTTCTTGGAAATCCAGAAGCTACCAACTTTGGTCAAAGCTTTTTCCATTTCTTTACTTTGCTTCTTCACACAGAAGATACTGATGAAAAAAAACCTCTGTTTTTGTTTTTGTTTTTGTTTTTCTTTCTCCAGCAGATACGAAGGGATTTGGCTGAGCCCAGAGAGATGAAATGAAGAAGAAATGGCAAACTCAAGTAGGCCCTTTCCTTCATTTTTACTCAAATAATTTTGTTTCTAAAATATTTAATTAAATGTTAAAAAGAAGTTAGTCGACTATATATTTTCAAATCACAAATAATTATAATTAGAATCAATAAGATTAAAAATTAAAATATATTCAAATTTAGACTAAAATAAATATGAACAAAGCTCATGTATGGTAATTAAAATAAATTTTTAGAGAAAACTCGATTATGATTTTCATACATGATGAAAATTTAAACCTAAAATATTAAAATTTTTAATTTTTTTATTTCAATTAAGACTGCATCGACATTTGAATATATATAGTGAGTTAAGAATTTATTTACATGAAAACCAAAGGTTGGGTTTTATTGGGGAACAAATTATTTATCGAAATTATATATTTATTATTGATACTAATAATTAATTTTTTTATCGCGAGTGCTCTTTAAAGAAATCATGAAAGGCACTCAATGAGTGGAAGCAAATTATTTGAATATAATAAAATAATAGTTTATTTAATTGAAAATTTAAATTTTTTATTATTTTAGTAAGAAAAATTAATTTGGTGTAATAGTAACCTATTATATTATGAAAGAGAATTTAAGTTTAAATCATTAAAAAAAATATTGTTGAATGAAGTAATCATGAAGAAACACTAAAAATAACTCTATATAAAAATTGAAAATTATAAAATAAAGAATACCAATCAAATATTAAAATTTAGTTCTAACTTCCCTTGCCTTTACTTAAAAAATATGAAATTTTTATAAAATTAGGGAAATATGTGAAATTGAAATTCTTGATAATTATAGTAGTAGATAGGGAAGTTGGTTCATGCTTCAATCTTAATTAAAGCAACAATCAGGGCTAATTATTTTGTAAGACATGGTAGATAAGGACAGCTCACCCCATTAACTTGCAAATTTAAACGAATCTAAAAATAGGTTAAATATACCATAAGTCCCTAAACTTTTCGTAAATTTGAGTTTTAATTTTTGACCTTTTTCTTTTAGGAATTTAATCTTTTTACTTTTAAAATTTAAAAATTCAGGTCCAATCATTAGCACTGTTAAAACTATTTGCTAAATTTACGTTCATTATAATGTTAGTTTTTAGTTACATGATTATCAAGTGAATAATTTTTAACTCAAAATATCACGTCAAAAAATTTAACAAAATACAAACACTCATGTCATATTTTAACCTTAAAAATAATATTAAACATGGACAGGTTGTGTCATAATTATAAATTAAATCGGTAAAAAATAAAAAATTTAATTACTATAAGTACTCTAATAAATACTACACATTTGAATAATTATAACTAAAATCTAAAAAATTAGTTGAAAATTAAAATATATCCGGATGTAGATAGAATAAATTTGAACAAACTCCAAATTAAAACTAAAAATTTTATCACGCATATACACGTAGAAATTATGTATTTAAAACAAAAATATTAGTTTCAAAATAGCATACAATAAATAACGAAATGTATGGTTTGAAATTAATTAATAACAAAACATTAAATATGTATGACATTAAAATGAAAAAAATAGATTAAAATGTGAGTAAAGATGAAATCTAAACATGTAAATACATCATATTATGAATACTAAATGCACTATAATTGTTTATCATGGTGTTGTCATTAATCTTGTGGCTAATATCAAGTTGATTTGTGACACCAACTCAACATTATCAATATATACAATTGATTGAGGTAATAAAGTATGAATAATACAATTGAAATGTGAATATTATATTAAAAATTAAACATATCAAATTAAATCTTTGTTCCAATGTAACTAGTTTCATGTTAGAGTACATAAAATTGAAATCATGTATATTTGAAAACTTTTTAAAGAAAAAGAAAAACAAATACTTTTGTATGATAAACATGAATTGATAATTTACTTGTTTATGTCCTCAAAATTATTATGTTGAATTTTTTTCTTTTTTATGTCTATTCTTAAATTTTAAAATTTTTAAAAAAAATTATGATTTTTTTTATTCTTTTGCAAATATTTTGATTTTTAAAAAATTATTTTGTATTTTTTGTTGAAAGAGATCAATTTGATCATTTTTTTAAAAAAATTATAGAAACAAAAGATGTATTTATACCAATATGTTATTTGAGTTATTCGAATTATAAAAATTCAACTCAACTTGAAAAACTAATTTACTTATTCGAGTTTACTCGAAAAACTGAATAACTCGATTTAATTAACTTAAAATTCAAAAAAAATAATTTTTTCGAGTCGAATCAAGTTTTATTCACCCTTAGTAAAGTTAACGTTTTATTGATCTAAATAGTACAAGTTCAAATTCTACCGTACGTAAAATTTTTATTGACTTTTTTAAAAAAAATAAAAAAATTAAAGTATCATCAAATAATATAACTTATTTTAATTAAGAAAGAGTATTTTTGTAATTTCTCTAATTGATTTGTTGCCCTATTGATTCATGACACAAATTCAGGCAAGAGTTTAAATAATAACAAGTATAGATACAATTGATAAAGGTAATAAAATATGCATAATAGAATTAAAGTGTAAATATCATATTAAAAATAAAATTTTGGTTAAGTAGTAAAGTTAATATTTTATTGATGTAAATAGCATAGGTTTAAATTCCATCACATATATTTTTTATTGGCTTTTTATAAAAAAAATTAAATTACTCTCAAATAATATAATTTATTTTAATTACGAAAAGATATTTTTGTAATTTTTCTAACCGAGTTGGTGCTCGATAGATTTGTGACATTAACTCAATCAGGGTCTTAAATAATAATATAGATAAATAGGAGTACTTTTAAGTGAAAAATAGATAATTCTCCTTTGGTCTAATTTTGAATTTCATCCCTCTATTTTACAACAATTGAGAAGTTAATTTCTTTACTATAATTTGTCAGAATTTTGTCATCATATTTTATAAAAATTAAGAAATTAGTAAATTTATTGGTAAACACATGAAAAATCTCATAAAACTCAAGAAAGATTCTTCTCATCAAGGAATAAAAACTAAAGAAATCTTATTTCTAGATTGAACTCTTATCACCACTGAGCCTACAAACATTCATTACTTTAATCACCACACTAAAAGATTCGAAACCCAAACCACAAACAACCACCCATGCAAAAAAACTCAACACAAAAAATTCAATCAAAATACATCTACTACAATAAAAAAAAAAAAAAGAATTGATGATTGTTGTTTCAAAGAAGTTAAACCAAAACTACAAACAGAAAAGCAAGTATTTAAAGAAGGAAAATAAATTGAAAAGAATAAGGGGATTTATCTCTATTTGAATTTGGTTTTGGAGCTTTAAGATTCCATTTAGCAATCTAAATAGTGACGAGTTGTATCTGGTTAAGGAAAGCCACATATTAAATATCCAAGGTGATTTAACGACGAAGATGGTAGATCGAGACGAGAGAAATTTGAATCTAACTTGATGTTTTTGTGGTTTTCAGGTGAGTTTCAAGAATTTTTGAACCATTAGATTGAAAGAGAAAGGAAAAGTGAATTGTTTGGTGGTTAGTTTGACCAGTGGTGCTGTCGAAGTGTGGCGCTTAAGGAAGAATAGTCTAATGAAGAAGAAGAAAAGGATAGAAGACGAGAAAAAAAGGGTAAAAGAATAAAAATAAATAAAAGGAAAAAAAAATGGGCTTTACGATGGAGTCATCTGTTTGGTCAATTTCTTTAACGGTGGTGATCAAATTAATCAAAATAGGAATGATCCTTTATTTGAAGTAGCTAACAGGATAATTTATGAAAATAATAATAATATTTGATGCATTATCGATGCATAAATTTTATGCATCATTAATGAATAACAAACATAATATCTCATCATTAGGAAAAATAAAAAAAAAATATTAAGAGACTTATGAATAAACACTAATCATATTATTTAAATATAATTAAATATTAATTATAATTTTTATATTTTATTTGATTTTGAATTTAGAGTTTAATATTTATGGTTTAAGATTTAGAGATTATATCTAATTTTAGGTTTCTGTGATTGGTGCTAAAAGTAATATATTTTAATCTCATTTTAAATACGTTTTTGGATGATAAATCGATGTTAATGGTAAATTTTATGCTCTTAATCCTTTAAATTCATGTTTTTATACTTAGTAGAGCATTTGGGAGCAAAAGGAGAGAAAAACGAAAAATCAGAACGAGTTACAAGAGCCACACGGGCTAGCCATTCCACATGGCCTGCATTGCACTCTGAATAACGAAAAAAGCGCGATTTTTAGGGTTTTTTAGGCATTCTGAGACTTAGGGTCCGTTTGACTGACTGAAAATGGTTTTTGGAAAATGACTTACTTTTCTAGAAAAGTTAATATTTTCTAGTGTTTGGATGAATTATTATAAAATATTTTCTAATGTTTGGATGAATCTGTGTAAAATATTTTTTGTTGTTTGGCAGGTTTCTTAAAAATATTTTATAAAAACTATTTTAAATTAAACAAACATATATTTGAGAATTTATTGTTTTTTCATTGTTTAGTTGAACTTATTTTATATTTATTAAATTTATATTTTAAATTGTTTTTACATATATTGCAAATTTATTTATAAATAAATAAATAAATCAAATTAAATATATAATAGTATTCAATTATTAAGCTAAATTGTTCAATAGAACCAAAATCTCAAAACATGTATAGTATTAAATAAACAGAGGGAATTACAAAAAAAAAAAAAAGTTCAGATATTATTGAAGTTTTTCAAAAGAAATAGATAATTTTCATTTTTCATACAACAATACTCAAAATCTTGGAATCACAACATCATATTGGTAACATTTGCAATAACTAAACTGTACAAATCAAAACATCTCCACTTTTAGACCATTCTTTTAAACATCTTATCCTAGTAAATTATTAATTACCAATGGAGTAACATATTCCTAATAACACAACAAGCTTATAATAACTGGGGGAATTTTCCCATCATAAAATCATAAAAAGCAATCTCCTTGAAATCGCTTGCTTGTTGGGTTTTTCATGGACTCCAAAATCGGATTCATCAATAAACCACCCCCACAGGTTTTTGGGCCTCTAGCATAACCTGTGATATACCTGCATTTTACACTTAAGAAAAGTAAAAAAGGGCATCTAGTTTAAGTGTGAAAAGCAAAATTGTAGATTGGTATTTGCAGTCTAGCAGATACTTTAGATTCATACCTCAGCATAATTATTGTAATTGAGAAGCTTAGCCTTTTTCAACCAAAGTTTCAATATTTGGTTGATGATTAGTGTATTATCCAAATTACCACTTAATGCCCGAGTTATATAAGCACGGTAGGCTTTCTCACACAAGGCACAATGACGAGCAAGTTGCATAACAGAAATAAAACTTAGAGCATCCAATGTAATCATCCATGGTCCATTCTCAGCAGTTGCATTTTCATGCCCCTAGGCAAATATAGAGAGAACATATATTACATGACAAAAAATAGAAACTGCACTAGACTTGACAGTGAGAGACCATTAATAAATGCAAACATGTGCTGAAAATTAGAAAAGAATACCTTGGACATTGTTGTTTGAGCAGCTAATCGAAGAGCAGTTGTAAGCAAACCATCAATTTCTTTCTTATTAGTTATCAGCTTTTCAAACTTCTTTGTGGCATCCAAAACATTCTCACTAAATTTGTGAGACAACCTCTCCAATTCTTATTAGTTATCAGCTTTTCAAACTTCTTTGTGGCATCCAAAACATTCTCACTAAATTTGTGAGACAACCTCTCCAATTCCTACAAATTAGCTCATAGTAAACAGAAAAGAATAGCCAAAAGGAATGAACATGATATAATTGAGCATAAATGTTTATATGGTTACAAGAAGAAACCAGACACCAAGAACTATTATATCGTACCTGTTTAATTTTGTTAAACTGTTCTATTTTATCATCTTCAAGTGAAACACCATTAAGAACAATTTCCTTTATCTAACTTAATACATATAATAAAACAAAAGAGATATCAGGTCAAGCACTCACAGAAAATAAAAGGAATGGAAGAAGCATGTTGCAATGAGAACATTTTTATATTTGCAATATCTACATGCATCAACACTAAGTTGGTTTGTTTGTTTGTTTTGTTTTTTTTAATAGAATGCTCATATTAATATCTACTATAACAAGCCAACTAATAGATTGTACACTCGGTATTGAGTGATGGTTCTAGTTTTAAATTAAGGCACCAAAACGAAAAGGGAACATATACTTACCATCTATAATACATTTGTGAGCTTCACTCAATGATTGTCAATCAGAAGATTCTTTAATTGCCTTGAAGGCATTATAAATGGGTTTACTTTGTCCCAATCTTAGTTGAAACTTCACTTTTTTATGTTGTAAGGAAAAACTAAACATAGAAAGGACAAGAAGTTTGCTTAAATGAGACTATGGAGTAATGCACCAATGCATATCTAATTAAGCTCTACAAAATACTAGGATCAAATTGAACAACTACCAAGCCAAATTTCTTCAAAACCAATAGGATCAAAATACCTTAGATTCATCAGTAAACCACCCTACAGATTTTTGGACCTCTAGCATAATCTGTGATATACCTACATTTTACGCTCAAGAAAAATAAAAAAAAAGGGCAGTTTCAAATACCAATCTGCAACTTGTAACAATGGCAAAAGAAAAGCTAAAACTTCATTCAAAGTACTTACAGAAGTTAATATGATGAATCTAAACTAGGAATTGCTTTGCCCATTATTACATTGTTACTAGATTTGGGAATCCATATTAGGTTTTCAAAGAATATTAGTAGAGCCGGTTTACCAAAGGGCTTCATTTTTTTTGGAATAAATCACAGCCTTTCCCCAATAAGTACAAAATTAAACAAAAACAATCACATTTTTTCGTTCTTACCTTCAAGAGAGGAAGATGAACATCGTCAACGATTAGTGGTGTAGTGCAGATTTCGACAACGAAAGACAAAGATAGGGAAAATCAAAGATGAATGCCAACAACTGGTGTTGAGAATCGTTGTTGGCTGATGGCAAGCAATAAATCAGGGTGGCAAAGATAGGGGAAGGGGAAGGGGAGAGGCTTCTTTTCCCAAAAATGTCTTATTGAAATAAAAAGGAAAGACATTTTCTTAAAATAAATGTTTATAGGTTTTATCGTAGGAAATCGTTTTCAGCCAAACAAACATTGGAAAAGGCTAAAAAGCTTTTATGAAAAATATTTTACTAGCAAACAAACGAAGCCTTTATATATGAAAAAAATAAGAATATAAAAGTGAGCCATCATAGAATAGTCAATAAAACAACTTAAAAAACACCATTAAAGCTGATTCCCAAGCAGATTTCCGTGAAGATTGAATATTCCCAATTGATTTCTTAGGAGATTATCATGAGTTTCTTTATTTGTTTCGATTATACTGTCTCTAGGTTGTTTTTATTTTCTATCATAAACTAATTTTCTAAATACCTAGGGATATGAACCCTATGATGGATTCTGTCATTTGATTTTTATTTTACGCAATAAAGACTTAGATCTTGTTCTCAATTATGTGTGCTTAATTCTTAGTTTAATATTTCTAGACCATTGATTCATGTTTGATGTGCTTAAATTAGAGGAGGAATAGACCCTGTTTAAAAGTAGATCTAGCGTAATTGAGTGGAGTTGCATGCAATCTTAGAAATAAGGGTAACATAAATCTACCGGATTAGAGTCAAATCCAATAAGGAAATCCATAGATTGAGTTAATGCGATAATAGGGTTTTAATTAGAAAAAAATTTCAATTAATCAACCTAGAGTCAATTACTCTTATTGTTGAAGAGAGATATTAGCATAATTTAGGGATTTCTACGGATTAAGATACTAACTGAAGAAATTGCGTAATTTAGATTGATAATAATAGATGAAATCCAGGTGAATTCTTTCTTGAGTATTGTTTCGCTTTTTGATTATTTTCCTGATTTGTTCTTTGTCGCGTTCATAGTTAATTAATTGAGTTAGTTTTAGTTATCAATCAATCACTCCAATTATTCGGTTAAATAATAGAAAGATAATAATTACTAATACTTTTAGTCTTTGTGGGAAGGATTTCTTTGCTCATCGTAGCTATACTATTAATTGATAGGTGCACTTGCCTTAGTCAAATTTTTAGTTGGTTTTGTGGACATCAAGTTTTTGATGACGTTGCTAGGGACTAAAATATTAGGAAAACTTTATTTCAATTAATTTAGTCATTTTTTATTTTACTTTTAATATTTTTGTTATTAATTTAATTTTTACATTCTAAATTTTTTCGTTTGTTTGATTCTGACAGGTTCTTTTAGTTTATGATTAGAGGAAACTCGTTGGAATGGTTAACTTTTGACAGTGAGATTGAAAGAATCGCTCGTAGAAATTAGAGAGAAGTTAGAGAAGCAAGACAAGATCAACAGATTTTAATAGACGATTAATAACAAAAGGACATAACTGTGGAGATGGATGATAATCAAAATAATCAGTAGCCTTTTGCACATCTTGCTCCTCGAACTATGTATGATTATGCTAAATCCACTCTAATTGGGGCTAAATTGATTATTGGCAGACTGACAATTGCTACGAATAATTTTGAGATCAATCCGAATACAATTCAGATGGTGCATCAATATGTTTAATTTGATGGGTTGCAAGATAAAGATCCGAATACTCATTTGGCTAAATTTCTAGAGATTTGCGACACTTTCAAGATGAATGGTGTTACTGATGATGCCATACACTTACGGTTGTTCCCATTTTCTTTGAGGAGTAAGGCAAAACAATAGTTAAGTTCACTTTTATGGGGTTCTATCACGACTTAGGATCAAATGACTAAAAAGTTTTTGTTGAAATATTTTTTACTGGCTAAAATAGCTAAGTTGAGGAATGATATCTCTTCTTTTGTTCAATTTGATATTGAGACTCTTTATGATACATGTGAGAGATTTAAGGATTTGTTAATAAGGTGTCCTCACCATGGACTATTTTTGTGGTTACAAGTTCAAATGTTTTACAACAATTTAAATCCCTTAATTAGACAACTAATTGATGCAGAAACTGGCAGAATATTGAATAATAAGACACCTAAGGCAGCTCAAGAGTTTATTGAGGAGATGACACTGAATAGCTATCAGTGGCAAGTTGTAAGAGTAAAACCTACTAAGGCAACCAGTGTTTTTAATATTGATGCAGTTTCTATGTTAGCAAATCAGGTTAAAGCTTTTGGTAAGAAAATTGATGATTTAAATTTTTTTAAGCAAGTGAATCCGGGAATGCAATGTGATACGAATAGAGCGGGGATGATTAATTCAAAATGTTTACCCTTTGGTTCTAGCATAGAGCATGAGCAAGTCAACGTTATGGGTAACATTTCTAGACATCAATATAACCCTTATAATAATAACTATAATCTAGGATGGAGGAATCATCCAAAATTTACTTAGGGTGGTCAAGGAAATCAAAGGTTATTACCCTTCTGGGTTTTCAACAACCTTATCAGCAAGAAAATAAATCGAACCTTGAGGAGATGTTAGCTAAATTTATTTTAGTGTTCGAAAATTAATTTCAAAACACTGAGACAACTCTAAAAAATCAGCTAGCATCAATTCAAAGGCTTGAAAATCAGATTAGATAGCTTGCTAAACTAGTTCCGGAGAAACAGTAAGGTAGCTTACCTAGTAACACTGAAACTAACCCAAAAGAGCAAATTCCACGCAATCACTATTCGAAGCTTAGAAGGGTTAGTCGAGCCTAAAAAGAAGTTGAATCTAGAAGCTGTTAAGAAAAATGATGAGGTTGAGGAAAGCAAGAAAGAGTATAAGCCGGTAGTTAAAGAATACAAACCACGAATTCCATATCCGTCGGCATTGAAGCAAGACCACATAAAAGAACAATATGGTAAATTTCTTAAACTTTTGAAAAAAATTACATATTAACTTACCTTTTGTTGAATCCCTTTAGCAGATTCTAAAGTATGCAAAATTTTTAAAAGAGCTATTAACAAAGAAAAGAAAGTTAGACGACTTGCAAACTGCAGAGCTCAATGAGGATTGCTCGGCCATTTTCCAAAACAAACTGCCCAAACAAGCTTAAAGATCTAGGGAGCTTTACTATTCCTTATCTTATTGGTTGTTTAAATGTTAAAAAAAATTTGGCTAATTTAGGAGCTAGTATAAATGTTATGTTTTATAAAATGTTCAAACAACTTGGTCTTGGAGAACCAAAACCCATTAGGATGAATAGTACCTGACACACCAATTAGATATCTTAGGGGTATTATTAAATATGTACTTGTTAAAGTTGATAAATTTATATTCCCTATTAATTTTGTTATATTAGACATGGATGAGGATATTGAGGTACCCATGATTTTAGGTCGACCATTTTTAGCCACTGCTAGAACTGTTATTGATGTGGGTAGTGGTAAACTTGTGCTGAATGTAGGTGATAAAAAAGTTACTCTTCAAGCACGTGATTTTGTTAGAGTTCCTAGTGAGTGAAATGATACTAGGTATTTGGTTAATATTAGTAATCATGTGGCTCAACATTCTTTGTAGAAATTCACTAATGAACATGTGTTCGAACAATATCCTTATCAATGTGTTAAAACTCAAGGGACAAGTGAAGATTGAATGATGCACCTCGATGAATTAGATGAATGGCGAACAAATACTGGTGAGAACCCAAGAACGGTCAAAGAAATAACTAAGCAACGCTATATTGTGCATGTAAAGAGGATGAACCAATTCAAAGCTGGGGACAAAGTGCTACTAGATAAATTAGATCCACAAATGTTCCTTTCAGAGTTTAAGTCAAGAGGGTCAAACCCATTTGTGGTACAAAACGTATTTCCATATGAAAGCATTGAAGTAACACACCCTGGTTACGACACATTCAAGGTAAATCATCTTCGTCTCAAACTTTATTTTGTTGGTAATACTAACAATGAGAAAGAGGAGTTTCAGCTCCAAGGTTTGCCTTAACCATGAGCTTGAAAAGGGAAGTCGAGCTTAGACTCTAAATAAGCATTTCTCGAAAGGCAACCTGAGTGTTTTTGTTTTACTTATTTATTCATTTTAACTTCAAGTTATCTTTGAAAAAAATAAATTTTTTTGAAAAAACAATTTTTTTAAAAAAGAAAAAAATTAAAAAGAAAAAGAAAAAAACTTTTGAAAAAAATTCAAAATAAAAAAGGGTCCACACGGTGTGGGGTGATCCACACAGCCTGGAGACACGATTGTGTGGGACACATGGCCTGGACACATGGGCGTGTCCTGGGCCATGTGCATATTGGAGCTCATTTTTCCAATTTTCTTTTGACACACACGGCATCAGTGAGATACACGCCTGGAGACACGACCGTGTGAGACACACGGCCTGCCACATGGGTGTGTGATATACCGTGTGATCCACTCGGTCTCGTACACGGGTGTGGGAGAAGTGAACGAACATCGCACACGGCTGTGTGTGACACACGACTTGGACAACCAGATGTGTCCTAGGCCGTGTGGATACTGAGCTTATTTTTAATTTTTTTTATCACACATGGTTTGAATGATTCCACACGGCCTGGCCACACGGTCATGTGACTCATACGGCCATGTGGCTGATATGACCATGTACTTTTTTTTCCTCTTTAAAGCTAGTTTTTTTCTTTTATCTTTTGTTCCTTTGTTCCTCCCTACCCAAGCCGTATTTTTTTTATTTTTTATTAATTATTTTATTTTTTAGATTTATATATTTTATTTTATTATGCAAAATTTTTTTGTTATGATTTTTAAATTTTTTTTTCTAGTTTGTAATCTTTTTATTTTATTTATTTTTGTCTATTTTCTTATTAGTTTGTTCGGAAACATGTATTTCTTTTAGAATCATCTACTATTTCAGTTTTCACTATTCCGATAAATTCATCCAAATTCAGGACAGTTTTAGTTCTCTCCCCCTTCTGATATTTTGCTTATTCTATCTCTATCTATTTGTACATTGAGAACAACGTACATATTAAGTGTGGGGAGGTTACTTATATGCTTATGTAATATAATCCTTGAATTTTTTTTTAAGTAATTCTCTCACACCTACCATTAGAGTTAATTTTTTTTAATTTTTAGTTTTCATTGATTTTGTTTGGGATTTGTGGATTTTTGTCCACTATTTGATTTATACTTTAAGAAATGAGAGAGTCAAGCATAATAAGTTATTTTTCAGAAATTATTGTTTTAGATTGTCTCACTGAATTGAAATATTATCTTGAAAATTTAAATTTTCAAGTTTGACATCAAAAACATAATTTTTTGTGAGCTTTTGAGTCTATAGAGCATTTATTTATTTCGTGCTCATTTTATTTTTGGTTGTGAGTATATCGACTTGATTTGTTATTCTAGAACTTGCTTTGGTTATACATGTCAAGACCACATTATTGATTTGATATACTAAGATGATAAAGACATTTAGGATTTAACCCATCTAACCTTTAATCAGCTTACCTGTTGTATTATCCCCTAGTAAACACCGTTGATCCTAACACATTTTTTTTTCTAACTCATTAATGTTAACCCGTAATTTGTATCAATGTTGTAAAATTATCCTTTTTATCACTACTTTTTGTCGAGATTTGATTTGGTTAGTTGCCTAACTATGTTTCATTATTTAAATTGCTGAATTTTATTTTGTTCTTAAAAATTAAAAAAATAAAAAAATTTGATTGAGTTTGAATCATTAGTCTCATATTCCATTGAAAAGCTAATTTTCGTTTTTTATTATTATTCTTGTTAATGTAAATTCCTTTAATTTAGCAACTATTTTTTTTCTAGTTTGATAACTTATCAATTCGACCCTCGATTATAATCAAACTTTCTAACCTTTTCCATACACTTAACCTAAGCCCCATTATAACCTTGTAAAGATATTTTGATTGGTGTGTCATCTCATTCTATAGTAGTGGTGATTTGACTTTCAAGCAAGCCTATGATAATGACATTTCTCGTTTGACTGTTGAATGCATATTAATTGAACTTAAACACTTTAAGTGCTTTGAGTGAATCTTTAGTGAAGATGTTATTTCTTATTGAGTTTGAATTTCAGGTAATTATTAAGATAAAGGAGATGCATAATGTTTTTAAAACTTAAAATTCTCTACTTGGATTGCTTGTGCTGTTTAGTGTCATTTTAGTGTAAATTTCCAATGCATGGTTATCTGTAAATTATCCTAAGACATTATCAGTGGAAATAATAAATTAAGAGAAGTTAACTTGATTGTGGGTTGAGGATTTTGTTTGAGGACAAGCAAATGCTTAAGTGTAGGGATATTTGATAGATACTAAAAGTAACATATTTTAATCTCATTCTTAATGCATTTTTGTGTGATTATTCTATGTTAATGGCGAATTTTATGCTTCTAATCCTTTAAATTAATGTTTTTATGCTTATGAGAGCATTTGGGAGCAAAATGAGTAAAAAACGAACAAAAATCGAAAAATTAGAGCGAGTTACAAGAGCCACACGGGCTGGACCATTCCACACGGCCATGTGATAGGCCATGTGAATTTCACGAATTGCACTCCGAACAATGAAAAAACATGATTTTTAGGATTTTTCGGGCATTCTGAAACTTATATATGATAAAAATAAGAAGATAGGAGTGAACCGTCATAGAATAGTCAAGAAAACAACTTGATAAACACCATTGAAGCTGATTCTGAAGCAGATTTCTGTGAAGATTGAAGTTCCCAGTTGATTTCCTAGGAGATTATCATGAGTTTCTTTATTTTCTTTCGATTATATTGTCTCTGAGTTATTTTTATTTTTTAACATAAACTAATTTTCTAAATTCTTAGGGAGATGAACCCTATGATTGATTTTGTTATTTGATTTTTATTTTACGCAATAAAAACTTAGATCTTATTATCCATTATGCATGCTTAATTCTTGTTTTAATATTTCTGGACTATTGGTCCTTGTTTGATGTGCTTAAATTAGAAGAGGAATAAACCCTAATCTAGCGTAACTGAGTAAAGTTACATGCAATCTTAGAAATAGGACAACATAAATCTACCGGATTAGAGTCAAATCTAATAAGGGAATCCATAGATCGAGTTAATGGGATAATAAGGGTTTTAATTAGAAAAAATTTGAATTAATCAACCTAGAGTCAATTGCTTTTATTCTTGAAGAGAGATATTAGTATAATTTAGGGATTTTTACGGATCAATATGCTAAGTGAAGAAATTAAGTAATTTAGATTGATAATGACAGATGAAATTTAGGTGAATTCTTTTTTGGGTATTGTTTTGCTTCTTGGTTATTATTCGATTATTTTTCTGATTTATTCTTTGTCGTGTTCATAGTTAATTAATTTAGTTAGTTTTAGTTATCAATCAATCGCTCCAATTATTCGGTTAAATAATAGAAATTATTAGTACTTTTAGTCTTCATGAGAACAATATCTTTACTCACCGTACCTATACTATTAATTAATAAGTGCACATACCTTAATTAGATTTTTAATTGATTTTGGAGATAAAAGTTTTGTTCAGAATTATAATTTTTAATCATTTTAAAATTTTAATACAATCACTTTTTATTATATTTTCAATTTGTATATTGTTTTACGAATTATTTTAATATTATTTTTTATTTATTTTAATATTTTTTTATGTTTTTAAATATATTTGATTTATTATATTTAAAATTTTTATTTAATAAAATAAGCTAAAAAATTTTAATATGTGCCGGGCCGGGTCAGACTCGGGCTTAGCAATTTTATTTTGAGCTGGACTTGAATAAATTTTTAAGCCCATATTTTGAGCCGGGCTAAGCCTGGGCCTAAAAACGAGCCTAAAATTTTGTTTGGGCCCAGCCCGAACCCAGCCGGGCCATGATGAGCTCTAGAAATAAACTGAGCATATTTTAACTTTTAACCAAACTCATAATAGTAATCGGCAAAACGGCCGCGAAATTTTGGAAAAAAAGAAAGAACAAGAAACAAAACAAGGGGTTTTGTCGATCTCGATGGTTCCAAGAAAGATTGAGAATGGATGGAAATCAGCAACTTTGTACACATTTTCATCTCAGACAAAAATGGCTGACATTGTTTTCTCCGTTGACGAAAACAATGTATTTGTTCTATGAGACTTCAATGTCTTTCTCTCTTTTCAAAACCACTGTTCCCTCTGCATATTCCTTGCACTTCAGTTTCCACCAATTCCAGGTATTTTCTTTCTCAAGTTTCTTTTTAATCTTACAATGTTTTTTCCCTACATGCGATTGATTAAACTTTATGTAAGCTAAATCAATGGTTGTTTCAAATGAATTTTGAAATTATGAATGAAAATAAAATTTTCTGGCCAAGTATTTATTTATATTTGATTTCCTAAAGCGCCATACATCTTTCGAAATTCCAGTGTTTTTAAAATTGAATCCTAATATCATCTCTATACTCTGTCTGCTGCTTCGGATTCTTTAGTCTTGATGGGAGGTTACTCCTTGCTCTGGGTATTTTTCTTTACCAAGTCCAACATATATTCAAAGATTCTTTAAACTCATCTCAAATATCCATATTCGAGACTCACACTTTTAAGTTAAATAAATATGAAATCTCAATTTATCTGCATTTCTTTCAGACCCATTTTAGTGTTTTTCTGGTTTCACAGTTTTTAGTACGGAACACTTTGCGGCGTTTCGCAAATGGGTGAGATTGATACCAAACCTATTGAACCTGTTAAAGTTGCAATATCTTTATTTGGTGAAAAAAGTGATCAGTTGAGACGCCGGTCAAGCAGCAGCGATGTAAGATTTGGGTTGTTATTATGGTATTCAAAGCTTTTGCAACTCATCAAACCCTATATCTATGTTAAGCGGATACGTCTGACATGAATCTGTTCAGTTCCTTTTTATAAGTTTTTCATACCCCAAATCTATATTTGAATATATATCGGATACAGGTTTCGGACATTAATACTTTGCAAGTGTCTGGATAACATTGTGTATCACAGTTGGATATCACACACGGGGACTCACAAATTAAGTTTTTCTTACCCCATATACCTATCGGAGGATTGCTCCGACTTTTTCATTTTCCTTATATCATTTGTTTGTGACGTCTAGCATTGGTTTAGGGATGTAATTCTCGAAAGATTCTTTAAATACGGGAAAGGCCTTTCAAACCATATTAGACACTCACACCCCGAGTGCGAGTACCATTAGATATTCAACTCCTGTCAGTGAATATGCTTTTTCTTACGTCTTTCTTCCTCTTTTGTCAGTCAGATATGGAAAAAGAGAAAAACACCGAAGGGTTAGAAAAGGAATTGGCAAACTACAGGCTGCAAATAGAAGCAAAGGACTCTGCATACATGCAGGCTCTTCTTCAACTAGAACACTACAAGAAAACAGCAGAAGAACTTGCTGTCCTTCTAAGGAACTCCGAGCTCGAGAGAGATAGATATATAGAAGAATGCAATGAATTCAAGAATCGGGTCAATGAACTCGAATCGAAGACGAAAGGGATTGTAGATCAGTTGTCTGAAACAGCAAAGGTGCGCGAGCAGCTTTCGTGTGTTTTAAATGAGCTGAAGGTTACACAAGCTGATGTACTTAATATGGAATCACAACTTGCTGCTGCAAAAGATTTAGAGATCAAGGCAATTACACAAGCTGAAATTATGGAAGTCTCTGCTAACATGGAAAAGGAAAGATCTGAAAAACTTTTAGGGCGCATTGCGGAGCTTCACGATGCTGTTCTTATTTCGCAGCTTTCTGCCACTGAAGCTGAGAATGAGAGGTGCAGAGTTGTGTCTGAGAAAGATGCTGAAATGGAGGCAATGAAGGCAACAGCATTTCAAGCACAAGAAGAGATGGAAGATCTGAGAAAACAGTTGGAAACAATTCCAGAACTCGAGAATAAGCTCATAGCCAATACCGCATATATCGAGTCATTGCAGGCAAAGCTTGAGCAGGTAAGTAATGTACTCAGTTCAATGGAGAATGCTAGTTTGGACGGCGGAATTGATCTAAACCAAATAAAACAAGACTTGGAGTTCAAGGAAAGAAAGATATCAGATCAAGCATTTTATATCGAGGCATTGGAAACGGAACTTAAACGATTAAAACTCGAACTGGAAAATGCTAATCAAGCGGCAAAGAACCTGAAGAATGATGCACAAGTTTCACACGTTTTTGATCAAACGGAGAAGTGTGTTGATCATATAATGATCTCGGTCGAAGAATACAACTCTTTGATCCGAAAAGCTGAGAAGGCAGATGAATTTTCAAGGTCTTCAGCAGAAGATTTTGATCAGTTAACCACAGAGTCAGTAAGCAAGAACCAAGTTGAAGCTTTGAAGAAACAACTGGAAGTTGCAATGGTGAAAATCGGGTTGTTCCGGAACCGAGCAGAACAAGCGGCTACGAGGGCAGAAGCAGCGGAGAAAGCCAAAGCAGCAGCAGAGGAACAGCTGAGGAAGTGGCAATTACAAAAGCAGAGAAGAAGAGCTGCTTTAGCTGCCTTAAGAGAGGAGTCTGCACCTAAAGAGTTCTGTCTGCCCACCATTGAAAAGTTGCCCACAAAACATCAGCCATTGGGTAAAGTTCTTAACATGAACTTCTAGTCTAAGAAAAATTTTCAGAAATATATATAGTTGTGAGTGATAGTTATATAAAAAAGTTCAAAGCTGCCGGTTCTAAAGACTGAAAGTATCATGTTGGTCGATTTGCATGGAAGATCTTATATCCAGAATGGTAAATCTATTATGATGTTTGTACTTGATTACAATACTTTTAACTTGGTTTTGCATGACAGTAGAAAATGCATAACAGTCGTGTAAACACTTTTAAGGGAATTCAAGAATTTTTATTCAAATTTAAATTTCAACTGAATATTTAAATTTATTAAAATATTTGAATTTAATAAGTAAAATAAATTTTTTAAAAACAAAACTGTTAATGAATTAAGGTATCTAAATAAAAAATTATTATCTCAGAGCGGATTGGAATAGGGGATTTCTACTAATATTCCCAACTATACTTTATCATTTGTATCACCATTAAATTAATACGGTTATTGTTATAAAATAAAAAATAAGAGAATAAAAGAGAAATATATGTATTTTATTCTTCAATAGAGATATTTATAATGCATCTCCAAAACTTATATTTATAGATATAAAAGTATAAATGAAATAAATAATAAAATATTTATAACACTTATTAACTTTTCCTCGTGGCAACATTAGATAATATCTCAAATTTTACATATTACAATCTCGAATACTAGCTTTTCAAATGATCACTTGAACATATTTGCTAAACATTTATATCATCATTCTTCTGAATGTCATGAGTAAGGAAGAATTTTAGGGAAATATATTTTAATTTCTTCAAGAGGTTCAACAATAATTATAGCAAACTTTGACAATGATCATTCTATAAAAATACATATAGGTATTTTACATCATTTTATAATTTTCCTTCGACTATTATTCACAGAGTTGAATTTACCACATATTTTCAAATATTTTCAATTCATATAAATATTTACGTAAACATATTTAACAATTTCCCGAGAATTTCTAAATACTTCCATCATTTTTAATATTTCAAGGATGTCAGTAAAAAATTCACTATATAGTGATTCATATAAATGTTGTAGCAACATTCATTAGATCCATATCAAATATTCATAAATTGCCAGACTAATAAGATATATAAAGGTTTATTGCATCTATCACAAAAGAATATTATATCTTTTCATAATCAATACTAGAACTTAACAAAAAGGTTCATTTCCTTATTTTATTCGCATAACTACTTATTTGTATCCCACTAGCTTTATACATTTAGATGTTTGGACGAATGGTTTAGATACTTCTCGAATTTAATTCTACTCGAATTTCAAATCAAAACATTTGTTGGTATATACTTGGTTATTATCATAAGGTTAGTAAATACATTTGACAGCTAACTTGCAATAAAATTAATTATCTTTTTAGACTTCTAGTATGAATTACTTTATATGGGAATATAGATAATGATAATTCATTCCAAGTAATTTATTTCATCCCGCTATTATTTCTATGCCCTTAATGTTGGGAAAACTTGTTAAACCAAAGTTTTAATCATCAAACCATGTTATAATTGAATCTCAAATTTGATAAAAACATTTAATAATAAAATGAGACTTATAATTAATATATACTCTCAACTTTATGTGAATCCATTTTGTGCATTCTGATAGAGTAACTTGAATATATGCTATATATTAAAAAAAAATCTAAAATGGATTGTATTTTACTCATGACCAAAAGTCAATTGCAATGGGGCATATTTATCATAACTTATAGCATGATGCATACAAGTGTCGATTCATGTAAAATATCATATCCTTATACATATGCAAAAAAAATTGTTCTCAAATCATATGATTTAACTACTAACTAGAAGCATTTAATCATTAATTTTGCTAAATCGTTTTATACATATAAACAACAAGCTTTATGATACTTACATTGACAATATATCATTCATTAAAAGCCTAAGCAATAATCTCACAAACATTAGCAAAAATGGTCTCAATTGCTTAATCTAAAAGTAATCTCACAAATGACAGGTTACGAGTTGGTAACTCAAATAAGATTATATTGTAGTTGCATTTACCAAAATAATATAAAAACATTTCACTTGTTGGATAAATGTCCCATATTTCTTTAAAAAAATGTAAAAGATTCAATCTCAACTTTTGTTAGTGAGATTCTAATAAATTACCTTTTTTAGGACAAACGGCAATGATAATTCCTTAAAATAAAAATTTTCAAGTTTTTTTAATAAATATTCATATAAATTCTAATTTGTCACATCATTATTTATTGAGATGGTCTAATTGATCATGTCAACTAATATAAAAAGTATGAACTAGAGAAAAATATAGATAATTTTCATTAGAAAATTCATTCAATATAATAAATAGAAAATAATCTAACATTAGTTTCAACAATATACCTTATGTAATTCATAGCAATTAGATGGTTTTAAAATATAATCTAACAAATAAAAGGTAAAATCATGCCAATAAAATTGTCAGCCTTGTATAAAGAAAACATCAAATAAAAAAAAATATCAACATTGTATCAAAAAAAAATCAAATTACTAAGTGTAGAGATCAAATATAAAATTTTTTGAATGCCATCTTTTAAGCAACCAAATATAGAATATTGGCCTTAATAGAATAAAATCAAAGTCGAAGCTACATGCATTTGTTGCCTGTACTTAGGTATATTTAGTTGCATTTTAGGATATTATTTTAGCATTTTTTAGAACATTGCATAAGGAGCTTGGACGATGCTTAAATAGCGTAATTTGTTACTTTTAATTGCATGTGGATGTGTTGTATTTGGTGGTTTTGCAGGTGCAGGATGAGGAATGAGAAATAAAGGAGTGAAGGTTTGCCGAGGCAAAACAATGGACAGTTTGCCAACTTGTATGCTGTGGCTGTAGCAGCCCGTTTTTAGTGAAATCAGAACAGTAGTTTTGGAACCATAAATCTAAGGTCAAAATATTTATTTTAATATTATTTTGAGGTCTACAGCATGATAGTATAATTGCATAAAAATTTCGTTAAGAAATTTTATCATTTGTATGCTTAATTTGTGAAAAAGGACTAAATCGCGTAAAGTTGGGTTCTATTAGCTAAAGGTGCCTAACAGCTATAGAGTTTTAAAGTGGAGGTCCTACCATTAATATGTTAGTGGATGATAATGACTTGGTAATTTTGTAATGTAACACCCCTATCCCGTAACCGTCGCCGGAATAGGTAAGGGGCATTACCGGACTTGTAACTCAGATCAGATCAGTAAAAATTTTGAACTTTTCAAAATACAATACAGTTCTATAATCATATATCCAATCATGCTTTAAAGCTCACATAACCATACACACATTCATTTAGGATTAGATTGAAAACATGTGAAAGATAGGGAGAACATTTGAGAAAATTTTTCAAGATAGGGACACACGGTCGTGTCCCTAGCCCGTGCATACCAACACGGTCGTGCTCCACTAGACACGCCCAATTCACTCAGACCGTGGCTAACACTGCCAAATCCCACACGGTTACTAGACACGCCCGTGTGTCCAGGCTGTGGCCAACACTGTCAATTACCACACGACTACCAGACACGCCCGTGTCTAGGCCGTGTGCAAAATTACCTAAAACATTTAAGGTGCAGGGGTTACACGGCTGAGTCACACGCCCGTGTGCTCTGCCCGTGTAGCACAAGGTAGGCTTGGTTTAAGCCATTCTTGCCACCCAAAATGGGTCAATTCCTACAAGCAAAACATAGCCATATAACCACAACATTTCATGCATAATTGACAACCATTTCAAAACATATAATGAACCATTTCTTAGCTAACCAATTCAAACATTATTCATCATCTAAGCATTTACCAAATATGCATCATTTCTTACCAAATCATTTATCAATTCAAAAGCTAATATGACTAACCACATAACATTGTAACACTCCACAATTTAACATATAAGAACATATCATAATAGTCATTCAAAATGGATTAGCCATATACAAACAAGCCATATCTCATAGCTTGAAAAGGGTACTCAAAACATACCACATTCATCAACAAAATAGCCATGTACATTCACCTATCAACTAGCTTATACATGCCATGACCATTTCATTTACAAAGATTCAAAAGTACCAAAAGCTTGATGGATAGTGTGATAGCAAGTCTCCGACTCGTCCGAAAATTGAGCTAGCTTCCGAATCTATAAAACAAGGGAAAAGTAAATGGAGTAAGCTTTAAAAGCTTAGTAAGCTCATATAACATAGAAATTAAACTTACCGAATCGATTAGATAGACACATAAATAATGCCAATTCAATTCATATACTCATGTCGCCTATTTCACAAGCAAACACTTGTTAGTCCATGTAATTTCATAACCATTCATGTATAAGATACAACATTCATGTATCATAAGCATAACTTCAATACTTATAACATGTAATTCATGTAAATCAATTCATATAATCCATGTAAATCTCATATAACATGTAATACATATATTTCTAGAACTTCATGTAATTCGTATCGGTAATTGCCCGTTGAACCTTTAAGAACATCGAGGGATACTCGGGTGATACACACACAGTGTATATACGTATAACCTGTAATCTGTCAATGCATCATATATGATCTTTCGAGCCTAAAACGGTAAGTCCGAAGGCTGAACATGTAATCCCGTAGGATGATCGGTAAGCCCGTAGGCTGAACTATAAGTCCGAAGATTGAACATGTAATCCCGAAGAATGAACATATAGCTCATGAGCTGTGGTGAGTCCACAACAAATGCAGGAGCTCGAACCACCCTGTAGCCCTAGTGACATGTCACTCGTATCCTACGACTTTCTACGGTTCAAACGGGACTCGGTACTTAGATCGTATTTGTGATCTTTAAACATTTCCATGTCATTTCATATATGTATAACCAATATGCAATTTAATCCAATAATCTCATACATCCACTTGACAATTAAGCAATAGTTATAAGCATATTCAAATTAAATTCTAATTATACGAACTTACCTCGGTTTAGTCAAATCTCGAGTCTATTCGTCTAACTTTCTCTTTCCCCGATCAAGTTCTAGGATTCGATTATTTGATCTATATTAATGCAAATTTAGCTATTTAATCACTAACATATTCAATTTAATCCAAAACATATATTTTGGCATATTTGTAATTTAGCCCCTATACTTTCAACTACTTTGCAATTTAGTCCTTTTAACACAAAATAGCAAATTACACAATAAGACCTTCAAATTATCAAAGCCAAATATTTCATATACCTCATTTCAACACATATATTTCATTTATTCACAATTCCAACCACAAAAATTCTACCTTTTTCAATTTAATCCTTAAAACTCATTTTCATCAAAAACTACTTTGTAAAACTTGTATATTTTCAAACAGCCATCAATAATTCACCAAAAATCATCAAAATAATCATGTATTCATCAATGGAACATTTTAAAACACAACCAATTTCAGAAATTGAGGTACGGGTCAGCTAGTATACGAAGCAACGATCTCAAAAACGTAAAAATCATTAAAAACGGAACAAAAACCGCACCTTAATTGATGAATCAAAGCTTGCCGAATTCAAAAGCTTAAAAAACCTATGTTTTTTTCATGAAATCGGTGGAAGAGAGTGAAAATTAAAGCCATTTTGTGTTTTTAATTAACTAAAATAACATATAAAATCAATTACTAATTTTACCCTTTAATAAAACCATTTTTATTTCATGTTATTATGGACATAAATGTCCACTACCATTTAAAATGGTAAAATAACCATTTAAGGACTCCTATTTCTAAAGCCATGATCAAATAAGCCATTTATGAAATAGAACTCCTATTTATCGCTTTAGGCGATTTAATCTTTTTATCGAATTAATCTATCAAACGATAAAATTTCTATACGAAACTTTCACACCATATATCTATCATGCTGTAAAACATATAAAAGCAGTTAAAATAATATTTTGACTCAGTTAAGTGGTCCCGAAACCACTCGTTCCAATTAAGGTCTAAAATGGGCTGTTACATTAAATTGAGCTAAACTTTAAGATTAATTAAGTAAATTAGTAAATAAATGATATATTAAGTAATACAAAGCCAAGTATCATCTTTTAGTCTCCATATTCAATTGAAAATTAGGTGTTAGAAAGCCATTGTTGAGCTTGATATTTGGCCAAGCTTACAAACTCAATTGGTAAGTGATTTTTGTCCTGTTTTTAATGATTTTTATGTTTTTGAGGTCGTTGTAACTTAATCTAGCTAGCCCAGGGACTAATTTGCAAAATTGTTAAAGATTTAGGGTTTTTCCATTGTTGAATATATATGTGTTTTGATGTTTGATGATAGAAAATGAATCCTTGTTGTTAGATAAACAACATTTGTTAAGTGATTTTTGATAAATTTGTCAAATAGGGAATAAATTGACAAAACTGAAAATTATGTGGTAAAATGTATGAATAAATGAAATATATGGGCTGCTATGGACCTAGGTGAAATTTGACTAGCATGGGTGTGAGTTAAATTGCATAAATTTGCATTTTTATCAGATAGGGGCTAAATTGTAAAGAAGTCAATGTTTAGGGGTAAAATGGTAATTTTACCATAATATGGAATTGGATTGAATTGAATAGAATGATATTTAAAATAGTCAAATTTGATTATATAGATCAAGAAAAGCAACCTTCAGATTTAAATCGGGGAAACGACAAAGTGGTAGACTAATCGATCAATTTCTTCTGTATTAATTTGAGGTAATTTCGTATGTTTAATAGGCATTAAATTATGTGCATTTAAATTCTTAATTGATATAATTGTGATAATACGACACTGCGAAAATTCTCAACGAGGCATCGACAAAGTATAGATCTTGGTTGAACCTTAGGAATAGATAGGATACAAATGAAAAGTCATTAGGGGTTACCGTGATTTATTTGATTTGGGTACTGGTCCTGTACGTCCTACCAGTGACTGAGTTTTCTGGCATGTGTTGCAGTTACTCGACAGCTTGTGTGAGCAGCACCGTGTAGCTACGTCTTGACCGTCAGCTTGTGTGAGCAAACCCTGTGATGGCTCGAGAGTGAGCATTTATATGAGATATGTGATAGAGGTGGTTTAACCACGTATATGGCACTTAGTGTGCGAGATACTCGAGTATCCGATATTATTCCAAATGGTTCAATGGGCAAAGATGATAGTACGAGGATATAAAAGTTGATATGGATCAGTTCAGGTACTCGTGATAAGTTCGACAAGTAAGTGACAGTTGATGAATTCATATGACAAGTAAGTGTTAGTTGATGAATTCATACATGAGTAATATGATTGAGTTAATGTGCAAATCTTAGATTTGAATGAAATTTACCTATATTTACTTATGTTTCTTTAAATTGTGAATGAATTGGTAAATTGTACTTATTAGCCATATGAGCTTACTAAGCTTCATAGCTTATTTTATTTTCTTTTTTTGTGTTTTATAGTGATTTGGAAGCTCGTTCGGATTAGAAATCATCGGAGATCTCATCACACTATCCAGTAGTTGTTTTAGTACTTTTGGACTCAATGTATTTTGGTTATATGGCATGTATAGGTCTTTTGGCTAATGAAGCCTATATGTTTTGATATGTGATTAGCCATGTGGTTTGGCTTAATTTGGTATATGTGTTGGTATGTATATATATGAGTAGTTGGCCTCATTTTGTATGAAGTTTGGTTGCCTTGAGTATGCCTAATGGTTGTCATGGAAATTCCTTGTTTGTGAATTGGTAATTTGGTATTTATTGGATGAATTAGTGAAGTGGTTTACATGATATGTTTTGGGCATTAAGGTGCATATATGTCTTTGATCATTTAGGTAACTTTTGGAAATGATTGGTATACTTTTGGATGGTCAATTGTGATGTTTGTTAGCACTCGGGTTAATGGTATTGAAATGGCATGTTTTAGGCTTGATTTTGGTTGGTTTAAAGGCCTATTTAGATTGTGGTTATATGCTTTTGAAGTGTGTAGGTTGGTACCAAAATTGGGTGAGAAATGTGGCTTAGAAAATAGCCTATTTTCGTCCACATGGGTAGAGATGTGACACATAGTCAAGTGACACAGCCACATGTCCCTTGTAGTTTTGAATGAAAGCAAGTCAGTGAGTTACATGGGCTAATCACATGGGCACGTGGTTGGCTGTGTGACACAAGTCAGAGAGTTACATGGGGTCAGACACAGTCTAGGACACGGCCATGTGATCCCATTTCCAATGTCCACACAACGTGTGACATGGGCGTGTCTTTTGGCCGTGTGAGACACAAGGCTAGCCACACGGGCGTGCGTCCCCTGTACTTTGAAATTTTCATAGTTTTCTCAAAATTTTCATAAGTTCTCGATTTAGTCCCGAATTGCATTTAATGATTGCTTTGGCCTCGAAGGCTCGTATTAGGGACTATATGATTAAGATTGAATAGTTTTTGTTTGGTATAAGAAATGAATGTGAAATGTATGATTAATTATGTGGTAAGTTCGGTAATGCTCCGTAACCCTATTCCAGTGACGGATACGGGTTAGGGGTGTTACAGTGGCAATTCACGATTTCGGGAATATGATTGAGTCAACAGTCAACACGTACCAGTTTCAGCCAACTCTACTTGTATCGGATAAATCTACCTAAAAAGAGGAGGAAATATATCTTGGGATATTGGTTTTATCTTAAAGAAAAAGAATTTAAAAAGAGGAAAAAGATCATGAGATAATGAGTTGATAACCACTTACCCAAAAGGAAGGGATTTTAAATAAAAAAGAATTTAAAAAGATAAAAGATAATCTTTGGTTGTTAGATTTACCCTAGTGAGAGCTTATAAATAAGCCAAAGGAGGAAACCCTAAAACACAACAAAAAGAGAAAAACAACATGGGAAGATCCTAAGGCAAGAGTAAGAAGGTTTAATGGAAAGAGGAAGTCATCCTCTCAGCTAACACAAGGCACTGTGCTGCTGAAGTGTGGACCAGCAGAAGCTATTCTCCCGACGTTCTTCCATTATTCCCATCGTGTTCTCTTGTTGATTGATTTGGTTGTAAACAATGGTGATGGTTTGGAATTTTATTTCCCATTATTTTGATGACACTTAATTGGTTTTAATTTTCATGGTATAAATCTGTAACAACCCAGTTTTAGCTAAATCGAAACAGTGGCTTCAGAACCACAAATATGAGGTTGTAAAATTATTTTAATATTATTTTTAGTGTTTATAGCATGTGATTAGATATGTGTGAAAGTTTCATGAAGAAATTTTACTAATTTAGTGTTTAATTCGGTAAAAAGGACTAAATCGCGTAAAGCGTAAAATATGAGTTCTATGAGTTAAATGAACCAAATTACTATGGAAATGAAAAGAATGGATACTTTCATGGTAAATAAACCATTAATAGAATTAGTGGACAACTTTGTACATAGTTTATATGAGTTTTTAATGTTTAATTAAAGGTTAAAAATGTAATTTGGTTATTAAGGTTAATTACATAAAACCAAAACCATATTTTTGTGTTATCGTCATCCTTAACCTATTTTCACAAGCAAGAATAGCCATTTTTAGGGCTAGACATTCGAACAAGCTTTCATTGTCAATTAAGGTACGATTTTTGTCTCTTTTTTTATGATTTCTTTGTTTTTGAGCTCGTTGTAGCTTAATCTAGCTAGCCAATACCTTCGTTTTTAAATCTGCTGAAGATTATGAAAGTTTCCATTGATGAATAAAATCTATTTTGAATTTTCTTGATAGATTATGAATATTTTTGTGAAATATACAAGTTTTGTTAAGTGATTTTGTGTAAAAATCTAATTTGGGGATTAAATTCTGAAATGTGGAAACTTTGTGGTTAAATGTGTGAAAAGAGAAAAATATGGGCTACTAAGGACTTACATGAAATTCGGCCAAGCATGGGTCTAGTTGAATTGTGTGAATTTTGTGTATTTGTGAAATAGGGACTAAATTGATTAAATGTTAAAGTTTAGGGAAAATGTGTAAAATAGCCCTAATGTGTGTTATGGGTTAAATTGAATGAAAATGTGATTGAATGAGTTGAATTTAATATTATATAGATCAAGAAAAGAGGAAACCGGACTTAGATCGAGGCAAGAACAAATTACTCGACTAATCAACTAGTTTCGTCATTTTTACGTCCGAGGTAAGTTCGTATGTAATACCTATCATTATTACAATGTTTATATACTCTGAAATGAACTGAAATGTGAGTGTGAAATTATAAGTGTGTTCGATGATGATACGGTGATGTGTGGCACTAAGTGTTCGAGAATGAAATAGCTTCGAATAAATGCGATGGCACTAAGTGTGCGATATTGTTTTAGCTTCGGCTATTCATTTGGCACTAAGTGTGTGAGTTTATTGAATATTTAAAGTTTTCGAATGATTTAATGTATTGAGCAAAGAGATGATAAGTTGAAAGATAAATACGAGGAAGTACAGGTTCGTACTAAACCTATGTGGTTGTTGGTATTATGTGTATGAAATTTGATGGAATTGTATGGAAACGAGTAATGATCTTGAATAAAAAGGAAAGTGAGTAATGTGATATGATATACCAAGCTAAGTGTTGAGTAATGCATGGAAAGGTTTGAGTAATTACAGGTGTTTGACTATGAATGTTGATCGTGATCTGATGAAGTAATAAAATGATCGTACCTAAAAGTTTAACTATTATCACGATAAAAGGCAAGCGCACCTATCGAATAGTAGTATAGCTAGTGGCAAGACTGGAATATCAAATCCAAGGAACTAAAAGTACTAGTAATGACTTTCTCCCTATTATCTAATCTAAAAATAAAAAGGTGGTTTGTGTAAACTAATTAACGCTAAGCTAAACTAAGGATGCGACAAAGAGTAAATTGGGAAATTGCTTTGGGAAAATTGATTGATGAGGGCAATACCTAAAGAAGAATCCACCTAGACTTCACTTGTTATCTAACTCTTAACTAGACGATTTCTTCATTCGACTTGATCCGTAGAGATCCCTAAATTATGTTAATACCTCCGTCGAGGATAAGAACAACTAATCCTAGGTTGATTAATTGAAATCTCTTTCTAATTAAAACCCCTAGTCTTGCATTAACTCGATCTATGGCTCCCCATATTAGATTTGACTCTAATTCGGTAGATTTTTGTCGTCTTATGTCTAGGATTGAGATCAACTCTGCTTAATTGTGTTGGATCTACTCCTATACAGGGACTTTTGCTCCTCTGTATAAGCACATTCGACTTAAATTAATATCCCAGAAATATCAATTCAAGAGTTAAAAACACAATTAAGAACAAGTCAAATATTTATCATATAGTTCAGATAACCATAACAAGATTCGTTTTAGGTTTCATCCCCCTTAGATATTTGGGGTTTTAGCATAATTATAAAAAGAAACATCTCAGAATAAAGAAAATAACAAAACATAAAAAAACCCAAAACTCCTAAAAGGATAGAAGGGAGATCCTCTATCTTGATGTAGATCCTGGCTTCTAAGATGGATCAATCGACTTTCCTTCGAGTAATTCCCTACCTCTAGCTCTCTGTCTTGGCAGAAGGACTGAGTTGGTATTGTCTTGTACCATCCCCTCTACTGTACACCCTTGTAGTTGCCTCCTAGGGTCTTTATATAAAGTTTAGAATGTCTTTTTTAGCCCCTAAGTAGCCTTTTCCAAGTGAAATTGAACTTCTTCACGATAGGGACACACACGTGTGCCACGCCCGTGTGATTCGATGTGGAGGCCGTGCTCAGGCCTGTTAAAGTGGCACGACCGTGTGACATACCCATGTGACGAACTTTCAGGCCGTGTTGATTATTGATTTGGGCCTAATTTGCCCGTTTTTGGCCTGTTCCTTGCTCTTTTCTCTTCCTTATGCTCACCTAAGTATAAAACATGAATAAAAGGATTAAGAGCACCAAATTTCACAAATTCAATGATAATTTATCCAGAAATTAGGCTAAGTATAAGGTAAAAATATGTATAATTTACGGTTTATCAAATACCCCCACACTTAAGCCTTTGCTTGTCCTCAAGCAAAATCTCAATTCACAGCTAAAAATCATTCTTCTCAACTTATAATCCTTATCAATAATGTTTCAAACTAATCCACAAGTAAATCATACAATGAAAATTCAACCACAAGAAAATCAAAGTCTCAAACAATCTAAGTAGAGAATTTTATCATAGAAACATAGGTTTCCTCCCTTCTTCTAAGTAATTACCTTGAACTCAAAATCAACAAGAGTTGACATCCTTACTAAAGATTCACTCTATCCACTCGAAGTGTTTAGGGTTTAGAAATTAAGCACTCATTAGTCAACCTGAAAAGTTATTACCATAAGCTTGCAGGAAAATCAAATCTCCGCCACTATATATTGACATGATACGTCGATCAAAAGGTCTTTCAAGGGTTGTAACGTGGCCTTGGTTAGGGGTGTGTCACAAGCTGAAAAAGATGGTTAGAATCGACATTAAATTGAAAAATTATGTAACTAGAAAAATCTCTATCACTGAAACATATTCCTAGAATAAAGCCCTTTTGGATGACATCATTTAAGAACAAGAGCTCAAAAATTACGTGGAAATATGCAAAACATTGAATTACAACTGGAATATACATAGGTTTTTTTTTAAGAACAAATCAATTAACAACAAATTGAATATTTATAAACTTTACAAACTGAAAAGGAGAACAAAACTAGATAATTATTCAACTCAAATCTCGACAAAAATAGGGATCGAAATAATTGAAGGGAATTCAACAAAAAATGGGTTATAGGTTAATATTGAAGGTAAGTCAAGGAATAGTTTGTTAGGCTCAATGGGGTTCACTAAGGGTTAATTTATGGAGGTAGGCTTTTATGGAGCAAGTAGGTTAAATCCTAAGTGCCTTTATCATTTCGATATATCAAATCAATGATGTGGTCTTGACATGTATAATTGAAGCAAGTTCTAGAATAAAAAATCAGTATTGACTCACTCAAAGCAACAATAAAAGTGAGCACGAAAGGATGTATGCTCAAAAGGCTCAAAAATCTCACCAGAATTATGGCTTTTGATGTCAATCCTGCGAATTTAAAATTTCAAGATAACACTTAAAATTGGGGAAAACAACCTAGAAAAATTTAAATTCTAAAAAATTTCAACTTATCATGCTTGATTCTCTAATATCTTAAAGTTTGAATAATCAAAGCATAAGTATGTATGTCTTAATTCTCAACATATCAATAAAAATCATAAATCAATCAGAATTCATTTTAATAGGGGATTGAGAATAATGCAGAGAGTGAAAGTGAAAATTCAAAATTTTCAGGGGTTCAAGGATAATATAAAGAATGAAAGTGAACTCCCCCCCATACTTAAGATGTACATTGTCCTCAATGTACAAAGATAAAGCTAGTAGTAATTAAATCATAAGATAGGGAGAGAAGTGAAACTCCCTGAATATTGGATGAATTCCTTGAGTAGTTAAAGCTGAATTGGAGAAAGGGCTATTTGAAGTTCATGATTCTAGGTGACTGAAGAGAATAGCACAACTGTGTGTAAAATTCAGGTATTACTTGATAAAAATTGAAGTGAAAAAATAAAAGGAAAAAAAGGGAGGAATATAAAATAAAGAAAATGAAAATTGAAATTAATTAATAGGGATTTAGTCTCACGGCCGTGGCGCAAGCCCGTGTGCCCTTGGGTTGGCCCGTGTGTTTCGTGGACTTTTTGGTGTGACCACGGTTGGTCAGCACGGGCGTGTCCTATGCCTGTGTTGATTTCTTAGTTTTGTCCACGGTTTATTAGCACGGGCATGCTAGGATACACGGCCATATAACATGGTCATGTCTTCTAGTGTTCGCTTCTCCAACGGCCATGTCCGGGCTCACACGCCTGTGTTTGAATTGACAGGTTTAGCCACGGCAGTATCGCACGGCCGTGTTCCTAACCGTGGGGTGCCCACGGCTTTAGGCACACCCGTAGGCATGGCCGTGTGGCTTGGAAAACCTGCATTCAAAGGGTTAGTTGATGGATCAGAGAGCTTAAATAAAAGAACTTTACTATGTCAGTGCTGGGGTTACCTCCCGAGAAGCGCTTGTTTATAGTCTAAGCTCGACTTTTCTCAAGCTTGTTTGGTCACGGTGGTTTGAAGAGTTGAAACTCTTCTATCCTGCTTTCAATTTTATTATCAACATAAGGTTTGAGTCGAGTATGATTTACCTTAAAAGTGCCGAGTGTCTTGTGTGTTATCTCGACTATACCATAAGGAAAGATTTTCATTACCGTGAAGGGAGGTATGTCACCTGTATGAAGTTTTGCATTTGAAATTCGAGGATCTGTCTCCTCTAAGAATACCTTATCCCCTACCTTAAATTGATTCATTTTTACCTTAGGGTCATCATTGTGATGCTCTGTTTCAGTGTTGCATATTTTGGGTTTCTCTTGGCGGTAGTTCAATCACTCATCTAGTTCCTCAATCTAGAGCATTTGTTTTTTATGTACGTTTCCCTTGGATGGACTTGTCTGTGGTTGGGTCGCCCTTATGTGAAGTGTATCTTGCAAAGAAGGTTGGACGGTGAGATCATTCTTATTACAAGGACTTGTAACAATATTTTTATCATCAATAATCTTATTCGAGTTTCGGGCTTGTAAAGTAATTTTGTCAGCACCTACACGAAGTGTAAGCTTGCCTGTGCCTACATCAATTATGGTTCTAGCAGTTGCTAAAAAGGGTCGCCCTAAGATTAGGGGTACATTGCTAGCCTCATCTATGTCTAGAACAACAAAGTCGACTGGAAATATAAATTTATCAATTTTGACAAGCACATCTTCGATTATACCCTTAGGAAATCTAATGGTTTTATTAGCTAATTGGATGCTCATCTTAGTTTGTTTAGGTTTCCTAAGACCTAGTTGTTTAAACAATTTATATGGCATTACATTAATACTAGCCCCTAAATCAGCTAAAGCATTTTTGATATCGAAATACCAAGTAAACAAGGAATTGTAAAACTCATTGGATCTTTTAGTTTGTTGGGTAGCTTGTTCTACAAAATTGCTGAGCACACTGCATTTAATTCCACATAAGATGTCTCATCTAGCTTTCGTTTGTTCGCCAAGAGTTCTCTTAAAAACTTAACAGCGTTTGGCATCTGCGAAAGAGCTTCAATAAATGGTAAGTTAATATGTAATTTCTTTAAGAGTTTAAGGAGTTTACCGAATTGCTCGTCTGTGTGGTCTTTCTTTAGCGCATTTGGGTATGGGACACGAGGCTTATACTCTTTGACAACTGGTTCTTTGTAACTTACCTCGTCTTTACTTTTACATACTTACCTCAGTTTCCTTACTTGGCTCTGGGTGGTTTTTGGCTATCCCTTCATCATCTATTGTATCTACGGCATTAAGTTTCTCCTTAGGGTTAGTCTCAGTGTTGCTTCGTAACCCACCTTGTGGTCTTTCAGAAATTAGCTTAGCGAGCTGGCCTATTTGAGTTTCGAGTCCTTGAAAAGATGTTTGTTGGTTCTTAAGTGCCGTTTTGGTGTTTTGGAAATGGGTTTCTGACACGGTGATAAATTTTGTGAGCATCTCCTCAAGGTTCGACTTTTTCTCTTGTTGGAACGGTGGTTGTTGAAATCCCAGAGGGGGTGGTTGCCTTTGACTTCCTTGTCCTCCCCATGAGAAATTTGGGTGGTTCCTCCAACCTGCATTATAAGTATTACTATAAGGGTTATTGTGGGATCTAGAATTATTACCCATATAGTTGGCTTGCTCGTTTTCCATGCCATATCCATAGTAGGGATTTTCAGAATAGCCCATGTTTCCTTGAATTGAGTCACACTGCATCACTGGATGTACCTGCATGGAACCAACAAAATTATCAATCTTTTTATTTAGAAGTTCTACCTGATTAGAAAGCATGGTGACTGCATCAATATTGAAAACTCCGGCAGCTTTCTGTGGCTTTGTTCTCATGACTTGCCACTAATAGTTATTCAGTGACATCTCTTCTATAAATTCGTAAGCTGCTTCTAGTGTCTTGTTATTGATTGTTCCACCAGCGGCTGCATCAATCATCTGCCTCGTTGAGGGGTTCAAACCAGTGTGAAAGGTTTGAACTTGTAACCAAAGAGGTAAACCATGGTGAGGGCACCTTCTCAATAGATCCTTTTATCTCTCCCAGGCATCATAAAGTGTTTCTAAATCCATCTGCACAAAAGAAGAGATATCATTCCTTAATTTAGCCATTTTAGTCGGCGGAAAATATTTAAGTAAAAATTTTCCGGTTATTTGTTCCCATATAGTGATAGACCCTCGTGGTAAAGAATTTAACCACTGTTTAGCTTTATTCCTCAAAGAGAATGGGAATAGTCGCAGACTAATGGCATCATCAGAAACGCCATTTATTTTAAATGTGTCGCATAATTCCAAAAAATTGGCTAAATGAGCGTTAGGATCTTCATCCTGCAAACCATCAAACTGAAGAAACTGTTGTATCATCTGAATAGTGTTAGGTTTCAGTTCAAAATTATTTGCCGCAATAGTAGGCCTAACTATACTAGATTCAGTACCAGCCAAATTAGGTTTAGCATAATCATACATAGTGGTCGGAACAGGATTTTGCTCAATAGGATTTACGGCTACCACAGGCGGTAGCTGATTATCGTGATTTGCCTCCATCTCTTCAGTAGGTTCAGGTTCTTTCTTGACTTTGTTTTGGATATTGCAAGCTTCTTCTTATCTCTCTGCGAGTTCAACGAACTGTAGCTTCTAAATCGTCGTCAAACAATAATAGTCCTTCTGGGTTTCTTCTAGTCATAAACTAGGGATACCTAGAAGGGAAAGGTAAATAGAAAATTAAAAACCTAAAATAAAAAAAAACAGAAAATAATTTGCAATAAAAATAAAGAATGGCTAAAGTAATAGGAATCGAGTGTTCCTAATATTTCAGTTCCCCGGTAACGGCACCAAAAACTTGATCATGATCTGATGAAGTAATACAATGATCGTACCTAAAAGTCTAACTATTATCACGATAAAAGGTAAGCACACCTATCGAATAGTAGTATAGCTAGTGGCAAGACCGGAATATCAAATCCAAGGAACTAAAAGTACTAGTAATGACTTTCTCCCTATTATCTAGCCTAAAAATAAAGAGGTGGTTTGTGTAAACTAATTAACGCTAAACTAAACTAAGGATGCGACAAAGAGTAAATTGGGAAATTGCTTTGGGAAAATTGATTGAGGAGGGCAATACCTAAGGAAGAATCCACCTAGACTTCACTTGTTATCGGTTTAGTCTCGAACCACTTCTAAGCATGTTTTAAGGTCTCGTAGACCTTCATAAGGGACAATGTCCATGTGAATGAATGTTATTTGATAATGAATGAGTATTAAATGTTGAATGCTTGTTAAATGTTAAGTTTCAATCGATAATACCTCGTAACCCTAGTCCGATGATGGATATGGGTTAGGTGTGTTACAAAATCTGATTATCTTGCTTCTCATTCAATTGTTTAAGTGCAATCCTTAGAAATAGATGATGGTCTATTATACTTATTAAGTTAATTTAATACAGAAGGGTTAGATCAATTTAACTAATATTGGATGGCATGAGCAAGCATTCGAATGATGCTTGTATCATACAAAAAGAGTTACATAGGCTGCTGTATTAAGACCCTGTATAAGCAGTGACAGTAACTTGAGGTTTTTCCCTCGAAAGAGACAAACCACTTTAGGAATTTTCTACACAGTAAGTTAATTAAGATTTTACCATAGCATTATCGACATGAAGGTTGGTTCTGAATAATTCCAACCTACCACATAAATATCGTAGACACTATATCTTTATTCATTGTCAAAGTGTCTTTGCCACAACATATATGGTAGTTATTTATTTATAAAATATTTGCATATCACTCTCATATTTCCATTACATTCCTACTATCTCCATTGCCATAGCATTTCCAGTTATTTACTAATTCCATATATTACTCATCATTGCATATTTGCCTTAGTTTTGCCATAACATTTCATTTAATCGTTTTGCCGTAGCATTAATTTGACTTTATTAAAATAACTTAACCAACTTTGTGCCTCAATCCGATCCTCGTGGGAACGATACTCAGTCATCACTTTATTACTTGAACCGATGTGTATACTTGCACAAAAATTGCATATCATTTTATACGCGACCCTAATCTATCATGTTATGTGTTAGAAAAATGTGACTATTTTTGTAACACCCTTAATCCATCTCCGTTGCCAAATTAGGGTTATAGAGCATTACAATAAAATTCAGAATATTTAACTTCAAAATGAAACTATTATTTAGATTAAATACTAACATTCAAACATACATTACATTTATAGCATAAATATACTTACAGGCCTTAAATTGAGCTTACGAGACCCCAAAAATATTTTGGGAGCAATCTAGGATCAATTTGAAATGAAACAAAAAATTTTGGAAAAACATGAAAAATTTGAAAACAGAGTTTACATGACCATGTAACATAGCGTAGACCGTTTGTGCATTCAATGTTGGGTTATATGGTCGTGTCGTAGGTCGTGTGCCAGACCGTGTTACATACTGACTTGGGACATACGACAGTGTCGCATGCCATGTCTTAGACCGTATGAAACCTATACTTTAAACAATAATGGCACACGACTATGTGGGGTGGCCGTGTGTGGCACTTGGCTGTATGACAACTCGTGTCCCAGGTCATGTGCTCCTATTTGTACCTTCAAATTCAAGTTTACCAAAAAATGCTTACATGGACATCAAACAACCTAATTTTTGTAAATTAAACCTATTCAAAATACAATTAACCAAGCTCAAAACATGTCAAAATATCCATCCTAAGTGCCTAACCAATGTGCCCTCATTGACACCACAATTCAATACCCAAACCAAAGTCACATTTTAAATCAAAGTGATTGCATTCAAAGTATTCAAACATCTTTAATAACTCATACCAAAACCACCATTCCTTTCAATCCATAACACAGATGGCAACATTCAAACACTTTCATAAAACTTATACCAAATATACCAAACAATTTTCAAAACATATATATACCAAACCAAAAACATATTCACATGTACTAAAACCTATCCAAAGACAAGCATCATTTAAGTTTATCACAAGTAACAAGTAACCAACATAATTACAATTCATATAAAAACCCATTTTTAGCTAAATTAGAACAGTGGTTTCAGAACCACAAATTTGAGGTCGAAAAATTATTTTATTATTATTTATTGTGTTTAGAGCATGAAAGCATGAATGTGCGAAAGTTTTGTGAAATAATTTTATCGTTTGAATGCTTAATTCGGTAAAAAGGATTAAATCGCATAAAGTGTAAAAGTGATGTTCTAATAATTTAAAGTGCTTAATAGCTATGAAATATTAAATTAAAGGTCCTTAAATGGTAAATATACGATTTGAAAGGTGAGTGGACATTAAAGGACATGTTTCAAGTAATTTTAAATGTTTATAACAAAGGTTAAAATGGTAAATCATGAAATAAGGTTAATTAAAATAAAACAAATAAACGTTTAATGTTATCATCTTTTTTATTGCTGAAAATTAAGAGAAGAAGAAGCCATGAACAAAGCTTCAAGAGTTCGGCCATTACATGTTCTAATTGTAAGTCCATTTTTGCTTGGTTTTTGATGGTTTCTATGCTTTTGTGATCGTTGCAACTAGTTCTAGCTAGCCCAGAGACTATTTTACAAAATTGTTGAATGTTTTGAGAGTTTCCATTGATGAATATATGTGTTCTTTGATGTTTTATGATGGATTATGAATAATTGATGTTAGTTATATAAGTTTTGTTAAGTGATTTTGAGTAAAAATGCAAAATAGGGATTTATTTGTGAAAAAATAAAAATGTGTAGTTAAATGTGTGAAAAATAGGTAAATATGGGCTGCTAGGGGTATAATAGTAATTTGGGAAGCATGGGTATTAAAGCAATTTCATGAATTTTTGATTTTGTGAAATAAGGACTAAATTGTAAAAAATGTGAAAGTTTAGAGGCAAATATGTAAAATTACTTTAATGTGAATTTTGGACTAAATTGAATAAAAAGGTGATTGAATAAGCTCAATTTGATTTATATAGATCAAGAAAGGAAGAATTCAGACTTAGATCGAGGAAAAAAGTAAAGTAATTAAATAGTCGGTTCGTTGCATCGTTTCCATATATGAAGTAAGTTCGTATGTTAATAAATATTGTTATATTTGTGTTATAAATGCATTATTATTGAATTGAATTGTGAAATTGGTTGGATATGAGTTTACGGACGTAATCGACAAAGATACAACAGTTGAAAGTCCCATACGAACCTTAGGAATAGTTTAGGATACAAATGTCATGACATAAGGATTTATTGAGATGATGTGATCCGGGTGCTTGTCTCGTACGTCCTACCGGTGGCTGGGTTCCGGCATGTGTTGCGGTTCCTGACAGCTTGTGTGAGTAGCACCGTGTAGCTACGTCTTGGCTGACAGCTTGTGTGAGTAGGCCCGTTGTTAGCTCGAGAGCGAGCATATATGTGATATGAGATAGCTTCGGCTCTATATATGAGGCACTTAGGTACGATATGTTTCCCGAGTATCCTTTAGTGATTCCGAATGGTTCTGTAACACCTCTTACCTGTATTCAATACCGGAACAAGGTACGAGGCATTATCGGACTTATCACACAAATAAACATACAATTCCGAGACATAAATTTTTGTCCAAATTAAAAACCATTCCCATTCAATCATATCGTCCCTAAAATGAGGCTACGATGCCCAAAACATACATTGGAAGCAGTTCGGGACTAAATCGAGAACTTTAGAAATTTTTACGAAACTTAGAAAATTTTTCACTATACAAAGGTCACACGCCAGTCTGGTTATGGGACACGCCCATGTGGGCAAGCCGTGTGGTCACATATGCCTGTGTCCCTACCCCGTGTAACTCTCTATTTATGACATCATCAACATTTGAAGGTTACACAGCCAAGTCACACACCTGTGTGGTCAATTTAATTTTCATAATTTTTCATAAAATAGGTGCAGACTTCAGACGCCCTGGGCACGCGCCTATGTTCTAGGCCGTGTCATCCACACGGCTAAGACACGCTCCCGTGTCTTTACTCGTGTGTTCCATATTGTGTATACTATTTCTCAAAATTTAGGTGCAAGGGACACGTGGCCTAAACACATGCCCATGGGGCAGACAGTGTATCATACAAAGCCTAGACACACATCCGTGTGGACAAAAACAAGGCTATTTTCCAAGCCAATTGCCACCCTGTTACAAAAACACACTCATTCCAATTCAAGGCACATATCATAAAATACTTAAGCAACCATAATGTCCACACACAAGACATTAACACATCATTCTCATGCTTTATCTATCATACTCAAACAATCACATACTCATCAACCAAAATCATGCAAATTACTACATCTATGAAATGCATCATCATATGATTAAACTTGTAATCAACATTTAGCCAATTTCCAATGGCCTTATACAAAATAATCACTTAACCAAGATAAGCCAACACCATTGGCCCAATCAACTATGACATATATACAAAATAACCAAGTCACTATACATGCCATACTTTTAAAATGCTAAAGTCACCAATACCCAAAATAAAGCCTTGATAGTGTGATGCGAACTCCAACGTTTCCCGATCCTCGAGTTAGCTTGGTGACACTATAAAACAAGAGAAAGAAAAGAGGGGTAAGCTATATAGCTTAGTACGTTCATATGCAAATAATAGACATCATATTTATAACTTTATATTACAAAATCCATAATGGAAATTGGTGTAAGCATTACTAAACTCTCATAGTCATTTCTTACCTATTCATAACCTTACCATAAGAGTATTGCTAAACATCATTTATTAACTCATCGTTTTTCTTGGGAGTCATACATATATTGTACAATACCATATCCCAAATATGGTCTTACATGTCATTCAATATTAATGCCATTAGCCCACCTATGGTCTTACACGAAAACTCATATCGATGCCATGTCCCAAACAAGGTCTTACACAAAATCTCATACCGACGCCATGTCCCAGATATGGTCTTACACGTACTACAATACCGATGCCATATACCAGATATGATCTTACACGGAATCCCATCTTGTTAACCTCAATGTTATGACCCTTGTATCCTGTGATGTTCCTAGGGTTCGTACTGGACTTCCTCAATTATCGAATTATCGTCGAACTCGTTCATACAATTAAACTTATTCACATGGTCAATTATAAAATTTAAGCAACATTAAAGTATTTAAACATAAATTAACGATGCATTATTTACACATAAACTTACCTCAGTACAAATGTAATAGAATTTGACCTAATCGTCAAATACCTTGTTCTTCCCCCGATTTAGGTCCTCGTCTTTCTTGATCTATAATAAAAATATAGCTAATTTAATTATCACATTACTCAATTTAGTCCAAAAATCATATTATGGAAAAATTACATTTTTGCCCTTAACTTTTCACTTATTTACACTTTAGTCCCTAAGCTCGTAAAATGAAACATGTTCATTTTTCTCAAAAACCAAGACTAGCCGAACCTTACTCATGCCTATAGCGGCCCACATTTTTCATTTATTCACATATTTCGACACACATTTTACAACTTTTGCATTTAGGTCCTTTTTTGACATTTTCACCGAAAATCACCTAGCAAAAGTCGTTTATCACATAACTAACATTCATATTCTACCATTAGACATAAAAATACATGCATGTCTAACATGGGTATAATTTTACACTTGAACCCTACTTCAAAATAATGGTAGAAATAGGTGAATTGGGTGATAACGACTTCAAAAACATAAAGAGCATTAAAAATGGGGCTAGGATGCAATCAAGCTTGAAAGTTGAAGAAACCCTAGCTATGGTGAGCACTAAATTTTTGGCTAAGGCTTGACGAAGATGGGCAAATTTTGACTTTATTTTCCCTTTTTATTCTTTTATTAACCAAATGACTAAAATGCCATTTTTGCCTTTCTTTGAAATTTTACCCTTCTATGTCCATTTTTGTCCATCATGAGATAGAATGGTCTAATTACTAAATAAGGACTTCTAATTTATAAATTCATTTCAATTAAGCACCCAAAGCTTCTAAAACACATATTTTGCACTTCTTACAATTTTGTCCTACTAGTCAAATTTGACCTTCTATCGATAAAATTTCTTAACGGAACTTTCACACATGCATTCAGTCATACTATAAACCTTAAAACTTTATCATAATAAAATTTTATACTTCGAATTTGTGGTCCCAAAACCATTGTTTCGTCTCGGCCCTAAATTGGGTTATTACAGGTTCAACGGGGATAATCGAGACAATGATGAAAGTAAGATCGATTTAAGTGACACAGGTACATATGGAACCTATATGAGAATCGAATTGAGGTAATTTATGGATTCCATGATTATTCATGAATTAAACATGAGAAAGGTTTGTGGCACAAAATGGTTGATACTTTATTATGCTCATTTGGTTGATTTGTGTTTATTTGATATGTTAAGTTTATTATCATACGAGCTTACTAAGCTGTAAAGCTTACTTCATTTTATTTCCTATGTTTTATAGTGTTTTGAAGCTAGTTCAGATCCGGGGATCTTCAGATACTTCATTGCACTATCAGACATCTATTTTGTTACTTTTGAACTTGTTTATATGGTAATATGGCATGTATCAACTATGTGGTTATTTTGGTATGTTTTGGTTATGAATGTTAGCCATAAGAATTGGCTTGTATATGTAAGGTATTTGGTTTGGTTTATAGCCAAATGAGATGGCTTATTTTGGTTGTTATGATTGGGTAAATGTTTAAGTTAATGGCATGTTGATATATCGTGTATGATTGCTTTGGTAATGCTTGGTTGTGGATTAGTAAGGAGATGGCTAAATGGTGGAATTATGGGACATATTTTGTATGTGAATTATAGCTAGAAAAGCATGTTAATTTGGTATGTGTTTGAATAGGTAAATGGTATTAAATTGAATAATGAAATGGTTGGAATGGATAAGGCATGATTTTTGTATTGGATGATATTGTTTGGCTGCCTATTTGTGTCTTGAAATGGTACCATTTGAATTGTTGAAGGTGTGTGCAAGTTGGGTGGCAAAATGGCTTGGTAAATAGCCTATTTGTCCATACAGGAAGAGACACGGGCATGTGTCTCAGCTGTGTGTGACACATAGTCATGGTACACGGCTGTATGTCCCTTGAAGCATTTAATAGAAACAAGTTAATGAGTTACACAGCCTAGACACATGGGCGTGTTGTCATCCGTGTGACACAAGTCAGAGAGTTACACGGGGTAGGACACGGTTTGGGACATGGCCATGTACTCCCATTTCGATTATCCGCACGGCCTGCGACACGGACGTGTCTTGTAGCCATGTGAGACACACAACCTGTTCACACGGGTGTGTGTCCCCTATTTTAAGTAAAAATTTTCTAAGTTTCTTAAAGTTTTCCTGAGTTATTGGTTTAGTCCCGAACCAACCCTATTGCATGTTTAAGGCCTCATAGGCCCTTATAAAGGACAATGTGAATGAATGTGAATTAGATATGCTTATGCATAAAGATGTATAATAAATGAATGTGTATTTGTACTGTAAGTTTAGTAATGCCTCTTAACCCTATTCTGGTGATGGATACGGGTTAAGGGTGTTACAATTCACCTATTAAATGCCATTTATAACCTTATACCAAAGTAACCAAAACTACCATAATGATGATTGGATAATGTGATTGTGCTCCGAAAAAATTCCAAGCGATCGAGCTTTTCAATGATCTACAAAGAAAGAAAACAACAGACGTAAGCAAATCAATGCTTTGTAAGCTCGTATATAATGGAAACTGAACTTACTGAATTTGAATCATTTTATACATTTCATGCAGAATCTCATCAACAAGCTAATGAATTCATTCATTTCCTATACACACAACAAATCTCACAAATTAGTGAGTGCACATATATACATGGAACTTGAGCATACTATAGCAAAAACATTCAAATAGAATATTTACCCATCAATTCATCCAAATCATATTCAAGTGGTAAATCACATTTCATTTTATGACACGATGTTCAATTTCTCCTTTCAGTGATTGATTCCATATAGCTAATGCATATATTCTTTTCATTTTACACAAATAAGAACTTAAAACATATCATACCATATAATGTTCATAAATAGCAAATACAATTTAATTACCCCTCTCAATCTATAATCTGTAACACATTCCATTCAGATCTTGTACCATATAACCATTTCATAAGTGTTCCTTACATAAGTAAATTTACAAATATAGCTATTTCAAGTATTAACCTTATCCCAACATGATTCAACAATTTCCAAGTCATTAAACATTGAAACATACATATATTTAGAATTTGTAATCTGCTTACTCCAATAAAACAATTTCGTATCAAGTAGCCCTTTTTTTTATAGATCTTTGTAAAAGTATTCAATGCATAAGTCCAGAAACACATAATGCTCATAAGAGTTAATCAAATACAAAATAAATGTGTCAGGTTACTGATCCGGGCTAAACCAATTACAACACAGATAAACTAGCTTGGCTAGAGTTAGGTAGACATGTAAAATGACAATGGATTACCAGTCCAGGCTAAATCTGAGTCACAGGTAAATTCGAGTCCGCAACACATGCAGGTACTCGGTCCAAATCAAAAATTCAAATAGAAATCTCATGTATGAAACTTTTACTCGATCCATCAAAATTGTTCCAGAGATTTATTTTATTCCACATAGATTAATTTCATTTCAACAAAAATATATATGTATCAATAATCACAATTAATATTGAATTATAATAATGGATATCAATATGAACGTACTTGTACTCAAAACGAATTTTAACACGAACTGACTATTATACCACTACTTTGACCTTTTTTGCGATTTATGTCCGTTTGAGTTATTTCTTGATCTAGATAAATATTTTTATTCAATTAATCCCATTCCAGCACTTAAAATAATTAATTCAAGCATATAAATCTTATCCATGTGAATTTACTAAATTACCCTGATATTTTAACCTTTATGCAATTTTGTTCAAAATCCCAAAATTCACAAATTATCCACATTTAATCAAAATACCAGCTAGCTGAATTTCATATGATTTATAAACAGCCCATATCTATTATCATTTCCCAATATTTATATGAAGTTTTACTATTTTAACAAACTAATCCTTAAACATTAAAATCATTAGAAATCACTTAACAAAATAAGTTTATTTATCAACCAAGCTTAATATTCTATCAAATAATTTCACAATCACTTAAAATTCATTCATGGTAAGTCCCTAAACTTTTAAAAATTTTACGAATTGACCCCTGCGTTAGCAAATCACAAAAAACGGGTGAAAAATAGACATACATGCATGGATTCTAGCTAAACCGAAGCTTCACAGTCTTCAATGGTGTTTTCTTTTCTTTTCTATTTTCGGTGGCTCAAGGTTAGAGAAGATGATAGTTTGTTTATTATTATTATTTTCTTTAACTTATGCTTATTTTTAACTTAATTACTATATTACCCTTAATGATTTCATTCAACTAACAAATTTCCTAGCCTTTAACCATACATTTATATCACCAAAGGTATATTTGCCTTCTAAATCCATTCACTTATAACAACTAAACCATGTAATCCACAAAATTTCATAGTGATTAGGTTTTACATCTTTTACGATTTAGTCTTTTTTAATTAATTAACTATCCAAACATTAAAATTTTTGAACCAAACCTTCACATACCAAAAATAATAGCCCCGTAAAATATTTACAACCTTAATTTATAGAAACGAGGTTCTGATACCTCATTTTTTAAAACTACTTGACTTTAGGGGACTACCACTTAAACTTAATTATTTGTTCAATTAACAAAAACCATTAAATCAAATTTAGACGTATTTCTATATTTGACTCGTAAATATTAAATAATTATATTTACGAACTCATTCATCAAGTTTTTGGCCCCAAAATTACCGTTTTCGACACCACTAAAAAATGAGTTGTTACAAATTTATCATTGAAAGTTTAATCCTTTATAACGGTTAATTCTGATTGGCAATCACAATACATGGACACAAAATTTGTTGGCTTTGTGCCCAATGAAATCTTTGCTAAGAAGTTTTTTGATGACTCAACATTAACACTAGCCAATTCCAGAGTAATAAATTCTGACTTCATGATAGATTTGCTATAATAGTTTGTTTGGTTGATCTCTACAATATTACACTGCCAGTAAATAAGATATCATAATTCATGGTACTCTCCAAATAATTCATGTGTATATGGTTAGTCAACATATATTCCTTAAATGAATCAAACTTCTAATAGTTTATGCATACTCTGATTGAGAAATAGGCTCACATTTATTTTTCCTCAATTGCGATCTAGCATCATAAGGAGTAGTCACAAGTTTGACATCAAAGTGTCTAAATGTAACTCTCAGTTTGTACAAGTATACACAATCGTTCAAGTAATAAGTAAGTAAATAGTTATCGTCTCCACAGGGAATATGCATGTTAATTGATTAATTATAAAATTATAAGCTAATAATTTGGTGGTAAAAACACAATAATTTGAGTGATGATGATTAAACTAGATTAATTTAACTAAATGTAAAATTGATCCCTAATGCAATTTTAATTTAAGTATGCAAATTATATAAATGTATGAATGAATTTAGCAGTAAAAACACAATTTCAACAATCAATAACATGAATAGGTTAGGACAACTACACTAATCAACTTGATTCATTTTCATCATGCTTAATAGTGTTCAGAAAACATTCCATGGTAACTCGATCTTTTGTGAGTTTGGAAACCAAATTAAGTCATTTCCGAATCTTTACTTAGTGAAATATGCATTTTACTAATCATATTAAACTAAGGGTTTCTTAGCATTTATGTAAAGTAACTAGGATGGGTTAGGTTTGAAATAGTTTAATCATACAAACCTAAAAACTATGCAAGATAATAAAGCTCGTTAAAGTTATTATGAACCTTTAATCTAGTCAAGTTAGGATCTAAATTAAGCATGCACTTTTCAATTATTGCATCCACTAGCCGTCACCTGGTTAGGATCACTCAACTAATTCTAATGCATCCAATCACGTATGAATGAAATACATACTTGAATTTAATTGAAAACATGATCGACTAAGGCACAAACACTTTAAACATTAATCAAACGAATCTCATTGAATTAATGTAATTAACCTAGCTAAATAGATTTAAGCTACCATTGTTCATGTTAAGATCACAAAACATATTGCAAACATAATTAGTTTAAAACAAGTAAGGGAAGAATAAACTTTATTTCAAGTTTGCAATCTCGCAGACTTTGATTGAATGTGTTTTCTTCCGCTCCTCCTGTTCACATTTGGTAATGGCTCCTCAAGGTAGCCAGCCAAGAAATGATCTCTTCAAGGGTTTTGCTGGCTAAAAACTAAAGGAAAAACGGAATGATAGGCGTGGTGGATGAAGAGAGCATGAGAGGGAATGAAGAATGTTGTGAAAGTGAGGGATGAAGGGATGAGTAATGGATGGTTGAAAAGGGTGAGATAGTTGTGGTATTTATACTTGAAGTAGGTGGGAGAGTTTACTAAAAGAAGCAACAACAATCGCTTGGATCTCTCCCTCCTATGGTCGGCCATGATATATGGAAGAGAATGTGGATTGGTTGTTTGATTCAAGCATGAAATCATGCAAGGGGTGAATGGTTTCTCAAGTAAATCTTATGTGTTGATTTTTAATGTTCTTCCAAGTGTAAGGACCTTCAAATAATTGTCCCAAAATTGATTTCTTGGTTGCCGAATTGTAGTTGTTGAATTGGTCCTCTCTTCTCTTGAACTGGACAATTAATGACTCGACTAGCTTGTAGACTTAACCAACATGTATCATTTTTTTTATCGGGTCAAGGTGGCATCTTGATGACACATTAAGTTTGGTCTTACCGTCCAACACATAAGAATAATAGCTCATTCCATGCAACATTATGATAAACTCAACTCTATGGTCCCACTGCATAAGTAAATTTAACATATTAATAAATAACATGAAATACTTTAATTTTATGCACAAAATCATATAAAAAAAAACAAATTTGCATACTTTATAAATTCATGTCCATTATTAACATTTAAGAAAAATTCACTTAATTAATTAACAAATACTCAAGATTAATATTATTTTTAAGTAAAAAGGTGGTAAAAATTACTAGAAAAATCCCATATAATTTCGAGTTTACACTAAACTTCTTTAGAAGTTTCTCAACTTGATTTCTTTGTGATAACATTATGCAATCACATTTCCTTATGATTTTAACACCCAATATAACATGTAAAACTCCAAACCCGGCCTAGACGTTATGACCGAATCTAAAGACGTCACAAAGAATGAGTTTTGAAAACTGAGTTGTATCGATAAACCATTCAATTTTTATAACTTGTATTCGTTCATAATTATTATTGAAAACGTCATTTAATTAGTTCATTTTCCAAAACACAATTTATAGTGGAGGTTTTATAAAATCAATACATTTTGGAAATCTGGTTTGCATTTTTAGAAAAACCTTTATTTGCATGAAACCATCGTTTTCATAAAATAGTTTACCGAAGCATGCAACTTATCAAATAAACCAAAAATCATCAGTTAAAAACCATACAGTCTAGAGAGTTCTAGAAATTACAACTCTCAAATGAATCCAGAATTTTAAAATAAACCATAAATTACTAAGTTTAAACAGTTTAGATCAGGTGGTCACTGCTGAGTCTTTGCCGTATTGGTCCGTCTAGGTCTGTGGATTACCTGAATAGAACAAACAAACAGATGTGAGTTTTCGTAAACTCAGTGTGTAACCCAACAGAAGTAGACATACAATTTATACAGAAATCATATATACAATCAGATTCAGGTCTGATAAGTCCTTTACAGAAACAGATAACAGAATCAGATATGCAAAATCCTACCCCTATCCTCTACGCACCATCTCTGACCATCCTAACACACCATGTGGGGTTAAAAACACTCACCCAACCCTACACACCATTTTGTGTCATTACGACATGTAATAGATATTATGCAGCCAAGTTATCAGAATATAGGTGAGGGTCACCTTTCAGAACACTTCCTCCATATATACAATCCCACCCCAAGAACAAATATAGAATACAGATTCAGATACAGATGTAACATGCTTACCATGCTTGTGTACAAATATCAGATATACATATATCAGAATAATCAAACATGCATAAATGTCCTACTCAGAACATACGATAAGAATATCAAATCACATAATCTAAGGTTTGGTTAGCCCCTACCGACCCTATAGTAGGCCCACACAATCCTAGGGTTTGGTTATCAAATCACATAAACGTCCTACTCAGAACATACAACCCGTGCAACCTTAGGACAAATTTCAGAAATTTGGGCTCACATTCCCGTGTGGGCACACACGCCTAGATTGGCCTTGACTGTGTGGCCCACACGGCCTGGCCCAGAACCCATACGCCCTTGTGGCCCACACGCCCAACTTGGCTTAGCCTGTAACATCCCAAATTTAGCTCCATAAAATTTAGAAACATATCAAAAATAGGGAATTGACCTAATCGTTAGTCATTAAATGTGAAAGCTTGAAGGTTAGGTGGAAGTCTTAAGTTCAAGTCTCAACATTTACAAAATAAATTATTTTTTTACAAATTCCCTGTTTTTTTATGTGTTGGTATCTAAGTTTAGTAAACCTAGGTATAAATACATTTTTTATCAAAATAATCAGCCTTTTAATCCATTTTCTTCTACCTTTGCCATCTCTAACCCCCTCTTCCTCTCTTCCTCTTTATATTTTTTTTCTTTTCCCTTTTTCCTCCATTGTTGTCATTGCCTACACCTCCCCTTTTATCATCATCATCATCTTCTTCTTCTTTTTGCATCAAGATTGTGAACCATCTCCTTTGCTATATTGCTAAAGTTTTCCCTCAATTAAATTATCCCTAAATCTAAAATTTTTAACTCCAAGATCAATCCTAAATGTCGTCTAGAAGTGCCATTGTCGTTTCTCTCGACTAGCTTGTGTAAGGTCTTTTCTCTCTTCAATGTCTTAATTAATCTTATCCATTAAAAACCTAAATTTCCAGATCTAGAATTTAGGGGATTTTAAATGTTTTTAAATTTATTTTTCCAGATTTTAATGAGGTTTCAAATCATTTTAAAATTCAGCCCTAATTTCAGCCACCATGGGCGGTGGTGCGTGCGCATATGTGTAGAATAGGGGGCTATTTTGTTTCTTGAATCTTTCCCAATTAATTTCAGCCTTAATTTGAGTTCTTGAACCCTCATAATCATCTATTAAACCCATGTAAATTAGGGAAAAAAAGGTTCTTAATTGTTTGGGCATTCGGATCTCACAAATCGGGAAGCGTAAGTGCGGTTAAGTGTAAAATTAATTGTTGCTTCGACATAGTTGTAGGGTAAATGTTATGGATTGATTAAATGAAAGAATTGAATAATTATTAGCTACTGATTTTCCAATATATTATGGAATTAAGTGCTGATCCAAACACCTCGAATCAACCGTAAAGTCGAAGAACGATCGTACGTACAGTTTGTATTGATACAAGGTAACGAATCAAACTAGTTGAATTCGTAAAATAGTTATTAATTTGAAAATTGGTTTGAACCCATAAGTGGGTAATTTGGAGTTGGTTAAGTGGTAAATTGATTTAATTTATACTGAATTTTGGTTTAGGATCGTTTAAAGGTTTATTAAGGAAAATTAGAAGATTCACTAGGGTGTTGCGAGAAAGCGAAAAATAAGGTATGGGTCATAAACTTGTAAAATTTGTTTGATAATGATAAATGTTAGGTTATATTTGATAATTAGCTTGTTGATTGGTTTGGCATAGTAGCCAAAATATTAGTTTTGCGAGTGGCTGAACCAGGTACGTTTTGAGCCTTATAAGATTGATGTGTTGGCAAAATGGCTAGTTTGACTGTATGAATGTGTAATTGAGATTGCTATGCATAGTTATATTATGTGTGTAACACCCCTAACCCGTATCCGATCGCTGGATTTTGGGCTAAGAGGTATTACCGATCTAAACCATTCACTTACACCTTCACATAGACATAGGTTCAATAGCATTCATAAGTAAGTTTGACGCAATCAAAGATTGCAAACTGAGTCTTATAATGACACTCAAGATATGTGACATATTCATATGGCTGAAATATATTTACAAATAAATATTTTGTTCACAACAGTCTACTTTATACATGCCATAATAATTCTAAAATATAACAGTACCAAAACGATTTGATAGTGTGACGAAGCAGTGACGATCCCCGGGCTGGTAGTTAGAGTCCACAAATCTATAAAACAAAGACACGAAACAAATAGAGTAAGCTACCATAAGCTTAGTAAGTCTTAAGTAAATTAAACAACTAACTTAGTTAACACATTGACCTCGCCTTCACCTATAAATCAGAAATCACATAGTTACACCATCTAATATCATCTTGTCATTTATTGGTTTAATTTATTAGAATTAATATAAGGCACCATAACAATTGACAATTTATATGATCGCACCACATAGGTACCACATACACTTTTATGTATATAAATTCCACAGAAAACGAACACATAGATATACCACCATTTCTCATATGCATTGCATCAATAACTTTCACATACCTGAACTACTTAATTTAGTGAACGAAATTGGGTACCGTATAGCATAACTTCCTAGTTTTTAGTCTCTTTAATAGCTCTCTAGCATTCAACCAGTTGGACTTAGAATCCGAAACTCATTCCCAGCCATCATGCTTGCTGAGCCAAAAGCCCAATTAATTCATTATTGAAATCAATCCACAAAGTTTCAAACATATCAAAAGAAAATAAATTAACAAAAGCTTTGCCTCATTCACTCATAGCACATACTAATCACATTATAATAATTCCCTAACTTGCCAATCGACCTCAATACATAGCCAAGTATCATTTTCGTGGCCAGATTTGTCATTCGGCTATACCGCATATTATGCTCTTACTTTCATTTCATTTTAAAATCTTTATTCCCGTACAAGCTTATTTACCTATGATGGTAATTAATGTTCTATTTCACAGCACTTTCTTTTCATGTCACATAACTACCTCATTAATACATATATATAAGTATATATAGCTATCATTCGATTTCTTAAATACATTTCTTTGGTCTATTGCCCCTTTTTAACCGAACACATTTATGAATAAATGTAAAATCACTTAACACGCATTAGACATGCTAACTTCTCTTAAAAATATATTCATATAACATAGACAATTTAAATCTTGACACATTGTTTCATACTTTAACCAAATGCATCAAGGCCATATGCATATAGCTTAATACCTCACTCATAGATTTCTCACCCTACATACTTAGTTTTACTCACAATCAAGCTCGATTATAAATATGGGATACATACTTGATCGAAGTAATTTATTGAACCAATTCGATTGCCATTTATCATTGAACCTTAAAGATCATGTAAGTCTGAATTCCTCACTAGTGCAGGGTTTGTTATACTTCCAATCTAATCGCTTTCGTCAGAATCCGCATATTAGGCTCGCAACCCAACATAACCACCCGCTCAAAAGTTTGCTAGGTCATAGACCCATTAATAACACACGATAACTAATTCTCAGATTTTTATGCACATCAATTCATATACTTTCAATTTCCTCAACGTGATCACATTAACGAAATGTTGTTTTCAGTCGATCTCACCCACATATCAAAGTAGTTATCTTCAATTTATAAGAAAGCATTTGGCTATATCATATATATATGATTATATATATATATATATATATAGACACTATTTCAAATATGTTATCTTATCATAATAGCCATTAGTAACCTCCCTCGTATAATTTATTTACGATTTATAGTAGTCCTTCGACTATACACAGGTAAATTTCATGGATCATGATTCTATTAATAGATATTGAACACCTCTTACTTGATCATGTCATAGCCTTAATATATAAAAATTTCAAAAGAATTAAACTCAATTGTTTAAAAACTTACTTGAATTATTGATGAGATAGCTTCGATCGGCTACTCAATATCCTTTGCTTGTCCCTTACTTGATTCGCCTCCTTTAGGCTTTTGAGCTTAATTCAGAAGTTAACTAATTTAGTCATCTTACTAATTTATATATATATATATATCAAGTTTACTGATAGTTTCATATAACAAAGGACACACAGTACTTTCTTTGAATTTTAGTCCACTCGGCCATGGCACAATCTAATTTCCAACTCACAATCATTATTATCAAACATTTAACATAAGCTTTCATGACTGAGTGACAAAGGACGTATACTGTATAGTTCAAATGAAGAGAAATCTCTACCTAATACACACATTCAGTTATTCTCCCTTTTCAACAATTCAAAGAATAATACTTTTGCATAAATCATGACTTATAAACCATTCGGCAATATGCTCAAATTAATTTAACTCAATTTCAAATTCAACTAAATTTTCCTATATGATTGAGTACATATATCCACCTTTCAATTATTCCTCCACTTTTAAATTTTTCTCTATATCCGAATATCCTCCCAAGTAACCAAATATAGTATTTATCTATATTTCGTCATGAACATGCACCATGTCTGAATGTTTCTTTAAGCTATCAAAACATTTCATAGATAAATCAAATATCACAACATTCATGAACAAGTAAAAGCACCAACATTTCTCAAATTCACCTTCGGCATTAAGTGCATTTCTAAGCTCATTAACCTCAAAAATATATCCTTTATTAACATACTCCTTAACTCATTATAGTAGCTAAATCTTTACCTAACCAAATAAATTCATATTCAGCCAATGTACCACCATTTACAAATATTTTAAACATACCATTCCACCATCAAAACCTTAATCATATCATTCATGACACATCAAGTATTAATAGCCGAACCTACTAACACATAGGATACTTGGCCAAATATCATTTTAACACAAGACACACAAACATTTTTCCTTAAGTCATTTTCTAAAATTACATTCGGCACTTTGAACAATAAACACCAATAATTTTAATTTTAACATCAAGGTAACCTCAAATCTCCTCTACTTACCAAAACCGAATGGGGTGACTTCATCACATATATATATACAAATTCAGCCCCTCATTTTTATAAGCACAAAAACTCATAGCCGAAACTAATGCTTTATTTAAACTAAATATCAACATGAGGTTTTTCGATGGAAGCAATATAAGGGGTTCATATTTCCGAACCTCAAAACTGAAATTTGCTCAAATATAACTAATGGCATATTTTCGGAAATTGCATTACATATGTACAAACAATTCATCAATTAAATTTTATCATCTAATTAAGCTAAATTTTATCCTCCTCCTCATTTCTCACTTTGGGTCATATTCGGCCACAATTGTACACATACAAGCCGTTTAACTATCAATTTTCCAAATTAAACACGAGTTCCATATTTCACCATAAGAGCTGAATGCAATTCACTTGATTCAACCATTTATAACATCCCTTAACTAGTTTAAAACCATATATATTCATTACTCGTCACACAAACATCAAATTGTAAATGAATTAGCATATTTTAAAATCATTGCCGAATGCTCCATGTATCATAACCTCACGAATTGACATATGGGTTATACCAAGAACACAATTATCAACTAAATTTCACAAAATCAAAAGAAATAATATGAAATCATACCTTCAATTTGGCACTAGAGTAGCCGAATGCTTTAGCTTCTTATTTCTTTTTCTTTTCTTCATGGTTTCGGCCAAAAACAAAGAATGATCATCCATTTGCATGTTTTACTATTACATACATGAGTGTTAATTGTCATTTTACCAATATGACCCTTTTTATTATCATTACTCATCCATTAAGCTATGATCGAAAATGTCCATGCAATATATGCATGGTCTAATTGCATTTTAAACCCCTTCCAATTAATGCTTACTCATAATTCGGCACTTACTATTAAGCCCTCTAATTTTTCTTTTATGAAATCTAGTCCTTACTTACTAAATTAACATTCAATTGACAAAATTTAAAACACCAGATTTTCACACCTGATAGTTCACATAATAAAACATAGAAAATAATATATTAAGTCAAAAATTATTTTGACTCGGTTTCATGGTCCCGAAACCACTTTCCGACTAGGGTCAACTTATGGCTGTCACAATGTGGTATGAGAATGTTTTATGGAATGGTATGAAATACTGAGATATTAGTTTAATGCATGATTTAGATGTATGAAATATTACGTAAGGTTGCTATTGGTGCACAATGAAATTCATAAAGTGTGTGAATTGAACGATATTGATAGATACAATCTTAATGGCAATTTGAAAATTTGAAACACTGTTTTCTTCCTTTGAAAGTATGAAATTATTGAGGACATTGTGAGTATGTTGAATAAATGTGAAAAGTATTGAAATGTGATTGAGTAAGAATTTGCATGACATATTGCATGTGCATTGGGATGGGATTTTATGGTTGACGGAGGAGTTCGGTAGAGTATCGATGGCATATTAAGTCTGCATATATTTTTAGTCAGTGTACTGTATTGGGAGTATCGAGGGCATTGGCGATTATATCGCAATATATATATTTGGCAGTTTTACTGCATTATTGATTATTGGTGGTTTTACAACATCAAGCATTACTCACATTCATTGGAGTTTGGTAGACGGGTTTTGGGAAACTCGTGGTGTGTAGCGGATGGTATGGGTAGGATCTTACATGTACATTTTTCACGATCATGTGCATTTGAAAATTGCCTGTATGAATGCTTAATACTTGTTTAGACTCACACAGAGCTTGTTAAGTTCAATCCATTATCTCAACTTCTCAGGTAATGATTGTACTTAGGATCAGAATTGGCATGCGGATGTACGGCAGACTTCGGACTTTACTTCATCATATTATTTTAACTAAGTTATATTTTTTTAGGTTATTTTATTATTATTTGGTTTTGGATTGTAAAGTTTCTTTAAACTGTGGTTTGGGATTGTTCGAGATTTTGGGGTTTTTCATGCATGCATGACACACATATTTGGTATAGGTACATTGTTTTTATAATATGTTGAAATGGACTATGCATGACATATGATTAAATTAATAATTTGACTAGTAATGGTACATTTTTATAGTTAAAAAGATAACAAAATGATTTTTCAAAGGTAATGCCATCAATAAGGTTTTACAAAAACTCATTTAATTCGCTAATTTGATTTAAGCATGGCTGGACTAAGTAAATGGGTGTTTTTCAAAGTTAACAATAGAAACCACGGTTTTACAAAAAGTACCTGAAGGTTTTTAACTACCATTAGGGTAAGCTCGACACTAAGGCTAGGTTTGGGAGATTATATAGACCGTGTGGCCCGCACAGCCACACTCACACCACCACACGGTCGTGTTTAGTGCATGGCCAAGCCTTTATCGATTACATGGCCGTGTCTCGCACACGGCCTACCACACGGCCAGGCACACGCCCATGTGGCGTCAACAGAATGGTTTTTTGGCTTTTGCCTAAGTTTGATTTTCTCCGTTTTGGTCATACAGCTGATATGATTTCGATGCGAAAACACTACTGAGCCACACAGCACTTAAAATTGACCGATAACTCGTTGAATTAGACACTTAGAACGATACCAAACCAAACTACCTCGAAATAGACAACCCTTTAAACCACAAAAACACTTACTTTTGAATGAACAACGATGATTTGGTACAACAACAACACCGATTGAAATGCCAGCCTCTTAATCTTCTCCTAAACACAAAGCAAACCCCATTAACCAACGATTCACTAACCCAAAACAATAATCGCACTTACCAAACTTACCAGAAATGCACAATGAGTACCGAAATAACGAGGTACGAAAATTCGACAGTAGATAGAAGAATAAAAAAATCGCCAGAAAGGAGAAAGAGGGAGGAAAAAATGGTAGAGAAAAGAGAAAAGACTAACGTCAGATTCTTTTGGGAATTTTGGAAGAGAGAGGAAAGTTTTTGAAAACAAAAAGAAAAACAAAATATAATTAAATCTAAAAATATCTACACTATCCTCCCACTAACCACTAAATCCACAAACCCACTAACTCTCAACTTCATCAGAATTTATGCTCAATCGAAACTCTAACAGTCCATCGAGCAAAAAAAACATCTATGCTTGTACAAGGATTCAAACAAAGAACCTCCAACACACTAACCCCCTTACCACTTAAACCAACAAGCTCATTAAGATATAAGTTAATAGACAATTCTATATAAGCCTACTCAACAAGGGTAAGGCTTGGATTAAAAAATAACAAAATTTCCAAATGTGGGACTTGAACCCAAGACCTCATACACACACAAAACACTTAACTACTAAAACAGATACATACTTGTATTAAGTTTTTACAAAAACGGAAATAAATAAGTCAGAGCGTTACATAACATTTGCCCTTCATGTCTTTCATGTTAAATTTGGAAGCAAGACATCTCTTTGTTTCAAGTACTAACTCATAATTAGTACTTAAACTTAACATACCATGTACATATAAATAGATAATCACACAATTACCATTAACAAGTTTTTTATATACAAATTTATCTCCTTCAACAAAAGGAAAACCTTCATTTACTAGTGTTTGATCAATTTTCTCATACCACTATTTGGGAAGTTTACACATTAGATTCTTGACTTGAAATGACACAACTTTCAAGTTGTTTCATATAATTTCTTGCTCTAAATATTTTTTAAAAATTTATTTTAACTTCCATTTGATGTATAAAAAAAATTATACAACTTGTCTAGCTTTACAACAAAATCATTTTTTTTCAAAAAAATAAGTGTAAAAATTATTTCTAAAAGACTTTTTAGTTCTAGATCTTTTAGACCTTCTCAAATCTCCACATCCATAACCATTTTGTATAACAGGTGTATGAGAAACATTATCAATTTTTTAAAGGAAAAAATGTTAAAAAATTAAAATTTTTACAACAAAAAAATATATGCAACACTATATTCAACATAGTTATTGAATATGCAATCAGAGCTCAAATTCTTTTTCTTAAGATCAAAAGGCATAATTTTTAGACACCCTACATTTTCATGCATTTTAAGTTAAAAAATAACCTTAAAAACATAAGGTGTCTTACCATTTCCATATAAGAAATCTAACACATAAAGATATGAAAATAGTTTTCAAGTTTATTTGAATTAACAATCACACATTTTAGTAAGTATTTTAATGCCCTAATTTTGTTTCAGTTACCTGACAACATATTTTCACAAATCCCATTATTAACATGCAACATAAATAATGATATTTCAATCATGCAAGCAAATAGACTAGCATTATCATTAATAATTTCTAAATCAAGCAACAAATAATATATAGTTACAAAAGCATTTTCTCACTTAGGCTAAGATCTTTCTAAAACTAGGTTTGAACATAACATTTCCTTTTCCAAGCACGTAGCACATCTTCTCTTTCTTCCAGTTGAAAGTATAACACAAATGTATTTTAGTTACAACAAATGTGTCAAGTGGCACCACTATCTATCACCTATTCTTTTATATTCGTGATAATATTGACTTAAGAAATGACCAAAAAAATTATGTAATTCGCTTTGACCAAATTAACGTTTGGCTTAATAGGATGATTATTTCTCTATTCTTGATTTCTGCACAGAGTTATATAGTGGCCCAATTTGGCATCACAATTGGATACTAAAATCCAAAGACTTCATCTCTAGTTCTTCCAAACTGTAAGCAAACATCAGTAGTACCTCGTAAGTATCTTAAAATCCACTAAACTGCTTTCCAATGTTCTTTACAGGGATTCGCCATGTATCTGCAAACTACACTGACTGCATATGATAAATCTGGACATGAACAAACCATAGCATACATGAGAGATCCCATTGCACTAGAGTATGGAACATGTGACATGTACTCAATCTCATCATCCGATTGTAGAGACAAAGCCGATGAAAGTCTAAAATGGGCTGTTAAAAGAGTATTAACAAGCTTAGCACTCTGCATATTGAACTTGCAAAGAACTTTCTCAATGTACCCCTTCTGACTTAGGTACAATTTACTTGCTTTTCTATCTCTGAGAATCTCCATACCTAGTATCTTCTTTACTGGTCTCAAATCTTTCATCTCAAATTCTTCACTTAGTTGGGCTTTGACCTTTCTTATCTCTCCTTTATCTTTTGCTGCTATCAACATGCTATCAACATAAAGGAGTAGATACACAAAAGAACCATCACTATTTTTCTTAAAGTAAACACAACTGTCAAAACTACTTCTATTGAAATCATGAGACGTCATAAAGGAATCAAACCTCTTGTACCACAGTCTTGGTGACTGTTTCAAACTTTAAAGGGACTTTTTCAGCAAGCAAACATAGTCCTCTTTTTTTGAGACTGTAAAGCCCTCTGGTTGTTGCATGTAAAGATCCTCCTCAAGTTCTCCATGCAAAAATGCAGTTTTTACATCTAACTACTCAAGCTCCAAATCCTGCATGGCCACAATACCAAGCAAATCTCGAATCGAACTATGCTTCACAACTGGGGAGAACACATCTATGAAGTCCACTCCTGGAATTTGACTGTAACCCTTTGTAACAAGCCTTACTTTATATCTGGGTTCTTTAACTCCTAGAGTCTCTTTTTTTTTTTAAACACCCATTTACAACGAACAACCTTTTTACCTTTAGGAAGTTTCACAAGATCTTATGTTATGTTTTTGTGGAGTGATTCCATCTCCTCTTGCATAGAAAACATCCACTTTTTTAAGTCTTCACAACTAATCACCTCAGAATAATTAGATGGCTCTTGGTTTATATCTATATCTTCATCCACATTTAAAGCATAAGCAACTAGATCAGCCTTAGCATACTTCTTTGGAGGTTTAATTTCTCTTCTAGTTCTATTTTTAGCGATAGAGTATTGTGGTGAAGAAGTAACTCTATTATCAATTTTTGTATTGCCTTGAGGAGTCGACTCTGTATTAATCTGATGCTTCACCTGCTTTTGATTTTCCTTATTGGAAGAGTCTTTAAGAGATAAGTTAGGTAGCATAGCAGTTTCATTAAAAACATCTCTGCTAATCAAAACTTTTCTATTTTCAGGACACCATAACTTATACCCTTTTACACTAGCTTTATAACCAAGAAAACACATTTAATGGATCTCGGTTCCAATTTTCCATTATCAACATGAACATACGCAGGACACTTAAAGATCTTTAAATCAGAATAATTAGCAGGATTACCAGACCATACCTCTTGTGGAGTCTTTTTCTCAATGGCAACCAAAGGAGATCGGGGTATTAAAAAACATGCAGTAGAGGCTACTTCTACCCAAAACGACTTTGGTAAGTTGGCATTTGACAACATACATCGAACCTTCTCCATGATTGTTCTGTTTATTCGTTCTGCAATGCCGTTTTGCTGTGGAGGATGACGAACTGTCAAGTGTCTCACGATCCCTTCTGACTTGCACAGTTTATTAAACTCATCAGAACAAAACTCTAAGCTATTGTCTGTGTGGAGGTATTTTATTTGTTTTCCCGTCTATTTTTCAATTATAATTTTCCAAGACTTAAATGCAAAAAACACATCACTTTTCTGCTTCAGGAAGAATGCCCAAACTTTTCTGGAAAAATCATCAATAAAAGTTAGTATATAATTAGCTCTACCTCTCGAAGGCACCCTAGATGGCCCCTACAGATCAGAATGAATACACTTTAACGTTCCCTTCATGTTATGGATTCCTCTGGTGAATCTAACTCTCTTTTGCTTCCCCAAAACATAGTGCTCATAGAACTTCAGTTTGCAAATTCCTTGCCCATCAAGAAGTCCTCTTTTGCTCAATTCTATCATGCCATTCTCCCTCATATGTCCTAGGCGCATATGCCAAAGTTTAGTAATATCATCATCTGACAAGGAAGAGGAAGTGACAACTGCATATTTTACACGAAATATTATTTCTTATCAAAAAAACACCTTCAGACACTGTTTCATAAGTTGTAAACTAATCCCGATTGGGACTCATGCGAAAGATGCAGCCTAAATCAAGTATCCACTCCTCGCTCACTTTAGAATTGTTGACAGAAGTGACTAGAAGTTCACCATCGTTGTAGTCTTTTACAACATCAACTTCACCAAAATTTTCTGGTTGTTTTCCCTTTCGATTCGCAGCCTCCCTTTTGATCTTATCCTGTAGCTTATAGCACTCAGATTTAATGTGCCATTTCTTTTTACAGAAGTTACAAGTTTTACCTATGTTTGAATACTTCAATCTACCCTTAGATTTACAACGAGGATTTTTTTCCTGTGTCCTTCCACGATCATCATCAGTATTTTGATCTTGCCTCTCACGACCAATAAACCCTCTTCCTGAGAGTCGATTTTAACAACAAGATGTTTATCTTATCATACGAGGTTAAAGAATCATAAACCTCATCAAATGTAAGAGACTCGCGGCTATATAAAATCGTGTCTCTAAAGGTTGAATAAGATGGGGGCAATGAACAAAGTAAAATCAACCCTAAATCTTCCTTATCATCCTGAAACTCCATGGCCTTCAAGTTTGAGAGCATTTCTTTAAACACTATTAAGTGTTCGTGTATAGATGCATCTTCCTTCAAACGATGAGCATAAAGACGTTGCTTCACATGCAGCTTATTGGTTAGAGTTTTCGACATGCATATTTATTCCAGCCTCTTCTATAATGCAGCGGTGGTCTTTTCCTTCATCACATCCTGCAAAATTTTATGAGACAAATGCAGATGTAATTGTGTTAACGCCTTTCGATCCTTACGCTTCTTCTCTTCATCAGTTTATGTCGAATGCATCTTATCTATCTCTAGCAGGGCTTCCTTTAGATCCATCTGTGCAAGAACTGCTTGCATCTTAATCTGCCACAACGCAAATCTAGTGTTTGGATCCAACAGTAAAATTTCATACTTCAAAGACGCCATTACCGTGATCAAGATGAAAAACCCGAAAGCACTAATACCAATTTATAAAAAAATATAATGTTGGTAATGACAATATATCGCAAAGAAAAAAAGAAAGAAAAATAAAGAATACACAGATTTTTACGTAGAAACCCTTTCGAGAAAAAACCACGGGCAGAGGAGAAGAAAATTCACTATATCGAATTCGAATGATTACAAGAGGAATAAACTATGTCTATTTATAGGCTTGTAAAGCCATATTCTAGTAAGATTGAAACACCTTATTCTAATTAATATAAAATAGATGGAGTTTAATAAGGTTTAAAAAACCTTATTCTAAAATAAAATAAAAGAAGTGTAGTTTTATATAGATTTTACTTTTATTTTATTTTACCACTGTATTTTATTTAAATAAGGATTCGATCACTTAATTCTGACAACCATTTTTAAAATTAAAAAAAAACCTTTATTAGTTGTCAGTTATGTCTTTTTCAACTAGCTGGTTGCATACTGCATATGAATGCTGAAAAACATTTCTTGCGTTTATTAGCTTATGTGAGATTCCTCCAGTGTTGTATGAAAAGGTTTCTTGAAATGATTCCCTAGCAAAATGGTAATACAGTGGCAAAGGTGATATTTCTGACATCACCTTAGTTTTTTTATTTGATTTATCTGTGAAGTTATGGCTTATTGGCTAGAAATAAACCATTGGATTTCTAAATTTTTAATAGGATCAGCTATATTTGTTGAAGGATTCAGTGTATGCTAAAGTTGCACCAAAATCCACAGCCAAATACTCAAAAACTATATTCGTATATACTATATTGTCATTTAAAAATAGTCAGTCAAATACTCAAAAACAAACCTTCTGAAAGTAGTGTTTGATATCTTTCAGCAAGGCATTAATAGTCTTAGTCTCTCAAAAATGGACAAACACATACTTCGATGCCACTGAAAATAAATAAACAAACAAATAAATAAGATCATAATATTTTTATAACCTAAGATCAGAGAAATGTTTAAGTATGGTGCACACCTGAACTTTGCATCATTCTTAGGAATTGAAGGTAGCCTAGTCAGCGTTCTGGCAGAAACACTTCCTCTAAGATTTAAGTGATAATGATATATCTTATTATCACTAGTGCCTGCAGCCAGACACAAAATTGACTTCATTAAATACATAATGAAGAATTTAATAGAAGGGACACACACACACATTCGTGCATATAGAATGATTTTGTTGATATGATAATTAAGGACTAAGATAACTGTATTAATCTCCTCTATCTTAATCCAACTTGGTCCTAAACAAGCACGGACAGAGTTCAGGAATTAGGTATTCACTACTCAGAAAACATCACACTATTCAGAAGAATATTAATAATGCAACCATATGAACAACTATGATTTTATCACTGCTACCACTGCTGCTGTTGTCTATGTTTGAATTTGAGACCAAAATCATTCTTCGTCAAAGGTTCAGATGTTATCCTCCCATCAAAAGAATACAACTAATAGCCCAACCTGTTGCTGCAACTTGTCTAGAACTTTCCCATTATGAGCTATTAACATATAGTTCAATGACAAAAATAAAGAAGAGTTTTGCTATTAAAATTACTATAAGTAAAGTATATACAAAGTAAGCCAGTTTGGTAGAAACTCACAATGATGGTTACTGATTTAGTCCCTTCATCAAACATTATGTTCCCATCTTGTAAATCATTGTGGCATAAACCTATCCATTGATGCCTCGCTGAGAGTTTTTTTTTCTGAAATAGAGATTTCCTCCTCCAAAGATTCTAAGCAAAAGGCTTTAGCTTCTTTCATTGAGCTAAGTCTCTTGGTTGCCTTAAGCCATTTTCTGAACACAACCAATGAATCTTTGAATTAATAAAGTAGCTATAGGCATGAGATCCATAATATTTAGCATAATGATATAGATGTTTTCATTGGAAAACAATATCAAAGAAGGCATAAGAATTAGAGTTTTACATTTATTTAATTTCCTTAGAAGTTTTAGTTTTACTAGGTTTTTATAAACTTTAAATTAAGAATTCTATTAGGACTTTAAAATAGGAATTCTACTAGAGTTTAAATTAGGAATTAGATTAGGACTTTCCCTTTGTAGTTAACAGCCTATAAAAAGGCTGCCAATAAGAAATAAAGTAAACAGTTTATTTTTATCACAAATGTTAGTTTGGGAAGGGGGTTCTGTCAAGGACGAATCTGCCTTTTTTGAGTAACCATAGGTCGAAGCAAGAATTCTTTCATGTCTAGACCTGTGACTAGATCCTACGCCAAGGCGCATAACAACTTGGTATCAGAGCTAGCTATCATGGGTGACGAAAAAACTTTGACAGCCCAGCTGGAGGCATTTATGGAACAAATGGCTACAAGGCAACAAGCATTAGAGGAGTAGATGGCGATGTTATCTCTTTCGGTCCAAAAGACAACAAAAGGGTATTTAGAAAAAAATAATAAAGAACAGGGCAGAGTGGAGGCAAGAAAAGAAAGTCAGATTCGCAACACGGTAGGAGCATGGTGCCACGATACTCTAAGATGGAATTTCCCACTTATGATGGTGTTGGAGATCCTTTAGAATGATTAAAAAGATGCGAAAATTTTTTTGGCAATCAACGGACCAATGAAGAAGACAAAGTCGGCTTAGCTTCATTCCATCTCTTAGGAGAAGCACAATTATGGTTTGATCAAATCGAAGAAGAGGAGGAAAATCTAGATTGGGAGCGCTTCAGAGAATGTTGTCAAGTCAGGTTTGGACCTCCTATGAGTAATAACCCCTTGGGTGAACTTGCAAACATGAGACAAACTGGGACGGTAGAAGAATACCAACGTTAATTTCAATCACTACTTGCTAGGACTATTAATCTTAAACTTCGACAACAAGTAAACCTTTTTACTGCCGGATTGGTAGAGAAACTTAGAATTGATATTGAGATGCAACAACCGGGAAATCATGGAGTTGTAATGAATATGGTTCGAGCTTTGGAACGTAAATAAAAAGTCTGTTCCAAGATATTATCTCGAACCAACCTAAACTGGTCAGCTTCCCAAAACGCTAGTAGTAGTTCAATTATTCCAACAACTAAGAGCTTTGCAAAGGGAGGAGGACAAACAATAAAACCAATAGGGACTAACAGCAAAATAGGTTCTTCCACCATTTATCAAGCGATTGACATGAGCAGAAATGGCAGAAAGAAGGGCTAAAGGATTGTGTTATAATTGTGACGAGTCTTACTCCATGGGGCACAGATGTAAAAGGCTATTTTGGATAGAAGTACCAGATATTGAAGATGAGCAAGATGATGAGGTAGATGATCTTAAAATTTCTTTACATGCCATTCGAGGAACTTGCAATTCATCTACTATGCAACTAACAGCAAAGATGTCAGGAAAAACAATGTTAGTTCTCGTTGATTTGGGTAGTACATATAACTTTCCACGTGAAGGTTTAGTGCCAAGATTGAGACTAAAAATACAAAAGAAATCTGGGCTGCAAGTATGTGTGGCAAATAAGGAACGGGTTCCTAGCATAGGCATTTGTAAATCAATACAGTTCGTTGTGGCCAATGAAAATTTTCACACTAATTTTTATACAATACCATTGGAAGGGTTTGATATGATTTTAGGGGTTAAACGGTTGTGTACCCTTGGCCTAATTTTATGGGATTTCAGCTCCTTAACTATGCAATTTGTAATAAACAAAAAGAAGATACTATAGCAAAGGCAGCACCCAGAGGAAGTTCCATGACTTAGTTTAATACAAGGACAGGATTTAACTAATATAGTATTGGATAAACTACTGGTAGAATTTGTGCATTTATTCCTAGAACTGTTTGGGTTACCTCTTAACTGCAAATCCAACCATTGTATAACTCTTAAACTAGGAACGGGACCAATTGTAGTCAGGCCTTATCTATATCCACATTTTCAAAAAGATGAGATTGAGAAGCAATGTGATCAAATGTTACAACAAGGAATCATTCGATCCAGTAGATCACCATTCTCCTCTCCAGTACTTTTGGTAAAGAAACATGACGGTTCATGGCATTTTTGCATTGATTATCGGGAGCTTAACGCTTGCACTGTTAAAGACAAATATTCGATTCCTGTAGTTGATGAATTGTTGGACGAACTTCATGGGGCAAAATATTTTACAAAATTAGATTTACGGTCGGGATATTTTCAAATCAGAATGGCAACTACAGATGTGGAAAAGACAGCCTTCCGAACCCACCATGGACACTTTGAATTTCTTATCATGCCATTCGAGCTTACCAATGCTCCTACCATATTTTAGAGTTTGATGAATGACATTTTTCGCCCTTACTTGCGTAAGTTTGTTTTAGTCTTCTTTGATAACATATTAATTTATAGCAAAACATGGATTGAACATATGTATCATGTAAGATTAGTTTTTAAACTCTTGCGGGATAACATGTTGTTTTTAAAGAAATCTAAGTGTTTCTTTGGAGAGTCCAAGGTAACCTACCTCAATCATGTCATCCATGGTGAAGGAGTTGAGGTTGATCACACTAAAATTAAAGATGTCACTGATTGGCCAACTCCTAAAACTACCAAAGCTCTACGAGGCTTTCTTGGGCTGGCAGGATATTACAGAAAATTCATCAAGAATTATGGACAAATGGTTGCGCCCTTAACTTCTCTTCAAAAGAAAAATGCTTTCAACTAGACTAAGGAAGCTGATGTTGCTTTCACCCAACTAAAAACTTCTCTTTCAGCAACCCCAGTCTTGCAATTACCCAACTTTGAGGAGGAATTTGTGGTAGAATGTGATGCTTCAGACAGTGGGTTTGGGGCCGTACTGCAACAAAAGGGACACCCCATTACCTTTTTCAGTTGTAAGATTACAGATTGACACCTTAAGTTGGCTGCCTACGAACGTGAATTAATTGGTTTGGCAAAGGTAGTGACTCATTGGCGGCCCTATCTTTGGGGACGGCACTTCCTCATCCGTACTGATCATTTCAGTCTTAAGTACTTGTTAGACCAATGACTTACGACATCCCCACAACAACATTGGATCAGCAAGCTAAGGGGGTTTGATTTTCGAGTGGAGTATAAAGCAGGAAAGTTGAATAGAGCTGCAAATGCTTTATCTAGAAAAGACGAAGGCTTACCACACCTCATGACTGTTTCATTCCCTCAAGTTGAAATTCTTAAAGCCACCAGACAAGAAATAGAAGCTTCCCCAGAATTATCACAACTCCAGCAAAGAATTATACAAGGAAAATTGGGGTCCGATTGGACCGCACAAGATGGTTTGATTTTCTTCAAAGGGAGGTTGTACCTTTTACCCACCTCACCAATTATTCCTACTATTATTTCCTCTATTACATGCTATGGCACATGAAGGGGGATTGAAAACACTGCATCGTGTTCGTCAAGATTTTTTTGGAAAGGAATGAAGCTTGCAACCTTAGAATTTGTGCAACATTGCTTAGTATGCCAACGCCACAAATGGAAAAATTTATAGCCTGCAGGTTTACTTCAACCTCTTCCAATACCACAACACGTTTGGGCTGATATCTCTATGGATTTCGTGGAAGGTCTACCCAAAGTTAAAGGGAAATCGGTACTTATGGTGGTTGTGGACAAACTATCGAAGTACGCTCATTTTTTACCCTTGTCCCATCCGTTTACTGCTATATCTGTTGCTACCATTTTCTTTGCAGAGGTATTCCGACTTCATGGCTTGTCGGAATCCATAGTTTCGGACCGTGAGAAAGTTTTCCTCAACCTGTTTTGGAAGGAATTATTTCGTCAAAGTGGTTCTAAGCTCGATTTTTCTTCAGCATACCACCCCCAATCTGATGGTCAGACAGAGGTGGTTAACTGAACAATAGAAATGTACCTATGCTGCCTTTCTAATGACCATCCACGATAGTAGGTCGATTAGGTTCCATGGGCTGAGTATTGCTACAACACCTCATATCACACTGCCCTAAAAGCCACCCCTTTCTAATTGGTATACGGTAGGGATCCACCTCGACTTCTCTCCTATTCAGCTGGTTTTACAAGGATTGAAGCTGTGGATAAGGCTCTATAAGATAGGGTGCACTTTTACAAAATGCTCGGGATAGACTCTTGCAAGCTCAACAACGAATGAAGAACACTTATGATTTGGGGCATAGAGAGTTGAATTTTAAAGTCGGGGATTGGGTTTGGTTACGGCTTCAACAATATCGACAATTGACAATAACTAAACAAAAGCATCACAAGTTGTTGCCAAAATATTTTGGTCCTTTTAAGGTCTTGAACAAAATAGAAACAGTGGCCTATCAGCTTGAATTACCTACAGGCAACAGAATACATGATGTATTCCATGTTTCTTTCCTCAAAGAATACAAGGGACCTCAACCAGATGCGGTAGGAGACTTGCCCTTAGTATATGATGACAAGGTCTTGCCTACTCCACAAGCTATTATTAATACTCGGCTTAATCAAGGTTGACGGGAACTGTTAGTGCAATGGGCAGGATGTCCTCAAGAAGATGCCACTTAGGAACCAATTGATAGTTTTCGAGCAGCTTATCCTGAATTTGAGCTTGAGGACAAGCTCAACTCCAAGAGGAGGAGTAATGATATAGATGTTTTCATTGGAAAACAATATCAAAGAAGGCATAGGAATTAGAGTTTTACATTTATTTAATTTCCTTAGGAGTTTTAGTTTTACTAGGTTTTTATAAACTTTAAATTAATAATTCTATTAGGACTTTAAAATAGGAATTCTATTAGACTTTAAATTAGGAATTAGATTAGGACTTTCCCTTTGTAATTAACAGCTTATAAAAAGGCTGCCAATAAGAAATAAAGTAAGCAGTTTATTTTTATCACAAATGTTAGTTTGGGAAGGGGGTTCTGTCAAAGACGAATCTACCTTTTTTGAGTAACCATAGGTCAAAGTAAGAATTCTTTCGCATCTAGACCTGTGACTAGATCCTACGCTGAGGCGCATAACACATAATTCACCAAAGAGTTATTAAAATGTACCGCAATCTATCCTATAGCCAAACTTTCTTTGGACCGGGCATATCAAGTTCTTGGAACTCCCTTAATCTGGTTTCTTTTAGAGCTAATATAGCTGGATCACGCAAATCAGATACAAATAGTGTCTGAAAGTTAATACGGAAGAAAGAGAATATCAATACACATTCAACATTTCTGATAAATAAACAAGTAAATGGCCCCAGTAGGTCGTAAAGAAGAAAGAGAGTATCTTCTATTAATTACAATCGTTAATGGGAAACTATGATTACCATGGTAATACTAAAACTTGAAGTTCTTAATAAATGAGACACCTTAACACAACATTGAGGCTATTTTTCCAAAAGATCACATCACAAAAAATTAAAGTAAATAATTCTAATTATAGTTAGGCAAAAATTAAAGGAAGAATGAAAAGTATTCACTTGAAACTCGAATGATTAGAGGAGAGCTCTTGAGAATAACTGATAATTGGCAAACATATCCAGATAAATGGCATATTTGAACAATAGAAGAAATTAACTGACAATACGAAAAACGAAAGAAAATTAAAGAAAAAAGAAGGAGATTAGAGTGTATTAACATATTATTATTTATTTTTTTTCCAAACTTAAAATTGCTTAAGGTATCTATTACTTGGTTCGTAAACGTATATTGTGAAAATTTTATTGACTAAACACCATTGTAAATAATTTGTGGAATACCATACCATGGAGGGTAAACAAGCTCATCGAACGATTGACACACCTAAAAACCAACTGGATGACTGTTTACGATACCATGGCAAACTTGCAGGAAAAGTACAATTGACCTGAAAACCAACTGGAGGACTGGGACCTTCACCAACTTTAATATCCTTGTACTGTAAACCAGATTCCGTAGTTACCATAGGTACCTTTATCAAACACAAAGTATAAAATCATTAGCTACCATTCATCAACTACGAAAATTAATCCTTTGTTCACCAGTTAAATTACCTGCTTATCATCATCACCGGTTTTTGTTCACTTTCTATTGATCTCTTTGTTACTAGGACTCTTTTATTTTCCTTAAATTACCAATTCCGACACTTGTCTAACACATTCAAACATAAGGCAAAACTTTAGAACAAGTATATATACATGCTGAACACATACTGGTATTCAAAACTCACATCAAATCAGGGTAACATAGTGTTATACTTTAATGTATAAGATGATCAAGGATGCCAACAAGAACCCAAACACGATAGGATACACGAAATGTTGTTAAATAAGTAAACTAGCAGCCTATGGATGGAGGAAAAATCACAGATAAGAGGGCTATGCAATCTCACCATACATGTTAAAGCTTCGAAAAGCAACCCCATCACATCCCTTCGTGTAACTAAATCCGGTCCATAGTTGTATTTCATTGTCTTACAACTTGAAGACCTAACAATTATAGCTTGAGCCCTGATATTTGAGAAGGCCATGTGATTGGCATACAGTTTCTTCTCAGATGCAGAACCTAACGCAGTTGCATCAAGTTCAAAATTCAAACAGCTGAACCACCCAAAAAATCTTTAAAAAATTATGTAACTATTCCAGCATCTTTTATATATATATATATATACACTGACACACACGTGCACGACATACAACCCTCTAAAAAATATACGAAAGAAAAATTCTTTTAACATGATTGAAAATTAAAGGAAGTAAATTTCAACAAACCCAAATAAAAAAAATCAAAAACCTCACATACTTTCTAAGACTGAGTTCGCTGCTGGATAGAGTGGCTAGGTGTCAGGAAACTGGGTGTTTAGGGTTTCAAGAAATCAAAGAATAGACTAATAAATAAAATAGAATAACAGGTTGAGAGAATTTTTGGGTATAAAATATAAGAATAGGTTGAGAAAGGCTGAGAAAGAAAAGGGAATCGGGGGAGAGAAATAAAATAGCTTCGTTTCAATCAAAATTAAAAATTAGCGGCTTTTATGGCAAAACAGCGCTGTTTTGTTTAAAATAAAATAATTTTTTGCTTACCTTTTGCGGCGTTTTTCTCAACTCTGTTAATGCTTAACTTTTTCAATAAGGTATGAGCAATTTTTAATTGAATTATTATATCTTTCATATCAATTTAAATAAATAATTTTTGAAAATTTAAGTAATATTTAAAATAATTAGATAAAATTTGAAATTTTTATATAATTTTTTATGTAAGAAAACAAAAAAAAAAATTTCAAAATATGAAAAAAGAACAATAAAGCTTTAAAAATAATTTTTTTCTTTTTTAATTATATATTCTGTAACATCCCAAAATAGGGCCTAATCGGAATAGTGGTTTCGTAACCACAAATCCGAGATAGAAATAATTATTTTATAATTATTTTGAGGTCTATATTATGATTGCATGATGGTGTGAAAATTTCTTGAAGAAATTCTATGCGTAAAGTGCTTAATTTAAAATTAGGGACTAAATCGAATAAGTTGCAAAACTTGCATTCTAGAAGTTTCTAGTATGAAACTGTTTTGAAATATTAATTAAGAGGTCTTAAATAGTAATTTGGCTAATTTTAAGTTCATGGACAAAATTTGGACATGGATGGAATTTTTGAAAGTTTAGTAAGGAGGGGCATTTTGGTCATTTGGATATTAACATGAAATAAAAAGGGAAAAATAGCACAAAATTGATCATCTTCTTCATTACCACGAAATTTCAAGGGTTCTCCATAGCTAGGGTTTGTTTCAAGCTTCCAAGTTCCATAGTAAGTGATTCCAAGCCCCGTTTTTAATGTTCTTTATGTTTTCGTAGTCCCGGTAGCTCAATAAAGCTTATGTTAGCAATATTTTAAGTTAGGGTTCATATTGGGAAAAATACCCATAGGTGAAATTTGTGTATTTTGATGTTTTATGATAGAATATGAGGTTTTAAATTATGCTAGACAACTTGAGCTACTCGGTTTTAGGTAAAAACGAGTAAAAGGGCTTAATTGGTAAAAATACCTATTGTACATAAGTGTATGTTATAGTAGGAATTTGAAGATGATGTTGGTAAATAAATGATCAGCATGTCTTAAAATACAAGAATTTGTGATAAGTTTTGATTTCCGAGTCTTGGGGCAAAAGTGTAAATATGTAAAAGTTTAGGGGCAAAAATGTAATTTTGTCAAAGTTTGAGTAAAGGGCTGTTTTGATAAATGTTGATATTAAATAAGTTAAATTTGCTATTATAGATCAAGAAGAACGAAATTCGGGAGTAGATCGGAGAAAAGAAAAAGTAAAGGACTAAATTGTAAAGTTTAGTAACATTTGGTATCGAGGTAAGTTTACGGTAAATAAATGCAATATTCTGTCATTTTACATTACTATTGTCATTTCCCAGCATTTATATATTCATTTTATGAAAATAATCAAGTTGAATATAAGGTGATGTAACAGAGAAAAGCATTAGAAAGCCCCGATTGAACCTAGGAATGTTAGGATACGAAATGTCATGACATTAGAGGTCGACAGGACAGGACAGGACAGAAATGAGCCATGTAAGTCCGTACTAGATATACGGCTTTGGAGACAGGATTGAGCCATGTAAGTCCATATTAGATATATGGCATTGGAGACAGGAATAATTCATGTAAGTCCATCTCAAAGACATGGCATTGGCAGAATATTGTTAGACAGGAACGACCCTAGTATCCTTAGTATTCCGAGTGGTTCAACGGGCCATTATTCAAGTAAATGTACAGTGAATTATCAGCAAAGGAAAGGTAGATTGTAATCATGAATAATGAAAGGTCAGGTAAGAAAGAAGGTAAGTGAAGAAGAAGAAGGCAGAAAATGAGATGTAAAGAAAGCTTATAATGCTAATTGATAGTTTGCATACTTATCCCATATGATGAATGTTGTAATTTATTTTCTTGTAAACTTACTAAGCCTAGTGCTTACCCTCTTTATTTCTTTCTTCTTATAGTTCTTGCCAAGCCACTCGGGGATCAAAGGAAACGTCGGAGATCCGATCAAGGAATCCTATCGGTATAGTTAGACGTTTCTTTTCGTGTATGGCTTGTATAGGGACTTGGCTTCTTTTGATATGGATGTCTTATGACATGTTCAATGAATGGGATGTAAATACTTGATAGTGAATAGCTAATGAAATGGCTAATGATATACAAGTATGATAGTATGTATGATTGAGTAGTAACTATCACATGGAAATTAAGGAAAATGTGAAAGTAGCTTAAAAACAGATTCAAGTAGCAGAAATGACGTGACTTTGAAAAATCACTAAAAATAGTAGAAACATGGTTTGATGGTGAATAATATATGAAATTAAAGCTTATTGTGTATTTTCATATGGAATAAGAAAAACAGGTAAAGGTATTGTATTTTATGAGATATATGAGTTTTAGTAAAACAGGGCCAGAGCGATTTCTGGATCCCCTGTTCCAAATTTGGAAATTCACCATAAATTGTACAAAAATAATTAGGAGGATTACTTTATATGTTCAGAATTCTTGTTGAGTCTAGTTTTAAGAGAAACAAACGGCATAGTCATATGAATTTTGTATAGGGAGAAAAGTGGTTCGTAATAAGTAGAGGTTAGTGCAATTGAGTTCTGAAACGGGGGAAATTTTAACTAATAAACTGTACTAATTGGCCTAGCCAAAAATTCTAGAAAAAAATTAGTAGATATATATATGAATCTAGTTTCAGGAAAAATTTACGGATCTTAATTTCGAGTTTCGGAACTCGAGATATGAATTTTTAAGCGACTATGATGTAGAATGGCAGCAAATTTTGAGAAGCTTAAATAAACAATTTAAGGTTGCTTAAGTGATAGATTAAGTTTAGTAGCGCCTCGTGCTCGATTCTGGCGACGGTCTCGAGTAAGGGGTGTTACATATTCATTCAATGTTTTAGGAAATTTAAATAACTTTTTTAATTTACTAATAAATTTTGTTTCTCTAGAGATGCATGGGTTAGCAATTTTTTTAATTTTAATATATATAAAGTTTATCTATTATCTCTTAAATAATTTAAACTATAATGATAATTTTAATATATTAAAATTAATATTATCTCTTTTACAATTATATAAGAAATTATTTAATATATAAATTAAAAAACAATCAGTCATATACCCAAAAAACTTTAAATTATTTTAAATAATAGTATTTTAATTTTTTTCATTTTTAACATATATTTTTCTATGTTTTTACTTTCAAATTTTTTCTACGTGTCACTAATTTTTCTGAAGATTTTAAATATTAAATTAAAAATAAATTATATTTTAATTAATATAAAGAAACTAGTTAAATAATAAATAGAAGAGGATGAACGAGTGCATGAGTTGTCGAAAAGAATACATGATGACCACTTGGATGATGGGTGAGAATATAGGGAGCAAAAGGGTGCCGTTTTGTTTAAAATAAAATGATTTTTTGTTGCGTTTTTATGCTTTCTTTTTGCGGCATTTTTCACATAAATGCCTCTACTGTTTAACCTTTTGCGACATTTTTCTCATAAACGCCGCTATAGCTCTAACCTTTTGTGGTATTTTCCAATTAGCGCCACTAATATATAACTTTTGCAGCATTTTTTGTCCAAACGCCACTAAAAACACCGTTAAAAGCTTAATTTCCTATAGTGAAGACGATAGTAAAAGCAGACATAGGGTACCTTCATGGAAACATGACATAGGCAACATCGCGACAATAATGGAATAATAAACATGAGAATTGGCAATGTGGGTAGCATTGAAGTACAAAAATATCATTAATATGTTAGCATATATTCATCAATTTAACGAACCAAGAATACAAGTTGAATAGCTTGAGGAGTGTTGAACACTATCCTTAAGGATATTTCATCATGTAGCGTATCCCCCATTATTCAATAAGCTCTTCTATATAAAACAAGAATATGAATCTACAATAGATTGCAATAAAAAAAATACTCAACAAACTCAAAAGGAGGAGAGGAGGACCTAGAAGAAAATGATAGATTTTTTTAGGTGTATTTAGAGTGATAGTGAGTTATGGTATATATAAGAGTTTTACTGGCTAAAAATAGTAAAGGTAAGTGTGTAATGACCTGGTTTCTAGCGGTGTTGGAAAGTGTGGTTTTGGGACCTAATTTGTAATACACCAAACCCAACCTAGATGTTATGAATGGGTCTTGAAGGTTACATCGACCACCCAAAAAACTAGATTTGCTTGCCTCATTTAACTTTATTTGATCTTGTGTAGATATTTTGCAAAACCCATTTTATTTTTCTTCTAGAAAACCTCACTGCTGCTAAGCGAGATATTTTCCAAACATTTGTTATTATATTATCAAAATGATTTAGAAACCATATTATTAGCTTAAGATATTTTTTTGGAAAACTCATTTTTGTGTTTTGAATTTGTAGCGGAAAAACTAGTGACTTATTAATATTTTGTAAACGGTTACCTTATTTAATTATCAGGAAAATCATGCTTCTCATTTAAAACTAACCTACTAAACTAAGTGTCAAAGTCCAGAACCAAACATTAAAGTCCATAAAGATAATTGACAGTCCAAAAGCCCATACTTAAAGAATTAGTTTAAACCAGTTCATTTTGAGAATCTGAATCAAAGCTCCTGAGCAACACCCAATCCTAATCTTGAGGATTACCTGAAAAAATAAATAACAGAGTGAGCTAAATGCCTAGTGTGTGTCTTGGCCCAAAAACTTAACAAATAGTAAATTAATGCACAAATTGTAACATATCATATTAGAAACCAAATAACAAGGCATGCTTAGCAATGCAAAGTATCATTCAGAATAAATCCTACCTTCAACCACTACACACCAACTCCATCCATCCAACACACCAATTAGGGTTATTAGGAACTCATCCATCCAACACACCAAAATTGTTCATAAGCCACTAAAATATTATGCAGTCAAGCTACCAAGTATAATGCAGAAAATCGCCAAAAACGAATAATGTAGTTTAATTACCAAAATGAGACTTTGTGATTAACCTGCCAAGATCGCAGATCATAATCTGCTAGAACTTCCTCCATATCGTACACATATCCCATTCCCAATGCATATGCAAATGGCATAGCCAATTATGTATGATCAAATCAGATGTACTTGTATACAAATATATGGATCAAAAATATGTTATTTGACATACAAACAAATAGATCGAAATCATACTCTTAGGCACAATCGACCAACACATTAGTAAGCAAGAATTCACAATTGGTTATCGCCAATAAAGTACATATGCATTCGACAATCTCACATATTAAGTCATACACAATCGACTTACACATATTAAGGCATATACACAACATACACAATCGGCTAACACATATTAGGGCACTTAAGCATTCAACCTACACCAAATTACAACTTACTCACCTTCAATCTTGACCTCCACTCACTTACTTATCTTCGGCCATACAAAAAAAATACAATGCACATTTGATTGATTTCGAATAAGGCATACAAAACATTCAGTTAACCACACTCACAGATCACGAAGGGTTAGAGTACACACCTAATTTTTTTGGGAAAAGTTGGCACTAAGCACATCCTAAGATCCTTATAGAAAGAATTGTGAATTATTAGTTCACTAGAGGAGTATTTGCCACCCATTCTCCATCTAAACAAAACAAAAACGATTAGGCCGTAATCTCATTGGCCAATCTAGATAATCACATACTTCCCATGTGAAAAAGACCAAAACAACATCATTAAAAAGAGTACGAATGACGCTTATGAAGAGATATGAACACACTATCTAAACACCCAGATCACGCATGGCTAGCAACTAAAACCACCAAAGGTGACAACAGAGGTTAAAACAATAGCAAAATAGAAGAAAAAGGGCCGACAAAAGAAAAACACAAGAAGGAAAATGGAGAATGAAGAATGAAGAAAAAAAAGAAGAAACAAGGGAGAGGACGGCAAGAAGAAAGTGTTCAACAACAAAAAAAACAGAAAAGTAGAGAATGAAGTGGAGAATGGGACTATATTGAGGGACAAATTTTAGTAGATAATTCCTTAAAATTAAAATTTTAAAATCCAAAACATAACTTCTTATCAAATTTGATTTGATCACAATTTGACTACTCAGAGTTTGAGTTTTACTAGCATTTTGATAGCTTAGATGACACAGTAGAGAAGAAGCAAAAATTATTTCTACTTCAAGCACCACAAGGTTCGAACTAAGGTTACAAGGAAACTTATAACACTTTTTAACCACTAGGTCAATGCCTTACACTTTTTAACAAACATACAAAACCTAAAGAAAAGCTAGGTATGTCAAGCTGTAACACCCTGAATTTGGGCCTAGAAGAATTGGACTTTGAGTCGGGATTCGGATAGAAGAAAACCTGAATAATTGTGAAGTTTTAAAAAAATTATTATTGTTAAAAAAAAATGTTACTGTATTTATTACTGATATTTTAAAGTCTTATGAAAATTATAATTAATTATTATTAGAAAAATATTACTGTATTTATTACTGATGTTTAAAAATTTTTTATGAAATTTTAATTAGTATTTTGAGATAAAATTATTATTATTATTTTTAATATAAAAATATATATGACATTATTACTAATTTGGGGTTTAAATTTAGTTTTTAAATAAATTTGGAAGTATTTATATTGTGGGAAAAACTTTGGGTTTAATCTAAAATTTTAGAAAAAAAATTAGATTTTGCTTCTATGGGGAAAACCGGAAGATAAGGCTTTTAAAATAATTGTGCAAGACTAAGCACAGATGAACGTGCTTGGCTCAGTGGCTAAGCACGCAAAGAGGTGGTAGGAGTGCCTGGGTTCAAGGCACGGTGCGAGCAAAGTGCTTTTATTTTTAGAGGTCAGGGTAGCGCTAAAATAAGGGTTAAAACGAGTGGCTGCCGAAATATGCCACAAGGGCGCCAGTGGCGCAGTGGCAGCAGGGTGCTAGGAGTTCCTCAGGTGCACGGGTTTGAGTCCAGGCGCAGGCATGTTTCAATTTTATTTTTATAAAATGAATGGGACTTCAACAGATAACCTTTAAGATTAATTGTAACCGTATGTCACTAAAGCAAACGTGCGTCCTGGTGGCCAGCAGCATGCTGGGCGACCTAAAGGTCTCAGGTTCGAGTAGTGTTGCGCGCAGGAGGATGTTGTTTTTGCTGGGCGCGCATGGAAGGAGCCGTGCGGGACTGGAGGACCCCTAGCAGCGAGCCGTGCGGGATTGAAGCTCCTAGCAGCGTGCGGTGCAAACGGTGGATAAGGCTGCTAGGTGGCTGAATAGAATTGAAATGCTAAATCCAAGGAGAGGATTAAGGAATTTAAATTAGGAAGGAATTTTGATTCATTCGGCAGTAGGCAATTAAATGCCGAAATTGCATTTGAATTTTAGCCATTTGGGTCGTTTCCTTTTGGAGTATTTCTTTGTTCCTCCTTTTAAACTATTTTATTTTTGCTACTTATTTTTCTCTCTTTTATTTTTTCTATTGAAAAGCCGAAGCAACCTTTTCTCGTTATCTATTCTTTTTCCAAAGCAAAATCCTATTAAAACAATCTTTTCTTCTCAAGATTGTTGCCGATCATCTTCACTTTTCCTCATACAATTTCTTTTGCATCGTTCGTCTCCTCTTTCAAAGCCAAAGATTCTTTTAGTGATTCGGGGATTAATTTTTAGATCTATTTTCTACTCGCGTTTAAGTTAGATTCATCGTGGATCTAAGGTTGGAGAAGTATTGGAAACGCTTCTGACAAGTACGTCTTTGGTGGTAAGTATTCGGATCTTGTTTTTCATTATTTAGTAATTCAAGAAAAAGCCGGAGATCCCTAAATACTTTAGGGAGACTATCGTTTTGGTCAAGATTTAAATTAGTATTTTTCATTTGGTTTATGCGATTGAAGGCTAGCGATCAAGATCTATTTGGAGGCTAGTAATATCAACGGTTTCGAGGCGGTTTAGATCTAGATCTAGTAGATTAAAATCGACAAGGTAAGTCGTTATTAATGCTTTATATTGGCCGAATGTGGTAGGTAATTTCTACATTGGTTTTCATGGATTCGTAATCTAATCTATAAGCGGTTGATTATAGGAGAAATCGCGTAGGAGATCTCGTCAAGGAATATAGCAAAACAGGTGTGTAACGAACACTCTTAGTAGCTTAAGTTAACAAGTGCCAAAAAGCAGAAATGCCGAAATTTCGGCATTTCAATAACTTGTGAATATGCGATTGTTCCAAGATTAGTTAGAAATGATGAGATCGGTGATCGGTATCAATGGGACAGGTAACGGCACAATTTCGTGCAAGTCGGTAAGTTTGGGCCTCGAGGGGCTAAAATCAGGCCCAATGGGCTTTCAGGCCCATTTGGGTAAATTTGATAGAAAATGAAATATGGATAAATTGCATGTTAAGACTGTTAAAACCGTTATGGAACATAGGCTAAATGGGCCTAGATGACTAAATCGGCTACGTAGGGCCCATTAGGGGTTTTGGGCCCAATAACTCGGAATTGCTAAAATGGGCTGGAAATACTGTTTAAACGCTTGGAAATTGTTGATAATTGTTAATGAGCATGAAAACCCTAATAATTGATAAAATTACTGAATTACCCTTCAGTGTGAAAATTTCTATTTTACCCCTAGGCGAAAATGACTATTGTACTCTAGGGTGCTATTTTGATTGAAATGCATGTGACATTATTATTGTACATGATATGCCATGATATGTTTATTTTATGCATGGGTTGGGATTTATATGAATGGAGGAAGTGCAAAAGGGCTTTGCCCCAGTTTACCGAAAAGGGCTTTGCCCCAGTTTACCGAAAAGGGCTTTGCCCCAGTTACCGAAAGAGGCTAGGCCTCATGTTATATAATAAAGCAGCTATGCTGCCAGTGGAGAGTAGCAGCGGGGTGGGTTGAGTAGCATCCCCACATGGTGTGTTGGCTGGTACGGGTGGAGAGTAGCGGATGGTGGGTTGAGTAGTCTCCCCAAATGGGCTTTACATACATGCATTGATGTTTACATGTGTTATTGAAATGGGCCTATGGGCCATACCGATATTTGAAAAGGCTTCGACCCAGTGCATTGATATATGAGAAAGGGCTAAGGCCTAGTAACCGATATTTGAAAAGTCTTCGGCCCAATAATTGTTGAGATTAAAAAAGGGCATAGGCCCAGTATGCTTTTGTTGATTTGGGCTCTGAAAGGGCTTTGTTGCACACTGAGTTTCCCCAAAACTCACCCCTTTTCCTTCCATCCTTTCAGGTGAGCCCTAGACTGTAGACTTGGAGCTGGGAAGGATTCAGAGTGGCCACGAAGACTGCGTTTCTGGTTTTAATTAATTAATTCAGTATTTTATTTAATCGATTTATTTTCAATTTGGGTTTGTAAAAGGCCTTTTTAATTATTTTAAATTTTGTTTCTAGCTTAGGTGTGATATTATTTAAATTGTTCTTAATTAGTTAGCTTTAGGGCATGGTTTTATAAACGCTACCTGTTTTCAAAGTATCTCGATAAGTAGAACAAAGCTTCCGCAACGTGAATGTTTTCATAAATAAGTAAATCTTAAATACATTTAAACTTAATTTGTTCGTAGACAAGTCACAAGGTTAAAGTGTGGCAATGGATGTGTGCATGTCTAGGAGTGGATCTAGGAAGAGCTTGGTACTTAAGCAGTCTAAATGACTCACCTCCTCTTCTCTTGAATCCTACCTGGTGCATGGTATCCATTCACTTTAATCCATAACAAAGAGGATCTGATTTTCTGATAAACCTAAACTGCTTTTAAGATAAACATGTTTTTCGCAACTACAGAGGTTTACGAGTTTTCAAAATTTCCCATAAGATTTTACAAGGTTGTTTACAATGTTTTGATTATTACAATGTATCACGTTTTGATAAAGCTAAGGTTTTATACAAGTTTAACGGTAAAAGTTTCGAAACATTAAGAAGGGTTTTCAATAAAAACACGATTTTTGAAAAACAGTTCCATGTGACACATCAGACTTGGCCGTAACGTCTGGGCCGGGTTTGGGGTGTTACACAAGCTACATTTTGGGGCAGAAATAATAAAAAAATTTTAAAGGAATGAAATCGAACACAAGACCTAAATCACTTAACTAGATCACTTAACCACTGAACTAAGTTAATTTACTTATCATAATTAACACTCAATAAAATAAGAAAATGGGGCGTTACAAATCTCCCCTCTTTAAAAAAAATTTCATCCTTGAAATTTACCTTGTCCAAATAGATAAAGATATTGCTGACGTATTGAGTCTTCCACTTCCCAAGTGACTTCCTCGGTACCATGTTTCCTCTATAAAACCTTAACTAGAGAAATCATTTTCTTTCTCAAAACTTTTACCTCATGATCCAAAATCTAAACTGACTCCTCCTCAAAAGACAAATTCGGACTCGCATCGATCTCCTCAATCGAAACCACATGAGAGATAAAATCTTAACTAGAGAAATCCTCTTCTTTCTAAAAATTTTACCTCATGATCCAAAATCTAAACTGGCTCCTCCTCAAAAGATAAATCTGGTCTCACCACACAGTACTCAATATCTTTCCTCTTAAGGTCCACATACGATTTATGTCTATCCAATACCAGCTTTAACCGATCCTAGATCAACTTAACATTGCTCTCAGTCTCAAGAACCAGATCCGGACCCAAAATTTTCATTTCGCCTAACTCAGTCCAACACAATGGTGTACAATACTTACGACCATACATAACCTAATAAGGTGCCATCTGAATGCTGGATTGGGAGATATTATTATAAGCAAACACAACAAAAAGAAAAAAGTCTTTTCAACTACTATAGAAATCAATAACAAAACTCCATAGCATATCCCTCAATACATGAATAACCCTCTCAGACTATCTATCAGTCTAATTAAGTACCCAGATCCTCATGCAACTTCTTCCAAAATTATGGCGTAAAACAAGGATATCAATATAAGGTAATAAATATAAGAACCGCATGAAGTCTTACAATCTTAAAGATGTACAACTTAGATAATCTCTACAAAGAATAATCAGTTTGAATCGGAAGAAAGTAGACAGATTTGGTCAATCGATCCACAATGAGCCAAATTGAATCTTTCTTAGTGGGTGTCAAAGGCAACCCACTAAATAAATCCATTGTTGCCCACTCCCATTTCCATTGCAGAATCTTAACAGGTTGCAATAGACTAGAAGGAAGTTGATGCTCAGCCTTCACCTACTGGCACATTAGACACCGAGATACAAATTTGGTTACTTTCTACTTCAAACCTGGCAACCAAAACAATTCTCGAAGATCGTAGTACGTCTTATTCCCTTTAGGGTGCATAGCATAGAACTATTATGCGTTTCCTGCAATATAGACTATCTCAGCTCTATATCATCTGGTACACAAAGTTAGACTTGGAAACAGAAAATACCCTTAGTATTAAACTCAAATCTAAAGTCTTACCCTCCTCAATCTGCTTAACCTGAAGTACTAAAGACTCATCTAGAAGTTGCTTTTCTCTAACCTCATCAATCCAAATAGGCTTAACCTGTACACAACACACTTCTTTCTTGACTTAAACTGCATCAAAGTTTGCATGTTGATTGTCCGTCTACTTGAAAGGAGTATTCTTACGCAATAACTTCATCAAAGGACTTGCGATCAATGGAAACCCTTCTACAAATCTTCTACAATACCCTACTAGACCAAAAAAACTCTAAATCTCTAAGACACTCTTAAGTTGATTCCACTCAAGAATTGTGTCTATCTTTTTCGAATCTACACGGATACCCTCGGTAGATGCCACATGTCCCAAAAACATGACTTCCTTCAACCAGAACTCACACTTGCTTAATTTAGCATAAAGCTTCTTCTCTCGAAGAATCTACAGAACTACCCTCAAATGCTCATCATGTTGAGCCTTGATCTTAGAGTAAACTAAAATATCATCAATGAACACTACGATGAAGTGATCTAGAAATGGTTGAAATACCCTATTCATAATATCCATAAATGTGGTCGAAGTATTAGTCAAACTGAAAGGCATAACTAGGAACTTGGAATGACCATAACGAGTTCTAAATGTGACCTTTCACTTTCAACTAATGGTACCCAGATCTCAAATCAATCTTAGAGAAAATTGACGCCTTCAGAACTGATCAAACAAATCGTCAATCCTTAGAAACAGATATTTGTTCTTTACCGTTAACTTATTCAGTTGTCTATAGTTAACAGACATCCTCATTGTTCAATCCTTCTTCTTAACGAATAACACCGGTGCTCCCCAAGGTGAAACACTAGGCCTTATGGATCCTCTATCCAGAAGTTCCTGAAGTTGAACTTTTGGTTCCTTCAAATCTTTTCGTGTCATACAATAAGGAGTAATAGACACCGAAGCAGTTTCAGACAGAACCTCAATTCCAAACTCAACCTCTCATTCAAGTAGTAACCCTGGCAATTTATTAGGGAAAACATCAAATAGTCCTTAACCATTCGAATTCCTTCCACAACTGACTCATCAACATCTGTATCATGAACATAGGTTAAATATGCTTCACACCCTTTCCAGACCAATTTCTCGACTACTAAAGCGGAGGTCACATTAGATAGGTAATCTCGATGCTCATTTACCATTATAATCTCCTACCATATATTATTTTCAAGGTCGCCCTCTTTGTAGAACAATCCAAACTGACTTGATGCTCAACCAACTAGTCCATGCTCAGAATCAAATTGAAATCCCCTACTGGAAACTCCAATTGATCAACTAAAAATACAAATCCCTAAATCTCAAGTGAATACCTCTTGTAGACCTTATTTACCCGTACCAACTACCCCAATGGACTAACCATAAAAACCTCACTAACAGTTCCCTCAACAAGAATTCCCAACTTACTAGAAACACATCTACCAACATACGAATGCATGGAACCAATGTCAATTAAGGCAAAATACTGATGAGAATGAATAGTAAATATACTTACTATAGCATCGGCTACATCTCTATACTTGCGACGTCTCGCTGCATAAACTAGTGCAAGCTGCCCAGCCTTAGTTCGATTAGCACCCTGACCTGGTGCCCTCTGTCCCTAACCATTACCATTACCAACTCTAAACTGTCCTCAACCTTTCAGAGGTCGCTAAACAACCCTCTGCGGCTGAACGCAATTTTTAAATTAGAGCTTGCATTGGCTCAATCCGATGTAGACACTCTTTAATATAATGCTTAGTGTATCCACATTTAAACCATAGCCTCATTTCCCTCCAACACTTGCTCAGTTGACACATACCACAATATGCACAAGTCAAAACTCGATCAATACCCACTGCTGCCTCAACCTGCTAAGGCTTGTCTACTCTCACCCATTTCTTAGACAGTCGAGCTACACCAGAAAAACCTAACTCTTTCTTATTATGATTCTTACCTTATTCCTTTTGTTGAGGATATTGAATAAAACATATCTATGTAACCACGATTATATAACCAATCGTATGTAAAATATATCATTTTATCCAATAAAATTCTTTTAGGACCCCTTTTCACAAATGAATTTAGTAAGTTTAAATTTTGTAAAGATGAATAAAAAGGTTTATATAAAAGGAATGCTATAAATATTCTGAAACAAGCTATACTCACTAAGAAGTTGAATTTTTAAACAATTGATACAAATCCTCAAAATCATTTGAATTTTGATGTAAAAGATTTATACCATTTTCATGCGCTCCACTCGCTTAATCTCTTCGACTACCTTAGCCTTCTCCACTAAAGTTTCGAAGACCCGATCCTACTATGGAGTAACCAGAATCTTTAAATCATACCGAAGTCTATCCTCAAAATGAACGCTCTTATTATAATTAATAGGTACCAAACTTTGAGCATATCTCCTTAGCTTCAGGTACTTAGTCTCATACTCAACCATTGACATCTCGCTCTAACTAAGTCTAATGAACTCTAACCTGCGAGCCTCAATATACTTTGCCCCTACATATTTCTTCTGGAATGCATCTTGGAAAAACTCCCAAGTTACACACTCAACCTCTGTGCCCCGCACCACAGCGTAATTTACTGCATCATCCCTAAATACCTAATTATCATCCTTAGTAGCTGTCTCACTAATCTCAAGGTTGGGCATGTTTCCCATATAGGAAGACTCAGCTTAAAGACGGTGCCCCACCACGCCCTCGTATACCACAAATACTCATTATACTATCTACAATTTAGAAGTTCTAAGAATTAGCTTAGGTATTTTTTAATCCAAACTCTATAGTTTTAAAGAAATAACATAGTTTTTATCTAAAGTAGAAAAAATCTTATTCTGCAATCTCTAAATTTTACCAGTTTGACTAAATTAGCTAAGGTAAAAGTATCTTAGTTGGATCGGTGTTAAAGTCTCGAATTCTCTTTTAATATCTTTAACATTTTATGAAAGTTTATTTATAACATAGTTTCCAACATCCAAAACATGCCCCTAATCGCTTCCTGCATTCACTACCATAATTTCTACCACAATATTCACTTTCACTTTTCATCACTCTAGAACCACCAGAACTTGCCATAAAAGTAGCTAGTCTATTGAATCCTTCACGTTTGAAACTTGTAAACTATGAACCTTTTCTCGAAGTTGAAAAATTTTGATCTCTAGATTTCTTAAAACCTACTAGTGGGGAACTTGATCTACCTCTCTTCATCCTTTCTCTATTAAAATTCTTGCTTCTATCTCTAATGGTCGATTCCATCTTATGGGCCTTTGTTGTTATTGCTGTAAGAGTTTTACATTCAGCTACTGCAACCAATGCACAAATCACATCCCTTAGTCCCCATTCAAATTTATCACATATTTCTTTTTTAGTCTGAAACATGTTATTTGCATAACAACTAAGTCTGAGAAATTCCCCCTCATATTCCATAATTCTCTCTTACCTCAGATATAGGAAATCCTTCTTTTTTTTGTTCAAAATACATCAGATTAACATATTTTTCTCTAAAATTTTTCAAAAATAAGTTTTAGCCAATCATTTACTCAAGAGTCACACTAACTAAGGCTTTCCACCATTGGTAAGCTTCTCCTTTTAACAACGATATAGCACATCAAAGACTATCCTTAGAAGTACATTTCAATAGTAGCTTGTTCCTGTGTAGTCGTATGACTTTCCATTTCCTCACTCGTGGCTTCTTTAGAACTGTTAGACATTTTCTTATCTCTCTATAAAAGAAAATATAACTTAGTTAAAAACACTAAAGACTAAGCTAGAGGCATACTATGTAGATGGGGTGTGACATAACCATCAGTTTTTTAAGAATTGGTTAAACCTTAGCTTTGATACCAACTTATAACACGCCAAACTCGATCCTTTGGAAAGATCCGAGTATGTTATGTTACTACTTAAGAATCATTATCTCCAAAAAAAACATTTTTCTTGTTTAGCAATAAAAGAACCTGTAACGCCCAATTTTCAGATATACTGAAAAAGGTAGTTTCAAAATCACATTTTCGTAAACCGAGTAAGTAATTATTAAATATTAATATTTACAAAGATGTTATATTAAAAAAATTAAAGTTTGGTCCAATAATTTTACCGAATTAATAGTTAATCAAGGCTCGAGAACTAAATTATAAATTTCAATCATTATAGATTTTTAATTGACCAAAGGCTTGAGGATTTAAATAGCAATTAACCAATGGTCCAAAAAGGCAATTTGACTATTTCTATTTAAGAGAATGTGGATGTTGATGATGGAATCCACTATCATTTGTTAGTATTAAAATAAACCATATTTATGTTAATTAAACTAGGTTAATTAAGACTTAATTAACCTATATAAGTTAAATAGTGTATAAAAATAAGGTCATCTTCTCCATTTACCATTCTATTGCCAAATTTGAAGAAAGAAAAACCTAAAGCTTGTGGTGACTTTCGACCATCATATTGTAAGTATATTTAGGTATTTTTCTTGTAATTTTTATAAATTTGAGGTCATAGAAGCTTGATTTAGTTACTCTATATACCAATTTGTAAAATTTTTAAAGTTTTTAAAAACTTTCATTGTTGATTTTTTGAAGAATTAGGCTTGAAATTGATAGATTTCAGGCTTAGAATATAAAAAGGACTAGATTGTAAAGTTAAATTAGCTTATTGTTAACTTTGTTCCATTAGGGACCAACTTGAATAAATGTAAAACTTGTTACAAAATTACATTAGAAATAGAAAGCTTAAGGTCCCCTATGAGCATATTTGAAATCAGATTTTAATCTGAGGCTAGGAATTGAAAGTTATAACTATCCTGTGTTCAGGGCCTAAATTGAATAAAATATAAAATTTTAGTGTTATTAAAAAAATAAGTTTATAAAGTTTCATGCATATCATAGCGTAGTATGGAGATATTTGGTATTAATTGATTATATAAAATGATTGTTTAGATCAAGAATAGGATCGAAGTGGAATTGATAGGGGAAAAGTAAAAATTACGAATTAGCCCCTAAGTATCGACTTTACATATTTTGAACAGATAAGTTCCTATGGAAACTTACCACTCTATTTTATTTATGTATGAACTTTATTTGAATTTATACTTAAATATATATTAGAATTGAGTAGAATTAGTGAATTTGACATACATGGCTCAAAATGGACTAAATTGTAAATTTTTGTGAATACTGGTTTTATGGAAATAGTATAGAATGTAAATGTGATTATTGACTGATTATATGACTCGAAAATGAGAAATGAAATTATGCACATGAATTGATATTGACATTTATACAGAAATGATGCCTGAATGAACTTAGTAAAATGTTAGGATATCTATGACATGCCATTAGGGTTATACACATGATTGATTAGGGATTTTACATGTTTTTACGCGATCTAGCATTTGTTGCAGATTTTTAGGTTATATGTATCAAAGGTTTAACCCGTACGAGTAACCTCGATATGATGTTAGATTGTGTGAGCAATTATGTTATAATGTCAACTTCTGTGAGTAATCCTGATATATTGTCAGCTTGTGTGAGAAACTTATTCCCATGCATCTGAGTTCGTTTTACTATAGTTCCATTGGGCAATATTCAGTTGAATGAAAATGGAAATTGAACTATGGAATGGAAATGAAATGGTATTTTGGTGATACTTGATATATAAATTGATACACGACTTTGTTTAAATTGTGATATTACTTATGGTTCTAGAATGTAACTAGTGCATTTAATTGATGATGTTGTTATATGTATAGATATGTCATAATATGCTGAGGATAGTTAAGTTAGTTGTCCATTAGATTAGTGAACTATGTCTTAATGATCAAGGTATGATTTAGTTTCTATTTGAACTTACTAACCATTCTTAAGGCTTACTTTCGTTGTGTAGTGATGTATGTTTTCCTGTTACTAACTAAAAGTACGACGAAGGCAAGTGCACCTATCGATAAATAATATAGCTACAGTGAGTAAAGATATCGTATCCATGAGGACTAAAAGTATTAGTAATTATTGTTTTCCTATTATTTAGCTGACAAATTGGAGTGATTGCCTTAAACTAAAATTTACTAAATTAATCTAACTAATGAACTCAACAGAGAATGAATCAGGAAAATAATCGAATAATAACCAATGAGAGAAATAATACCCAAGAAAGAATCCACCTAGACTTCATCTATTATTATGAATCTGATTTAAACGATTTATTCACTTGGTATCTTGATCCGTAGAAATCCCTAAATTATGCTAATATCTCTTTCAAGAGTAAGAGCAACTGACTTTAGGTTGATTAACTGAAATTTATTTATAATTAAAACCCCTATTGTCGCATTAACTTGATTTATGGATTCCCCTATTAGATTTTACTCTAACTCGGTAGATTTATGTCGTCCTATTTCTAGGATTGCATGCAACTCCACCCAACTATGCTAGACCTACTCTTAAATAGGGACTTTTGCTCCTCTGATTAAGCATATTAAACATGAATTAATATCTCAGAAATATTAAAACAAGAGATAAGCACGTATAACTAAGAACAAGAATCAAGTATTTACCATGAAAAATAGAAATTAAATAATAGAATTCATCATAGGGTTCATCTTCCCTAGGTATCTTGGAAATTAGTTCATAATTGTGAATGAAAACATCTCAAAGTCAGAATGACCACAAGAAATAAAGAAAATCATAAAAATTTCAAGAGAAATTAAAAGGAGGTCTTCAATCTTGATGGAAATCCACTTAAAAGTTGGCTCTAATAGTGTTTTTCGAGTTATTTTCTTCGATATTCTCTAATGACCCCCTCTTCTCTTTTTCTATTTAGTATTTATAGACTTTAGAATGCCCAAAAAGCCTAAAAATTGCATTTTTCCACGTGTTTGGGATGCAAGTCGCAAAACCGACATGGCTTGGCACATGGCCGTGTATCCAGCCCGTGTGGGAAGGCCCAGCCTATGTGGCTCCTAAAATCTGCTCTTTTTGTCTGATTTTTGCTCATTTTGCTCCCAAATGCTCTCCTATGTATATAAACATGAATTCAAAGGTTTATGAGCATAAAATTCACCAATTTGCATAAATAATTATCCAAAAATGCATTAATAACGGGATTAAAATATGTTAGTCTCCTTGTAAGTTTTCACCTTGTGGAATTACCGAGCTAGATCAGCAAAAGAGCACATACACTATCTTGAGACGATGGTTATATGTTCATTTTGAACTAGACTTGGTGGCATGTACATAATAAGGTCTCTTAGTGTACAAATGATCAAGTTGGAGTAATAGTCATATGGTAGCTTGGTAATGTTTAATTTTGAACGTTTAATATGTTGTACATATCCAAATGAAGCATGTTTTGACCAAGTTAATGTCATGAAAATTATAACCTTACTTATGAATGGATAGTATATTATGCTTTGAAATGGGACCAATTGAAATTGTTAGGTAGATTAATGAATTAGAAGTAGTAGGTTGAATGTTAATTGTGTTTTGTGGCTTGGTATATAATTTAGTTAGATAGCATCAAGCTAATTGATCATATGAAATAGTTTTGGAAGTGTTGGATATGGAAATTGAATTGAAAAGTTCTATATGCTTAAATGGTGCAAGATTGAGTTGTATAATATTGAAAAAAAATTGTAATGGCTATGTAATTGAATTTAGTTGACATATTCATTATTTTATTGAAATGCTTATGTGGTTTTGTTAACATGAAATGGTATGAAATTTGGATTTTTTTTATTGTAAAGAAGATGTATTAACCATTTAGGTTGTGTTGCAAGTTGTTGAATTGAGACCAAAATGGTGTTTTTTGCTAAAATAGTGTCCTCGTCACGACTACCAACATGCAACGTCATAATGTGAGCCAATAGTGAGTGACATTACAATGTCGATATGCTTGAATTTACGACTTAACTTACTGTGTTGGCCACATCACGACGAGGAAATGAGAAAGTCACAATGTCAGTTCGAAAATTTCAAAACTTCACAATTTGATCCTAATTCATGCTCGAGTTGGCAGAAGAGTTTTTGAAAGCTTGTGCAGAACCCGAAAATGATTGGATAATGCATGATGAATGTATATGTACTTATTTATGTATGTGATTGATTAAATGAAGTAAATTGTATGCTATTAGTTCAACAATGAATGTAATATTTCATAGGTTGGACCCAATGATTAGGTCAGGAAAAGGGTGTTATAGAACCAATCTTTGATGGTACAAAATTAATTCAATGCTCTATAATAGCTAATACATGGTTATCCAAATAAACAAAACAATAACTAATGCATTATGTTCTAGTCAGTCTCAAATAAATTATTTGGTTTTAAAAGGATATAAGTCGTAACAAATATCATATTGAGACTGTGGATGAGGAGACCATTAATTTCTATATATTGAATCTATTATATTGGTTAAGAATTTGCATTAGAAAACTATCATCTTTTCCTCTACTTTGTACTATGCATATATTTGTATGGTTAAATCACATGCAATGGTAAACCAGAAGTTTACTAGTCTAAATATATTAATTAGTTGGCATGATTAATTAGACCATCCTGATCAATAATGATACAATAAATGGGAATTTATATGGATATTTATTAGAGAACTTGAAGATTCTTGATTTTAAAGATTTCTTAAGTGTTGTTTGTTTTCAAATGATTTTGTAACGCCCCAAAATTTTTTATTTCTCGCTTTTGTGAAAATTATAGCATGGAAATTTTCTGAATTTTGTTTCTGCAATAATTTGAAATATTAATTGTCTGCTTTAGTGGATTTGTACTCTGGGTGTGTTGGGGAGGTCCCAGGTTCAAGCCTCAACTTGAGTAAAATTTTGGGTTTTTATTAAGTAAATCCCTATCCTTGGTAATTAGGCTTTTAAATAAATGTTGGTCGAAATACGACAGAATGGGCCTGCTGGTCTGGTGGTTAAGTAGAGAAGGGTTGTGTGAGAGGTCTTGTGTTTGAATCTCAAGTTGAGCATGGATGTTATTTTGCTGCAAGTTTTGGGTTAGGAATTTGAATTTTAATAGAATTCTGAATAATGGAGGGAGTAATTCAGGGGATTAGGGAGTTATCGGAGTATCATTCTTTTTTGCAAATTTTGATCTCTCTTTTTCCCCTTCTCCTTACCGAAAATTTCATCCTCCATTCTCTTCTCTTTTCGTGGTTTTTCGTATAATCATCTCCTAAGTTTTGTGTGGCGCGAAACCTTGATCATTCAGTAAGTTAAGATGCCTTCTTTTCGATTTGTTATTGAAGAAGGGGGTTGATAAGGAATTGTTTTCTTTTAGGAGGAAATCAAGGTACTAGGGACTGCTAATCGGTATATCAATCAGCGAGGAGTTGCCATTTTCTTCATTAGAGGTAAAGTTATCGGCTTTTCTCAAGAGTTGTCTTTTCGTAACAATTCGCATTAATTGACTACTTTTGGACTTGGGATTGACGAATATAGGTTCTGGGGCGCTCAAGAGCGATTACGCATCAAAAATGAACTAGGTGTGTACTTTGAACGCACTGAAAACACGATTCAGAGAAAGTCAAAAACGAAGCTATTGACTCCAAACGGGCATGTAGACTACCCGTGTGGAGGCCGTGCGGTGAGACACGACCGTGTGGTCGACGAACCAGGCCATGCGCATGTCACAGAGGCATGATGAATACGGGTGTGTAAGGCTGGTTAGGCCGTGTGTGAGGCAAAGACTAGGTTAATTGGGCCGTGTGGGCTACACAAGCTTGTGGGCCCACACAGGTGAACCACACGGGCGTGTGGGATTTTGGGTCAGGCTGTGTGATCTACACGGATAATACCAAGTTAGGCCGTGTGGGCTACACGGGCGTGTGGGTCTACACGGGTAGGCCACATAGACATATGAGCCCATTAATCTAAATTATTCTGAAAGGTTGCACGGGTGGCCCTAGTCGACTATGACCTGTTAAAGGGTCGGTAAACTATACTGAGACCCCTATTCTGAAATGTGATTAAGTAAATGTATGTGATAGAATGTTATGTTTAGCATGCGTAATGTATCTGCTATGATAAATTTGTATCATCTGTTTACTGTATGAAAGCATGTCATGACATTATTTATGTTGCATTGCATAGGGATGGGATGGCTATTGAAGAGAAGGAAGACTATAAGGCTTTTGGCCATTTGATTGGCAGTTGTACTACTTTTATTATTATGTGTCGTTCTACAGTACCTCATGGTGTGTAGGGTTGGATGGGTTAATTTTTTCTCCATAATTGGTGTGTAGGGCTGGGTGGGTCGATTTTCTCCCCACATGGTGTGTAAGGTGAATGGAGATGGTGTGCAGGGTTGGTGGGCATGATTTGTATCTGAATTGATTTGCATGTGTTTTCTGTATGGGCTAAGGCCTGATTATATTTGATCTGATTCTGTACTGAGTGGGCTACGGTCTACATTGATTCTGTTAAGAGCTGAAACTCGATTTATGACCGATTGACTGATATTTGTTTATATACATGCTTTACTGTGGGGATGCACACACTAAGTTTGCGAAAACTCACCCCTTCATTTATTTTTCCTTCAAGTAATCCCCCAACAGTAGATGGATCGGTGCAGCGGAGGGCTCGAGGGTAACCACTGTTAGACACTTTATTAGATTTCTTAATTTTACTAGTTATTCATTATTTTTACTATGTTTAATTATTTTAGGAGTTTTTATATAATGTGGACCGTTGGATTGTTTCAATTTTTTTCTTGGGATTTCGAATTGTTATTTCTATTGATTTATAAATTGCGACACTCCAAACTGGTTTTTAAAACCTAATTTTAGATTTTTGTAAGAATGAACATTTTCAAAGCTTTCGTGATAAAGGAAAGATAATAATCTAAACATATTTTTTATAATCGAAATGTTTTTCTAAAAATACTTTCATGTGACGCCACCAGATTCGGCCATAAGGTCTAGGCCGGGTTTAGGGATTACATTTAGTGGTATCAGAGCCAAGTTATAAAACTCAATTGTAGTTCTTGGGTTTTAAGTATGGTTTTAAGAAATGATTCGAAAATGATTTTGAAATGTTTTTTATACTGAGAAAGTGGTACACCGAGCCTCCGGCGCCGATCCAAGTAAGTTACTGAAGTTATGAATAAATTGACTGAAGGCATGTCTAGATATTCTAAATACTGTTTGATCTGATACTGTTTATATATTATGAGACTACTTTGGTAGGACTCTACTGAGACACTCTAGGTAGTATGGACTAAAAATTATAGTGAGACTATTTACTCGCGATAACAGACTTTAAACTTCTGATACTGAATTGCATAAAATACTTGTTAATAATTATCGAAACTATAAATTGATTTGTATAAAAATTTTAATACAGATTAATTCGATAGATACGATAAACATATGCGCTACTCGTGGAATGGGTACTAGAGGCTGAGGTAGAGGCCGTAGAGGGGCTCGAACTGAGTCCTTCACTTCTGATATTATACCAGTGGTGGATGCTAGTGAGACACCGACATCGCCTACGACTAATACTAGGCCAGGACCATATAATCGTACGGCTAGGGACGACGCTCTATTCCAGGCCATGCTTCGAATTTTGGATAGGGTCGCTCGGCCCAACACTGGATCAGGGGGTCGTGGGTCGGTTACGGAATGACTCCGGTCCAATGGGGCTGAGGTATTTAGGAGCATCGCTGGGGTTGCTCCGAGTGTGGTCGAGTACTGGATGGAGGCTACAGAGCGCATTATGGATGATTTGGACTTTATTGATGAGCAGAAGCTCAATGGGGTTGTGTCTCTGCTTCGGGACGAGGTGTATCAGTGGTGGTTGATTGTTAAGGAGGGCACTTAGCCCAATCGATTGACTTGGAATTTGTTTAAGACCACCTACCAGAGTAAGTATGTAGGAGCCAACTATACTGATGCGAGACGACGTGAATTTCTAAATCTTACTCAAGGGGACCATTCTGTGGCTGAGTATGAGGCCGAATTCCTGAGACTTAGCAGTTATGCGATGGGCATGGTGGCGACCGAGTATAAGCGCTGTGTGCATTTTGAGGATAGTCTCTGTGACAGCCTGCGTGTTCTGATAGCTCCATAGAGGGAGCGGGATTTCTCAGCCTTGGTCAAAAAAGTAAGATAGCCGAAGAGGTGAAGCGCATTGAGCACCAGAATCATGATAGAGGGAAGGCTAAGAGGGATCTAGAGCCTTCTAATTCTACTTTGAGGCCTAAGAAAAAGGCTAAGATTGATGGGCCCATGGGAGTTAGGTCTACTGTGGTTGTTCCTACTCGGGTGGCTATCTATTAGCACTGTAATAGGAGCCATCCAGGTGAGCGTTGGAGAGTTACTGGAGCGTGTTTGAGGTGCAGGTCTACTGAGCACCGAGTTAAAGATTGTCCACTGAGGGATAATCAGATGCAAGCTCGATTGATGAGACGCATAGCCATTGAGGGTCGTTAAGCGGCCACTTAGGGGCCAATGACAGGCTAGATGTGGTAATGGTATGGGTCGAGGTCAGCGAGCATCGAGCAGAGGTGCCGGGTCGACAAAGGAAGGGCAGCCTACACTGGTTTATACTTCACGTCTTCATGAGGATGGGGATACTCCGGACGTCATCACAGGTACGTTTCTAATTTTTAATATACCTTATGTTGCACTGATAGACATGGGTTCTACACATTCCTATGTTGCATGTTCTGTGTCGGAGACCTTGGGAATACCTTTGAGAGCACTTCTAGTGAGATATCAGTGGTGAGTCCGTTGGGGCAGTCTGTTAGGGTTAATAAACTATTCAATGATGTACCGTTAGAGGTCCAAGGGACTATATTCTTGGCTGACTTGATAGAGCTTCCATTTGGGGAGTTCGACTTAATTCTGGACATGGACTGGTTGGTGAAGCATCGTGTGAGTCTGAATTGTACTGAAAAGAGGATTATTCTCATAACCAAGAAGAATAATGAGATAGTCGTGATTGGGAAACGACGAAATTACATGGGTAATGTGATATCTGCGTTAGAAGCAGAGAAGTTGGTAAGAAAAGGATGTGAGGCATTCTTAGCCTACATCAGTGTTTTAAATTCTATGGACTCTTTAATTAAGGACATCCACACTGTGAGGCACTTTCCAGATGTGTTTCCAGAGGAGCTACCGAGTTTACCTCTGAGTCGATAGGTGGAATTTGGGATTGATCTGATTCTTAGTATGGCTCTAGTGTCTATCGCCACTTATCGAAAGGCATCGAAAGAGCTTACTGAACTTAAGGCCCAGATACAAGAATTATTAGATCGTGGGTTTATTCATCTTAGTATGTCTCCATAGGGAGCACCTGTTCTGTTTGTGAAGAACAAGGACGGTACGATAAGGATGTGTATCGACTACCGTCAGTTGAATAAGTTGACAATTAAGAATAAGTACCCACTTCTGAGGATAGATGACCTATTTGACCAGTTTAGAGAGGCATCAGTGTTCTCAAAGATAGATCTGTGGTCAGGTTATCACCAGTTGAGAGTAAAGAAGGTCGATGTGCAGGCATTTAGGACTTGGTATGGACATTACAAGTTCCTAGTTATGCCATTCGGATTGACTAATACACCAGCAGCGTTTATGGATCTGATGAACCGAGTGTTTCAACCCTATTTGGATCGGTTCGTGGTAGTTTTTATCAATGATATTCTTGTGTATTCTAAGACGGAGTTTGAGCACAATGAGCATCTCAGGGTTGTTCTGCAGACTCTTCGAGAGAAACAATTGTATGCGAAGTTCTCCAAGTATGAGTTCTGGCTTCGAGAGGTTACTTTATTGGGTATGTGGAATCTATAAAGGGGATTCATGTGGATCCTCGTAAGATTGAGGCTGTGTTGGACTGGAAACAGCCGAAGACTATGTTTGAGATTCGTAGCTTTCTGGGGTTAGCAGGATACTATAGAGGGTTCGTAGAAGGGTTCTCCTTGATCGCAGCACCATTGACTAAACTATTGCGTAAGGGAGTTCCTTTGGACTGATGCACAACAGGAGAGCTTTGAGAAGCTCAAGACAGTTTTGACACAGGCTCTAGTTTTAATACAGTCAGAGCCTAAGAAGGACTTCATCATTTATAGTGATATGTCACACGTGGGTCTAGGTTGTGTTCTGATGCAAGACAGTAAAGTGGTTGGTTATGCGTCTCGACAACTCAAGACTCATGAGCTTAACTATCCGACGCACGACTTGGAGTTGGCTGTAGTAGTTTTTGCTCTTAAGATTTGGAGGTATTACCTGTACGGTGAGAAGTGTACCATCTATACTGATCACAAGAGCTTCAAGTATCTCCTCACTCAGAAGGAGATAAATCTTAGGTAGCATCAATGGGTTGAGCTACTTAAGGATTATGACTGCAGCATTGAGTATCATCCTGGTAAGGCCAACGTGGTGGCTGACACGTTGAGCCATAGGGCTGTGATTAATCTGAGAGCGTTGTTCGCTCGATTAAGTTTATATGATGATGAAAGTCTTTTGGCTGAGTTGCAAGTGAAGTCGACATAGATTGAGCAAATTAGAGCTAAGTAGTTGGAGGATAAGACTGTTAGGTTACGATTTCGTTAGGTTGAGACTGGAGTTACTACTGATTTTAGGGTTAACGATAATAGAGTTTTGTACTTTAGAGGTGCATCTGTATGCAGAATGACGAAGACTTGAGACAATCGATTTTGAGGGAAGCACATAGTAGCTTTTATGCTATGCATCCCGGTGGGAGCAAGATGTACAAAGATCTTTGAGAGTTGTACTGGTGGCCGAGGTTAAAGCGTAAGGTGACCGATTTTGTGGCTTGCTGTTTGAATTGTCAGCAGGTTAAGGCTGAGCATCAGCTGTATTCGGGATTGCTATAGCTAGTTCAGATACCGATGTGGAAATGGGAGCGAGTGACGATGGACTTTGTTAGTGGGTTACCCCTAACACCCACTAAGAAGGATTCTGTGTGGGTCAACGTGGATCGATTGACCAAGTCTGCTCACTTCATTCCGATCAGGACAACCTACTCCCTTTAGAAACTAGCTAAGTTATACATCTCTGAGATAGTGAGGCAACATAGGGTTCCTGTGTCGATCGTTTCCGATAGGGATCCTCAGTTTATATCTCGATTCTAGTAGAAGCTTCATGAGACTCTAGGTTCGCGACTTGACTTCAGTACTTCTTTTCATCCTCAGATAGATAGTCAGTCAGAGCGTGATTCAGATATTGGAGGACATATTAAGGAGTTGTGTGATAGATTTCTGAGGCAGGTGGGAGGAGTACTTGCCTTTAGCAGAGTTCGCCTACAACAACAGTTACCAGTTTGGTATACAGATGGCATCATACGAGGCACTATATGGTCGTAAGTGTCGCACTCCCTTATGTTGGACTGAGTTGGAGAGTGATGGGTTCTGGGTCCAGAGCTGGTATTAGAGACTGAGGATAAAGTCTAATTGATTTAAGAGCGTCTGAAAGCGGCTTCTAATAGACAGAAGTCTTATGCTGATTTGAAGAGAAAAGACATTGAGTATTCTGTGGGGATATGGTTTTTCTTAAGGTCTCGCCATGGAAGAAGGTTCTGAGGTTCAGTCACAATGGTAAGTCGAGTCCTCGGTTTATTAGGTCGTACCAGATTCTGAGACGAGTGGGGCCAGTCGCATATCAGTTGGAGCTACCTCTGAAGTTAGATTGCATACATGATATGTTTCATGTCTCTATGTTGAGACGTTACCGCTCTGATCCCACGCACATTGTGCTGGTGGAGGATATTGAGATTAGACCAGATCTGACATTCGAGGAGGAGCCAGTGCAGATTTTAGATCGTGATGTAAATGTCCTACATAGGAAATCTATACCCTTAGTGAATGTGCTGTGGAAAAATCATAGCACTGAGGAGGCTAATTGGGAGCCAGAGGATTCGATGCGACAACAGTATCCTCATCTCTTCTGATCAGATAAAATTCCGAGGACGAAATTTCTTCAAGGGGGTAAAGTTGTAACGTCTCAAAATTTTTTATTTCCAGCTTTTGTGAAAATTGTAGCATGAAAATTTTTTGAATTTTGTTTCTACAATAATTTGACATATTAATTGTCTACTTTAGTGGATCTGTGCTTTGGGTGTGTTGGGGAGGTCCTAGGTTCAAGCCTCAACTTGGGTAAAATTTTAGGTTTTTCTTAAGTAAAGTCCTATCCTTGGTAATTAGGCTTTTAAATAAATGTTGGTAGAAATACGACAGAATGGGCCTGCTGATCTGGTGGTTAAGTGGAGAAGGGTTGTGTGAGAGGTCTTGTGTTCGAATATCAAGTTAAGCATGGATGTTATTTTGCTGCAAGTTTTGGGTTAGGAATTTGAATTTTAGTAGAATTCTAAATAATGGAGTGAGTAATTCAAGGGATTAGGGAGTTATCGGAGTATCATTCTTTTTTGTAAATTTCGTTCTCTCTCTTTCCTCTTCTCCCTACCGAAAATTTCATCCTCCATTCTCTTCTCTTTTCGTGGTTTTTCGTATAATCATCTCTTTAATTTTTGTGGCATGAAACCTTGATCTTTCGGTAAGTTAAGATGCCTTCTTTTCATTTTGGTATTAAAGAAAGGGGGTTGATAAGGAATTATTTTCTTTTAGGAGGTAATCAGGGTGTTGGGGACTGCTAATCGGTGTATCAATCAACGAGGAATTGCCATTTTCTTCATTAGAGGTAAGGTTATCGGCTTTTCTCAAGAGTTGTCTTTTTGTAACAATTCACATTAATTGACTAATTTTAGACTCGAGATTGACGAATATAGGTTCTGAGGCGCTCAAGAGTGATTACGCGTTGAAAACGAACCAGGTGTGTACTTTGAACGCAATGAAAACATGATTTGATGAAAGCCAAAAATGAAGCTGTCGACGCCACACGGGCGTGTTGACTGCCTGTGTAGAGGCCGTGTGACGAGACACGACCGTGTGGTCGACGAGCCAGGCCGTGCGTATACCATACGGGCACGACGGACACAAGCGTGTAAGGCTGGCTAGGCCATGTGCAAGGTACGGGCCAGGTCAATTGGGCCATGTGGACCATACGGGCGTGTGGGATTTTGGGTTAGGCCGTGTGATCCATACGGGTAAGGCCAAGTTGGGCCGTGTGGGCCCACACGGGCAGGCCACATGGGCTTGTGAGCCCATTAATATGAATTGTTCTAAAAGGTTGCACGGGTCGCCCTAGTCGACTATGACTTGTTAAAGGGTCGATAAGCGATACTGAGACCCCTATTCTGAAATGTGATTAAGTAAATGTATATGATAGCATGTTATGTTTAGCATGTGTAATGTATCTGCTACGATAAATGTGTATGATTTGTTCACTGTATGAAAGCATACCATGACATTATTTATGTTACATTGCATTGGGATGGGATGGCTATTGAAGAGAAGGAAGATTGTAAGGTTTTTAGCTATTTGATTGGCAGCTGTACTGCCTTTATTATTATGTGTCGTTCTACGGTACCTCATGGTGTGTAGGATTGGATAGGTTGATTTTATCCTCATACTTGGTGTGTAGGGCTGGGTGGGTCGATTCTATCCCCACATGGTGTATAGGGTAGACGGAGATGGTGTGCAGGGTTGGTGGGCATGATTTGTATCTGAATTGATTTGCATACGTTTTCTATATAAGCTAATGCCCGATTATGTTTGATCTGATTCTGTATTGAGTGGGCTACGGTCCACACTGATTCTGTTAAGAGCTGAGGCTCAATTTATGACTGATTGACTGATATCTGTTTATATGCATGCTTTACTGTGGGGATGTACACACTGAGTTTGCGAAAACTCACCCCTTCATTTAATTGTCCTTCAGGTAATCCCCCAACAGTAGATGGATCGGTGCAGCGGAGGGCTCGAGGGTGACCACTATTAGACACTTTATTGGATTTCTTAATTTTACTAGTTATTCATTGTTTTTACTGTGTTTAATTATTTTGGGAGTTTTTATGTAATGTGGACCATTGGATTGTTTCGATTTTTACTTGGGATTTCGAATTGTTATTTCTATTGATTTATAAACTGCGACACCCCAAACGGGTTTTTAAAACCTAATTTCAGATTTTTGTAAGAATGAACGTTTTCAAAGCTTCCGTGATAAAGGAAAGATAATAATCTGAACACGTTTTTGATAATCGAAATGGTTTTCAAAAAACAATTTCATGTGACGTCACCAGATTCGGCCATAACGTCCAGGCCGGGTTTAAGGTGTTACAGATTTATTAAAACCTCACTAAGAAAAGTTAAGATTGAATATATTGCATTTCTGAAAGAAATATGGGCTTATTTATCCAACAAGTGGATGTTTTTATATAATTTTGATAGATGCATTTACAAGTTAATCACATGCGAGTTATCAACTTGCAACCTGTAATTTGTGAGATTACTTGTTTAATGATTCATTTAAGAATAAAACTTTCAAATTATGCAATCAATATAATTCTTGCTAATGTAGGAGAGTTTGTTTCTTATACTTTCAATTATTTTTGAATGCTAGATTGTTAGTGCGAGTAACTATCGCAAAAGCCTGTTATTTATACGTATAAAATGGTTTTACAGAATTTATAAAGTACATAGCTCTAGTTAATAGCTAAACCATACCTTTTGAGAACAAAAGTTTTTTGTATATGTATAAGGATATTATATTTTACATGAATTGACACTTGTACACACCATACCAATAAGTTATAATAAATACTCCCCATTACATTTGGTTTTTGGTCAAGAGCTAAATTCAACCCACTTTAGAATTTTTGAATGTTTGATATTTGTTCAAGTGACTCTACCACAATGCACAAAATGAATTTTCAAATAAAGTTGGGAATATATATTAATTATGAGTCTCATTGTATTATCAAACTTTTTAATGAATTGAAAATTCAGTTATGACATGATTTGTGATTATTATTTGATTTGATAGTTTTCCTAACATTATGGAAAGAGAAATAATAGCTTGATAAATAGATTACTTGAAATGAATTATTATTATCTATATCCTCGTAGAAAGTGACTTGAGCCAAAAGTTCTAAAAGATAATTCACTTTATTACAAATTAACTATCACATGCATTTACTAATCGGATGAGAATAACAAGTGTTATATACAAGCTAATGTTTTGATTTAAATTGGAGTCCTAGTAGGAAAATTTGTAAGAATAAAATGAAAGTAATGCATACCTGAAGCATGGTATATCGATTGGTTCCAAAGAGAAAATTCTCATAAAAAAATAATAAATATAGATGGTCATATAGTGGAGGTAGGTGTTCTTGAAGAGACTCAAAACATAACTAATTATTAAAACCCCAGAAGAGATTCAGGTACCTGAAATTGAAGATGACAATAGTGAAAATAAAGAGATCTCGATAAGTCATGTCAATACGAGAAAATATAGAACTGTGAGAATAGAAAGTTGTCAACAACAATTTTGCATGCAATATTATTATTGAAATAATGAAAGAAAATAAGGATCTTTAATAAATTTATCAGCAAATATAGACATGGAATAGATTGGCTAGAATGAAAAGAAGCAATTCAAGTAAAATTAAATACATAATGTTTTTTAACTAGTAGTCCAAATGTCTAAAGGTATAAAACCAGAGAGGTATGAATGCGTAGCTTTGTGAAAACAAAATAAAAAAAACGAAAATTTTCGCTAAGTCCTAGCATTGAGTATGGAAGGTATAATATTCTTTTGTGATGGATGCAATAACCTTTAGATATTTTATTACTTTAGCAGTTTATGAAAGGTTTGACATGCGTCTTATAATTGTTATTACAATCTTTATATGAATCACTATATAGCGAAGTTTGAAATCTTTGAAGGATTTAGAATGTTAGAAACATATAAAAATTTCCGAGAAATTGTTCAATATGTTTGTGTAAACATTTATATGCATTGAAATGATTTGAAAATATGGGGTAAACTCGACTTAGCAAATAATACTTGAAAAAAGATAATAAAAGGATTCAAATTACCTATATATATATTTTGAATATCATGATCAAGTTTTGCTATTATTATTATTGGAACTCCTAAAGAAATCAAAGTATGTTTTTCTAAAATTCTTCCTCACTCATGACATTTAGAAGAACGATGATATAAACATTTATCAAACACCAAACCATTCAAGTGATCATTAAAATGTTAGTGTTCAAGATTAAATAAATAGATATGTATTTAATAAATATTGTTTGATAAATATTCATATCATCATTGGGTTTGTCCCATTGGATTTTCTCGGTAAAGTTTTTAACAGGGCCGCATGTTATATATATTATAAATATTTTTTCTTTCGTTTATATTTCTTATGTTTATAAATATAGACTTTAGGAAAACATTGTAAACATTCTCATTAATGAATAAATTAGGTTCTCTTTTGTTCCCCAAAATTTCTTTTGTTATTTACTCTTTTTATTTCATAACAAAACGAATAAAAAAACTGGGTTTTTATATTTTTATTGTCCATATTTTGTAAATAAAGAAACTTCAACCTCTAAATTTTTTAATTTTGTATGAAAGATGATACAATTAAACCAAGTATATAAAATTGTTAATATGAACTGCTTTTATTTTTTATGGGTCATAAATAAGTTGGATCGGTTTTAATTGGTTTTGAAAAAAAGGTTATATTGAACAAATTTCATTGGTTCAATTTATTGGTTTTTAAAAACTATGTCTTATATATTGTTTCTAAAATTTATTTTCATAAACTTTTATAAATGTTTTTTTTTTAGACATTATACATTAAATGAAAAATAGAATCCAATTATTCACAAAAAAAAAAATCCAATTCTATTTCTTAAGCTCGACGAATACAATGGAAGCCCATAGCTCATAACCTTTTTGTTAGCCCAAAAACTCAAAACCCTAACTTGCTCACTCTCTGCATATAAAATCCTAACCCTAGCCGCTTCCATTCCCTTCTTTCAGTCTCACCATTTGTCTCAAACCCTAACCAAAGGCAAAAGGGAAAAAATGGCAGAAAGAGGCGGAGGTGAACGCGGCGCTTTCAGGCGTGGCTTTGGTGGTGGTAGAGGTGACCGTGGTCCAAGAGGCAGGCGCCGCGGCCGCAAGGACGAAGAGGAAAAATGGGTACCCGTCACGAAACTCGGCCGCTTAGTCAAAGCCGGCAAGATTACATCCCTTGAGCAAATCTACCTCCATTCTCTCCCGATCAAGGAGTACCAAATCATCGACCAACTCGTCGGCCCTTCACTGAAAGACGAGGTCATGAAGATCACTCCAGTTCAGAAACAAACTCGCGCCGGTCAGCGTACGCGCTTCAAGGCCTTCGTCGTCGTCGGTGACGGAAATGGACACGTTGGACTCGGTGTCAAATGTAGCAAAGAAGTTGCGACGGCTATAAGAGGGGCAATCATATTGGCTAAGTTGTCAGTGATACCGGTTAGAAGAGGTTACTGGGGAAATAAGATCGGAAAACCCCATACTGTGCCATGCAAGGTTACCGGGAAATGTGGGTCCGTCACCGTTAGGATGGTGCCGGCTCCTAGAGGTGCTGGTATTGTGGCTGCTAGGGTTCCCAAAAAGGTGCTTCAGTTTGCTGGGATTGAAGATGTCTTCACTTCTTCAAGGGGTTCAACCAAAACTCTTGGAAACTTTGTCAAGGTATCAACTTTTTCTCCCAGAATTTTTTATTTGATTTGATATTTTTGTAATTTTTATCTAGATCTGTTTGAATATGGGTTGCTTAATGTTTCAGTTTCTATTCATTAACTTTTGTTTTGTTGCCTACTGTTTCTTCTTTCATACAGTGAGATATTATAATTTGCTTGATTTATATGAAACATATACAGATCTATTTGAATAAGTATAATGTTAATTAATTGAATTTAAATTTGTGATTTAGGTTAGGTGGTCGCTGATGCTTTGTATTTCCTAGCATGTTTTGGGTTTTGTGTTGTCTATGGTGAATATGAATGTGTCTTTCTATGTGTGCGTGTATGCATATATATTAAATAACCTTAAGATGTATAAACATGATAATAAACTCTTGAAGAATAGTCTGATTCCATATGTATTTTGCTTGAACTTGAAGAATTAGAGTTTGAAGTGAACTACACTTAATATGCTATTCAGAGAGGCGAATTTATTGATTATATGTCATTATTGGTTGTTGTTGCTCAAAACTTGCAGGCCACCTTTGAATGTCTTCTGAAAACATATGGTTTCTTGACACCGGATTTCTGGAGAGAGACTCGTTTCACAAGGTCTCCATTCCAGGAGTATACTGATCTGTTGGGAAAGCCATCGAAGACCCTTGTACTGGAAGATGTCGAGAGAGTTGATATCTGATTGAAGATCAACAGGGTCATTACTTATTAGTAAGTTGGATGTGTGTGTAGGTCCTTTCTATGTTGCAATCTTTACTTGTGTCTTGCTTGTTTTGATTTTGTCATGAGATTAAATCAGTAATGGTTCAATTTTGTTGTGTTTTTTTCATCTGGATTCTTTATAAAGATTGTGGATGAGTTGAGGACTTGTCTATTTATGTGCTGCTTGCTTGTGAATTAATGTTTCATAATATGATAGCATGCTGCTTATCAAGTCTAAATTCGAAAGAATATGGATCATTTGTCAAACCAAAAGGCTGGTTGGACAGGCTTTACAAAATCTCTCTAGGCCCCAATGCCCCATTTTTTTAAAAAAAATTCCACATGTTTCACCCTGTGATGAAAAATATTGGATTGGGTGAGTTAGGATTGAAATCGAGCCGAGCAGAGTGAGAAGTTTGAGTAGAAGCTATGTCCAAGTTAGCTTGTTATATTACGTCGTTTAGTGGTCAAATTTGTTTCACATTGATTTTATAAATTTATTTTTTGGTGTAAAAATAAAAATTTTATTTTTTAAAATATTTTTATAAAAAATAAATTAAAATAATGGAGGTCGAAGTGCGGAAAAATTGACGGTGACTTGATTAAGCTTTGTTTGATACGCACTTCTTTCATGTAGAAATTATGAGTGTTTTTTTAAAAAAAAGAAGTTTGAGAAATCTTGCAAATTACAGAAAGCCAAGAAGCTCAATTTTATAAAAGAGACTTAAATTTTTTCAACAAAACCTAAAATTGAGAAAAAAAAATAGTCCCCCTTTGGATGTAACAGCGGCCGGGGCGTTTGAATTTGTAGTGCAAAAATTAGAGTAAGCTGAAGTGATGCTCAAGTCTTGGATATCCTCCATTTAGGTGAGATTTCCCAACTGACGGCAATATTTTCACTGGAGGGTTAAGCATTAGTTGCTGCAACTAGTGTTTTATTCTTATCAAATGTACTTTCTTTTATCCATTTCTCTCTTTTTACCCCCCAAGTGTTAACTTATTAGCTCATAAAATATTTTTTATACCTAATATATGTTATTTAAATATGCTAAATATTCTTAATATTTTATATGTTAAATATTATTAAAACAATACTTGTAAAATAATAATCTAATGGACTTGGAACAATGTAAAATACTATTTAAGTAAATAATTATTAATTACATCACCAATAAAAGTTCATATTACGCATTATTATTTAATTAATAAATTATAAGTTAACATATTTTTAATAATTTTCAAAAATGATATAATTTAAAAAGTTTTATTACATACTAATGTTATTAACAGTAATTTTTCATTCTTATCTAGTTGCATTTGAATTCAAATATATATCTCATCATTAGTTTTAATCTCACCGTTATAATATTTAATTTCACCGTTTTTGTCGTTTTTAATCTCACCAAAACTAATCTCACAACCCATCTAAAGTCACCAACAATGGAAATGAGAAGGGACATATTAGGTAGAAGTACTATAGAACCCTTGTTTTTGGAGAGATTGTCTTTTGGCTCTTTTACTAAAAAACATAAGCAAAATAGTCCCTTACATTAGTCAAAAAAGCATATTGATCATTTCTATTAAAAACTTCATCCATTTGTATTGTTAAAAAACTAATGTGATTGACAAAATAATTAGATAGTGATATATGGCGTGTCATGTGTTTCTCATATTGATGCGTAGAGACCATAGAAATAAATGTAATTTTTAATACAAGGACCAAGTTACTCTTTAATCTAATGTATAATAGCCAATTTACTTATTTTTTTAGTAGAGATGACAAAATGCAATTCAACTTTTAAATACATGAGCCTTTATGATACTTTTACTAATATATTAAGAGTAAAGTACTATTTTGAAACTAAAACTATTTTATAGAAAAAAGTTTTATTAAGTTTACAAATTACTCGAATTAAATATTAATATATTTGAACTTGATTTGTTTGGTAACTCGAACGCGAGTTTAGGTAAAAAATGGTGGTGCTTGAAAAAAGCTTTCGTCTCCTATTTATCCTCTTGGGAACTAATGATCCATGTATATTTAAGAACTAAGAATTAAAGAATTGATTGAGAACCCCATATGATGGTCTGATGATTAAGAGTGTTCATTATCTCAAATGTGACATAGATTCGAGTTGCGTTAATTGTTAGATTTTATCCTATTATTATAATTCATAAAAAAGAAAAATCTATCATCAGATTGACTAAGGTGATGTTGTCTTCACATTTATTGTTTGATGGTAAGGCTGTGCCTACCTATGGACTAAATGTTCATTGCCTAGCTCAAGAATTTGTCCGTTTGCATTACTCCTGCAATGTTGCATGTTATCCTTTATTCAAGGGTGGTATAATATATGTCCCTCGTGGATTTTAGAAATGTTATAAAATAAGTTGAGGATCCAAGTTAAAGAGGAGAAATGGATGTTGAGCCAATATCTTTGGGTAGATAGCATCCTAATTCCAGACTACTAATAATAATAAGTTTAGAAGGAATTTATTACGCAAAGCTTATTATTTGGACTTGATTAAGTTTGATTTTGTATTTAAATAATAACTTTAAAGAATACAAACAAACAAACAAAATTTCCGTTCAAGAAGCTCAATTTCACAAAAGAAGTGGAGGTTAACAAGGGTTTTAAAGCTTGGTTTTAATGATTTGGCATTTTGAGAATTATTTTCAAGGCATTTGTAAAATGGTAGTGTAGTTGAAGCTGTCTTATTAATGAGATGGATTGTTTTGTATTTGAATGAATTTAGAATATATTTTAAAATGTTTCAAACTGTCAAACTTCAATTGTTTAACTTATTAAAAACAATGCTTGGTAATAAATGCGTTTTTTTTAAGGAAACAAAAATAAAAATTAGGATAAAAACGGTTAGTTAATAAATTTCTCAATATATAAAATTCTTTTAAGATTAAATAAGCTCTCCAAGTATACTTATTTTTCCAGTATTTAAAGTATTATTTTTTTTTAATTTTGGTCTATTTTACAATGGTTGTTAAAAAAAATTTGTTTGGCCACTTTGGCCAATGGAAAAGTTTCACATGACTTTTTTTTTATCAATGAAAAATGCCACATGACAATTAAATTTATTTAAAATAAAAATATAAAATTTAAATTCAAAAATAAAAAATATAACATTAAATATTTAAATATTAAAAAACACTATTGGCTTTGACTTACCATTAATAGGCATTCGCCGACCATGTCGCGCTATTAAAATCACCATGTGCTTTTTTTTTAAATTAAAAAAGTTTAATTGTTTTATAAAATTATAAAATATATAATTATAAATTTTAAAATTTTAAAATAATACATAAAAATTGAACATTGTTATAAAAATTAAAAAATTATTTAAATTTCAAGTAAAAAAACCCTTGAAATTTAAATATCTTTTTAGAATTTTATAAAAAAATTAATTTTTGTTATGAATATTTTATTAAGTGGATGTCCATCATGATCAATATAAAGTTTTGATGTACTTTAAATTCTAATAGGTATTAAAATTAGATCTCTACTTCTTTTATACTTCTTATGCTTATAAATAGAGATTCTGATGAAGCATTGCAAATCATCCCTTTGATTAATAAAGTACATTATCTATTGCTTTCATATTTTCTTTGTTCTTTATTCTCCCCATCTCTCTTTATTTTATAATACATTATCAGCACGACGATTCTCTATTTTTTCAAAATATTTCGAAGTCGTCCCACAAATCAAAATCTTTTTCACCTTAAACTTTCTCCTTTACAACTTCATCTTCAGGATGTTGAAAGATTCAATCTCAAAAATCGATTCTGGTTCTTATTCCTGATCTTTGATTTATAATTGCACAAGCATGGGAAAAGAATAGATTTGTCAAGGTGATGACGATGATGTTAAAAATCTTCATGTATATTTTACTATATTTTATTTATTATATCATGTTTATTATAATTGGAGACTAATCATGACAACATGAATAGATAGATTCTAATTTAAAATACACACATGTTTGCAATGGTGATTATGAAATAAAGAATCCATTGGAATGTTTATAAGTTCGTCCTAGTAAATCTATTACATTTCCCAAAGTGAATGTAAATATAAAGAAAATAAAAGAAATACTCATGAATCACTGAAAGTGGGAACATAGTAATAAATAAGAGAACAATGAAAGTTCTCAAGATAACTTTTCAAATGGTAAAGATAATTTATTTTATCAATGTGATATGAAAGATTATTAGCCACATATATGGCATATGCCAAAATATTTTGTTTCTGTTAATATTTTTTGAGGAATGATATGAAAATGTAGTAATGGATTCTATCATTACAGAAATAAAATATTTATCTTATTTGGTACTGAAACAAACAAATACTATTTCAATATTTGATAGTACAAAATTAGTTGAAAGCTCTAGAAGAGCTAATACATTACTATCCAAAAAGCACAAAATTTGTGATGGTTAATACATTACTTTTAAAAGTTATTTGTAAAGGATCTCATATTGATATTGTGAATGAGGAAAATATTATATTTCATATGAATAAAAAAGGAGACTGGGTTATTAATTTATATTTATTTTATAGTCTTTGTGATATTTATTGTTATCATCCCTATTAAATGGTTGAAAGCAAAATATTTGACTGTAAAAGATCTACTTATGAGCAATAGAATATGATAATTTTATCTAAAGCTTGTTATGGTTGGATGCACCTAAAGTTGTAAGTTTTTTAAAAAAATGTGAGTATAACTCTACAGTATTCAAAATAAGTTCTCAATTAAAATTACATGGTAAAATATTACTGATGAGAACTTGCAGGAGAGAAAACTTATGTATGAAAAGTCATTGGTTATGTACCTGTTGTACACCTGGAAAATAAGATCCACTCTAAAAGTTTGCTATTAATGGTTTTTTGGGCATTTGAAGATTTTGGCATATTCTCTGAAGCGAATACCGCATATAATTATTTGAAAATTATATTTATTGACTTGGTGGCATTATAGGCTTCACATTGATTTAGACATTTCCAATAGTAAATGTCACAATAGTACTTATATGTGGATACAAATTAAAATGAATTATAATAAAATTATCAATTTGTTACAATTTAGTACAATTGAAACACATGTTAAAGTAAACCAGAAGTTTACTAATATAAATGCGTTTACTACTTGGCGTGACCAGTTAAACCATCCAGGATCGTATATGATGCGAAAATTAGTTGAAAATTCATATGGACATCCATTAAAGAACCAGAAGATTCTTTAATTTAAAGAATTCTCATTTGTTGCTTGTTTTCAATAATTGGTTCTTAAAAACTCACTAGCTAAAGTTGAGATTTAATGTATTGCATTTCTGAAATTAATATGGGCCCATTCATTCACCATGTGGATAGTTTTGATATTATCTAATTTTGGTAGATGCATCTACAAAATAATCACATGTGTTATCAACTCGCAACCTGTCGCTTGCGAGATTGCTTGTTTAAATGATTAATTTCAGATTATGCAACCAAAATAATTCATCTTACTAATGTTGGTGAGTTTACATTTCAAGTTTTCAATGATTATTACATGTCAACTGGGATAAAAGTTGAACATCCTATAGCTTATGTTCACACACAAAATGATTTAGCTAAATTGTTTATCAAATGCCTCCCACTAATAGCTAAATCATTACTTATGAGAACAAAACTTTCTATTTCATCATGAGATTGTATTGATTTACATGTTGTATGCATCAAGTCAATAAAGTATAAATACTCCCCATTACAATTGATTTGTGGTCAAGAGCCAAATATTTCTCATCTTACAATTTTTGGATGTGCGGTATATGTTCCAACTGCTCCACCACAACGCACAAAGATGGTTATCATAAGAGATTGGGAATCTATATTTATACGAGTCTCCTTACAATATTTTTTAGCTATTAATTCAATATTTAGTTGTGACATGAGTTGTCAATTTTCCCAACATTAAGGGGAGAGAATAAAAAGTTGGATTAATAAAGTACTTGAAATGAATTATCAATGTCTAAGATCCTCGTACAAAGCAATGTGAACCAGAAGTTTAACAGATAATTCATTTTACAAATTAACTGCCAGATTCTTTAAATCTCATATACCAGCTGAAAATGCTCCAATACGAATTGATGTCCTAGTAAGGAAAACTGTTAATGTAAAAGAAAGTAATCCATGCATGAAGTGTGGAAGGCCGGTCGATTCCAAAGATAAAAATCCTTGTAAAAGTAAAGGAGAAAACATTCAAGATGGTCAGATAGTGGAGCCGGGGGTTCCTGAAGAGACTCGTGACATAACTAATTATAAAACTCAAGAAGAGATTCAGGTACTTAAAAGTGAAAATGGAAATGATGAAAATAAAGAGATCTCAATAAGTTATGTCAATACGAGAAAAAGATGGAAATGAAAAAAAATGTAGTTGTCGACAACAATTTTGCTTATAATATTGCTATTGAAATAATAAAATAAAATGAGGATCTTGAGCCTAAATCTACTAAGGAGTAAAAATAGAAAACATTGGCTAAAATGGAAAAATGCAATTCAAGCAGAATTGAATTCACTTTCTAAACATGAAGTTTTTGGACCTGTAGTCCAAACACCTAAAGGTGTAAAAGTCGGTAGGATATAAATGGATATTTGTGTGAAAACGAAATGAAATTGATGAAGTCGTAAGATATAAAGCTCGCCTTGTAGCACAAGGATTTTTGCAAAAGCCTGACATTGATTATAAAGAGACATATTCTCCTGTGGTGGATACAATCACATTTAGATATCTTATTAGTATGGTATTACATAAAAAACTTGACATGCATCTAATGGGTGTTGTTACATCCTATTTATATGGTATACTTGATAGTGAAATTTATATGAAAATCCCTAAAGGATTTAAAATCCCAAAAAGATATAGAGTTTTTTGAGAAAATTGCTCGATTAGATTAAAGAAAAGTTTATATGGAATAAAACAATTTAGACGTATGTGGTACAATTGTCTTAATGAATACTTGATAAAAGAAGGTTATAAAAATGATTCAATTTGTCCATGTGTCTTTATAAAATAATTTGGATCAGATTTTGAGATAATTGTTGTTTATGTTGATGATCAAAATATTATTGGACTCCTGAAGAGTTTTAAAATACAATAAATTGTTTAAAGAAAGAATTTGAGATGAAAGATCTTGGAAAAAAAAAGTTTTATCTTGGATTACAAATCGGGCATTTAAAAGATGAAATTTATGTCAATTTATATGGAAAAGATATTAAATAAATTTTACATGGATAAAGCACACCCATTAAGTACTTCAATGGTTGTACGATTGTTAGATGTGAATAAAGATCAATTTTGTCCTTGCGAGAATGATGAAGAGTTTCTTGGTCCTGAAGTACCATATCTAAGTACCATAGGGGCATTGATGTATCTTGAAAACAACACAAGACCTAATATAGTTTTTGCTGTAAACTTGTTAGCAAGATTTAGTTCTTCTCTAACATGTAGACATTGGAATGGAATTAAACATGTATTTAGATATTTTAGAGGGACCATTGATATGAGATTATTTTATTCAAATGATTCAAAATCCCTATTAGTTAGCTATGATGATGCTAGATACTTATTAGATCTACATAAAGATCGATCTCAAACAAGATATTTATTTACATGTGGGGGTACTGCCATATCATGGCATTCAACAAAGCAAACATTACTTGCTGCTTCTTCAATCATGCAGAAATAATTGCAATGCTTAAGGCAAGTCCAGACTGTGTTTGGCTAAGATTATTGACCCAACATATCCAGAAGATATGTAATTTGTCTTTGCAGGAAAAGATGTCAACTATCTTATATGAAGATAATGTAGCATGTATAGCTCAATTGAAGGGTGGCTGCATCAAATGTGATAGAACGAAACATATTTCACCAAAATTACTATTCTCCCATGATCTTGAGAAAAGAGGTGATATAAATGTTCAACAACTTCGTTCTATTGATAATTTAACAGATCTTTTTACTAAGGCATTGCCAACTTCAACATTTGAAAGACTACTACACAAGATTGAAATGCGTCAACTCAAAGATGTAATGTAATGTTGCCATCAGGGGGAGTTTAAAAACAAGTTGTACTCTTCTCCTTTAACCAAGGTTTTGTCCCATTGGGTTTTTCTGGTAAAGGTTTTTAACGAGGCAACTTGTAATAAAATATTGTATACTATTTTTCTTTCATTAGGTTTTTTTATCCCACTGGGTTTTTCCTAATAATATTTTAATGAGGCACATTATCTACCAATGGACATCCAAGGGGAGTGTTATAAATATCTTATTAAATGGATGTCTATCATGATCAAGATAAAGTTTTGATGTACTTTAAGTTCTAATAGTTATTAGAATTAGAGCTCTACTTCTTTTATACTTATTATGCCTATAGATAAAGACTCTAATGAAGTATTGTAAATCCTCCCTTTGATTAATAAAGTACATCCATTTGATTAATAAAGTACATTCTATGTTGCTTTCATATTTTTTTTTTGTTCTTTATTATCCTCATCTCTCTTTATTTTATAACAATTTTAACTTTTATTTTAAATTACAATATTTTTTTATAATTTTTACAATTTTTTTTGTAATAATATTATGAATTTCAACTAATTTCTTTTCAATTATAATATTTTTGTAAATTTTATTTTTATAATTTGTATATATTTTGAATTTTTTTTTGTATATTTATTTCCATTTTTCATATTTTTTAATGTGTATATATTTATTTTTTACATAAAGCCGCCACATGTCGCTTTGCAATTAGCTATCAAATTTTTTTAATGTCGGTCACAAAATGGACTAAAAAATATAACTAAGGCATACTTTAGTTACCAAATTGGCAAGTAATTGATACTTTAGATATCAAACTCTGAATTGTTTAGGATCTAACATGATTAAAAAAATGCTTGGTAATAAATGTGTTGTAATTTTTTTAAAAGAGAAAATTTCAAAATTAGGAAAAAAATGATTTGTTAATTTGTATAAAGTAAAAATTTAAGAATTATAAACTTCTCAGGATATTAATTAATTTAGAGCGAATAAAATGGGCTAAAGATTAAATAAGCTTTGAATTTTTGAGTGAGTAAAAACAATCTAAATTACATGTTAAAATTTTTTAATAGTATTAGTATTGTTTATAATCATTTCTTAAGATGAATTATTAAAAACCAAGAGCAAAGGACTGCCTGCATCTTAAAGATTGAGAGTATATTGCCACTTTTTTAAAATTGGATTGGTTATATTGAATCGAGAATCGATAAAGGTATCGATCTGGATAGGGGAGTTGAATCGACTGATCCGCAAAGCATTATAAACCAGTTAAATTGAGCTAAAAAAGTGATTGAACCAATTTTCTTTATTTTAGAATATTTTTAAATATCTTATGAAATTTAGTTAATTTATAAGGTTGAACTCGATAAACAAATCAAACTGATCAACCTGGTCAAATTGAGAATTAGTGGCCAGATTGTTCATCCACGCCTCATGTGCCAGTCTGTGCCATCCATGCCTAGTTAATTTATATGAATTTCAGTTTCCCCTCTTTCATCCACACCTCATGTGCCATTTTGTTCTTGATTTGTTTATTATTTTGTTTCAATTTCTTCCTTGCGTTTTGGTGTAGGGTCAACCACTACTCTTTTGTACGATTTTGATTTTCTAGGAATTCATAGACAAGTGTTTTCCATAGATTTGCATAAGGGTTGTGATTAATGGTTTAATTATTCTCTTTGAGCATGAGTTAATCTCGTTAATTTTCGTTGTTAGGTGTTAATCAAGAAGTTCAAAATTTCCCTTTTGTGAGTTAGTTGTGCTCGGAACTTCTATGGACTATTGGGTAAGTATTAAAACACCTAAGAGTTTAAATTTTGGATTAATACTGTCTATGCTAGCGTTTTGAACGAAAAATTTAGTTGGAAAATTGGGAAACCATTGCTAATTTGGTGGGTTAACTAACGTTTTTAGGTTCTGGAAGTCTTGTGGGTGGATTCGCATCAAGAACAGCTAAGGTGTAACACCCCTAACCCGCATCTATTACCGAAATAGGGTTACGGAGCATTACTTCAAAACCGTAACATAAAAACATACATTTCCAATCATTCCATTAAACATATCAAAGTCCAATCATACACATGTATACCATCCCTTAATCGAGCCATCGAGGGCCTAGAATTCTTTAGAAACAATTCGGGACTAAATCGAAAACATTTAAAACATTGAGGAAAATTTTAGAAAAATTGGACTGCATGGATCACAGGGACGTGTGGCCAGGCAGTGCGACTCACATGACTGAGACACACGGCTGTGTCTCAGCCTGTGTCCGTACTAGTGTAACTCTCTGACTTGGGTCACACGACTGAGCCAAAAGCCCGTGTGCTTGGCCGTGTAACTTTTAAAATAGCAATCTTTGAAACCTGAAAGGGATATATGGCTAAGACAAACGCCCGTGTCTTAGGCCGTGTGGACAAGATAAGGGCCAAAATCAAGCCATTTCTCTCACCCTTTAAAACATGAACCTGCAAGCCACTTGCACATGTACACAAGGCCTTAAAACATACCCAAACCATGTATAAAATGACCAATTCCTTATACAAAATGTCCATACAACCAATATGCCAAAAGGCACCTCAATTACAATTTATCAAACCTATCAAAACATGTGCATATTTATCCATTCATCAACCAATCATATATATAAACCATATTTCAATCATGCACATCTATTCAAAACCTTTCCAAAGCATACCATAACTTGATCATGTTGAGGTCAATTCATCACTAACCATTTTGACCATTCAAACATGCATTAACACATTGTCAAAATAACACACATTAATAAGGCGTCAAAAGTACCAAGGTTACACAAACCAAAACGACATATACATGCCAAACTCATCAATTAATATAAACCACAAGTCTACCTATACATGCCATTATAACCTTGATCAAAACATCAAAATCTACCAATATAATCACTGGATAGCGCGATATATCTTTGACGAGCTTCCAAACCGATCGAGCTTCTGATAATCTGTAAAGCAAAGGAAAATAACTACGTAAGCAATGAATGCTTAATGAGCTCGTATAAATTTTAAACATAAAATTTCATTTTAATAATAAACTTTATGGGGTAATTATAAACCTATACCAATGCTATAGGATAAATATATAGGAATGCATCTAAAACACACATATACCTAAACTTATAATATTGGACCATAAGTCATCCATATATATATAAACATAACATTTAATTCATCATTGTTATCATACGATCATGTTTCATTCCATTTTCTTACTTACCATTTCCAATACCAAAAGTTTAATATAAACCTATTCAAGCCTTATCAAACTCACATTTTAGTAGATTCATTGACAATCATATAAGCTCAATTATAACATAAATATCTTTCACATGATACATTACATAAGCACCATTTTCTTATAGTTATGAATCTTTTAATTAAGTCACTTACCGTTCCATTTGTCGAAACCATTTTTTTGAAAAAACGGCGGTCGACTTTGATTTTGAAAATGAAACGAAAAAACTGGAGTCGCCACCAATCGTTTTTGCAGAGGTGTGATCGGGTCACCTCAAAAAATGGTTGTTTTTAATAAACAGTTTGATTTATCAAAACAACAATTTTGGTCTATGGAAATCAGAAAGACGAGTTCGGGAATCGGTTACGCACGAGGAAGGATTAGGACCCTCGATACACCCAAAATTGGTACCTAGTTGATTAATCAGTGTCTTAGTGTCGAAGATTTGAAAACTTGAAAGAATTTAAAACACGATCCCTCTTTATATTAACGTTAATTAAAAAATGATTGAATAAATTGAAACGGATGTTAAAGACCTTCTCATCTCGAAGTAATAAAATGTCACATCCAGTAAGTTAGGACACGACATCTTGAGCCTTCAAGAACGAGCTTGCCTTTTATTTAAAATTCATGTATTGTAACCCTTTTTTAAAAGGATATTCAGTTATTTAGGGTGAAGAGAAAAACCGAAACCCAGTAAGTTAGGGCACATTTTTTCGAATTCTCAAATACCGAATGTTGTCTTTATTTGCAAAAAAATCTTATCTCGAGGTAACAAGATTTCATATCCAGTAAGTTAGGGCACAACGCCTCGTATCTCCGAGAATAAGCATTTTATTCAAAACTCGTATTGCGATTTTAAAAGAATATTCTATTATTTAGGTTAAATGAGAAAAATCGAAACCTAATAAGTTAGGGCACGATTTTCTCGAATTTCCAAATTCGGAATATTGCTTTTATGAAAGAATTATTTTTGTCGGGTAAAGGTTAATATGACATGAATTTGTAATAAAATGTGAAAATAAATTACAACACTAATATGCGTAACAGAATAGTAATAAATGTGTTAATGCGAGTGACAATAAGAAATACGAGAATAAAATAAATACACAAGCCAAAAATAAAAAGCCAAACAAGAATAGCAAACTAAAAATTTAAAACTAAAAACCTAATATTAAATAAGTAAATAAATATTGTGTAAAACAATTTTAAAATAATACTAGTTATAATGATGATGACATTAATAATAATATAATAAAGATAGTATATATAAAAAAAATCAAAAGTTTTATGATTATATAAAAAGATATGAATATATAAACGATAAAATAAAATAAATGTATATATAAATAATTTATGGTAAAAAAATAAAAAGAAATGTAATAATATTAAATAAAGTGATAATAATAATAATAATAATAATAATAATAATAGTACTAATTAAAAATAATACTAATACTAATAATAACAGTTGTAATAATAATAATAATAATAATAATAATAATAATAATAATAATAATAATAGAAAAGTTCGAAATTATGAAAGAGTATAAATATGTAAATAATAGTAATATTAATAATAATAGTACTAATAACATAAGTGTATATATAAAAAAATATAAGAATAATAATAATAATAAGTAAAATGATAAAATCAATTAATTTTAATAATAAAATATCAAAATAACGAAAAAATGATTAAATTGAAAATAAAACAGAAAGTTTGGGACAAATCTGAAAATAAATGAAAGGGAAGGACCGATTTGTGAGCGCAAATAATAGGGAGGGGTTAAAAAGGAAATAATCCCCACTTTCAAAAAAGCACAACATCAAAGGGGACCAAGTTGAAAAGCGCGACGAACTCAAGGGGCAAATTTATAAAATAAGAAAAAGTATCACTAGGACCAGATTGCAACAAGCTTAAAAAGCGAAACGGGCGGAGGCATAAATAGCCCATTTTTACCCAAAACACGCGGATCCTAGCAGGTCGGGTGGGATCGGTCTGTCCAGAGCGAAACGATGCCGTTTTGGGCGTCTAAGGCCAATCCCAAAACGACGCCGTTTTGGGGGGGCAATATAAGTTTAAAAAAAAGCTTCAAAAAAATCACTTTCACATCCCCTTAAAAAAAACAATCCTCTCCCTCTCTCAGCTCTCTCTACACGCCCCAGGGTCGACCACTGTCCGATCGCCGGACCATCGTGCGCCACTGTCGGAGCCGCCGTTCGTAGCGGCCGGAGGACCAAAAAAGGTAAAATTTTAAAAAAAATTATTTTCTAATAATATATATGTGTGTGTGTATATATATATGTATGTTTATATATAAAAAAGTAAAAAAGGAAAAAGAGGAAGAGATTCGAAAACTAAAAAAATAAAAGGATGCAATCACCTCCTTGTTGATCTGATTTTGTTGCTGTTTTTGGTTTTAAATGTCTATTACTCTTGATTTGGTAATGTTTAAAAATCTAATTGTTGGTATTTGGAACAAAAATTATTTCTTGTATTCCTTCTCAATCGAAAAAAATTACAAGGGTTTAGATTTGGCTTTTATAGCCAATTTTTACATGATTATGGCTGTCTTTTCTTCATTTATTCTTTGCAGGTGTAGATGCTATCATGGGCGGTGGAGCAAGAGGGCAAAGGCAGTGGTGGCAGAGGCCTAGGGTGGCGGTAAACCTAGGGTTTCTAACCCTTACTGAAAAGTGTTGGGTTTTGGGCCGATTAGGGTTTGGGCTAGTTTGGGTATTAGGCTGGTTGGGTTTAAGTGTTGGTGTTGGGTTTTTAATTTAGTTTGGTTTTAAGTTGGGTTTTGTAATGGGATTTGGGTAGTTGCTTTGGGCTTTGGTTTCTAGTGGGCCGGGCAAAATTGGGCTTGTACACCATTCTTTTTCTTACTCATCTCATTTGCATAGTACAAAGTATGAACATAAAATTAACCATATGTGTTCCTGTCATCCATAATATCATCAGGTGAATTGAAACATTGAATTCAAACTCAAACATATGACAAATCCATCAAAATTACTAAACAAGTTACCTTACCGAGATTTACAATTAGATGAACGACTTACGGATAATAGTACACTGATAAACCACCCAAACACACCAGATGCTCATAAGAGCCAATCCAATCGTATGCCAATGCTCATAAGAGTTAATCCAACCGTAACACGCCAATGCTCATAAGAGCTGATCCAACCGAAACATGTCAAACATAAAGTATAACACGAGAGTTCGTAACAAATACTGAACCGCTGTTTACTCAAGAAATAAATATTCATAACTCTATAACCATCTCCACTCCAATCCCCATAACATACCATATCTCGACTATACTCTATCCTGCGTTCAAACCAATCCGAACATCAAATTCAATAACATTTCATAAATATTCTTTCATCAAGAACAATTAAATATATCATTTTTACCATCTAAATTATTCAAAAATTCATATAAATTTTATATTTTAAACCATACGAACTTTCCTAGCTAAATTTGTAGAAATGTCAAAGTACAACTATTTGGTAATTTTCCATTCTTCTCGATTTTCCACTCGACATTGATCTATTAATAATTTCATTCAATTCATTAATTTAGATAGTAAAACAATTTCTTTTATGCAATTTAGTTATATTTAATATTTTTACAAAATTGCCCCTAACATTTTAATTTTATACTATTTAGTCCTTGAGCCTAAAACATGCAAATTAACTATTTTTATTGTAAACTTATGCCAACCGAATACTGATAACATCCATTTCAGCCCATTTTTGCAACAATTTCAAATTAAGTCCTTAAACTATTACTATTTCAACAATTTAGTCTCTAATAGGCAAATTCATCAAAAATCAGTTAACAAAATACTTTTAAATACTAATCAACATTTCAAATTCATCATTTAACATCTAAATTCACAAAGATTCATCAATGGCAACATTAAAAATATTTAACAGTTTCAAAAACAAAGGCACGAGTTAGCTGAACCCAGTTGGAACGATTTCAAAAACATAAAAATTATTAGAAATAGGAGAGAAAGAGCTTACCATGCAAGGATTTAAGCATAGAGGAACCTTGAATATACTTCCATAGAGGTTCGGTGAAGAACAAGCAAAAATGGAGAAGAAACATTATATTTTCATATTTTTAATCTTTTCTTTTCTTTATTTTAATAATAAAATAATCATATAAAAATATAAATTTAAAAGAATTTAAAGATTTAACTGTCCACCATCTTAAAAATGGATAATTTATCCATTAAGGCCATTCAATTATGTTTCTTTAATCAATTAATACATTTAAATTAGTAGCGATTGACTTTTTCAACTATTATGATTTAGTCCTTTTTGCTTAATTAACTATCTAAACATTAAAATTTCTTAACAAAACTTTAATACAACCTTAATAACACTCCGTAAATATTTATAAAAATATTTACGGCTTGGTTTATAGAAACAATGTCCCGATACCTCATTTTCTAAAACCACTTGACCTTAGGGTCAAACCACTTGAAACTATTTGTTCTTCCATTTAACCAAAAATCATTAAATCAAATTTTATTATCACACCATATATTATTCGTAAATATTAAATACTAATATTTACGAGCTCAGACATTGGATTTGTGGCCCCCAAAACCACTATTCAGACACTACTAAAAAACGGGATGTTACAACTCTCCCCCTAACGAAAATTTTATCCTGGAAATTTCTCACCTGATAATAGCCATAAAGTCGAGTCTTTCTTCCACCTTTTTAATGGTAGTGCATAAATAAATCAATCATAACTCGTTTTGATTCAGAACTCATATCAGAACTTGATGCTAAATCTGGACTGAACTGAACAGCTATGATGTTCTCCTGTCATAACTTTATCATCAATAATACTGAGAAATTTCCAAAAATCATCTGTTGAAACATAACCGAAATAAAAACTCAGATTATCAAATTCTAGGTACATTAGACAACTCATAACGTTTAGTTAAAGTTCGTAATTTTCACAACAGACTCTAACCGATGTTTCCAACGCGTCTGCATCTGTAACTTTAACCGATGAATGTTCCATTTCACGAAAAACTTCAAACAATATCATCTAATTATAAATATGATAGTTGGAACTATCGAGACATTTTTAATCCATAATCACATTTCCCGATTATAACTAATCTAGTATATATATTCCTGTATCATGTCTTCTAAAATATGAAACATTTATTCTGACTGTATGTCTATTTACCCGTAATTCGCAAAATTTATTCCCTAATCTAAAGATGTACTCGAATATATACAACTCATCTAGCTTTTCTAGTGAATAACCTGTTTTGACTAAAACAACTGAGTCAATCTTATCAACTTGATAATGACAATTCAAATTATTTTCTTCTTTTTGTCATCAAGACAATCTAAATATATAATCTATCATAATTCCCTCAGAATACCAACCAGAGATCACTATAAACAGTTTTAACAAAATATGACATCCAGATTTGACTTGTTGACATAATCTGAGATTACTTGAGTAATGAGAATCCAATATGCAAGATTAAGCTTGGCCTTCCATGCCTATACTTTTCCTGATACCTATCTCTTTCATGAAAGCTAGAAATGGGATATAATGAAACTATCTCAGTAATTAACATCGAAGCTTTGATCCATACCAGAGCTACAACCATCAGATGAATTAAAACCACATTACTATAATAAGACTAATGTTACAACCGTATAGATAAAACAATACCTCAAATATCAATAGTGCACTCCAAAACAAAAGAGAAAAACTGAATGTAGTCCCAATAACAACCAGTGCAGTAATACAACCTCTATACTATGAGATCTATATCATCGTGCTTACATGATCCAATCAGGAATTATACCTGTAATAAGTATATTTATCTCAAGTCAATATATATCTTTTATAGATGAACCACATTTGATAGAATAGACCATAAGAATGATAAGAAAGCCGAGATAATAAAATCCAAGATGTAAAGCTCTACTGAATCTCTGAGAATATAACCCACATTGAATAATAAAAAGATCGATGATACCCCCAAAGAAAATCCAAAAAAAATACCGCTCATACGCACTGGAACCAGTTGTGACAGAGACAACATAAATTGCACAAGTATATATAAAACAAAGCAACAACCAGTAGGAATAGAAAAAAAATATATCATCATATGAGTCTTATCGTTGAGTCTTTTACCGAACATAATGAAATAGAATGCCAAAGAAAAATAGAGCAATGATGATCATTAATCAACCAGACTAACAATACCTCTGTCTAGCGTTATGGTTAGCCAACATTCCCATATGATAAGAATCACATCTAAAGATGACCAATTACATATGCCTCTGAAGATAAAAGATCATATAGAATATCTAGAAGAGATCGTTATAAGATAATTAACCATAACGACTGCATTCATATATATTTACAATTCAAACACTATCCCACAGACTACTAAAGTCATCGATGATCCCACATTATCCCATTCCACTAAAGAAATCAATTTAGATGAAATTCCAGTTAACCCATTCTTTAGATACCATACCTGAATAAGTCAATTATCCGTGAATAACTTTTTCTTTAATAGTAACTTTGTGTATCCCGAACGATCTACAAAGAAATCTAATATCTCTTTTAGAACTTTCTTTATTTGCTAACCAATTATAGACTCTGACCACATTATTAATAATTTAATCGCTGAATTCTTTAGCTTCTCTTTTGCCAACTTAATCAATATAAATCTTGTAAATTCCGTTGTATAAGACTTTAAGGGTGAGGGGGTAGAGATCGTAAAGCCTCTAAATTTAATTATCATATATATACATCAAACATATCTTTTATTAACAACTTAACATTATCGACTTCTACTCTTACCTTTATGAGTTTCTGCCCATCAATAGCAATTTTTTAATCAGATAATTGAGTATTGCTCTCAATATTACCAAAATAAACTCGGTTGGAAAATATTTCTATCTAAAAATAAAACAAATCTCATCAGAGTCAGGAGATATCACACTATCATAAGTTATATAATAGCATGTAGTGCTAGACTCCATACTTGCTATGTTCAGCTCGAGAACTGACTAAATCGTAGCTTTGATACTACTAAATGTAGCACCCTTAACCTATATTCGTAACATAAAAATATACATTTCCAATCATTCCATTAAACATAGAAAAGTTTATTCATACACATGTATATTGTCCCTTAATCGAGCCTTCGAGGCCCTAGAAACACTTTAGAAACAATTCGGGACTAAATCGGAAACATTTGAAACATCAAAGAAAAAGTTAGAAAAATTATACTGCAGGTTAGAAAAATTATACTGCAGGAGTCACACGGCTGTGTAACAATCGAAATAGGGACACATGGTCGTGTCTTAGTCTGTGTCCGTACCTGTGTAATTCTTTGACCTGGGTCACATGGTTCAGCCAAACATCTGTGTGTCAGGCCGTGTAACCTTCGAAATAGCACCCTTTAAAACCTACAGAGGACACACGGTCGTTTCAGATGGCCGTGAGTCACACACGCCCGTGTCTTAGGCCATGTGGACATGAAAATGGCCAAAATCAAGCCATTTCTCTCACCCTTTAAAACAGGAACCTACAAGCCACTTGCACATATACACAAGGCCTTAAAACACACCCAAATCATGCATAAAATAACCAAATCCTTATACCAAATGTTAATACAACTAATACGCCAAAAGGCACCTCAATTACAATTCATCAAACCTATTAAAACATGTGCATATTTATCCATTCATCAACCAATCATATATATAAACCATATTTCAATCATGCACATCTATTCAAAACCTTTCCAAAGCATACCATAACTTAACCATGTTGAGGTCAATTCATCACTTACCATTTTGGCCATTCAAATGTGCATTAACACATTGTCAAAATAACACACATTAATAAGGCGTCAAAAGTACCAAGGTTACATCAACCAAAATGACATACACATGCCAAACTCATCAATTAATATAAACCACAAGTCCACCTATACATGCCATGATAACCTTGATCAAAACATCAAAATCTACCAATATAATCACTAGATAGTGTGATAGATCTCCGACAAGCTGCCAAACTAATCAAGCTTCTGATAATCTGTAAAGTAAAGAAAAATAACTATGTAAGCAATGAATGCTTAGTAAGCTCGTATAAACTTTAAACATAACATTTCATTTTAATAATGAAACTTTATGGGGTAATTATAAACTTATACCAATTCCATGGGATTAATATATAAGAATGCATCTCAAACACACATATACCTAAACTTATACGTATTTGACTATAAGTCATCCATATATATATATATAAACATAACATTTAATTCATCATTGTTACCATACGATCATGTTCCATTCCATTTGCTTACTTACCATTTCCAATACCAAGAGTTTAATATAAACCTATTCAAACATCATCAAACTCACATGTTAGTAGATTTATTGACAATCATAAAAGCTCAATTATAGCATAAATAACATTCACATGATACATTACGTAAGCATCACCTTTTTTCTTATAGTTATGAACCTTTCCATTAAGTCACTTACCGTTCCATTCTTTTTCTTACTCATCTCATTTGCATAGTACAGAGTATAAACATAAAATTAACCATATGTGTTCCTGTCATCCACAATATCATCAGGCGAATTGAAACATTCAATTTAAACTCAAATATATGACAAATTCATCAAAATCACTAAACAAGTTATCTTACCGAGATTTACAATTAGATGAACGGCTTACGGATAATAGTACACTGATAAACCACCCAAACACACCAGATGCTCATAAGAACCAATCCAATCGTAACATACCAATACTCATAAGAGTTAATCCCACCGTAACACGCCAATGCTTATAAGAGTTGATCCAACCGAAACACGTCAAACATAGAGTACAACATGAGAGTTCACAACAAATACTGAACCTCTATTTATTTGGGAAATAAATATACATAACTCTATAACCATCTCCACTCCAATCCCCAGAACACACCATATCTTGATTGTACTCTATCCCGCATTCAAACCGATCTAAACATCAAATTCAATAACATTTCACAAATATTCTTTCATCAAGAAAAATTAAATATATCATGTGTACCATCTAAATTATTCAAAAATTCATATAAGTGTTATATTTTAAACCATACAAACTCACGTGGCTAAATTTGTAGAAATGTCAAAGTACAAGGGTTATTTGGTAATTTTTCATTCTCCTTGATTTTCCACTCAAACTTGATCTAAATTAATAATTTCATTCAATTCATTAATTTAAATAGTAAAAAAATTTATTTTATGCAATTTAGTCATTTTTATATTTTTACAAAATTACCCCTAACATTTTACTTTTATACAATTTAGTCCCTAAGCCTAAAACATGTTAATTAACCATTTTTATTACAAACCCATGCCAAAAAAATATTTATAGCATCCATTTCAGCCCATTTTTGCAACAATTGCACATCAAGTCCTTGAACTATTACTATTACAACAATTTAGTCCCTAATCGGCATATTCATCAAAAATCATTTAACAAAATACTTTTAAATACTAACCAACATTTCAAATTCATCATTTAACATCTAAATTCACAAAAATTCATCAATGGCAACATTAAAAATCTTTAACAGTTTCAAAAACGAAGGTACGGGTTAGTTGGACTAGTTGCAACAATCTCAAAAACATAAAAAATTTTAGAAACGGGTGAAAAAGAGCTTACCATGCAAGGATTTAAGCATAGACAAACCTTGAATATATTTCCATGGAGGTTCGGTGAAGAACAAAGCAAAAATGGAGAAGAAATATTTTCATATTTTTAATCTTTTCTTTTCTTTATTTTAATAATAAAATAACATATAAACATATAAATTTTAAAGAATTTAAAGCTTTAACCGTCCACCATATTAAAAATAGGTAATTTATCCATTAAGGTCATCCAATGATGTTTCTTTAATCAATTAACACCTTTAAATTAATAGAGATTGATTTTTTCTATTATTATGATTTAGTCCTTTTTGCTTAATTAACTATATAAACATTAAAATTTCTTAAAGAAATTTTAGTACAACCTTAATAACACTCCGTAAATATTTATAAAAATATTTACAGCTCATTTTATAGAAACGAGGTCCAGATACCTCATTTTCTAAAACCACTTGACCTTAGGGTCAAACCACTTGAACCTATTTGTTCTTCCATTTAACCAAAAATCATTAAATCAAATTTTATTATCACCCCATATATTATTCGTAAATATTAAATAATAATAATTACAAACTCACACATCTGATTTGTGGCCTGAAACCACTATTCGACACTACTGAAAAACAGGCTATTACATAAGGTGTGAAACGAAAGCACAAGAAAATAGTGAACTGCGATTGAGGACTGTCAATGCCACACAGCCATGTGATAGGCCATGTGTTGAACTGTGTGAAATACATAGTTTGGGCCAATTGGGTTACGTGGGCCACATGGACATATGGGCTCAAATTCTGAAATGTTTCCCTAGGACCGTGTTCGTCATGCGAGTCGAATGTGGACCTTCAGTAGGGTTTGTTTGGTACAAATAAGACTGTAAACTACATCTCTAATGTTCTATAACTATTAAATACGACATTTGTACGCAAGAATATCATATTGCATGCCATATATGATTTGTAATATGATGAATATGCTCTGTAATAAGATAAAATTAACCTATTGTCTGTAAGCACGATTTGTATATATTATGAGAGCATGTATGACATGTATATTCTGATATCTATTAAATTTTGTATGTGCATTAGGGTGGGATTTATGTATATGGAGAAACTGTAGGTAGTTATACATTTTTCATATCTGGTGGCTCAACCACACATATCTGTAATACCCCAATAATTCTTAATTTATATTTTTGTATGTTGTGACACAAATACATGTCGGGTTCAATGGTTAAGTGATTTTGGGAAGTGTCTGAGAAGTCTTGGGTTCAAGCCTTAGCCTGAGCAAATTTTTTTTTAATTGGAATATACCCCTATCTTTAGTCAGTAGGCTTAAGAATAAAAGTTGGTAAAATATTTTAGAATAGGTCTGCTAGTTTAGTGGTTAAGTGGAGTACAAATGAGCGGGAGGCTAAGGGTTCGAGTATTGACGCAATCATAGAATTTAATTTTTATTGCAAGACCGTGAAGGTATGTAGTTTGACCGAAATTGGAGTGGTTAAGGGGATTAGGGATGTGTGGCCGAATATTTAGAAGGTTATGGGGGGATTTTTGGTTGTGAGGAGATTTGGATAAGTGGGATATTGGTTGAGAGTTTTGGGGAGAAAAATAAGGGGAAGTTGAGGTTAGAGGTAGAGTTGTGTCGAATTTGAATTGTGGTTACTCCAAAATTCGGCTAAAAAATTGTTTTTCTCTGTATTCTTCCTCTTTTATTTCTTTGCTTTTCTTATTTTATTTTGTTTTGCCGACTGTTCTTTTGCTAGAGTGCCGAATTATTGCTAATGGTTCTAGTATTTTGTTTTTCTCTTCTGTTCTCTTCTCTCTGTGCCGATCTTTCCTTTCTATCTGGATGTTATTTTTTCCCTAAAACATTTCTCTTAGTTGTCGAAATTTCACCTTAGTTGTTGCGGTTCCTATTCTTCTTCTTCTCTCTTTCGACTTTGTGTAGTTATTGTACCTACCACTACCCTTCTTTTTTGAGTTCGGTAAGTTAATGAAGTGTTCGTTATGGGTTTTTAACCGATCAGTTATTAAAGTTTTGATTTCTTTTGTTTAGGAGTCAATCACGGTCTGAGGGTGGCTGGTCAATATTTGAGTGTGGAGGAATCACCGTGTTCTATCGAAGGTAAGGTGGAGATCCGGAGAGTCAAACGACTTGTTGTACTTTCATTCAAATTTTCATTAGTATTACCATTGTTTGACAACTTTAATTTCATAGGTATTGTTGTACCTCATCAAATACTAGTTTGATGCAAGGGGAAATCGTTTTGATTGAGGCCGCTTTTGTGGAGATTTAGCACTTTTCATTCGGAGTTTCAATGTAGGTATCGGGTGTTTGCAACAAAGGCATATTCGAATTTATGCTAGTTGTTATCAGGAGTAGAGACTAACGATTTAGGTAAATGATCTCTGTAGGTACTACTGAGCTCGGGTGTGTTTGCTATGAAATCATAACAGGTGTCTAAACACAACCCTTACAAACGTTAGCTGCAAAAAGCTAAAAATTCAGAATTGTCAGCGCCACACAGGCATGTGGGCGCCCGTGTGGTAGGCCGTGTGCCTAAGAATGAGCAAGTAATTAATGAGCTCGGCCATGTACGACTTCATAGATTGGGCTGAACTGGGCCGTGTGGGCCCCACGGGCATGTAGGCCTCAAACGAGTGTGTCGAAGTTATTGGGCCAGGCCGTGTGATCTACACGGTCAAGGCCATTTTGAGCCATGTAGGCCACATGGGCCCGCAATATGGGCTGTGGGCCCATTTTCACTGATTGACTGCTAAGGTTGCACAGGTCGCCTGAAACGACTGTGGACCTACTGTTGGGTCGGTAAGCTTACCTAGACCCCTAATTGACTGAATGACTGTTATGCCCCTGTTTGTTATGTATATATGTATGTGCATGTATGACTATATTTTAGCATGCTATTTTAACTATACTGAATACATGTATGATATCCTAATATGACATGGCATGATTGCATGATGCATTGCATGGGGGGTGGGTTTTATATTAATCGGAGGAAGTGTACTGAAAGGCTTCGAGCCTAAGTTACTGGCAGCCCAGCTGCATATTACTGTATAGTGCCGCATTCGGTAATCTCTGAAGTGTAGGGATGGGTGAGTTGATTATATCCCCACATGGAGTGTAGGGTTGGACGGAGATGGAGTGTAGAGGCTGGATGGGTAGGATCTATATACTGTTTAATCTGTTACTGCACTGATTAATGTTATTGTAATGGGCCAAGGCCCAAGCATATGACTGTTCTGTATTGAGATGGGCTAAAGCCCAAAATGAGATGGTCACTGATACTGAGAAGGGCTTAGGCCCAGACTATGTTTGTTTCTGTCTGTTTGTTAGTATGGGATTACACACTGAGTTTTCGTAAACTCACCCATCTGTTTTAACTGTACAGGTAATCCCCAAACATAGGCGGATCGGTGCAACGGAGGACTTAGTGCTGGCCACACGACCCAGCTAATCTGATTTAGTATTTTATGATTTCAACTTAATTTTTAAGGTATTTTATTGTAATAATGGCCTTTGGATTTATATTTTTTAATTTGGGATTTAATTGTTGTTTTGGTTTATAACTGTTAGTAGTAGGAAAAGACTTAAGTTTTTAAAAGTTAAATGTTTTATCATAATTACCTCAAATACGCAATCGATTTAAAAGCTTCCGTAGTAAATAACGTTTTGAGAATTAATAACATTTTTTAAAAGTGATTAACTTTTCGATGATTCATGTTTTAGAAATGAACGACACATTTTTAGACCCAACATTGAGTAACGCAAAGTGATTAAATAGAAACGAGGGTTTTCGTCGACATCACACTTTGTAAAAAGCACTTCAGTGTGGCATCACCAGATTCGGCCATAACGTCTAGGCCGGGTTTGGGGTGTTACAATATCTCTGTAATGGGCAATAAATCGCCTAATGATCCAGCAACTAAGCTGTAAATATTCTGAAAAGTGTTATACCGACACTAAGCGGTGTGTAGGGCTGGATGGGTATTTAATACCCTATTTGGTGTGTTGGGATGGTTAGAGATGATGTGTAGCAAATGGGGGTAGGATTGTAAATATGCATCTGATATGTTCTGACACTGTTTCTGTTTTTGAGATATGTGTGAAATGATTTTTGTTGATTTTATGAGATGTTACACACTGAGCTTCGAAGCTCATTCTCTGTTTGTTTGATCCTCAGACCTAGGCGGGTTGATGCAACGGGAGCTCGGTTAAACATCTTTTTGATATTTATCTTATTTGAAATCAGTTACACTATTTTGGTTTTGTTGGATTGTTTTAGACATTTTGGGGACTGTTTTAAATTTTCGGGACTATTTGGTTTTGAACAATTGTTTACTATTTTTAACTGTTCATCGTTTTTAAAGTCAAATTTCACTATCGACGAAACTTGGGATTTTAAAAATAGACTCGTGCTTTCCGAACTGAATTTATCTAATTTTTTTGCTGCAGTTAAATGCATTTTGAAAATATAAGTTTAAACAATGAAAATTAACGAACTAAATAAAAAGGATATTTTCATTAAAAATAAAACGGAATTGCTTTTATTACAATTTGGTGTTGTTTCTTCAAGTCTAAATAATTTTTTATTTTACAAAGAGTATCATGGTAGCTTCTCCAGATCTGGCAATAGTGTCTAAGCCAAGTTTGGGGTGTTGCAAATCTAATTGTTAACAGTGTTTTTTTTTGTTAAATTTTTTAGTGTGACATCTTGAAATTAAATAAATATATAAATATATATATATATATATATATCCATTTGGTAGCAGTATAACTAGAAAAATGACATTGTAATGAACCTCAATTTAACAAAATAATCTTAACAGTGTTAAAAATTGAACTTGAATTTTGAAATTTAAAATGTAGAGAGACTAAATTCTTAGAAATAAAAGTATAGGGATTAAATTCCAAATTTACAAAGAATATAAAAACTTGTGATATTTTTTTAACCAATTTATATTGTTTGTAAAATATAATTAATTAATTTTAGTTTAAATTTCATAATGTAAGTTTTATTTAGATTTATTTTTGGTTTGCTATGAATATATTAAATTATCAATCTAATTGTGTGTTGCAATGATAGATTAGAGTTATAGTTATCTGGATTATATTGATTGTAATTGTCTAAAAAGATTTAACAAATTTCTCTTTTTTTTTTGGGGAGGGATACAATGGGCTTATCTCTTTTATAATTTTCTTCTGACTTATAATAACACCTCTTTTTGGAAAATTTTAATTTTTTTTAATTTCACAAATGAAATTTTTTTCTGAGTTTTAGAGAGTTTTAATTTTTTTCATTATTGTTGGAAAATAAAGGTCGAAAAGCCTTTAAATTTTTTTGATTTTTTTAAAAATTTTATTCACTTTAAAAAAGGAAAGATAAAATTGAAAATATTGAAAACTAAAAGAAAGTTATTGTCTTTATATATATATATATATATATATATATCAATATCAATAATACTAACTACAACTTTTGATAGAGTTATCCATTCCACGGTCATTTTTAAATAAAATTGTATAAGAATTTAATGTCACAAAATTAAAATAAAAAAGATTAAATTTTAAATTTTTAAAGAGTATATATATTTTAAGTATATTTAAATATATAATTTTTAGTTCACATTATTTACTATTAATCTTCATATTATGCATAAATTACAGATACTTATTGAATAGTAATGATATTATTGAAAGTAAACCGTCCGAAAATAAAGCTCGCTTGAAAAAAAGAGATAAGCTTAGCAATAAAAGGAAGTGGCCTAAGAGAAGATTTTTGTCACATGCTTGTACCAAGTATTACAAACACTTACAGGCCTGAATTGATTACTTGAGGAGGCACCAAGACATTTAGGGATAAGCACAGTAAGGGTGTCATTTAGCTCCAGCATACGACCAAGTTCAAAATTTTGAATGATATACGACCATCAAGCCTGGAGCTTTATATGGTTTGAATGACCAAAGAGCAGTCCTAATTTCCAAGGGAGAAAGAGGGCGACAATGGAGGTTACAATCCTTAAGGGAAAGTGAAGGTCGGTTCATAGGAGGAGGCAAGAGATGAGAGTCTGAAATGTCCGTTCAGTAGAGAAAATACTAGCAAGATGAAAGTTGATTAAGCTAGCAATTCTGTGAGGGTCGGAATTAACATTACCCATATCTGTAAACTTCGAAAAGTTAATGGAGAAAGAGGAGCAAACCAATATCTGTAATATCTAGAGGAACTAATAATTAATATGGTAGAAAAAAATGGCAGAATTAAATCTTTACTTGCTCTTAGTTATGGGTAATCTAAATGGGCGGTGAACTTTCTAAATATTGTGAAGTGAGACAGCTCATATAGTTAAAATATCCAAAATTTGTCTAACACACAGAATTCAGTTAGAAAATGGTATAATCAAAATAGGAGAGAAAAAGATAACCTAAATAATTAATTCGTTATTTGATGCAAATTTGACCACTGACTAAAGTAATTCTCACCTGGAAAGGCTTGGTTTCCAACGTTATGCGCAAATCAAACTAACCCAACAAAGCAAACTTGCTGTACAATCTAAACACCAATTCATGATACTTCATGATGCAGCAAATCACATAGGTTACGATTATTATTTTCATAAATTCTTTTCTTATAATGTAGCCTGATGAGAAGCTATTTCTCTACAATAACCCGTCTCAAGTTGTCCCTGCCCTTCCCTTCCATATCAGAATCAAATTTGCAAAGCACATTCATGATGGAACCACAAACTGCTATGCAAAAAACTAAAAACAACAATTGTACATTAGAGGCACACACCATCCTACAGCAATCAAAACCTAAATGCCAACTTTAGGTCAAAAGTAAGGCTATCACGGTGGTTTCAAAAAGATTAACCCACATTAGACAAGGTTAAAAGGTTAATCCACAGAAAAAGGCCACGAGTGTTATACGGGTCACATCTAAAGATTGTGTAACTATTTCTTTTCAGGGTACAAGTTTTCTGGACAGAGACTGAACAAGCACTGGCTAGAAATCTATTCCATGTCATAACATTGAAATTCTCTGTTCTCTTCCGTTATTTCACATAATTTAAAGACACATTATTCATCTATTGACCTTCAACAAAAATCAACAGCTTTATAGTAACTCACAGTGGAAAGCAATTATTGGAAACTTTTTTGTCAAATAAAAACCAAAGATTCTGAACATGAACAAGATAAGAGATTCCAAGACAATCAAAACATAACAAATGTACCTAATTAATAACTATAATGCATAAAAAACACTTAAAGTACTAAAGTTCGACAAGCAAAATAAACTTAATCAAGATACTTCTAAAGGTACATAAAAACAATCTAAATGAGAGTAGAAACTAAAAATAAAATGGAAGCATCTAATTCACCTGTGCTCATCCTCTGTCCAAGCAATCCCCTTACGACATTCTTGGTCTGACCTTGAAGTATTACTCCCATGATCTGACTCACTATTAAAATATACCCCTATCTAACATATCATCCCTACCAGTTTTTGCCTACTAAAAATAACAGGGAGATGTGGAGACTAGATAAGGAAACTAATCAACCAATTCGAGCATTGATTCGAGCAAACACTGAAACAAGAGAAGAATATTCAAGTTTCCTTATTCTTTTCTAAGAATGCTGAAACTATAGGATATTGGACTCACTACTTGTGGCAGTTAGTTGAACCAGCTTTTAACTACTAAACTGATGCACATGGACATAAGAAATATATTAATTTATTAGTATATATTATATCCGGTTATTTTATCGAACTAATCTAAAAAAATTTGATATTTACAAAAATGACTCAAGTTCAAAAACAATCACTAAAATGACCTAAAATGAACAGTAAAATGGAGTTATGGGACATCATCGGCCGACACTACCTCGTATTTTGCCCTCATGATTGCCTGATTATTGTGTCAGGCTTTAAAAAATTATTTTTTTGACTTTGAGAACTCAATGACCGGCACCAGAGTATTTTTTTTTAAATCGTATCATATTGGTATACAAAAATAGGGGTACTTGAGAAAAAAAAATTTTAGTGCTGGCCTTCTAATGGCCGGCACCACTCTGGTAAAAAAAATTCAAAATTTTTTGGGTACTGGTCTTCTAATGGCCGGCACCAATACAAAAATATCAGGAAATTTTTTTTTTTGGTGCTGGCCTTCTAATGGCCAACACTACACTCGTAAAAAAAATTTTCAAAAATTTTTTGAGTGCTGATCTTCTAATGGTCGGCACCAGTACAAAATATCAAGAAAAATTTTTTTTTGGTGTTGGCCTTCTAATGGCCGGCACCACACTCGTAAAAAAAATTTTCAAAATTTTTTGAGTGTTGGTCTTCTAATGGTCGGCACCAATACAAAATATCAAGAAAAAAATTTTTTTTTGTGTTGGCCTTTTAATGGCCAGCACCACACTGATAAAAAAAATTTTCAAAATTTTTTGAGTGCTGGTCTTCTAATGGTCGGCACCAGTATAAAATTATCAAGAAATTTTTTTTTTTGGTGTTGGCCTTCTAATGGCAAGCACCAGAGACTTTTTTTGTGTCCCAATGTAATTTTTTTTTACTTTTTTACACTGATGGTCGGCACCACACTGGTAAAAAAAAATTTCAAACTTTTTTGAGTGCTGGTCTTCTAATGATCGGCACCAGTACAAAATATCAAGAAAAAACTTTTTTTTGGTATTGGCCTTCTAATGGCCGCACCACACTGGTAAAAAAATATTCAAATTTTTTTGGATGCTGGTCTTCTAATGGCCGGCACCAATACAAAAATATAGGAAAAATTTTTTTGTACTGACCTTCTAATGGCCGGCATCAAGGACTTTTTTGTGTTCCAATGCAATTTTTTTTTTTACTTTTCTACACTGATAGTCGGCATCACATTGGTAAAAAAATTTTAACTTTTTTTTTGTGTCGACCTTCTAATGGTCGGTACCAAACCTTATATATATATAGGTGGGTGGTTTAGATTTTGATAGTGTAAATGGATAAAAAAAAATTTTAAAAAAGAAATAAATGAGAGTGTTTTTTAGTTTATTATAAAATGAGTTTTTTTAGTGGATTGTATAAGAAAGTTTTTTTATAGTGGATTGTATATGGAAGTTTTTTGTAGTGTACAACCGAATTTCGGGGTTGAATTATATACTGTCATGTTTTAACGGAGTTAAATTATATACTGTCATGTCCACCCTAAAGGTTATGTTGTTAAGGGTTGGATAACTTTCTACGCCTTAGATAGGTAATCGAGATGTCCAACGCAGATGGACATCTATGGTGCAATAGCGTCCCCATGGAAAGGTATCTCAGGGGACAATGGAAGAAGAAATGGCCTGGAGCTTTTAGGAAGTTATATTTTCCCTTGATTTTCTATTTCTTTTTAATTTTGCTGACCGTGTAAGCTATGCAATTATCCTGTACAGATACAACATAGACCTGATTCAAGCAGAAGACGATTAATTGTGAAGAAACTGTGGGAATTTATTAAGACTTAACGTAGACCTGATTCAAGCAGAAGACAATTCAATATAGACCTGATTAGAATATTTATATTTTTTTATATATGTAAATTTAATGTAGTTATTTAGGAATTAAGGTTTCATTTTTTATATTTTCGTATATTAATTTCTTTGAATGTTTTTATTTTTTGGTATCTGTAAATTTAATTTAATCCATATTATATGTAGTTTGGATTTACAATTTGAATTTACAATTTTTGTGTATTAATTTTACCCATATGTTTGTTGTTTTTTGGGTGTTTAAATTTAATTTAATGTATAATGGCCATGTTTGAAGTTTATATATTTTTTTATTAATATTTTAGAATGTTTGTATTTTATTGTGTCTGTAAATTTCATTTCTCAATTTCTATTACTTATTCGAATTATAATTTTTAAATTAAATATTTCGAACTCATTTATTAAAACATTTAACTAATTTAGAGAAATTAAACTAATATTAAAAATAGAATAATTACAAAATAAAGTAAATGTTTATAGATAAAAACTAAAATTGTCGTGCTTTCGGCGACGTCCCCGACGCTGGCGTGTAACTGTCCGGACGCCTCCGTCGGCGATATCGTTCACCTTGTTGAAGCTTTTGATAATTGCTCGGTCCAACCTCCGGTGTCTCTTCCGGTGTACTTAGAAAAGTAGAATAATCATATACACCATAATCGAGAGTTAATGGGTAGTGCGTGACCGGAGGTGCCGATGGAAAAATATCCTCAGTGGTAGGTGTACATGCTTTGGGATCGAACGCCGAGTGGTACGAGGACGATCCGGACCGTATTGAATGTTAAGGGTCGAGGTCGTCACCAAAAATATCCTCGAATAATGGAGGAATTTGTTGCTCAGGCTCGGGATCCGAGTGGTGTGATGATGAGCCAAATGCTTCATATTAGGGCTCGAGATCGGGGTTCGAGGCAATATCAGATTCGGTGTTCCCGAATGGCGGAACTCGATTACAGTGTGGTTGTGCATTCCTTTGTTGCCATCAGGAAGATTCTGGTTGTGCATCTCTTTAGATCAGGATGTAACGACCTTGGTATATAAAGGGTTTCTCGTGTGCCATGTACCATGCTACATATTCACGCGTAGAATAGAACCCTCCCTCTAATACATACAATAGAGGGCGCCACGAATGTTGATCATTCTATAGAAAGATATACAGTTTATGTTTTTGCTCCCAATTTAAAGAGTCCCGACCCGAACCCCGTTTGTCCATTCCATGAACTTCACTGATGTCGACGAGAGGTTCAGGATAGGTTGTGCGCAACCGAACTGCCACAAAACCCGACCTCCATCGTGTCACTCCACCATATGGAAATTAATTAACGGCACATTTGACATGAACAACTGTTGCTGCTCGATAACCCATGCTAGTATGAGCACTACGATATCATCATTAACATATGGCATCCATATAAACTGCATAATATAAACAACATGTTATTATTTAAATTATTCTTGTGCAATAATTGTATTTAAAAAAAGATTCAGAATCATATTTTACGCCATCCCTGTAATGAGTCTTTATCATCATATGGTATATAGGTACCATGAATGATCGCCCCATTCCCGGTACAATTGCCCATCTAAAAAATGAATAAATATATCAGATTATTTTTTCCATGCAAAAAAAGAGTATACTATAATATACAATTAAAAAATAGATGACAAAATTGAACTATATATTTACCTATTAACGAGTGGCCACACATACGATTGGTTACTCACTGATGCCAGAAATGGCATTTGGTATAGTGCCCAAGACTACAGTAGAAGGCAGCAACCGCCTATTGTTTTCGTAGACAGATTTGTCGCTCGACAAAGCTCGCGTTATAAGCAAACCAACACTATAGAACCCCAACTAAATCTTCCAGCAAGCTCAAGATCCTCTAATAAGGGGAGATATATTATTGGGACTTTTTTTTGATTGATGTCCGGTAATAGTATCTCACCTATAAGTTGAAGAATGAACGCTCTTGCAGCGTAGATAATGTTCATCTGCGTTGGACTGCTCGGAATATGCTGGAAGTTTTCTTTTAACCATTTAAATATAATATTGGTTAATCGTCCTTCCTCGTCATTAGGGGGCACCCATCCAAGTAACCACTCTCAAGTGCCCCACGGGTCAAGCAATCTTCCAAACCCGGTCACTGCTTGGCCGTTTATAGACAGTTCTAGTTAGACTGCTACGTCTTATAATGTAATAGTTACCTCCCCACATGGGAGGTGGAATGTGTCTCCGGGCGCTATCGATCAACTAAGGCCGATACTAAATCAGCCCATAGCTCAGATGTTTAAATGTATGCGGCTACCCCAAAACCCGCGACATTCAAATACGGCAAAACTCTTCTATCGGAAAAATAATCGGGATCATGCAATCGGGGTCTAACAATTCGGTAGGTTTAATGCGTTTATAGTAAATATAGAATGTTATTCTCATTTAAAAAAGAATTTTTAAAGTATATTTAAAATTAAATGAAACAATTTACAAGTCGTTTACTTTATGCACATTGGCTGCAATGTGGTTGTTATCATTTATCTTATCCATGGAGTGGTCGACGGTGGTCGATGGTGGTTGACGGTGAACAGCGGTTATCGGAGGTGTTTGAAGGTGCTCGGTGGTCGTCAGAGTACCCTATTTATAGTGAGAGACCATTTTGCTAAAGGGCAAAATTGGAAAAAAATTATGAAATTAAAAAAAAAAAGACTGATTGTAAGGCCGGTCATTTGAAAGCCTATTTGGCCTAGTTTTAGTGACACGGGCCTGACATAGGAAGGGTCTTTTCACCCTCTTTTTTTCTTTATTTCTTTCCAATTTCATTTCATTCCAATTTTATTTCCATTTCCATTTCATTTCCATTTCATTTAAATTATTTTTTTTCAATTTAACATTTATTTTTTTCATTTTAAAATTTATTTCCATTAAAATTATCTATAATTTAAGTTTTTTTATTTACTATTTCATTCTATTTTCATTCTTCATTTAATTTTATCTATCATTCCAGTTTATATATATTTATTTCATTTAAATTATTTTCATTTACTATTTTCATTAAATTTTTTTCATTCTAAAATTTATTTCCATTAAAATTATCTGTAATTTAAATTTTAATTGAATTTAGAAAAATAAAAACAAAAACCCAACAATGTGGTCGGCTATTAATTTGGCCTGCACCAGGCCAGACCTAGGCCTGCTTGTATGGTCACTTCAAAGTTTTTCACCCTCTTTTTTTTTCATTTCTTTCCAATTTCATTTCATTCCAAGTTTATTTCCATTTCCATTTCCATTTCATTTCCATTCCTATTTCCATTTCATTTAAATTATACTTTTTTCAATTTAGCATTTATTTTTTTCATTTTAAAATTTATTTCCATTAAAATTATAAATAATTTTAATGGAAATTTTTTCTATTTACTATTTCATTCTATTTTCATTCTTCATTTAATTTTATCTATTATTTCAGTTTATATATATTTATTTGATTTAAAATTTTTTCATTTAATATTTCCATTAAAATTTTCTTCATTTTATAATTTATTTTCATTAAAATTTTCGTTTCATTTCTATTATTTATATTACATTTCAATTTCATTACCCTTATATTTTCAATTCAATTCATTTACATTTTTATTTTTATTTAAATTTCCCTTATATTTTCAATTCATTTCCCTTATATCTTTTCATTTAAATTTAATTATTTAAAATTTTTAAATTTTTATTTTTATTCCAGTATTTTTTTCTTTTTAATTTATTTTTTATTTTAATTTAACCTTTCATTCCATTTCATTTAAATTTATTTTTTCTCATTTCATTTATTTTATTTATCCTCCCATTTCATTTAACTTATCTTTCTTTCCATTTTAATTTACATTTTTTATATTAATTTTCCTCTTATTGTTATTTATTTCATTTTAATGTGTTTTAAATTAAATATTTATGTCTATTGTATTATATCTAATCAAGTGTGTAATTTGAATAAATTATATTATTTATCTAATTTTTCATATTTTTTACGGTGCACAGTTTATATCATTACAAGATGATTGACCGCTCAATAATATATTATTCGTCATATTCGAGTATGGTATTACGAGACTATTGACCAGAAACATAGACACGATGCGGGCATGTTGATTGGTTGTGTCTGAATGTTCGACACACAGTGCACAGTTTGGGTTCGTCCGTCTCCCTAACATCCATGTCACTTCAAATTCTCGTCAATTGTGATCGACTTTTAGGATGTCTACGGAGACTACCGTTAGACACCATCTCGAAAGCAAGTAGTGGAACTTCCCAATTTGAGATATTGGGCATTATAGAAAATTCGTTTCCCCATATACGCAATATGCGTTGCAACGTATATATCTCGTCTATGAATTGTTTAACATTTAAGTTTCCTCTCGCACACGCTGCATGAACATGCACAAATGGATATCGAAGAGTCTGAAATATCCCACACTCGCATCATCTATTACGCAGATCAACTGCGTACGACCTAAGTGGAAAACCCGAACGACGACTGATGTACTCTTAAACTCGAAAAGTCTCCAAGTTGTGCGAATACAATTCTGCGTTCATTGTTTGTGCCCTTCGACTATTTACCGCCATAGCCTTTCGGACGCCCTCAACGTACACGTGCCCGGCCTCGATCTACTTAACTTGTCTCAATCCCATCTTAGGCATCAATGTGGCCAACCTATAAAATGTTGCCGAGAAAATAGCAGAAATCAATAAATGATATGTGTGCCTCAATACAGAGTTAATCGCCTCTACCAAGTTGGTCGTTATCTGCCCATACCGAAACCCCTCATCGTAACTTTGAGTCCATTGCCAGTTCTTCATGCTACCTAACCATGTCCGGAGATCTGTTGGTAAATATGACATCTGAGATTCAAGCCTCGTGAATCTTGGGCCAAAAGCTTCGAGGTTCTAACTTTTGAGTTGCATATTTAATTTGAAATCATCATTTTAAAAACAACAACAAATTTGATAATTAATTTTTTAAATAAATACAAACAAATATTTTTACCCATGTTCACGAGTTCTTTTTTCCAATCTTTATTTTTATAATCTCTGTGAAAGTTTGCCACGATGTGCCGAATGCAATAAACAGACCTCCACGAAACTCCCGATCACCTTATCACAGCAAGTAATCCTTTCGATCTATCTGATATAAGGCAAATGTTGTCTTCTTTGACAACGTGCCTCTGCAAATTTCTTAGGAAAAATTCCCAAGACTCGAAGCACTCACACTCTACAATTGCGAAAGCGATCAGAAGCACATTTCGGTTGTCGTCTTATGCAACAACAATCAGGAGTATTTACGTGTATTTGCCATACAACCATGTCCCGTCCAGTTGCACCATCGACTTGCAGTGAGGGAAAGCCCTAACATACGGCTTGAATGTCCAAAATAATCGATGTAAAACTCGTTTCCCCGTTTGTATCTCCCCGTCCGGCCCTTTATACAACAATGTTTGCAAATCAGTCACTATCCCAGGCACATACTCCTGCATCCTGGCTATCCACCCTTGAAGCTAGTTATATGACGTATCCCAGTCACCATACAACTCTCGCATCGCCATTTGCTTTACCCAACATTCTCCTACGTACAAAGACTGCGTCTACTTCATTATTTTATAATCCACACCTAACTTCTAAGTTGTTTTATAGCATGTAAACAATCTTTTTTGTTATCGAATTATTGTCCTACAAACAACTCTTCATCACCGAATTTATTATCAAATAAGTGAGCCGGCACAATATTTGCATATTCCGAGAACTCGTGTGCAAGAGTCGCATCAGAATCACGTCAGTCATGAAGAACCCTGGATTATTTCTTAAAAATTATACTAGGGCCTATGTTCCCAGCTGAATCGGGGTTTACATTTTCACTCCCTACTGGCCCTTCCTCATCTATGTCTTCAAAGATGTCATCCAAATTAAGGTTATTGAAATCGTAATTCAGATCACGATAAGACTGATCATCATTATCGGACTCTTCATCACCATCTTCTATAGTGGCCAGCACCTCCGGATGGATCTCTAGACGAGGACACGAGTTTGGGATGTTATACGAACATCTACTGGTATTTAGATTTTCGGTAGTTGGCATTGACCGTTTAAAACCCGAGTGATATTCCCAAGAGACGTTAAGATAAAAATCAATTCCAGAACGTTGGCTTGTTGGAATTACGACTTGAATGGGATCTAGTTCAGCTATCTCCGTGAACAACTCAACCGGACTGGGATTTTCTATCTCAGTGGGGCAATAAATTGCTATCATTTTCCCTAGATCATCATCATCTTCAAGCTCCATTTTTGAGAACTTAAGCAGATCATTTGAAATTGGAAATTTGTAAAACAGTCTCAACATTTGCTTTCCGCAACAGGTTGCTATCTTTGTACTGATTTTTCATTTTAAATCTACCAGCGCAACTCGCTTGTTGAATCTCATTGCTATTTTTTACCGATTTTGAAATACACAACCTTCTTCAGTTGTATTTATCATTTCTCCATCAAAATGAACATAAAAAAAACCAAATTTAGAAATTCATCTTCAAAAACTTTTACTTCTTTTTCAACAAAGATGAAATTATAATTTTTGAAGCAAACAAAAACTTAAATAGAAGATAAAATACCTATATATATATGATAAATTTGGTGTCGGCCATTACATGACCAGCACCCAAAAAAATTGTTTTTTACATCTCTGGTGCCGGCCATCAATGTACCAAAGTAAAAAAAATTGAATTTTTTTACTAGTTTGGTGCTGGCTATTAGATGGCCAACACCAAAAAAATTTGAATTTTTTTTTACCAGTGTGGTACCGGCCATCAGTGTAGAAAAGTAAAAAATTACATTAGGATACGAAAAAAGTCCCTGGTGCCGACCATTAAAAGGCCAGCACCAAAAAAAATATTTTTTCTTGTATTTTTGTACTGGTGCCGGCCATTAGAAGATCAGCACCCAAAAAAATTTGAATTTTTTTTACCAGTGTGGTGCCGACCATTAGAAGGCCAACATAAAAAAAAAATTCATAATATTTATGTACTGGTGTCGGCCATTAAAAGACCAGCACCCAAAAAATTTTGAAATTTCTTTTTTACTAGTGTGGTGCTGGCCATTAAAAGGCCAACACCAAAAAAAAAATTGATATTTTTATACTGGTGCTAGCCATTAGAAGGACAACACCAAAAAAAATTTTTTCTAATATTTTTGTACTAATGTCGGCCATTAAAAGACTAGCACCCAAAAAATTTTGAAATTTTTTTTACAAGAGTGGTGTTGGCCATTAGAAGTCCAGCACCAAAATTTTTTCTCAAATACTTGTATTTTTGTATACCTGTATGATACAATTTAAAAAAAAATACCTTGGTGCCAATCGTTGAGTTCCCAAAGTCAAAAAAATAATTTTTTTAAAGCTTGACACAATAATTAGGTAATCATGGGGGCAAAATACGAGGTGGTGCCGGCCAATGATGTCCCATAACCCCATTTTACTATTCATTTTAGGTCATTTTGGTGATTTTTTTGAACTTGGGTCATTTTTGTAAATATCAATTTTTTTAGGTTAGTTTGGTAAAATAACCATTATATCCACAACTTCTAACTTCCCCAGGATATAAATTTCTTTAAACTTCATGGTGAGTGGAGCAGTTATTCTCTTGATTTTGATAAGTGTTGGTAGTGTGATCATGCATCATTGATTCTTTTGGCCTTTTTGCTAACTAAATTAGCCAATCTCTAGAAGCAGCTAATTTTGGAAATGATCCCCCACTCGAAAAAACTTGTGGTGAGGCTTGTCTTTTATAGCTTACAGACAAACCTATTGATATGGAAAATGCTTTTGGCTTGGCAAGGATTGATTTTAGCCCAACGTGGAAACCGTAGTGTTCTATTGTTTGTTAACACTTACTGAGGGTAATGTAACTTTATAAAGAGGAAGAGAAAATCAGAAAGAAAACCATTTGTTTGACTATATGGAGCTAATAACTTATGCATGAACTTGAATGTTGGATCACATGAGAAATAAGTTCAGGTCAGAGTTCAATTTTATCAGATGAGAAAAAAGGAAATTTTGTAGCATCTTCTATTCTGTTTAAGAATCTTTGCAAACATATCAATGCATTACCAACTATAATAAGGAGAAAGCAAGTTACCAAATATCTATTACTTCAGAAAATCAAAGAAAAAGAAACAAATCTAGGGTAATAGAAGAGCAAGCATAAACTGAATGATGCAAAACCCAAAAACAAACAGATTTTAAATAAAGTATAAAAAAGGAAGAAGAAGAAGAAGATTATTCAATAGACAGATGAAAAATCCAAACAAATTAAACAAACAGATGCAAAATCCAAATAGATTCTTCAACAAAAAAGAAGAAGAAGAAGATTTGAGTGAGAGAGGTGACAAATTGAATGAAATACATAATAAAAGCATAAAAAAGTTACCTTGAGCTTTGTTTCAGGAAGGGAACTAGTCCAACTGGATGAAGAAGAAGAATGACAGAAGGAAGAGGAAAGATGGAAAATGTCTTACAGAAAGAAATCGGTAAGACATTTTCCTAAAATCCCTTCTCATTTTCCTGTGTTTCTGAAAACGTTTTACCAATGTAATTTATTTTCTGGCAAACAAACACTGGAAAACCAGGAAAACATTTTCCTAGTAAACAAATGGACTCTGAATTTAATGGAAAGGTTAAGGAGGAAATCATTAGACTGAATTGTAAGCTCTCTTTGAATACCATAAACCTAGCTTAGAGACGCATTTTCTGGGCGAAAATGTTACCAAAGACAATTTTATTTGATTCTTTAAGTGCAAGTGAGATTTAGAGGATTGAGTGATGATAGGAACTATTGAAATTATTCCAACTATTAAGGATAAGATTTGTAAAGTCCAGATGGTTGAACCATATCAGCTGGATTTTTATCCAAAATGGGGATGGGACATTTCACGAATGAGGAGAATATGGCAATGATCAGAATGAGTACCAAAGATTCCATTTGAGGATTTGTAATAGCAAGATCAAATCTTTCTTGAATGAGATTAGTACCACCTCTTAGGTTCAATAAGTAGAACAAGGACCTGTAAAACCCAAATCAATGAGGTTACAAGAGTTGAGAAAAATATGAAATAAAGATAAGCTATTAGAGTTAACTTGGAGCCCACCTTTTTTATCATGAACAGAAATAGCTTCACTAAAATCACCCACAAGAAGTTAGGGAAGATTATAAGAACTAGCAACATAAATAAGATTATCCCATAAAATAGTACGTTCATGTAAATAGAAAAGAAAAACTAGCAAGTATTTGAAGAGAGTACCTTCACAGTTGCGTGGACCTCTTGTTCAGTGTTAAAGATAATGTCAACAGTAATGCGGTTTGACTTCCACATAATCCACATACCTTTCTTATTATCAATAACAATAGTGTCTTCCCAAGTATTAAAAGGCGTTTTGTTGATGATACGGGGAACATCACTTCCTTTTGCTTTAGTCTCGGTAATGACAAGGATTTTAGGATGATGAATTTTGACCAAATCTTTATTAGTAATAAAGTTGTGATGCCTTGCACCACGATAATTCCAAAGATAGACATAGAATGATTAGTATGGATAACTCTAGCACGATCAAGACTATCCGGGAAATCAACCATCTCCATCCGAATTGGCTAAAGTATCATCCTGTAAATTATAAGTTGGTTTTCCCGAGTCAAGAGGTGGTTAAATAGACAACGAAGGCAATGCAACCCCTCACTAAGGACAACTCAAAAGATCAGGAACTTGTATTATGGAGCATAAATCTCGAAAGTTTGAGCTTCTAGCTGGTAAATTGAGATAAGATAGAGCCAAAGTGAGAGACAAGTTTTTCTTGATTGATTGAGAAATATTGGTCACTGGTGCCGGGTGAATGAAAGCTGGAATCCTTCTCAAGATGTTCGGGTGGAGACAGCCCTGAGAGTTTTCTTGTGATGAAGTGGCTTGAAACTTCCCTTGGGGATTTGAAGATTGATCTCTCCAACCTAAGGTTTGTTCGATCTCCGTTATAGCCATCTTCAGATGACCTGAGGCTGGTTGGTGGTAAGAAGTGAATAGGAGAGGAATTGTTGTTATGAGGCGAACATTTCCCATAGTTTGTCAGACCTCTGCTTTCTTTTCATGCAAACTCGCATTTGTTGGCTTGCGCTTATCTCCCTTTATTTATTCAATCTAGCTTCAACTACACATTCACAAAACTTAATTTTGCTAATCTTCAACATATTTTGCACAATTTCTTACTTCCACCAACCTTGCTTTAGTCACTTCAAAGCCATTTTGAACAATGATATTTAATATAAAACAACAAAAACGGTGCCAAAAAATTGATCATAATAATTTATTTGACTTTTTAACTTTATAAAAAAAATTATTTTATCCTTTTTTTTTAATTTTCTTTTCTTTTAACTTTTAACTTTAGTTTTTTCATCAAATCACCCTAAGACACATGAAACAAATTAATGTTTGTTAATTTTATTGTTGTGGCATCAAATGTGTATATCACATCAATTTTTATTATAAAAAAATAAAAAAATTATAAAAATACAAAAAATACTAAAAAATATATTAAAAAATTTGTAAAAATAAAAAATATTATAAATTTTTGGCCTAAAAGTGTAAAAAACCTTCAAACTTTTTCAAAAAAGTAATTAAGCCCTTGCTTTTTTTTGCACTCACTTTTAAAATGCATAAAAAAGGTACTCAAACTTTTTCAAAAAAGCAATTAAACCCTTACTTTTTCTTTTTTTTTTTCACTCAATTGGTTACTTGAATAGTCAAAATGCATAAAAAAGACCATTTGACCGTTAACTTTAACAGTTGATCGTTAAAGTTAATTGCCTCTATTTTTTTAGTTAAAGTCACCCTTTACCACAATTACAGCGTGACATGTGACAAAAAATTATAAAAATAAAAATCAATAAAAATTATAAAAATTATTAAATTTTAATAAAAATATAAAAATATTTGAAAATTATAAAAAATCATTAAAATATAAAAAATTGTCAAATTTTATAAAATTATAAAATATATAAAATGCATCAAAAAGACCCTTTAACCATGAACTTAAACCGTTAAAGTTAAAGTCATTACGTATCACAACACAGCGTAACATGTGGAGAAAAATGATAAAAAGTAAAATTAATAAAAGTTATAGAAAAATTATAAAATATTTCTTTTGGTACAGTATTTATTATAATTTTTTTACGAATTTTATATTTCTTTACATTTTTTATAATTTTCTTATGACTTCATAAAATTTTATAATTTTTTTCTATATTTCTATATATTTTTTAATTTTTTACTATTTTTACAAATTTTATAAAAAATTCTAATTTTTAACATTTTTATTAAAATTTAATAAATTTTATAACTTTTATTAATTTTTATTCTTTTATAATTTTTTCCAAATGTCACTATGTGTTTATCACATGTGGTGACTTTAACTGAAAAAAATTAAGAACAGTTAACTTTAATAGTCAATTGTTAAAGTTAAACAGTCAAATTATCTTTTTTTTTATTTTGGCAGTTCAGGTACCCAATTGAGTATAAAAAAAAGCATGGGTTTAATTGTTTTTTTTGAAAAAAATTAATAGTTTTTTTATGCATTTTAAAAGTTTAAGTATCCAATTAATTAAAAAAAAGTTTTAATTGTTTTTTTTTAAGTTTAAAGATGTTTTACACTCTTAACCTAAAATTTTTTAAAAATAAAAAAATTAAAAATTATATTTTTAATTATTTTCATGATTTATTTTCTTCTAAATATTAAATAAAAAATAAAGTATTAAAAATAATACCACTTTTTAAAAAAATATAATTTATAATTAATTAATTTATTTTTATTCTTTCTTTTCTTTCAAGTTTTCTCTCCTTCTTTATTTTCTCTTTATTTCTTTCTCCTTTTCCCTCCTCTCTTCTTTCTGTTCTTTTCTCTTATCCTAACCTTAGCCGTCGCTCCTCTAAACCACCACCGACGCCATTCAACCTCCGCCGATTGGAAGCCACTAAACTGATGCTCCTTGTCCTCCATTCACTTTTCTAGCGTTAAATTTCCTCAAACTCAAACCAAAACCTTCAAAAAAAAATCCAACAAATGTTTGAAGAAAAAGAAACTTAATCCACCGTTGTCCACCGTTAGATCGATTCCATTTTCCGATATGATGTTCTTCACCATCCAAGGAAGCTTTTCACTATTAGGATTGTCAAATAGACATCTCAAACCCCTTAGACCGGTCAAATCCATATGAGTTGTGTTCTCTCTTTTCCTCTCTTCATTGTTCTTCTTCTTCTCTTTTTTTTGTTTTTTATTTCCTTCTTATTCTTCTCTATTTCTCTTGCAGAATCTTTGGTTTTGTTCTTTGGTTATTCTCGATTGGGTTTGGGGCTATGATTTATGGGTTGAGGAGGGAGGTGTTAAGACGTTGAAATTTATGGATTAAAAACATTATAGTGGAGTTTCGGAATTTGAAAGGCATTTTCTAGGTTGTATCTAACCTGTTTTGGAACTTATGAACATTTTGCATCATTGAAGATCATGTATAGTGTTACAAGTTGTCATTTCTTGAGCTCTTTATTTTGGCGCTTTAAGATCTCTTTTTTTTTTTTTCAACAAAATTTGGTGAATATGTTGATTTAAAAAAAAAATTATGGATTTAGGCCAATTTTTTCGAAAAGTAGGGAAATAGGTCTTTTGTTTTAGAGAAAAAGCAAAGCAAAAACTTTCACCCTCTCTCCTGCCAAGTCAGTTGAAAATGTGGCCTACAACAGGAGTTTTTGCCATTAAAAAAAATAAAATTATTGTAAATCGTTAGATTTTCAATGGTTAAAAAATCACAACCGTTTTACTTTCTAGTTATTGGGACCAACAACAATTGTTTTTCTCTAATGGTAATTTTTTTTCCTATATATGTCCTGCTTATTTTTATTTTTTTCATTTAATCTTATTTTCTCAATCCTATTTATCTATTCTCTTAATTCTTTCAACTATTTTATTGTTAATTTTTTCATTTAATTTCTCTCAAATTCTTCTCTCAATTTTCTATTTTATTAAATTTTCTTTTAAGATAAACAACTGTTTTAAAATGTCTATTTTATAAACTCCGATAGTTTATTGGGCTATTTCGATGGCCAATATAATCTTTCGAATTTAAACCTAACGTTTAGGTTAGATTGGAAATGTTACAATTTATTTTTTGATAGCTTTTATATATATATATATATATATATAAATGGATTATAATATTATGGAACTAAAGTTAAATGAATAAAGGGTTTGTCAAAATATGATGAAATATTGTTTGAAACTTTCAATAGGGATGTCATCATATATATTGTATTTCAAAGGGGGTGTTTGCTTCTTTATATGAATAAAGGAGTTAGATAAGGTCGCGGAGAGTGATTGTATGCCCTGAGATATTAGAGTGGCAAGGAGAAAGAAAGAAAAAGAAATTGTCTTTAAGTTTTAGTTAAAAGTCAAAGAAATTGTCACGTGTTATCATTCAATTGATTAATGTGTCATGTTAATAATCTGTTAGTGAATTAATAGAATTTTTAACGGCAGTGAATAGTTCGAACAATTATCTTAATAATAGTGACTAAATTGAGAAAAAAATTTAGAGTGAGTAAAATAAGACAAATCCTATTTTAGAGTATAGTTTACATTAGATTTTAATACATGATATAATTTTTATGTGTATATTTTACTTCTATTGTAATAATTTTTTTTTGTGATATGTCTTATATGTCTCGTATTCTCCATCGGTTGTAATTGTTCATTTAAAATTTTAATTTTGTTTATTTAAAAGGTAAGTTAGTATATATTAACGAAAATATTACATTGTTTGATTTTTCAAAGCGATATTATTTAGTTTTAAGTAAAATAAAAATTTTTCGATTGAGTTTTAGATAGATTGGCATCGGCATTATTGTTAATGTAGGAAGACGTAGGTTCAAGTGTATTGAAGTGTATTATCTTACTATTTATGGGTTGGAAGTGACTATGAGTAGTTCTAGACATTGTGTCAAAAAGAACAGATATAATCAAAATTTATGATGAGATTGTTAAAAAAACTTTGTTTATTATTAATTAATTATTATTTTATTTATTTTTATCATTTTCAATATTTATATTCAATAATTTTAAATAAAAATATTTTAATTTTTATTACATTAAATTATAAAATTATAGTGTATTCTAATATAATCATATATGTTTGTATTTTTCAATTATGTTATTGTTTTAAGTTACACTTATAGTATTCAAATAACTGTAATTAAAATTACTCTTTATAAAGTATGATTCTAAATATATATAAAAATAAATATAAATCGAGAACCCACACATGATTTATACATAATGATACTTAAATTTGAGATCTTAAAATTATCATGACTTATATTATAAGTTTTGTTTTAAAAAAATTATTATCAATGATAATTATATTTTTTTATCTTTCTTTTTATTTTTTGTTTCTCGTTTAATAATTTTTTATATAAATACAAGTTAAATATTTAAATAATTAATTGTAATATTAATTTGAGATTTTTTTTACTTTTATATTTTAATGCAAAAATTTCATTTGAAACTTCTAAATAATGGTGATTAATTAATTTTACATAAAATAATTTGATGAATTTGTCTCAATGTTAATATATAATTGAATTAACAATAAATTTAAAATATTTAATTTTAATTGAAGTCAGAATATTTTTTATGAAATAATTCAAATATATGTAATTTTATAGCAATTAAAATGAATAAACTAAATAGAAAATACCTAAATAAATAATAACAAGGGTACAGTTATTTTTTATTTAAAATTTGCTTAGTAAAATATATCTCAAGATTCCTTTTTCAAGTCAGTAGGAGATAGAGGTGTGCATGGGCCAAGCTGGCTGGGTTTGGGCCGGGCCTAATTAAAAATTTAGGCCCATTTATTAGGCCTGGGCCTAGCTTGAAATATGAGCCTAAAAATTTGTCCAAGCTTGGCTCGAAATAAAATTGTTAAGCTTGAGCCCGGCCTGACCCATATTAAATTTTTTTAGCTCATTTCATTAAATAAAAAATTTTATTATTAAATAAAAAATTTTAAAATATAATAAATCAAATACATTTAAAAACATAAAAACAAATATTAAAACAAGAAACAAATAAAAAAATGAGACTAAAACAATTCTTAAACAATACACAAATTAAAAATATAATAAAAAGTGGTTATATTAAAATTGAAAATAAAATGTAAATATGATTAAAAATAAAAAATATATATTTAGTATATAATTCGGGCCGGGCCGGGCCCGGCCAGGCCTGAGGCCAAAAAAGGCTTACCCGAGGCCCGGCCTATTTTCTAAACGGGTCTCATTTTTTTGCCTAAACCCATATTTTGGGCTTATATTTTTACTTGAACGCTCCCGTTTTTCGGCCCGGCCCATGCACACCTCTAGTAATGGATAAGTAGGTATTATTTAGAGATAAATATATTTGGTTTAAATATATTTTAAGTACTTATATTCTTTGTAAAATTGGAATTTAGTTTCTTATTTTTATTTTAAGAGATTTAATCCTTTTATTTTTTGGATTTGAAAATGCAAATCCAATTATTAACATTGTTAAATTCTTTTGTTATAATCAAGTTTATTAAAATACTGTTTTTTTATTACTTAGCCACCAAATAAGTATCTTTTCTTATTTCAAAATATCACAATAACAAATTTAACAGAATAATTTTAATGGTTTTGGCTTAAATTTTGAAATCTAGAACAATAAGGGGACAACATTCATGAAATATATTTTAACAAATATACGAATATAAAAAAAGTAAAGGGGCTTAGAGCATATTTTAACAAATATATCTTTACTCATATTAAGTCTTTTACTGAGTTGGTGTCATGGGTCAATCGTGCGTCAACTTAATTGTGAAATTACTAAATTATCCTCACATATACAAATTACATAATAGTTTTATGATGAAATTTTTTGTCCTATTCTATATAATAATCATACTAAAATGTAAACTTAAAACACCCTATATTAATTTTATTATTGCAACTAAAATATCTAAGTGAAATTTTAATAAATATATTTGTTTAATTTTGATCTTCATAATCCCAAAAGGCAAATGTCCTAAAGTGTAACTAAAATAAAAAATGAGGGGTTATTTTAGGAGTTAAGAAAAATCTGAAATTACATGGTTTTTCACTTTAAAATTGAAAGGGGGTCCCACTGCTGACCAATTAAAATAATTAAAAAAATAGTTGGTTCTACTCTTGTCTTTTTCTCCAAGTAATTTTCTTTCAACTCCAAAAATTTAAATGTTACCAGTTGAGATAATACCCATATCTAGCCCCTTCATAATTTATTTAAATTGATTGGTTTTAGGTTAATTTGATATTGGTATATTATTTTAAATATCTTTTATAATGAACCAATAAAATCGAATATATTATTATTTTAAAAATAAGATAAAATTCTAATTAGAAATAATAGAAATACATGACCCAAATGTAGAGTTGATATGAAATATTAATATATCAAAAAATTATAAATATAATTATGATATAATAAGAAGTTTTTTGAATTATTATATCTACATGGGTAATATTGAAATTATTTGCCTTGATTATCTTTGTAATTGTTTTTTTATTTAAATATTTCAATTAAAACTTATTTATGAATATAATGTGCACATTTTGATATATGAAAAAAGTTAAATCAATATAAAATATTTTACAAAAAATAAATATCAATTTTTAAAGAAAGAGATATTAGGGATGTTGGACTAAATTACTTAAAAAAAGCTATTTTTTTAAAAAATTTATGGAAATAAGTCTAAATTTTAAAAATTTACGGGAATAGATTGATTTTTATGTAGATCTGAAGTCTCATTTCCCTTATTTTCTTAAGTAATATGGGATATGAGATATGTGTACATATAAACTTATGAACAAGTTTACAGTTTGTTACTAAAACAATGTGGGATTGCTTCTATATATAAACTCATAAATGGAGGTCTTCCACCATTTTACCTAAATAATTATTTTATTTAGATAAAAATTTAAATTATTTAATTTAAATCTTTTTTTTCCGCTAATTTTTTAGCATCATAGTACCAAATCCTAAAGAATCTAGAAGAGTATGCCCCCTACTATCTTTGTGCAGGGACAAATATTGATTTTTGTTTTCCTCCATACATATTATTACTTTTTGTTAAAATAGATTGAAGTCCTGTTTAGAATTTAGGCCTTTTATTTTTATTTCAAATAAATTAATTTTTTATTTTTTGAATTTAAAAATACAAGTTTAATTATTAACATTGTTAAAATTATTTTGTTAAATTTATTGGTGTGACTAAATAAAAAAATTCACAAATATTGTAACATCTAGATTGATGATTAAACTGACCAATCCATCGATTTTCGATTTAATCGTTCAACAATATTTAAATAAAAAAATTCAAGATCAGCTCTAGATTTTGTGACAAGTGTTGAACTCTGATTCTCAACAATAACTCTAAATCATATCAGATAAAAGACAAAATTGAAAGTTGTGCAAGAAAAAAGAAATAATATTATCTTTAAATCATAACTTTTTTGAGAGTAAATTATCAACATTGAAATTAAAATGCAACCCAACTATTTTAAATATAGATTTAGAAAAAAAATCTAAAATCATTTTTTAAGTATGTCTAAAATATAGATTTTAAGCAACGCGGAAATTAATCATTTTAAATACTCATTTTAAAAATAAAATATATATTTTTAAACTTTGTTTCTTTATTATATTAAATATAGACTTTAAATTCGCACTTTTCATATAAATTAATATAATATTTAAACATTAAAAAAAAGACATCGAATTTATTATTAATTATATAAATGTAATCGCTTTATGATTTTTAAGAAATATATTTTAAGAAAAAATCAGTCCATATATTGACAACTTAAATTTCATAATCTATATGTCTTAAAAAAAATCACAATTTATATTGAGCAATTGTCTTAAATTTAATTTTTATAATTAAACCTATTAATTAGTCTATACAAACACATATTTTATAACACACACTGCTTAAGAAAACAACGGAAATGAGATTTTAGGTTTATATAAAAACTTGTTTTGTAAATTTTATTTCCACGTTAAAATTGTAATAAACTCACTACATACCTCTTTGGATTCGCCGCTAATTGTATAGTTGTTTATTAAGAATATATTGTTTATACTTTAATTTGATAAATTTTAACTTCTGTAATTTTTGAATTTTAAAAGTTCAATCTTAATCAAAATGATAATATTTGTTAGATCCAATTTAGTTATTAGTCTCATATTATATCTAAGTTATGGATTTTAGTCCCTACTCTTCAATTTTATCATTTTTAGTTTCTATATTTTTTTAATTTTGAATTAAACGGTTATTAATAAATTCATTACCTAAAATGTCAGATTTTATGTGAATGTTACGTGGATGTTACGTGGAAATAATAAAAAAAAAAACCGATATATCATTACACATATACAAATGTAACCGTTACGGTTAGAATAAAAATTAAAAATTTAAAAATCGAAAAAGTAAAAGATTAAAACTACCAAATCAAGGATTAAATCTACAATATGTGGGTACTAAAGTGACCAATTGCAAATTTGACCTAAAAAAAGTAAAAATACAACCATGCCAACATTTTCTGAAACTTAAAAACAAAAAAAGAAAAAAAAAAAACCAAAAACCAATACAATGAGATATGAAGAGAGAGAAAAGGGAAATGTATGTTTGTAAATATAAATATTCTTTTGACAACTTTCATGTTTTCTCATGTAATTTTCTTTTTGATTTTCATTTGTTTCTTTCTGCGTTATTTTAATTTTTTTCTTTTTATATTTCTTCTCTTTCAAAATCTTCCTAGAAAAATTGCAGCCAGCAGATCCAAAAGCCCCCCATTTTTTATCTACTTTGTTCATGGAGTATCAGAAATACCCACACTTCATTTTTTCTCCTCCTTTCTGTTTCTGATCCATTTCCAAAGCCTTTTACAAGGGATACCCATACATAGTTTTCCTCCTACTTTGCAGAAAAAAACTAAGTCAATGAGCTCAGAAAAAGTTGTTTTTATCTTTATTTTTAAGGTATGATTAAAAAGATCACTCTTTTAATGCCTTTACTGGGTTCCTTTCTTCTTCTTCTTTCTACTTTTGTGGAGTTCTTCAATAAATTTTTAGCTGCTTATATTTGGATAGTCTTTTTAATGCTTAGACACTGAAGATATATCCAAATGGGTTTTTAATTTAATTTTGTTTTTTTTCCCTTTTAGGATTTAAATTTTATTATTTCGATTGGGTATTTATAAATGTGGAAGATATGGATTATAAGCATAATGTTGTTGTTTTTGGCATTTTGGTTGATGTTTAACAAAATTTCCTTCAGATTTCATAGTTTTTTCTTTCTTTTACTTTCTCTTGAATTGTTCTATTAATGGATTGAAGGGTATCTAATGCTACCATTTTTTTTTTATTTTTAAGTTGATTTTTTTTGTGGTTTTTGTGATATGTGGCAGAACTTTAATAAATATCAATTTATCTCCTTTTGTTCCATATTTTTATTGATCAATAATCATTAACATTTTCTTTACTACTTTATGACTTAGTTAAAGCTTAATATAATTATTCATATGAAACCTGATATTTGTTTAACTCATATGTTTAGATATAGATGCATATACATTTATATATATATATACACTTTTAGTTTCTTGTAGTATTAGATGGTGTTTTAGTGCTTTAGGAAGATTGTAAACTTTTTGTGCTCTTATCAACAGCTAATTAGCAGAATAGTAGAATAATGGCTTTGATATATAATACAGATTAAATTGCAATGTTGCTGCCTGCTGGATGTTCTATTGTAAAAAGCTTCGAGGAGCACACACACACGCACACACACGTAAATATGGACATATTTGTAGATCTTGTTTGTTTCAATATTTTTTTTCTTTTACGCTCCTAAATTTGCCTGGAAGACCTGAAAAAACTGCCTTAATTTGAAGGCACATTCCCAATCAACATATGGGGGTGTTCGTTGGTTCATGATGTTACTCAGTTTCTTCATTTTCCCTAAAGTGTTTGTGTCCAAGACATTTTCGGACATACAAATGAGGGAATGATCCTCCAAATATATGAACTTAAAAAAAATTATGCATACCCATCTTGAATAATTACCCTTATCTGACAAGGCAACATGTCTGCAATCCAGGTAGTTCACATGTAATTGTAAGTTCTAGTCTATAGCTAATGTTCTTCTAATGGGTGGTGAGGCTTGAAGTTGGAACTTACTTTAATACATTTGGTTTCATTTGGGTTCTGAGTTTTCTTTGGTTATTACTTTTTAATGAGTTTTGCACTGCCATTGTTGATAGTATTCTTATATTGTTGAGGCATTGTATATTAATGAATGTAATGTTTGGCATTTCAAAAACTTGAATCTGGGTCTCTCGTACATTCCCTTTGATTGTCTTTTGAATTATATTGTGTTGCAGTTGGTTTTTCAAGTAATGTCTGATTACATATGTCTTTAAAAGGTGGCCGAATTAGAGGAGACACAGAGGTTATACTAAGGTCTTCTTATGGCCTTCCATTGTGAAATGTTTTAACAGAACACAAACATTATCCGAGCCACCATGGAGGAATGTGGACAATGATTTGTTTATTAATATCAGCTAACATATATTGAATACTTTATGAAGCTCTTGTAGTTGATGTATTTCTTGTCAAAGGGAGAGACAGATGAATAAAAGATAGTCAGTTTTTAATGTGTATTTTAAACAATTTTTTCTTTATGCAGGTTGCTTTTGTCATGATTCAGGAACTGCTTGGTTTAACTATATTGTAATAGCAATTGAAAATCGTGCTCCGTGTCTGTCTTTTATGGCAATGCTAGGAATGCAAGCAGACATGCAGCATAAAAGTCACTTCCCAGGGTGTTATAGTGCTTGGGACCTCAATTTGGATGCTAATGGCAACATATGGCCCACAGATAACGATGTTGATAGAATCTTAAGTAATAGACTGTACTATAATGGTACTTTGCCACCATCTTCCGGTTCGAATATGTTTTACAACAAAGTTTTATTGAAGCAGACAATGCTCAAGCATGAGGCAGAATTTAAGGATCAGGTATTTCTCTCATGATGAACTTCTTATGTCTCGTGACCTGGTTTTCTAATGTACAACGGGAGTAAAATCCTGTTCTATGTGCTTAAATGCTTTGCTCTGTCTCGTAAACAACAACTTTGGTTACTGCATTCGATATTGTTAATAAGCTGTACTTTAGAGTACCTATGAAGAATTCTTTATTTTTAGATGGATCATTTTTCATATAAAAGGGGATAGAAGATAAAAGTGTCAAACTGGAATGAGAAAAATATTATGTGAACATCTTTGTTAGTAGGGTCCGGGATTTGAAGATTTATGATGCTATGGGCTAATTAAGTGAATGATAGCTCCGGCTTATCATGCAATGCATAAAGAGATAATTTGGGGATGAAGGACCCCATTCATCAAGAGGCTCTTTCTGCTATGTATTTTTGCATGGACATAATTTAGTATCTTAGTCCAAATTCTGGAGACTATTAATTTGTCTCTTAGGTTGTTTGCCAGAGATGTATGTCTGAGCGTTGTGTTTATTTGAACTTTTTGAAAATGTCTTCTCTGATTGATAAGTATAAGAATCATTGTAGTGATCCTTAATCCGCAACCATAAAGTGACCCAAATATATTCGTACGCCACTTCTCATCCCTCAAATCCAGGATTTTTGGTTCAACTGAATTTGATATCATTGTCAAACATATTACTATCATGCAATTAATGAATCTACATTGTGTTTTATTTTAGATCCGCGAACTCCATCGGCTTTACAGGAGACAGAAGGAATTGATGGAAGAAATGAAGAAGAGCGACTTGTATAAACATCATTTCAGTCTGGACAGCTTACAAGCAAATAATGTTTTATGTCCAAAGTCGCCTAATTGTGTGCAAATACCATATCACTCTCCCACCTCTATTAACATTGTCCATTGTCAGCCCCCTATTTCGGAAACTAAGGGTAGCATTTTGCCTTTGCATTCTTATGATGGAAATACAGGGGACATGGGTGTTAAGGCTACTCGTATTGGAAGCTCTTCAAAGGCCTCTGAGTTCATGGAGTCCAACTGCAAAATGTTTGGTAAAAAGGTCTTGGATCTTGAATTGCCAGCTGACGAGTACTTTGATAGTGAAGAAGAGGGATTTTCAGAAGTGAAACCGGTGCCTGATATGCTTGATAATGCTCTAAAGAAAATTCCCGAAGCTAGAGATAGGGGAGATGGAGGACAATCCATTAGGGGCAGTGATTGCAACTATGTTTTTCCCGAGGGCAATTTTATTCCTGGTTACATTTCTTCAAAGAAAAAAATTCTGGCTGATTTAAATATACCTGTCGAAGTTGAGGAAGATATAATTCCTGAATCCAGTGGCTTTAAGGATCCTATTATTGGTCACAAGGAACCTTCATTACAGGATCCCTCTGGTAAATCAAATTCCAACTTTCATGGCATGTCCAAAGAAGCAAGTCCAACTAGCCAGATGATGGGGGATCCAGAAGCACACTGGGAAATTTTGCGCCTGGATAAACACAAAATGCAAAGAGAACATGAACCTTCTAATGATAAGGCTGGTAAGGAAGCTATGTTATATATATGTATATATCGGTGTTTTTTTTCTTCTTCTTTTTTTTTTTTTTTAATTTATTCCTTTGGCACTGTAGCTAGTTCATTTGTCATCAGTCAAATCGTTCACTTCATAAAATTTATTATTACTGCTTCTGCTGATTCTTTATGATTGGTAACTTATTTTATAGGGCATGGAAGAAGTCATTTGAATTCATTCCCTCGGGATCTTTGTACTGACAAATCATCAACTGAGCACGTTAACAATGTGCAAGCAGATCGTGTGATATCCCATGGTTTGGATGAGACCGATGGAAAGCTATGCAATGAAAATTTACAGCATGTTGCAAGAGATATCTCCGCTAGTAACTCTAAACCAGATGCTATTTCAGACATGCGTAGCTCATATCAAGTTGTGCCTTTGGCTGAACCGGTGATCTCTGAGTCATCATCTGTTTCATCTTGGAGACGTGCCTTCAAGCAGAGCCCTATAGCAGTTCAAGCACTTCCTTGTTTTAAGGGGAAAAGTTCCAAATCATTAACCTTAAGCCCTAGTCTCCCCAAAAATGAGCTTTGTCTTGACAAAAAATTAGTATCAAGCAGAAAGTCGTGTAGTGCTACTTTCCCGTGGGCCAGCTGGCTAAATGATTCCCAGCTGGAGGGTCAGCCACTATCTGCAAGTTCTCATTCACTGAAAGGCAATAATGACGATGACTTTGCATTTGAGAATAGTCCAGTGAAATATGCCAAGAGTTCCAGGTATATGAGGTCTGTAAAGAGTTTGGATCTCAATATTGTCTCACCTAGTTTCTCCACCGATGTGGCTGGTTCACCAGATGGCTCTCGTATACATGGTGAAAATATGTTTCATAGTTCAACTGTTTGCTCTCCGCGGATTGCTGAAACTCTGGTACATGATAGAAACTCTGGTGAAAGGAGAGATTTCTCGACCCCACTGGAATCTACCCTTGAACAAGCCAATTCCCTGACTGTCCTTGGTTCTGGTTCTGAGGAGGTGCAGGCTGGCAACTCCCTCGATTTTAAGAAGATGTTTGGATTTTACATGCATAACAAGCCTCCTACTGCCAATGGCCAGTGCTCATCTCATGCCTCCCCATCCCAAAACTGTTCTGATTCTTTTGCAATAGAAAACATCAAAGACAAAGAAAAAGATAGGATTCTGGATATAAACTTGGAATTTCATCATGTGCCTGGCAAGGAAAAATTACTGGATAAAACTGAGTCGGTTGCAGAAAGTGACCCTTGTGAGAAGTGTTCAGTTCATGGAGGAATTGACCTGAATTCTTGCTTATCTATGAATGAATCTCAGCTAGTGCCTTCAAATTCAATAGAAATAGATTTGGAGCCACCTGCAAGTCCAGAAAACAAGGAGTGTTCGCCACCTAGAGGGGAATCCAATGAAAACCAGCTCGAGACACCTGTGCCATCTTCTGGGCAAGATGATGGGGATCTGCAAGAGGCACTAGTTAGGAATGCAGTGGAGGCTATAGTTTCCATTTCATCATTCAAGATCCGGACTTGTTTAGAAAGGACCAGTTTTGAACCTTTTAAAGTTTCTAATTCCCTCTATTGGTTTGCAAGGGTTGCTTCTTCTGTAGTGGATGATCCGGGAAGTGAATTTGGAATTAGCATAGGTGTCAAGGATAATGATGATAATGAGGAGTATCTGTCTGATGGAATCGATTACTTCGAGGCCATGACACTGAACCTAGCAGAGATAAAGGTAGAAGAGTCTTGGCGTAAAAGCAATGGCGGAAAAGAGGAAGAACCAAGTGCAATGTTTTTGAAAAACCAACCAAAGAGGGGCCGGACAAGGAGGGGAAGGCAGAGGAAGGACTTTCAAAGTGAAATTCTTCCAAGCCTTGCTTCTCTTTCAAGGTACGAGGTAACTGAGGATCTTCAGATAATAGGAGGGCTAATGGAAGCCACAGGTACACACTGGGAAAGCAGTTCTTCAAGAATTGCAGGTAGAAATGGATACACAAAAGGGAGGCGAAGGACTAATGCCCGTGCTGCCAGTGTTGCGGAGAGCATGACAAACACAATGCTGCAGTCTGGTAACAGTGAAGTGGGAATCCAGCCAAGAAGACTAATAGACTGGGGGAAGATAACAAGACGACCGAGGGGGCCAAGATGTCCGTCAAGTAATCCTCGGCTTATATTAGGCCAGGTATAGAAAGGTAAGTTTCATGGATTAGCCAACATTGAATCATATGATTATCATGTACATGCTCAACTAAAATATGGCATACCAATAACATTATATAGGAGAATAGATGTCCATTTTGAACTTTCAATGGCTTTTGGTACTGTCTGGTGAGTGATGGTTGTGAATATTATATATATATGTATGCTCTTTTTGAACCCAAGAGTTTGCTCTAAAACTCCATTTGAAAATCAACAATATAGCAAATAATTTAGGCTTCTAGATTTGAAATTTCCTCTTAATTGTGTACGGTCAGATTGAATTGAAAACATGGGGTCTGCTCGATCTGGTATTTAATTAAATAATTACAGTCTTGAAGCAGTCCACCAACAACTACTATGTTCATGCCTAAGAGAACCATTAAAGTAAGTTTGATTGGTCGAATATTACATTACTGCTTGTAATCATAGATTCTCAAATAGTTTTAGCAAATCGTAAGTCTAATCTTATTAGATTTTATTTTTTATAAAAATACAAAATATCCAAACTATATGTATATTATTTAATGGACTTGCCAGTTTATTCATTAGGCAATTCATTTTCCACTATTTTTATTGTTGGCCATGGAGGTTTCTAAATCCTCAAATGATAAGGTTATGTTGAAAGGCTATTCAATTGTCTAGTTTTTCGGTTTGGGCTCCGAGAAGTTTTTTATTGACATTTTCGATGAAAATTCAATTTTCTTTCCTTGTGCAACACGAAATATTGTTGAAGGAACATGAAAATTACTAGCAACATCCTTGATAGCGTGAAGGCTTAAAATAATTGTATAAATAAATATTCATCGAAAAGACATGACAACTGCCGACAACATTTGTATATATATAAACTTCCAAATAAAGATTAGAATCATTCCTCTCTTTTGGGCCAAGTACGACATGAGGAATTAAATGAGATCTATTTTATCAAAGACGCTTTTTGCATATTTGTCACGAATTTTGATTCATGGTTTATGACCTCAAATAAAATAGGCCTATAATTATTTTATTTTTTTGGTCTTAATGTTCAATTTTGCCGCTAATTATGTCTATTTTTCTACTTTAATATTTAAATTCTTTTTTGTCTCATATTAATACTTAAACTATCATTTAGTTATCTGTTTCATCCATTTTTTTATTATGGTGTTAAAAAAAAAATCCAATTGCTATGTGGCATCAACTAAAATGTGTCACGTGGTATTTAGGTTTATTTAAAATAAAAACATTGACTCACCACTGATTGTATGTTGATTGGCATTGACTATCCACATGGCGCTGTTAGAACGTGTCATGTTACCATTCCTTTTTTGTTTGTTTTTTTTAATAATATATATACTATATTGTTTAAAAATGTAAAAAAATAATATATAATATAGAAATAATTCAAGGATTTTTTAAAAAAATTTAAAAATAAAAAAATTCTAAAATATATAGTCTAGATATATTGTTTTTGAATTTTGAGAATTTAGAAGTTTTGAAAAAAAATAAAATTTATGACAAATTTTTTAGATTATATATTTTTTAAAAATTAAGTTTTTTCTTTGCAATTTTTAAAAGTTAAATATTTTTTATTTTATATAATATTTTTATTTATGTATTTTAGAATATTTGTATTTTTAATTTTTTTGAATTATTTATATATTATATATGATTTTTACATTTTTAAACAATATATTATATATAATATTAAAAAACAAAAAAGAATGAGTTATGTTATGTATTCTAATAGCGTCATGGGGATGATTAATGACAGTCAATGGTGGTCAACACCAGTCAATGCCCGACCAATGTGGGTCACTATTTTATTTTAAATAAAATTAAGTGTCATATGACGCATTCTAATTGTTTGAAAGGTGTCACTTGGCATATTCTTATTGGTGCTATGTAATAATCAGTTTTTTAGAATTATTACAAAAAAGGACTAAACAAGATAACAAAATAATAGTTTAAGTACCAATTTGAAAAAAAAAGTATAATTGAAAGGCGAAATTGAGCATTAAGCATAAATTTCTTTCTTAATTCTTTAGAGTATAATATAATGCTTACATCAACAATTCTTAACATGTAAGCATGCAACCTGTTTTATAAATATAATATTTACATTACGTATCTATCATTTATTTGAAATTTCAGTCTCCTGTTTAATCCCAAGTAATTTCTTTTGTGAAAAACCTCATTTGGGTTCCATTAGCTATCTTCATAAGTTCACACAAGTACGAGTTCTAATTTTTTACTAATTTTAAATTACGATAATATATATTAGAAACTCAATCATACGTGTATACATATAAAAATTTCATGTTTATAATATTAAATGAATACAATTATTTAACATTATATTATCATAGAAGTAATAAAATGTACATATTACAATATTAATGTATAAAAAAAATTAAAATAAAACTTTGGTTGAGTGGTAAATTTAAAATTTTATCTTCAAATAATATAAAATTATTTTAACTATGAAAGATATTTTCGTAATTTCTTTAACCGAGTTAGTGCTCGGTTGACTCGTGACACAGAATTAATCAGGGGCCTAAAATAATAGTGTAGATATACAATTGATGGAGGTATTAAAGTATGTAGAATAAAATTAAAATGTATAAAACATTTAAAAAAATTAAAATACCCTCAAATAATATAATTTATTTTAAATATGAAATGATATTTTCCTAACCGAGTTGATGCTCGATCGACTCGTGACACCAACTTAATCAAGAACTTATATATATATATATATAATAGCTAATTGAATTGTGAACTTAATACCGATTCAGTTGTGAAATTATTAAAATATCCTTAACTCCTTACTTTAAAGAGTAATTAATATTATAACTTTTTTTTGTCTTTCTATATCTTATATAATCTAAATGAAACAATTTGAAAAAATCATTTGAGAATTGAACACAAAACTAACAAAATTATATAGAAATATGTTACCAATCCTCTACTAATTATTTATTAAAATAATTTGAGACAATGATAAATTTAGCCCTTGACATTTACATTTTTTTGTCAATGTGACTTTTTTTTTAGCTAAATTTGATCCTAAACCTTTTAAAAAGAATTGAATTGGACCATTAACTTTTCAAAAAGAGTCTATTAGCTCAAATAATCAAACCGAAATTGCCAAGAGAATAGCTAAAATGACTTTTAAAAATTTTGTGGATGTTAGAGAGAAAGGATAAAAAAATGAACACAATAATGTAGGGTGGTTCGGCCCCAATTGCCTACTTCACTACCTTAACTTTTCACTATTAAGGATTTTTCCAAATTCACTAATTTGATAACCTTTGAGGACAAAGTTTAACCTTACAAACTCCTTACTGACAGGTTTCGAAACTACCAAATATAAATTCCTACGACAAAATAACACTAAATAGCAGTATAGAGCAATAGGGTCGAATCCACAATGACTGGTTATCCAATTTCGCCTTTTTCTCGCGACCAAAATTATTGTTGCAACATAGTCGTGCCCAGAACTTTGCGTTGCAAGCTGAAAAATAAAAGGGGTGTTTAAGTTGATAGAGAAAATAAAATAGATCATGAAATAAATCATGAAATAAAATAAATTTAGTGTAGGTTCATATCTCACAATTACTTTGTCAGAGCGATAATCGATTAAGGCTAAAATGAACTTAGTTAATCATGAAATAAATCATACTAGATGGAGTATGAAAGTGACTTTTAATGGAAATTGTGAAAAGTAGAAAGGGAAAAGGACTTGAAAGACAAATTAACCAAATTATTGAAATTGGGAAAAAGAATTGGCAGAACGCCAATTGCTACTGACTTAGAAATCGAAAAAAAAGAAAGGAATTTTTTTTTTTTTTTTTAATTTTCAACTTCAGTGGTTATATCTACCAGGTATTTATACTTATTTTTAATGCTAAAATTTAACTAGATTTTTCTAAATATTATCACTAGATAAGTTAAAATTAAAAAAAATCAAAATTAAATTAAAGATCAAATTTAAACTAATTACATAATTTTAACAATATCAAAAATAATTTGATCTTTATCTAGCCGCTTTTTTTAATCTTCAACCCTTTGATATTTATCCAACCAACTTTAAATCTTCAATCTTTCAATCTAGCCCTCTTCTTTGCTTTTTGTTCCAATTTAACCCCTTTTTGGTATGAATTTTAATTTCAACACACCAATTTCATTCCCGATAAGAAAAACCTAAGTTTAGTAGCATTTTATTCAATAATTAGCTAAAAATAAATACATTGAAAACACAAATTTATCTTGCTATCACTTATGGTTTCTACCCCAAACCTTAAGATACAAATTCTCTCAAAGAAAATAACAAAGAAGCAAACAAAGAAATAATCCTCACAAGATTAGGATGTTTGCCAATTAATCACAAAGACAAGGAAAACAGTTGAGCTGATAGAAAATACAATAAATGCTCACAAGTGTTTACAAGAATAAAATAAAGAATTTAAGCACAAAGTGATTGGTAATGGATTTTTGATGTATCTTGAAACACTTGATCAATTGTAATCTCACTTGTTGTTCTAGGACCTTTAGAAGTTGCAATGGCGAAGCCAAAAAAATATTTTCTGGGGGGGTGAAATTAAATTGTATATTTTTACAATAGTAAAAATACAATTTCGTCATTTTAATACTTTATATCTTTATAATTTTTAAAGGATTAAATCAAATTTTTATTATTTTTAGGGGGCCAAAGTGTAATTTTACCGTTATTAATTTAAAATTTTATAACTTATAAAGGGCCTAAATAGAAGATTTTCCGTTTTAGGGGGGCAGTGCCCCTGCTTGCCCCCTTGGCTCCACCACTGAAGCTAGTATTTATATCCTCTAATTGATTTTTAACCATTGTGGTTGTTGATGAATTGAATAGAACTGTTGGGATGAAAATATCAGATCATTAAATTCACCTGCAATAAAAAGGTATCAATACTTTTTCTACAAGTATCGATACTATTAGCATTTAATGTCTGATTTAGTGACTGATAAAGTTAGTTTACAACGATACCAAAGATGATTTATCGATACTTGGTAAAAACTATCGATACTTTTTGATATGATATCGATACTTTTTTGTAATTGTTTGAAAAATCATCAAGTCAGAATGCAAAAAAGATATCGTTACTTTTTGTAGGGAGTATTTTTTCAATCGATTTAAAAATGTTTCAATTGAGTTAAAAGAGTTTAAACCGTTTTTGAACTTTATCAAAAAATTTTCCAAGATTCAAAACATTTTTTAAGATGTTTAGAAGACCTGAAATGATTTTTATGCTTTGAATTTTGTAATTTCTTTGTCTAAAAATAAATTTTATTCAAAAATATTTTTATTTATTATATTAAAACAATTCATCAAATAAAAGCTAGTTTAACATAGTCGAATTGTTTTTTTCTCAATGAAAACACTTAAATGAAGCATTAAAATTTTAAACAAAGTAGTCTACATGACAACTCACATGTACTTTATGCTAATTTCTTTTTGAATTTTATGAGTTTATTTTATAATTTTTTGAATTATTTTATTTTTAATATATATTTTTTAAAATTTTAAATTATTTGTTGATGTAACATATAAGACAAATAATATCATGTTAGTATAAAGTACACGTGACTTATCATACCAATATTATTAAAAAAACATTAATCTTTTAGTCATCGTTTCTATTAAAAAATAATTTGACTCTTTTCGAAAAATTGAAGTTTAAATTTAACTTAATAAAGAATAGATGTCAAATTAACAAAATATGTAAATATTTAAGTCTAAATTTATCCACAAAAAAAATTTTTGATATATATTTTAGTATAAAATATTTTCTGTATATATATACCTAAATTAATCCAAAATTTTCTTGATAATAATCAAAATTTCAAAAAAAAGAAAGAAAGAATAAGGGTTTTTTACCTAGGTAGTGAAAAAAAAAAAAATTTAAACACCAAAATAGGGTGTCAGATACATTATTTACGAAAATGTGTTGTTTTTTTGGGTCGAGCCTACCTGATAGGCGCGACCCATTTTTTTAATATTAAATTTTTTTTAAATATTATTATTTTAATAGTTTTTATTTTTTTAATTTTAAATTCAAAATGGGCTGAAACCGAGTCGAGCCTGACCCGGAGGCGCGACTACTCGCGCCTGCTGCAGGGGCGCGACTTCCCTGCAGCGCCCCGTCCCATCCGTGCCTCTCTCCCCATGCCAGCCCCAGCCCCAGCCCATTAAAATTGTTTTTATCTTTTTATGTTTAAATCTTTTAATAATTTAAAAATTAAGTTTAATAATTTTTAATATTAATATTTTAATAATGTCATTAAGTTATTATTTTTTATGCTTAAATTTTTAAATAATTTTGAAATAAAGTTTAATAATTTTGTAATATTATTATTTTAATAACTCTGATAATTAAGTTAAATAAATTTTTAATATTATTATTTTAATAATGTTATTAATTTATTATTTATTTTTTATACTTAAATTATTTAATAATTTTGAAAATAAGTTTAATAATTTTTTAATATTATTATTTTAATAATTCTGATAATTTATTAACATTTATGCTTAAATTATTTAATAATTTTGAAAATAAGTTTAATAATTTTTTAATATTATTATTTTAATAATTCTGATAATTTATTAACATTTATGTTGAATCCCCTCGCAATGCCCAATGGATTCATAAAAATGCTCATGCAATAAATTGGTATCAAATGATTTATGAATTTTAAATTAAAATACCAACTAAAATTTTTTTAAAAAAAATTCATACACCAAATAAATATAAAAGGTTGGAATACCTCTATATGTTAACCCTCAATGTTACATCCAATCTTTTAAGTCTCAATTAATGTCTCAGAGATAGGAATAGAAATGGGTGTGGTGAATATGCAAATTTATTTACATAAAATGGATGAAATTTCAATAAAAATAATAAATGAAATTAGTCTCACTTTTATTAAGTCTAATTATTTTTTAATATTATTATTTTAATAATTCTGATAATTTATTAAATTTTATGCTTAAATTTTTGAATAATTTTGAAATTAAGTATAATAATTTTTTAATATTATTATTTTAATAATTCTGATAATTTATTATTTTTTGTGCTTAAATTTTTTAATAATTTTGAAATTAAGTATAATAATTTTTTAATATTATTATTTTAATAATTTTCATTCGGTAATAAAAATACGAGTTGCGGCTGTCAGATTGGCTCAACATGTTGAGCCTATCTGACAGGCGCGACATGTACAGTGGGGCCCACATGTTAAATTTTCCCTATATATACCTCGTAAACTATGAGCAATATGCAAAAGTTTTACAGACAAAAAATTTAGGGGTTAGCAGCAGAAGAAGAAGAGGAAAAGGAAGAAAAAGAAGAAGAAGGAGGAAAGGAAGAAGAAGAAGAAGAAGAAGAAGAAGAAGAAGAAGAATAAGGTATTTTAGTTTTTTTTTTTTTTAAATAGAATGTAGAATTTTGTTAGAAATTTTATTATTTAAAGTTATTTTGTTAGATTAATAATTTTTTTGTTAGCTTCTGAATGAAAAATTTTGCATCAAAATTTTTGAAAATTTTGATAAATTGAAATTTTTTTAACAGATCTAGTATTGAAGATGGAGAATAAATTTTTCGTATGCATTTATTTTGATGGAGAAATTTTAACAACAAGCATCGGATGTATATTTGAATGCCGCAAACAAGTTGCAATGAGATTTAATAGAAATATCTCTTTTGATGATATGAAGGAAAAATTAGTGAAAAAATTTATAGACGTTGTGGGAGAAGGATCTTGAAACTTTTTTACAAGTTTCTAGTTTCGATGGATCCCATAAAATTCACCGAAATGAAACTTGTAGACAATGAAGACGTGGAGACAATGGTCACTCTTTACTGTTGGAGCAACCAAAATGCACCGATTCATTTATTTGCTGAGTTAGCTGTTGTGGAGTCAACGAAAGATCCAACTCCATTAGGTGAAGAAGAGCCGTGTATGGTAGTTCCTATGTCATACGTTGGTAGTCAATCAACTACACATGGGATTGACATTGATCTTAATGTTGCACCCGAGACTGATGTGGTTGGTGATGAGTTATACCAAAGTAGTGATCCTTCTGATTATGAAGTCGATATTGATAGTGATCCCGACGTGGATGATGTCTCGAATGATATTGACGATGAAGGCGTGAATGAGGATGAAAACATTAATGTGTCTTCAGTCGAGAACCAGATCCGTCGTATTGTGATACACAATAATCCTGGGGCACACATGTCTCGGATAGACCCCGATGCGGCGCATGCAGCAGAGTTTCTGGAGTACCCTGAGATAGTACCTGCTCACTAGATGGCCGTATATGCTGATCCTGAGGAGTTGTTCGTGGGCTAGAGATTCGAAACTAAGAAAGAGTGTGTATTTGCCATTAAGCGGTACAGTATGAATATATCAGTAGACTACAAAGTCGTCGAGTGTAAACCGACATTATATATTAGAGAGTGTTGGAAGTCAGCGGAAGGCTGCAATTGGCGGATACGAGCTGCATTTATCCAAAAGTCTCAGATGTGGGAGATACGAAAATTTGTTGGGCCTCACACATGTACTTCAACATGAATGACAGAAGATCATCGAAAACTTGATTCGAAAACTATCTGTATATACATCATACCAATGGTTAAAGACATGCTGACCATTAAAGTTTCAGTACTAATTGTCGAAATGCAGGCACGATTACAATATCGAGTATCATATCGAAAGGCATGGATAGCTAAACAGATGGTGATGGAGTAATTGTACGGAAATTTTGATGCGTCGTACAATGAGTTGCAGGGATGGATTGCAGCAATGAGGGAGTACGTGCCAGGGACTTTCATTGAGTTGTAGACACGACCTTATTACGGCTCGGATGAGCAGCGACAACCAGGTAAAAGAATTTTCCATCGGATGTTCTAGACATTTGATCCATGTGTGCATGCATTTCCCCACTGCAAGCCGTTTGTCCAAGTAGATGGGACATGGCTATACGGTAAATATACACAAATCTTACTTATTACTATTGCTCAAGACGGGAACAGAAACGTGCTCTCGATTGCATTTGCCATCATAGATAAGGAAAACATGGAGTTGTGGGAATTCTTTCTTACAAATTTGCGGAGGTATGTAATTAGTAATAATAATATTTGCATCATCTCCGATAGAGGGAAATGATTAATTGCTGCCATTCGGCGTTCCGAACTACCACGGAGATCTGTTTACTGCATACGGCACATCGCGGCTAACTTCTATCGAGATTATAAGAATGCAGACTGGAAGAGACAAGTTGTGAAAATGGGTATAGAATAACCTTATCATTTTAATATATAACCTAATTTTTTTTGTGGCGAGACTGTAACTTATATTTTATTAATACATACACAGCGTACGAGCTAGAACCATACATTTTTCGGTAGAGGATGACTCAGCTTGAGAGGGACATAGAAGGTTAGACGAACACATCTTTCCAGCAAAGGTTGGGTATCATGGAGCCTTGGCAATGGGCTCAAAGTTATGACGAGGGCTTTCGTTACGGTCAAATGACGACAAACTTGGTGGAGGGGATCAACGCTGTGTTGAAAAACACAACATCTTCCGATTTCATCTGTCTTCTCAGCTACATTCTATAGGTTGGCTACCTTGATGCCAAGAATGAGTCAGCAACAAGTCAACCAGATGGAGGCAGGACACGTGTTTGTCGAACATGTCGGGGATGCAATTGTTGCAAACCGTCAGATGGTGAGGTCGATGAACGTAGAAGTATATTCACGACGTAATGAAACGTTTCGCGTTGTAGAGACCATCGATCGTCGACCCGGTATTCCATCTAGGTCATACGGGGTTGATCTCCGAAATAAACGGTGCGATTGTAGGAGGTTCCAAACACTTCATTATCCTTGTGCACATGTTGTGGCAGCTTGTGCTAAAGTCTCGCTCAATGTAGATCAATTTATCGATGAAGTGTACACCCTTGAACGTACGTTGTGTGTATAGGAGAATGAGTTTCCTGTGCTTCCTGACCTGGGAGAATGAGTTTCCCGTGCTTCCTGACCTATCTACTTGGGAGGTTCCTTGGACGACCTTTGAGCTTATCCCAGACAAAGGCTTGTGTAGGAACCCGAGAGGTCGTCCGCAATCATCAAGAATCCGTAACGAAATGGACATTATAGAGAAATCCGATAGGAAGCTATATGGAGTATATAGATTAGCTGGTCACAATCGGAGTAACTGCCCACTCCGAAATTACCAAACTGGACAATCATCGCGATCGGATAGAAATTAAGATGTTGTTCATTACATGTTGCTTATTGCATGTTGAAAGAAAAAGTATTATCTCTTTAATTTTTAAGTACTTCGAAACTACCAAAATAGACAATCATTCTCTTTTTTTATTCGTTTTATGTACTTCAACTAAGCAATTCCAAAATTTGCACTCAAATTCGATAATAAAATGCCAAATAAAAAATTGATAAATATAATGCAAAAAAATAATTTACATAAAAATAAAGTAATTTACAATACAAAACCCCTTAAAATTGATGGTTTGATGGTGCGGTTCTAGGGGTATATCTTCGTAGAGCTCGACGTTCATGTTGTGGGCAACTACGATGATCAACGTTCTCTTCATCCATATGTAGGGGTGTAGAGAACGACTCAAATGCCACTGATGAACTCGAGTCGGGGGGAGTAGAGAACGACGCTAGATATGGGCCAGGGGGAGTAGAGAACAGCACTGGATATGGGCTGGGGGGAGAAGAGAACGGCGATGGATACGGCTCTAGAGGAGCAGAGTACGATAGTGGATATGAGCCGGAAGGAGCAGAGTACGGTGGTGGATATGAGCCGGAAAGAGCAGAGTACGATGGTGGATATGAGTCGGAAGGAACGAAGTATAGTGGTGGATAAGAGCTAGAAGGAGTAGAGTACTGATATGGTAGTGGGCTAAATATATCAAAATCTGAATAATATTCGTGGGCTGAAGAGCCCGAGAAATAGTCATTGCCCCTCAAATCTGGATGATAAGAGCTACCCCCGGAATGTAGCTCCGGCTCTGGCTCCGGCTCTGGCTCTAGGTCTATCTCCGGAGCTGGTACATGATGCGGATCAGGAAGATGTTATCCAATCCGTGTCGTATGAAGGGGGACAACCATCGACTGCCCACTAAATAAAAATGGTTTCCCCTTCTCATAGTACCACTGTAGGTACTGTGACGAGGGCCGCAGATCCAAACAACGATCCATCGGTGGTATCCTACCAAACCAGTTAGTCCACATCGTAATATACTCTTCATGCACATCTTTCCAATCTGCCCTATGCAAACCCCTCCTAGTCATGCCATGGACAGTAGTAGGCAATCGTACTGGCTGTGTCAGGATATATTATACACAACCAAACTGTCGGAGTACTCGATCGCCAATGTACCACTCCACCGTCTGAAAATTGATAAGGGGTGCGTTAATGCACCATAACTGTGAGTGGACGTAGGCATGCGAGGGAATAACTGACATAATTTCAGGAACAGAATACGACATCCAAATGAACTGCACAGTTAATAACATTTTTATATTAACGCGAGTCGAGTGAGATAAAAATAATAAAAATAAATTGATATTGGAAAAACCTACCCCTTCCCAGAATGATTCTCGATCATCAAACGGTATATCGGAACCGTGTATGACCTCCCGATACCTGGATTCGTGCTCCATCTACAAAAAAAATTGTTAGAACAATATAACTAAAAAAAATTCAATTAATTGCTATAACGCATAAAGATTCATCATCTATTAACAAGTGGAAATATATATGGCTGGTGGCTAATGGATGCCAAGAATGGCATCCGATAAAGTGCCCAGGACTGCAGCAGTATGGCATCCGCCTATGTCCATCGCAGAAGGATCTGTCGTCCGACAAAGTTCGCGGTACAACGTGGCTAACACAGTAGACCCCTAACTGTACGAACGCGTGTTATGCAAATTAGACAGTAGCGGTAAGTACATCAAACTGACCTCACTGCCGTGTGAATCCGGCACGAGTACACCTCCTATAAGGTGCACAATGTAACCTCGAGTGGCCTGCATAACCTTCAATTCAGTGGCAGTACTCGGCAAATGCTTAAAATTGGCCTTTAGCCATGAAAACCGCAATGTCGCAAATCTCCCCTCACTTGGGGAGTGTCCAAGTAACTCATAGCAAAGGCGAGCTGGCCTCGAGATTGAACTTACGCCCGTGACCACGTTCCTATCGATGGGGAGCCCCAGCTGCAGTGCAACATCTTCTAAAGTGATGGTGCACTCCCCGCACGGCAAACGAAATGTGTGCGTCTCTGGACGCTATCGCTCGACTAAGGCAGAAATTAAGTCATATCGTAGATCAAAAGTCCGGATCAATGCTGCTGATCCGAACCTCGCTAACTCTAAGAACGGTATTACGCGTTTATTCGGCTGAAACCCTACACTATAAATACGACCCCTCAATACGCGGTACTCGACCTGGCATTATTATATTTACGAAATAGTTAATACAATATAATTTCTTAATAAGGAAATAATGTGACAATCAAATAAAATTTCATTACCATCTCATTAATGTGTTTCGATATGTGACCCTTATTTTCATTATCAATCAATGAACCTATTTTCTGCAAATCTGCAATTATAATTATCAAATAAATAAAAATTATAAAATTACATTATATCAAAATCACATTAAAATATCACAAAACACTAAACTATAAACAATAACAATTTATAATCATAAATTACTAACACAAAAAATAACTATAAAATTATTTTCTTAAACAAAAATTATATTTCTAAAAAATTAAAATGTTAGTAATTTAAGAGTATATTAAAACAAATTGCTAGATTACAAGCTTAATTATGAGATATGTTATATACAAACAAACTCTTTAAAATTTCTTACTCTCTTTTTTATTTTTAACAAAATAATTCTATTTCTTTATCTAAAGAAATAAAAGAGTGTAATGAGTGTGTATATAGCCATCTACTTCTATATTTTATACACTATATAATTTAATTTAATTTATCATAAAATTTTAAAATTTTAAAACAAACAAATATAATTAACTTTGGTAAATGAAAATAACTTAATTCGCTATAAAAGTAATTTTTAAAACACAATCATTAAAATATTTGTATTTTATTACATTTAAAAATGTTCCTTTCCAAACCTATTTTCCAAAAGTTCCTTTCCAAACCTATTTCCCCCAAGTTAGTAATTTAAAAATGTTAGTAATTTAAAAAATAAAAAATGTTCCTTTCCAAACCTATTTCCCAAAAGTCTTTCATTTAATAAATTAACTTCATCTTTCATTTAATAATATAATGTATATAAATATACATAAAGCAACTAATTCATGCTACTACATTACTTCCAATCATAAAGCCAAATGCATTTTAACATATCATTTATATATAAATATATACCCATCATAGATTCAATCACAAAGTCATTCAAATTAAATTACTAATATATATATATACTTACTAAGATTTTGCTTGTCATTCATAAACATTTTTTTCATAAAATTAAACATTTGTTTTAATATACTCTTAAATTACTAACATTGATGGTTTTTTAGAAATATAATTTTGTTTTAATTTTAAAATAATTACAAACACAAAAATTTATCATATAACACTAAATTACTAACATTTTAATTTTAAAATAATTATAAAAAAAATTACAAACTGTTTTTTTTTCTTCCTTCTTCTTCTTCATTTCTCTCTTTGCTGCTGCTTCTTCACAAAATTGGGGGGACCGGTGCTTATATGGTCCCCTATTCAAAAATTTATTTTTTTTTTCGTTTAATCCCTCCCCAAAATTGATATGACAATACATGAGGAGGGTGTATGTTGCATGGGTTCACGGGGAGGGAGGGACGAGGCACCGATGGGACGTGGGCTGCAGGTAATGGTGCCCCTGCAGCAGGTGCGAGTAGTCGCGCCTCCAGGTCAGGCTCGACCCGGTTTCGGCCCGTTTTGAATTTAAAATTAAAAAAATAAAAACTATTAAAATAATAATATTTAAAAAAATTAATATTAAAAAAAGGGTCGCGCCTGTCAGGTAGGCTCGACCAAAAAAATAACCCATTTTCGTAAATAATATATCTGACACCCTATTTTGGTGTTTAAATTTTTTTTTTTTTGCACTAGTTGGGTAAAAAACCCAAAGAATAAACTAATATTGAATGGCCAAAAATAAACAAAATTACTAAGAAGAACCCATCATTTTTCATGGAATTGGATATTGGTGGGATCCCCTGTTTTTTCTCCCTGGAAAATTTATTTCTTGCAAAAGAAAAAAGAAATCCATTATTAAAAGACAAACTAAATGTTAGATTTTAGTTAAGATTAAGGTTTCAATTTTCAGCAAAGACGTTTGTATTTGTCAAAAATAGAATATCAACAGAAATGGTCCGCAGATCTTTCCCCTTTTTTTCCTTGGCCTTTGGGAAGTTTACGTTTGCATTGCCCAACCCCATTTCCATCCTTGTAAACTTTCGAATAACACCAAGGTTTGGTCTTTCTTTCCTCTAGTTGTCATTTTCTTTTTCTCTTAATCTGAGCTCTGGGTATGTTAAGATTTGCAATTGCCAGTGGTCTGTATCTGTTCTAATTATGAAATTTGATCTTTTAATATGCCAATTGCAAATGGGGTTCTTTTTTGTTTCCTTCATAAATGCTTTGTTTGGTTGCTGAGAAAATTTGTTTAAGTTTTGATCAATATGTTGGAAGGAATTGCCAGTAATATTTTCAATTCATTTGGGTTCTTTGCAATGTGCAAGCTTTAATGTTTGCCATAAAGAAAATAACTTTTTGGTCTTTGAGAATGATCTTTTTAACAGTAATTTGGTTGACTAAGCTTACCTTACCATGAATTGTTTTCTAGCAGTAGGGACAAAAGTTGGTGGAGTTATTGCTTAAATCTTTGTTACTCGGTATCGAATGTTAATGTCAAATACAAGTACGTATCTGACATAAGTATGTTCAATTTTTTCTTGGATTGTATCCCCTAACTCATGTCTAAATGTGTGTTAGGACACAAGTGTCGGACAAAGGCGCTTCAAGCAAAATACATTCAACTTTTTTTAAAAAGAATTGAATATGGTTGTATCAGATGCTTCTATCCCAGTCTGAGTAACATAGTTTCTTTCTCATTATTAGTTGAAAACCTCTTGCATGAGACTATTGTTTCCGTGTGTTCATATGTGGCAATGCAAGAGCTTTTAACCTGAAAACTTTTTCATCCGCTGCAGGTATTTAAGGCATGATAATTGCTGATGCATTAATCGACATCCCAGCTATCCGAAGGATAGATAAGCTCAGAAATGTACCTCCAAGGAGGAAATCTACTGGGAAGGTGATCATGCCATGTGGTGGATTAACGGTTCTTTCGCGGTATCTCCATGCTTCACAGGGTTCTTGTCATGATTTTTGTAAATATGGAACAGGTTTGTCTCCTGGACCTGAGTCAAAGATCCCTAGGAGTCCTCTGCGTAAAGTAATTGCGCAAGAACGAGCTGCCATCAGAAATCTGGAAAGGGTCTCTGAAAGCAATGCCGGGGAGAGGAGGAAGAAATCAGCAATTAGTGTTAAGGTTTCTCTGGATTCGAAAATCCAGGAAGCTGATGATCCTGTTGTTGTCAAGACTGCACAAACACAAGGAGGACACGATTTGGAAAACGACGAAGAAGATTTAACTGATACAAAGAACTCCAAAGTTATTGTCAAGTTTTCCTATGATGCCGAGCTTCAGAAACCGAAGTATCCTTCTCATGAAGACCCGGTTAACATTGAAGCTGTGGCAGCAGAAGGTGAAGCAAAAGAGGAAGAAGAAAATGCTGAAACTAGATCACTGAGAGGAGAGAAGAATCGACAAGTTTGTGTGAAGCCTTCTATTGATTCTGAGAGCCAGAAACCCAATTACGTTGAAAGTGAAGTATCATCTTGGACCGATAAAGAATCCGTCTTACAGGAACAAGAGTTATTATCTCTCAATGAAACTGACAATGTAGTTGCACATGTAAAAGATTCAAAGCTGAAGCCTCAATCAAAGCCATCCTCTCTTGTAAAGCAGGCATGTCTGAGTGGCAAACAGAATTCTGATGGCCTGGAAAGGAAGGAAGGGAACATTTTGTCGATGACTTCGTTAGGTGTTTCCAGTGGAAGAAATAAAGGTGACATGACAATAAGAAAAGGAATAAGGTCCTCTGTTATTGCTGATAAGAAAAATGTAGTGCTACCATCTGTTTCTTTGTCTCCTAAAGGATCTGATCCCAGAAATTTGAGCATGAATGCCCAAAAAAAGTGGAGAGGTGTTTATCGTCCAAAGAAGCAGGAAAATGCAAAGCAAATTAAACCCGAGAAACTACATGGTAAGAATGCCAAAGTGTCTGAGAACCTAAAGGGAGTTTCTCATTCGATGGATCAAGAGAATGTTAATAAACTTAATTCGGAGCAGGCTAATCCTGAGACAACTTCGTACCTGATCAAGTCAAATCCTGAGAACAAGCCTGCAGAATCTGATCAAAATAATGTTGTGTTGATAAGGCCACCTTCATCGTCTAAGGACAAGAGTATGAAACACAATCAAAACAGAATTTCTATAGGCCGACCACCTCATGTATATGAGAAGAAGAAGCTGATATACAAGCCGAAGGGAACCCAATCCAGTGGATTGCCTCTGTCTTTATCCTCATTCCCGGGTAAGAAAAGCTTGAGACCAACTCCAAATGGATTGACAATCACTCAACCATTTTTAGCTTCCTTGTCAACATCAGTATCATCCAAGTCTTCCCATAATGATACCTTGACCGAACATGATGAATCAGTTGCAGAAAATAAAAAAAGTAGCTCAAAAATGATATACAAGGCTAGACCTAAAAGGGCATTGATGATTACTTCAAATAATAAGAATTTGCCGGGCAAAAAGTTAAATTTCCAGAGAGGAAAGATGATCGAACTTCCGGTTGAGGATTGCACTCCAAGGAGACTTACATTCAAGGAAAGAGAGCTCGTTGACAACAGAAACGATGATAACCGGAAAGGCAAAGTTGAGGACTCTACTCCAAGGAGACTCAAGTTCAAGCAAAGGGTATATGTTAATAACATAAATGATGATAACCAAAACAGTAGACTCAAGGAGTTTACCCCGAAGAGACTCAAGTTCAGACGAAGAGAAATTGTTGACAACCAAACTGGTGATAACCAAAACGGTAAAGTCAAGGAGTGTACTCCAAGGAGACTGAAGTTTCGGCGAAGAGTAATTGTTGACAACCAAAATGGTGATAACAAAAACAGTAGAATCGAGGAACTTACTCCAAGGATACATGAGTTCAGGCGAAAATTAATTGTTGACAACATAGATGATCATAACCAAAACGCCAAAGTCGAGGAGTTTAGTCCAAGGAAACTTAAGTCCTGCCAAAGAAATCTTGAAAACAGAAATTTTGATGATCAAAATAGTAGAGATGAGGACTCTGCTCCAACGAAACTTGAGTCCTGCCAAAGAACTCTTGGCAACAGAAATTCTGATGATCAAAATAGTAGAGGTGAGGACTCTGCTCCAACGACTCTTGAGTCCTGCCAAAGAACTCTTGACAACAGAAATTCTGATGATCAAAATAGTAGAGGTGAGGACTCTGCTCCAACGAAACTTGAGTCCTGCCAAAGAACTCTTGACAACAGAAATTCTGATGATCAAAATAGTAGAGTTGAGGACTCTGCTCCAAGGAAACTTATCTTCAGGCCAAAAGTGCCAGAGGAACAGAAAATCGATTACATCCAAACTAGTAAAGCTGGCACTAGCAAAAATGACTCTGGACGAAAAGAAGCCAATGGCCAGTATAATGGTACTAAAATGCAATCCAGAAAATTTTCTTTCATACAAAGAGATCTTAAAGAGAAGAAAGTCCCAGGAATTTTGTACAACAATATCATTGAAGAGACTGCAAGCAAGTTTGCAAGGACCAAGGCAAGTAAGGTGAAGGCTTTGGTCAGCGCTTTCGAAACCGTCATCTCTCTCGATACCGGCATCTCGGAATCTGAAGACGAAAACTGAGCTGTGGAAGGTAATCTATCATGTAATGTACATATATACTGGTATGAATGTGCAAAGTAAAATATAAAGGTTGATATGGAAGAACACACTTGTGAAGAATATGTTTTGCTTTAATTTTGGTCTTTGTTCCTTTACATCTAAGATCCAGTTTGATACCATAGAAATGGTAAACTTGTCTTAGATGATATATTTAACTATATGATAGTGATTAAACTTTATCTTTTTTGCTCCCTCTTATCTTAAATTCTGAGTGAACGAAAATTTGCATTTATGTTATTTGTACTCAGGTATGAGTTTCAGATATGATTAATTTGTCTGGCTTGGGGATGTTCAGTTTTTACCAAGTATTTGGAGGGTATTTTGAGGTTCATATCTACATCCATGTGCATTGGACACTGATGTTGAATGTAGGTACTTCAAACAAAATGAAAGTCGGAGAAACATAAGCTTGCATGCTGGATCTATGAGCTCAGATTGTATTGTTTTGATAAGAATTCTGGGAAATTTTATGTATCATACAATGATCAATTTGTTTGTAATTATAAAACAAGTATTTCACAATATTGCCTGGAAAACAAGTTCCAGCATTCATGCAATAGATGATCCCCAATTTATGGGTTACATTATCCAGTAACATGTGTATTCCTATTTATATTCATATTATCTTGCATCTCGTAATCATGTTTAGTATTATAGTTTTATATATTTTGATTTTGACATGTTTACTTAATTGTGTCATAAATTTTCCCAGTATCTTATGTCACTGAATTCTAAGTAAAAGTATCATAGGGGTTCTTATATTAGAAATCAAATTGCATTTTGACTCTTTTATTTAGAAAACTAGTAAATTTGTCTTTATAGTTAGATAAAAAAGCAAATTGATCCTTCTATTAAAACTTTCATTTAGTTTTATGGTTAAAAGCTGGTCCCTGTACCTCATACATGTGGCATGCCAAGTGTCATTATCTAGTTATTCTGTCAGCTATGCTAATTTTTTACAGGACAAAGGGATGAAATTTTTAAAAGAAAGAACCAGTTGATTCTTTGCTCTAATATATAAAGATTAATTTGTCCATTTCTTGAGTAAAGAGAGAAAAATACTATCCAACTCCTAATACAGGGGCTTCCACATTACTTTTATCTTGTTTTCTGTATCCTAATTTTTCCTAATATTTTATATCTGTTATTAATGAATCCTGTAATTGTTTTGTGCGGATGTATTATCTCCTAAAAAGGAAGGGTATGAGCACAGCATCCTTATGGTATCTATTAAATTATACTATAAAGATGTAAGATCCATCAATGGTGATAAGGTCACCTCTTCCATTTCAACTATGACATCAGAAAACAGTGAGGCATGTCTGAAAATACATACACGTATTGCACACATTGTTGTATTTTACACTCATACCTCAAGCTCGAGTATCATAAATACATATGCTTCTCACAAATTGGGTGGACCATTAGGCTTCATCTTAATCCTTTGCTACATTGTTTGACCTCGAAGGGTTGCTTGATGTCTGTGTAGTTTGATTAATTTGTGGTCGATACAGTGCTGCCATCTTGTTATTGTAGAGTTCCATATTCATGGACTGCACCCAAAAGATCAGTTTCAAGAACACATAAAAGAATATATATTATTTGGACTTCATTTTCCTCAATATTTATTGACATATATTTGGAGATGAATATAATGTAATGATCTAAAAAAGACATAAAAAAGTCTTCGGCAAATATTATATTTCATTTAATTTTTATAAATAAAATATTTATTTTAAATTAATGGAGAAACTTATAAGTTGTATTATATACAAGAACAATTTTCAAAATTTTTACTTAATAGCATTCGATTGGAATCAGATAACTTACCTATTCCATTTAATTTGATTTCGATTTGGTTATTAATAAGGAAGAATACTGTACATTAGCAGTAGAAAAAAAAAAAAAAAACCGAATGGAAACCTTGTCAAGTTAAGATCATGGATGTAAATTTAACGTACTTGAGCTAGAAAAGTGCAATACGGATCAGTCGTAGGAATGAAGCCATGTGAGCTAGCATCTGAATTCGCTTGAGCAGCCGCCGCGAAGCGCGTTGGAATCATAGGCGGCGGTGTCACGAAGGACGGAGGAGGAGGAGGAAGAAATGTGTGGGTGGGAGCAGTGACTGGTGAAGGATTGGGAGCCAAGGAGTTATCGTCAAGTATTCCGATCCCCATTCCAACGCCCATCCGAGCTAAAGCCGACATTTGAAGCTGCCGCCGCGTCTGCTGCATCATCATCTGGGCCGCCATGTTTCCCATACTCATCATTTCGACTTGTGTTTGGAGTTGTTTCAAGTAGTCAATCACTTCATCAAGCATCGAAGCTTTATCTGTCTATATATAGAATGTAAAATTAAAATTTAAAACCTAAATCTTCAACTAAATTTGAACAGAAAAAAGAAAAAGAAAAAGCAAGATAATCTTACCTTACTTGCATTTGGCACTAGCTTCTGAAGAGTATTCATCTTTTGCTTAATTCTATGTCTTCGTCTCTGCTACAATTAACTAAATTGTTACATATCGTAAAATTTCCATTAAAAAAAAGAAATCCTTACCCTTTCAGAGAGATTATGAATAGCTGATGCTCGACTCCGTCTTGTGGCCTGGGAGCGACCTGTTTCACCTCTACTCTCCTGTTCCTCATCTTGGTTTTCCTACATGTTATTTCAATTTAAATAAAATTATATATATTTTATTAACAAATAATGATTTGAACTAGATGAAATTGATTCCCCACGTTAACAATTGTGGCTAGTTTTAATGAGCAGCAGAAACAGAGTAATATTGCCAAATTAAGTAATTTTACCGATCCATCCTGATAAGCATAGTCCTCATCGATGGCTTTGGCCTTCATAGTTTGAGGCGACAGATGGGATGCCCAAGTCATCATCGTACGATCATCATTCTCCTTGTAAAATGCAGCACTAGCACTCGCGCATGCACCCGCATATTCTTCTCCAACACCACCTCTTGGAATTTCCCCGCATACATCGGAGCTCGACCGTGCCCGTTTCTTTACCACCGCCGCTGTTGGCAAACGACCGGAGCTCCCCGATGATGCTGCAATGGACCTCACCACTGCCGGTGTCTGGTTCTGGTCATGTTGAAGTAAGTTGAAGTTATGGTTTTGGGTGTGAAGGCATGTGGCTTGATGGACTATGGACTCTAGTGTGTCACCAGAAATACCCCATGTCGGCTTTGATGAAGCAGTAGGAAGGTGCCTATTCAACCCATGGAAAGCTAGCTGACCATTTTGCCATGTTAGCTCTGCAACTTCATGGTTGGACCTTAATTTCAAGTTAAAAAAAAAAAAAAAGAAAGGTTGAAAATCAAAGCAGTCCCAATGAAGAAAAGGAAACAAAAAATTATATCCAATAAACATAGAAAGAAACTGGAAAGAACATGCATGGATTGTTCATACATGGGGTTGCTTATGTGGGAAGATCGATTGGTTTCATTATCTTCTTCTTCCACGAAATGGAATTGTTCTTGAGATTGGTGCTTTAGATTCCAACAATTTGAAACTACACAGTGGCTCATGGTGATGATGATGAATTGGATTCTTTACCAAGCTCTCTTTTTTGAGTCTTGCTTTATTTTATCTCCCAATGAAGACATATTATTATAGCAGTTTTTGAGGTTTGAGTTTTGAGTTAAGATTCTGTGTTTATTCTCTATCTTTTTTGGCCCCTTTTCTTGGATATGTCAAGTGATTTGATGCAGATTTGACATTTAACCAGAACGAACAATGCACTATGCGAGCCAATCAGAGAAATAGATACGTTTTGGCATTTCTAATTTTTTTTCTTTGGATAATTATATAATATGAACAAATTTTTATTATTTTTAAATTTTTTTTTCGCTTTAAGATTAACTTTTAAAATGTGCCTTTTTTTTTTCCTTTTACTAAAATATTTGAATATTTACTTCTTAATCTAATTTGTGCTCTTTGAGGTAAGAAAAGGTGGATGTGGATGCTTAAATATGTCGAAATCTTATTAATATAAATAAGTTACTTTAATCATAATCTCATGAGATTAATACAAACACATTATTTTCAAAACAACAAATTACCGGGATCAAAAAGTTATTTACACAAACTGTTATTCGAATTATTCGAGTTATTCAAATTGTAAAATTCAACTCGATTCGAACTCGAAAATTGAATTACTTATTCGAGTTGATTTGAATAATTCAAATAACTTGATTCGATTAACTCGAAATTCAATTTATTTGAATCGAATCGAGTTTTGCTTATCTCTAGTAGTATACTAATGATTCATTTGGTTATTAATATAATAACATGAGAATTTTTTTAATACATATATATATTATAGTAGTTAGATATATAATAAAGAATAGGTAGTACAATTTTAAACTTTAAATTAGAAGGATGAGTAAACACTCATATAAAAAAAATAAGTGTTGGAAAAATTATATTTTTGTGATAACTTTGAGGGATATTCTCAATAGGTAAAGGTGGAGAGTTGAATCATAATTTTATGGTTTCATATTATACTCCATGAGACCTTTACAACGGTATATCATATGCTCAAAATGGTTAAGTGGTGAATGAGAAATTGATGTTCAAAGTAAGCTACTTGGAAATATTGTTGAGGAAAAGTAAAGGCTTAGATCCCACATTGGTTAAATACCAAGTGTGATATGTGTATATATATGTTAACCCTCTTAAAATATAGTTGAGTGACTAAGCTTGTAATTTTGCCTCACGCACAGGGGTGTAGGTTCAAACTCGATTGGAAATGTTTAGAATTTTTTTTCTTTGTAGACATAATCTGTTTATATATGGACAGTATTTGATTCTAATTTTTAAATCAAATTAAATTTTGACTCCTTAATGGCAGATTTTGTGTGGTTATTTCTAAATTTTCCACTATCCTAAATGCCTATAAAAGGCTATGTATTCTGTAGAAATTTACACACACTAAAACTCTTTTACTCTAAAAACTCTTCCTTTTTCCTTCCCGTATTTTTCAAACGTTTCGGTGATTAAAAAAAGGCAACGTTTATTCGATCATTGTAGAGGTGCTACTACTTTGATCGTTGTTGTTGTTGTTGTATCCTGGGAGAAATTCGACCAACGTTTCTCCAAGTACTGTAGGAGTGGTCGAATCTGTCTTAAGGAAATTGTGTTTCACATGCCTCAATGTTTCGTAAAATCTCTATTCTTCCTTCTGATTTAAACTTTATTTCAATTTTTTTAATTACGGTTTTGTTTGATTTTCATATTTCACAATTTAATTATAAATTGTTCTATTTATATTTTATTTATATAAATATTTATTTATTTATATTTATCTATTTTGTTTCGCTAACATGTGTATTGTCCAACAATAAATCTATTCAAAATAAGCAAATAATTTTCTTTCTCCTTTCCAAAAACAAAGATATGTGAGTGATTAAAAATTACTGATTGAAGTTAGTTTATTGCTAACCTAATTTTATTGTAGAAATTTTTGGGATCAATGATTGGACTATGCAAACTAGAAATACTTTTTCTTGGATAAAGGAGGAGATTACTCAATCCATTTTCGTATCGCTCATGATCTATATGATAACTGGGGCTTCCATTTCAAATGCATATCCCATTTTTGCACAATAGGGGTATGAAAATCCATGAGAAGCAACTGGGTATATTGTATGTACCAATTGCCATTTAGCGAATTAAGGTTCCACAAGTGGTACTTCCTGATACTATATTTGAAGTGGTTGTTAGAATTCCTTATGATATGTAACTGAAACAAGTTCTTGCTAATGGTAAGAAAGGGGCTTTGAATATGGGTGATGTTCTTATTTTACTAGAGGAGATTGAGTTAGCCTTGCCTGATCGTATTTCGCCTGAGATGAAAGAAAAGATAGGCAATCTATCTTTTCAGAACTACCGCTTCACTAAGAAAAATATTCTTGTGATAGGTCCTATTCCTTGTAAAAAATATAGTGAAATCACTTTTACCATTCTTTTCCCAGATCCTGCTAGTAATAAGGATGTTCATTTCTTAAAATATCCCATATATGTAAGCAGAAACAGGGGATGGGGCTCATATACTAAAACATGATGAAAAATAATACTTCTACCTAGCATAGTATAAATATTAATTAATAGGAAATGTCGAGGATAAATGAATCAAGTTGTCAAGAATCAAACTGAATTGAATTTAGAATTTAGGGAGAAGTCTAGTTTGGACTTGGAGAGGACGTAATCTAAAACAATTAGATAAAATCGATATTAAACTAAGATGAATGAAACTTAAAGAAAAAGAAACAAAAGAGAAAGAATTTGGATTAATTAGGGGACTCCTTGCTAATTCAAAATGGAGAAAAAACTGGAGAGAAACAAGGCTGCTCAAATTTAAAGATAGAGAATTAAGAGCACCTAAATAGAATTCAGAATCAAAGAAAACTGGATTATGGAAAGAGTAAAATTCGAAATAAAGGTTATCCAATTGAATCTTTTGAAAAGAAAAAACTCAAATAAAAGATCAAATCAATCCTCCAATATAGGTTCTTGATGTTTGAATTAATGTGAGTTGGAAAAACTTGTAAAGAGAAAATAAATCTTGCAAACAAAGAAACTCTAAAAAATACTTTTATTGAATAAGAATCAAAGATAAGGTACATACCATGGTTGTCTATGAACAAACTAACTGTGTAACACCCCAAACTCGGCCTAAACGTTATGGCCGAATCTGGAGGCGTCACATGAGAGTATTTTTGGAAAACCGTTTCAAATATCAAAAACTTGTCAAAATTATTATCTTTTCTTTATTGCGGAAGCTTTGAAAACATTCATTCATGCTAAAATCTGAAATTAAGTTTAAAACCACACTTTAGGTATCGCAGCTTATAAATCGTTAAAATTAACAATTTAAAATCCCAAATAAACCCATAACAGTTCGTGTCCAATTTACATGAATAATCCCCAAAAAATAAATATTTAAGTGAAAGCATATAAAATAAATGTAACTCATAAAACCAAAACATGGTTAGCAGTGGTCACCGACGAGCCCCTCGTTGCACCGATCCGTCTACTGCTGGGGATTACCTGTCAGATAATAAAATTAAAGGGTGAGTTATCGCAACTCAGTATGTACATCTCCGTAGTAAAGCATGCATACAATTAGTAATCAGTCATAAATCATTAATTAAGCCTGAGCTCTTAACAAAATCAGATCAGATATAATCGGGCCTTAGCCCATATAGAAATCGCATGCCAAACACAACAGTACAGTAAATGCCCACCAACCCTGCACACCATCTCCGTCCCCTACACACCATGTAGGGATAAAATCGACCCACCCAACCCTACACACCATGTATGGAGATAAAATCAACCCATTCAACCCTATACATCATAAGGTACCATAAAACGACACATATCAAATCAATGCATCATAGCTACCAGATATACGGTTAAAAACCTTTTAGTCTTCATTCTCTCCAATATCAAGTCTAACCCAATGCAATGCAACATAAATGATGACATGGCATGCTATCATATAGTAAACAAATTATACGTGTCATACTCAGATCAGTTCAGAACAGTATTATAACACATGCTAAATATAAAATGCTAGCATACATTTCAGTATCATTTCATAGAACAGGGCCTAAGTAATGCTTACCGACCCCTTTAACAGGTCACAATCGACTAGGGCGACCTATGCAACCTTTCAAAATAGTTCAAATTAATGGGCTCACACGCCCATGTTGCCTACCCATGTGGGCACACATGCCCGTGCCCAACTTGGCCTTGTCCGTGTGGATTACAAAGCCTGGCCCTGACCCCACACGCCCGTGTGGTTCACCCGTGTGGACCCACATGCTCGTGTTTCCCACACGGCCCATTTGACCTAGCCCGTGCCTCGCACACGGTCTAGCCGGTATCATACGCCCGTGTCCGTCGCGCCCGTGTGGCACGCGCACTGCCTACTTCGTTAACCACATGGCCGTGTTCGCACATGACCTCCACACAGGCAGACCATACTCCCGTGTGGCGTCGACAGCTTCGTTTTCGGCTTTCGTCGAAATGCGATTTCAGGGCGTTAAGGGTACGCACTTGGTTTCGATTGACACCTAAACGATCCTCGAACACTCCCAAACCTAGAATTGACAATTTCAAGCCCTAATTTAGTCACTTAAATCGATTTTACCAAAACTAAGCAAATCCCGAATTGAGAGATCAATCTTACCGGTATCAAGTAGATTTCCTAACATTTAGAATTTCGTAGCCTATCATTAAACTCTTCATCTACACCTAATTCGAGGATAAAACAGATCCCTTGTTAACATTTAATCCAAAGCGTAAAAGAAATAAGTAAAACGAAACTTACTGATTCTATGCAACTACCAACCATGTTCGTAAGATACGAAAACTAAGTGAACGAATAAGCAACAAGAAGAAAAAATAGAGAATTTCCTGGTAAAACTCGATAAGAAAGGGGAAGCAATGAGAGAAAAGGGAGAAAAGAAAAAAAAGAAAAGAAAAAGTTTTTTGGAAAAAGAAAGAATACTAAACTTAACTAACTCTTCCCAAAACCTTAACCCACTATCAGCATCCCCCTTCCTTTCAAACTCTCACACGCCTAAGGTAGCAAAAAATATTGCCTTCTTTCAGACTCGAATCTAAGACTTCTATCACACCAACACTCTACTTATCCACCAGACCACCAGGCCTATTCTGATATATTTTTACTAACTTTTACTTAAAAGCCTAAACACCAAAAGCCAGGCTTATTTCGATAAAAACCTAAAATTTTACCCAAGCTGAGACTTGAACTTGGGACCTCCCCAACACACCCAAAGCACATATCAACTTAAACAAACAAATATTTGTGTCAAATTCATGCAAAAACATGCTTAGATACCACAATTTCGCAAAAATCTGAAAATAGAGAAATTAGGGTGTTACAAACTGAGTGAAAACCAAACTTCTAATAGTCGAAAAACCTAAAGAGTCAGCTACTAAGAAAGACTTTTTAATGAGCAAGAGACATAAAAGACTTCTAAAGAATTAAAACAACTTTAAAATCTCCTAAAATTCAAAATAAATAAATACTAGAGTTGCAACAATGTGTTTAAGGACGTGCCTTATAATGATTTGATTTTTTTGATATCATAAATTCAATTTCAAGCTAGAATTTCTTGAATTGGAGTAGTTATGAGATGAATACATAATTAGGGAATTAAAATATTAAGTAATTAAATTAGATAAATTCTTAAGTATAATTCAGACACTAAATTCGAAGGTGCTTAACTAGAGAGATTAGATTGGAAATTTAGTGAGTCCTTAATGAGTTATTTAGTCAAGGCTTAAGAGTAATTGACCCATAATTAATTTGTCTTGGTGGAATTACATAATCTTGTCCATCAATTTCCATTAAGATTATTATGCTTGAACCATGACCCTTGATTTAATATTAACTAAGTTTAATTAAAGCTTAGGTAAATAGAAAATAATGGAAAGATGCAAGAGATAGTGACATTTCATCTTCAACAATCGGGTAAGTAAAGAAATAGAGAGAAAAGCTTGTATGCGTTTTCACCATTGCCGTGAGCCAATACCAAGGTTAGGAAACTTTCTCTTCAAAATTTTTGCTACATTATTACATAAGGATGCTAGATATGTTAAACCCATTTATTAGAATTAGATATTGGTAAAGTTTTTTTAAGCTGCAATCGATGAAAGTTAAAAGTTAGAGAGAGATGATAACTTTGGATGAAAATTATGTTTTTAATATAGTTTGAGTTTTGTAATTTATAGTTATGAAGTTAGAATTAGATTCGATCAGGAGAATTGTGAGATATAAGAAAATTGGATATTAGGGTTCAAAGGGTTAAGTTAATGAATAAATTCATGTTTTTCTTTAATGATGTTTATGTTTGAGTATATGAAACTAACACAATTTTTGTAACTAAATTATCATATGTAGCCAAATTCAATGTCGGGACTTCCAAAGTGAAAAGAAAGGAAAAAAATGATAGAGGAGTAGTAAATTTGATTTATGCTGAAATGATTTATTTTCATTACATAAATTATTAAGAATTTAATTTATATAAATTGAAAGTGATGGTCGAGGATATAAAATAATTGTTTAAGCTTTATGTTTTTGAAATGTTTAGTATGGTAAAATATATGTGTTGGGGGGCTTATGTTTGAGATAATGTGACTATGATGAAGACTATTTTGAAATGTGATTCTATGATAAATGGTAATGAAAAATGTCTTATGAAATGATGTTAGATAGAGTTATAGGTATAGTTGACATATTATAGGATTTGTCAATCGGAAGAAGCTTTAGCGCTAAGCGCATTCTATTAGATAGTTCTCCGATTCCATGAAGATCAAGAACATTTCTCTAGCTTTAATTCCTCGAGGGTCATGAGCATATATTGGTGTGGTTGGTGGTATCGATGCATTTATGCCTGGTTAGCACTTATGTGTGTACTCTGTTGTGTTGGTGGATTGATCCGTGTATCTATCCTTGAGTCTGAAATTGTTTAATTAGGGCTAAAAATATGAAAATGTTGTGCGATTATAATATGAAAATGAAACATGGATATAATGAGGATAATGAATTGTGGTTTATTTGATATACGAAAATGAGATACAAATACCATAAGGGTGCATTTTTACTTAATATATGGTTAATGGAAAAAGAATTATGATATACTTGTAAGAGATTATAAATATGTAAGTTAAAGTGCTTTAAAGGCAAGTTGATGTAATGTTATGTGATACATTATTATTGTTAAATGATGTGGAAATTTATAATGATATGTTATGATGTTACTATGCTTACTTAATATTATTATGTATTAAAATCAAATTATATTAGCACCATTAAGCTTTGAATGCTCAACGTGTGGACGTGTTTGTTTCCGTGTGTAGGTTTCAATTAGGTCCTTGATTTGTTTGTCAATCTTCAGTAGCATCCAAGACTCACATCTAAGCTCAATCAAGCATTTGTAATGCTCCTTTAAGTTTTGAGTTGTAAATGACATGTACCTAAGTAAATAGGGAATATATTGAGCCTCAATGATGTTATGAGTTGTTGACATATTATGAGACATGTTTTGGTCATTTTGGGAACTTTAATACTCAATTTATGCTTAAGCATATTTGATTTGGTATTATTAATTTGTTAGTTGTGTGTGCTTTGGTAATTTGAGTTAGCTACCATGATCATAGGTGCTAAATACATCCCATTAAATGTTGAAATGATGTTTTTTTTTTTTGAATTTGGACTAATTTAGGTACCATTTACAAGTTCAAATATGTGCATTTTAAGCAATTATGCATGTAGGTGTCGAGACATCAAGAGCATGTCTCAAGACATCACTAACAAATTTAACCATTTGATACATTTCTGGGAAGTTGTCTTGAGACATGGTGAGTATGTCTCGAGATAGACAACATTGAACCTAGAATCACTTAAGGATCTCAAGACACGGTTTTCATGTCTCGAGACCATAAAAATCGAAGCTAAGGGTCTGAAATAGAGGAGCTATGTCTCTAGACCTGTCTTGAGACATAAGGGTCATTGTTTCGAGACATGAACCCTATTATCTCAAGAAAACATACTTCGAAGCTAGAGGTTCAAAATAAGGGAGGCATGTCTTAAAACATGGCTTCACTATATCAAGACACAACCTTCCAATTTGATAATTTGAGTTAGGATTCGTATCCTAACTCTATGCTTAAACTCGTATAACTTCAGGTTATTATAAATGGGCCCATTTGATCTTGTGAATGTGCATTTCATTCGTATAATTTGAAATTTAAGATACATGCCACATTTATTGATTTAATTATCAAGAAATTGAACAAAGTTAGTCTGAGTTACTCTGGAAATGGAATGTAACATCCCACTTCCCTAAACACTACAAAAAAAAATATCTTTCCATATTTGGAAGATTGATAATTTATTGAACCATACCTTTAGGTTGAGTTGATATTTAAAATGAGCAAAGCCTATTAATCACTGAGAAAAACTTATTTAGAAGATCAGATCAGATCAAATTGAATCATGTGTATCAAATCTCTTAGATCAAGAAAATTAAATAGGATTGAAACTTTGAAGACTTAGCTACCAACAATCTATATTTAACTTGGTTGTTAATATTATATTGTATACAACTATTTTAGATGTTGTTTAATAGAGACTATGATATATGTTCATTATGTTAGCAAGTCTTAAAAACTTTATATAATCGAGAGACTTGTATAGGTTTATATACTGATATTTGAGAGCACTTATGTTACACCAGATTCATTAAGTCTTGGTTTGATAGGGGGATTTGCGGATTTAATTGAAAAGTTTTATAATTTTGTAGGTTCTTTTTGTAATTAAGGTTAATTAGCGGATTGATTTTGGAAAAGGTTAGATTCCAAACATAGTTCTATTAGTTTAGAAATAAGTATATTAGTGGGTGACATGATTATTAAAGTGTTTCTAGGTGGCTGTGAATTGATTTTTGTGATAGAGGTTGGAAGGACTATATATAGGTGAAGACATTCTCCTCTAGGGATAATTGCTTTATTTTTTTGTTCTTTATCTTCTTTCCTGTGGTTTGCCATTGAAGAAAGAAAGATTAAGGAACGTTAGTGCATGAAGGGGAGAGACTAAGGTTTAAGTCTTAAAATTTGGAAATCTTGCTTGCTTGTAAGTTTTCTATTAGAGGATTTAAGAAAAAGAAGGAAGTTAAAGATTTCAATTGACTATTTATTCTTTTTTGTTTTGGGTAAAAAGATGAATGATCATTTAAATGGTCTCTACATACAAAAGAATAAGATTTTTTATGCTAATGAATGGTGTTAGTTGGATTTTAAAATGGTTTTTGTGTTATAATGGCTAAGGGGGCTTGTGTAGTAAGAGAAAAAGGTTTAGAAGATGGATTTAGTAACAACTCCCAGGTGAGTTCTCGGACTCAGATCTTAAATGGATGTATTTTGTTTTGATCATATACTAAATATGATGAGCTAGTTTTTTACCAATGGTGAATCCAACTTGTGGTGAAGTGTTGATGCCTTGTGTGTGCATGTAGTGTTGACATGCAAATATTATTGGTTATGAGTCTTGTAAGTTGAATAGAGAAAATGTTGGCATGGTATATATTGTGTAACAAGATGCAATTGTATGGCCATGAGTTATTTATGTTAAGTAAATGAAAGGCTTGGCATGATGTATTGTTGCATACTGAATTGATATGAATGATTGGTAGTAAATGTGTTTATACTGTAAAATGATATGAATAGTGTATTATATGTTGTGTGATAGACAATATTTGTTAGTGAAGTGATGTATATATTATGCATTATATTTATGTGGCTTTGAAAAGGTTTGGATGGCCATATACGGGATTGCATATGCATTATATTTATGTGGCTTTGAGGGATGTTCGATTGGACTGAGCCAGGAAAGGATATTTAATGATACGGAGACTCAGTGCACACCTATATATAAAAGTTACTTGTGTGGGATGTATAAGAGCCATTTTTGGGATGTATATGAGAGCCTCTTATAGGATGAATGGAAGTCCATGGCCATGGCATTACCGTACACATGGAAGTTTGCTAGGACAATCTTAAATGTGGAAGTCTACCAGAATAATCTTAAATGTGGAAGTCCACCAGGATGATCTTAAACATGGAAGTTTGTTAGAACGATCTTAAATATGGAAGTCCGTCAGGACAATATAATATGGAAGCTCGTGAGGACTATCCAATATAGGGTTAGTCTTCCAGGACTACTGTTGTGAGGAAATTTTGCTAGAGCTATCTTGCAAATATGATTCTGCAACACATCCATTTGTAGGAGTTCGCAACAAGGTGATCTATTATTATGAGAAGGCCTTCATGCCTATGCTAGAAGATAAAGTGAGGCAAATGCAATATATGATGGTCTATTGACTGTTTTTACAGTTTTATATCTATCGTAGTTACAAAATTCAATCTGATTAAAATAGAAACATCTAAGATACAATATAACTAAAAGAAATAAAGAAACTCATGATAACTTCCTAAGAAATCAAATGGGAATCTTCAATCTTGACGGATGCTTCAAAGTTAGCTTCAAAGGTGTTTTTCGAGTTGTTTTCTTGAATATTCTATGATGACTCCCTCCTGTCTTTTTATTTTTGTCATATATACGTCTTAGAATGCCTGAAAAACCTAAAACTCTCGATTTTCCAAAGTTTGGTGCACAATTTCGTGAAATAGACACGACCTACCACACGCAAGTGTGGGTTACACGACTGTGTGGTCTGTTCATGTGGAATGATTTAGTTTGCGTGGCTCCTGCAGCTTGCTCTGACACTTTGGTTTTCACTCGTTTTTCACTCCTTTTGCTCCTAAGTGCTCTATTAAGCATTAAAACATGAATTTAAAGAATTAAGAGCACAAAATTCTCAATTAACATCGAATAATCACTCAAAAACACATTAAGAATGAGGTTAAAACATGTTACTTTTAGCATTTATCATAGTTAAATTAACTAAATTAAATTTTCAATTAAATAATTTTCTCAACCAAATTTTATTACTTTTAAAGTCATGACAACTTTACCGTAAAAGAATCTATGAAGGAAATAAATTTAATTTCCTTATTTAATGAATTCATAATGACTAATTAATTTAATTTCATATTAAAACTTCAATAGTTATAATTGATTAAATAATAATTTGAAAACCTTAAATTAATTTTCAACCATTTCTACACTTAGTGAGAAAACACATTTATTTGTGAAAGTGACCTATTTCTCTAACTTCATCTTTTCCATTCATTTTTGTTCATTTGGTTCTAGATGCAATTTATTATGATTTCAACAAGCTAGCATAAGGGCCTATTTGACATATACAATTAGGGCTCAAATATTTTATAATTAAGTTCCAGCCTTCCATCTATTATTCTGAACTTATTTAGCCACAAAGTCATTCCACTATAGTATCATGATTGAGCTCTCCCTAATTATACACCATTATGAAAGCTACTTAATAAGTGTTTGTCCAATGACCCTGTCATAAGTGTGTTACCCTCATAAGATATCATTGGTCTCTTTGGGATAAATAAATTCATTCACTCAACGTGATCTTATCTTATCTCATGGTAACCATTACATCTTCCTTTATGAAAGGTCAATTACCATTAAATAGTAATCAAGGCATTTATCACAAAGACAAATGACTTGTGATCACGTTTACTTTTCATCTTTCATGTAGTACCAATGAGAGGATATCATTTAACCTTTAGTTAGGTTATGAGTTTTACTATTGTGAAAGATACTATATACTGCAAAAGTCGTATACTTTGTGCACCAGCTTTTGGTTCCTTATCTATTTGAACTCATACTTTTACTTACATCAAAGTATATGAGTCATGCATACATAGTCCATCATCCACTCAGGATTAAGGTATGTCACACTATGAACATCTCGAGTAAATAAATCCATAAACAGATTTAGGATCTATTCTACTTAGGTCTCATCCGATGTACTATTAGTCCAATTAGTTACATCTATGTCTCTATCTTTTGAGAGTCATCCGCCCTGATGCTTAAGACAAAGCATCTACCAATTAGACTTGATAGATGACATATTAGCCTTTCAATCGGTTACTCGTGTCCAGTTGGACTAATGACATGTTTATGTTTATCTACTAATACAAGTTGTCTTTTTGTATTACATTCGACCTCGTAATACCATTGACTATTACGTACTTACCTTAGATAACTAGTGAGACAATATTTGTTTCCATTTTACTTTGCGTGTAAAAACATTAAGGACAATATACAAAGGGTGTTAATGTAATTTATGGATATTTTATTAAACCAATTTTTTTGAAAAATAAAATTATATAAAATGAATATACTACACTTAGTGCACTGAATCCAACAATCTCATTGTCATAGAGACAAATTGTTGGCCATCACAAGTTATCCAACAAGCAGCAGAGGAACTTGATGCCTTGTTGAACAATCTTTGATGCTCGAGCATACTACTATTTCAAAATAGAAAGTTAAATCTCTAATTGAAGTAATCACTAGCCAGAGTGGATTAGAATTTAATATCGATAGCACCTTGGTGAACGATGCTGCTATTGCTAAATTGTTCTCACCTTCAATCCTCATAGATATTGGAGCCTTTACCAAAAAAATTAAAGAACCTGTGGTAGAGTAAGAGTAGATTGATGATGATGAGAAAGACCAGACTCTATGGTGAGAAAGAGGACAAGGCTAAAGCTTCATATACATATGTTAAAATAACTAAGGAAGTGCAAACTTCCTCTCCTTCAATATTGACCACCAGAAGAGACACTTACTTTGTTGTGGCAAAGAATTTGCCGACATAGCAGCGATCAAGAATGTTGATAAAGGAAAACCACTAATCATAGCAAAGGCTAGTAATAAGAGAAAGATTCAAGAAAAAAGCTTATATGATTCTTCTGATGAATTTAGAAACATCACTAAATCCAACTTTGATGAGGACATTCCTTTGAAGAGTATGACGAAGGCTAGGAGCAAGCGTCCTAATATTTTGATACGGATGAGTGCGGAAGTAAATTATAAAATTTGTTCAAGTTGCATATTTGACTTAGGGCTCTAGACGTTAGGAAAGAAACTTGGATTTTGAAATAACCTAAAACACAAACGAATCCAAGTCAGATAAAAAATTTGAAGAAAACTAATTGAATTAAATAAACTAAGATAAGTAAAATAGAATAATAGAACAATAAATAAGAAAATAAGGAAGATAGATAGAAAAGATGGAACGTGGCATGTAGAAGTCCTAAGGAGCCTTGGAAATAAGAAGAATCCACAACCCCCTTAAGTGACTCTAATTTCCCTTTCAAGAAAGAAAACTTAGAAAGAAAAAGCTTGAAGATGATCTCCATAATTTGAAAAGATTGTTAAAACTCTTCTAAAAGAAACTCAAGAGATATTTTTGCAAAGAAAACTCAAAGGGAATTTATTGACTCAAAAGAAAAGTTGAATAATAATGAATTGATTGATTTGTGTACAATGCAAAGGCCTATATAGGCTAGCAAAATAAATCTAAATAAAACTCTTAATTATACCAGAACCCTAATTAATCTAAACAAGAAGTAGTTTTAAAACTAAGCTTTGTTGTTGATATAATACTCCTACATAACTTCAACTACTTAATAATTATCAAAAATTCAGAATAATAAAATAATAAAATAATAAGAGCTGATAAATACAATATTAGGCTCATATATAATAAAAATTAAGCCCAAAATCCGAATGTAATATGATTTAAACTCGAATTAAAAGCTTGAAACTCGTAATTCTCATCATAATCCCGTCCAAAAATTCTACTCGTGCAATCTTCACTAAAACTATCATAACTTGAGCTCCTGAACTCAAAATCGAGCGATTCAAAGTGCCTTTTGAAGCTAAGAGATAGATCTTCAAATGCCATAAAGACATCTCAACTTAGAAATGCCTAAACCCCATCCAAAAAGTCGTCTCAAGTCTACTAATTTCCCAAACTTGAAGATTGGCAGCTTTGTTGAATAGAATTTAATAAATTTCACCATATCCATGCATGTATCATTCCCTTTTTCCTTGCAAAGATTCCTCCTCGAATCTTGGGTTGATTTGTTTGGCCTTTGACATTATTATTGAGCCTTGAGGTAATGTGAGTCTATCACATCCATAGGCCTAAAATTGAACCTTGAGATTTGTATCATATTTCTACTACTGCAAGTCAAATAAACAAGAAGTTGAAAGAAGAAAAAGTGTCAAAGAAGAAAAAGTTTTTAAACTTTTTATTGAAGACACTAAGGTTGCAGTAAGAATAGAGAAAAACTTATGGAGATGAAGAACAAGGTCTTCCTAGTTGTAGCATATTCTAAGAGGTATGCTTCTATGCTTAAGAAGAGTTTTATAGAAGAAAAAAAAAAAAACATAGAAGAAAGTGGTTTTGCTGACTTTGGCATAGACACTCTACTTGGAAATAGTAGTTTGATGGGTATTGTCAGTTTTGTTAAACCATATATGTTTGAAATATTGTGTTAGAGTTTTATGCTAATATTCTTCGAAGTGTTAGTGATGAGAACAAGTTGTATCACAAAGTGTTTGTATGAATTCAATCCTGTAGTAATTAGAAAGGTCCTAAATTGTTATTGTTAGAACATGGTCGAACTGAATGAGACCATGGACTAGGCCATAGCTACTAACGTGCACTTGACATGACCTTTTCCAAAATTCACTTAGATTTAACTTGAAAACCATAAGAGTTCTGCATTAAAATCCCACAGCTAAAATCTTTCCTTATATGATGGATTAAGAAATTGTGATTGCTTGAATGTGTGAAGATTAATAGCATAGTTCAACATTAAAGATTGATAGTAAGGGTCCATACATAAGACTGCTTGAATATGATTTAAGGGGCTAGCATTAAAATCCCTCATTCTTTTTATTTGAGAGCCATCTACATTAAAAATCTCCCATTATTATCATTATCAACCTTATCATCATTCTCCTCAATAATAGGCATGAATCTTGATCCCTCAAATTCTTATTGTCTTGATTACTGATTCCATTTCCATATCCCTTATGATTGGCCCTACAATTTCTCCTCTCAACAAGCATCCGAGGTCTATACTTCTCAGACTTATAAGGAATTACCACAGTTGCATTATTCAATGGTTTCTCCATCACTATGTCTTCTTCTAGATTTGCTTTAGTTTTCGCTAGATGTATCTTTTGTGAAGGGCCATATCTCCTACAATAGAAACAATCATTAGAAAAATAATCATATCGAATTATTTGAACTTTACTATCAATCCTTACCTTTGAAATCAAGGGTTTGCTTAAGTCAACATTGAGAGTCATACGTGCAAATATTCATCTTAACACACTATCAATGTTGTAATCAATTTTTATAACTAGACTAACTGCATTTTCAATAACTTTGAGGTTTTTTTTTTTTTTTGCACATAGCTCCAGATAGGCATAACAAATGAATCTAGGAGATCACATTTAGATTATATGACTGAGATATAGTGAAAGACGACATCCATGATTGTACTGTCAAGTATTGACCATGGGTTACCCATGGCCCTTATAGTAGTACCTTTGCAAAATCAACATTTGACCCGAAACTTAAACATAAAATAATCAATCATTCTTCAAATATATGATTTGGATAGGTTGTTTCAATTTCTGCAATGTGTAGATTTTATTCAATAGAGTATTGAACCCAACTCTTCTTTCCAATAAATTAAGGATAATCGCCTTTGACATGCTTTGCTCCATCAAGGAGTGTACCCTCTCAAAGAAAGTAATAGTTGGAACACCACCAATGAACTTCGTAGTCACATCTCTATCCATCATATTAATATGTTCATCTTTAATCATTATTGACTAGTTTTGATCCCTAAAGGGTGAAGAGAGGAACTTGTCTTGAAAATAGATATTATTACCTTCGGGTGAATCAAACCCTCCACCTTTTTCATAAAAGCTCACTTGGTTTTCTGATTTGCACTAAGGATCCTTCCAATTTGCTTATATCAATATTTCAACTTACAATTTTATATAATAAGCCACTATAAATTTTAAAATTATTTAAAAATAAGTCTTTTTAAGTTTATCACTACTGTAAAAAAATAATTACATTATTAAAACTAAAATAAATACTTTTTTAATACAAATATACCTAGAATTACCCATAACCCTCCCCAACTTTTTAATGGGAGGATAAATACACTTCAGCATGCTTGAACCCACATCCTCTAACATTAGCAATAATGCCGACGCCAACCGAGCTAAGACTCAATTATCAAATTGAAATAAATACTTAAAAATATAAATAATGTTACAATGAATTATTTAGTGATCACAATATTTAAATTTAATTAACAATTTACATTCAGTAATTAATAATTAAAATTAAGATATAAAAATAAAATTTCACACAATCTATTATTATAATATTTATATTTTTAAAGAAACCGAAATATTTTTTAAATTCAATTTAACACCAATTATCATTTTTTTAAAATTAAACTTATATATTATGTTTTAATTTCCTAACCATATTATTATTGAAACGTTACAAAATTTATAAATTTTTTAAGAAATAATTAAAAGTAATTTAATTAAAACATAAAATTAACTTATGCATCCTACTAATAAAGAACACTAGTTATAATATATTTTTAAAAAAAAAATCACAATGTGGGATTATTTTTTCCCAAGAATATTAAAGGATCGACTTTCTAAAGTTTCAAGCTCTAATAGTCTTTCCTTTACAAAAATTATCATTGTTTGATTTTTAATTATAAGTTAAATTATCTTAAATATTTTAGAGTTGATTTTAAATATTATGTATCTGAAAAATAATTTAATAAACTTTCACATTGTAATCAATAAAAAATGGATATTAGAAAACTTTGATCATGATATATCGAAGAGTGACAATTATTTTGGGAAAAGTACTAATTGAAAGGATTTTCTTTTTATAATTATAAAAATAAAAAATAAAAAAATAAAAGCACTTTTAATTTGTAAACAAGAGGAAATTAGTTAGAATAGTAAATGGTAAGATATTAAATCAGTCCTTCATTGCTTGTTATTTTCTTGGGACCATAGAAATATATGTTTTTGGGTCCATTAATTTGTAAACCATTCATATTTTTGGCAAGTGGATCAGTAGTGCCCTAGTCTAAGTACTTGTGACTTAATTGTTAGGACCATGATTTTAGAAAAATTTCCAATGTCATAAATTCATTATATGAATGATTAATATTTAATAATGTTATATTTATATATGTCAAATATTTGATAAATTTAAAACTGTTATTGAATGTAATATGATTGAGATATAACATGAATGGTCCATACTTTTATTCTAAGATTAAAATAAGAAAAAAAATAATGATGTCGATTTGATCACATCCCTCTAACCTACTAGATTTTTTTGGGTATATTAGTAGATACGAACACAATTATATACATATTAAAACAAAAATACCTATGCACCATATGATTGGAATAAAGCTGCCACTGCCAATTATTTATATTTTTGACGTCTCTCTAAAATTTATGGATTTTCTTTTATTTAAAATAATAATTCATGTTTTGAATTATTTAAACAATTAAAATAAAATTTGTATTGAGAAAATGGACTAGTAGAAGATTGACACATCAATTTATTGAAATTTTAAAAAAGAACAAAATTCTAATCCAACTCTGTCAAATGACAATGATTAAAGTTTTAAGAATAACCAAAAAACAAAAAAAAAAATGTGAGTACTTACGATTAGGTTTTCTTTGGTTTTTCTATTTGTCAATAGTATCCAATTATTAGGGTTTCAATTAAGGATTTTAAATTGTGAGAGTAGCGAGTTTTTCAAGTCATGGAGGCCGATCTAGTGAATCTGAATCTGGACGATCAAGAGGACAATCCTATTCTTGGACAAGAGGAGGATAGAGATGGCAAAGAAGACTTCAGATTCTGCCTGGTAGGAAGGATTTTAACAAATAGTTCAGCCCATTTTCCCTTTTTAAGGAATGTGTTTGCAAAATTGTGGCATCCTGTAGAAGGGGTAGCCATATTGGAGATGGAGGAAAAGCAAATCCTATTCCGATTCTACAATGAGGTTGATCTAAAAAGGATGTTAGATGGCATTCCTCGATTTTTTAATAGACATATGATCATATCCCATAAGTTAAGGAGAGGGCAGGACCCTTTACAAGTTCCCCTTCATTATACGAATTTTTGGGTACAAATTCATGACTTACCATTAGGATCAACGTCGAAAGGCATGGCACGATAGATAACTTTATAGGGGAGTTCTTGGATTATGATGCAAAAATTTTGACAAAGGGGGTTCGGAAGATTATGCGCATTAGAGTTTGTTTAGATGTTTGAAACCTTCTAAAGAGAAAGAAGAGAGTCACGTATGTCAAATATAATTCAACTTACACAATTTTTCAATATGAAAGATTATCCCTCTTTTGCTTCCTGTGTGGGAGATTAGGGCATGGTGAAAGTTTCTGCCCCCTTAAGATTATCGATGGGTTTTTAGGAAGTTGAGTTTGGATAAGATATCTCTCTGAGAGCTCAACCAACAAGGGAGGTAGTGTCTGTGAGTAGATGGCATCGAGAGGAACTAAAAGATTTGATTAAAAGTGCTATGGGTATGGAGGAAGCTCGTGGAAGGCATCAGATGCGGGATCAAAGTGTGGAAGCTAATAATGATGTGAAAGGGAAAGGCGTGGTGAGGGTGTTAAGTAGGAGATTCCATAGGGTCAGCCAAATAAACGGGTTTGCCAGACAAAGGCTAGAAGATGAGGATGCACATAATATGATATCAAAGTCTAATGTGGGGCTCGAAGAAAGACCAATAGGGCTTGTGGATGGAAAAAAGGCAACGTGTTTAGTCGCTAGAGGAAAATTACCCCAACCCTCATTCAATCTCAACATTGGACAATGATTTATCGGTGGCCGCTAGTAAGCGAGCCGTCTGGTTGCAATGGAAATCTTAAGTTGGAATGTTCTCGGTCTAGGGCAACCACGAATAGTTAGACGTCTCAAGTACAACTTGAGCTTTTGTTTTTAATTGAGACAAAAGTTTGTTCAAGAAAAATGGGCTCAATAAGAAGAATTTGCAGTTTTACAAATGGGATTAATGTTAGTGTTGATGGGTCAAAAGGTGGACTTTCACTTGGATGGAAGGAGGGAATAATAGTTAAGTTGAGAAGATTTTCTAATTCCCATATAGACGCTAAAGTCCAAGAGAATAGTGGGGGAAAGTACTGGCGTTTCATGGGATTTTATGGTTCACCAATAGAACATTAAAGAAAGGAATCATGGAACTTACTTAGGCAATTAAAAGGTAGTTGTCAATTGCCATGGCTTGTTATATGGGATTTCAATAAGGTGTTATTTTTGTTTGAAAAGAGAGGGGGAAGATGAAGGGAGGAAAGACAAATGTTGGCGTTTAGGGAGGCTTTAGAGGACTGTGATTTGAGCGACTTAGGTTTTACAGGTCATTGGTTTACTTGGGAGAGAGGTAGGCTTCCAAGCAATAATATTCGAGAAAGACTTGATAGAAGGGTGGCAAATCCACATGGTTGGACTAATTTCCAAACTATTCAGTTCATCACCAAAATCATAGTATTTCTAATCATTGTCCAGTGGTATTAAATATGATGATGCATGGTAGGGGAAAATTAGTGCGTGAAGAAATCCCTTGGCGATTTAATGTTGATTAGGTTTTGGAAAAAGATTTTGAGGAACAAATAATTCAAGGGTGGGAATTAGGTGAGAAGGATCTTCTAGAAAATTTAGAAGAATTGAAATCGAAGTTGAAAGTTTGGGACAAAGCCAATAGGGGCTCTCGTATGAAAGCTAGAGAAGAGTTAAAACTGCGCCTTAATAAATTGAATGAAGAATACCCAGATGACGTCAAATTGGCAGATATAATGGAAGTTAAACTTTCTCTTAACAAGGAAGCTGAAAAGGAAGAAATATTTTGAAAACAACGTGCACGAGCAAATTGGTTACGAATGGGGGATTGAAACATGACTTTCTTCTACAACTTTGCAACATATCGCAAGAGGAGAAATACAGCCGAAGGTCTTGAGGATGGAAAGGGTGGATGGGTAGAAGGTGACAAAGTTATTATGGATCTTACAACTAATTTTTTAAAAAAATCTTTTTTCTTTAAACCCATTACAGGATAGTGAAAGACTGATAAGCAAAATCTAACCTTGTATTACAAGGTCGTTAAATGAAGAGCTATGCAAGGAGTTTAGGGAAGAAGTGGTGGTGGAGGCTTTAAAAAGTGTGGCGCCTTTCAAAGCATCTGGAAAAGATGGATACCCAACTTTTTTCTTTCAAAAGTTTTGGTATGTAGTTGGAAAAGACGTTATTAAGTATTGTCTTCAAGTATTAAACAATTGCAAGAATTTTGAAGAAATAAATAGTACTAATATCGTGCTTTTACCCAAATACAAGCTCTGACGAATTTGGGATAATTTAGACCCATAAGTCTGTGCAATGTCATTTATAAAATAATCTCAAAAGTGGCGGTTAATAGATTTCAAAAGGTATTACATTTGTGCATCTAGGAAACGTGAGGAGCTATTCTCTTTGGTAGATAAATAACGGATAACATTCTGATTGTATATGAAGTCCTATATGCTTTCAAAAAGAAGAAGAGAGGTGGTACAGGTTCTTTCGCTCTAAAATTAGGCAGGAGCAAAACATATGATAAAGTGAAGTGGAATTATCTTGAAAGCATGTTGCGGATGTTAGGCTTTTGTAACAGATGGATAGATCTCATGATGAGCTATGTATGAATTGTTTCCTATTCTCTGGTGCTTAACGGGGCTCAAGGGGCAGAATCCAAACCAATGAGAGGCAGAAGGCAAGGTGACCCTTTAAGTCCATACTTATTTATAATATGCATAGAGGGTTTTTCTAAACTATTGAATAAGGCTAAAAGAGAAGGAAGTTGAAGGGGCTAGGGGAATTTATTTATCACCTATCTTTTCTTCGCTGACGATAGTATATTATTTGGGAAGCAACGATTGAAGGTGCAATAGAGATGAAAGAAATGGTTAATGAGTTTTAAAACATATCTAGATAGCTTGTAAATTTTGAAAAATCGTTGATTTATTTTAACAGGAATGTGATGGACAACATAAAGGAGCAAATAAAAGGAGTTTTGGGGGAGAGGGGTTATAATCTCAAATATTCTAGAAAAATATATGGGCTTACCAACGACAGTAGGGAGGAGGACAAGAAATGCGTTTGTGGAGTTAAAAGAGATATATATTAAAAAAACGAAGAGCTGGAGCATTTGTAACCTATCCATTAGTGGTAAAGAGGTTTTTATTAAATCAATTTTACAAGCACTTCTGATTTACGCTATGCGATGTTTTAAGTTACCCGTGTCATTATGCCGAGATTTAAAAAATTTGATGTGCAAATTTTGGTGGCATAATTTAAAGACTAACAAAGGCATTCATTGGAGCAATTAGTTTACCATGTACAACCTAAAGGCTTTTGGGGATTTGGGGTTTAGGGATCTTGCAAAATTTATTCGTTTACCATGTTTTAAGGTTGAATGATTGTTCTTGCTTGCACCTATTCGTTTTAATTCATGATTTATTCGTGTCATTTTTTGTGCAGTTGAACTCTCATAACATTGTTTAAGACTTGCAACGGTTTAGGAGAAAGATGATTAAGCTTTTGACTAATTTATTTCAAACATACTTGACGGCAAGTATGAGACAAGTGAGGGGGAATTTGATGTACTCTTATATTTGACACTTTTTGCTTGCTAATTCCTTTGTCTTGTGAACTTTTCACTACTTAATTGATTGCATTTGATTTATTTCTTGTGTAGTGAACCCAATACTGGAAATGGAAACAAAAGGACGTAATCTGCAGTTGTTTTTCTTTTGGTTCTGCCATGGCTGGAGACGTGGGCAAGATGCCGGGCACGACGTGGATCTAACGTGGCAGATCAGAAGTCAACGCAGGGATTATTCTAGAAACAACTTAGCTTGATCTGTTAACGTGATTTAGGGGATTTTGGATTTCATTTTCATAATTTTAGAATATTATCTTTTTAATTTGATTAGTTTTTTTGTTGTTTTGGGAATTTGAAGCCTATAAATACCCATCTTTGGGTAAGGCTAAGGATCATCTCTTGACTTTAGTTCTTGTTGCTACTTTGTTTTCATTTTCAATAAAGTTTTCTTCTTTTGTTTTATTTTTTCTTTATTTTATTTTATTTTATGCTTTTACATTATCAAAACATGTTAAGCGTGATAATCAATATCATGCTTGGCTAATTTTTCTCAAGCTAAGAGCTAGTACGAATCAATTCCACGCGTGAGAATTGAAATGCTTAAATCCCTTCGGGATACATTTTCGTCCTTCTGCTTAGATAGTTTGGCAATCGGCCTTACTAAAACTTTTAAACGTTTTTCAAATCAAAAGGGATCCATTGGTCTGGAATCGTTTAATTATATAGTTGGGAGGAATGATCAGCCTGTGGCACTTCGACTTCCTATGAACGCTCTTAGTGGCGGTCCGCTAAGGAAAGACGAGATCAGAAACGATTCTCGGTGAGACAACTTCCGAGTCGGGCTTTTCCTGTTTTAAAACTAAGTATTTTAACGACAATAGATGTGGCTAATTTACTTAAGAATCGACTTTCGAAGATAGACTTGGGAAGATCGGTTAAATGAGAGAAAATCAAGTTACGATGGGTTGGGCCTTGTAGATTGTAACCGACATGAATCCCAGAGCAAAAATCTATTTTCGATGATCATGGGAATTAACGAAACTAGCTGGAGGAGATTCTTATACTCGTAATTATTCAACGTAATCTTTCACCTTCTTTATTTTACTGCTTCTATTTTAATACATCTTTCATTGCAATCTTACTTGTTTATTTTATTTCCTTGTTACTTCTCAAATCATGCCAACCTTTTTTTTTTTACTCTCTATTTTAGCTCCTGGGTCGGGAACAAGAAATTTAATCAAGAATTCCATTAAACTCCCTGTGGATCGACCCTTTTCCACTATTCTGCCTTATTTTATTTTATTTTATTTTTGAAGAGGTTTATTTTATTTTAATAGGCAAAATGACACATGTCAAAATTGGCGTCGTTGCTGGCCTTCTCTCGTTGGTTTCGTATTCTCCTCTGTTTTAATATTATGCATACAAGTGGATGGACTTAAGCCTTGGATATCAGTTAATGTCCATCCAATTGCCTTTTTATAAGTGCGCAAAATAGCAATCAATTCTTCCTCTTCCTGCTGTGATAATTCACTTGAAATGATAATTGGCAAGGTTCGGTTATCGCCCAAAAATTCGTATTTGAGATGCGATGGAAGTTCTTCAATTCTAGTTGTGGCGCCTGCAAAATTAAGGAAAGGGTTTAGATTGACATGGAATTAATCGAAAATCAGAAATGGAAGAAAGAGTTGAAATGATTTCGCTTTCATCGTCGAGATCCTCCAATTCCCTACAAAAATCATAAAACAAATCAGTTTCGATAAAATCATCGGCTAACGGATCTATAATGTCAACAAAATTTAAACTTGCGATGGAATCAGGATACTTCATAGCTTTGTACACATCGAATTTAACCACTTCCCCGTCAAATTCCATGGTTAAGATGCCGTTATGGACATCGATTTTTGTATGCACTGTTGATAAGAAAGAGCGCCCAAGCGATTTCTGATCCGTTGTTACTGCGGTCATTTTCCATGTCAATAATGTAAAAATCAGCAGGGAAAATGAGATTGTTTACCTTTACCAACACGTTTTCTAGTACCCCTTTGGGGTAGATAACTGACCGATCAACTAATTGAACCGTCACTTGCATCTCCTTTAATGGTTCTGTTGAAATTTTGTTGTAGACGCTTAGCGACATGACATTAATAGATGCGCCTAGATCGCACATCACCTTTTTTACTCTGACTTTTCTGATTTTGCACAGAATTGCGAACATCCCTTGGTCCTTGTATTTCGGTGGTAGGCGTCTTTGAAAAACGGCCGAAATATTCTCGCTGAGGTTAACTCTTTCATTGCCGGATAACTGCCTCCGATTTGTGTATAAGTCTTTCAAAAACTTCACTTATTTTGGCGCCTTTCAAATGACATCAAGGAGTGGAATATTGATTTCCACTTTTTTGAAAATATCCAAAATTTCCTTTTTCTCTTCCTTTTTGTCACGCCTTGCAAGCCTTCCTGGAAAGGGATGAGGAGTCTCGTAAGTAGAAAAAGAAGAACTAGGAATGACTTTACCTGAGGTAGGCGAGGATTTTTCTACTTAACCCTTCAAAGAAGTGTCTTCTTTGTCTTTGTCAGTTTCTCGGGCTCCTTTGTTAGCTTTGGTGAAATTACTGTACCACTTCGTAAAGTAATCGCGCTCATATTTTCCCTCGGATTTGTTTCAGTTTGAGAGGGCAATCATCCTTGAGACTCTAGGTGACCAACGGTTTGGGCTAGTTGGCTTATTTGTTTGTCAATTTCTTGGAGATGCGATTGTGTTTGGGTTTGGAATTTCTCTTGTGAAATGGCCAACCTTTCAACAATGGTCTCAAGAGAGGTTTTTTATGGTGATTGATTTAGAAAGGGAGGTGGTCTCGGTTGGTAATTTTGGTTTTTGTTTCCATAGCTCATATTTGGGTGATCTCTCCAACCAGGATTGAAAGTGTTACCGTAGGGATTGTATGGCGTTTGAGGAGGTCTTGGGAAATTATTTATGGCGTTGACTTGGGCCTCTGACTCATCTTGCAGCATTGGACATGAATCGGTTGGGTGGTTTGGTATCGTGCAGATTCCACAAACCTTCGCGGCTCCCATCTTACCTGTAACAAAAGAGTTGACAATATCAGTCAACTTGTCTATTTTATTTTCCAAAAAAATGGTACTTACTTCGTGAACCCGTCGGCTAGGTTCACTTGAAGAGCCGAACTGTTGCGAGTTTGCGGCCATAGTAGAGATTAGAGTTCTCGCATTTTCTGGCGTCATATTGATGAGTGCGCCACCACTTGCAGCATCTACCATCTTTTTGTCCATCAGAAGCATCCCTTCATAGAGATACTAAAGGAGGGTCTGCTCGGATAGACCATGCTGAGGGCAACTTCCGCATAACTTTTTGAACTTCTCCCAGTAGTCGTAGAGAGATTCATCGCTCCTTTGCTGAATTCCCAAAATACTTCGCTTAAGCTCGCTCGCCTTTGCCGCTGGAAAATACGTATCAAGGAAAACATGAGATAGTTCAGCCCATGTGGTTATTGAGTTAGGCGGAAGGTAAAATAACCATTCCTTAGCCATTCTGGCTAAGGGAAAAGGAAATGCCCTTAGTTTGATTTGGTCTTCTGAGACTCCTTGCAGCTTTATGCTACTACACACCATGTGGAATTCGGCGAGATGTTTATGTGGAATTTCACTAGGGAGACCGTTGAATGTAGGGAGGAGATGAATTAACCCCGTTTTGAGTTGAAAAGGGGTGGTGCCTTGAGGAAAGGTAATGCAGAGTGGTTGTTGTACGGGGGGCAGCGGCAAGTTCTCTAATGGTTTGGTTCACCATTGGCTCCGGTTCAAACGAGGGATTTGTGATTGGAGTAGTGGCGTTGGGAGATGGTCCTTCATTGGTAGTCGGTTTCGGTTCACGTGATGGTGTCGCAGAAGTGGACTCCAGATTGGATTGTCGTTCTCTTTGCTCTGGCTGCTTCTTTCGTCGAAGCACTTGACCGTGGTTTCTATGAGCGCTTACTTCAATTTCCAGGTTATATTGAACTAGAGTCCATGGGTTTCTCCTGGTCATAAAAATCAAACAAAATAATCAGTAATTGTCGAAAATAAAACTCCTCGGCAACGGCGCCAATTTTGACATGCGTTGTTTTGCCTATCAAAATAAAATAAACCTCTTCAAAAATAAAATAAAATAAAATAAAAAGGTAGAATAGTGGAAGAGGGTCGATCCATAGGGAGTTTAATGGAATTCAATTTCTTGTTCCATACCTAGGAGCTGAAATAAAGAGTAAAAAAAAAGGTTGGCGTGATTTGAGAAGTAACAAGGAAATAAAATAAACAAGTAAGATTATAAAGAAAGATGTATTAAAATAGAAGCAGTAAAATAAAGAAGGTGAAAGATTAAGTTGAATAATCACGAGTATAAGAATTGCCTTGAGCTATTTTCATCAATTCCCACGATCATCGAAAATAGATTTTTGCTCCGGGATTCATGTCGGTTACAATCTATGAGGCCCAACCCATCGTAACTTGCTTTTCTCTCATGTAACTGATCTTCCCGAGTCTATCTTCGAAAGTTGATTCTTAAGTAAATCAGCCATGTCTATCACCGTTAAAATACTTAGTTTTAAAACAAGAAAAGCCCGACTCAGAAGTTGTCTCACTGAGAATTGTTTCTGATCTCGTCTTTCCTTAGCGGACCGCCACGTCAGATCTGCGTCGTGCCCATCGTCTTGCCCACGTTTCCAGCCATGGTAAAATAAAAAGAACGAAAACTGCAGATTACATCCTTTTGTTGCCATTTCCAGTATTGGGTTCACTACACAAGAAATAAATCAAATGCAACCAATTAAGTAGTGAAAAGTTCACAAGACAAAGGAATTAGCAGGCAAAAAGTGTCAAATATAAGAGTACATCAAAATGATAGATCAATGATAGGTAACATAATTGATGAAATAAAGGGTTCGAATATACTCCACGAAAGGTAAATGAAACAGCGCAAAGGTGAAGTTTCTTACTATCATGCTAAGTTCGAAGATGGTTTCTTTGATAAAATGGCTTGTTTCTCTAACCAACTCAGATTTTTGGGGAGAACTGGTATGGATTTCTATGGAAAATATAGCAATGAAGAAGACTAGAGGGTTTTGGGGATGTTTTCTGTTGCAAAAAAGAGGAAATGTTGGGTTAGGAAATGATAGGTTAATGAATTTTTTTTTTTAGGGAAAACTTTTTTATTTCCTTAGGGATTTGTTTTCTTTTTCTTTCTTCCTTTAGGAAAATTGAGGCATCGCCGTGGTTGCTAATAGGATTTTGATAGTTGTTAGGTCATGATGATGCTAACTATTTAAAGTTTACTTATTCCGATTTTCCTATTTTAATGTGCATTGATTTTCTTGATCCAAAAAAAAAGTTTTAAGAATATCACGTTGAGGAGGTAGGATAAAAGGAGTTTAAATTTTGAACATATTGGTCAAATTTTAATTTTAGTCCCTTTAGAATACACAAATCACTATTTAGTATAAATTACTTTCTCATAATTTGATCTCTTTACTTTTATGATGTTAACATTTAAAAATAAATCCAAGGCAACATTCTAATTCGATAGTTAAGTGTTAACTATCATGATTAACTAATGATATTATAAAATATAGAAAGAAATTTTGTCAAATTAAAATATATAAACTAAATATCACATTTAAGCATAATAAATTAGTGAAAATCAAAATTTGACCAATATATTCCTTTATACTTTATCTTCTGCATATCTTTTTTTAAATTAAAAATCAAAGCTTTCATTGTTGGTGTTGAACAAGTCTTTGACTATTACTTAATTTTTGGCTTTTTTTGGCCACTTCTTTAACTTATGTTTTCTGTTTCTTAATCTTTCAGTTTTTGTTTGAATAAATTATTTTTTTCATAAGAAAGTATCATGGAAATTGTTAATAGTTTGTCACCACTATATTGTGTTTTAAGAACTAACTAGTGAATGAAAGAAATCATACCAGTTTTCTATTGTTTATTCGTAAGTTTGCATGGTATTAGAGATATCCATGCTCATTTGAGCTTGATCCCTTTTTTTTACTCCCATTACCTCTCAACTATATATAAAATTAACTCGTAGTGTCAATTTCTCGATGTGAAAAGTATAGTTTTAAATGCTCATGCACGGCCATATTCTCTTTTCCCATCTTAACGGTTCTAAACTAACCCCTTTGCACGCTATAGATGACTGCAAACAAATCAATCATAACAATACCATTTAGTTTCACCAAGATCTGCTCATACAAAATACTTGAATGGCATTTGTGGATCCAACAATAGCATCCATGGTTGTCACTGTCGACTTTGGCCACTGAGCTTGGGAATCTCTCCACTTAGCTTTGGATTTGGTGCCTAAGTGTAATATTCATTTGTAAACTTGTAATTTTTTTTGAATAGATTGATTAATAAAATAATTCATGGATTACATTAATATACTTTGTATAATGTCCTCATGTGGTTTTTTGCATGCAAAGCAAAATAGAAGCAAATATTGGCTCTCTGTTTGTCTAATGTTTAAACTAATACTATGCAGTATTACGTGGTTGAATCTTAATACGGAAAGATAACTTATATTAGTATATGAACTTAAAAATGTCCTTATTCTAATCAGAAATGAGAAAACCAATTGAAAGATTAATATGTCATCTATCAAGTCAAATTGGGGAGATGTCTAGTCTTGGGCATCGGAGCAGATGATTCCTAGAATATGGAGACATAAATGTGACTGATTGGACTGACAGTACATTGGATTGGACCCAAGAAGAATAGATCCTAAATCCATTTATGGATTTATTCACTTGTGACATTCAAAGTGTGACATACCTTAATCTTGAGTGGGTGATGGGCTATGTATGCATGAGTTGTATACTTTGATGTAAGTAAAAACTTGAGTTCAAATAGATAAAGAGCCAAAAGCTAGTGTGTTGGGTATACGACTTCTATAGTATGTAACATCATTCACAATAGTGGAGTTCATAGCCCACAACACAGGTAAATATATCCTCTCATTGTCATTAAATGATAGATAAAAAGTAAACGCGACCACGAGTCGTTCATCTGTTGATGAATGACTTGATTACTATTTGATAAAATAGAAAAAGTCAACCATGAGATAAAATAGAATCCTAATGGGGGAACAAATTTATCCTAAAAAGATTAAAGATATCCTATGAGGTAACACACTTATGATAGGGTCATTGGACGAGTACTGATCAAGTTGCTTTCGTAATGGTATGTCTTTGTGACTAAATGAGTTTATAACTAATAGGCGAAAATGTGGAACGTAATTATAAACCATTTGAGCCTTAATCACTTATGTCCAATCTATCTTTCTGCTAACTTGTTGAAACCAAAAATGAATTGCATGTTTAATCAAATTAAGAGAAATGGATAAAAATGATAAAGTTAGAGAAATGGGAAACATTCAGAAATGAATATGATTTTCTCACTAAATGGAAATGACCTGGAAAATTAATTTATGGTTTTTTGAATTATTAATTAATTAATTAAATAATTGAAGTTTGAAAATGTAATTAAATTAATTGGTCAAAGTGAATCTATTAAATGTAGAACTATTAAAATATATTTTCTCATAGATTTTTTTACGGAAAAGTTGTCATGATTTTAATAGAATTAGAATTGATTTGAGAAAATTATTTAATCGGGATATTAATTAATTAATTAAAATTAATTTATGATGTTTATTTTGGAAAATAGAAAAACATGTATTGGGTTGGATTGAATTATAAAGTGTTGAGTTAAAAGTTCAGGAAGTACTTATAATTGGACACAATAAAAGGAGAGGCCTAAAAGCCCCTCATGTTAATACATAGGACGGCAAACCCAATATATTTAACTAGGTTTGCCGCCCCTCTCTCTCCTAGTTGAACTAGGATTTTGTTTTTCTATTGAAATAGACTTCTACTAATTCAACAATGGTTCACTTTTTCTCCCTATACATATATGGCACCGACAGGGCTAAATACACAACTTTAAGATATTGTTATTTTGCTTGGAAATAGTGAGAATTTATTTTCTAAGTATAAATTTTATTTTTTGAAATAACAATTCTATCGGTTTCTAATGAATGGAGATTTGTTTTCCTACTGAAAGTAAAGTAAATAATTTATGGTTCTGTGTTTGATTCAAATTCATTCAAGCCCACACTCGAAGCAGTTCGTGGTACTAGAATAGTAGAGAAGGTCATTCGATTGAAAGTCGGGAACGACAAGAATCTATCTAGCCAAAAACACTGGTGTGATTTCGGGTAAAGTTTATTGTTATAAATATCACAAATTAGCTTGGTTTTCAAAAATTTTAATTTTACGCTATGCAAGAAAACCATTTTCAAACTGAATTTTTTTCCAACATTAGCCTATACTAATAAGTCACAAAGTAGAGCTTTCAACCTTCTAAACTAGCTAGCTTACTTCATAAAGGAAACATTTCCCATGATTGTCTATCTAGATCGTATTCATTTTTTTGTCGACAAACTTGCCAAAGCTGGAACCCAAATCCCCAATAAAGAACTAATAGTTCACATTCTTTGTTGATGTGAGTTTCAGGGCCCAATCTTAAGCCCATGGATGTGATGGGCATTCTTCAACTCAAGATATAATAACAAAGCAAAAAAACAAAGTAGCTCAAAAAAAGATTGAACGGGACTATCCAAGAATTTGTTACAAAGGCCGTAGAAGCTTATACAAGGAGAAAAGACAATCGAGATTCACTTTTTTGTTTTCAAGAAAATCAAGAAACTGAATTTTGCTCCAATTTTCTTATTTCAGGTGATTTCAAGAATCAAGAAAATAAATATTTCAAATCTTAGAATTTTTGGTCCAAAAAATTGAATCTTGAAATCGGTGCATGATGGGATACATGTACGAGCTTAAACGAGCCAATTTTGGGAGTGAATGGTTCACAATTCCAAGTTCTCAAAAATTGGCCTATTGGGATGTCCACAATCCCATCATGAAGTTTGGAGAAGGACTTAATTGAATATCATGTCAAATTGTCAAAGTGCCCAATTTGTAAACATTTTAATATTTTTGTTTAATTTTATTTAATAAGTGGATCAACATGTAAAAAAATCAACCCAAGGAGCCCATTTAGACCATTGGACAAATTTTCGTTCATATTTACACACTTAGTCATTTTTTCATGTTTTAATTAAATAGTTAGTTAGTTAGTTAGCTGGTGAGTTGTCATGCTTATCACATTCCTTAATTAGGAGATTAGTTAGGGATTGGGAGGCTATAAATAAGGTGTCCCACCCTCTATTAATTCATTCAACAACTTTTCTCTTTTGTGTTAATAAAATTCTTTTCGAGTTTTTCTCTACAAAAATTTTTCTTGAGTTTTCTATTAGAAGAGTTTTAACAATCTTTTCAAATTGTGACATCTTCAAGTTTTTTCTTACCAAGTATTTTTCCTTGGAGGGAAAATTAGAGATATTTGAAGGGAGTTATGGATTTATCTTATTTCCAAGACTTCTTAGGATTTTCCACACGCCATCTCCATCTTTTCCATCTCTTTTCTTTCATTTCTTTGTTTTTTCTATTATGTCTTGTTTAATTGTTTGTAATCTTTGATTTATTGGATTTCAGGTTATCATTCATCAAGAAAAGACGTTCTCCCACCTTAATTGTTTCTAATCTTTTCTTTTCTTGTTGTTTTGAATCTTTTTGTTACAAAACAATTTTTATTTTGCTTAATTATTCATTCTAATGCGATTTTGTTTTCTTATTTTCAAATGTGGTTGACAGCTTCTTTGAAGTTCAAAAATTATTTCTTCTCACTCAAGAAACCCTAATTTGATCATTTTTGGAGTCTTTTCTAGACTCCTCTCTCTTTCTTTCAATTTAGGTTTCTTTTCCATTCAATTGTGTTAAAGTACTAATTTGTTTTATTTCTTTTTTTTAGATCTTCATTTGTTAGCTTTCTCATTCATCAAGAATGTTCCAAATCATTCCAAACACCTGTTTTTATTGTTCTTGGCTAGCCGAATCTCCTTTTGACATTCTCTTTTGATTTCATTTGGTTTTAATCATTATTCTTTCAAATTTATTCTAACCGATTATTTTCCCTTAATTGGTAGCTTGGAATTGTTCCAAATTCATCAAGAACAAGTCTTCTCTTTCAAACCAACTTGGGTAAGAACCCTAATTTCTCAATTTAGTTTACTTGTTATTTATTAATTATTCAATCTATTTGCTTATTTCTCTTTTATCCAATTAGATCTAACTTGGATTGTTGCGTTTCAGGTTGAATCAAAATCTAAGTTTCCTCATTCTTCTAAAGCCCTAGGCTAAATATGCACTTGGACAAACTTGTGATCTTGTTCCGCATGTTTTCTTATCATTTGTGGTTTAGGAAATGAGTATCACGAAACATTGGTCACAATTTGCATGCATTACACTTTTATCTCATACTAAGACCTTTATGAAAATTTGCTTGATCATGAAGTATTCCTTCAGCATGAAGAATCAAGAGACATCCATGCCCAGTCACTACAATAGTTGCCATACATAATTGACCAAACTACAACAATTGAAATAGTTGTTACCCCCTTAATACCAACATTAATCAACTATGACTCCAGAATAATCATTTGACAAATTGGCAAGACACCAATTCACAAAGTTTCTTAGATATTGTTCACTATCAACTTCACAAATGTTTGGCCACATTGTTGATGCATTTCACTCACTATGTCATAATCATTTAATGGCTCAAGACAATTATGCATCTAATTGAAAATCTAATGCCAACCCTTTGGATGCTAGACTCCGACTCCACTCATCACATCACTGCAAAACCATATGGCTTCACTAAATATCTTGGAAATATGATATTTCTATAAGCAAAGATAAACAAATTAATAAGACTCATTTAGGGACAACTACACTCTTTGCATCAAACAATACTTTTAAGCTTTCTCATATTCCTTGTGCACTTTCTATTAAACACAATTTTATATCTATTTCACACTTTTGTAAAGATAATCTAACCTTAGTAGAATTTTTTTTCCTCATCATTTTTTTTGTGAAGCATTTGAAAACAAGGACTTTGTTGGTACAAAACCAGAGTAAAGATGGCCTCTACAAGTGGCCTAACTTTCCATGAGCTATATCTCCACAAATTCTTCCAGTCATTACAAGCATCCCAGCTACTATGAGGCACTATCGCCTCGGGCATCCCAGTGTCAATATTTTAAATAAATTCTCATTTGGTCATTCTTGCTCAACCAATAAAGCTCATTAGCAACCTTTTAAATAATTTACTTTGTCTAGCATTAAACTACCTCAAACCATTTTTAGAAATTTATGGGGATCGTCTCTAGTCTCATCCCTCAACAAAAAAAAAATGTTATTGTATTTTTGTTGACCAATATTCAATAAAGCAATGTTTAGTTCTTAAACTTGGCAATTTTTCCTAATTTGGCTTAAACTTGGATTATGTTCAGGAGTGATGATGTGGTACGCTAAAACTATATCATATCATTACTTGAATTTTTTTTAAAATTTATATAAAATCTAAAAATACAAAAGAAATATTAAAAATTATAAATAAATTCTAACATTTTTATAATTAAAAATTTTTAGGTGATGACATTGTCATACCTTAATAAAATCCAAGTTTAGTGACTAAATTGGAAAAAAAAAAAAAGAAGCCAAATTCTAGGACTAATGTGGACCAAAAAAGGTTCAATGACCTAGGTGAGAAAAGTTGCCATGTTTAGGGACTAAATGTTACTTTATCCCATTTTCAAAACATATTTTGCTAGATACTCCAAAGACCAAAAGTGATGAAACTTTTAATGTAAAACCATTTTAATACAAAAATAAAATTTGATAGTGAAGGAGATTAAAAAGCCTTAATTTGTGCCAACCCTTGATTCATATCTTTCCTCTCAAGGCATTGAGCGCCTCATAACATCTCCTTATACACCTCAAAGAGTAGATTTTGCTAAACGTCAACATCAACATGTAATGGAAACAATTAGAACTCTTTTGCATGAACTATGTCTCTCTCTCATCAAACTTATGGTCTTTTGCTTTTCAACATGCAAGTTACCTCGCTAATCATCTTTCAACTTACTTATAAAATATAAGTCCTCGTAATAAATTTTTTTAATAAAAGCCCTGATTACAAGTCATTAGAAGTTCTCAATTTTTTTGCTATCATTGGCTTAAGCCATATGTCGATAATAAACTAGATTCTAAATTTAAGCCATGTGTCTATGTAGGTTTCTTTAAAGTATATTTGTCTAGATATGTACAGTTTTTTGAAACAATCTTCCCTTTTCAAAATGTATTTGCCTATATTAAACAATGTTGGATCTAATGTCCTAAGCATAGTATATTTATTTGTAAACTTGTAATTTTTCAAACAGATTGGTTAATAAAATGATCTATGGGTTACATTAACATTTTTTGTATTATATCCTCATGTCATTTTTGCATGCAAAACAAAATAGAAGCAAATATTATCTCATTGCTTGTCTAATGTTTAAACTAATATTAAGCAATATTATGTAGTCAGATCGTAATACAGAAAGCAACTTATATTAGTAGATGAATCTAAACATGTCCTTAGTCTAATAAAAAATGAGCAAACCGAATGAAAGACTAATATGGCATCTGTCAAGTCCAATTAAGGAGATGCATTATCTTGGGCATTGGAGCAGATGACTCCTAGAAGACAGAGACATAGATGTGAATAACTAGACTGACAATACATTGCATTGGACCTAAGAAGGATAGATCCCAAATCCGTTTATGGATTTGTTCACTTGTGACACTCATGTGTGAAATACCTTAATCCTAATTGGATGATGGACTCTGTATGCGTAACTCATATACTTTGATGTAAGTAAAAGTCTGAGTTCAAATAGATAAGGAATCGAATGTTGTGCGTTAGGTATACAGATTATGCAATATGTAGCATCATTCACAATAGTGGAATTCATGGTCGAAAACATGGGTAAATGATATTCTCTCATTGGCATTACATGATATATGAAAAGTAAATGTGGCCACGGGTCATTTGTCACTGTGATGAATTACTTAATTACTATTTGATAGTGATTGACTTTTTATGAATGAAGACATAATAGTTATCATGAGATAAAATAAGATCATATTGGGAGAGCAAATTTATCCTAAAGAGATTAAGGATATTTTATAAGGGCAACACACTTATGACAAGGTCATTGGACAAGTACTGATCAAGTTGCTTTCGTAATGATATGTCATTAGGGAGAGCTCAATCATGATACTATAGTGGAATGACTTCGTGACTAAATGAGTTTATAATTAGTAGGTGAAAAGTTGGAACTTAATTATAAATCATTTGAACCCTAATCAAATATGTCCAATTGGTCCGTCCGCTAACTCATTGAAACCAGAAATGAATTGCATGTTGAATCAAATGAACATAAAGAGATAGAAATGATAAAGTTAAAGAAATGAGAAACATTTGCAAATGAATGTCATTTACTTACTAAGTATGAAAATGACCTGGGAATTAATTTATGACTTTTCGAATAATTAATTAATTAACTAGAGCTCAAAAATAGAATTAAACTAATTGGTCATTATGAACCCGTTGAATGTAGAAAAATTAAATATATTTTCTCATAGATTCTTTTATGGTAAAGTTGACATGATTCTAATGGAATCGGAATCAAAATCAAGTTTAGAAAATTATTTAATTGGGAAATTAATTAATTAATTAAAATTAATTTATGATGTTTTTTTAGAAAATTGAAAAACATGTATTGGGTTGAATTGAATTATAAAGTATTGAGTTAAGAGTCTAGGAAACACTCATAATTGAACTTGATAAGGGATAGGCCCAAAAGCCCCTCATGTTGGATACATGGGACATCAAACCCTGGAATATTTAACTAGGGTTGCCTCCCCTCTCTTTCTTAGTTCATATAGGAAGTTGTTTTTCTATTAAATATATTTCTACTATTTCAATAAGGCTTTCACTTCTTCTCACTATAAATAGATGGTATAGGTAGGACTAAATATATAGTAAGTTTTACACAACTTTGAGATATTATTATTCTACTTGAAAATAGTGAAAATTTATTTCTGAGTATAAATTCTATTTTTAGGAATAATAATGCTACTGATTTCTATTAAATAGAGATTTTTTCTTTCCTACTAAAAGTAAAGTAAATAATTTATGGTTCTGTATTTGACTCGAATTTGTTCAAGTCCACACTCGAAGTAGTTCATGGTATGAGAATAGTGGATAAGGTTGCTCGGTTGAAAACTGGAAACCATAAGGACTCGTTTAGCTTAAAACACATGTATGATTTTAAGAAAAGTTTATTACTATAAATATCACGGACTGGCTTGGTTTTCAAAATTTTAATTTTTCGCCATGCAAAAAAACATTTTCAAATTGGATTTTTTCCAACAAACAAAACTTTAAAATTTTAACATGGTATATACCCATGTCTAATTCTTCTTCAAATACATAAACTACTAATTCAAAACCAACCCTAGAACACCTTTGTCTATTTTAGTTTAAATATTTCAAGTCCTATCTCCACAAAGTTAGCAACAAACACCCTCTCCTCTTCACAAGCCACTCAATGAAACCATCCTCACCTAAGCAACACTCCAACAAACCATCCTCTTCACCCACTACTTTCTCCCTTGACAATCATGCCACTCAGAAACAAAATTTTTCACCCTTCACAATCCAACCCATCCATCTTTTACAAAATTAAGAACTCGATTGATTCCCTATTGTTTACTCTCACCAAATGCCATTAAAGAATCAATCTACCAAAAATTTTCCTACTAATAACTATCAAAACCCAAATCTTCTGACTTTAGCATTACCCTTAACCAACATCTATCTAACCATACACTGACTATACTAAAACCATTACAACCAACTTTAACAGCCCCATTGAATCAAATTTACCTACCAATCCATCAAATCAAATGATAATTCATTACAAAAATAACAACACAAATTTTTTGATCTCATGGTTTTTCTTCATCCAAACAACACTCCTCAAACTTTTGCTCAAGCCAACGAACACTCTGAATGGTGAAATGCAAAGAAAGCTAAGTTTGATGCACAAAAACATAACCAAAATTGGAATTGGTTATAATGACCTTATGAAGAACATTGTGTAATGTAAATGACTATTTAGAATAAAAAGAAAAATAAATGGACCCATTGATCGATAGGCCCACCTTGTTGCAAAAGGTTTCACTTAGTGCCTGGAGTGGCTTGTCATGCAACGTTCAACCTAGTAGTTAAACCGATGACAGTGTGGCTAATTCTCTCTATTGCAGTTCAACACAATCGAAACTTACATCGACTTGACATCAATAATCCCTTCTTGCAAGGCAACTTAGAAGTAAAGTTATATATATATATATATACATATACATCTCAACCCCAAGTTTTGCGGAATTTAAATTTCAAAATCATATTTCCAAGTTACACAAAAATGTATTTATGGACTGAAACATGCACCATTGGCTTGGTACAAATAACTCACTAACTATCTATAGTCATTTAGTTTTGTGAAATTAGGATATGACCAATCTCTACTAAAAATTCATTTGTCCTCAAGCAATGGTCTACCTACTTGTTCATCATTACAAATAATAAGTCAATTCTTGTAAATATTGTTATGTCTTCACTTGCTACACGATTTTCGATTAAAGATCTTAGTTCATTGACCTTCTTTCTTCTGTTGAGGTTTTATGATGGCCTAATAAACTTTATATATGTTATGTCCGAAAATACCAAGGGGGTGAAATGGTATTTTAAAATCTCTACAAATTTTTCTAAATGATAAGAAAATGAAAGAAAAACTTAGACACTTCAATTTATAGTGGTTTGGATCCAATTGTCTACCTCCACTACCTTAGCTTTCCACCACTGAGGGTTTCCCAATTCACTATTAGAATTAATACATTTCAAAGAGAAGGTATAACATTTACAACACTATCTTTTTCTTAAGGCTTAAATAGAATATTTTCTCCTATCTTTTATGGCTGAACTAGAACCCTTCTTAGTTTTTATTGCTCAAATAAAACCCTCTCAATTTACAATTGTGATATGAAAGAGAGTAAACAAAGAGACTTCTACAAGTTATGTGTTTACAAAAGTTAAGCACTCAAAGAAATGAAATAAGAGTTATAAAAGATCTAACAATAAGCTCCTAGAGAATATTTACAATAAAAATGAAAGGATAAAGATTTGAATACTTTTTTTATTTATTTCGTTGCTTAGATATCTCTTTCTTTAGTCTTGAGGTGTTCTTGAAGTGTATTTATATCAAGGAATAAGTTTTTGGACGTTTATGGTTGTTAAAAGAATTAATTTCAGGTTTAAAAAATGTCCCTACAACGTATGTCTTGAAACCTAGTAAAGATGTCTCAAGACATGGTTGAAAAATAGCTATTGGCAGGCTATGCTTTGAGACAAACTGGCTTATTTCTCGAGACATACTAGCTAATGTCTCTAGACATGTAGCTCTTGAAGCGGAATTTTGCTTCGAAGTTTTCATGTCTCAAGACATAGTCGTATGTCTTGAGACTTGCATGCCAAAGTCCCTTAAAAATATTTTTAAACACCTTAGAACACATTGGTATTAGTCCAAAAACATTTAGATAAATTAAAGCACATTTAAAACATGTTTTTAAGTATTATTGTAAGTATTTGAAAATACTTTGAAAATGTTTGATAAACTTTTCATATCACCAAATGACTTAGGAAATATAATCTATATAAATTATCTTAAATGTTGTTATATCAAAAATCTAGAATATCAAAACTAACCATATCAATTATCTGCTTGCTGAAGAAAACATGAAAAATTGCAATTTCGCCAAGAATACCATGAGCAACACCTAGAGTTTTTGCATTACTGATGGTGCACCACCAACCCATGCAGCCTGTATTCATCATGTAATTCAGCTGTCAACAAGCTTTCAAAGTACAAGCATGCACCCTTTGAGTTACATTGGAAGGCAGCTAAAAGGGCACGCAAATGCCTTCATGATACCTCTCATTATGCCATTCGTATCATCCGTAGCAATGACTTCAGTCTGTATAAGATATTGACGACCATAGCTCAACTTTCGACTACATTATATTCTTTGGCCTTAACCCAATTGCTTGATCAACTAAAAAGCAACATATTGTTGCTCACCCTTCAACCGAAGGAAAGTATTGTTCGGTTGCAAATGTTGTGACAGAAACTACTTGGGTTATAAACTTGTTGCTAGAACTTCACATTCGTTAAAGAAATCTCCAGCAGTCTATTGTGATAATGTTGGAGTTACTTATGTGAAAATCATTCACAGTCGCATGAAACATATTGCTGTGGACTTTCCCTTTGTTCGCAATTAATGATATATATGTTCATTTTGCGGATCAATTGGCAAATACGTTCACCAAGCCCCCGGAGAAAACAACATTTGATCGCCATTTGTTCTAGCTAGACGTTGTTGCACATCGCTTACCTTGAGGGGAGCGTTGAACAAGTTTTTGGTTGTTGGCTTTCTTTGACCAAACGAAATCCTTCATTTTTGTTAAGAATTGAGAGATAAATGAATGAAGTGATTACCTGTTCATAAATTTACACATATGACAAAGTGGAATTAATTCAAATTCCAACATATTAGCACATGTTAATCTCATCAGCCTCAACTTCTCTTTCCTAAATTCATTTTTGTCTGGTAGTAAAAAAATCTTATATCAATTATTAACATAAAAAAAAGATGAGTACAAAAATATTTCTTCCAATGTCTCGGTATCACCGTCAAGGATCAATAATGCAATCCAAGATCTAGCAACCAGTCGTTTTCACATTTAAATGCATTTAAGAGAGCAACGAATGTGAGGCTAATGTCCTTTCGTTGGGTCAATTCATCAATCATTTGGTGCACTTATCAATCATAATACTTATTGCCAATATATACAGATTCAGAGGACATTGTCATTTTTTCCCATCTGCCCATATTAGAAACTAAGCAATAAAATGCATGGCTTTCAGTAACATGATAAAAACCAAACATTAAGTTTGTTCTTTGAAAATATTTTCTCAATAATAAAATTGTTGAAATCATTTTTATTTTAAAAAATGGGATTAACTTTTAAAAACAAAAATAGAGTCGCCACCAATTTTTTTTGAGATGCGATCGAGTCACCTTAAAATTGATCATTTTAATAAAAAAACATTTTAATTTATTAAAATAATAATTTTGGTCTATGCAATTCGAGAAAACGGGTTCAGGAGTCGGTTACGCACGAGAAAGGATTAGCATCCTCGTAACCCCCAAAATTGGTACCTAATTGATTAATTAATGTCTTAATGTTAAAAATTTGAGAAGATTTTAAGATACGATCGTTTTTATTTAAAAAAAATGTTTAAATAAATTGAAATGGATGTTAAGACGCTCTTGTTCCGAAGTAATAAAATATTACATCCAGTACGTTAGGATGCGACATTTTAAATGCTCGAAACTAAGCTTGTCTTTTATTTTCAAAATTCATGCATTTAAATTTTAAAAGGATATTTGATTATTTGGGTTAAAAGAGAAAAATTGAAACTCAGTAAGTTAGGGCACGATCTCTCGAGTTTCCCAAACACGGAATATTGCCTTTGTTTTTAAAAGTTTTCTTTTTGAATTTGGGGAAAAATTAATGCAATATTAAAACAATGTATAAATAAAAACTTTGATAAAAAAAACGATAAAATTAAAATACAAATAAACAATTTATAAAACACATAATGGCAATTATTTAAATAATAACATCAATAATCAAAGACCAATGAATTTAAAACGAGTACAAAGGGAAAAAATTTTAAAAGGCAAAATAAAATGTAAACAAATTTATAAATAATGAATTTGAATATGAATAATAAGGGAAAAAGAAATTTGAAATCAACAATATACAAGGCAATCAATAAATTATATATATAAAAAATAAAGGTAGGTAATATATGTATAAGTTTGGAATAAATAATATATATAAAATGAAAATATGTAATATATAAAGTAATAATATATAAATGAGTTTAAAAATAAATATTGTATAATAAGGAACTTAGAAGAAGTAATACACAAAACATCTTAAAAATAAATGGTATTAAAATAGATGGTATAAAAAAAATTGCAATTGATAATATATGGAAAAAAATTTAAAGCATATAATCAAACAATTTAAAATGGATGATTTATAGCACAAGTTTTCTTTAAAAAAATAAACAACATGTGTGACATAATATTAAAAACAAATAAAGTATATAATTAATGGAAGAAAATAAAAGAATGATAAGAATGGTTAAATGAATGAACAATATGTAAATAAGAAAGTTGATGGATAAATAAACGAATAGAAATAAAAAGAATAATTAATAATTAAACAATTAAATCGATAACTAAAAAAAATTAAAAAAAGGCCTAAGCCAACCTAACTCCCACAATATGAGGATTTAACGAAGTTCCTCCACCAAAATCCAACTCAAACAAAAGCAACTAAAAAAACGAAGATGAACGAAAAATAAAATAAGAACAAGCCACAGAAAATAAGAACACAAGAGAGAGAGAAATTTGAGTGAATGCTCTCAAGAATTCTTATTGCTCCCCAAAACTCAAGTGATTTATAATGAAGGGAGAGGCCTCTATTTATAGTTGAGCCTCCCCAAATCCAATGGTACAAATCAATTACATCAACGGTTAAGATTAAAGGGTATCTACAAATTAAATCTCTAAGATTACAAAATCATATCTTCTAAGATTGCATATCATATATTCTAATATTGCATATCATATCTAAGATTGCATATCCTTAAAGATTATGTTTCCATATGCGTCAAGCTTGTAGATGGACCTTCAATCTTCTCAAGTAATGGGCCATTTAGATCGGGACAAATGATATATTTGTAATTTTGGACTGGACTTGGACTTTGTTTTATTATTTTGGGTTTATTATTTTTTGTATGGACCCGGGCTAAATTGGCCTATTACAGCTGCCCTTCTTTGCTCATTGTCGTGTAACGAGAATGGAGCAAAGACTATAAAAGGGCCAATTTTGCTTGGTCTTGCCTAATCTTGACTTCTTGGCACTTCTTTTCTTCAAGTAGCTTCATTCCAGTCCACTGCATCTTCAAAGGCATAGGAATTGTCGCTCTGATCCGTTCCACTGCAATTTCAAGAAGATACAGTTTGTGTTTATTTTCTTGCTCCTCTGTAACTTCAAGGAGATAAAGATTGTATCTCGTAGCTACAATCTATTCCACTACGACTCTAGGGAAATAAGATTAGCTATATTCAGTCTACTCCACTGCAACTTCAGGGAGATAAGGCTGGTGGCTTCAATCTGCTTCACTGCAACTTTAGGAAGATAAGATCTGCCATAATTTGTAGCTTTAATTTGTTCCACTGCAACTCCAAGGAAATAAGATTTACTTTCTTCAGTCTGCTCCACTGCAACTTCAGTGAGATAAGAACTGGTAATTTCACCCTGCTCCACTACAACTTCAGGGAGATAAGGCTTGCTTTCTTCAGTCTGCTCTACTGCAACTTCAGGGAGATAAGACTTGCTTTCTTCGATCTGCTCCACTACCGCTTAGGGAGATAAGATCTATAATCTTCAGCCTACTCCAATGCTGCTCAAGGAGATGAGGCTAGTGGCTTAAATCTGCTTCCCTACTTCCTCAGGAAGATAAGATTTACCGTCTTCGATCTACTCCACTATTGCTTAGGGAGATAATATCTACAATCTTCAGCCTACTCCACTACTGCTCAGGGAGATAAGGCTAGTGGCTAAAATTTGCTTCCTTACTTCCTCAGGAAGATAAGATTTACCATCTTCGATCTGCTCCACTACTGCTTAGAGAGGTAAGATCTACAATCTTCAACCTACTCCATTACTGCTCAAGGAGATAAGGCTAGTGGCTTAAATCTACTTCCTTACATCCTTGGGAAGATAAGATTTGACGTCTTCGATCTGCTCCACTACTGCTTAGGGAGATAAGATCTGTGAATTCAACGATGTTGCTATACCATCCTCTAGGGGATATGTCCTGTAGAATCGATTTTATGGGCCTAGGCTTATGCCTAATGATTAGGATGATATGATTAGAATGAATTAAATGCTCCTAACTATATGTGTTATGAATGATATATGAATGCAGAAATGTCATGAGAATGATCCCTTTTTAATGCTTAGGGTGTCATCGCTCGTTGTTCATCTAAGTTCTATTACTGACGTATTACATTGCCATATTGTTTGGCTGGTATTTTCGACAGAAAACCCGAAGAAACAATCACATTCTGCTCAACAAGTTTGCCCCATTGTAACCTCAAAGTCCATTCCACTGTACCTTTGAGACATAACATTTATACCATCTTCAAACTCTCCCCTGCAACTCAAGGGTATAGGATTTGAATCTTTTCCAATCCTTTCCCATTGCAATTCAAAGGTATATGATTTGAATCTTCTTCCATCAATTTGGTCTGTTACAGATGTGTATGCATGATATCATGAATGCAGAATATCATATTTTCGAAAATGATCCCCTTTAATGCTTGGGTCGTTATTCGTCGAGGTTGTATCGCCGATGTAATGTCTTGTCTTTTCTGTTCAATCTTTGACAGAAAATTTGAAGAGGTAGTCATAATTTAGACTTATCTTTCTCAAATATTTCTAACACTTAAGCATGGTGAGTTTTAAACAATAGTCCTATTTTAGGTTCTTATATTATTTAGAAGCTTCCAGAGTAATATGCGAAACTCTTTTTATAAAAGTATTATTAGTCCATTAATCGTTATTTCAATGCAAAATGCTCGAAAAAGATCATAACAATGGACAAGAATGGAATTGATTTGGAGCATAGCTCGAAGTGAATAAATTATCAAAAATAGGAAAGATAAAAAGGAAATTAATTGGAAATGTATCTTGAAAAGAAAAAAAAAATTCAAAGATGGCAAATTCAATATGAGTAGGACAAAGATTAGGTGCCCTAGATATCGCAACTTGAGCTTCTTTGTACCAACTTCTTGAGGACCATTTTGAGCTCAATATGTGTTTAGAGGATCCGGAATACTTTGTTGATGCCCGAAGACGTAGCATACTTCTTCATTGTTAATTTAGGCATAGCAAGACTACCATATGCCCCATTTTTATCAAAATTTGAGCCGTCCTTTTCGGGTTTTCAACTTAAAACCCTTTTGGTCTCAAGGTGCCCTTTACGGGTTTTTGCCTTGGCCTCTTCTTTTCTTTCTTTTTTTTTGAAGGTCTCAAAGAGCCCTTTGCGGGTTTTCACCTTGGCCTCTCCTCTTTTGGTAAAATACTTCTTGACTAAATTTGAATTCACTGGATTGGGCAGGTCTTTGCAATCCATTTCGGTCAATATCAATGCTCCTCCAGAACATGCCTTCTTTACTAGATAAGGTCCTTCCCAGTTTGGCATCCACTTTTCTCTAAAGTCCTTTTGTATAGAAATGATCTTCTTCAATACCAGGTCCCTTTTCCGTTATAAGTCTTTATCATCCATTTTTGGTACATTTAACTATGATGAATACTTTCAAACCCTTTTCTTCAGCCAGGTTCACTAGAGATGTAACATCCCGAAATAGGGCCTAAATGGAACAGTGGTTTTGTGACCACAAATCTGAGATAGAAATAATTATTTTATAATTATTTTGATTTTTATGATATGATTTCATGATGGTGTGAAGATTTCGTGAAGAAATTCTATGCATAAAATGCTTAATTTGAAATTAGGGACTAAATTGAATAAGTTGCAAAACTTGCATTCTAGAAGCTTTTAGTATGAAATTGCTTTGGAATATTAATTAGGAGGTCTTAAATAGAATTTGACCAATTTCTAAAATTTTGGACAAAAATAGGCTTGTACATGAAAAATTTTCAAAGAAAGGCATGAAGGGTATTTTAGTCATTTGGTAATTAAAAGATTAAAAAAGGGAAAAAGATGGCAAAATATGTCCATCTTATTCATTAGCACGAAATTTCAAGGGTTCTCCATAGCTAGGGTTTTTTTCAAGCTTCCAAGCTCCATAGTAAGTGATTCCAAGCCCCGTTTTTAATGTTCTTTACGTTTTTGGAATCTCGGTAGCTCGATAAAGCTTATGCTAGCTATAATTTAAGCTAGGGTTCATATTTGGAAAAATACCCATAGGTGAAAAGTTTTTATTTTGATGTTTTATGATAGAATATGATGTTTTAAATTATGCTAGACAACTTGTGCTACTCGGTTTTAGGTAAAAACGAGTAAAAGGGCTTAATCGGTAAAAATACCTATTATTCATAAGTACATGTTATAGTAGGAATTTGAGGTTGTTGTTGGTAAATGATGATCAGCATGTCTTAAAAACATAAGAATTATTGATAAAGTTTGATTTCCGAGCCTTGGGGCAAAAGTGTAAATATGCAAAAGTTTAGGGGCAAAAATGTAATTTTGCCAAAGTTGGAGTCAGGGATTGTTTTGATAAATATGAGTATTAAATAAGCTAAATTTGCTATTATAGATCAAGAAGAATGAAATTCGAGAGTAGCTCGGGGAAAAGAGAAAGTAAAGGACTAAATTGTTAAGTTTAGTCATATTTTGTATTGAGGTAAGTTTACGGTAAATAAATGCAATATTTCATTATTTTACATTAATGTTGTTGATTTCCAGCATTTATACATTTATTTTACGAAAATATTCAAAGTTGAATCATAGACAAGATGACACAGAAAGAGTATCGAAAGGTCCCGTTGAACTTTAGAAATATAAGGATACAAATGTCATGACATTTGGGGTTGACAGGACAGGACAGGTGTAACACCCCTAGATCCGGTCCCATCGCAGGAGGGTCGAGAGGCATCACCAGACTATTTCCTTGAAAAGCCGTATGATAAAGAAAGAAGATCTTTTACTGAACCTATCACTATAATTGACAAAAGTTGCACAAAAGCTCATCAACCGAACAATAACAAAACCAACTTGTCGCACTCAAAAACAATGCACGAAACGTACTCATCCCTAGTCGTTCATCACTTATACTTCATATATTTCCATGTTAAAAGTATGACATAATTGAATTATTACCATGACTATCATAGTGAAAATCTTAAGAGGGCCATTTTCGCATGGCCTAATTTAGTTACAAAATACAAGAGATGTTTGTTTGAACACCCAAAAGTCAGCCTATACATGCCAATCCTAAATTTAGTTACCAGCACCAAAAGATGAGTGATAGTGTAGATGACTTCAATTCTGGAACTCCCGAGACCGTAGCTTCCGATCAAGATCTACAAAATCGAAAGCAAGAACAACAGAGTAAGCAATTACTTGCCTAGTAAGTACTTAAGTAACTTAGTCAAAATAAGTAAAGGACATGATATTATCAACTCTTGTCTAAAACCTTCTTTGGTCGAATATGAGTATAACATGTTACTATTTACTCGCAAGCATGACTCAAAAGAAAACACAGTGTAATCCAAGAATTATTCATTCATAACTGAGTATTTTGATTTTGCTCTCTGCATAGTCAGCTAGCACATATGTACGTATACCACTCAATATCAGATTACTTAAACATAACAAATGGTATCAAACGATAGTTCATAAATCCTTACTAGACTCAAATAAAACGATCTTAATGATATTCTAATTCATTGAGAGTATAGAAGACATACCTGCCTTCCTTACATTAAGTGGTGCATATGTTACAACCAGGGCAATATTATTTATACGTGGGCTTATACACTTAACCCATATCCGATTTCCACCATGAATGGTTATCGAGGTCAAACTCGAAGCTTATCGTCGGCCTTAAGCCCTTCGAGACTAAGCTCGGCTTTAACTCTGGCCCGTAAGCCCTTCGAGACTAGGCTCGGTTTTTTTAACTCTGGCTCGAAAGCCCTTCGAGACTGGGCTCGGCTTTAACTCTGGCCCGTAAGCCCTTCGAGACTAGGCTCAGCTTTAACTCTGGCCCGTAAGCCCTTCGAGACTAGGCTCGGCTTTATCAACGAAATCTGTACTCGTACATATTAGCATATCTTTCATATTATTATTATTTTATTTTTATTTTTATAACCATCCAGATCCAAACACACAATTTCGGCATAATACCACATCAAGTTCCATACGGTTTGTTTAAATTGCAAGCAAGGGAACACAAAATTTCACAACTAGATACATTAAAATTCAACCTTAGTATTCGGCTTTCAACAATTTCTCACACGTTCATTTCCAAAAATTCACATTCGGACATATCATTTTCCATTAGTTCATAGGTCATACGTATGTACTATAATTTCTCCTTATCCTAAATAAAGGTTCGATTCTCAAGGACTTACCTCGTATCTTTCTGAGTAGTGCACGAGTTGACTATTCTGCTACCTTCGCTTTTCCCTTGTCCGAGAGTGTCCCTCTTCGATCTTGATCTTAATTTTACACAAGTTCGCTTAATTTAGACTTTATTCACTTTACTAGCATATTAACAAAGCATATTCATACTTTACACACTAAGCATATTTGGCCCTCACACATACATTAGATATGTAATTATCTCTAGTTCACAAGCAAAAATTACTAGTCCACATAAACGAATTTCTCTATAAAAACATCATATGAATTTCGTACCTAAAGCATGTCTAACTATATGCGTGCTCATATAATGCATATTTGGTATTATAGTTCACCATCTATACTATAGCTTTAAGAATATGTCTAGCCCCAATTGACATTGTTTGACACTTACCCTATCACGAATGGTCATTCCATTTCCACATATAAGAGTTCATACACCAACCTATGTCTTCCTTAAGACCTATCGGCCTCAGTCACACCAACATAGCTTCTTGACCTCAATCTTCCCAAATAAAAATATCCAACTATTGAAGAAAGCAATTTAAATTACTCACATTGAATTTTAGACCGATTTCCTTAGCTCAATTCGGCACACATAGATTTTATAACACATAAATATTTTCAAATCAAAGCACCAAACATTAAAAATTGAAATAGAAACACGCACATAAATTAGCTCAATCTCGATTTAAACTCCCTATCTAATAATATTATGGAAACCATCTAAATTTAGAATCTTCATGGCCGAATGTCTAATGTACTCCCTAGCTCAAAATTCAATTCGTCAAACGGACCCATGTCGACTAAATTTTCCAATACCAAACAAAACATCCCACATAATCATATAAAACATGCAAATTTTCATTCTTTAGTAGCCGTGTAACTCCCCCAACACTCACATCCACAATTTCCCCAAGTCCTACCTATTTTTATATTCGGCCATTACTAAATTTGTTGGTCAAAATACTCATACTTATAAAAACCTCCATTGAAACTCAAATTAACCAAACTATAGTCTTCCTTATCCGAAATCCCAAAGAGAACATAGCAACTACTTTCACAACCATTTGCTCATATCTTCCACATTACCGAAAACTCAAAATACTCTCTCATTCACAAAAATTTAAACGTGGGCTAGCTAGAAGATGTTCTAACCAATCTAACTTCTAAAAATCATGCAAAACTCATTATAATTCCATGCCTTAATTTGGTTTTGAAGGTGACCGAATATTCAAGCTTCAACCTCCTCCATTTCAATCCTCACTCACGGCAAAAGAAAGAAAGAAAATGGCTTCCTTTTTGATTATTCCTCTTAAAACTTATTTTATGCAATAAAGCCTATTTTCTAATGAAATAAAATAAAAACAATGTATAAAATATAATTAAACATCATCATTACCGTCCACTAGAGTGGAAATGGTAAATTTGACATGCAAAGGCAAATTCTTTGAAAATTCACACTTTTTAGTCCTTTGATTTTTGCTCACTTTAAACCCAAGTTCAACACTTAAGTCCTCCTTAAGCAATTAATCATTTGAAGGTCAAATTTTTACACAATTATTATAACACATACCAAAACTCATATCAACTACACGACTCACATCATCTATTAAAATTTCTGACTCGGTTTAGCAGTCCCGAAACCGCTTCCCGACTATGGTCGAACTAGGGCTGTCACAACTCCCTCCCCCTTAAAAGGATTTTTGTCCCCGAAAATCTTACCCGAAAATAGATTTGGATATCGTTCTCTCATAGTACTCTCGGGCTCCCAAGTTGCTTCCTCGATCCTTTGCTTGAGCCATAACACTTTTACTAACGAAACTCTTTTGTTTCGTAATTCTTTTACCTCTCGAGCTAAAACACAGATAGGTTCTTCCTCATAACTCAAATTAGGTTGAATTTCAATCTCGGACGGATTTAGCACATGCGAAGGATCGGATCTATACCGATGGAGCATCGATACATGAAAAACATTGTGAATCTTTTCAAGCTCAGGAGGTAACAACAATTTATAAGCAACCGGTCCAACCCGTTCTAATATCTCATACGGCCCAATGAATCTTGGGCTCAGCTTGCCTTTACGGCCAAAACGGAGTATCTTTTTCCACGGTGAAACTTTCAAAAACACCTTATCACCCACTTGATACTCGATGTCCTTTCGCTTTAAGTCCGCGTACGATTTCTGATGATCGGATGCCATTCTCAAACTATCGCGAATTATCTCCACTTTCTACCCCGCTTCTCTGACTAAATCAACTCCAATAATCTTATCTTCACTAAGTTCGGTCCAAAATAGAGGCGTACGGCATTTTCGACTGTAAAGAGCTTCATAGGGCGCCATTTGAATACTCGACTGGAAACTGTTATTATAAGCGAATTCAACTAGGGGTAAGTATTTCTCCCACGAGCCGCCAAACTCGAGGATGCAACATCTCAACATGTCCTCGAGTATCTGAATAACCCGTTCAGATTGACCGTCCGTCTGCGGATGAAAAGCAGTGCTGAAATGGAGCTTAGTACCCAGAGCTTCTTGCAGCTTTCCCCAAAATCTAGAAGTAAACCGAGGGTCTCGATCAGAAACAATAGAAGTCGGCACCCCATGTAATCGCACAATCTGAGAAACGTATAGTTCTGCTAACTTATCAAGCGAATAGTCAGTGCGAACCGGAATGAAATGGGCTGATTTCGTTAATCGATCAACAACAACCCAAATGAAGTCCTTTTTGCTCGGCGTCAACGGCAAACTCGACACAAAGTCCATTGTAATGCGATCCCATTTCCACTCGGGTATCAAAATCGGCTGAAGTAATCCCGACGGCACCTGATGTTCCGCTTTTACTTGTTGACATACTAAGCATTTAGATACAAAATCAGAGATATCCCGTTTCATGCCGTGCCACCAATACTGTTGCTTCAAATCATTATACATTTTCGTACTGCCCGAATGAACCGACAGTCGACTACTATGGGCTTCATTCAAAATCATCAAAACTAGCTCAGACTTTTTCGGAACACACAATCGGCCTTTAAATCTCAAACAATCACTTTCGTCAACCCTAAATGCTGGGTCTACATTTGACTCACACTGCACTCGCTTGGCAACCAAGTCGCCGTCGGTTTTCTGAGCCTCACTAATCTGTTGAAGTAGCATAGGTCTTGCTACCAATTCGGCAATCAACACATCATCTCCTGACATCGTCATCTTCACGTTCATAGCTCGTGAGGTAACTAAGGATTTTCGGCTAAGAGCGTCAGCAACCACTTTAGCTTTCCCCGGGTGATAATCAATAACAAGCTCATAATCTTTTAGCAATTCAAGCCACCGTCTTTGTCTCAAGTTCAAATCCTTTTGAGACATCAGATACTTGAGACTTTTGTGATCAGAGAAGATGTGACATTTTTCACCAAACAGATAGTGCCGCCAAATTTTTAAAGCGAAAACAATAGCAGCTAATTCAAGATCATGAGTCGGATAATTCCGCTCGTGAGGCTTTAACTGCCTCGAAGCATAAGCAATAACCCGGCCTTCTTGCATCAAGACACAGCCTAGACCATTCAGTGACGCATCACTATAAACTACAAACTCTTTACCGGTTTCTGGCTGAACCAACACTGGAGCTTCCGTTAAAAGGGTTTTCAGTTGGTCGAAGCTTTTCTGACACTTATCCGACCACTCGAACTTGACCTCTTTTTGCAACAATCTTGTCAGTGGAGTTGCAATCATCGAAAAGCCTTTGACAAAACGTCGGTAATAACAGGTAAGTCCCAAAAAGCTTCGAACTTTGGTAATGTTTTTAGGAGGTTTCCAATCGAGAATAGCTGAGATTTTGTTCGGATCGACTCGAATACCCGAAGCAGATACTATATGGCCCAAGAAGCCAACTTCACGCAACCAAAATTCGTATTTATTGAACTTCGCATACAATTGGTTATCCCGTAAAGTCTGAAGTACCAGCCTCAAATGCTCGGTATGCTCTGACTCATCACGAGAATAGATCAAAATATCATCGATGAACACTACTACAAAACGGTCCAAAAACGGCCTAAACACTCGATTCATCAGGTCCATGAACACGGCAGGGGCATTGGTAAGTCCAAACGGCATCACTAAGAACTCATAGTGACCATATCTCGTTCTAAATGCTGTCTTTGGTACGTCGGATTCTCTGACTCTCAACTGATAATAGCCGGATCGCAAGTCAATCTTCGAAAACACTGAGGCTCCTCTCAACTGATCGAACAAGTCGTCAATTCGGGGCAATGGATACTTATTCTTTACCGTGGCTTTATTCAGCTGTCGATAGTCGATACACATTCTCATAGTCCCATCTTTCTTTTTCACGAACAAAACCGGTGCACCCCAAGGCGAAAAACTAGGTCGCGCGAAACCCCTATCCGTCAACTCTTGCAGTTGAGATTTTAATTCCTTTAACTCTGTAGGTGCCATACGATACGGAGCAATCGAAATCGGTGTCGTACCTGGAATCAGCTCTATACCGAACTCGGCCTCTCTTACCGGCGGCAAACCCGGTAATTCTTCGGGAAAGACATCTGAAAACTCACAGACTACGGGCACCGTTCCAAGTTCTCGATCGGTAACTTTGTTATCTAGCACATAGGCCAAATACGCTTCATAACCCTTCCTCACATATTTCTGAGCTAACATGGTTGAAATTATTACCGGTGGTCCACTTAGATCAAGGGACTCAATTCGGATTATTTCATTATTCGAACATCGCAAATCGATAGTTTTCTGCTTACAATTTACTATCGCGTCATGAACGGTCAACCAGTCCATTCCGAGAATAATGTCAAATTCGTTGAACGGAAGAAGCATCAAGTCAGCCGGAAAACAAAAATCTCGCACCATTAACGGACATTTATTGCATACTTTATCAACCAGAACACAACGGCCCAAAGGGTTCGACACTCGAATTACAAATTCAGTAGACTCAACAGGAAGAGTCTTACTGGAGGCTAAAGTTTCACACACATATGAATGGGTCGAACCAGGATCAATCAAGGCAATAACATCAGTATTAAAGAAGGTGAAAGTACCAGTAATAACATCCGGAGAAGAAGCTTCCTCACGGGCACGGATGGCGTACGCTCTGGCAAGTGCACGAGCCTCGGATCTAACCGCAGTGTCTCTAGTCCCTCTCTGACTGCCGCTAATATTTCCACCTCGCCGCAGTGGTCTACCCCGTGAAACTGCGCCACTAGGTCTCTGAGTCGAATTAGGAGTGCGTTCATCATTTCTCGGACAATCTTTAATAAAATGGTCGGCAGAACCACATCGAAAACAGGAGCGGTCACGATACCTACAACTCCCCGGATGCCATTTACCACAATAGTTGCAATCCAGTCTAACCCGACGTTCATTTCCGACACTGGCAATAGAAGTGGCCCGCGAACTCGCAGGAGGTCGAGTACGTTCAGATCTAGAAAAATTCGATGTATTTTTAGATCGACCCATGTCATCTCTAGTCTTCTTGGACGCTTGTTGAACAGATTTCCCCGCGGACCTCTTACGAAACTCCCTATCTCCACCTTCGGCTTTTCTTTTCTCATTACTGAGTTCTTCAGCTTTACAAGCCCGCTCGACTAGCACGACAAACTCCTTAATCTCCAGAATCCCCACCAGCAATCTGATATCTTCATTTAATCCATCCTCAAAACGCTTACACATGATGGCTTCAGAGGATACACATTCACGAGCATAGCGGCTGAGGCGTATAAACTCTCTCTCATAGTCGGCCACTGACATCTGACCTTGTTTGAGTTCTAGGAATTCTTTCCGCTTTTGATCGATGAATCTCTGGCTGATGTACTTCTTACGGAATTCGGTTTGGAAGAATTCCCAATTGACCCGTTCCTTCGGGACAACAGAAATCAGAGTATTCCACCAGTAGTAGGCAGCGTCACGTAACAGAGACACCGCACATTTAAGACACTCCTCGGGTGTGCAGGACAGTTCATCGAACACTCGGATGGTATTGTCGAGCCAAAACTCGGCCCGCTCGGCATCGTCACTGGGGGTAGCCCGGAACTCTTCAGCCCCATATTTTCTAATTTTGTCAACCGGGGGCCTACTCGATCTCACAGGATCGGTCACAGGAGGGGTTGTGAAGGTCAGAAACGGAGCATTCGGGGGTGGAGGTTGCGGAATAGCCGGATTTGATCTAGCAAATTGAGCGAACCAGTCACTCATCATTGCATAAAAAGCTGGTCTTATATCATCATCTCGATGACCGACATTTGGCTGAGAGTCTGGTGGCGCTGTCCCTTGCGCGGGAGCAGGAGCTACACTCTCTACATCGTCCGCTACGGTTCGGTCAGGTTCGGGATCCATTCTGTACCAAGAATCACATTTCAGATATTAGAAGTCATCTCACTATCAATTTGACACTACATGGCATGTATAGCTAGACTCGTACTTTCTACGGTAGTCCGAGAACCGGCTAAACCTGGCTCTGATACCAATTAAAATGTAACACCCCTAGATCCGGTCCCATCGCAGGAGGGTCGAGAGGCATCACCAGACTATTTCCTTGAAAAGCCGTATGATAAAGAAAGAAGATCTTTTACTGAACCTATCACTATAATTGACAAAAGTTGCACAAAAGCTCATCAACCGAACAATAACAAAACCAACTTGTCGCACTCAAAAACAATGCACGAAACGTACTCATCCCTAGTCGTTCATCACTTATACTTCATATATTTCCATGTTAAAAGTATGACATAATTGAATTATTACCATGACTATCATAGTGAAAATCTTAAGAGGGCCATTTTCGCATGGCCTAATTTAGTTACAAAATACAAGAGATGTTTGTTTGAACACCCAAAAGTCAGCCTATACATGCCAATCCTAAATTTAGTTACCAGCACCAAAAGATGAGTGATAGTGTAGATGACTTCAATTCTGGAACTCCCGAGACCGTAGCTTCCGATCAAGATCTACAAAATCGAAAGCAAGAACAACAGAGTAAGCAATTACTTGCCTAGTAAGTACTTAAGTAACTTAGTCAAAATAAGTAAAGGACATGATATTATCAACTCTTGTCTAAAACCTTCTTTGGTCGAATATGAGTATAACATGTTACTATTTACTCGCAAGCATGACTCAAAAGAAAACACAGTGTAATCCAAGAATTATTCATTCATAACTGAGTATTTTGATTTTGCTCTTTGCATAGTCAGCTAGCACATATGTACGTATACCACTCAATATCAGATTACTTAAACATAACAAATGGTATCAAACGATAGTTCATAAATCCTTACTAGACTCAAATAAAATGATCTTAATGATATTCTAATTCATTGAGAGTATAGAAGACATACCTGCCTTCCTTACATTAAGTGGTGCATATGTTACAACCAGGGCAATATTATTTATACGTGGGCTTATACACTTAACCCATATCCGATTTCCACCATGAATGGTTATCGAGGTCAAACTCGAAGCTTATCGTCGGCCTTAAGCCCTTCGAGACTAAGCTCGGCTTTAACTCTGGCCCGTAAGCCCTTCGAGACTAGGCTCGGTTTTTTTAACTCTGGCTCGAAAGCCCTTCGAGACTGGGCTCGGCTTTAACTCTGGCCCGTAAGCCCTTCGAGACTAGGCTCGGCTTTAACTCTGGCCCGTAAGCCCTTCGAGACTAGGCTCGGCTTTATCAACGAAATCTGTACTCGTACATATTAGTATATCTTTCATATTATTATTATTTTATTTTTATTTTTATAACCATCCAGATCCAAACACACAATTTCGGCATAATACCACATCAAGTTCCATACGGTTTGTTTAAATTGCAAGCAAGGGAACACAAAATTTCACAACTAGATACATTAAAATTCAACCTTAGTATTCGGCTTTCAACAATTTCTCACACGTTCATTTCCAAAAATTCACATTCGGACATATCATTTTCCATTAGTTCATAGGTCATACGTATGTACTATAATTTCTCCTTATCCTAAATAAAGGTTCGATTCTCAAGGACTTACCTCGTATCTTTCTGAGTAGTGCACGAGTTGACTATTCTGCTACCTTCGCTTTTCTCTTGTCCGAGAGTGTCCCTCTTCGATCTTGATCTTAATTTTACACAAGTTCGCTTAATTTAGACTTTATTCACTTTACTAGCATATTAACAAAGCATATTCATACTTTACACACTAAGCATATTCGGCCCTCACACATACATTAGATATGTAATTATCTCTAGTTCACAAGCAAAAATTACTAGTCCACATAACCGAATTTCTCTATAAAAACATCATATGAATTTCGTACCTAAAGCATGTCTAACTATATGCGTGCTCATATAATGCATATTTGGTATTATAGTTCACCATCTATACTATAGCTTTAAGAATATGTCTAGCCCCAATTGACATTGTTTGACACTTACCCTATCACGAATGGTCATTCCATTTCCACATATAAGAGTTCATACACCAACCTATGTCTTCCTTAAGACCTATCGGCCTCAGTCACACCAACGTAGCTTCTTGACCTCAATCTTCCCAAATAAAAATATCCAACTATTGAAGAAAGCAATTTAAATTACTCACATTGAATTTTAGACCGATTTCCTTAGCTCAATTCGGCACACATAGATTTTATAACACATAAATATTTTCAAATCAAAGCACCAAACATTAAAAATTGAAATAGAAACACGCACATAAATTAGCTCAATCTCGATTTAAACTCCCTATCTAGTAATATTATGGAAACCATCTAAATTTAGAATCTTCATGGCCGAATGTCTAATGTACTCCCTAGCTCAAAATTCAATTCGTCAAACGGACCCATGTCGACTAAATTTTCCAATACCAAACAAAACATCCCACATAATCATATAAAACATGCAAATTTTCATTCTTTAGTAGCCGTGTAACTCCCCCAACACTCACATCCACAATTTCCCCAAGTCCTACCTATTTTTATATTCGGCCATTACTAAATTTGTTGGTCAAAATACTCATACTTATAAAAACCTCCATTGAAACTCAAATTAACCAAACTATAGTCTTCCTTATCCGAAATCCCAAAGAGAACATAGCAACTACTTTCACAACCATTTGCTCATATCTTCCACATTACCGAAAACTCAAAATACTCTCTCATTCACAAAAATTTAAACGTGGGCTAGCTAGAAGATGTTCTAACCAATCTAACTTCTAAAAATCATGCAAAACTCATTATAATTCCATACCTTAATTTGGTTTTGAAGGTGACCAAATATTCAAGCTTCAACCTCCTCCATTTCAATCCTCACTCACGGCAAAAGAAAGAAAGAAAATTGCTTCCTTTTTTATTATTCCTCTTAAAACTTATTTTATGCAATAAAGCCTATTTTCTAATGAAATAAAATAAAAACAATGTATAAAATATAATTAAACATCATCATTACCGTCCACTAGAGTGGAAATGGTAAATTTGACATGCAAAGGCAAATTCTTTGAAAATTCACACTTTTTAGTCCTTTGATTTTTGCTCACTTTAAACCCAAGTTCAACACTTAAGTCCTCCTTAAGCAATTAATCATTTGAAGGTCAAATTTTTACACAATTATTATAACACATACCAAAACTCATATCAACTATACGACTCACATCATCTATTAAAATTTCTGACTCGGTTTAGCAGTCCCGAAACCGCTTCCCGACTATGGTCGAACTAGGGCTGTCACAACAGGAATGAGCCATGTAAGCCCATATCAAATATATGGCTTTGGAGACAGGAATAATCCATGTAAGTCCATATCAAATATATGGCTTTGGAAAGACAGGAACATTTCATGTAAGTCCATGTCAAGGACATGGCATCGGCAGATTATTATCAGACAGGAAAACCCAAATATCCCTAGTATTTCGAGCGGTTCAACGGGCTATTGTACAAGTTAAATTATGGAAAATTTATCAGCAAGGGAAAGGTAAGTTATATTCATGAGTACTGAAAGGATCAGGTAAGAAAGAAGACAAGTGAATAAGGAAGGAGGTAGGAAATGAGGTGTAAAGAAAGCTTATGATGCTAGGTGATATATTGAATAATTATCGTTTATGATGAATGTTGTAATTTATTTTCTTGTAAACTTACTAAGCCTAGTGCTTACTCTCTTTATTTTCCTTCTTTTTATAGTTATTGCCAAGCTCACTCGGGAATCGAAAGGAACGTCGGAGATCTGGTCACACTATCGAAGGAATCATTTTGGTACAGTTAGATGTCTCATTTCGTGTATGGCATGTATAGGGACTTGGCTTCTTTTGATATGATAAGTTCAATGAATGGTGTATAAATACTTGTTAGTGAATAGCTAATAGAATGGCTAATCATATACATGTTTAATAGTATGTATGCTTGAATGGTAACTATTACAAGGAAACTATGAAAAAGGTGAAAGTAATTTAAAAACAGATTCAAATAGCAGCAATAATGTGAGTTTTAAAAATCACTAAAAATAGTAGAAATGGAATTAAAAGGTGAATGAGGCATGAAATTAAAGCTTAATGAGTCTATTTTCATGTAGAAGAAACATAGTAAGCAAAAGAGTAGTATATTATGAGTTATTTGCACTTGAGTGAGATTGCTCTAGACTGACTCTGTGATCCCCTGTTCTGAATTTAAAAATTCACCATAAACTGTACATAAATAATTAGGTATTATAATTTATATGCCTAGATTTCTTAGTTTTTAATGAAACAAATGTCATGCCTATTTGAGTTTTTTACAAAGAGAAACTTTATTTGTAGTGAACAGAGGTCAGAGTAGTCGGACTGTGCAACAGGGGAGAATTTAACTAATAAATTGTACTAATTGGCTAAACCAAAAATTCTAGAAAAAAATTAGTAAATAGATACATGAGTCTAGATTCAGGAAAAATTTACGAATATTGATTTCGAGTTTTGTAACCCGAGATATGATTTTTTTGTAACCGTGATATAGTTGGACAGTTTTATAAGGAATAGAGAAATAATTCATTTTGGCTCGTTTAAGTAACCGGTAATATTTGATTGATCCCGGTTTGGTCCCGAACTATTTCAATACCATGATTTAGGGTTTTGATGACCCCTTTTTAGGGACGTATTGAACGTATGAAAATAAATTAATTTTAAAAAGCAAATTTTTATGCCCGTTTGAGTAAGTAAAGTCCGATAGCGCCCGTGCTCGACTCCGGCGACAGTCTCGAGTAAGGGGTGTTACAGGAGACATTCTACTTCATCTAATTCTTGACTCAATCAAAGTTTAGAGAAAAGAAATATCTATTTTCATGAGCAAGACTACTTCTATTCCATAAACCCATGAGACATGTGTTGCCCCAGCGAAAGTCCTGGTCGACGTTTTATAAGCATAGAGAGTAAATGGTAGCTTCTTATGCCAATCTTTACAAGTCTAGGTCATCTTCCATAATTTTTATTGTTTTTTTTCTTTCCTTTTTTTGTACTTTTTTTTTCTCTTTTTGGCTGCCTTTGCTACACTATTATATGGCGCTTGATATTTGAACAGACTGCAAACTTTTGATATTGTGCAGTTGTGCATTATTAAACATGTTCCTTTCCGGCATTCTTTGTCGGCACTTGATTTTTTTGGGGATTTGATGACTGTCGACTTTGTAACATTGACATATGAAGCTACTTTCATCCTCTTAGTGAAGTAATCAACAGCCATAAAGATGAATTGATGTTATCTAGAAGCTTTTGGTGAGATCGGCCCCATAATATCTGCCCTACATATAGAAAGTTTGTGAAGAAATAAAGGAGGCACATAAGTCTTGACTCCCTAAATTCGGCATTTATGTCATAACTGATGCAATCCCCTTCATGGTGGACCAGCAGTACCCGAACCTCATGATTAGCCTAGCTATCGTAAAACTATTAGCATGTGTCCTTCTCACACCCTTATGGACTTCTTTTGGCCTTAACAGCATCTACAGGTCTTAGTCTCATAGGCCTATCTTGATATGATTATGCTAAAACATCTTTGAATTCAATGATGTTTCGTTTTGTCTTTGTGGTAATGCAGGCTCCGATCTTTGCTTCTTTCGATTCTCCTAGGCTTACCGTCCATTGACTTTTTGTAAGGTAGGATCAATTTTCATCTTATTCTACCATCTTTAACAAATCAAGAGGTAGGTTACAATCTCTGTCATCTTCAAAGTCCCAAGATCCCCCTAGACACATATCTCATTCAAAAGGAGATTCTGAGTCAGTAGCAGTATCGCTCATGTCGTTGATATCTGAGGACCTGTTGTAGGCACGAAGGCAGATTCCAAAGAATAAATGATTCTAAGGATAATTATTTATATGGTATGATCATGAATGAAGAATAAAAGAATATTTGAAAGAAAGTCCAAAGAACAAAAGAATCTATACATGGAAAGAATAAAATAATATTTGTTTAAAAAAAGATACATTTTATTGAAATAAAAATTTTGGACACAAGCCTATTTCACAAAAGGATTCTTATTGCTTCTAGGCTTAACGCAACAAGCATGTTTTAAATATTACTCTAGATTAGCTCTAAAAATACAGGGATCTCTTCCACAGTCCCATTGTTCAAAACACTCCCAAGTACGCAAGGGCAGACACTTGGAAACTTTTATTGCCCGCCATCAATGTTTAGATTCCCTAATATTCCTTCCGGGTTTTTGACTTCTTCAAGGAATCGCAACTCTCTTGCCTCTTTCTTCAATTATCGTATTTACTGCCTGATTAGGTTCTGGTGAATCGTTGAACTTCACAATTCCCATTTTAATGAATCTTTCGACATACTTTTTGAACGTAGTGCCATTTTCAATTGAATGTCCCGTTGTTCCCGCGTGGTACTCGCATTGGGCATTCGCATCATACCATTTTGGGAACGAAGGTTGCACAGGTTCCGTGTAGAACGGAGACACCGCATGTACATAAAAAAGATTCTGATACAACTCTTTATATGTCATCGGGATAGGTGTAAATTGGAGCCTTTCTGCATTTGGCCTTGAGTTGGATTCTTACTTTAAAGAGCTTGATAGTTAGTGGTTACGCCCCTCGGCTGGCCTACAGTGACTGATTTGGAATGCATGCTCGGGATATTCACTTCATTTTCCTTGTTTCTCAGGATTGATCTTTTGGTGTTTTCTCCCGCATCTATCTTCCTATTTCTTACCGTGTTTTCAATCATCTCTCCCGTCATCACTATGTCTGAAAAACTTTTTGTGGCGCTTCCTAACATATGAGTGATGAATGGGGCCTTTAAAGTGTTAATGAAGAGCATCGTAGTTTCTTTTTCTAAGAGCGGCGGCTAAACTTGTATGGCAACTTCCCTCCATCTTTGCGCATACTGTCTGAAGCTTTCATTCGATTTCTTTTCCATATTCTACAAGGTAATTTTGTCAGGAGTCATGTTTATCATATGACTATACTACTTCATAAATGCTTGCGCTAGGTCTTTCCACGAATTAATCTTAACACAGCTTAGTTGATTGTACCATTTAGATGCTACCTCCACCAAACTATCTTAGAAGCAATGGATCAATAGTTGATCATTATTAACATACCCAGTCATCCGTCTACAGAACATGGTAATGTGGGCTTCAGGGTAGTTAGTCCCATTATACTTCTCAAATTCTAGCATTTTGAACTTGTGGGGAAGCACCAAATCTGGAACCAAACTCAGGTTCTTAGCATCAATTCCACCATGATTATCAACATTTTCCATTGCCTTGAATTTTTCCTCTAACCATTTACAACGGTCCACTAACTACATTGGCAGTTCCATTCTTGCCCCTTCCCTCTCTGCTATATCTAAATTGGGGATAACAGGATTAGTCGGATTGCCCCCTGGATTTGAGTCTAAGCTCATTGGGTAATCCATTGGTATTGAAGCTTTAACTTGAAATTGTTGAGGCCTAATCGCAACAGATGGTCTTCGCGGGTACACCTAAGGTTGTGTCTGTACATGTGTTGGGGTAAAACCTGAAGGATAGTCCTCATTATCTAACCCAGTATTGGCTATAGAGCTTTTTCCTTTATCCAACACCCCAGTCAGCAGTTGGGTCATCTGAGACATCATGTTTCTTTGGGATTCCAGTATTTGGTCCCTCATATCTTGTTGGATTTTGGCCAGTTGCTCCTGCATTTGCATTCGTAAGTGGTCTTGCATCTCTCTTTGAAATTGTTCTAGTCTTTCCAACCTCTGGTCCATATCTTTTATCTTTTCGTGTACCTTAATGATGTTTAGTCGGCAGACTTTTGTCTGTTCCGAGGTTAACTGAAATAATTTTATCTAATTAGGGTTCTTTTGTGAAAATCTAATGCATATGATGTAATGCAAATGCATGAAATGAATACAAAAGGAAAGAGAGACCTTGATTCTGAATTCAATTCCATTAGAATAACTTTTCTAGAAAACAAATTTCTTTATATAAAACAGATATTTATACGGCCTTGCCCTCCTATTCCAAGCGAAGACATCGATCCATTTCTTTGTATCTGGACGTTAAAGTTAAATCTCGTAAACTTTTTAATAGATGTCTCTACTAGCTCCTTTTGCTTGATCAGGGCTGCGTCTCACTGCTCCGCAATACTCATTAGCTCCGTTAAGAAAGTCAAGACGTGACGGTTCTCAAATAATCTTTGTCGTCTTGAATCCTCAGGCAACAAAACAAAGTCATGTATTCCTCCATGGATTATAAGCCTTCTCTCGTTGTGTTTACTCGGACCATTTTCGGACGGCCATATTATATTCCACTTTATCAAAAAATCCATTTTCTATGGAAAGCTCTTCTATTTAGTAATCGAATTTGAATCAACACCTCCTTTCTATGATGAGAATGTAATGTAATTAAAACAAAAGAAAACACGTTAGCACATGAGAGATAAATAAAATAAAGCACCTATCTTGGTGACCACTAGGGTTTGGCGCGGCTCTACCTAAGGTGGCTCTTAAGGTTCACTATATGGGGTTTGGTTCTAGAGTAAAAGTACCTGAACCGGCAGATTCCTCGATCCTCACCCATTATAGGCTCATACGAACTGAGTTCAGTTTAGGGGAATACATTTCCCTATGGCTGCACGGAGATGAAAATCTCACGAAGACATAGGTACGGATGTATCTCGAAAGTGATCCACTATCCTCCACGAAGGTGAAAACTTCATGAAGGAGTAGCTTCTCACTCCCACTTAAAAGGTTAACCAAACGGTCATGCAATGCAATGTGCAGGAATAAAACTCGAAATAAAACAGAGACATGAATAAAAACACAATGGGTGAGATGCAGTGAGGATCGTATATTAAAACCAAAATTTTAATTTTCAATAAAAAGATAGAAAATAATCAATTTACGGCTTGACTCTCTTAATGCTCCCCAGTGGAGTCGCTAAGCTGTCGAAACTATTTTTATTTTGAAAAACGGGATTGACTTTTAAAAAAGAAAATGGAGTTGCCACCAATCTTTTTTTGAGGTGTGATCGGGTCACCTTGAAATTGATCATTTTAATAAAAAAACATTTTGATTTATTAAAATAATAATTTTGGTCTACGTAATTCGAGAAAACGGGTTCGGGAGTCTGTTACGCACGAGGAAGGATTAGTACCCTCGTAACGCCCAAAATTGGTACCTAATTGATTAATTAATGTTTTAATGTTGAAAATTTGAGAAGATTTTAAGATACAATCCTTTTTATTTAAAAAAATGTTTAAATAAATTGAAATGGATGTTAAGACCCTCTTGTCCCGAAGTAATAAAATATCACATCCAGTACGTTAGGATGCGACATTTTAAATGCTCGAAACTAAGCTTGGCTTTTGATTTTCAAAATTCATGCATTTAAATTTTAAAAGGATATTCGATTATTTGGGTTAAAAGAGAAAAATCGAAACCCAGTAAGTTAGGGCACGATCTCTCGAGTTTCCCAAACACGGAATATTGCCTTTGTTTTTAAAAGTTTCCTTTTTGAATTTGGGGAAAAATTAATGCAATATTAAAACAATGTATAAATAAAAACTTTGATAAAAAACGATAATATTAAAATACAAATAAACAATTTATAAAATACATAATGGCAATTATTTAAATAATAACATCAATAATCAAAGACCAATGAATTTAAAACAAGTATAAAGGGAAAAAAATTTATAAGGCAAAATAAAATGTGAACAAATTTATAAATAATGAATTTGAATATGAATAATAAGGGAAAAATAAATTTGAAATCAACAATATACAAAGCAATAAATAAATTATATATATAAAAAATAAAGGTAGGTAATATATGTATAAGTTTGGAATAAATAATATATAAAATGAAAATATGTAATATATAAAGTAATAATATATAAATGAGTTTAAAAATAAATATTGTATAATAAGGAACTTAGAAGAAGTAATACACAAAACATCTTAAAAATAAATGGTATTAAAATAGATGGTATAAAAAAAATTGCAATTGATAATATATGGAAAAAAATTTAAAGCATATAATCAAACAATTTAAAATGGATGATTTATAACACGAGTTTTCTTTAAAAAAATAAACAACATGTGTGACATAATATTAAAAACAAATAAAGTATATAATTAATGGAAGAAAATAAAAGAATGATAAGAATGGTTAAATGAATGAACAATATATAAATAAGAAAGTTGATGGATAAATAAACGAATAGAAATAAAAAGAATAATTAATAATTAAACAATTAAATGGATAAATAAAAAAGTTAAAAAAAGGCCTAAGCCAACCTAACTCCCACAATATGAGGATTCAACGAAATTCCTCCACCAAAATCCAACTCAAACGAAAGCAATTAAAAAAAACGAAGATGAACGAAGAACAAAATAAGAACAAGCCACAGAAAATAAGAACGCAAGAGAGAGAGAAATTTGAGTTAATGCTTTTAAGAATTCTTATTACTCCCCAAAACTCAAATGATTTACAATGAAGGGAGATGCCTCTATTTATAGTTGAGCCTCTCCAAATCCAATGGTACATATCAATTACATTAACGGCTAAGATTAAAGGGTATCTACAAATTAAATCTCTAAGATTATAAAATCATATCTTCTAATATTGCATATCATATCTAAGATTGCATATCCTTGAAGATTATGTTTCCATATGGGTCAAGCTCGTAGAAGGACCTTCAATCTTCTCAAGTAATAAGCTATTCCGATCGGGCCAAATGATATATTTGTAATTTTAGACTAGATTTAAACTTTGTTTTATTATTTTGGGTTTATTATTTTTTTGTATGAACCCAGGCTAAATTGGCCTATTACAAAAATGATTTATCAAAAAATATTGAATGGTTAAGTATTAAAATATTTTGAATTTATAAATTGCAGTTAATTCCAGCTCCTCACAGTTCATAAAATGATGATCATGAGCGAAGAAGAAGACTGTCTTAGTCCCAAAATGGTAAAACTGTCATTTAGTCCATTAAAACATTATAAAATTATAAATTAATATAATAATATTATTAGTACTTATCGATAAATTTCTAATCCTACGAAGCAACTCTTGCAAAACAACTTCTTAGCTTCTCCCATAATAATAACACGTGATAGCTGATGTGATGTGACGTTAATTTTTACGTCACGTATTTATATGCATTGCAAATAATTTTGTGTTCGTTTTTAAAATTTATTAAATAATATATTTTTATAAATTTTAAAATATATATTTGCTAATTAAATGATTGAAAAATATTAACTAAATAAATAAAAATAATTGAGAGAATAAAATAATATTTTAAAAGTAATGGAAATAAAAAAAATGGAAAACAATTTATGTTAAAATATTAAGTATTTAGATAAAATAATTTTTCATTTAAATATGAATTAAGATTTCATCTAGAGAACATAATTACTCTAATAATTCATTGCCTTTGATATGATATTTCATAATAAAATGATAAATAACATTCACAATTATGTAAATATTATTAAAATTAAATAATAATAAACAATAATAACTAAATATCTCAAATAATAATGAAAATCATACATTTTTTATTGATGGAAAAAATTAATTAAATAATGCTAAAATATTTTTTAATAATTCTTTAGATGTTATTTGAAATGAAAATCTCTTGTTAATTAATATATTTATAGTGCTAAATATTAGTTTTAATTGATATATAATTGTAACACTAATTAACTGATAATTAATCTAAAATAATAAGTGTAATTTAATATAGATTCAAAGTTTAATTAAGTGATAATGTGGAGTGTGCCTCGTATTTACAAGCCGACATTGTCACAAGACGACCACGACGTCCTGACGATGCGAAGAACGGTGTCCCAATGAGGAGCATGCGACGTGCCAACATGTTCTCCAATTCAATCGAGTTTTGTTCTCCTAGTTAAACTCTACTATTGTTTCCAATTAAACTCTGATTAGTCATATTTAGTCTACGAATTTAGCCTATAAAAAGGATTGTTGCAACCTAGAATAGTTGTCTTCATTATTTTTGAGATTGAGAGAGTTTTATGAGTTTTCAGGATTTAGGGTTGTTTGTTGATATTATCTCCATCTTGTGCTCTTCCAGTTTTTGCTCATTTAGTAAAGTCTCCTTTGCCCATGATTTTTTATCCTCTTCTTCGGAGGAATTTTTCACTTAAATATTTGTGTGCTTGTTCTTCTCTACTTTTATTTTTATACGAGTCCATCCCAATAGATAAAAACCATTACATTGTTAATAAAAATATGTTTAATAAAATTATTATATTATATTATATTATATTTTAAAAATATGAGAAACATAGATAATACAAAATACTAATTTTTTATTGATCTATTTTCTTTATCATAATTTCTCAAATAGATATAAGTCGCAATATTTGACAAGTTGAGATTTGTGTTGAACTGAACCATTTTTATTAGTATTTATAAAAATTTAAATATTAAATTTAAGTTAAAATAAATTTATTTTCTTTCGAGTTTGGACATATAAATTAAGAATAAATAAAAAAATAAATTTATACATGATAGATTAGATTACTAATATATTGATATTATCCTTTTAGATATACAATGTTATCATTTATTTTTTATTAATTATAAAAAAAAGTGATGTTAACCCTATTAATTATTATCATATTTAAATTAAGATCATATTTATATATAAAATATATATTTATTTAATTTAAATTTTTTTATTATTTTTAATAATTTTATGGAATTATAATTTTATTAATTAATAATATATTAATTTATTTTTAAAACTTTTAAAAGATATGACCAAATTAATTAATTTCACATTAATATACTATCATACTAATTAATATTACTATTAATATTATTATTATCACATAATAATTATAAAAAATTATTTTTCAAATATCAATTTAGTAATATAAATAACAATAAAAGATATTCTAAAATTGTATTCTAATTAATGCATATGTATATGTTGTATTATATAAAGATAAGTTTGGTTCTTTTACTTTGCTGAATTTAAGATGAAATATCTCTACTTTAATTTAGCATAAATTAATCTCTGTATATTTAAATATTTAATACCCTTAACTTTTCTTATTAAAAAGCTTATGTGATATTGGTTTTAAAAATAAAAAATCAATATTTACTTAAGTAATTTTTAATTTCCTTTAAATCTTTAATTTTGGCGTAAAATTGTAACCTCTTCAGCTCGGCCTAGACAGTAGACTCGACCCGAAGAAATCACATTCACCATCGAGGTGGCTCGGTCTTTTAACAAAACAAACTTTCCATTTTAAACATGTTTTATACAAGGAAATACCTCATTCTGATCACTCTAAAACTAACATCAATATAGAAGTGGAAAATCAATAATCTTTTTATACTAAATAAACCTGTTTAATACACTTAATAAATAAACAACATTCTAAAATAATTATCAATAAGAAATATCAAGTATAAACCATTCAATCTATATAAATACCTATTACTAACATGCATCATAATTGAAGTTGTATTAGCCCATTTTTGCCCGGGCCTATTCACAACCCAAAAACAGAAAATAAATAAATAATTTAAAAAAACCAAAAAAAGTTTTTTATTGAAATAATTCCAATGTCCATTTCAACCCAAATTTTAAACCTTCAACCCAAATCCCAAATAATACCCGTGGCCCAATACCAAGCTTAACCCAATTACACATTAAGCCCAAAATGCCCAATACCCTAAAACTTTCCAGAAACCTTAAGGGTTTCTAAAAGGACTTTGTGCCGCAGCTCTCCTTCGGTCTTCATCAGCGCGCAGATTTGGCCTCGTCACCGCCACGATTATCGTGTGTTTGCCTGCAAAAAGAAAAGAGGAGACACACAGCACGCAAGAATATAGCAAGAAATCGAAATAATGTACTTTCTATTTATGTATTTTTGCTATAAAAACAGAACCAAACAATGTAATCGAGGATCTTTTTGGTCAGGCATATATACAAACCGTATTTTTTAAATAAGAGAAAAGAGGTGATTCATGCTTTTAAAGATTCTGTTTAATCTTTTATTTAAATTTTTGATAGTTTTTTTTTTCCCTTATCTTTTTATATACATACAAAACACAAGAGACGGAAAACAGATTTTTTAAAATCGAGAGAAAACAATTTATATTTAGTTTTTTTTTATTTGTTTTGATGCAAAATATTACTAAAAAGTAAAAGGAAAGAAACCTTACCCTTGAAACTACCGGAAAATTTGAGATTTTTAGAGCTCCGACCGCCGTGCACGATGGCCGGCGGCGGTGGCCGACGTGGTGGCCCAACGCCTGGGCAATGGCCGGAAATCGCATGGGGAGAGGGTGAAATGAGAGCATTCTTTTGATTTTTTTCAAGGAAGAGTAAAAAATAAGTTTTTTAAAAAAATTTTGATTTAAATACATGAAGCAAAACGGCGTAGTTTTGCTTTAGCTACTTAAGAGTCAAAACGGCGCCGTTTCACCTTAGCCAACCCGCGACCCGACCCGATCCAGCTTGGGATCCGCGTGTTTTTCAACGGAAGGGCTAATTGCGCTTTTAGCCCTTCCGCTTTTTTGATGGTTTAAAATCAAGTCGTTATATTTCTTAATTTCAGCCCCATGATTTTTTTCTATATTTCAATTTGGTCCCCCTTTGAGCGGTGCGTTTAGGCAAGTGGGGATATTTCCATTTCAATCCGTCCAGGTTGCGCGTGTGTTGCAATTCAGTCCTATTTTCCGTTCTATTTTCGATTTCGCCCCAAGAATACTACTTTGATTTCAATTCTGTCTTTTTTCGCCATTTTTGCTATTGGTTTTCGGATTAACTTTTTTAAATATTATTATATTTATTATATTTAATATTATTATTATACTTATTATTATTTTCCATTATTTCTATTATTTATACTATTATTAGTTTACTATTACTATTATTATTTTGGACTATTTTACATTTTTCAAATTCATTTGTATTATTATTATTTTTTAATTATTCGATATTTTTTTTGTATATACATTTGTTCACTTTATTTGTTAAGTATATATATTTTATTTTATTTCACACTACTTTATGTATATATATTTTCTTTAAAATCTATTTATGTTCATATACTTACTTTTAAATCTATATATATATATATATACACTTTATCTCTTATAAAGACTTTATTATAATTATTATTATTACTAACGTACTATTATTTTTCTTATTAATATATATATATATATATATTCCCTTTTCATTATTATTATAAATATGTTTATTATTATTAATTTACTATTATTTTCTATTATTATTATTATCATTATTATTTTTATAATTGTTATTATTATCATCATTATTATTATAATTTTCATTTTGCTTTTTAATATTTTTATTCTTTTCAATTATTATTTAAACTTTCGTCAGTTTTCACTTACTTATTATTTTTATTAGATTGTTATTTTATTTATATTATTAATTCTTTTTGCTCTCATTATTGTTGTTTGTATTATAGCAATTGTTACCTTATTATGCATATTAGCATTGTAGTTCATTTCATATTTTAATAAAACCTTGCTCCATTTTATTCAAAAAGTATTTCTCAAAATAAGGCAATATTTAATATTTAAAAATTCGAAAAATAGTGCCCTATCGTGCTGGGTTTCGATTTTCCATTTAACTAAATAACTAAGTATCCTTTTAATGAATGTGTAAATTATGAGATAATTTTGATTACGAGAATTTAAAACATCATGTCCTAACGTGCTGGATGTGATGTTTGCATTCTTTCGGAACAAAGGAATCTCAAGTTCCAATCAAATTACTCAAGTTTTTAAAAGAAATCATATTTTAAAATCTTTTTGAATTTTCGACATTAGGGCAATAACTAATCAATTCGGTACCAATTTTGGGCGTTACGAGGGTTCTAATCATTCCTCGTACGTAACCGACTCCCGAACCCGTTTTCTTAAAATTTCGTGGGCCAAAATCAATGTTTTTGAAATAAAACGTTTTATAAGGTGATCCAATCACACCTAAGCAGAAAAAAGATTGGTGGCGACTCCCATTTTCGTTTTTTTAAGTCGACCCCGTTTTTTCAACTTTTAAAAATGGTTTCGACAGCTTGGCTACTCCACTAGGGACAATAAGAGAGTCAAGCCATAAAATTGATTATTTTCTGTCCTTTCGTCGAAGTTTGAAAATTCGATTTGAAAAATTATGATCTTTTTTGCATGTTTTTGTTGCATATGATTGTTATTTTTCTCGCACACATTGCATTGCATGACCGTTGTGGTCACACCCTTAAGTGGGTCTGAAAAGCTACGCCTTCGTGAGGTTTTCACCTCCGCATGGGCTAGTGGATCGCTTCTGGGATACATCCGTACCTATGTCTCCGTGAGATTATCATCTCCGCATGGCCATAGGGAAATGTGTCCCCCTGAATTGAACTTGGTCTATATGAGCCTATAATGGGTGAGGATCGAGGAATCTGCTGGTTCCCTTTTCTTTAGAACCAAAAACACATATAGTGAACCCTAGGAGCTCGTCTTAGGTAGAACTATGTTGACCTATAGTAATTACCCATGTAAGTGCTTGTTTATTCTCTTTGAATTATGTCTTATATACATGACACTGACCAATTTTGTTTTGTTATTATTGCATGTCATTCAACATTTAAAGGTGTTGATTCACGGTTCGATTTCTAAATTAAAAAGATTTGTTATGGAGAATGAATATATTGATAAAGTAGAGGACAACGCTACCGTCTGTGCATGGTCAGAGAAAACCCAATTAGAGAAGGGAGATAGTGTCACTGAGGGATATACATCGGAGTTGTGGGACTTCACTCACATCAGCGCGGCACAGAATGAGCTTCAGGAGTTGAAAGATATTTGGGCCCATTGGGATGATGAAACTAAGCAGTTGTTCTACCATAATTATGGTGATTTACCCTACTTGCTTGACATCAAGGTGGATAAGCATCTATTTCGAGCTATGGTACAGTTTTAGAACCCTACCTATAATTGTTTTACTTTTGGAGAGGTGGATTTAGTACCTACTATAGAGGAGTATACGACTTTGCTTCGCTGTCCAAGGATTCGAGGGAACAAAGTTTATTTTAGGGCTGCTAATGTCCCAACCTTTGTAAAGAAATTAATGAGTATTATAGGGATGAGTGAACAGTGGGTCACATATCGAATCCAACAAAAGGGTGATGGTAAATGCATTCCTTGGGTGAGTTTGAGGGATCTAATATTAGCGCACCCAGATGTGAAGAGGAAAGTTGATGTCTTGGCCTTAGGTATTTATGGTTTGGTAATCTTCCCCAAAGCTTTGAGGCACATTGATGAGCCAGTCACTGATTTATTCGATCGACTTGGTAAACAGGTCACACCTGTACCTGTAATCCTGGCCGAGACGTTCAAATTCTTGAGTGCATGTTAGAGGGCTGGTGAAGGTAGATTCATTAGATGCGTACAGTTATTGTTGGTTTGGTTCCACAGTTACTTTTGGAAGGTTCATAAGATTCCTTGCCGAGTGTTCTTTGAAAATTATTCCCCTTTAAAGGAAGCAACAACCACGCCAAGGAGGGATGATATTTCAGAAGAAAGGTGGATGAAAATTCTTCAAAATCTCCGGGAAAAAGATGTTGAGTGGAAAGCCTCTTGGATGGTTCTTGATGAAGTCCTCTATCGGTGTGGGAGTTTTGATTGGGTACCTCTTCCTAAAATCTAGAGAGCTATTGGATATGCACCGTTGCTCGTACTAAAGCAATACAAAGCCAAGCAGTTCATACCGGCAACACAAGGGTTAGCTCAATGTGAATTCTTATATAAAGGGAATAATTATAAGAAGAAGATTCGAGAGATTTCTGAGGCTTGGAAGCGGACTTGCTGTGTGAAAATTCTGACTGAGGGTCCGATGACATCCTTAGAATACAAGGAGTGGTTTAGCAAAAGGATCAATGATAACATCTTGGGGCCAAGTTTGGAGGCTGCTCGATCGATGGAGGAGTGCTTATGAGTGGTTCCGTCAGAAATAGAAATTATGAAGCAAGAGTTCGAAAGGAAGAGTTTAGAGCTCGGAAAGAAGATAGAGAAGTTGGAGGAAGAAAAAATGTACCTAAGTTTAGACGTGGACGTTCAGAAACTAGAGATTAAAAAAGTAAGAAAAGAGAAGAAGAAGGTCGAGGAAGATCGAGATGATTTGAAGACAGAATATAAGAAGATACAGCTGTCAATGAAAAGAGCTGGATTGGGGAAGACTTCGAAGTAGTGGCAACGAGAAATTCGAGAGGAAAAAGCCAAAGCTGATCGATGAGAGAGGAGGTTTCAAGAAATTCAAACGCAAAACGAGGCCTTAAAGAAGAGTCTGGCAGAAAGTAGGAATGATAAGAGTGAATTAAAGGCTAGAATGGCTGAGCTTGGGAGAACTCTTCATCAGTATCGAAGTCGTAGTTCAGTGATTGAACTAAAAGAAAGCCTGAACAGAATTGACAAAATGAAGGAGAAGATCAAAAGATTAGAATCGACACTACAAGACTGTGAAGTCCGGATCGAGCATCTTGAAGCAAGAGAAGGGCATTGGAAGGAAGAGCTTTACCATTCTCAAGATCAAGTTAGACATAAGGATTACCTCATGGATGAAGCCATAATCCAAATTCGGGAAGTGGTCGATCATGTACAAGTTTTGGCAGTACAAGCCGATATGTTAAGTGTAAAGTATGAGTTAGAATCAGATAGGGGTCGAGAGCTAGCTGTATTGTTTAGAAGGGTTAAAACTTTGGGCCTTAGGGTGAAAGCGTATTTGTAATCCGTTTTGTGTAAAGATTTTTATTTTTTAAATAAAGTTTCCTAAATGAAACTGAATTAGAATCGATAAGTTTTCTAAAAGAAACTGAATCAGAATCGATATTCTTTTTTTGCATTCATGCATTTGCATTACATCACATCATATGCATTTAAATCCATAGAAGGACCCTAATTAGGTAAAATATTTTCAGAGTTAACTTGGAAAACATGGAACAAAAGCTGGAGAAATTAGAGCAAAGGCAAATACAGATGCAAGTGCAATTGACCAAAATTCAACAAGATATACGAGATCAAATGTTAGAGTTCCAAAGAAATGTGATTGGTCAGCTAAGACAGTTACTAGCCGAAGGGATTGAAAAGGGGAAAAGCCCAGTGGTCAACAGTGGGGATGATAATGAAAACCTCGTTCATCCCCCAAGTTTTACTCTAATAAATGTCCGGACCCAACCAGACACACATTCGCAAGGGGTACCCATTACTATCAGACCCCAATAGCATCAAGCCAGTATATCGGCACCAATAAACTACCCAATAGGCTCAGATCCCAATCTGAGGGGCAATCCAACCAATCCCATCGTCATTGATTTGGCTACTGTAGAAGAAGCAAAGAAGGCCAGTGTGGAGCTCCCGAAACAATGTGAAGCCTGTTACAAAAGGAAAAAGTGAGAGTGGAGCTCCCAAGATAATACTCTGAGGGTAATGAAGAAAAAAAATGAAGTGAAAAACATGAGTACGTATAGTGGAGGTTATTTAAAACCGACTACCATAGGCCAGCCAAGAACGACAACTACTAGCCACCAGGTTCCTCAAAATCAAGAATCCAATCCAAGATTGAACTTAGAAAAATCCCAATTCATGCCCATCCCAATCATGTATAGGAAGCTGTACCAAATTTTGTTTGATGCACACGTGGTATCCCCTTTTCTACTTAAAGCCTAGACAACCCCCATACCTCATATGGTATGACACGAACACCCAATGTGAATACCATGCGGGAATCACAGGACATTCGATTGAGAACTGCACTGCTTTCAAAAAGGTGATCGAAAGACTTGTCAAAATAGGTATTGTCAGATTCGATGAACCCTCTGGGGCAGAAAATCCATTACCCAACTATCTAGATAAAGAGGCGAATTCCATGATAGAAAGGGGCATAAGATCCAAGAATGCATCGAGTTCAGGGCTTTAGTGCGAAACTTGATATTGGGGGATCCGAATGACGTATTCGAAGAGGGAACCAAGGAATAAAAGTTTTCAAGCCTTTGTATATTTGGGAGTGTTTTGAAAAACGAGGCTGTGGAAGTGATCCTTGTATTTTTAAGGCAAATCTAGAGTAATATTCAAAACACGCTTGTTGCCTTAAGCCTAGAGGCAATAAGAATCTTTTTGTGAAATAGGCTTGTGTCCGAAATTTTTATTTCAATAAAATGCATCTTTTTGAATAAATATTCTTTTATTCTTTCCAGGTATAGATTCTTTTGTTCTTTAGATTTTCTTTTAGATATTCTTTATTCATGATCATACCGTTAATAATCCTTAGAATCATTTATTCTTTGGAATTTGCCTTCGTACCTCTAACAGGTCCCCAGATATCAATGACATGAGCGACATTGCTATTGACTCAGAATCTCCTTTTTGGGTGAGATATGTGTCTAGGGGGATCTCAGGACTTTGAAGATGACAGAGATTGTAACCTTATTTCTTGATTTGTTAAGGAAGGTAGAATAAGATCCTGCTTTACAAAAGGATCAATGAACATTGTGAACCTAGGGGAAGAATAAGAGGAAAAGATTGGAGCTTGTAAAAGCGAGACTTTATTGAGTTACTCAAAGAATTCAAAGATGTCTTCACACGATTATATCAAGATATGACTGGGCTACTAAGATCCGTGGATGCTTTTAAGGCTAAAAGAGGTCCATGGGACGCATGCAAGTAGTTTTACAATGGCTAGGCTAAATATGAGGTTCGGGCACTACTGGTCTACCATGGAAGGGGATTGCATTAGTTATACCGCAAATGCCAAATTAAAGAAGACAAGGTTTATGTGACTCCTCTATTTCCTACATACATGTGAGGCGTGGATGTTATGAGGCCAATCTCGTCAAAAGCTCCCAGCGGACATTGAATCATCAAGAGGATGAATGTTGCTTCATATGCCAATATTGCAAAGTCAACAGTCATCAAATTTCCAAAAAAAAGAGGAAAAGATCATATGATAACAAAGAATGTCAGAAAGGATCTTGTTTAATAAAGCACAATTGTACAATGACAAAAGTTTAGAGCCTGTTCAAAGATCAGGCGGTATATCACAGTGCAGCAAAGATTGCTAAAAAAAAGAAAGAAAAAATAACAAAAATTATGGAAGATGACCGAGACTTGTAAAAATTGGCATAAGAAGCTACCATTTACTTTCTATGCTTACGTTGACCAGGGCTTTCGCTGGGGCAACACCTTTCCCGTTGGTTTATGGAATAGAAATGGTTCTGCCCATAGAAATCGAGATTCCTTTTCTCCGAGTTTTGATTGAGTTAGGAATTGGATGAAGTAGAAGGAAAGGGAGTTTGAAAGTATTCATCATAGTCAAATATGTAAAAAATGGATAATGCTGATTTATGATGAAAAGGTTCAACCAAGGAAATTTCATTATGGGCACTTGGTATTAAGGAAGATCCCTTCTATACAAAAGGATTTCAAAGAGAAATGAATGCCAAATGGGAAAGTACCTTATGAGGTAAAAAAGGTTTTTCCCGGAGGAGTACTGACTTTGACTGAGATAAACTTATCCAATCTTGTAAATTCAGATGCAGTCCAGAGATACCTAAAAGAGGAGAGGCCAAGGTGAAAACCCGCAAAGGGTGCTTTGTAACCTTTAAAAAAAAAGAGAAAAAAGAAAAAGGAAAAAAGAAAAAAAAAAGAAAAAGAAAATAGAGAGGCCAAGGTGAAAACCCGCAAATGACGACTTGAGACCAAAGAGATTTTGAGTTGAAAACCCGAAAAGGGCGGCTCAAATTTTGATCAAAGTGGGGAAAATGGTAGTCTTGCTATACGTGAATTAACAATGAAGACGTATGCTACATCTTGAGGCATCGACAAAGTACTCCGGATCCCCTAAACACATATTGAGCTTAAAATGGTCCTCAAGAAGTTGGTAAAGAGAAGCTCAGGCTGAGATATCTGGGGCACCTAATTCTTGACTTACCCATTTTGAATTTGCTAACTTTGATTACCATATTCTTTTTAAGATACGCCCTAATCAAATTCCTTTTATCGCATTGGTTATCCTTGATTGATTATTTTGAGCTATGCTCCTGATTAATTTCCTTCTTATCCATAGTTGTGATCTTTTTCAGGCATTTTATATTGAAATAACAATTAATGGACTAATAATATTTTCATAAGAAGAGTTTTGCATATTACTTTGGGAATTTCTAAGATAATACAAGAAACTGAAACAGGACAATTGTTTAAGAATTCCCATGTGTAAGGGTCAGAGGTACTTAAGAAAGGTCTAAATTGAGACTATCTCTTTTGTCCAAATAGGCGATTAGACAAGTTAATGAGTTGAGCAATATCGATCCTAAGAGAATATCATTTTTACAAACATCTTCATCGGGTCACGGTATGACGGACCAAATTGAGGTGAAAAGATTCAAAGCATGAGCAGAATATGATTGATATTTCAAGAGAAATGAAGATGAAACCTTGATGAATAAATGAGTAATGACACTTAAAATAGGAATCATTCTCATGGCATTTTTGCATTTATATATCATAGTATGTCTAAATAGGAGTATTTGACTCAGTTCAATTAGGGCATCTTAATTATTAGGCATAAGCATATACCCATTCTACAGGTTATGTAGATCGAAGATAGCAGAATTGGCAATCCTGAGCTTGTAGGGAGTAGATCGAAGATAGCAGATTTGGCAATCCCTGAGCTTGTAGGAGGCAGATTGAAGATAGCAGATTTGGCAATCCCTGAGCTTGCAGTGAGCAGATCGAAGATAGCAGATTTGGCAATCCCTGAGCTTGCAGGGAGCAGATCGAGGATAGCAGATTTGGCAATCCCTGAGCTTGCATGGAGTAGATCGAATATAGCAGATTTGGCAATTCCTGAGCTTGCAGGGGCAGATCGAAGATAGCAAATTTGGCAATCCCTGAGCTTGCAGGGGGTAGATCGAAGATAGCAGATTTGGCAATCCCTGAGCTTGCAGGGAGCAGATCGAAGATATTAGCATGGGGTCCCTGAGTTTGCATTGGAACAGGCTGAAAATAGCAGATAGTGCCTTCCTGAAGTTGCAGTGAAGCAAATTGAAGCTATCAGAATACCTTTGAAGAAGATAAGGATCAAGAACTTAAGACTCGGCAAGACCGAGCAAAATTAGTCCTTCTATAGTCTTTGCTCTATTCCTGTTGCACAGCAATGAGTAAAGAGGGGCAGCTGTATTAGCCTATTTTTGCCCGGGCCTATTCACAACCCAAAAATAGAAAATAATTTAATAATTTAAAAAAACCAAAAAAAAGTTATTTATTAAAATAATTCCAATGTCCATTACAACCCAAATTTTAAACCCACAACCCAAATCCCAAATAATACCCGTGGCCTAATACCAAGCTTAACCCAATTACACATTAAGCCCAAAATGCCCAATACCCTAAAACTTTCCAGAAACCCTAAGGGTTTCTGAAAGGACTTTGCGCCGCAGCTCTCCCTCGGTCTTTATCAGAGTGCAGATTTGGCCTCGTCGCCGCCGCGATTATCGTGTGTTTGCCTGCAAAAAGGAAAGAGGAGACACACAGCACGCAGTAATATAGCAAGAAATCGAAATAATGTACTTTCTATTTATGTATTTTTGCTATAAAAATAGAACCAAACAATGTAATCGAGGATCTTTTTGGTCAGGCATATATACAAACCGTATTTTTTAAATAAGAGAAAAGAGGTGATTCACGCTTTTAAAGATTCTGTTTAATCTTTTATTTAAATTTTTGATAGTTTTTTTCCCTTATCTTTTTATATACATACAAAACACAAGAGACGGAAAATAGATTTTTTAAAACCGAGGGAAAACAGTTTATATTTAGTTTTTTTTATTTGTTTTGATGCAAAATATTACTAAAAAGTAAAAGGAAAGAAACCTTACCCTTGAAACCGTCGTAAAATTTGAGATTTTTAGAGCTCTAGCCGCCGTGCAGGGTGGCCGACATGGTGGCCCGACGCCTGGGCAATGGCCGAAAATTGCATGGGGAGAGGGGGAAACGAGAGCATTCTTTTGATTTTTTTAAGGAAGAGTAAAAAATGAGTTTTTTTAAAAAAAAATGATTTAAATACATGAAGCAAAACGGTGCCGTTTCACCTTAGTCGACCCACGACCCGACCCGATCCAACTTGGGATCCGCGTGTTTTTCAACGGAAGGACTAATTGCGCTTTTAGCCCTTCCGTTGAAAAACACGCGGATCCCAACCTGGATCAGGTCGGGTAGTGGGTCGATGCGCATTTAGCCCTTCCGCTTTTTTGATGGTTTAAAATCAAGTCGTTATATTTCTTAATTTCGGCCCCATGATTTTTTCTAGATTTCAATTTGGTCCCCCTTTGAGCGGTGCGTTTAGGCAAGTGGGGATATTTTCCATTTCAATCCGTCCAGGTTGCGCGTGTGTTGCAATTCAGTCCTATTTTCCGTTCTATTTTCGATTTCGCCCCAAGAATACTGCTTTGATTTCAATTCTGTCTTTTTTTGCCATTTTTGCTATTGGTTTTCGGATTAACTTTTTTTAAAATATTATTATTATATTTATTATATTTAATAATATTATTATTATACTTATTATTATTTTCCATTATTTCTATTATTTATACTATTATTAGTTTACTATTACTATTATTATTTTGGACTATTTTACATTTTTCAAATTTATTTGTATTATTATTATTATTTTTTAATTATTCGATTTTTTTTGTATATATATTTGTTCACTTCATTTGTTAAGTATGTCTATTTTATTTTATTTCACTCTACTTTATGTATATATATTTTCTTTAAAGTTTATTTATGTTCATATACTTACTTTTAAATCTCTCTCTCTCTCTCTCTCTCTCTCTATATATATATATATATACTTTATCTCTTATAAAGACTTTATTATAATTATTATTATTACTAACGTACTATCATTTTTCTTATTAATATATATATTTTTTCCCTTTTCATTATTATTATAAATATGTATATTATTATTAATTTACTATTATTGTCTATTATTATTATTATTATCATTATTATTTTTATAATTGTTATTATTATCATCATTATTATTATAATTTTCATTTTTGCTTTTTAATATTTTTATTCTTTTCAATTATTATTTAAACATTCGTCAGTTTTCAGTTACTTATTATTTTTATTAGATTGTTATTTTATTTATATTATTGATTCTTTTTGCTCTCGTTATTGTTGTTTGCATTATAGCAATTATTACCTTATTATGCATATTAGCATTGTAATTCATTTCATATTTTAATAAAACCTTGCTCCATTTTATTCAAAAAGTATTTCTCAAAATAAGGCAATATTTAGTGTTTAGAAATTCGGAAAATAGTGTCCTATCGTGCTGGGTTTCGATTTTCCGTTTAACTAAATAGCTAAGTATCCTTTTAATGAATGTGTAAATTATGAGATGATTTTGATTACGAGAATTTAAAACATCATGTCCTAACGTGCTGGATGTGATGTTTGCATTCTTTCGGAACAAAGGAATCTCAAGTTCCAACTCAAATTACTCAAGTTTTTAAAAGAAATCATATTTTAAAATCTTTTTGAACTTTCGACATTAGGGCAATAACTAATCAATTCGGTACCAATTTTGGGCGTTACGAGGGTCTAATCCTTCCTCGTACGTAACCGACTCCCGAACCTGTTTTCTTAAAATTTCGTAGGCCAAAATCAATGTTTTTGAAATAAAATGTTTTATAAGGTGATCCAATCACACATAAGCAGAAAAAAGATTGGTGGTGACTCCCATTTTCATTTTTTTAAGTCGACCCCATTTTTTTCAACTTTTAAAAATAGTTTCGACAGAAGTAATTAAAAATAATTATTCCATACCATGGTTTTTAATAAAATAAAATAATAATAAATAATAATAGATTATTGGCAAGAACAAGCCAAAACCCTCCACATGTCGAGTATGCGTCCTAGTCCATTAGGTTATCTGAAAAGATGGAAATTAGGGGGAGTGAGCTATAGAAGCTCAATGTGAGTCCTTTCACAATAAAGCAAATCAATATTCGAATGTCCATATCAATTATAATAATCAAATTCACATATTAATCCGATCAATACGATATTTTAGTTTTTGTCACTTGGACAAACATAATGTTAACATTGTAACACCTTGAATTTGGGCCTAGAAGTATTGGGCTTGTGTAATGCCCTGATTTTCGGGATTTTTCGGGTTTTCGTGATTCTTGGTGAAATTTTGAAATTTTGGTATTTTGGTTACTGAAATTGTGTTTAAATGTGTTAGTGAGCCTTTAGGAGGCCCAAGCCTAAGTTAAAACCTAGCAGAAATATCAATTTTAGCTTTCAAGTGAAAGGGGACTTGGTTAAGTGGGCCTTTAAGAAAAAGTTAGTAAATGAAGACTAAAGGAGGGCCTTGGTAAAATGGCAGGGTGGCACCACTAAGTTCCTAAAAAAGTGGCGTGTGGACTGAGTTTAAGGGCTAGAGTTCAAGTCACAAGGTAAGCAGATGGTACGTTTAATTTTATGCATGTACCGGGCATGTGATAGAGCTTAAGTAGCATTCGGCTAGGGCCTTAGGGGGATTGGGCTGTTGGTTTGAATGGCCATTAGGGCAAGCTTTATTTTCTTTTTGTCTTGCCGAATTAGGGTTAGCCACCTAGAGCCTTCACTTTCATTCTATTCTCTTCTCAGTGTTGCAAAAAGGAAAATGAAAAGTTAGATCTCCTATGTGCCGAATTCTTCCTTCTCTTCTCCTCTCTTCCATTCTTTCTTTTTCTTTTCCTCTCTAGCTGAAATCACCTCTCCTCCTCCTTCAATTTTCATTTTCTTCTCTTCAGAAACCGAAATTGCCACTCTTTTCTTCTCAAACTCATCAACTACTAAAAGCCGAAATCCCAAAAGGTTGCTTCCTGTGCCGATTTGCCTATAGCCGAACCCCCTTTGTTTTTCCTCACTTGTAGCCGAATTTCATACTCTCCAAACCCTTAGGCTCTATTGACAAACACCCCTCCAACCATAGACTCAAATCATATCTTCTTTCACCACTTAAAAAGCCGAAAACACCATAGTTTTTAGGGATATATAGCCGAATCCTTAGATCTCTAATATTCGAATTCTGCTAGTGTTTAGGGGCTAGATCTGCATCAGATCTGAGTAGAAGAATCGCCTTGATTAAGGAAAACCTGTGGTAAGTACTCGACATCTCAGATCTACTCGTTACTTTTGAATTTAAGAAAAACCGAAATCCCTAAACTCTTTAGGGAGGCTGTCGAATGTGATGATAGGTAAAGACAGTTCTTTTAATTGGTTTTATATGTACTTGTTGTGGAAGGGGCGATCTAGCAAGGAGCATAAGAGGCTTGGACCTTTGGAACAACTAGATCTTGATCTAGTCACTAGTTTTGGCAAAGGTAAGATCTCAAGGGCCTTAAGTGGTGATGGCTGATTATGGTAAGTAGAATTATGGAGATTTTCATTGTATTTTGGATCTGATGTGTCTAGGAATCGATTGTAGGATATCGTGGGAGATCTCGTTAGCAGTCGTCACAAATCAAGTGTGTATCGAACACCCCTCTGTAGTCTAAATCGACAAAAGCCGAAAAGCCGAAATATCGAAATTCTGGCATTTTATGGGCTTGTGAGCTTGCAAACACTCATAAGTCGGTTGGAATTTGTTGGATCTGTAATCGCAAGTGGTAAGTTGGCTGGGTGTGCAATTTCGAGCACTTCGGTAAATTTGGGCTTCAATGGGTTGAAAATGGGCTCAATGGGCTTACGGGCCCATATAGGTAAAAATAGGCTATATATATGTTCTGATAGAGTGTAGGTCCAAAACTGCTGAAACTGGTAAATCGATAGTGAAACTTGGATTAAATGGGCTTAAGTTGCTTATAGACACTGTACGGCCCATTAGGGGTTTTAGGGCCCAATAGCTAAAGACTGCTAAAATGAGCTAAACAAGCTACTGAGATAAAAGTTGAACTATTAAGGATTAAAATGTGCATAAAACCTTAAAAACTAGAATAATTACTGAAATACCCCTTAAGGGTGAGAAATTACAGTTTTACCCCTAAGTGTAAAATGACTGTTATACCCCTAGGGCTAAATTTGACTGAATGCAAGATTTGCTGTTTCTATTTACTGTATGCCATGTCATGTTTATCTGTTGCATGGGACTTAGGATTATTGATGGAGGAAGTGCAAATGGCATTGCCACGATTACTGAAAGAGGCTTTGCCTCGTACTGATTACTGAAAAGGGCTTTGCCCATACTGTTTACTGAAAGAGGCCTTGTTTCATATTACTGTTCGTGGCCACATTATCTGAGCAGCGATGCTGCAACTGTGGAGTGTAGCGGCTGGATGGGTAGAGTTGTCTCCCCACATGGTGTGTAGGGCTGGTACGGGTGGAGTGTAGCGGTTGGACTTAGGATGGGCTTTGGGCTTTGCATTCATACATGCATATCTACTGATTTGTTACTGTAATGGGCCTATGGGCCGTACTGTTGACTGAGAAGGGCTAAGGCCCAGTTTACTGTATCTGAATAGGGCTTCGGCCTAGTTATTACTGAGACTGGATAGGGCTTAGGCCCAGTGGGCTTGAGCTGATTTGGGCTTTGGATGGGTTTCTTTACACACTGAGTTTCCAAACTCACCCCTTTTTCCTTCATCCATGCAGGTGAACCCTAGATTGGTGGACTTGGTGCTGGGAGGGATTCAGAGTGACCACGTGGATGACGTTTTCGGTTTAATTAAGTTAATTATTTAATTATTTATTTCAATCATTTTTATTTTTAATTTGGGTTTGTAATAAGGCTGCTCTCATTATTTAATTTATTTTTAGCTTGAGTATGATATGGTTTAAATCATTTTGAAATTGGTTAGCTCTAAGGTGCATTTTATAAAAGTTACTTGTTTTCAAAATATCACGATAACAAAGCAAAACTTCCGCAACGTAAACGTTTTCATAAATAAATCTTCTAAATAGACTTAAACCTGATTTGTTGTTCGTGGACAAGTCATAAGGTTAAAGTGTGGCAATGGGTGTGTGCATGTCTAGGATTGGATCTAGGGAGAGCTTGGTACTTAAGCAGTCTAAATGACTCAACTCCTCTTTTCTGGTATCCTAATTGGTGCATAGTACCCATTGATTTTAAGCTATAACGAAGAAGATCTGATTTTTCGATTCTTAAATTGTTTTAAAAATAACATGTTTCCACTAGCTACAAAGGTTTACAAGCTTTCACAATTTTCCATAAAATTTTACAGAGTTCTTAACAATGTTTGAAAAGGGAATTAGTATTTCAATGAACCACGTTTTGAAAAAATAAACACAAGCTGAGGTTTTATACAAGTTTAACGGTAGAAGTTTCTAAACACTAAGAAGGGTTTTCAATAAAAATATGGTTTTTAAAAAACACTTCAATGTGACACACCAGACTTGGTCGTGACGTCTGGGCCGGGTTTGGGGTGTTACAAACATTCAGTTGAATTTAATTAAACAATTCAACTATAGAGTCATAGTGTCATTCTCTTTAGATATGTGCACATTTGTCAATTCGATCGTTTCAACATGTACTTTTCAATGAGTATGCATATATCATGCACATTTGTTTAACGTTTCATTTAACATTCGTTAATCCTTCCCCCGACCACTAGCTCTCTAAATAGGGAGTTCCCCAGAACCCCCTCTACCTTTTTACTCCTCTTGTGAACTTTTACCACTACATTAGTTAAAATTCAGTAATTGCATATAAAAGTTATTGGTAACTATAAAAACACAACCGCTTCCAGTAGAAAGTTGTTGGAGGGATCGTGATAGCAAAGTGCGAAAATGTCACAGTTAGGATCTACTGTAACTGTGGGCACACAGTAAGACAATCGCAGTTGGAATCTGCTATGACTATGAATACACAACAAACATTTATTTAACTGTGGAGTCACGATTGCTTGCAAATAATAGTTGTTAGAGCGATGGTGCAGCACAGTGAGATTACAATTGGAATCTATCGTTCTATGGGTATACAATCAATCATTTGTATATGCAGTCAATAAGAGCTATCGTTCTTCCTCCTTTCATATCATCCCCTCTCACCACATGCATATGCAATGCAATCATTCTTTAATGCATTCATTCATTCAATCATTAATACTTTCAACATTCTATTTCATTGCATAATAATGATATTCACGATTATATCCATCAATCAATAGTTCAATCACTTAGGCATATGACACGTTCATTCGACATTTATAACATTGATAAACATAAAATCATTCATGGATCAAGCAATCAATCAAAAGTATTAAAATCATAAATTCATTCATTTATATATTTAATCATTCTAATCTTAATTTAGGACCTAATTGCGTAATCTAGTTCTCTAGATGCCATTAAAAACCTACTCAGGGTTTGCATAAATTAATAAAAGATAAGGAAAAACTATAATTTTTTATATCTAGGGGCCACACGGCCATGTGATCAAACCGTGTATGAAGCCCCAAACCATGTGCAAGACGAATGGGTGAAGTGTAGGAGCCACACAGCCATGTGATCGGACTGTGTGCGAAGCTTCAGGCCATGTGTGAAATGAAGATGCACGGGGGGCAGGGGGACACAGTTGTGTGTGAGGCCATGTGATCCACACTGGCAGGCCACATGTCCATATGATAGGCTGTGTGCGACTGGGTAGTGTCGAATTTTGACTCGATTTTTCGTAAAAGAACACACACCTGACTTTCCAGGGTCTCAGATGATTACCCTTCGTTCAAGCTCGATCTAATCACCTATAAGGGCCTTTCAATTGACAAAATACAAGAATTAAGAATGAATTTTCAATGTTTGTGGAGGTTTTTGGCAAAAACATTAAAAATTGATAGCGGATTGAAATATTTAACGAAAACAAAAAAATTCCAAAATTGATGAGTTTTAATGAATTGAAATGAGAATTCTTACTAAAATTTTGATGAAAATTTGGGATGTAATTGTTGAAAAATCAATCAGAAGAGAAACGAGTTGAAATCGAGAATAGATTTTGATTCGGGAACAAAAACAATTATCAACAATTGAGAGAAAATATTTTCAAAGGAAAAGATGAAGAAGAAAAGAGAATAAATAGAAATAAGGAAGATAAATTTTATTAGGATTTGAAAATGAGTAATTTGAATTCTAATTAGCATAAGAAGATAAAAGGTGATGGAACTTTATTTCCATTTAAATTTTGAAGAAGGATAAGATATGAATTCTAGATAAATTTGAAAAAGATAATCAATATCCTATTATAATCAGAATAAGGACTAAATGATAAGATTACACATACTTTAAGGGGCTATTTTGGTAATTAAATCATTTTACCAAAATTAACAAAAATGGTAAGGAGTTGGCATGACTTGAACCTAAGTGTGTTAGGGAGAAAAAGAGCAAGCTTAGCCATTAGGCTACTACCTATATCAAATTTATTTTTTACCATAATTAATTCTTATCCTAATTTGGTTTCCATTCTTAATTGCTTGAAAAATAAAGAGGAAAATTGCAAAAAGTGGGGTTTAAACGTTAACTTTCTAAGTAATTTCTTGAACTTTTAACCACTAATACTAAAACTCAATTCATATTTTTTTTAGTCATTTAATTGTATATATCTATTTTGTGCTCAGTCTGTTTATTCTTTATTATCTTATACTTTTAATCAATTATTTTATTTAACCTATTGTTTTTAATACTCTTCTATTTTATTTTTATAAATCATAATTAATACTTATGGTTAGAGGTGTCAATGGGCCGGGCCGAACCCAACCAAAAATTTAGGTCTGTTTGCTAGGATTGGCCCCGACCAGAAAAATGGGCCTAAAATTTTTCTCAAGTCCGGGCTAGATAAAAAATGTTGAAACTCGGGCCCCAATCAGTCTGTATTAATTTTTTATATTATTTTTAAAAAATATAATACATAAAAAATACTAAAAATATTAAAATAAATGTTTCCCAACAAATTGAAAATAAATTTAAAAAAGTATATACATTTAAATAACACTAAGATAGGTGCAACTTAACAATCAAATGCCTTTAAAATAGTAACAATCTCCAAATAATAATAACAAAATAATAGCAATATAATAGTGAAATGGTAGCAAAATAGTGAAAAAAACAACAAGAAAATAGGAAAAAAAAGTAAAAAAAAAAGCAAGAACAATAAAAAAAGTAGTAGTGTTTTTGTATATTCGAGCCGGGCCAAAAAAGCCTTACTCGAGGCTTGACCTGTTTCCTAAACAGGCCTTATTTATTTTTTTGCCAAAGCCCATTTTTCGGGTCTATATTTTTACCTAAACCCTCTTACTTTTCGGGCGGGCTTTCTTGGCCCGGCTCATAGACAAGTCTACTCATGGTCAAGACTCACTATTAATATTTTAATTCACTTTTACCCTTTTCCATTTAAGTCACATCATTTTCAAATTAGACCTCCTAATCAAGTTTCATTTTTTTAAACTAAACCCCAATTGTTTTGGGGTTGTTACAAAAAATTTATTAAACGTTTTTGGCTTAAGAGTGTAAAAAGCTTTCAAATTTTTAAAAAAAAAAAAGGCAATTAAGCTCCTACTCTTTTTTTTTTTTTGGCACTCAATTGAGTACTTTAACTTTCAAAATGCATCAAAAGGCCCTCAAATTAAAAAAAAAAAAAAACAATTAAACACCTTTTTTTTTTTGGGCACTCAATTGGGTACTTGAACTATTAAAATGCATCAAAAAGATCATTTGACCGTTAATTTTAACAGTTGTTCGTTAAAATTAACTATCCCTAATTTTTTCGGTTAAAGCCCTCCCGTGTCACAACCACAGGTGAAATGTGACAAAAAATTATAAAAAACAGAAATCAATAAAAGTTATTAAATTTTATTCAAAATTAGAAAAAAATGGTAAAAAATATAAAAATCGTAAAAATTTATAAAAATCATAAAGGATTATAAAATGTATAAAAAAAAACCATTTAACCTTTAACTTTAACCGTTGACTATTAAAGTTAACGACTCTAATTTTTTTCCATTTAAATCCATCACGTGTCGCAACACTGCGTGACATGTGACGAAAAATGATAAAAAAAAATCAATAAATGTTATAGAAAAATTATAAAATGCTTCTTTTGGCACGATAATTTTTATAATTTCTTTTATGAATTTTATATTTCTTTACAATTTTTATAATTTTCTTACGATTTTATAAAATTTTAAAATTTTTATATTTTTACTATTTTTATAATTTTTTTCTAATTTTTAATATTTTATTTTTTATTAAAATTTAATATTTTTATAACTTTTATTAATTTTTATTTTTTTATAATTTTTCCACACGTCACGTCGTGGTTGTGACACGGGGTGTCTTTAACTTAAAAAATTAGGAACAATTAAATTTAACAGTCAATTGTTAAAGCTAACGATCAAAGGGCCTTTTTGATGCATTTTGACAGTTTAAGTACCCAATTAAGTGCAAAAAAATGCAGGGGATTAATTGCTTTTTTTTTTTTTAAAGTTTAAGGGCATTTTTGATACATTTTGAAAGTTCAAATACCCAATTGAGTGCAAAAAAAAAAAAATGAAAAAAAGAGACTTAATTGCTTTTCTTGAAAAAGTTTGAGGGCTTTTTACACTCTTAAGTCGACCTTTTTCAATCATAAAACCCCATTCACTTTCTTTCCTAAAGAATATAGACACCCAATTTTGTTCAACTCCCTTGATTTGAATTTCAGGGTGATTGGTCTATAAGTCCTTGAAAATGTTTGGACTTATTTGAATTTTTAGCTTAATCTCGAGATTAAATTGAATTTTTAACATTCAATGATGGACTAATTATGTGTAATACCTCGAACATTATTACAGCTTGATATAGTAAAACAAGAAAATAAAGTGATAAAAATAGAAATTTTGAGTTATGTCAACATTGGGAAGTATATTATGATATATTAATTCAAGAAATGACTAAATTGTAAAAGTGAGAAAAGTTTTGTTACCTAAGAGTAAATACTTAAAATTTGAGGGGTTAAAGTGTAAATATGAAAAGGTTGAAGGACCAATAGTGCGAATATTTTAAGGGTGGAATGATCTAGAAACTAAAGAAATTGGATGAATTAGGACCAAATTGAATAGGTGAAGAATTATGAGGGACTAAATCACAATTTTACCAAATTAATTGATGACTCATGGAATTTTAAAAGATCATAAAGGGCAAATAGTCAGTTAGAAAGAGAGAAATCTAGAAAGTAATGATGATGTTGGTGATATTTTAGATTAATTAAATAAATAAATAATAGTTATTTATATTTTAATGAGATATTTTATTATTATTTTATTTAATATATAAGGAGAGAAAAATGAAGAGTTCTCTTCATTTTCATGCAAGAGACGAGAAGAAAAAAAATTCCTTCCAATTTGGTCCTTCCACCAAAAATTCACCATTTTCACCTAGAAATCAAAAGAATTTCCATGATTACCAAGAGGAAAAAATTATATGGAGACTTTAGGAAGCTAGAATATCAAGTTAGATTCAAGGAATAAAAGTTGGAGGAGAGAGAAAATCAAGTTAAAGATTGAAATTAATATGACAATGTAAGAACATCAAGATTTTAATATATTTTTTAGTTTGATATTATTAAAAAAGTATGAAATTTGATGAGTCGTTGAGAGCACCAAATATATCCTATCCCTATAAAAATAATGAAAAGAATGGTATAAGGGAAGTAGGGTCAAATCCTCAGGGACTGGATTTGCACAATGTCTTATTTCGCAAGATCTCGGATAAAATTGTGCCCAATAAAACTTGCGTTCCTGAAAAAAATAGAATTTAAAGTTTGATTGAATTGAATTACGAAAATTAAAATTAAAATTGAAATGAAAGACAAAGTTTGAGAAAAGAGAAAGTTTTTTTTATATGGCGAGATTCCAGCCTTCGGTTGTCTCGATCCTCATTGGGTCCAATGTAACACCCTCTACCCATATTCGTCGCTGGAATAAGGTACGAGGTATTACCGGATTTTACCGAATTAATTTTTTTTAGTTATTACGAGTTAAATACTATTCATTTACCGAAACATGTTATGACGTCCCTTAGATGGGCCTCCGAAGCCCAAAACATACATCGAGACCAAACCGAGATTAAATCGAAACTATAGGGAATTTTTTTTTCAAGATTAACTCAATGTAACCCTTTTATAAATATCTAACATTCCCTGCAAAATTTAAACTGAGACCAATCCAAATCAACCAATCCAATTCAACATATTTTCAAGATAGATTCATGCATATCTATAAGATAATCTCATCACATAACAAAACCAAGATTTGTTAGCCACACCAATGGCTAACTTTACATTCATTTCACATTAACATTTACTTTATTAACTTATATATGCCATTGATTTCCAAAATAAAGTTTCTTGATATACCAAAATGTTGAGGTTGATAGTATGATGTGTATCCGACCGAATCCGACCTCTGAGCTCTTAATGCTACAAAACAGGGAAAAAAAGAAATAGGGTAAGCATATTGTGCTTAGTAAGCTCATGTAACAAGAATTATACTTACCTAATATTTTCAATACAATAAACATTCATACATCCACTGAATGCATTGTTACTTTAACATGTACAAACTCAACATTCAAGTTAGTTCAATAATTTCAATGTATCAATAATATATACCATGATTGATGAGCTCATCAATACCATGATTTCCATTCCATTATTATTTTCCCATATTTATCCTGTTGAATTTCTCGGGATTTCGATGGATTTTCAGGGGTACACTTTAGTGTACAAATCCGGGTCCGTCAATTCATATTCATGTGTGCACATTTCCATTTCAAAGAGCACACTCCCGTGAACCTCATCCTTACAGTGGGATTACCAGTCCAGGCTAAATCCACTGTAATATAAACTCATAGAGTATTGTCAGGATTACCAGTCCAGGCTAAATCTCCTACAACGACAATTACTCTAATGAGCTTAGATCTAAATTATCAGTTCAGGCTAAATTCAGACCCTAATTCGGATTACCCGTCCGGACTAAATCTATTTTACACATATTCTTCGGGAGGGCTATATCAGGATAGGATCACCCGTTCGGGCTAAATCCTTTTTACCGTCAAATCCTTTTCAGATATCCATCGAATTTTCCTTTCATTCAACTGATATTTCTTCTCCTTTTTATCAAATATATCAATGTTTCATCAATTTTCACGCAATGGACATTCAAATCATATTCACATCAATAACATACATTTCAAGCATTAAAGAATATAATTCAAGTTACAAGAACTTACCTCGATACTTGTTCGTATACAAAAATTTACTAATCCTTAACATTTTCCTTTCCTCGATCTAGCTTCGTATTTGAGTATTCGGGATCTAAATAAATAAATTTAATCATCAATTTAACATTTCATGTTCATATGTACCATTCTCTACAATTCCACTATTATTTATAGTTCATTCAAAGTTGTCTACTTGAGTCATAGTCACTAAATTATTTTTATCTTGAGCTATGGAACTCCAAATTAAGATCCAATAATTTTCCCTGAAACTAGACTCACATATCTTCTTACCATAAAAATTTTATAATGTTTTGTTTAGCCAATAAGTACAGTTTATTCTTTAAAGTTACCCCTGTTATGCTATTTGATAGTTCCGACCCTTCTTCACTAAAAATTAATTTTCTCCTTGTACGGGATACGGATGATGTTCCCGTTTATTTCTCTTGAAAATAGACTCATTAAAGATTTCAAAAATATAAATTTGAGCCCATATTTATTTTTCTCCAATTTTTGGTGATTTTCCAAACTCAGAACAGGGGAACCAGAAATCATTGTGACCTTGTCTCACAAAATTTATTATATATCATGATTTACAATTCCATTGCTTACACTATTTCTTCTGTAGAAACTAGACTCAATAAGCTATAATTTCATATTTTTTTCATCCTATAATTCGATTTCTAAAATTTATGGTGATTTTTAAAGTTAGCCTACTGCTGCTGTCCAAAACTATTTTAGTGCAAGATGTTTATTATCATTTTCCCCTAAACTTTTAATAAATGATAATTTCGTCCCTACTCAATTAACCTCTCAATTGAGCTGATTTTTCTAAATTAACACTTTATTCTATCATTTTAAACTACTTTATGGCCTTTGGAAATAAGAATTTCAGCACTAGACATCAATTTCACACTCTTTTACAAATAGGTCCTAAATATCCACTTCCTATTCATTTCATTCAATAAAATCATCATATAATAAGATTAAAACTTCAATTCCATTCTAAATCATCATATACTTATAGCACTCAACCATAGTGACTTTCAATTTCATCCATGAAATCAAGAACTAATGAATTTAATAGTAGGACCTAGTTGTAAAAGTCTTAAAAACACAAAAATTACAAGAAAAAGGCAAGGATTAACTCACTTGGTGCAAAAATTATGAAAAAACCAGCTTAAAGAACCCCTCCTATGGTGTTTTGGCTGATGAGAATGAAGAGAAATCACAAGAAATCTAGATATTTCCATATTAGTCCTAATTTTATTTAGTTAATAATGCAATATTCTAATTTTGCCCTTAAATCATCCATTTTCTTGCTGATTTCATGCCCTTGCCGTCCAGCCCAAATAAATTTTGGGTCTAATTCCTTTTAAATCCTTTCTCATTAGACACTTAAGCTATTTAATCATCCCAACTACTTTTACACCTTTTCCAATTTAGTCCTTTTCATTTAACTGACTGTCCAAACGTTAAAATTTTCTAACGAAATTTTAATAACATATTACTAACATTTCATAAATATTTATAAAAATATTTCCAACTCAGTTTTACGAGATTGAGGTCTCGATACCTTGTTTTTTACCTAATTTCTTCAACAATTTTTTTTAACGAACCACAAAATCGGTAAAATTTTTCTATCGATATTTTCATACGATTTTCTTATCATATCAATATTCATGAAAAAATATTAAAATAAGTTTCTCTTTAAATCAGATTTGTGGTTACGAAACCACTATTCCGATAACCTTGAATTTAGGCTATTACATTCAATCCTTGACTTTTAGGTGATCCTTCTTGAATTGAATAAGCCCGTTATAGTGGAAGAGGATACCTACAACCACCAGCTCCACTTAGGGTTTAGACTTATGATTTAGAGGAACCTGAATCTAGCCAACCGTAGCTCTTGTGGGACTATCTTACACTAGATCATCACTTCCCAATGGCGAATCCCATGCCATTTTGTCTCTTGGGCTCGACAACCACTGATGCAGTAAGTTAACGAACCGACTGTGCAATCTTCCCAAAACATACAAAGTGGTCACCTTTGCACAAGATAAAAAGATCACTTTTGAAGGGATATGGACGGAAGCGTCAGCCCCGTAATGCGGAGAAGTGATGAATACTCGATGAGAAGGCTAGGCGCAGATTCTAAGCCTCATGAACCCTTTTTGGGGATTTTTAACAACCTTTGACTAGAAAAATTTAGTGGCTTATGGTTTTGGGAAAAAGAAATAAATGTAATGGAAGATGAAAATTTTATTAAATAAAGAAAAGAACAAAGGCTGGCTTTTGGGAGAGGGAGTGATTACAGAAAAGATCATATAATTTGTGTCACTCCATCCTCTATTTATAGTACTAGGAAACCTAGTCTAGTCCTACTTAAATTCTAAAAGATAAAATACAAATAAATAAAAATAATATAGAAAAAAGCTAAAATTAAATCTAAATAAAACTCTTTAATAATTATCCTAATATAATTAAAAATTAAATAGAGTCTTGTGTTTATAAAATATCTCTTTTTTGCATTTTTGCCCTTATGTCTTCCATGCATGCATTTTCGACACCACCTTTTTCCCTATGTCGTATGTTGGCACATTTTATCACCAAATTCACGCTTTTTGCCCTTAAATTTCCTTTTGCCTCCAATTTAGTCCCTACAAGATAAAAGACCATAAATAGCCCAAATTAGTAGGATCATACTCAAAATAAATATGTAATTAACACATAAAAACATGTTGTTCTAGAGTATTATCAGAAATGATGTTAATGTAGAGTTTTCTTATATAAGGTTCTATGTTCTTGATATGTTAGTGAAGAGAAATAAGAGAAAGTGATGGGAAATATTATGGAGAAACGAAATAAGGGTGTTATAAACTTGGTAATTAACATTTTGCACTAAAATAGTTTTGGATAGTAGCAGTAGTCAAACTTTAAAAAATCACCAAAAAATGTATAAATTTAATTAGAGGTTAATTAAAGTATTAAATTAAATCCTATTAAGTCTAGTTTTAAATAGAAGAAATTGTGTAAGCAAAACAATTTCATATTATGAGATATATGAATTTTTGTGAGTCAAGGTTAGATTAATTTTGGGCTCCCCTATTTTGAATTTGGAAAATCATCAAAAATTGTAAAAAAATAATTAGGGGCTTAAATTTGTATGTTTAAATTCTTAATGAGTCTATTTTCAAGAGAAATAAACAAAAATATCATCCAAATCTTGTACTAAGAGATAATTAATTTTTAGTAAGGAAAGGTCGAAGCTGTCAAATAGCAGAATAGGGATAAATTTGAAGATTTTACTGTACTTATTGGCTTGACTATAAATTCTTAAAATTTTATCTTAGAAAGATATTTGAGTCTAGTTTCAAAAACATCAAGCGGATCTTAATTTGGAATTCTGTAGCTTAAGATATAAATAATTTAGTGACTATGACTCAAATGGACAGCTTGATATGAACATATAAGTAAATAGTGGAATTACATATATACATTAAGGATGTGGAATGGAGAGGAGGAGGAGGAGGAGGAAAATATATGAATATTCAGCTAGCATGGTTTTATATTAAAAATGGCTAATTTGCATGTTTTAGGCTCAGGGGCTAAATTGAATAAAAGTAAAACTTTGGGGGTAATTTTGTAAAACTGTCAAAAATAACCAAATTGCATGAAATGAGTTGTTTTATCATTTAAATTAATAAATTCAGTGAAATTATTAATTTAGATCAAGATAGGGTAAAAAATAGAGGAAAATAGAAAATTTCTAAAATGCCTTTGAATCTGGATATTCTTACAATTTAGCCAGGTAAGTTCGTGTAACTTAATATTCAATTTTGAAATGCTTGAAATGCATGTTATATGATATGATTGTTAATTGAATGTTCAACACCTAAAACTTGATAAAATATTTGATGTTACTTGAGAAAAGGGACAAGTCCCGGTTGAATAAAGGAAATTCGATGGGTTAGTGTAAAAGAGATTCTACACATGTTGCAGACGGGATTTAGCTCGGATGAGTAATCCTGATAAGTCTCTCGAGCATTATGAGATAAAGTTCTGTGGTTATAGTGATTGGTAGTAATTCCGCATAAGTTGTGGACTACCGTAGCTCTGTGTGAGCATTAAGGTATACAATTTGGTAAAGTTCTGCGAATACAATGATTGGTAGTAATTCCGCATAAGTTGTGGACTACCGTAGCTCTGTGTGAGCATCGAGGTATACGATTTGCTCAATTGTGATCTTGCATATGTTGTAGACACAAATGTGGCTATGTATGAGTGTTCAGACATGACTCGCATGAACTACATGAGATATGGCTATCCAGTGGTCCTATCCCAGTTAGAAGTTCTTTGTGAACTTTACATGATATGTGGCTCTTATAAGCATACTTGTTTAGCCCGGATGAGCCTAGTGATATATGATATACGATTTACCCAAATGACTTGAAAAGGTTGCTCAAGAGTTTTGTACACTTTAAGTGTACTACATGAGAGTATCCATCGATATTTTGATAAATTCAACACGCAAAATCTTGACAAGAGAGAAGGAATATGAACATAAAATGAACTATTACATGTATCTACCTGAAGTACATGAAAATAATGATACAAAATATATAGAAATATGAGATGATAATATATGAACATGGAGTATAATTGATAAATATGTTCAATTATTGTTATAAAATCGTATGCCTCGAATGTACCACTCATGTAATAATGATAATCTAAATGACTTATTGGGTAAAGTTTTGACATAAAATAGTCAGTATTCGAGACAAAATTATTATGAAATGTACTTGAAATACAGAGATATGGTTTGTATAAGTTATATGAATACATGGTGTAGAAATAATATGTACAAGGAAATCTAATGATTGTTGAGCCCATATATGTTTCTTGATATTTATATGAATTATAAGACTAACAAATGTGGTGAGGACGTGTGCTAGGGCTTGTGATCGAATTGATTGAATATGTTTTACATGTTTTTTTTTTTTGTGAATATAAATGAATGTAATTCGGAAGCTCGTTGGTTAGGAAACTTGGCGGAGATCACTCACTCTAGTCATCGGCCCTTTTGGTATAAATAGTAAGTGAATTATGGTTATAATGGCATGTATAGATTGATTAGCCAATGTTGACATGTAAGTGTTCTGATTATAATAAGCTATTAAAATGGTTTATGATGAAAATGTTTTGGTATGTATTAATAAGGCTATAATATGTTGATATGTAATTAAAATGGACAAATAATAATATAGTTTAGGCATATAGATGAGTGGTAAGTGATAGTATAAAATTGATGAATATGCTTATGCGTAAATATGTTTGATTAGTAAACTTTTGGATACTTCCCATATGAATTGATATGTCATATATAAGACTTAATTAAGGCATGCAATAAATGTCTTAGATTGGTTGGTAAATGTGTTAAAATATTCATGTAGGTGCAAGACAAGTTTGGGAGACAAAATGAGACTAGGAAATGGCCCTATTAAGTCCAAACGAGTAGAGACACAAGCATGTGTCTCAACTGTGTGTGACACACGGCCTAGCACACGGGCGTGTAACTTGGCTGTGTGACCCCTGCACCTAAATAAATTACAAGTCAGAGAGTTACATGGGTCAGGGACACGGGCATGTACCCTACTCAGGTATCACATGGTGTAAGACACAAGCATGTCATTTGGCCGTGTGAGCCACACGGCTTGACCACACGGGTGTGTGAGTGTCCTGTACCTAAGAAAAGTTTGAAATTTTACAAAAAAAAATTCCTAAGTTTTTGGTTTGGTCCCGACTTGATTCTAATGCATACTTTAGGCCTCAAGGGCCTTCATAAGGAACTATTTGATTGATTTTAATATGAATACTGTATGAGCACTATATTTTGATGTGAAATGTTTGTTATCTGTTTTGAAATTTTCTGGTAATGCTTCGTAACCCTGTTCCGGTGACGGATTCGGGTTAGGGGTGTTACATTATGAATTAATCTTTTTTTAGGAATTTAGGAGTTGTTATATATTGTTGATGTAAAAAAGTAACGATAAAAGATAAAAATAGAGAGTAGATGTGCGAATATTTTTTTTTTACATATTTTAGACCTTAATTCACTCATATTTGCATTATTCTTAAGTAAGTTTTAGTTAATTTTGAGTTAATAGGTTCATTTTACAACTGGTTGTAGTTTTAGATTATTTTAGTGTTTTTATATTATTTTTAATGTTTTTAAATAAATATATTTTTTTCAAGGCCTTTTTGTAGACATTGGATTTAGTTTGAGAGAGGAAAAATGATTTTGTAATAAGTGGAGTGAGTAAAAAGTTAGAAAGTGAAGAAGTATGGATCTGCCTAAAAAGGTAGTGGCATAGATTCTTCAAGCCATGGCCTTGGCCCAGTTTTGCTAAATTTATTTTATTTTGATTTTAAATGGACTTTTTGGTTTTTTCACTATTGGTTTGAGATTTCGTCCTAGAAAAGCCTTTAAATAACAAAAGAAAGGGTGTTTCCTTTATTTTAAGAGTTTTTGAGTTCTATTTAGTTTTTTTTCTGAGTTTTACTTTTGTTAGCCATATAACTTTTAACTTCTGAATTATCTTGTGAATTGTAGCAACTATTTTAGAGATTATTTAAGAATGTCATGCTTCGTCACTATATCTCTTATATTGTTTATCAATTTACAATAAGTTAATTATTTATGTGGTTGGGAAATTCACAAGTTAATGGCTTAGTATTTGAAACAGGAGTAGAACTTTATTTAGGATTAGGCCAAGGCAAAACTATCAAGCCATGGTGAGACTTGCTCGCTAAGCCTCCGAGATCGAGCCAAAACAAATAGAGGATGCTTTGAGGGATTTTAATTGGATTCAAGCCATGTATGAGGAGTTAAAACAATTAGAGAGGAATGAGATTTGGAAGCTGGTGCCTAGGACTACTAATTGTAACACAACTGACACAAAGTAGATTTTCAAAATAAAAAATATGAGCATTGTTGAGAATGCGCCTTAGACTTGCTGAATAATAGGTTTATAGACCAAGTCTTCAGGGATTTTTAATTTTGTGGCATGATTTTATGAGTAAGTTAAGTGACTGGATATCAACAAGATATATTTTCTGTTATTTTTTTCAGCTATATAATCTGAACAAAACAATATATTATAGTATGCTTCCAATATTTTTTTTCATTTTTGTGTTCCATATTTTTTTACTAAAATACCAATAATTAGTATCAGAGCTCTTATCTTAAATGATCTGTGAGTTGAGAGAAACACATAAGCTTTGGACATGGAAGCTAACACAACATTTTCTTATATTGTTCTACCAATTTTTGATAGTGATAACTATCATGTTTAGGCTGTTAGAATGACAATCTATCTTGATGCGATCGATCTTTGGATAGCAGTAAAAGAAGACTACAATGTTTCGTCATTACCAGCAAATCCAACAATGAATCAACTAAAGACTCACAAAGAAAAGAATACAAGGAAGTTCAAAGCAAAAGCATGTCTTTTCTCTAATGTTTCAAACAAAATATTTACAAGAATTATGAATTTGGGGTCAATAAAAGAAATTTGGGACTACTTTAAGAAAGAATACTAGGGCAATGAAAGAACAAAAATATGCAGGTGCTCAATTTGATCAGAGAGTTTGAAATGTTGAAAATGAAAGAGACAGAAATCATTAAAAACTATTTTAACAAGTTGGAGGGCATAGTAAACAAGGTAAGATTGTTGGGTAAGGATTATTCTAATGATCGAATAGTGCAAAAAATTCTTGTCGCTTTGCCTGAAAAATATGAGTTTAAAATTTCCTCCTTAGAAGAATTTAAGGATTTGTCAAGTATATCCTTGGCAGAATTAGTGAATGCATTGGAGGCTCCAGAATAAAGGAGAAAGATAAGACAAGAAGTATTAGTATAGGGTGCTTTTCAGGCAAAGTTTGAAAATTTGAGACGTAAAAACAAGAAAACTAAAGATAAGGCTTGTAATAATAATAACAATGAGACATATCTATCATGTTCACACTGTAAGAAGACAAATCACTTGCTAAAGAAGTGTTGGTGGTTGTTTGATATCAAATGCAGAAAATGCGGCAGTATTGGGCACATAGAACGGGTCTGTAAGTCTCAATAACATGAAGAGGCAAAAAATCTATTAAGAAACAAGAAGATGAGTTCCTTTTTGTGGCAACATGTTTCTCCAATGATTTCTGGTTGATCGATAGCAGCTGCACAAATCACATGACCAACGACCCAACAATTTTCAAAGAACTTGATAAAACTATCATTTCTAAATAAAAGTTGGAAATGGTGAGTTTATGCCAATTAAGGGAAAAGGAACAGTGGCTATTGAAAGTTTAACAGGTTTGAAACACATAACTGACGTTCTATATGTGCCTAAAATTGACCAAAATCTTCTTAGTATTGGGAAATTGATTCAAAAAGTGTCACAGCCCGAAATAGGGCCTAGTCAGAATAGTGGTTTTGTAACCACAAATCCGAAGTGAAATTTTGAATTTTTGTAAATTTTGATAAGATTTGATTTATTGATATTTGATGTGAAAGTATTGTTTGAAAAATTTTATTGATTAAGTGCCCAATTTTATGTTTAGGACTAAATTGTATTAATTGCAAAATGTGAGGTATAGAGTTTAAGTACCCAATTGAAATGGGGGTTTGAATTGGAGGTCTTTACGTTGTAAATAAACCATCAAATAGTGTCATGGACATAAAAGGGTAATTCTAGAAATGTTTATGAGTTATGTCATTAAGGGCATTTTAGTCATTTTTGGGAATAAGACAAAATTTGATGTTTTAAACATCATCTTCTCCATGAAATGAACTCCCATGGCTGCCGATTCTTATTCTTCTCCATGGCTAGGGTTACTTTGGTTTCTAAGCTCAATAGTAAGTGAAATCTTGCCCTGTTTTTAGTTATTTTCGTATTTTCATGATTACTTGAGCTTGAATTTCATGATTCTACCATTATTTTCAAGAGATTTCGGGGTTTAAAAATATACCCATTGGTGATATGTGTGTTTTTGGTTGAGTAATGGTAGATAGTGAAAGCTTAGAGGGTTATATGCATGTTTTTTAGATCGAAATTGGATGAATTTGTGTAAAAAGGGATTAATTTGTAAAGTTTATAAATTGTTCTTAAGTGTGTGAATTATTGATAAATTTAGTGTTATTGTTGTGAAAATGGATTAAATAAGTCCATGGAATATAGAAAATGAAAGTTAGAGTCCAAGGGACTAATTTGTAAATTGTTGAAAGTTGAGGGGTAAATTTAGAAATTTACCCAAATGTGAATTGTATCCATAATTGGTTAGATTATTGATAAATTATGTTTTGTGTGTGAATTTAGACAATAAAGATGTGAAGAGTCAGAGTACGAGAAATAAGGGAGTTCTCGACAAAGTCTAGGGAATTAATCCATTAACTATTCGGGTAAGTTGTATGTAAATTCTAGCATGTTTTGCTAAAATATAATTAATTATTTTTGATTGTGTGATTATAATAATATGTGAATTATGAAATGAATGGAACTTGGTATACTTCCGTATTCGTGGGAATAAGGTATGTTCTGTAAATTTCGATTGATAATATGCTATGTCTTTGAAATTGTGAAAACAGTGAAAATTTCGTAAAGTCTGACAAAGTGATAGATATGCTTCTGAAATTATTCGGCTAATCAGTTGTTATATCTCTGAAATTGTGATAATGATGAATTGTCTGTAAAATCCCTATTGAGCAAGTAGGAATAGACATTGATATAAGTGACATGTCACTAGAGGGATTTTGATTCTGTCTGATAAAGTTCCTGGGTGCTAGGTGGTCTAGCATGTGTTGCAAACACCTATCAGCTTATGTGAGCAAGCTCGAGGTAACTTCTGTTCTGATTCTGTGATGTAGCTTCGGCTACCCCTCTGTTAATAGCTTCGGCTACCTCATGGCTCTGCCATGTCTGTGAGGCACTTCGGTGCTAACCTCTGATTATCTGGTCATATTCCGAATCTGCTCAATCAGATTAGTTTATCTGTATTATGATGAAGTGTTTCTGCAGGTGACATGAAATAGTTCTGTACATTGAGATTAGTACGGTTAAGCACACATATGATTGGTATGTGAAATGTGCCCAAAAGAGTAAGTTGAGTATGGAATGATATGTATTAATAATTGTTATGAAGTAATCAATAATTTGTAATGTTCATTGCTCTAATTTGCATACGACTTACTAAGCTATTATAGCTTACTCTGTTCTATTCTTTCCCTCTTTCAGTATATGAAAATGGTTGGATTGGGAGTCGAGTCTTCGGAGTAAGCTTCACACTGTCAAGCCTTATTAGTATGTTATGTATCTAACGTAAGTTTATGGCATGTATAGAAGGTTATAGATATGTATAGTTAATTTGTAAGCTTATAAGCATTATGTTTCTAATGTGGTATATAGAAGTAAATGTTTGTATAAGTAAAGTATTATTTGGATTGGTTGTGGATGTGCTTGTTTGTGTCTCAGGGAAGCAAAGGCTTGGTAGATAACCTAACACGGCCTTCATGGCATGGTACACGGGCGTGTACCATGGCCGTGTGAGATTTGACAGAATGCTCCACGGGTATGCGGCACGGGCGTGCCTAGGCCGTGGGTGATACACGGCCTGACCTTACGAGCGTGCCACTAGACCGTGCTTTCCCTACACCTTGATTTAAATTCTAGGTACCACACGGGTAGGAGACACGACCGTGTGTCTCAACCGTGTGGGAGCACACGGCCTTCAAACGGGCATGTGAAGTGGCCGTGTCATTTTGGACAGTTTCATCCACGAGTGCTTGACATGGGCGTGTGAAGGCCACACGGTCTCGCACGGCCGTGCTAAGGGTCACACGGGCGTGTGACGTTGTTTTCCTATGAAAAATTTTCTGAGTAACCGATTTGAAAGAATATGAATCCTAATCATCCGAGATGTCTCTATCATGTCCGAAAGCCCTCAATAAGAATGATTCTGAACTGATTTGCACGAAATTCTGTATCTATTTCTGATTAAGTTCTATAAAGGTTCGTTTAAGTCTTGTAACGCTCTGTACTTGATTCCGGCGACGGTCTCAGGTATACGGGTGTTACATTTTAATTGATATCAGAGCATGGTTTAGTCGATTCTCGGACTAACGTAGCAATTGTAATAGTCTGTCTATACATGTCATAAGTAAAGTGTGACCGTGTGATATCCTCCGGCTCCCATGAATGATTCTGTTAAAGTTGTGGTAATGTTTTCTGTCTGATTTGTTATTGATTAACTGAAAATGTCATTGAAATGACTATATGTGTTTGTGATATGTTCGATTCTGGAAAGATATGAAAAGATGTGTATATGAGACTGTGTAAAGCGAATTGTGTCAATGTGATAGTATTGTGATGATGTGATAAGTGTTAAGTTACATGTGTAAATGGATGTGTGAGTCCCCTTCGAGGCTTAACGACCTCACCCCCTTATCAGTGATATTTTGATAATGAGGTTTTGATGGAATAAAATGTGAATGAGTCTACATAGGAGAGACAAAAGAAATCAGTTGTGGACCGGTGACTTTGAAAAATGAATTCAAAATGGTTTAGTAATAAGTTGAAGTTGGAAAGTATAGTAGCATGTTCTAAAGGATTCCCAGACTGAGTGTTCGTTATTTGTTGAAAATGATGGGAGAATAATTAGTTCTGGTAAACTAATTCAATTAGATCTGATGTTCAATTGTGTATCTGCTGGGAAATCTTTCAGAGTAGTTTTTGTTAATGAATGAAATTTGAAATAGTATAGCCTTTATGATTATAAGTGAACTGGATAGATATCTGAATTGAATGTCTGTAGTGGAATAGAATATGAAGGCCTTCACTGGATGTTCTATATTTCCTATTCCCAGAAATACATATGTGATTGTTCTTTCTCTGATGAAATTGTTATAGAATGAGAATACTATCTGACTTTATTGTTTAATGAAGGTATGGTTATTCTAAAATGTTTATAATCAGTGTAATTGTATTTTCTCTTTGGGATTTCAATGTACTATGATTGGGATGAATTGAGAAAAGAATTTGCAAGAAATTATTCTCTATTTATGTTGAATATTATTCGATTGTAAAGTAATGTTTGAGAATGTATTAAGAATATGAGGTCCGAGATGAATTGACTATCTATGATAGAATGTAATATGTGCATTTGTCTGTGAATTGAAATTGAACCTTACTGACTTCACCCCTTATCAGTAAGATATTATGATGAAATCTGTGAGATTTGAATAAAATAAGCTTATGATTAAGGAATTTCAGAAACCTGAATTTGGAAGATTAAGTGAAGTGATGATAATTATGTAATTATTGTAACTCCTCTTGGATATTTTATGTGTATGTCTATCTTTAGAGATATACGTGGTTTGTTTGGGTTATGCCTGATATGGTTTCGTCTTTTTCTGATAATCTATTTCTTCTAAGTTGTTGTTCTGTTAAATATATGTGAAGGTTATATTATTTTTGTTACTGTGGAGTTCTGTACTCAGGAGTGACATTGTTCTTTCTGAATCTTATGTGGGGTGAAATTCCTTGATATTTAGTGCAACTTCAGACGTCGAAACTTCGTTATGTTGATTTTCTTATGATACCATGTAAATATTTGCAAGAGACCTCTATTTGACGGGATAACTATGTCTATGATGATTATAAATTCTAGTTCAAAGGATAAGAGTATAGTGGTACCTTTATCTGAGCTACAGAAGTTGTAATTCTACATTGATTTCTGTTTGAATTACAATTGACTTTCTTCTGTGTTCGAATGCTTTATAAAGAAATTGAGATATTATTTATTACTACGGTTAAGACATCAGTATGATTATGATTCTATGATTCCCAATTTAGTGGTTGTGATTTCTGTAAAATGATAAGTCTGGGTTACCTTATAACGAGAAGAAACGGTATCTATAAAAAGGGCCGATTCGAAATGTAGTCTGATTTGATGTGATTCAATTAAAAGGGTATTTGAATTTCATATGATGAAATTTATCCATTGTACTGGGGAGATAAATTCTTAATTGTATACGTATGAACTGAAGAATCAGTGTTATTGAAGATTTGATATAGTAGTACTTCTATTAGAACAATCCTGTCTGAGAAATGTTGTGGTAATCTAAGTTTGTCAGACTATTAAAGTTTTCTTTTGCACAAAGATACTTTTAATTGAAGTGTTAGTTCTGGTTCAGTCTGAGTTGAGTAAAGGATTTGTGAATTCCAGTTATGTAACATTGTTTAGTTCAAAGTGTGTTCTGATGAAAAAGATTTCAGAAATATCTGGTAATTCTGTGTAATTAGAACTGTATGCAAGGAGTTTTAAATGCTTATTGTTAGCAAAACGAATTTGGTGTGATTCTGATTCTGATTTTGAGATTCGAGTAAATGTTATGAGCGACTGCAGTTCAGAGATAGGTTTTATATTCTGAGAGGCTCAGAATTAATTTGTATGATTTTGAATGAAGCTCACAGTAATAGATTTTCTGTACATCTGGGAAACACGAAAGGAAATATTTCTAACTTTAGTATGAAATGTTTGATCTGTCAAAATTTAGACCAAATATCAAGTGTCATCTGAATTGTTACAACCGATCACGATTTTTGAATGAAAGTGGAATTGAGTAATTATGGATTTTGTTTTAGGTTGCCTTTATTTCCAAAAAAAGAAAGATTTGACATGAATTGAAGTGATAGATTGATAAGATCAGTCCATAATATTCTGGTATGTGAAATGTGCCCAAAAGAGTAAGTTGAGTATGGAATGATATGTATTAATAATTGTTATGAAGTAATCGATAATTTGTAATGTTCATTGCTCTAATTTGCATACGACTTACTAAGCTATTATAGCTTACTCTGTTCTATTCTTTCCCCCTTTCAGTGTATGAAAATGGTTGGATTGGGAGCCGAGTCTTCGGAGTAAGCTTCACACTGTCAAGCCTTATTAGTACGTTATGTATCTAGCATAAGTTTATGGCATGTATAGAAGGTTATGGATATGTATAGTTAATTTGTAAGCTTATAAGCATTATGCTTTTAATGTGGTATATAGAAGTAAATGTTTGTATAAGTAAAGTATTATTTGGAATGGTTGTGGATGTGATTGTTTGTGTCTCAGGGAAGCAAAGGCTTGGTAGATAGCCTAACACGGCCTGCATGGCATAGTACACGGGCATGTACCATGGCCGTGTGAGATTTGGCAGAATGCTCCACGGGTATGCAGCACGGGCGTGCCTAGGCCGTGGGCGATACACGGCCTGACCTTACGAGCGTGCCACTAGACCGTGCTTTCCCTGCACCTTGATTTAAATTCTAGGTACCACACGGGTAGGAGACACGGCAGTGTGTCTCAACCGTGTGGGAGCACACGGCCTTCAAACGGGCGTATGAAGTGGCCGTGTCATTTTGGACAGTTTCATCCACGGGTGCTTGACATGGGCGTGTGAAGGCCACATGGTCTCACACGGCCGTGCTAAGGGTCACACGGGCATGTGACGTTGTTTTCCTATGAAAAATTTTCTGAGTAACCGATTTGAAAGGATACGAATCCTAATCATCCGAGATGTCTGTATCATGTCCGAAAGCCCTCAATAAGAATGATTTTGAACTGATTTGCACGAAATTCTGTATCCATTTCTAATTAAGTTCTGTAAAGATTCGTTTAAGTCCGGTAACGCTCTGTACTTGATTCCGGCGACGGTCTCGGGTATACGGGTGTTACAAAAAGGTTTCAAGGTCATATTTGAAGACAAATGGTGCTTGATTAAAGACTCAAAATGCAGAAATGTATTCAAAGTAAAAATGAAAGCAAAAAGCTTTGCTCTAAATCTAATGAAGGAGAAGCCAACAATGAAGCAATTACTAGAGACTCCTCAGTACTTTGATGACAACATAGATGATGTTCCAATTTGTGACACAAGATTTTTATCTAAAATTTATGAAAGGTGTAATGTTGCTATATTTGAGTCTGTTAAGTTTAAAGAAGCTGAGAAAGATGACAAGTGGATTGAAGTAATGAGAGAAGAGCAGTTTGAGGGATTCTAAGTCGAGAGACAGGAAGAGAAAGTCTACATGTTAAACAAGGCCTTATACAGTCTTAAACAAGCTCTTAGGGCCTGGTACAGCAGAATTGATGAATATCATTTGAAAAAAGAACAGAAGATTGGTAAAATTAAGTCGGTTTTTGCAAGACTGAAGATCAAATTATAAATATGTTAACCAATGCTCTTCCAAAAGTTAGATTTAAAGTTTTAAGAAATAAATCAAGCTTTTGCAATTACTAAGGCAACGGGGAGTGTTGAGAATGTGCTTTAAAGTTGCTGAATAATAGGTCTATATACCAAGTTTTTAGGGATTTTTAATTTTGTGGCATGATTTTAGGAGTAAGTTAAGTGGTTGGATATTAGCAGGATATATTTTGTTATTTTTTAGCCATATAATCTAAACAATACAATAGATTATAGTGTGCTTCCACAATATTTTTTCTTTCACATTTTCTTTATTTCATATTTTTTATAAAATACCAACAAACATGAAAACATAATCCAACAAGGCCAGACTCGTAGCCCAATGGTATACTCAAGTTGAAGGTATTGATTTTGAAGAAACTTTTTCTCCTATGCCTAGACTTGAAGCAATTAGATTGTTGCTTGTTTTGGCAACACATATTGACATCAAACAATAGCAAATAGATATTAAGAGTGCATTTCTAAATGGATTTTTAAAGGAGGAAGTTTATGTAGCACAAGCTAAAGGGTTCAAAGCTTCAACAAACCAAAAGGATGTTTACAAACTAAGCAAGACATTGTATGGTCTAAAATAAGCACCTCAAGCTTGATATGAAAGGTTATCTCAATTTCTAATTGTCCAAAGATTTCGAAAAGGGTCAATTGGCAAGACTCTATTCATTTGAGGGCACAAAGGCACTACAACCATGACCTAAATTTATGTTAATGACATAATATTTGGTGCTACATCAACAACTACAAAGGACTAATTTATGAAAATAACGTAAAGAAAATTTGAGATGAGCATGGTAAGGAAGTTGTCATATTTCCTTGAATCCCAAATCAAACAATTGGAGGGTGGGACATTCCTATCTCATGAGAAATATGCAAGGAATATGTTGAAGAAGAAGTTTGGACTTGAGAGTTCTAAGCCTGCTAAGACACATATGGCTGTTAATGAAAAATTATATATGCACAAATGTTGATGAAGTGCCCACTTTCACAACCACATTCAATAGCATGATTGGAAGTCTAATTTATCTCATAGCTAGTTGTTTCGATTTGTGTTTTAGCATGGGTATCGTTTCTAGATACTAGACTAATCTAAGAGAATCTCATGTCAAAGTAGTCAAATGGATTATAATATACGTCTATGGAACACCTGAGCTTGGAATTTGGATCTCTAAATATAGTGTGCTGAGTTCAGTAGGGTATAGTAATGCTAATTAAATTGGGAATATGGATGTTGTAAAAATACATCTAGAGGCTGTTTTTACTTGGGATCAAATTTAGTTTCATGGTATAACAAAAAGCAAGGATCAATCTCACTTTCTACACTAGAAGCAGAGTACATTGTTCTTGGTAGCATTGTGCTTAGCTACTTTGAATGAGACATATGATGAAAGATTTTGAGATTGTTATACAAGTTGTCATGACCTATTGTGACAATACTAATGTTATAAATATTTCAAAAAATCTAGTGCCACATGCAAAAACCAAATACATTGATATCATACACTATTTCATTCGAGAATTAGTTGAGAATGCGCTTGTTGAATTGAAGTATGTGCCCACTCAAAGCCAACTAGTTGATTTGTTCACCAAAACCTTGTATTCAAACATGTTTGAGAGTTTGAAAATCTTAGTTGGGTTTGTCGAGCTTGAACAGTTGATAGTACATGAAAGATATCCACATGATTGGACTTGATGTCATTTTGATGTATTTAGGATAATTGTGTAGATAATTGATTTGGTTAAATTTTGTAGGCTAATGAAATTATTTTTGGAGATTTTTCTCTCTCATTATCTTGGATGGAATTTTTTTTTTTGAGAATTGTCAAACTTTATTTGCTACAAATACCACATTATATCTCGTATAATCAGATCCTTTAAACATCAAATTCCTAAAAGCTCTTCTAGTCTCAAAACTTTCAAATTCTTGCTTCTTGACTAAAACCCTAACTTGTACCACAATAAAACTTCTAGGTAACTCCAATGGCTCGAGTAAAAGCAACATAAAAAAACAATTTTAAAAACAACGACAAGATTAATCCACTAAAAAGGGGACTTCCAATCCTCTTGATGAGAAAGCCAATGAAAAAACAAGGGAGGTGCACTTATTTAAAGTATTTTGAGAATAAATAATGTACTATTTTAAAAAATAGTCCTTCATTGTATCATATTGAATATCACTGTTTTTATTTCCAAAATACATCAATAATTATTGCATGTTGTAGCTACAAACATGTTGACTCTCTCTCTCTCTATATATATATATATTAATTTAAAAGCTTATTTCATTATCTCATTTCTATTAGATTACTTTTAATTTAGACTAACCTATTATGATAGTAAATAATAACATATAATTAATTATATTATATATGTGATGTTTATATTTTCTAACAATCTCTTGATATATTTGCACACACAATGATGAATCTAAATTACTGTCCTGTTTTCTTTATAAATCTTGTACATTACTTGCCCTTCACAGCTCCAGTGTTTTCTGCACTCTCAACAATCAAGAATGGTATTAGTATCAATTACTTTGACTCTTCAAAATTTTTAAAGTATTAATGGGTCAAATTATATTTATGTATGATATCAATATACTTCATATTTATTTAAGTCTAAATAAAATAAAAATATGAACCCTTAAACAGATCTGATGTGACATTTGATGACTAACACATATTTAAATATTGTACGAAGATATAAATCTCTTAAAACCCATAAAATATATGAAAAGAAGTTACGAAACATTGAATATATTTATGTCGAGCACATACAATAAGTTTTAACCGTAGGTTTTGGGCAGCTTGTCACCTCCGCAAACAACTGATTTCAGCTTGTCATACCTGAGATGATTAAAGTTAGATGAAAAGGGTCGAAAATTCTAGGTAGTTTAAAGGATTTTAGGCTTGTTAAAGCATTTAAGAACATATCTTTATTTGGAATAAAAATCGTAATTTAGTATCAGAATATTAAAAACTTACTTGCACTGGCTCACTTGATGGCTTGAGCTATTAGGACTCAAAAACTCAGTTCGAGAATAATTAAATGAATCAAGCGAACTAATACTTACCATTCATTTCCTGGTGCTATTGGAATTGTAGCAGATTGAGAGCTTGGTTTGGAATATGAATGTACTCTTTCTACTTCCTTACATTTATGTTTCATTGGCTTATCCTTGGAATTTTCCACTGTGTTTTTTGACATTAGTTTTCATTAGTTTCTTCAAAAAATAGACATGTTTATAAAAGTTTATGCAAAGTTGTTGGAAAAATTACCTGCACTTTTAGTTTTCTTGAGGGAGAATTGAGTGGTTATTCTATTAGAATGAAGCACACCATTCCTGCTATTTTCTTTCTTGAAGCTCCCTCTCTTGAGCTTCGCTGCTCTAGCCTCTTCGACTGATTGAATAGCAAATGCAGCCGCCGCAATGGCGGCTTCATGTGCGCCTGGTTTCGGACGATTATCTTCACCGTCTCGACTCGAAAACTGCTTCTGGAACCAGTTCTGTTTTCTAAGAAAACAACCAAAAAAAAAAAAAAAGTCAAAATGAATGTGGAATATGAATATATGTACGACACTTATATGTTTGTTCCACATTAAAAACACTACTTTAGGTTCAACATTTTGTGATGTTTTATTGTCATTTTTGGGACCTTATTTGCAGTACTTTAGGTACATTAAGAACAGTTCGTTCCAGAATATGTATTTTCAGTTCAGATACTGTTTTTTTTTTTCTTTTTTTGGCTCTTTGCTTAAATTTTAATCTAACAAGAATGTTAAAGTTTTTTAAAAAAAAGGGGGAGAATCTGATAACTAATTCTTCTTTGCCAAGAACCAAATCGAGGTTGGTCGGAAAAGGGACTCCTTACATATAAGAAGGAAGAATGAAGGTACGGATACTTTAAATAAGATAATATTACGACAAAATACACAAAATAAAAAAATTGTTATGTACTCCGATATGCAAATTATAGAACAGAAATAAAGAGTGAGAGATGCATACATACATACCTGGTTTGCTTGAATTGATGTTCCATCTTCAGACGAACTTTAGATTGCACAACTCCGCAGTTGTGTAATAATCTGATTTTGTTCCCAGAAATGGAATGTGTGATTTGCAAAGAAAACTTGCTAAGAACACGTATTTATAGCTTCTTACATGAAAAAGGGAAGTGAATTAAGTCAAATTCACATGCACATTTGATGAAAGCTGACTTCCTTGCTTGCCATATTATTCACCTTTACTACAAAGTCATATCTTAGGTATTATTTTCCGGTATTAACACATATTTAATATATTTGAAAAAATTAAATTCATGTCAAACTTATACTTGTAGTTAATATTTTGTTTAATATTGTTCCGAACTGAATATGAAAAAACAAAGGGTTAATTTCATAAGAAACCCTTAAATTATGACCTAGATTTTAAATTTGTTCTCAAAATTTAAAATTTTCTAATTGAATTTTCAAGTATTGTATCAATTAAGTCCTTCTATCAATTTAGTTGTCAATTTAGGCGTTAAATATAACCTCAAATCTGACGTGAAGCATATTTAAAATATAGATCAAATTGTAAACACATAGGTACTTACTATATGGGCAACTTAAGTATGACGTGTTAAAAATGAAAAAGAAAAAGTATTCGTCCTAAAATTTTATTAATATCATGTTCTTTAACATGTCAAATTCAAAGTGTCCATTTAATAAGTACACACATATTTACAATTTAATATAACATTAGAACTGGGTTGGATAGCTAGCTAATAGAAGGATCTGATTGATACAATACTGATACTATACTATTTTGAAATTCAAGGACTAATTTAGAATCTCAATAATAGTTTGTGGACGTTTAACGAATAAACCCGAAAAAGAAAACAAAAGAAAGTAAAGTAAAGAAATTTAAACAAAGTAAAAAAGAAAGAAAGAAGGGACCAATTCTTATTCCATTTCTTTTGCAGCTATATATATTCCTTAGCCTCCATCACCGTTCAATAAAAAAAAGACATGTGAAACGCTATACATAACCAGGTTGGCGATGGCGAATGAATGGAATCTAGGGGCTTTGTGTGGGCATATTTGAAACCAAAATTAATCCCACATCGCTAAAATCTCATTTGACATGGTTGAAAATCTGTGAACGGATAGCATGATTTGATGAGAATACTTGGTGCAGCTGTTCTTTCTTTTTATTATTTTATAATGCCATATCTCTTTTGGATAGTTCCTCAGGAATTTCAGAACCAGGATTTGTTCCCTTAATTAACAACTGGTGGCAGATGGAAGAATCCGCAATATCCACGTTAGTCTACAATATAGGTGAACAAAATTTGATTGGATTAAAAATAATTAAATTTTGAGTTAATCGAGTCAATTCGAATAAGTAATTCGAGTTTTAAGTTTAAATTGAGTTGAAATAACTCGAATAATTTGAATAATAGATTGGTGTAAATACTCTTTTAGTCCCTGTCAAGTTTGAAAATGAGCAAATTGATCTCTATCAACAAAAAATTACAAAAAAATCAAAATGATTTTCAAAAATTTAAAATATTTATAAAAATTTCAAAAAAAGAATTTAAAAATATATAGAGAAAGTTAAAAAATTAAAAATTTTCTAGAATAATAATTTTGAGGACCTAAATAAGAATTAAACGATTCAAGATTATCATAGGAATGTATTTTTTTTTTTTTTGATTTGAAAAAGTTTTCAAATATATATGATTTCAAATTTATGTGTTCTAACATGGAATTAGTTATACTGTAACTAAATTTTAATTTGACATGTTTAATTTTTTAATTTAAGTTGAACAAGTTTACTCGAGTCAACTCAACTTGAATTTCATTTCACCTGACTTGATTTAAAAATTTTCAAATCGAGTTAGGATGATAAAATAAGACTCATAAACTCGAAACTTTTTCATTCGACTCGATTGAACACTCACTCCTAGTCCAATGAATATTTAAATAAATGTACAATGATTTACACTTGAAAATGAGTAATATAGATAGAGAGTTTTGAAAAAAAAAATTATACAACATTTAGAACTATTCATAATCTCTCATTAACTCCTTAAATATGAGGATAAATGTGTTTGAGCGTGTTCGAGTTCACGTCTTCATGCACTGACAACAATATCAATACTAATCAAATTAAAACTCAGTCCGCCAGAGCTTTGAAATTGTTGCAATTCTAACTCTGATCTTCCATTTAAATTTTTGTTTCTTTTAATCTTTATTTTAGTCTAGCCACATTAACAATTAATATAAATTTTAAAAATTAAAATAATTATTTTCATATTTTTATAATTTTTTTGAACTTTTTAAAAGTAAAAAATTAATTGATTGTTTACATCACATCCACATAGTAATTTATGTAAGCAAAATTAACAAAGGTTAATTTTTTTTATCCTCAAATTTTAAAGAATAAAGAAAAAGAAAAATTAAATAAAAAATTAAAATAACTTTTTTTTTTTTTTACAAAATTAGAAGACCAAATAAAATAAATTGTAATTCTGGTATTGTACATGCAGTTTCTGGAAGAAAAAAAAAAGGAAGATCGTGTGGTGCAGAAAAAGAGTGGAGATTCAAGTTGTTTTCCATTTTCCATTTCTTTAATTTTTTAAATCTGTTGCTTTACTTTTATTATATATAGGACAATAAAAGTGTAGATAGAAAGTGGAGGCACAGAATCGTCCTTGAATTAAATTAAAGGTCAATAAATGGTCTATAATTAACGAAGCGTAAACTTTACTTTTACGTTTAAAATAGCAAAGATGTGAATGGTAGTATGGAATCAATACATAAGGATGGTTCCGTTTAACTATGAATATGTTCAATATGTATTAAAAACCAAACTTTACTTATAAATATTGTGCATGAATGATCAAGAGGTGGGCAAGTTGACAAAGTATATAGATACCAATGGTCCAGCTGGACAAGCAGAACTATCATCACTGCTACTTGCCATGAAGACTAAGAGTGCTCACCCAAGGAACAATCTTGCATTGCTCCTCTTTTATTTACAGAAAGTTTCTAGTTTCTGTGTGAGTAGCCCGGCTGAGGAATAGATCGAGTTGTATGGCTGGATTATTTGCAAGATAGAGGCACCAAACCTTGTGTAAGTCAATGCTTTAGCAAGATAGATGATTATGGAGAAAATATGTAAGAGAGAGGTCATACTTGAAGTGACGTCAAGGTCTGGTATTTAGAGTAGTTGATTCTCGGGTTGCTCGTTCAGTTGATTAATGATCAATTGATGTAATATCTCCTATTTATTAAAGACGGTTATCAACTCATTTTTCAGACATGTCTGCTAGTTGTTAGAAGCTTCTCCTTTTAGAGAGATGAATCCTTTTTAAGCTACATTATTATTAGGTTTTTTGAGCTTAAATGTAGAAATTTATCATATTTAACAGATTATTCAATGGATTATATAGTTTATTGATTACTTATATTAAATTACTAAGAAATTGTATCATAAGGATTGTTTTACGTGCTCAAAACAATTTGTGCTAGTTGGAAATTTAAATGAAAAGTCCGTAGTCCACGGAATCATCATAATCAAATGATTCATATTAGAGTTATTATGTTGCCCATAAATTTAAATTGGGAGATAGTTTGTATTGGCTATTGGAGTAGGATTGACTCTTAAGATAGACATAGATTTGATTATCTAAATTGACAATATATTGGACTGGACTCAAGATGAATTAATTCTAACTTCATTTATAGATTAATTCACTAGTAACGTTCATTATGTATTTACCTTAATCTTAAGTAAGTGAAAGACTATGTATTTTTGACTTGCATTCTTTAATATATTGAACACATATTGTTTCAAAGTAGTAAGCAAAAGGTAGATAATGAAACTATAATTCAAATAAAGAGTAAAAGGTATCTTCTTAAAATTGTTATATGATTGGTGTAGATAAAACTTGGTCAGAGTAATAATGACTTGAATCATTTAATGAATGATCAATAATTCACATAATAATATATAAGAAAACTTTAAGAAAAATGATCAAAATTAGTAAGTAAACAAAATCTAAAAGAATTGTAGGTGCCTTATGAGGGTAATGCACAAATGATAAGATTATTGGACAAAAGTTTTTTAGATACAACTATTTGTAATTTTATATATTTGGGAGTTCAATCATAATACTTTAATAGTAAGTTTCGTGGTTTAGTGATAATGTAATTAATAAATGAAGAGTTGAAACTTAATCACATGTTATTTCAACTAGCAATATATATATGTTCAATTGATCCCTTTGCTAACTAATTATAACTCTATAATGTTATTGTTAGATTTGAGTGACCCGAATCCTTATTAAAATAAAATATTGTGATAAAATAAAATAAAAGTAAAATCAATATAGAACTACACTTCTTTATTTTAGAATAAGGTTTTTAAACCTTATTAAACTCCATCTATTTGATATTGAATAGAATAAGGTGTTTCAATCTTACTACACTCCTATTAGAATATGGTTTTACAAGCCTATAAATAGATATAGTCTACTTCTCTTGTAACCATTCGAATTCGACATAGTGAATTTCTTCTCATTTACCTGTGATTTTTTCCCCGAAAAGATTTCCACGTAAAAATCTGTGTGTTCTTTATTTTTCTTTCTCTTTTCTTTGCAATACATTGTCATTATCGACGTTCTATTTTTTACAAATTGGCATTAAAGCTTCTGCGTTGTTCATCTCAATCATGGTAACGACATCTTTGAAGTATGAAATTTCGCTGTTGGATCGCAGCACCAGATTTACGTTGTGGTAGATAAAGATGCAGGTAGTTCTTGCACAAATGGACTTAGAGGATGCCTTACTAGGGATAGATAAGATGCCTTCGACATTGACGGAGGAAGAAAAGAAGTGTAAGGATCGAAAAGCATTAACACAGTTACATTTGCATTTGTCAAACGATATTTTGTAGGATGTGATGAAGGAGAAGACCGCCACTACATTATGGAAGAGGCTGGAACAATTATGTATGTCGAAAACTCTAACCAGCAAGTTGCATATGAAACAACGTTTTTATGCTTATTGGTTGGAGAAAGGTGCATGTATGAACAAATACTTAACAGTGTTTAAAAAAATTCTCTCAAACTTGGAGGATGAAGGTAAAATATGATAAGAAAGATCTAGGGTTGATTCTACTTTGTTTGTTGCCCCCATCTTTTTCAACCTTTAGAGACAGATCTTATATAGCCGTAAGTCTCTCACAGTTGATGAGTGATTTCTCATGATGTGATGAAGTAATAAAATCGATCGTACCTGTAAACTAACTATTATCACGATAAAAGGCAAGCACACCTATCGAGTAGTAGTATAGCTAGTGGCAAGACAGGAATATCGAATCCAAGGAACTAAAAGTACTAGTAATGGCTTTCTTCCTATTATCTAGCCTAAGAATAAAGAGAGGGGTTAGTTGTAAACTATCTAAATTAAACTAAAGAAACGACAAAGAGTAAATTGAGAGAGATTACTTTGGGAAAACTGATTGACAAGGACAATACCTAAGGAAGAATCCACCTAGACTTCACTTGTTATCTAACGCTGAACTAGACGATTTTTTCATTCGATTTGATCCATAGAGATCCCTAAATTATATTAATATCTCCGTCGAGAATAAGAACAACTAATCCTAGGTTGATTAATTGAAATCTCTTTCTAATTAAAACCCTTAGTCTTGTATTAACTCGATCTATGGATCCCCATATTAGATTTGACTCTAATCCGGCAGATTTTTGTCATCCTATGTCTAGGATTGTGATCAACTCCGCTTAATTGTGTTGGATCTACTCTTAAACAGGACTTTTGCTCCTCTGCCTAAGCACATTCGACTTAAATTAATATCCTGAAAATATCAATTCAAGAATTAAAAACATAATTAAGAACAAGTCAAATATTTATCATATAGTTCAGATAACAATAACAAGATCCGTATTAGGTTTCATCCCCCTTAGATATTTGGGTTTTAGTTCATAATTATAAAAAGAAACATCTCAGAATAAATAAAATAAAAAAAACATAAGAAAACCCAAAACTCCTGAAAGGATTAAAGGGAGATCCTCTGTCTTGATGTAGATCCTGGCTTCTGAGATGGATCAGTCGGCTTTTTTTTAAGTAATTCCCTGCCTTTAGCTCTCCGTCTTGGCGGGAAGGCTGTACCCTTAGTGGGAATGATGCACACCTTTTTAATTGCCTCCTAGGGTCTTTATATAGAGCTTGGAGAGTCTTTCTTAGCCCCTAAATAGCTTTTTCCTCGTGAAATTGAACTTCCTCACGACAGGGACACGCCCGTGTGCCACGCCTGTGTAAGTCGATGCTAGGCCGTGTTCAAGCCTGTTAAAGTGGCACAGCCGTGTGGGTTGCCCGTGTGAATCGAATCTAGGCCGTGCTCAAGCTTGTTTATGTGGCACGGCCGTGTGACACGCCCGTGTGGTGAATTTCAGGCCGTGTTGATTCCTTGTTTTGGCCCATTTTCTCCATTTTCGGCCCGTTTCTTGTTCTTTTCACTTCCCTAAGCTCACCTGAGTATAAAGCATGAAGTTAAAGGTTTAGGAGCATCAAATTCCACAAATCAAGGAATAATTCATCCATAAATGTGCTAAGCATAAGGTAAAAATATGTATTGATAAACGATAAATTATACATATTTTTACCTCATGTTTAGCCTATATTTTAGATGGATTATCATTAATTTTGTGAGAATTGGTGCTCTTAATCTTTCTTTTTCATATCTTATACTCAGGAGAGCATAGGGAAGAGAAAAGAACGAAAAACGGGCTAAAAACTATGAAAATGGGCCAAAATATGAAATCGACACGGCCCAAGGAGTCACCACACGGCCGTGGCACACGGCAGTGCCACATGAAGATCACACGGTCCAGCCTTCGACAAGCACGGCCAGGCCACACGACCGTGCCGCCATCGACAGAATCTCACACGGCCTCTTGTCGTGGTACACGAGTGTGGCACACGGGCGTGTCCCTGTCGTGAGGAAGAGGAATTTTACTCAGATTTGGATACTTAGGGGCTAAGAAAGCCATTCTAAACTCTATATAAAGACCTCAAGAGGTAACTTTAAAGATATACTCTTTTCTATCAAGAAAGAGCGCCATAATTCTGCCAACACAAGGAGTGAAAGCAAGGGATTACTCTAAGGGAAGCTGATTGATTCATCCCAGAAGCCAGAGTTCTACATCAAGACAGAGGATCTCCCTAAATTCCTTCAAGGTTTTTGGGTTCTTTATGTTTTGTTATATTAATTCTTCTGAGATGTTTTCTTTCTTAGTTATGAACAAAACCCCTCAAATACTTGAGGGGGATGAAACCTAAGACAGATCTTGTTATTATTTATTCTTGAATTATTTGATAAATACTTGAATTGTTCTTAATTATGTGTTCTTCATTCTTGATTTAATAATCCTAGGTATTACTTCAAGAACTTGATGTGCTTAGGTAGAGGAGCAAAAGTCCCTGTTTTAAGAGTAGATCTACCATAATTAAGCGGAGTTGCATGCAACCCTAGACATAGGGCGACATAAATCTGCCGAATTAGGGTCAAACCTAATAGGGGGATCCATAGATCGAATTAATGCAACCTAGGGGTGTTAATTAATAAGAAAACTTTAATTAACCACCTAGGATTAGTTGTTCTTATTCTCGAAAGAGGTATTAACATAAGTTAGGGATCTCTACGAATCAAGTCAAGTAAAGAAATCATCTAGTTCAAGAAGTTAATAACAAGTGAAGTCTAGGTGGATTTTCCCTTAAGTATTGCTCATATCAATCAGCTTTTCCCTAAAGTTTTCCCCAATTTACTTTTTGTGCACTTTTAGTTAGTTTTAGAATTAGTTTCAACCAATCCTCTTTTATTTTTAGGCTAGATAATAGAAAGGAAGTAAGTATTAATACTTTTGGTTCTCTTGGGTACGATAACTCGGTCTTACCGCTAAACTATGCTACTGTTCGATAGGTGCGCTTACCTTTAAAATCGTGATATTAGTTAGTTTTTGGTGCGATCAGTTTTTATAAATTTTATTACTTAATATCACGAGCATATCATGTATAATTTATGGTTTATCAATGAGGTTTATGATTCACTAACCTCGTATGATAAGATGAAGCATCTTGTGGTTAAACCTGACTCTCAAGGAGAGGGTCTCATTATTCGTGGGAGACAAGATCTGTAACACTCCCTAACCCCAAACCGTCGCCCGAACAGGGTTACGAGATATTACCAGACTTAAACACTAATAAACGAGTAAAACTGAGTCATAATATGTATTTGAATTTAAAACTTTTCAAATTCTATCTTAAGTTCTTAATATGGGTTTATGAAGCCCAAAATATGTTTAGGAAGTGGGATGGGACTAATCTGGAAGCTTTTGGAAACTCTAAAAGTAAATTAATGAAGATAGGGGCACATGCCTGTGTGGCCTGGGACATGCCCGTATGGCCTAGTACATGCCTGTGTGGCTTGGGACATGCCCGTGTGGCCTACCCGTGGGGATCCCATGGCCGTAGAGCCAGCCCGTGGGCAGTTCTGACTTGACACACATGGTCGTGGTGCCGACCCGTGTAACATAAATAGAGAGCCACACGGCCTGGGCACATGCCCATGTGACTAGGCCGTGTGATAACCTAATTTTTCACCATTTTTAAGCCATTTTCACATACCAAACACATCTAATTCATGCCCAAAACATTTTCTTATAATTCTTGAATCAAATAACATTCATTATGCCTTTCAAACTTACCAAATATTCAGTCATTCATTTCAATACTTCTTAAGGATTATGTACCACATTTATAATCAAAATATAAAACATTTACAAGTGACAAACAGCAACCCTAGTACATGCCACAATTACCAAAAGATTGATTCATCACCAAAATTGAGCTGAAGCCGAGATTGATTCGGATACTAAGCCGGACTTTAACTTGACCTAACCTGCGCACGGAAAACAAACCATACGCTGAGTATTGGAAATACTCAGTGGTATTACCATAATTCAAATTACAACAACAATAAAATATCATATCATACATAGATAATTAACAAATCATACATATAATTGTACACCAAGCTATCATATTTCCATTGTATCATTTCCAATATTTGAATTAATATCTCATCAATAAGATTTCCAATTATTCATGAACCTTTGGTTCATCTCTCAATCACATATAAATATTCAATTCACATTTCAAATATGAACAATTCATGAACCTTTGGTTCATGCCTTCAATCCCATAACACAAGTTGTATTTCTTATTTCATCTTACAGTATCACTTTCTCATTTCATTCAATAATTCAATTTATCAAATGAATTTTACTTTCTCTTACATATATTTCCCCTATTAACATGACTCAGACATTGGCGGATACACGGATCCAAACAAACACACCAAAATGGTGACCAACGCCTCATCGGATAATTCGAAGCAAATAAGTGACGACCAACGTCTCATCAACTAAGCCGAAGTAAAGTGGCGACCAACGCCTCATCGAATCTATTTGAAACAAATAATGACACATCAAGTGTCTCATCGACTCAAGGTCGAAGAATCCCTGAACTCTTCCAATCCTATGGCATGCCAACTATATCCGACTAAGCCCAACTAGTTAATAGGGTATCGGAATACTTTCTCTATCTTAATCAAATTCACATCAATTTACACTTTGATCACATTTCTCAAATATTTCTTATTCAATCACATATTGTTTCCAATTCACATAGTCATGCATTTTCACTTTGATACACATATAATTCATAAATCAATTTCACCCACATATATATATATATATATATATATTCATCAATCATATCCAATCACATTCAATTCAAATATCACTACTTATCTCAATTCATTTCCATGCATATATATATATAACAAAATTTAACATATAATAATAAATAACTTGAATTATGATAATACAAACCGATATTTCTCAAGCTACTCCTCGATCACTTTTTCCTTTCCCTTCGTATTCAACGTCTCGGTTTCCTTGTTTGCTACGAAAATTAGCAAAATTATAATTAATTAATAACACACATATTTTATATAAAATAATAACTTTCCATGCAACTTTTACCTAAATCCCAAATTTGTCCTAACCATTTTCATCTTCTTCCTTTTTACAATTCACATAATTTTCTTATTCAAATCCCATTAAAACTTTAATTCAACTATCAAATTTCTATCATTTTTCCATAATTTCAAATTTCTATCAATTTACTCCTTACAACACAAAACTTATGACCTAGTTTACAAATTAATCCTTTAATCAATTTTAATCAACAATTCTATCAATTTAATCCTTAATTTCATCATTTGTTCAGCATAAACCCTACTCAAAAGTCTATCAACTTTCAATATTTCAACTTAAATTCAAGAGTACTTTACTCTAAGACTCCAAGAACATCAAAATCACAAAAAATGGGACTTGATTTTTTCAAGCTTCAAAACCCTAAATTCCCCTTTTTTTTCCTTTCTTTCCTTCTTTTTCTTCTCAATTTTCGTGGGTTTCTCTGCACCTTTCTTCTCTCTTTTTGTTTTTATTTTATTTTATTTCTTTCATTTACTTAATTAATAATTAATTATAAAATATCTAATTAATAACTAATATATATATTACATGTGTATTAATATACATATGTACACATGTATTATCCCATCACTATACATTTGTCACCATTTCAATTAATTAATGAAAATAATATTACATAATTATAAATAATAATAATAAATAAATATCTTTTACTTAAACTATAAGTAAATATATTTCTAATATACATTTGTACTAATAATTTTAATACACATGTATTTATTCTTTAACATATACATGTCACTAATTTGGTTTAATTGCTTATTTAATCATTTAACCTTTCTCCATTCTATCATTAAGTTTTTATGCTCTATTCAATTTAGTCCTTTCTAATAATTACTTCTAATTAAACTAAATTCACTTATAAAAAATCTAATTCAACTCGTAACTAACTTCGTAAATATTTTTAATAAATATTTACGGACTTGTTTTCCTAAGACGGAGGCCCTCAACTCACTTTTGCGATGCCCATGAAATTTGGGTCGTTACAAGATCAGAATGTTGATAATGATCGTGAAAGGACACAAGAACAGAATAAGATCAAAAGGGACACTACGAATCAAAACGGAAAACAACCAGAAAAATTCGGTGAAGCTGATGTTGTAGAAGACTATAGCGATGATGAACTTCTAGTTGATTCTGTCAACAATTCTAAAGTGAGCAAGGAGTGGATCCTTGATTCAGGCTACACCTTCCACATGAGTCCCAATCGAGATTGGTCTACAACTTATGAAACAGTGTCTGATGGTGTTGTTTTGATGGGAAATAATACTTTGTGTAAAATCGCAGGTGTCGAAATGATTAAAGTTAAAATGTTTGACAGAGTTGTCAGAACACTTAATGACGTGCGACATGTTCTAAAATTGAAGAGAAATTTAATTTTGCTGAGTACTCTTGATTCAAAAGGGTATAAATACACAGCTGAAAGTTGGGTTTTGAATATTTCCACTCGTTGTGATGAAAGGGCAGAGAAAGACTGCCAAGTTATATGTTTTGCAGGGTTCTACTGTTACTGGTGATGTAGCTGTTGCTTTCTCTTCCTTTTCAGATGATGATGTTACTAGACTTTGGCATATGTGCCTAAGGCATATGAGTGAGAATGGCATGGCAGAATTGAGAAAAAGAGGACTTCTTTATAGGCAAGAAATTTACAAACTGAAGTTTTGTGAGCACTGCATTTTTGGGAAGTAAAAGAGAGTTCAATTCACCAGAGGAATCCATAACACGAAGGGAACATTGAAGTATATTCATTCTGATCTTTGGGGGCCATCTAGAGTATCTTCAAGTGGTAGAGCTAATTATATGCTAACTTTTATTGATGATTTTTCTAGAAAAGTTTGGGCATTCTTCTTGAAGCAGAAAAGCAATGTGTTTTTCGCATTTAAGTCTTGGAAAACTATGATTGAAAAATAGGTAGAAAAACAAATAAAACACCTCCGCACAGACAATGACTTTGAGTTCTATTCTGATGAGCTTAAAGAACTATGCAAGTCAGAAGAGGTTGTGAGATACTTGATAGTTCATCATACTCCACAACAAAACAGGGTTGCATAACAAATGAACAGAATGATCATGGAGAAAGTTCAATGTATATTGTCGAATGCTAATTTACCAAAGTCGTTTTAGGCTGAAGCAGCCTCTACTACATGTTTTTTGATCAACCAATCTTTATCTATTGCTATTGAGAAAAAAGACTCCACAAGAGGTATGGTCTGGTAATCCTGTTGATTATTCTGATTTAAAGATCTTTGGGTGTCATGCGTATGCTCATGTTGATAATGCAAAATTGGAATTGAGATCCATTAAATGGCTTTTCTTGGTTATAAAGTCAGTGTAAAAGAGTATAAGTTATGGTGTCTTGAAAATAGAAAAGTTGTGATTAGCAAAGATTTTTTTTATGAAACTGTTATGGTACCTAACTTATCTCTTAAAGAATCTTCCAATAAAGAACATCAAAAGAAGATGGAACTTCAGATTAATCCAAAATCTACAACAGAGTCGACTCCTCAAGCCAGTACAGAAATTTAGAATAGAGTTACTTATTCACCACAATATTCTATTGCCAAAAATAGAACTAGAAGAGATATTAAACCTCCAAAGAAGTATGTCGAGGCTGATCTAGTTGCTTATGCTTTAAATGTAGCTGAAGATATAGATGCAAACCAACAGCCATGTAATTATTCTAAGGTGGTTAACTGTGAAGACTCGAAAAAGTGGATGTTTACTATGCAAGAGGAGATAGAATCACTCCAAAAAAATAGAACATGGGATCTTATGAAACTTCCTAAAGGAAAAAAGTTTGTTTGTTGTAAATTGTGTTTGAAAAGAAAGAAGGGACTCTAGGAGTTAAAGAACCCAGATATAAAATAAGGCTTGTTGCAAAAGGTTACAGTCAAGTTCCAAGACTGGACTTCACAGATGTGTTCTCCCCAGTTGTGAAGCATAGTTCGATTCGAGCTTTACTTGGTATTGTGGCCATGCCTGATTTGGAGCTTGAGCAGTTAGATGTAAAAATTACATTTTTACATCGAGAACTTAATGAGGATATTTATATGCAACAACCAGAGGGTTTTACAGTCTCAAAAAAAGAGGACTATGTTTGCTTACAAAAAAAGTCCCTTTACGGTTTGAAACAGTCACCAAGACAGTGGTACAAGAGATTTGACTCCTTTATGACTTCTCATGATTTCAAAAGAAGTAGCTTTGACAATTGTGTTTACTTTAAGAAAAACAGTGGGTTCTTTTATGTATCTACTCCTTTATGTTGATGACATGTTGATAGCAGCGAAAGATAAAAGGAGAGATAAAAAAAGGTCAAAGCCTAACTAAGTGAAGAATTTGAGATGAAAGATTTGGGACAAGCAAAGAAGTTACTTGGTATGGAGATTCTCAAAGATAGAAAAGCAAGTAAAATGTACCTAAGTTAGAAGGGGTATATTGATAAAGTTCTTTGCAAGTTCAATATGTAGAGTGCTAAACCTGTTAGTACTCTTTTAGCAGCCCATTTTAGACATCCATCGACTTTGTCTCCACAATTAGATGATGGGATTGAGTACATGTCACATGTTCTATATTCTAGTGCAGTGGGATCTCTCATATATGCTATGGTTTGTTCACGTCCAGATTTATCATATGCAGTCAGTGTAGTTAGTAGATACATGGAAAATCTCAATAAATAACATTGGAAAGTAGTTCAGTGGATTTTAAGATACTTATGAGGTACTACTTATGTTTGCTTACAGTTTGGAAGAACTGGAGACGGAGTCATTGGGTATGTTGATGCTGATTTTGCTGGAAACCTTGATAAAAAAAGATCTCTCACAGGTTATGTCTTTACAATCGGAGGTTGTGCAATCAGTTAGAAAGCCACTTTGCAAACTATAGTCGCTTTGTCTACCACTGAAGCTGAGTACATGGCGATTACTGATGCTTGTAAGAAGCCATTTGGTTGAAAGAAATTTTTAGTGAACTCAATGAAAACCTTCAAATTAGTATTTTGTGATAGTCAAAGTGCCATCTTCCTTACAAAAGATCAAATGTTTCATGAGAGAACAAAGCAAATTGATGTTTGGTATCATTTTGCTCATGATATTAATTCTTGTGATGATATTGTTGTAAGCAAAATTAGATTTCATGAAAGTCCTCCAGATATGATGACTAAGTCACTTTCTATAACCAAGTTTGAGCATTGCTTAAACTTGGTTAGTGTTTATTGTTGAAGTTAAATCCTTAAGGGGTTTTATGGAAGAGGTGGAGAACTTGTTCGTTGAGAGTTCGCGATGAAAAACTTGTTTGTTGAGAATTCGTGTCAAGGTGGAGATTGTTAGAATTGAGTGACTCGAATCCTTATTAAAATAAAATACAGTGATAAAATAAAATAAAAGTAAAATCCATATAGAACTACACTTCTTTTATTTTAGAGTAAGGTTTTTAAAACTCATTAAACTCTATCTATTTGATAATGATTAGAATAAGGTTTTTCAATCTTACTAAACTACTATTAGAATATGGTTTTACAAGCTTATAAATAGAGATAGCCTACTCCTTTTGTAATCATTCGAATTCGACATAGTGAATTATTTTCTCCTCTGTCCGTGGTTTTGTTCTGAAAGGGTTTCCACGTAAAAATCTGTGTTCTTTATTTTTTTCTCTTTTCTTTGCAATATATCGTCATTATCGACATTCTATTTTTCACAGTTATACATGTTAAATCATGAACAAATAGATAAATAAAAAGAGAAATAAATTTTGAAAAACTAGAAATAAATTACATTTTCTCATTTTTAGAAGAGATAATATAAAGATTAATTTAATCATTTTGAATTATTATTTAATTGGATGAATAAATTAATAGATAATCATTGTTAATTGTTTCGAAGTTAAAACAATTTATAATTAAATGAATTTTACATATATTTTGATCTAGTAAATTTGATATAATTTTAACGAGATTCAAATTGAATTAGGTAAAAATATTTAATTATAAAATTGATTTCAATTTAATTAATTAATTTTATTAAAATTAATTTCAGTCTTGAAATAATGTTTCAAGTTTGATAGTTTTGATTAAACTCAAGGAAGCTCAGGCTTCAAAAAGCCACCGACCACCTTGTGTCATAGAAGTGGGATACTGTGTTTTGTATGTTTTGAGATTTTAAAATAAGTTTAAGCACTTCCATGTGATTTCTCTGCAATATGTAATATTGGCTGAAAGGAAAAAATTGATGGATTTTGATAAATTGATGAAAACTAGAAAATTGTAAATGTCATTTTGCTCATTCGACTAAAAAAAAGAGAGCATCGAAAAAATACATTCTTAGATTTGGACTTAAAATTGAATTTATGAGACATACTAGCCTCTTTTATTACGTTTAGTGTGTCCAAATCATAGATCTTTAATTCATTTTCTCAATAAATTTTGAATCTTTTGAGTTTGAGTTCTATAGCCTAAAATATGGTTAATTTTCTACTAGTAGTTCAAGATTAATTGCAAGTTAACTTTTTCAACTTATGAAATCAGATTTGAAAACACCCAGGTGTACCTAATCATGGGCCAAGCCACTCGGCCCAGTTCGAAGACTTATCCAAAAAGTGGGAGGGTTTGGGTAAAAATATCGATTAGAAAAATGCGCTTGGGCAAGAAATAAGGTCTATTTAGAAAGTAGGTCAAGCCTCAGATAAGCTTTTTTTGGCCCGGGTTTGGCCCAACCCATCCCGAATTTGCCAAAAAAATGATGTTTTGATATTGTTTTTCACGCTGTCGTTTCACTATTATATTACTAGTATTTTATTGTTACTGTTTGGATATTGTATAACTCTTATTTTATTGTTAATTTTGCTACTATTTTAGAGGCATTTGTTTGTTAAGTTGCACCAATCTTAGTGTTATTTAAGTATAAAGAATTTTTTAAATTTATTTTCAATTTGTTGGAAAATATTTATTTTTAATATTTTCAGTGTATTTGATGTATTATATTTTTTAAATTTATTTTATATAAAAATAATATAAAAAATTAATACAAGTGGACTGAACTAAGCTCGAGTTTTAGCTTTTTTATCCGGGCTAGACTTGGGAAAAATTTTAGGCCCATTTTTGGGTTGAGCCCAGTGCCTATCAAACGGGCCTGAAATTTTGTTACGGCCCGACCCATGATCACCTCTACACCCAAGTAATGGATTACTAATGATTTATTATTTTTAGATAGCTAAGTAGATTATAAAATATATAAAAGAATTTAAAATTTCACTAATAATTTCTTTTCCATATATTTTTTTAAGAGTGACCTTAAGATGTTAGAAGATAAACTTTTGAGCTTTATGGAGTTCGAGCTCAAGTTAGCATTATGCCTATTAGAGTCGAAGTTCTACTGAGCCTCTTTCTAGGCAATATTTCTTATTGAAGGTTTTGAGAAAAACTTGTTGTGAAAAGAAAACAACAAAGGCAAGAGGAAAAGTAGAAGTAATTTTTATTGAAAGTGTATATTTTATTGAACTGAAAACTAATGTTTATATATGAAAAGATTCAACAACATTGACTAGAAATAGGCTATTAAAAAGATTCGTAATCTTTGAAAAGCTCTAAACCTCACCAAAAAATAAAATTTTGCTAAAATTAGCTAGATTATTTTGTTATAGTAGCAAATATTTAACATTCCTCATTGCTTCAATTAATGCAAATTCCAAGTTTCTCTCTAAGAAACTCAAACTTGCTTTTTGCTAGCTCTTTCTGAAGCAGTAGAGAATGCTTAGACTTCTGTGCAAGTTGAACCCTTACTGCACGAAGCTCATGTTTCATATCCATTACCTTGCTTGGTTGGTGCAGCATTTTGATCTGTCTAGCCTCTTGAACCTCCTTCATTAGTTCTTCCAAGTCTTATTTGCCTAAAGCTTGAGACATTTGTTCTTTCTCCTAAAAGGCCTCTTCCACTCTCTGAATTGCTGCTCTAACATTCTCAATTTCAGCACTAGCAAAAGCTCTTTCCTCATCAACAAGTTTTTTAGCATCTTCCAAAGCCTGCTTCAAGAATGTTGCTAGTTTCTTCACTTTTTCCTTTTCTTGAATCAACTCTCCTTCTCTTTGAGTAAGTTGAATTGCTAGAGCTTTCATCATGGAAATAGCTTTCTCTACATCATCCTTATTTCTTCCAGCCACGCGTCCTTCTAAAGATTTCAGCTTATCTCTAAGCTTCTTTAAACATACATGTTTCCCTAGTGATGTTGCCTCTCTGATTCTAGCCTCTTCAAACAACTTAGCAACAGTAGCTAACCTGATTTGTCGTAATTTGATATGTCAAATTAGGCTCTCCATTATACTTAATGAGCTTGTTCTCAAGCAATTTAAATGTCTTTTTCTGTAATTTAGGTTAGTTTTAGTTCTTAGATTAAATAAGTGTTTAATCTGCTCTTATGCTTATTTTGAGACCCAAATTGGACAAACTTTCCATTTGGACCTTGACGATTGATTGAGTGTTGTAATAACTCAACAGAGGCCCAAAATTGTGTGGAAACATCCCCAAAGAAAGGGATATTGTGATACCAAGGCATGGACATTGGGATACCTCCAATAGGCTTGAGATGAAGAACATCTACAATGGTATCAGAATATCCTCTTTGGGTATCGCAATACCCACCTACCAAGGAGCACCCCATTTTGAGATTGTCAACAATATCACGATATCCTACCTTGGGTATCACGATATCACTATTATGAGGGAAGAAAAAATGACATTAGAGGTAACCTTTGTCCAACTAAAGCACCAATCAGAAAGACACATTCAAGGGCATTAGGCATTAGGCATAGTTTAGAATAGCTAGTAAAAGAAGCCAATATTGGCTGAGAAGAGAGAATAGGAGCATTAGGCATAGTTTAGTACAGTTTTCTCTTAGGTTTTCCTTGATTATTTTAGGGTTTTACATTTATTTTATTCTTCCATAGTTGTAGTGTTAATTTTTCTACATTTTCTTCTTATTCTTATCATTTCTTAACTTAGTTAACTTAGTTACTACTGTAGTTAGTGTCTATTTGCACTTTTAGTACTTATATTTTACTTGTAATGACATTTTGCTCTTTTGCTTAATGTTATTTACATTTTCTTTAGTTTAATCTATTAAAAGCTTAAACTTTAATGTTTCTTGTTCATCGTTTTGCTGTTGAATGCTCAACTTTACATTTCCTTTAAGTTTTCCAAGTTAATAATCCCAAATTTTATATTTTCTTGTTAAGTTTGATGTTAATTGTTGCCATGTTTTCCTATTTATGTTTGTTAGCTTTGTTTTTATTGTAAATAAACTTAAAAAATTAGGATTGATACCCCTAAAGGAAAATCTAGGCAAGTGAAACCGAGAAGTAATCTTATTGAGCATCTATTCATTAGTCTCGGATTAGACGGTGAGATCGAGAGATAAATCAGACTAATTTTTTTAACTTGGTAAAATTGAGACTGAGATGTAAAATGAAGCCATTTTAGGATTTTAAGTAATTTAGGTCCTTAATTCGAAAGTCGGTAAACCACACCAAAATCAATAAACCACCATTTGTCATTTATTGGCTAGTTTCATAACCTTGCATGCTTTACAATTTAGTCCTTTTGTAATTAGTTCGTAAGTTAGTGAAATTATCAACTTCATTTATGTATTGTCATACTATAGCATCTAGCGAGTAATTGTTAGACTTTTTAATTGCATGTTTGTAGCTAGAATTCACTTCATCATTAAATCCTTTGAGTTTGGTCCTCAGAGTACTCTAATACCCCATTGTGCAAATATATTACAGCTAGCCTATCACACTTGTAGACAACACATTTAGTATCTGATTGATTGTTGTTTTGGTGTTGATTTTCCTTGTGGTTCGTGAGGACAATGAGGAGCAGTCAAGTTGTTGTCGTCATTACCGAGGAGTCGATGTTAGATTAAGTGGTTTTAATGTTGTTGCATGCCTTTAGAGAGATAAGTGAGCAAAGCTTGATTTATAGATAAGACTCTTTATTTTGTTTCTTTGTTTGTTCTTTTATTTGTAAAGTTCATTGATTTTGTTAATTTCTTTTGTTTGTAGAGAGTAGTGTATGACTAAAATTTCATTGATTTCATTAATATCTTTTATTTACAGAGAGTAATGTATAACTCAAACCAGTAACGGGATCGTATCATTCGAACTGGAATCGAAAAGAATCTTAACATACGCTCGAAGAGGACAAGTTTCGAGAGGAGCCCAACCTCCACTAGTAGACCCATCATTTGACGAAGCCAAAGTAAAGGAACCACCACTACCACCATACTAAAGTCCAACAGCAGAGAGAACGTAGCGAAATTATGCCATGCCCAACCTCGATTTAGTCCGAGAAAGCATTAATTGTTTGATGATTAATGCTAACAACTTTGAGACCAAATGAACAATTATTCAAATAATCGAATGGAATCTTCAATTCTGTGGATCAATGAATGAAAACCCTAATCAACATCTTAAACATTTCTTAATCATCTACACTCTTTTCAAATATAACGGGGCAACCGATGACGCTGTACATCTTCAGCTATTCCCTTTCTCGTTGATTAACGATGCTTTTATGTGGTTAGATTCACAGCCGATGAACTCGATCAATACAGAGGACGAGCTAGCAAGCTGATTTTTGGCCAAATACTTCCTTCCGAGCAAAAATATGAATCTCTAAATGGATATCACTAACTTTTGACAACTTGAGGGAGAATCGTTATTCGAAGCGTGGGAGCACTTCAAATTGATTCTACGTAAGTGCCCTTATCATGGCTTGCAAGATTGGTTACAATTACAAGTTTTGATAACGGGCTTGACGTTAATTTATGATCAAGTCTTGATGAAGTGTCATGTGGGGGCATTCATGTTAAAGACTTATGCTAAGGGGTGCCAACTTATAGAGGATATGGCAATGAATTCATACATATAGTCCACTGAGTGGTTCACATACCGAAACAAGCAATCTACCGTGAATGCATTAGTAGTGAGGATAAATTCCAACATCTCCTCTAGACTTTAAACCACCTCGAAATGAGTTCGGTGAAATTGCAGAACTTGAACTAGCCTATTTTAACTAATCTAAATGCAGGAAATAAGGTGAGGGCACCCATTAAGAAGGCCATAATGAGATCATTCATACAGAGGCCAACTAATTAGGAATAGGGGGTACAATTTGTACTTAAACACCTATAGTCCAGGGTGGCGAAATCACCCCAATATTAGGTAGGGAGGGAACCAAGGGGATCCCTCCAACCAAGGGGTACTTAGCTTTAACCCACCTAGGCTTAATGCCCCATACCAACCTCTGCAACCATTTAGGGTAGCCTAAGATCTCGATAAAAAGTGTGTCTATAATGGCGACCCTCCAATACCCATTCACGTAAGTAAACTTGAGGAAGGCTTGCATTCAATGCAAGAAAAAGTGTGCGTAATGTGAGGACAATTAGACCAAATTGTCCAAATGTTGCAAAACAAAGCTTCCTCAAGTATACTGAGTAATACAAAACCAAAATCGAAAAGGGAGGGGAAGGAGCATGCCAAAATCATTACCCTTAGGTCTGGGTGGTAATAAAAGATCTGATGAGACCATTAAGTGGGGATGAGGTAGAGAAGGAGACAAACACCCACACTCCTAGTGTTGGAGATGGAGTGGGTGAAAGAATTGAGCAAGAGAACAACCCAAAACCGGCTGAGCCTATGGAGAGGCCAGCCTAAAAATCGAGCCAAATACCTATTCCTTTCCCTACTTGTTTAGAGGAAAGGAAAAAATAGAACAAATAATTTCTCAAATTCCTCAACATATTTAAGGAACTAAATGTTAAAACCCCCATTGCTAGGGTTATTAGAAAAAAATGCCAAAATTTGTTAAGTTATTTAGAAAGGTTATGTCTCAAAGAAAGAATACTAGTTGTGGGGAACAAATCCCCCTAAATGCCGAGTGTAATGTTGTCATGTCGAGAAAAGTCCCCATGAAACTAAAAGACCCGGGGAGCTTTACTATACTTATTGAAATAGGATGGGTGAATTTTGGGAAACCCTAAGCGATCTTGGGGTTAGCATTAACATTATACCTTTTTTTATTTACCAGAGTCTAGGTTTAGGGGACCTTAAAGAGACTTCAGTGACATTACACCTGGCCGATCAATCACTAGTCCATCCAAAAGGAGTGCTCGATTTTATGAGGATGTTAAGATACCGATCTTGCTTGGAAGGTCATTCTTAGCAACTTTGAGAGCTACCATTTACATAGATTGATGAGAGTTGACCATGATATTGATGGGGAGGTCGAGATTTTTAAGTGTGTTGAGACCAATTTAAATTCCAAGGAGAAATCTATATCTTCAGGGTATGATTGTCGAATGATTAATGTTGCTACTTGTGTTACTAACATTGAAGCTTGTCCAGAGTGGTGTGCTTTTGCAGGGACACACACAGTTGAAAAGCTTTCAAGTGAAGAGAAAGTAGCTGATGTGAGGCGATTAATGCATCACCTAACCTGCCATTAAAGATCAAGGTATGCGCGAGTGTTGGGAACAATATGCAAGCATCACTATGAGGGCATAGCCTATTGCCCGAAAACTCAATTTTAATTTGTCGATTGTGGCAATCTAAACTTAATTTGAAAATAATTGAATGATTTGAGCGTGTACTCAATTTATTTTTTATGATTATATTAAGTTTAAATTCATGGATGTTTTGGTTTTGAACTTAGTATGATATATTTTGTGTGATTGTAAGTTAAAAATAAGAATTTCAAAAATTTTTGGGGATTCATATAGTGGTATCATGATATCCAATGGGGGATATTATGATAAGCTGGACTGTTTCAAGGGGAGGCCGAAAACGATGTAGATATTATGATACCCACCTTCAGTATGGCGATATCCCGAGAAGTTTCAAAAATGAAAATTTTCGCAAAATACCTAATGATATCGCAATACCCTGGATAGTTTCAAAATTGGGGGTCCAAAAATGTAAGGGTATCATGATATCCACCCCTAGGTATCGTGATGCCTATGTCAAGTCAGGAAAAATACGTATTTCGAGTACCATGATACCCTAAAACCCCTCATTTCTCCCTCTTTTATTCAAAATCCTAAACCCTAACCACCCCAAAACACCTACCCTCTCATTTTTTTTTCTCTCAATCTTCTCTCAAACCTTTTCCCAATCCTTTCTCAAAACTCCCTCTATTTTGTTATTTTTTGTTTCCTTTTTTTCTTTTTGCAAGTTTTCTCTCTTGTTGCTTTGAGACAAAGGTGATTTATCACTCCAAACTAATTTGCCATTGCCATCAACAAACTTTTATGGTTTAAGTTTTCTTTTTCTTTATTTTCTTGACACTTTATTATTTTTGTTTTTACTAGTTTTATTTTATTGTTGATTTGGTTGCCGTTAGTTGGTTAGCCTATTGTTCTTGTTAATTGCTTGATTAAATAAGTAAGGTTAGTAACATGTCGCACCATCAAAATAAATGAACTAGGTCCCAACCCACACCTCTTCTGCCACCTCTGCCACTGACAATTGCTCCAGAGATATTTGAAAACAAAGAGGTGGAAAAATATTTTTTTGTTCATTTAAGGTCACACATTCATTCTTGAATGTGGTTTTAACCCATTCGCCTCTTTATGCAATGAAATTTAGGACCTAGTCTACTATTATGAGTGATTCGACTTTTTCTTAGTCCCTAAATCGATAGTGGTTATCTTTGTAGTTATAGAGTTTTACACTAATTTAAAGGTTTATGAGTGAAACCGTGTGCCAGTTCGAGGTACACATATTGACATTTCCCCTAGGGCTATTAGCGAGCACTATGGCATCCTGTGTTATGAAAAGGATGACACCGAGGAAATAGACCTCTAATTTTATAATAACGTTGACATGAACGCCATCCTTGCCCACCTAACGGAAGGTAGATAAGAATGGAAGAGAGAGCAATAAAAAAAACTCCCCTCTCTGATTTAATCAAGCAATAATGTTTTCTGTTGCTAAATTATGGATGCAATCTATATTGACCCATGTTAGTCCCCTACTCAACACTAACACGGTTAATGTCTTTCGAGCAGTGTTGTTGTTTTCTATTTTGCAGCACAAGTGGGTTTACCTCTACACATGGATCAATAGGAAAGTGAAGAAATGTGTTAGAGGTAGCAAAGTTGATTACTTCTTTCACCTAATTACAGGCTTGTGTCGTAAGAAGTGGGTGAAGATAGACTTAGTTAAACAATTTCGCTACCCAACACGAAGTATAATAAGTGATACCATGCTGCTCCAATTCTGTAAGCTGCAAAGGAAACAAACACAAGAGTGGAACCAAAGACACAAGCACAAGATGGAAAAGCCTCTGGACTTAAAGAAGAAAACTGTGATGAAAAAGGCCGATGAAGTTACACGGTGGCAACGTAGGTTGTGTCGAGATGTACCCTATAACACTCGATTATTTGAGGTGCTGAAGCAATTCATGGACCAATTCACGATGAACCAAGGGATAGAGGGCATATAGTGGCCTAAACGGTCGAGTGATTCATCCAATAATAATGAGGAAGAAGAAAAAGCAAGAGGGGAAGAAGGGAAAGAAGATGAGGATGACGAAGAGACAGAGGACGACACCCAGGAATCATACCAAGATGACTTCAAGGAGGCAGATGCACTCGAGTGCCCCTCCATAGAAGGTTTTGTCATCTAAGACCCAAAACCACCTACACACCGGTCGAACAAGAGGTAGATGGTGACATGCAAGGGGAAAGGAATAGCTAGACTAAACTCGCACTCCAATGAAAATTAGTTACATGCCTTTGCATTTCTTTGATTTTATTTTATTTTATGCGGCATGTAAACTATAAACTACTAAACTATTTTTTCTTCTATTTTCGTATTTGTACTTGATTTTTTTTTTCTTTATTAGTTTTATTTGTATTTATGTGTGTTTGTTGTTTGTTTTTATGTGCAACCATCCACTCAAAAGTTACACAACAACTTTGAACTTCAACTAGAAGGGGGACGACCCAAGCTAGTCTGACGCTCTTTTTTGGGAAGTCCGGTACCTTCTAAACTCTTTGTTTGAGCCCACATTAGGGACAACGTACCCCAATGTGTAACTTAAGTGTGTGTGGGAGGGATGCGTATAAGTTTTAGTTTGTTTGTTTTGGTATGTTTATTTTTAGCTTTTTCTCTATTTTTAAAGAATTTCAAAAATTTCAAAAAGATTTTTCTTTTGTTTCTTAAATTTTTGTTATTTTTGTATGGTGCTTGAATGTGATTGAATTGATAATTGATGATTTGTAGCATGTTTTTGGTGCAATAAATTCTTTGAAGGTACAGATTTTGAATGATGTTTGATGAATTATATTCATTGTGAATAAATTATTTAACTTGATTAGTTGCATTGACTAATAGGGTAGATGTAGTAAAAAATGTATGAAAACATTTTCAAATGATCAATAAGTATGTATAAATGTTCTCCAAACGTTTTCCAAATGACTAATAGGATAGATGTAGTAAAAAATGTATAAAAAGATCTTGAGTGAATAGTGAAGAGATGACTCAATTTGGCTTGTAAAGACTCTTATAGTGCAAGTAAAAAAATTGGATAAAAGCATTGTGAGGGTAAAAAACAAAGCAAGTGAACACAAAAACAATGCTATAGTAAAAAAGTTTTTTGAGTGAAAATAGAAAAGAAATAAAAAACAAAATGAGAAATAAACTAAAGAGCATAAAATTAGCCTTTAACGATCATAATGCACAAGTACTCGTTATGCTGTTTATACTTGCCAACACCGGATCATTTCTTCCACATTATTGGAGAGAAAAGGAAGGCAAGAGAAGAGAGCTAAGGAGGTGAGCTTAATGATCACATATCGGAGGGAATTAGGAGAAATGCCATGTGTTATACTGTTCACAGTGCTTGAACTGTTTTGAGCTGAACTTTTCACTGAAATCACACCAACCCAAGCTTCAGAACGTGACAAGCCAAAAAGACCTATGTAACCTTAACATCGTCAGTTATAAAATTGAAACTTGTGAAACTTATTAAGAAAAGAATAAGTTAGATTCTTTCACATATATACACATCATATCCACGTATTTTATTTCCATTGAATAATAGAAAATTTATTATTTTGATCGATTACCTCTATTTCTGTTTACCCTATAACTTCTTGAACTACAATAATTTGATTGAAAAGTTGTGAGTTCATAATGCATCATTCTTAAGTTGTATATAGGAGAATCTCTTGCATTGTACATATTTATTCATTAATTTTCTAACTTATTCATTGTTCAAGGGTCGTCTTTATACATGTTTAGTGTGTGTTTACTTGAGGACAAGCAAAGATTTAAGTGTGGGGGAGTTTGATCTACCAATTTGATATGTCAAATTAGGATCCCCATTATACTTAATGAGCTCGTTCTTGATTAATTTAAGTGTTTTTTCCGTAATTTAGGTTAGCTTTAGTTCTTAGATTAAATAAGTATTTAATGTGCTCTATGCTTATTTTGAGACCCAAATTAGCCAAATGTTCCATTTGGACCCTAATGACTGATTGAGTATTGTAGGAACTCAACGGAGGGTCGAAATTATGTGAAAACATCACCAAAAAAAGGGATATTGTGATACCAATGCATGGACATCACGTTATCTCCAACAAACCTGAGATGAACACCACCTACAATGGTATCACGATATCCTCTTTGGGTATCGTGATACCCACCTGCCAAGGAGCACCCCATTTAAAGACTATTGACGATATCACTATATCTTACCTTGGGTATCGCAATATCGTTGTCGTGAGAGGAAAAATGATATTAAGGGTAGTTTTTTTTAACAGAAGCACCAATTAGAAAGACACATTCAAGGGCATTTTTGGCAACAATTTTGTGTCAAAATAGCTACTTAAAGAAGTCAATATTGGATGAGGAGAGAGAAGAAGAGAATTAGGCATAGTTTAATATAGTTTTCTCTTAGGTTTTCTCTAATCATTTTAGGGTTTTACATTTTCCTTCTTCTTTCATAGTTGTAGTGTTAATTTTTCTACATTTTCTTCTTGTTATTATCATTTCTTAATTTAGTTAAGTTAGTTACTACTATAGCTAGGGTCTATTTGCACTTTTAGTACTTTTTTTTACTTGTAATGACATTTCAATCTTTTACTTAATGTTATTTCATTTTCCTTTAGTTTAATCTATTAAAAACGTAAACTTTAATGTTTCTTGTTCATGATTTTGTTTTTGAATGCTCAACTTTACTTTTCCTTTAAGTTTTCCAAGTTAAAAATTCCCAACTTCTATTTTCTTGTTAAGTTTGATGTTAATGGTTGCCATGTTTTCTTTTTTTACGTTTGTTAGCTTAGTTTTTATCATGAGTAACTAAACCTCAGGGGGGTTGGTTGATGGAGATTTGGGTCAACTAATTTTTGGATGAGGGACTAAATTGAATAAATCTAAAAACCTAGGATTCACGCCCTTAAGGGAAAATCTAGGCAAGTGAAATCAAGAGGTAATCTTGCTAAGCATCTATTAGTTAGTCCCTAATTAACCAATGAGATCAAGAGATAAATCGGATTAATTTAACTTGGTAAAATTGAGACTGATAGGTAACACAAAGTCATTTTAGGAGTTTCAGCAATTTAGGTCCCTAATTCGAGAGTTGTTGAACCACATCAAAATCAATCCACCACTATTTGTCATTTATTGGATAGTTTTGTAACGTTGCATGCTTTACGATTTAGTCTTTTTGTAATTAATTCGTAAATTAGTGTAATTATCAACTTCATTTATGAATTGTCGTACTATAACATCTAGCGTGTAATTGTTTAGACTCTTTAATTGCTTGTTTCAAGCTAGAATTCAGTTAATCGCTGACTCCTTCGATCGTCGGAGTACTTTAATAACATGTTGTATAAATATATTACAATTTACCTATCATACTTGTAGACACCGCACTTAGTACTTGATTGTTTGTTGTTTCAGTCTTGATTTTCCTTGTGGTCTATGAGGATGATGAGGGGCGATCATAACCACAACTTGAATTTATTAGCAAGGTCACAAACAGAAAGGCAATTTCGCTGCTCCAACAACAATGTAGTCTCACGTGCAAGAATCTCCTTCATGGACAGAACTTTAGGATCTCCTTTGACATTAGCAATACAATTATTTGCCCAACTTTGTAATTGGGAAAACTACTCGAAGCAAATATAATGTCAGCTGATACAGCTGGAAGTGCTTTTTGAATTTACTTCTATTAAAAATGGAGTGTTTTGTGGTCATGCCATATTAGTGTGTATCAATTGAAACTTTTCAATAGCTCTCCAAGTTGATTGCTTGAATAGAAGTCTCGATTTCTTTCCTTATTGGCAACATATCAATTTTCTCTCTCTTTTATCCTTTTTTGCTTAATCTTCATCTTCCAATTCAATCTAAGCAAAGCCACAGTTTAGGTCTTTAGTCCCAAAACAAAGGTTGGTTTTGTTAATGATATCGAGGTAAGAAAGACGAGGATTTCAAATCCATTAGAGGAGATGGAAGTGGCAAGCCCTAGAAAAAAACAAATTGAAGAATGAGTGGATAAAAGGCTCAACTTTGAAGAAAAAGGGATGCAGAAAAAGAAGTGGAAGGCAAAAATGAAGAACCATGATTTCTTTTAATATGTACGAGAGATAGAAAAAAGGGGAGAGAAAAAAAATAAAACAAACTAGAAACTTTATCATATGTCGCGAATTATAATGTAACACCCCAAGCCCGACCCATTCGCTAGATTCTAGTACGGAGCGTCACAAATGGACCTATACTTAATAATTTCTAATTAAACTTCTATAAAACAGCATAAAAATAAAACTATCTAATAATAAAATTAAAAATAATAATTCTTACAACTAAGGCCTTAAGCCACTGAATACTTAGTCCTTTAAATTTCAATCTCAAATTCGACTGTTTCTTTGTAATAAACTTTTTAAAACTCCATTCAGAGGCTAACTATCCCATTACCTAGATTCTAAGGTCGTTATATCATTACAACATTACAACTCCTAGGGCGAAGCCTCCAATAGTACCCTGTAACACCCTCTACCTGACTCGAATCACTGAGCCCAAATATCGAATATTACGACATACAAACACTTAGCATAAAATTTTAACAATCTTCAAATAATCCTTTTTTAGCATACTTTTTATTATTTTATTAAATGTTTTCTAAACAAAGGAATTAAACAAAAACATTCAAGAACACAATAGCCTCTTAAAACTAATATAAGAGATTACAACACAAAAGTTCGTTAAAGACAAACTATTCTAGGCGTAGTGCACTATACGCCATATGTTGGATCTAATGCCCTAAGTGTAGTATTTTTGTCAATATACACTTGTAATTTTTTTTCAAAAAGATTGGTTAATAAAAAAAATCATTGATTATATTAATATACTTTGTATAATTGTTCTCACATGGTTTTAGCATGCAAAGCAAAATGGAAGCAAATGCTGCTAATTTGTTGTCTAAATTTTAACTAATACTAAGCGATATTACGTGGTCAGATCGTAGTAGTGAAAGACAACTTGTATTAGTAGATGAACCTAAACATGCCCTTAGTAAAATTGGAAATGAGCACACCGATTAAAATACTAATATCTCATCTATCAAGTCCAATTAAGGGGATGGCTTGTCTTGGGCATCAAAGCGGAAGACTCCCAAAAGATAGCTGTAAGAAACCGTTATTGCCCAGCCCCATATCAATAAAACAAACCAAATATTGAACCAAAAAAACATAATAAAAAAATAAAGTCCCTTTTACAGTCCAATTTACAGGCCCAATACTGACCTAAACCCGTTACACCCAAACCACTAAACTACCCAATACCCCATTACACTCGGACCTAACCCAATAGCAGCTCTAGGCCCAAGAGGCCCAATCAGTTAACAGTTTCAGTAAGCCTAGTTTTTTTGAAACCCTAGGCGCCGCAAACGACCAACATGGCCTTCTCGTGCTGCAATTAGTGTGCAAATCGCGTTCCCACTGCCGAGATTCTAAACCTTTACCTGCAAAAAAGGAAAGAAAATCAATAGGGACATAGCAGATATAGCAAGAAACATAAATCAAAGATTGTAACATTTATTTATTTCTGATTTACTCTGGCTATAAAAATCAGAACACAAACAGTGTAAAGGGCTACGATTTTACAGACAAGATACCAAAAAGAAATCAGAAAACAAAGTTTATTTCCGATTTAATATTTTAAGCATTACTTCTATTTCGTTTTTTTTTCTTTCTATACATGCATAATACAGTAGGTACAACAGATTTAAAAAACGAAGGGAAACAGCCCATATATTTTTCTAAAACTCATTTTTTTTATACAAAATATCATTAAAAAATGATAAAGGAACATTTTATCTTTGATTCGGCTCGAAAATCGAAAAGTTGGGCTCTCCGACCACCGTCTAAGGTGACGCGTACGGAGGTCTGTCACCGGAGCCTTTCGGGGCTCTTTTTTTTTTTTCAAAAAATGGTGATTAAACTGATTCTTTTTGGGCTAATATTAGCTTATATAGGCCATCCATACGACGCCGTTTTGGGGGTCACCTTTAAAGGCCAAAACGACGTTGTTTAAAGGCCAGGATCCGAGCGTTGACCCGATACCCGGGGAGGATCCGCGCGTTTTTGTTAAAAGGTCTAATTACTCTATAGGCCCTTTCGCATTTTTGCATTTTGTAATTACGTTCAATTGTGCCTTTCATTATTTTCAATTTGGCCCAGAATTGTGGCCTTTGTTTCAATTCAATCCTTTGGGCCATTCTAAGGCCGATATTGGAACGGCGCCGTTTTGGGATAAGGCATAATTGCCTAATAGATCCCTGCATTATGGTGCACGCTCCAATCTAGTTTTTTATATATTTTTTTATTTCAGATTTTATTTTTGCTTTAATTCGATCCTTGTTGCCTTTATGTTTAATCCTCTTTATATTTTTATTTTATTATTTAATATTACATAATTATTTCATTTTCTTATATTTTATTAAATTTTTATATTATTACATATTATTTTGAAAATTTGTATATTATTATTATTATATCATTTTAAAATTTGTGTATTATATAATACTTAAATTGTTTTATCATTAACATAAATTGTTTTCCATATATTTCCTATTTTGAATATGTATATATATTATAGATATTAGATTATTATAGTGTATATATATATATATATATTCTTTTATATACCTTTTTTATAAATTCTAGTTATTTATCTTAAATATATATATTATTCATTTTATCATATACAACTATTATCCTTTATATATTTTTTGTTTTTTTTTTAAATTGCTATAATTTTGTAGATGGTACCTTACATTTTTTTCCTTTTATTTTTAATTTTGTGCGTAATTTTTATAATTTTTTAATTTTTCCATAGGTTTTAAAATTTGTATTTTCCATTTGATCATTCATATCTTTTAAAATTGAAATTTGTTATCTTTATTTACCATAGCATTATTATTATATTGCCTGTATTATTTGATATTTCATTCATTTTACTTAATCGTTTATATTAGTGTTAATTGTTAATATGTTTTGTATTCTTAGTGAATTATTCTTTGGTATTAATGTAACATTTTACTCAAATCATCGTTTTAAAAAATATTTTCATCCAGTTGCTACATTTTATCCAAAAGTTTTTTTCTTAAATAAGGCAATATTTTGTTGTTTGGAAATTCGGAAAATAGTGCCCTATCGTGTTGGGTTTCAATCTTCTGTTTAATCAAATAGCTAAATACCCTTTTTATTGAATTTGTAAATTGTGAGATGATTTTGATTACGAGAGTTTAAAACACATGTCTTAACATGCTGGATGTGATGTTTGTATTCTTTCGGAACAAAAGAATCTCAAGTTCCAACTCAAATTGTTCAAGTTTTTAAAAAAAAGATCATATTTTCAAATATTTTCGACTTTTCAACATTAGGAAAAAAAACTAATCAATTCAGTACCAATTTTGGGCGTTACGAGGGTGCTAATCCTTCCTCGTACGTAACTAACTCCCAAACCCGTTTTCTTGAATTTCGTAGGCCAAAATCAATGTTTTGAAATAAAAAGTTTTATAAGGTGATCCAATCACACCTAAGCAAAAAGGGATTGGTGGTGACTCCCATTTTCGTATTTTTTAAAAAAACTCGACCCCATTTTTTCAAAATAAAAAATGGTTTTGACAACTTGGCGACTCCACTGGGGACATAAGAGAGTCGAGCCATAAATTGGTTAATTTTTGTCCTTTTGTCGAAAATTGAAAAATTCGATTTGAAAAATTATGATCCTTTTTGTTGCATTTGCTTATGTTATGATTGTAATAGTTCGAGTCTTATAGAATATTCTTACATTGCATTGCATGACCGTTATGGTCACACCCTTTAAGTAGGAGTGAAAAGCTATGCCTTCGTGAGGTTTTCACCTCCACATAAGCTAGTGGATCGTTTCCAGGATACATTTGTACCTATGGCTCTGTGAGATTTTCATCTCCGCATGGCCATAGGGAAATGTGTCCCCCTAAACTAAACTTGGTCCATATAAGCCTATAATGGGTGAGGATCGAGGAATCTGCTGGTTCATATACCCTTTCGTTAGAGTAAAAACGTATATAGTGAACCCTAAGAGCTCGCCTTAGGTAGAACTATGTTGACCCATAGCAGTTACCCATATAGGTGCTTGTTTATTTTATGTTTTCTTTGAATTATATCTTTTATACATGACACTGACTAGTTTTATTTTGTTCATTGCATGTCATTCAATATTTAAAAAGCTGTCAATCCACGATTCGATTTCTAAATTAGAGAGTTTTGTTATGGAGAATGAATTTCTTGATAAAGTGGAGGACAACGCTACCGTCCATACATGGTCAGAGAATACCCAATTAGAAAAAGGAGATAGTGTCATTGAGGGATATACATTAGAGTTGTGGGATTTCACTCGCATCAATGTGGCATAGAATGAGCTTCAGGAATTGAAAGATACATGGCCCATTGGGATGATGAGACTAAGTTGTTCTACCTTAATTATGGTGATCTACCCTACTTGCTTGACGTTAAGGTGGACAAGCATTTGTTCCGGGCTATGGCTCAGTTCTGGAACCCTGCCTATAATTGTTTCACTTTTGGGAAGGTGGATTTAGTACCTACTATGGAAGAGTATACGACCTTGCTTCGCTATCCAAGGATTCGAGGTAACAAAGCTTACTTTAGGGCTGCTAATATCCCAACTTTTGTGAAGAAATTAATGAATATTATGGGGATGAGTGAACACTGGGTCGCAGCTCGAATTCAACAAAAGGGTGATGGTAAATGTATTCCTTGGGCGAGTTTGAGGGATATGATATTAGAGCACCCAGATGTGAAGAGGAAAGTTGATGTCTTGGCCTTAAGTATTTATAGTTTAGTGATTTTTCCAAAAGCGCTAAGGCATATAGATGAAGCGGTCACTGATTTATTTGATCGACTTGGAAAACAGGTCACACCTGTATCTACAATTCTAGCCGAGACGTTCAGATCCTTGAGTGCATGTCGAGGGCTGGTGAAGGTAGATTCATTGGATGCACACAGTTATTGTTAGATTGGTTCCATAGTCATTTTTGGAGGGTTGACAAGGTTCCTTGCCAAGTGTTCTTCGAAAATTATTCCCCTTTAAAGGAAGCAGTAGCTACACCAAGAAGGGATGATATATCAGAGGAAAGGTGGATGGCAATTCTTCAAAACCTCCGAGAGGAAGATATTGAGTGGAAAACCCCTTGGATGGTTCCCGACGAGGTCCTCTATCGGTGTGGAAATTTTGATTGGGTACCTCTGCCTGGAATCTAGAGAGCTGTTGGATATGCACCGTTGCTTGTACTAAGGCAATACAAGGCAAAGCAGTTCATACCAGCAACGCATGGGTTAGCTCAATGTGAATTCTCATATAAAGGGGATAATTATAAGAAGAAGATTCGAGAGATTTCTAAGGCTTGGAAGCGGGCTTGTTCTATGAAAATTTTGACTATAGGTCCGATGACAACCCTTGAATACAAGGGGTGGTTGAGTAAAAGGATCAATGATAACATCTCTAGGCCAAGTTTGGAGGGTGCTCAATCGATGGAGGAGTACTTACGAGTGGTCCGATCAGAGCTAGAGATTTAAAGCAAAATTTCAAGAGAAAGAGTTTAGAGCTCAAAAAGAGGATAGAGAAGCTGGAAGAAGAAAAAATGTACTTGAGATTAGATGTGGATGTTCAGAAACTAAAGACTGAAAAAGTAAGAAAAGAGAAGAGGAAGGTTGAGGAAGACCGAGATTATTTGAAGACATAATATAAGAAGATACACCTGTCGATGAAAAGAGCTAGATTGGGGAAGACTTCAAAACAGTGGCAACAAGAGATTCAAGAAGAAAAAGCCAAAGCTGATCGATGGGAGAAGAAGTTCCAAGAAATCTAGGTGCAAAACCAAGCCCTAGAAAGGAGTTTGGCAGAGAGTCAGAAGGAGAAATGTGGATTAAAAGCTAAAGTGGCTGAACTTGGACGGTCTCTTCATCTTCATAGAAGTCGTAATTCTGCAATCGAGTTAAAGTCAAGTTTGAACAAGATCAAAGAAATGAAGGGCAAGATTAAAGGGTTAGAGTCGGTGTTACAAGACTGTGAACTCCAGATCGAGCATCTTGAAGTAAGAGAAGGGCATTGGAAGGAAGAGCTTCACCATTCTCGGGATCAAGTTAGAAATAGGGATTACCTCATGGGTGAAGCTATAGTCCAAATTTGGGAAGTAGCTGATCATTACAAGCTTTAGTAGCGCAAGTTGATATGTTAAGTGCAAAGTATGAGCTAGAGTCAGATAGGGGTCGAGAGTTAGCTTCGTTGTTTAGAAGGATTAAAACTTTGGGTATTAGGGCAAAAGAGTATTTGTAATCCATTTTGTGTAAAGAATTTTATTTTCTAAATAAAGTTTTCTAAACGAAATTGAAATCGAATCAATATCTTTTTGCATTCATGCATTTGCATTACATCGCATCATATGCATTTAAATCCATAGAAGGACCCTAATTAGTTGTAGTTATTACAGAGAGAGAGAAGGAAAGATAAAGTTAACTTGAAAACCACACACCGTTACGGTACACGCGCCAATATGAAAAATATGGATCAGAGACTTGAACAATTCCAAAGAGACATGCAGGACCAGATGCAAGAGCAGTTGGAAAGCTCCAACAAGAGATGAGAGGCCAAATGATAGAAGCTCAAAGAAATATGATGGCTCAAATGGCCCAGCTGCTGAACGGGGTGATGGACAAAGGAAAAGGACCCATGACTAATACTGGAGAGGATAATGAGGACTATCCTCCGGGTTTTACCCCACCACATGCATAAACACAACCTGAGGTATATCCCTGAAGGCCATCTGTCATGATTAGGCCACAACAAGGTCAAACGATACTGGGATTCCTATAAATCTCCAGGTTGGCTCCGGATCTAACCCAGGAGATAACCACGCTAATCCTGTCATCCCTAATCTAGACATAACCGAGAGGGAGGGAATGAGAATCGAATCCTCAAGGTAGCTAGAGGATCGTTGTAGATGGTTAGAAGAAAAGTTTAAGGCTCTAGAAAATGCTGATAGTCATCATGGAATTGATGCTAAAGACTTGAGCTTGGTCCCAGATTTGGTGCTTCCTCATAAGTTCAAAATGCCAGAATTCGAGAAGTACAATGGGACTAGTTGCCCTGAAGCCCACATCACCATGTTTTGTAGATGGATGACCGGCTATGTTAACAATGATCAACTGTTGATCCATTGTTTCCAAGATAGTTTGGTTGGGGTAGCGTGTAGGTGGTACAATCAACTAAGCCGTGCTAGGATTAGCTCTTAGTTAGACCTAGCACAAGCTTTAATGAAGCAATACAATCATGTAACGAACATGACACTGGACAGAATCACTCTATAGGATATGGAAAAGAAGCCAAATGAAAGCTTCAGGCAATTTGCGCAAAGATGGAGGGAAGTTGCTATACAAGTTCAGCCACCGCTCTTAGAAAAGAAGACTACAATGCCCTTTATCAATACTTTGAAGGCCTCATTTATTACCCATATGATAGAGAGTACCACTAAGAGCTTTGTTGATATAGTAATGGCAGGAAAAATGATTGAAAATGCCATAAGGGGTGGTAAGATTGAAGCAGGGGAAAACACCAGAAAGTCAGCTCCGAGGAGAAAAGATAATGAGGTGAATAACGTAAGTACATATAACTCGAAGTCAATTACCATTAGTCAACCAAAAATAACTACTGCTAGGCAACAGGGTTCGCAAAGGCATGAGTTTGGTACAAGGCAAAACTCTGAAAAGCTCCAATTTACGCCCATCCCAATGACGTATAAGGAGCTATATCAAAGTTTGTTTGACGTACACGTGGTGTCCCCGTTTTATCTAAAATTGTTGCAGCCTCCATATCCCAAATGATATGACCCAAACACACAATATGACTACCATGCGGGAATACTGGGGCATTCAATAGAAAACTGCATTGCTTTCAAGAAAACAGTGGAAAGACTCATTAAGATGGGGATTGTAAAATTTGATGATACCCCTAGTGCGGAAAACCGGTTACCTAACCATGGAGATAAGGGGGTAAATGGGATTGGTGAAAATATCGTGAGAAGAATCAAGGGGAATATTGCAAAAATAAAAACCCCGTTGGGAATGGTCTGGAGAGAAATGATAAGAAGAGGATTGATGATATCAGATTCTAAGGAAAGATATGGAGGAATAGGGGACTACTGTGAGTTCCACAAAGTAGAAGGGCATGAAATCCAGGAATGCGCTGAGTTCAGGGTATTGGTGCAAAGCCTTATATATAATAAGGAAATGGTATTTTATGAAGAAAGGTGAAGGGGTAACTCACCTTGAGAGAGGATTGCTGAAAAATGAAAATAATGAGGAAATGTTGAAGAATCTCTACATCTATACACGAGGAATGAATTGAGCAAAGAAACCTGTTGGGCATTCGTCCTTACGAACCTGGAAGTGTTTTAAACAACTGGACTGTAGAGGAACTTCCTGTAATTTTTAGAGATTATACAGAGTAATATTCAGAACATACTTGTTGTTTTAAAGCCTAGAAACAATAAGATTTCATTTGTGAAATAGGCTCATGTTCAGACATTTTTGTTTCAATAACATACATATTCTATGATCAATTCTAGTGAATGTTCCCTCATTCTTTATTCCTTTGATCTTCTAATTTCCATCCAAAAATTTTTCTTTTGTTATTCTCATTCATACCATGAAAATAGTTGTTCTTGAATTCATTTATTCTTTGTACATTCTTTTGCGCCTACCACAGGTCCCTAGATATCAATTACATGAGCAACAATACTACAGATTCAGAGTTCATTTTTTAGTGCGACATGTGTTTAGTGGAATCTCAAGATTTTGAAGGTAACAGAGGTTGTGACTTGTCTCAAGATTTGTTAAGAATGGCAAAGCAAGAAGAGAGACAAATTTTACCCCATGAAGAGGTGGTAGAGAATATAGTCTTAGAGGAAGGAAAGATTGTGAAAATTGGAACGCACATAGCCTGAGAGACAAAATGACACCTAGCTGAGTTATTGCAGGAGTTCAAAGATGTTTTTGCATGGTCATACCAAGATATTCCTGGGCTACTAAGACCTGTGGATGTTTTTAAGGCTAAAAGAGGTCCATAAGAATGTCAAAAGGACGCATGCAGGGGGTTTTACAATGGCCAGACTAAACATAAGGTTTGGGCATTACTAGTCTACCATGGAAAGGGGTTGATTAGTTATACCACAAATATCGAATTGAAGAAGACAAGATTTATGTGCCTCTTCCATTTCTTCACAGATTTTTCTATATGTGGGGCATGGATGTTATAGGGTCGAGCTCGTCAAAAGTTTTTAGCTAAATTGATTCATCTTTATGGTCATTGACTACTCCGTTAAGAGGATGAAAGTAGCTTTATATGCCAATATTACAAAGTCAAAAGTCATCAAATTTCCAACAAAAAAGGCCTAGAAAAAATCATATCCAACTGCATAATGTCAAAAGTCTATTCAAAGATTAGGCGCCATATCACAGTGCAGTAAAGGCAGCTAAAAAGAGAGAAACAAAAGTAAAAAAAAAAAAGAAAGAAAAAAATAAATTGTGAAAGATGACCGAGACTTGTAAAGATTGGCATAAGAAGCTACCATTTACTCTCTATGCTTGTCAAACGTCAGCTAGGACTTTCGTTGCGGCAACACCTTTCTCATGGGTTTATGAAATAAAATCAGTTTTGCTTATGGAAATCGAGATTTCTTTCCTCCAAGCTTTGATTGAGTCAAGAATTGAATGAAGCAGAATATCTCTAGTGAACTTAGCTTGAAAGCATTCATCATAGTCAAATGTACTAAAAAATGGATGATACAGACTTATAACGGAAAAGGTTCGTCCAAAAGAATTTCATGAGGGGAACCTTGTACTGAAGAAGATCCTTCCCATACAAAAGGATTTTAGAGGAAAATGGATGCCGAATTGGAAGGACCATATGTGGTGAAGAAGGCTTTCTCTAAAGGCGCACTGATTTTGACTAAAATGGATGAAAAAAGCTTACCCAATCCTGTGAGTTCAGACTCAGTCAAGAAATATTTTGCCTAAAAAGGAAAAAAGGCCAAGGTGAAAACCCACAAAGGGCACTTTAAGACTTCTTAAAAAAATAACGGAAAGGCCAAGGCGAAAACCCGCAAAGGGTGCCTTGAGACCAAAGGGATTTTGACTTGAAAACCCAAAAAGGGCGGCTCAAATTTGGAAGGGTATACAGTGGTCTTGCTATACTTGAATCAATAAGAGATGAAGTGTGTTACATATTGGGGCATCAACGAAATACTTTGGACCTTTTAAACACATGTTAAGCTCAGAGTAGTCTTCATGGAGTTTGTATATAAAAGCCCAAGTTGCGATATCTAGGGCGCCAGGTTGTTTTCCTATTCATGTTAAATTTACTATCTTTGGATTCTTTTTCTTCTCAAAGATATGTTCCCAGTTAATTTCCTTTGTATTTTCTATTCGACTCTAAACTGTTTCCAGGATCAATTTATTTGTTGTCCATTATTCATAAGCATGTTGCATTGAAATAATGATTGATGAACTAATAATATTTTCGCAAAAGAAGTTTTGCATATTACTCTGGAAATTTCTAGATAATACAAGAAACTAAAACAGGACAATTGTTTAAGAATTCCCATGTGTAAAGGTCAGAGGTACTTGAGAAAGGTCTAAATTGAGACTATTTATTTTGTCCAAATAATGGTTGGACAATATTAATCCTAAAAGAGGATTATCTTTACAAGCATTCTCATTGGGTCATAGCCTTTGGGGAACAGTATGATAGACCAAGTTGATATGAAAAGATCCAAAACCGTTGAATTACGGTAGAATGAATTGAAGTTGGAACAAATCCTTTACCCTTAAATTTCAATAGGAAGGGATTAAAAGGTTTCAAAACTAAATCGATGTGGGATGGTTTAAAGGTCGTACAAGCCTGGTATCCCCAAAGATTGAGTGGAGCAAGCCTTGAGACTACCATGGGGCAAGTTATCCAAGTAGAATATGATTAATACTTCAAGAAGAAACCTTGATGAGTGATGACACCTTAAATAGGAATCATTCTCATAACATTTTTATATTTATATATCATAACATGTCTAATTAGGAGCATTTGACTCATTTCGATCAAGGCATCTTAATCATTAGACATAAGCACATGCTCATTCTACAGGGTATGTCCTTTGTAAGACGTTGTAGTAAGGCAGATTGAAGCTTTTAGCCTGCCTCCCTGAAGTTGTAGTGGAGCAGACTGAAGAAGAAGATCTTATCTTCCTGAAGTTGCAGGAAGTAGATCGAAGATATTAACCTTATCTTCGTGAAGTTGCAGTGGAGCAGGTTGAAGTTACAAGTCTTATCTCCCTGAAGTTGCAGTGGAGCAGACCGAAGAAGATCTTATCTTCCTGAAGTAGGAAGCAGATCAAAGATATTAACCTTATCTCCTTGAAGTTGCAGTAGAGTAGGTTGAAGTTACAAGTCTTATCTCCCTAAAGTTGCAGTGGAGCAAACTGAAGAAGATCTTATCTTCCTGAAGTTGTAGGAAGCAGATCAAAGATATTAACCTTATCTCCTTGAAGTTGCAGTGGAGCAGGTTGAAGTTACAAGTCTTATCTCCCTGAAGTTGCAGTGGAGCAGACCGAAGAAGATCTTATCTTCCTGAAGTAGGAAGCAGATCAAAGATATTAACCTTATCTCCTTGAAGTTGCAGTAGAGTAGGTTGAAGTTACAAGTCTTATCTCCCTAAAGTTGCAGTGGAGCAAACTGAAGAAGATCTTATCTTCCTGAAGTTGTAGGAAGCAGATCAAAGATATTAACCTTATCTCCTTGAAGTTGCAGTGGAGCAGGTTGAAGTTACAAGTCTTATCTCCCTGAAGTTGCAGTGGAGCAGACAGAAGAAGATCTTATCTTCCTGAAGTTATAGGAAGCAGATCAAAGATATTAACCTTATCTCCTTAAAGTTGCAGTGGAGTAGGTTAAAGTTACAAGTCGTATCTCCCTAAAGTTGCAGTGGAGCAAACCGAAGAAGATCTTATCTTTCTGAAGTTGTAGGAAGCAGATCAAAGATATTAACCTTATCTCCTTGAAGTTGTAGTGGAGCAGGTTGAAGTTACAAGTCTAATCTCCCTGAAGTTGTAGTGGAGCAGACTGAAGAAGATCTTATCTTCCTAAAGTTGCAGGAAGTAGATTAAAAATATTAACCTTATCTCCCTGAAGTTGCAGTGGAGTAGGTTGAAGTTGCAAGTCTTATCTCCTTGAAGTTATAGGAAGCAGATCAAAAAAATATTAACATTGTCTCCCTGAAGTTGCAGTGGAGCAGGTTGAAGATAGCAGATCTTGTTTTCCTGAGATTGCAGCGAAGCAGATCGAAGATACCAGTTTGGCATCCCTGAGTTTGCAGTGGAGCAGACTGAAGATAGTAGATCTTGTTTTCCTGAGTTTGCAGCAAAACAGATAAAAAATACCCGTCTAACATCCTTGAGTTTGCAGCGGAGTAGACTAAAGATAGTGGATATTGCCTTCTTGAAGTTGCAGTGAAGCAGATTGAAGCCGTCAGACTTATAGTCCAAATACCTCTAAAATTGCAGATGGGTTGGAAGATATTGGAAGAAGACAAGGGCTAAAAAGTCAGAATTCAGCAAGACCGGGCAAAATGGGTCCTTTTATAGTCTTTGTTCTATTTTCGTTACCCGATAATAAGCAAAGAGGGGCAGCTATAAGAACCCATTATTACCCAGGCCCAAATTTTGAACCAAAAAAAATAAATAATAAAAAAAAATAAAGTCCCTTTTACAGTCCAATTTACAAGCCCAATACTGACCTAAACCCGTTACACCCAAACCACTAAACTACCCAATACCCTATTACACCCGGACCTAACCCAATAGTAGCCCTAGGCCCAAGAGGCCCAATCAGTTAACAGTTTCAGTAAGCCTAGGGTTTCTGAAACCCTAGGCGCCATAAACGACCTACACGCCTCCTCGTCGTGCCGTAATTAGCCCGCAAATCGCGTTCCCACCACCGAGATTCTCGACCTTCGCCTGCAAAAAAGGAAAGAAAATCAATAGGGACATAGCAGATATAGCAAGAAAAATAAATCAAAGATTATAACATTTATTTATTTCTGATTTACTCTGACTATAAAAATCAGAACACAAACAGTGTAAAGGACTACGATTTTACAGACAAGATACCAAAAAGAAATCAGAAAACAAAGGTTATTTCTGATTTAATATTTTAAGCGTTACTTCTATTTCGTTTTTTTTCTTTCTATACATGCATAATACAGTAGATACAACAGATTTAAAAAACGAAGGGAAATAGCCCATATATTTTTCTAAAACTCAGTTTTTATAAAAAATATCATTAAAAACAATAAAGGAACATTTTACCTTTGATTCGGCTCGAAAACGAAAAAGTTGGGCTCTCCGACTGCCGTCTAAGGTGGCGTGTGTGGTGGCGCATGCGGCAGTCCGTTACTAGAGCCTAGGCCGGATTCTGGTCTCAGGTCGGAGGGAAGAGAGCCTTTCGAGGCTCCCGTTTTTTTTAAAGGGTGATTAAACTGATTCTTTTTGGGCTAATATTAGCTTGTATAGGCCATCCATACGACGCCGTTTTGGGGGTCACCTTTAAAGGCTAGGATCCGCGCATTGACCCGATACCCGGGAGGATCCATGCGTTTTTGTTAAAAGGTCTAATTACTCTATAGGCCCTTCCACATTTTTGCATTTTGTAATAACGTTCAATTGTGCCTTTTATTATTTTCAATTTGGCCCAGAATTGTGGCCTTTGTTTCAATTCAGTCCTTTGGGCCATTCTAAGGCCAATATTGGAACGGCGCCGTTTTGGGATAAGGCATAATTGCCTAATAGATCCCTGCATTATGGTGCATACTCCAATCTAGTTTTTTATATATTTTTTTCTTCAAATTTTATTTTTGCTTTAATTTGATCCCTGTTTCCTTTATGTTTAATCCTCTTTATATTTTTATTTTATTATTTAATATTATATAATTATTTCATTTTCTTATATTTTATTAAATTTTTATATTATTACATATTATTTTGAAAATTTGTATATAACTATTATTATATCATTTTAAAATTTGTGTATTATATAATACTTAAATTATTTTATCATTATCATAAATTGTTTTCCATATATTTCTTGTTTTGAATATGTATATATATATTATAGATATTAGATTATTATAGTATATATATATTTTCTTTATATACCTTTTTTATAAATTCTAGTTATTTATCTTAAATATATATATTATTCATTTTATCATATACAACTATTATCCTTTATTTATTTTTTGTTTTTTTTTTAATTGCTATAATTTTGTAGATGATACCTTACATTTTTTCCTTTTATATTTAATTTTGTGCATAATTTTTATAATTTCTTAATTTTTCCATAGGTTTTAAAATTTGTATTTTCCATTTGATCATTCATATCTTTTAAAATTGAAATTTGTTATCTTTATTTACCATAGCATTATTATTAAATTGCCTGTATTATTTGATATTTCATTCATTTTACTTAATCGTTTATATTAGTGTTAATTGTTAATATGTTTTGTATTCTTAGTAAATTATTCTTTGGTAAATATTTTGGTGTTTGGAAATTCGAAAAATAGTTCCCTATCGTGTTGGATTCCGACCTTCCGTTTAATCAAATAGCTAAATACCCTTTTTATTGAATTTGTAAATTGTGAGATGATTTTGGTTACGAGGGTTCAAAACACCATGTCCTAACATGCTGGATGTGATGTCTGTATTCTTTCGGAATAAAGAAATCTCAAGTTCCAACTCAAATTATTCAAGTTTTTAAAAAAAAGATCATATTTTCAAATATTTTTGAATTTTCAACATTAGGAAAAAAACTAATCAATTCGGTACCAATTTTGGGCGTTATGAGGGTGCTAATCCTTCCTCGTACGTAACCGACTCCTGAACCCGTTTTCTTGAATTTCGTAGGCCAAAATCAATGTTTTGAAATAAAATGTTTTATAAGGTGATCCGATCCCACCTAAGCAAAAAGGGATTGGTGGCGACTCCCATTTTCGTATTTTTTAAAAAAAGTCGACCCCGTTTTTTCAAAATAAAAAATGGTTTCAATAATAGAGACATAGATGTGACTAACTAGACTAACAGTACATCAAATAGGACCCAAGCAGAATAGATCCTGAATCTGTTTATGGTTTTAATCACTTGTAATGTTCATAGTGTGGCATACCTATATCCTGAATGGATGGCGGACTATGTATGCGTGACTTGTACACTTTGATGTAAGTAAAAGCTTGAGTTTAAATAGACAAGGAACCGAAAGTTGGTGCATTGGGTGTATGATTTTTTTAGTATGTAGTGTCATTCACAATAGTGGAATTCATAGCCCAAAACATGGGTAAATGATATCCTCTCATTGGCATTACATGGTTGACGAAAAGTAAACGTAGCCACTGGTCCTCTATCTCTATGATGGATGACTTGATCACTATTTGATAGTGATTGATTTTTCATGAAGGAATATGTAATGGTTACCATGGGATAAAATAGGATCATATTGGGAGAACAAATATTATCCCAAAGAGATCAATTATATCCTATGAGGGTAACAAACTTATGACAAGGTCATTGGACGAATACTGAGTAGTTGCTTTCGTAATGGTATGTCCTTGAAGAGGGCTCAGTCACGATACTATAGTGGAATAGCTTCATGACTAAATGAGTTTATAATTAATAGGCAAAAAGCCGAAACTTAATTACAAATCATTTGAGCCTCAACTTCATATGTCCAATTAGTCCCTCCGCTAGCTTGTTGAAACCAGAAATGAATTACGTGTTTAAATAAAAATGAACGAAATGAATAGTAAAGAGAAATGTGAAACATTTAGAATAATTATGGTTTTCTTCGAGATGGAGAAATGAAATCATTTGGAAATGAATGTAGGTTTCCAAAAATGGAAATGAAAATGGAAACTTGTAATACTATATAAGATTACTTAAAAAATTATGTAAGAATGAGTTTATGTTTTTGGACTGTTTTTAAGCCCAAAAATGAAAATAAATCATTTGGTCATAGTGAAGATGTTAAGTTGTAAAATATTAAACATATTTTCTCAAAATTTTACTAGGGGCAAAATCGTCAAAATTTTACCAAGAGTAAAATTTTACTAAGGGTAAAATAGGGGTGAGAAAATTATTTTATATATACATATTAAAGTTTATTTTGGGAAATATAAAAATTGAATCAGATTGGATCAAATTACAGAGTACTGGGTCAAAAAGGGCCTAGGAAGTACTCGTAATTAGACCTAATGTGAGAGAGACCAAAAACCTCTCATATAATATGAAGGGGGCGGCAACCCTAGTAGAAATACAAGGGTGGGATATTCACCCCTATCCTACCCAAAGGAGGATTTTTTTATTTAAAATAAACCTTTACAACTCTAAAAGTGTTCTACCTTCTCTTCCTATAACTTGATGGCAACGGTAGAGCTATTTATACAATTTTTGGAAAACTCTTATTTTCCCAAAAAAAAGAGAGAATTGATTCTCAAATTTTAAATATATTTATCATAATAACAATTTTACCGATTTCTATTAAAAAAGAGAATTTTCATTTTCACCCCAAAAGGAAAACTTTTTCTAGTTCTGTGTTTTGATTCAATTGGTTCGAGCCAACACTCGAAGTAGTTCGTGGTACAAGAATAGCAGAGAAGATCATTTGGTTAAAAGTTGGAAAACATCAAGGATCCACTTAATCTAAAAACACATGTACAATTTTAGTTAAGGTTTATTGTTATAAATATCATAAATTGGGTCGATTTTCAAAATTTTAATTTTCCTCCAGGCAAGAAAATCGTTTTCAAACTGGATTTTTCCAACAATTGGTATCAAAGCCAGTTTGTGCTATGTTTATGGATTAAACTAAGGTCGAATCTCTCTCTTGATCTTGTTTGATTAATATTTGATAAGATGTGACATTCTTATAACTATTCGCATGTTTATGGAGATATTTGTAAATAAATGCAATGCTATATATACTTTTATATAATTATTATTCTTTTGCCAATGTTGTGGTTCTTAGGAAATAGACAATGGACTATCATCTCCACATAGGATTATTTTTTATTTTTAGAATTCTTGTAAGCTAGAAATGAATATAGGGCATAAATTAATTTTTCCAAAAAGGAGTCCATGACGAGGAGAAGATGGAGCGATTGTAACAGTCTGATTTTAGCTAAATCGGAACAGTGGCTTCAAACCATAAATTCGAGGTTAGAAAATTATTTTGATATTATTTTTGATGTTTACAGCATATGATTATATGTGTGTGAAATTTTCGTAAAATAACTTTATCGATTGGTTGGTTAATTTGACAAAAGGAATAAATCGTGTAAAATGTAAAAGTTGCATTCTATATGTTAAAGGTGTTAAATTTCTATGGTTTATTACATCAAGGGTCCTTATAATGTAATTAGACCATTGTAAGTGGAGATGGACATAAATGGCCTTGAATAATATGATTTCATAATGTTTTAACTAAGGTTAATATAGTAATTAAATAAAACAAAGTTAAAATTATGCTCATTTTAGTGTTCATCCATTGAAAATAGAAAGCGAAAACCTAGGTTTGAAGAGTTTTAATTTTCAGCACACACAAAGCTTGATTAAGGTATGTTTTGAGCTCGATTTTTGATAATTTCTATGTTTTTGTGATCGTTGCTTCGTATTCTAGCTAGCCCGTGCCTTAATTTCCGAATTTGTTGATGATTTTAAGAAATTCCATTGATGAATCAATGAGTTTTGTGATGTTTGATGATGAACAATAAGTATTTGTTGATAGATTATCATATTTTATAAAGTGATTTTTGATGAAATTACATAATAGGGATTAAATTGTGAAATTTCAAAATTGAGTAGTTAAAAGTGTAAATATAGTGAAAATATGGGCTGTTAGTATTGTATACTAAATTCGACTAAGCTTGAGTAAATAGAAATTTAGTGTAATTTGTGTTTTATTGAAATAAGGACTAAGTTGAATAAATGTGAAACTTTAAGGGAAAAGTGTAAAAATGCCCAAATAGGTATTTTTGGATGAAATTGAATGAATAGGTGATTAAATGAGCTAAATTTGAATTCATATAGATCAAGAAAGAAAGAAATCAGATTTAGATCGGGGGGAAATCAAAGGTTATCGAGTAATTGACTCATTTCGCCGTTTTCATTTCTATTATAAGTTCATATGCAAATAAGTGTCTTTAAATTAAATTATATATGTTTATTTTTCATTGAATTTCATTACATGCTGAATGATCCAGTACGAGTAAGAATCAACAGAGTTATGACATCCAAAAGCACCGTACGAACCTTAGGAATAGTATAAGATACAAATGTCATGACATTAGGATTTTCAAGATATGATTACGTGTAAGACCATGTCTGGGACATTGGCATCATATTGTGATTTCATGTAAGACCATGTCTGGGACATTGTCATCGATATATGATTTCCTGCAAGACCATAACTAGGCTATTGGCATCGATATGTTATAACATGTAAGACCATATCTGAGATATTGGTATTGTTTGTGATATACGAGACTTCCGAGTATCCTTAGCGATTTCGAATGGTTCAACGGGCAAATTCAAGACGAGAAAGAATGTGTAAATGGGTTAAACGATAAAAGTATGTATGAAGTTTATATGAGTATTGAAAAGAAAGGTAAGTGATGAAATTAGATGTGGCTATGTGAATTATATGAGAAAGGTTGGCAATTATGTATGTGTTAGCTATGCTATTCATATATTGAATTGATATATTATTTTTCATATGGTGATTTTATTTGTATACAGCTTACTAAGCTTTTATATCTTACTTTGTGTGTTCTTTCCCTATTTTATAGATAATCAAAGCTACCTCGGATTCGGGGATCGCCGGAAAACGTCATCACACTATCGATCACTTAGTTGGTACATTTGAAGCTTTGTATATATGGTATATGGCATGTATAGGCTAGTATCATTTTAAGTATGTTTTGATTGATGAACTTAGCCATGTGAGATGGCTTGAAAACAGTGTTGTTGATGAAGTTGAATTTAGCTTATATGATAAGATAATATATGGAATGTGATGTGTTTATGATGCCTTATGTCTTAGTAGATATGATATAGTTTGAATAAGTATTTGGTAAATTGTTGATGATGTATTAAGGTTTGGGAAATGGTATGCTTTGACATGATATTGAGATGATGAATTGGTATGTTTGAGAGGCATGAATTGGTTGTTAAAATGTTGAGTAAATTCATGTTTGAACATAAGTAGAAATGATGGTTATGCCAAGTTGAATTGGTAAGCTTTTGAGCTAGTTTATAGTTATGAAATGAGTAGTAAATGAATGGATATAAAATGGTATGAAATGTGCATGAAATGGTCATTTTTGGTTGCATGTTGTATGTGAAAATGATGCCAAATGAATGCTTTTAGGTACATGAATGATAGGTGGGAAAAATGGCTTAAACCAAGCCTATTTTCGTGCCACACGGCCGAGCACATAGGTGTGTGACTCGACCATGTGACCCCTACACTTTAGTTTAAATAAGTCAGTGAGTTACACGAAATAGGCACACGGACATGTCTATTGGCCGTGTGTGGCACACGGGCTTGTGGTCAGTCGTGTGACCCAAGTCAGTATGTATGCCTTGTTTTCACACAACCTAAAACACTGGCATGTCTAGTGGCTGTGTGCTATTCACACAAGCGTGTGATCCTTATAAGTATGAAAATTTTTTTAAGTTTCCTAAATGTTTCAAATATCATCAGTTTAGTCCTGAACTACTTCTAAGCTTGTTTTAAGACCTCGTAGAGCCTCTTAAGGGACAATATGATTGTGTTTGATTGACGTTTAATTGGAATTGATTAAATGTTTATAAAATGTATGTTATTTGATATGTTTTGATCGGTAATGCCTTGTAACCCTAATCTAACGACGGACACGGGTTAGGGGTGTTATATTTTATTGGTATCAGAGCTACAATTTAGTTGATTCTAGGACTAACGTAGTGCTTGAGAGTCTAGCTAAACATGACATATATATAAACTGCGATAGTGTGATGATTCTTGACATTTTAAATGTGTTTTTGTATAGTAAATGGATCCCGAATGAGCTATAGCTGACGATGATGAAACTAATGCACTCGCTCTCGCTCAAGGGGCAACGCCGGTTGAATCTAGGCCTATTACTAGTAGCCAAAAGGGAGAGGCTAAGTAAGCCTTCTTCCAGATAATGAATGAGTGGTTCACAGAGTTCGTTCGGATGAATCCGGCTGCTCAACAACCCCCACCCCCGCTTAATCCTCCAAAAATCCCTATTATACCTCAAGTTGTTCATCCGATACGTCTGAGTAAGCCTCCAGTTGATAAAATTAGAAAATATGGGGCTGAAGAGTTCAGGGCCACTGTTGATGAGGATGCAGAGCGAGCTGAATTCTGGCTTGAAAATACTATTCGGGTGTTTGATGAAATGTCATGTACTCCAGAAGAATGTATTAAATGTGATGTATCTTTGTTGAGAGATTCTACATACCAATGGTGGAACACAATATCTGTGGTACCAAGGGAACGAGTTATCTGGGAGTTCTTCCAAATTGAATTCCGAAAGAAGTACATCAGTCAGAGGTTCATTGATAAAAAAACAAAGAATTTCTTAAGTTGAAGCAAGGCCATATGACTGTGACAAAGTATGAATGAGAATTTGTAAAATTGAGTAGATATGCACAAGAATGTGTATCTACAGAAGCTATAATGTGCAAAAGGTTCGAAGATGGTCTGAACGAAGATATCAAGTTATTAGTCGGGATTCTGGAAATCAAAGAATTTGTGGTACTTTTCGAACGAGCATGTAAAACTGAAGAGCTCGATAAAGAAAAGAGAAAACCTTACTATGAAGCTAGATATTTGAGAAAGAGGTCAACTAGTAAATCTTATTAGTTTGCATCAAAGAAATTTCGAGATTCGTCGTTCTAATACATCAATGAGATATTTTAGTAGAGATCGTGAAAGGCAACATTCAAGCTTTAAAGCTCCAGCTACTTCGATAACTAGTGTTGGGAGTGCAAGACCTAATCGACCTGAGTGCAAACATTATGGTAAACGACATCCAGGTGATTGTAGATTGAATGATCAAGCCTGTTTTAAATGTGGATCATTAGATCATTTTATCCGTGATTGTCCTGAGTTGGCTGAGCAAGATATGGTACAGAATACGAGATTGAGTAACACTACAACCAGAGGTAGACCACCCAAAAATACGAGGAATGTAAGTGGTAGTCAAATAGTGACTAAATATTGTACTATAAGGTCCGAGGCAAGAGCACCTGCTGGAGCCTTCGCTATTCGTGCTCACGAAGAAGTGTCATCTCTAAACGTCATTAACAGTACTTTCACTCTCTATGATACTACTGTGATTGCATTGATAAATCTAGGATCAACTCATTCTTATATATGTGAGAACTTAGTATCCAGTAAGACGTTGCCTGTAGAGTCTACTGAATTTATGATTAGAGTATAGAACCACTTAGGCAAGTATGTCTTGGTTGATAAAGTGTGCAAGAATTGTACATTGATGATTCGGGATTTCTATTTTCCAGCCAATCTAATGTTATTACCCTTTGATGAGTTTGATGTGATTTTGGGCATGGATTGGTTGACAAAGCATGATGTTGTTGTGAATTGTAGACGAAAATAATTGAACTGAAACGTCAGAATAACGAGACTATCTGAATTGAATCTGATGATCTGAACAGTTTGCCAGTTGTGATTTCGTCTATGTTAGCTCAAAGATATGTGAGAAAAGGGTGTGAAGCTTATTTAGCTTATGTGTTTGATACGAAAGTGACAGGAACTATGAGAATGTGCATCGATTATTGACAGCTTAATAAAGTGACTATCAAGAACAAATATCCTTTGTCGCGGATAGATGATTTGTTTGATCAGTTGAAAGGGGCTACAGTGTTTTCAAAGATAGATCTGAGATCAGGATATTATCAGTTGCGAGTTAAAGACTCCGATGTGTCGAAAACTACTTTTCGAATAAGGTACGAACATTATGAATTTTTAGTTATGCCCTTCGGACTAACGAATGCTCCTGTAGTCTTTATGGACCTGATAAATCAGATTTTTTTACCGTACCTAGATCGATTTTTCGTTGTATTCATTGATGACATATTGATTTATTCGCGTGATGAATCTGAGCATGCCGAGCATTTGAGAATCGTATTACAGATTCTGCATGATAAACAGTCATTTGCAAAGTTTATAAATGTGAATTCTAGTTACAAAAAGTTGGTTTTCTGGGGCATATAGTGTCAGCATCGGGTATACGGGTTGATCCGAGCAAAATTTTTGCAATAATAGATTGGAAGCCTCCAAGAAACGTATATGAAGTCCGTAGCTTTCTGGGACTTTCTGGTTATTATAGATGATTTGTAAAAGGCTTCTCAATGATTGTGACTCCGATGACGAGATTGCTTCAGAAAGATGTCAAGTTTGAGTGGTCCGATAAATGACAAAAGAGTTTTGATTAGTTGAAAGCTTTATTGACTGATGCTCCAGTGCTAGTTCAACTAGAATCAGATAAAGAATTTTTTTTTATAGTGATGCTTCGTTGAATGGCGTGGGTTGCATTTTAATGCAGGAAGGCAAAGTTATAGCCTATGCCTCGAGACAATTGAAGCCGCATGAAAAGAATTATCCGACGCACGATTTAGAGTTAGCAGTAATTGTATTTGCTTTAAAAATTTGGCGCCATTATCTGTTCAGTGAGAAATGTCATGTCGATTCTGATCATAAAAGTCTAAAATACTTAATGACTCAAAAAGACCTGAATTTGCAACAACAGAGACGACTTGAATTGTTAAAAGACTACGAGTTAGTGATTGACTATCATCTGAGGAAGGCTAATGTTGTTGCTAACGCTCTGAGTCGAAAGTCTTTATTTGCTTTACGTTCAATGAATACTCAATTGACTCTATCCAATGATGGTTTGGTTGTAGCCGAGTTAAAAGCGAGACCGTTATTTCTACAGCAGATTTGTGAAGCTCAGAAAGATGATAATGACATATTAGCAAAACGAGCTCAATGTGATTTGAACCCTGATTTAGAGTTTCAAGCTGATTCCGAAGATTGTTTGAGATTCAGAGACCAAATATGTGTTCCAAGAAATTTAGAGTTGATTCAAATGATTTTGAATGAAGCACACAGCAGTCGTTTATCTGTTTATTCGGGAAGCACAAAAATGTACAATGATTTGAAATAGCTTTACTAGTGTTCTAGTATGAAACGCGATATCTCTGAATTTGGATCGGCCCTTGTGGTAGGCATTATTATGCAATAAGTCAAGAAACTCTATCTTCAAAAGTGAAAAACTAGTCAAAGCATGCTACTTGGTGAGATTATCCCACGATGACTCATTTGTGGTGCATGATTGTAAACTCTAAATTATACAGGGGTTTTTAGTAGTTTATGACACATTTTTTACTTAAAAATAATATTAATTCCAAGTATTTAATAATTAATTGGGTATTTTTTTCATATGAAGATTATGGGCATATTTAATTAAGAATGCAATTTTCTGCTATTTTGCATTAAATTAATGCATAATTTAATTATTTTATACTACATATTATTTTTTATTTAATTGTTGCAGTTGGACCAAGGACTTATGCATGGCTAATTTATTAGCGCTATATCGACATGAGCCAAATTCACTCTATATGGATGGAAAAAGCAAGGAAAAATGAGTAATGAATAAATTAATTTGATCCAATTAAAGTTGGTGCACTTGTTAAATTAGTCTCACAAGCATTTGGGTCATCAACCCGTCTAAATAAGGGAGAATGAAGCCCAAGTTGGAAAGGCCATTTGGGCATTTCAAAATCCACTTTTGGTAGATTTATTAGAGGTCCCTACAATTACAAATTAATAAAAAATCAGCACACAAGCTTTACCCGTGAAACTATCCACCACCTTGCTTGATTGCATGATTTCATGCATGAATCGACCAATTAAATAACCACCTATCTCCACAATTTATGGTCGGCCATGGGAAAGAGAAACCTAAAGGATTTTAAGCTATTTTTAGCAAACCTACTAGTCATCCATCCACTATAAATACTTCCCTCTACATACCTCATCAATCATCCATCACTTAACATTTATTCTTTATTTCTCATTCTCATCACATTTCTTTCCTTTCACGCGTAGCCATCCCCATTTTCCTTCTCTATTAGCTAGCAAATCCTTGAGAAAATACTCTCTCGGCTAGCCACCATGAGGAGCATTTTACAAAGGAGCAACACAAAGATTGGAGGAACTCGCCACAATCAAATTCTGGAGAACTGTCGAAGCAATCAAAGTTTATTCTTCCTTATCGTTGTTTTACTTTTAATATTAATCATGTTCACAATTTGTTTTGCTATTTTCTCATCAACAATGGTAGCTTAAAGTTGTTTAGTTAGAATGATCGCATCAATTAAATAAAGTTCATTTAAATCATGTTTATGATGTTTTGTGCCTCAGTCATTCATGTTTTTAATTAAACTCAAGCATGTATTTCATTCATGAAAATGTGATTGAATGCATTAGAATTAGTCGATCAATCCTATACAGATGGCGATTAATGAACACAATAATTAAAAGGCAAATGCTTAATTTAGATCCCAACCCCATCAAATTAAAGGTTCGTAATAACTTGAGAGAGCTCTATTACCTTGCATAACTTTTAGATTTGTGTGATTAAATTGTTTCAAACCTAAACTGTCCCTATTACTTCACATAAATTCTAAGAAACCCTTAGTTAAATATGATTATGGTAGTATGGATGTTTTTCTAAGTAAAAGATTCTGAAAGGACTTTAAATTGGTTTCAAGCTCATGAAAGATCGAGTTGCAATGGAATATTTTCTAGAACATTATTCAACATGATAAAAATGAATTAAGTTGAATGATATGATTATTCTAGCATATTCATGTTATTGATTATTGAAGATTGTGAATTTGCTGCTAAACCCATCTCATTCATCTTATTGCATACATTACATTTAGATTAATTTGTATTAGGGATCACTTTGCATCTAGATTATTTAATTTAATTTAATTATCAATCACTACAAGAATATTGAGTTTTTCTTACCAAATTGTTAATATTAATTTTCCAATTAATTGATTATCATACACAGTCCTTATGGAGACAATAATTATTTTACTTATTACTTAAAACGGCTGTGTACACTTGCACAAACCACACATTACAATGATGTGATAAGTGTTGAATTGATGATTATACACTTAAGACCTTCTAATTAAGTAATTCCCCACGAAGCTCTGCTTGAGTTAGAATGATGGCCAAACATTACATGATTATTAGTAGGTGTGAATGCCTAAGGAATTAGGTTCATGTACTAATGGGATGGAAATCCATGTTCTTACTAGATGATCATGATAACCCCACGGTGGCTTGATTCAATTGGTGTGGGAATTATCATTGCAACTAATTAGAAATGTTTTCAAGGTTTAATGTAAGAAGCATGCATCAATTTAATGCATATCATAATATTGTAAAATGTTTTCAAACATTTGCTTAATACAAAGATATTAATATATTAATATTTTATTTTTAGCTCAAAAATGGCACCAACTTCCTTATTGAACATACTCACTAAAAATAAACTGAACGAAAATAACAATAAGGAATAGAAAAGGAACCTGATAACTGTCCTGAGCTATGAGAAACTTAAAACAGTTCTTGATAATAAGTGCCTACCGGCCACTCAAGCTGAAGCTAGAAAATGCTACGAAGATTTTGATAAGATAGCTTGTTGCTATATGCTGGCAAGCGTGACTAATAATCTGTATAAGCAATTGAAGAGTTATAAGACTGCTAAAGCAATTCTAGATAGTTTAGAAGACATGTTCGAAGGTCAAGCTATATTGCCTTGACAGTCTGCCATAATTAGCTTAATGAATGCCCATCAAAAGCTTGGCACTCCATTCAAATACCATATGATCACTCTTATGGGCTACTTTGCCGAGGCTGCAAACAATGAAGGAAACCTGAACTAGAACAATCAAATTGATATGGTGTTCAAAAGCTTGTCAAAGGATTTTGCTAGTTTCGGGCCGCATATAACCTTAACAACAAAAACTTAACGCTTACATAACTCATGAATTTAAAAGACATGTTCTATGTAGTAAGTTTTAAAAAACTTAATTTTCATTGCATGATTATATAAAGACAGCTTGGCCGTGACTTTTAATAATGGAATTGTAATATTTAGAAATCGCAATCTTATCTATAATGGAAAGATGTCAAATAATCTCTATTTTATCAAACTAAATATGTACAAATTACTTGAGACTGAAAATCGAATAAAAGACATAAAACTTCTCACTCTAATGAAGCATATTTTTGGCATTTGAGACTTGGTCATATTAACCAAGAAGAATCGTTGGACTTGTGAAAGATGACATCTTAAGTTCGCTTAAAGAAGTTGATCTTCCACAATGTGAATCTTGCTTTGAAGGTAAGATGACTAAGCAATCTTTTAATGAAAAAGGAACGAGGGTTGGAAAACCCCTAGAACTTGTGCACACTGATGTATATGACCCCATGAGCTTTAGTGCAAAAGGTTGTTACGAGTATTATGTAACATTTATTGATGACTATTCCAGATATGGGTATGTATACCTGATGCACCGTAAGAGTGAAACCTTTATAAATTCAAAGAGTTTTGTGTGAAAGTGGAGAAACAACTAGGTTTACCTATATAGGCACTTCGGTCTGATCGAGGTGGGGAATATTTATCTAATGAGTTCTTAGAGTACCTCATAGAGAATGAGATTCTCTCCCAATTAACCGCGACGGACACTCCACAACAAAATGGCATGGAAAACAGAAGGAATCAAATGTTATTAGACATGGCACGTTTGATGTTAAGTTATTCGAAGCTGCCAATCTTTTTCAAGGGATATGCTATACAGACAGCTTGTTATGTTCTAAATGATGTGCCAACTAAGGCAACATCCAAAACTCCATATAAATTGTAGCATGGCAGGAAGCCAAATATTAATAATTTTAAGATTTGGGGATGTTCGGCCCATGTATTGGATAAAAATACGAAGAAGGTGGACTCACGGACAGAATTGTGCATGTTTATAAGATACCCAAAGGGAACAAATGGTGGCTTATAACTCAAAAGAGCAAAATATAATAATCTCAACTCATGCTACTTTCCTTGAAGAAAGTTAAATGAATGACTTCAAACCTTAGAGTAAAGAGGTACTCAAGAAACTTTTGAGAAATATGCAAAACCTTAATGAAATGGTTCCAGAACCAACTCCTAATAGTAGACCTGCAGACGATCAGTAGCATAGGGTGCTTTATTGTAGTAGGAGGGTCTTTGGTAGGCCTGAGTTCTTCCAATCTGGTGGAAGTATTAACACTTAGTCTGCAGAATAAGAAGATGATGACCCACTCACATATGATAAAGCAATGCATAGTGTTAATTCCAAGCTCTAGGAAATAGCTATGAAAGTTAAGATGGACTTTATGTATTCCAACTCAGTGAAAGAACTTGTATGTCTACAAAACTCAGGAATGATATCCAAATTTTTCTCTCTTTCCCTGTACAGATTGCAACTTCTATGTCTAAAGTGCTAAAAATATTCTTTCAAATACTTGCTTGTGTCAACCAATTATAATCCAATCTAATTAATATTTTCAAAATTAAATCAGATCTAATAACATGTCACACAGTCATCTATGTCTAGAGCTTGCATGTATGCATTAAAAATAATCACTAATTGAATGAAATAGTATCCTACTCAAAATTAAAACAAGGGCTTTAAAGTTAATAAAAATTCACCCAGAGTAATTCTAACCCAAAGAAAATTAGCTCCTGGGTTGAATATTCAAATCCATAACAAAACCATTCAACATCATTATTTAAATTCACGAATCACAAGTTCAAATCAGAAAATGAAGGCAGAACTGTGGGAAGCTTTCGCTACTCTAGCTTTCACTTTAACAATAAGATTTGATGCAAAACCCAAGGTAGATTTCTCTACCCCTTCCTTGTGTCTGTAATTCTTCTATTCTGTAAGCTACTACCCTCTCCACTCTTTCTCTAAGATTTCACAAAAATCTGATGTAAAGAGATTAAAATTTGTTATTCTCTCCTTTTTTCTTTTTCCACAATCCTCGATCTGCTTTTCTATCTTCTTTTTCTTCCTTTTTTATAGGGTAGGTCCCTCCCTCTCAGCACACACCTTTTGCTTCCTCTCTTAAAGGGTGGTTAATCTGGTATAAGTACAACTGACTGAGAGTGATATGGACTGAGTGTTGCATCATCTTCCTAGAATTACCATGGCATTTGTGTTGGTAATGTAACCAAAATTTTGTTATGGCAATATTTCACTTCATTCATTTTCCTATCCTTTTTCTTTTCTCTTCTTTATCCTACACCTACTGCCAACCACAAACAACACTTTTCTTCCCCAATAATAGAAGTAACAAATAATAACATGTATAGCATAATCCAAGCTTTGTTATGTAATATTATAAAAATGCAAACATATTTACTTGATTACAAACAATTAGTTCAATCTGTATATTACTATCCATTGCGATGGCTCTCCAATACATGATTTTACAAATGGATGTCAAGACAACATTTTTGAACAACTATCTTGAAGAGAAAATCTATATGAAGCAACCCACTAGATATATAGCTAAAAGCAACAAGCATAAAGTTTGCAGAATACTTAGATCCACATATAGACTTAAGCAAGCATCCCGATCATGGAATCAAAGATTTGATCAAGTGATTAAAATTTTTTATTTGAGCAAAACATAAATGAACCTTGTGAGTACAAACATTTAGAGGATAGAAAAATGGTCGTTCTCATTTTATATATCGATGACATTTTACTCATTAAAAATGATGTAGGGACATTCTCATCGGTTAAACTATGGTTAACCCAATAGATTGGCAAGAAGGACTTGAGATAAACTAATTTAATTCTAAGTATTCGAATCCTAAAGGATCAAAAGAACAAAGTGATAGCATTGTATCAAGATTCATAAATAGACAAGGTATTGGAACGTTATGCTATGACCGATTCGAAAAAGGGAAATCAACCCTCTATATCGAGATTTTATCTCTCTTTAGATGACTATCCTAGAACAGTTGAAAGGCTGAGAATCTAGCAAAATCCCGAAGAAGAGGGTAGTGATAGGTGTTCAATTACTTGTAGAGGCTTTGAGGGTGTGTCTTCTAATAAGGATAATACATCAAATTCGTTTAGGGCTTGACATGTTGTTCCACTTGAGGAATATCTCTAAAGATTGCGTCGAACCAAGAATAGAAAGTTGTTGAAATTGACTTTTGCATCACGCCATAGGGAAGGCATGGTGCGACACAACATGAGTTCATGCCCTTATGGTTGCCTCAAAGTGTTGTCGTCTAGTTGTCCTCTAGTTGTCCATACTTGAGTTGGCATGACATGACCTCTCCTGTACTTCTTCCACACATGTTGTCCTCTAGTTGTCCATACTTGACCCCAAATTGCTTCTAACTCCTCCATTACTCCCGAAAACCTATTTTCTTCCAATTCTAAAATCAAATTAAAGATCTAAATACTAAAATCTAACTAAAAAATAAAAATTTTAGATTTTAAATTTTAAATTAAACAAAATTTAAAAGTAAAGTCCTTTTTTAGGAGTCAGGATGATCCATATCACCCCCGAAGACCTTCCAGTTGGTTCTTGAGATTTTGATTCGTCGTTTGTTTATACGTTAAAGGATGTAAACCCAAATCCTTAATCGATTTCAATGGTATTGCCTTATCTTCGACCAACACAACATCCATATCACGAGCCACTTGGTGCCAAATCTGAGCCAACTCTACATTGCCTTCTAGGTATTATTACCTTGAGCCACTTTGCCTCCATGTCATATGAGGTTCGATCAACCCAAGCTTTATCTTCTTCATCAAATGAGAATGAGATGAACTCATCCATTTCTTTGGTTGGTACCTCATCGGTTATGGCCAAAAAGTGTATCGACTCTTTTACACTTTCATTCATAATCGGTTGTAGTTCCTCTACCTCTAATTCTACATCTATTTCCATGTTAATTAGATCAAAGATTTCCTCAGTTCTATGCAATTCAATCTCATCTTCGAATCCAAACTCTTGTTGATTTTTAAGATTTAATTCCAATTGGTTTTCGGTGATGCATTGGTCCATCAAATTGAAATTGGAGGCATCATGTATGAACTCTTCCAATGAAGTCCTTGCTTGAGAATTTTTCCGGAAGAATTCCTTTAATTAATTTAATTGATGATGGCTTCGCTTTAATTTAGCTTAGAATCCTCATTTGTGAATTTCTTGTTTGGATGTATCATCATACAAATCACAAGGTGTTTCAGTTAGATATTAAGATGTTCCCAAATGTCGTTCCAGTGTCTCTTCCAATGGAATCTATACTATTTGCTTTTGGTGTGATTCCACTAATTGTTCTACCCGTTTTATAATTTTTTTTTTTTTTGAATTCAAGATCATGGAAAAGGGACTTATATAAATCCAACCTAAAAAGAAGTCCAGATGAACAATCGTAGTCTCCAATCTTGTAATCATAACTCCACTGATTCTTCAGATCTCCACCCCTCTTAGATGTTTAGTTGTTCGGCTTAGGTGAGAGTTTGTTTGAACACTCAAACTAGTTGTCTTTGTAATCTCGACTCCATTGGTTTGTTGAATCTCTGTACAACCAACTCAATTTGTAGTGTTCGCACTCCGACCTATTAAAAATCAAGATTCATAAGTAAATCTGATAACCAACAAGGTAATTAAAAATAAAAATATTTACTTAACTACAAAAATTCAAAATTAATTTTTTTCGAATATGAAAAATATATAAAATTAATTAAATAAAAGTTAGAATACTATCTAGCTCGTTCATCTTTCAATTAATATTATTTTACGTTAATCAATCTAATAAAAAATTCATCGTCTCAATCCCCGACAATGGCGCCAACAACTTCACCGCCAATAAACGAGTTATCGGTTATAGAATAAATATAACACCAAAATATAAGAATTAAGAACGGTAGTGTCTACAAGCGTACTGGTCAAATTATAATATAGTAAAGTTTACAATGAAACATTGGTAAGTATTCCAAGGATCGTACCCAAGAGATTGCAAATTGGAGAAATTAATATTAGATTAATTACAAAAAATAATTAGTAATCTACTCAAGTCACGAATTAGTAGTGTGAATCCAAATTTATATTTTGACTAAACTAATTAAATTAACTAACCTAAACTAATCTAATAGATTTTCCTAATCCTAGTGTCAACAATGCGAGCCTCTAGCCTATGACCGATTAAATTCATAATTAATAAACAGAAGATTAACTAATTTTAGAATCCGGGTTTCAATATGAATTAACTATTAATTAACTAGTATTACCTCCCGGCTTTACTAATTAATTAATCGGCGGATACTCACTTATCTCTTAACCTCACTTTCTCTGCCTGAATAATTATGATTTACTCGATTCAACTTATCTCCCAATTCGTCTCCGCTATGATTACTTATTAGGGTTGTCGAGCATTACAGTTTAAGAACACATAATTTATACTAACTAATCCTATTATGAACCCTTATACTTTTGTTAAATAATCGACTTGATTAATTAATTAGTTCAATAAATGAATCATGCAAGATATAAATAACGCACAATACTTATCCAATTATTCATACAAATGCTAATCGATCAGAGAAACAAAAATAGAAATAAAAGAACAAGAGAGAGATAGGAGAATGCTCATTGATAATTATATTGAAACGTAGATCTAGAGAAATCTCCACTTGTAAATGTCTTCACATCAGAATAAAAAAGTTTTGACTAAAACATAAAAGAAAAGAAAACTAAAATAATTGTGTTTGATGAATGGGGTGATTGATCGATGCCCTAATTTATGTACAGAAGTCTCCTATTTATAGGCTAAAAGATGTGCACATGTTGATATGCCCCCAATACATTCTGTGCAAGTAAGAAATAAAATCTTTGAGAATCTGCCAAAATATGGTTGCCGACGTCATCCTTGCTTATAGCTAAAGGTGTTCAATCGATTAACCGACCTAAACCACTATTACCTAAATTAACCGACCCTTTTAAAGCCTTAACCGTTAACCAAATTGAAATTTTTTCAAAAAAATTAACCAAACTGAACTTTTTCGGTTAATTTGGTCGGTTAACCAAATTAACCGAAATTTATATTTTTTTTATTTTTGGCTAAAACAAGTATAAAACATATAAAGAATTAACCAATCGATTAATTTATACTTTCAAAAAATTAACTGAACCGACCGACACCCCCCGAATACTTATATATTATAATATTATTTATTAAGTTCGATTAATTTGGTCAACTGACCAATTTCGAACCGAATTAACCGTTAACCGAACCTCTAAAAAATTATTAATCGACTCTCAATCGAATTAATTCGGCTAATCGACTAATTAACCAAATTCGATCAATTAACAGAATTAATTCAGTTTTACCCAAAATTTGCACACCCTTACTTGCAGCCCACGTTCAGGCTGCATAGCTCAACACAAGACTACTATGGCCAAACATAAGGCTGCGTGTTGCAACACAGACATTGTGTAATGCACCACGCAAGGAATTTTGTGGCTTTTGATGTTTTTCTCATACTTTCATGGCCCAGGAAGCTTGTACATCACCCATCCCAAGTTCCTACGCCAATTGGGCCAAAAATCAAGCATTCTACACACTTAAATACCCAAATTAAACCTTCTTAAGGCCCTTGTCAGCCAAATAGGTCATCAAAGCTAAAAAATGTGTTAAAAACTCTTGTTTTTATTAATTTTTAACCCTAACCTACTAATACTGAAAATATAATAATTAGTTATAGAATACCTAGAAAAGAAACTCGTTAAGTGCAAAAATAACCTAAAATAACTACTATAAGTGACGTCAAGTGAGTAGCCCAATCATGGTCTTATACCTTTCTTTCTTGTTTCTCTTGTCCTGGCGAACTTACCTTGTATTTACTGTTTCAATGGACTTTATCTCGTGTTTACTATCTCGACGGACTATCTCTATAAATACCATGGAGTCTTTCATCCATGGTCTAACGCTGATTCGTCATCTTGGTGTTTTATCACATGATGCCATGGAGTCTTTCATCCATGGTCTCACTCATTATACCTCAATGTCATAGCATCTTTCATCTATGGTTTTACACCGTATACCGTATACTTTATACATTACACTGTGCTGCCATGGCGTCTTTCATCCATGTTCTTACGCCATATACCTTTTACGATGTACCATGTTGCCATAGCATCTTTCATCTATGGTCTTACGCTACGTACCTCATACCAAACTATTATACAATCTTTCATCTACGGTCTTACACCATATACTGTCATCATAGTGTCACCCGAAAGGCTAGTCGATATCGTTGTCGTGGTAAATACCATTCTATAATATAGATTTCTTGAATCCTCCTCCCATTATAACTTTTACACCACCTAACCTTGATGCTTGAACAACATTGTGTTCCCTCTGCAAGGCCCAGAGCTTCGCCTAAAATGGTATCTAATAGGGTCACTCCTCATTCCCATCCTAACTTCATCTATCCCTTTGAGGTTTTCCCCACAGTGATGCATGCACATATCATCATTTTTCATGTTTAGGCAACCATAGCATGCTTAGATAGCATAAATCATAATGTCCATGGAGTTTTAGGAACTCACTTGAAACTTCATCGTTTCCACAACTTAGCCTTATCAAGCGCCAAAGCTTCCACTCTCCTGAAAACTATGCATTTACAACCAAAACCCACTGATTAAAGTTGCACTTTATCTTGAAAGCCTAAACTTTAATAACATGGAAATCCCTTAAAACAGTTCTAACTATTCATAGCTTTATTTCCTTAACTTTAATGTACCTAGAAGGGTTAAGAACCTTACCAGGTTGCTAGTTTCCTTACTTTTCCACCTCCATCCTTACAAAGTCTACTCCATGCAAAACCTTCCAAGGCTATTCCTTCTTTGAGATGCAAAAGAATATCAAAGGGAGAAAATGAAGCTAAGTTAGGAAGAAAATCATCCCTGGGAAGCCATTTCCCAGCTATTTATAGCCATTACTGCTCTATTGTCGATCTCGTGAGTACTGTCCATTGTTAATTATTACGTCTCTCACTAAGGAATCGGCTGGTTTTATTCTAACTGAACCAAGATTGGTTCTCAATTATGCCCAATTAAGTTTCCAACTTTCTTATTTCTTCCAATAGAGGCCACCAACTTGCGGTATCCTTCAATTTAGTCCCTTAATTATCCTTAATTTTAGGTTTATTTGAAACTGGGTTTTACAACTCCTTCCTTTGTCCCCAAACCTTGGAGGCGGACTTAGGAAACCCTTCTTATTCTTACCCACATAGGGTTCGCATACATATTCATCCAACCTTCTTACAAATTTTGTAATGACCCAAAATACACAAGCATCGAAAAAGTACAATATCGGGCCTCAATCTTAGAAAACCAAATTAGTAAATAATTATTAGGAATATTTATGAGTCTAGTGCTGTGTTTAATTATATTTTAATTAGGTGAATTTAGCTTAATTGAGAGAAATTAAAAAAAAGGACTAAAGTGAATAAAGGATAAAAGTTGATGATAAACCGTAATTTCTACATATTTTTACCCCATGCTTAGCATATTTTTGGATGGATTATCTCTTGATTTGATGAATTTGATGCTCCTAATCCTTTAATTTCATGTTTTATACTTAAGTGAGCATAAAAGAGTAAAAAGAACGAGAAACGGGCCAAAAACAGAGAAAATGGGCCAGAGTCAGAAATCAACACGGCCTGGAGTTCCTCATACGGGTACACCACACGCCCATGTCTCTCTAGCAGACTCAAACATAGCCTAAGCCCGAGTCACACGGGCATTCCACACGGGCATGCCACACGGCCGTGTCCCTGTCATGACTCGTTTTAATTTCACACGAAAAAGGTTACTTAGGGGCTAAGAAAGACATTTCAAACTCTATATAAACACCCTAGGAGACAACTAAAAGGAGGAAGCCCCGACACACAGAGTAGAAGGCAAGGAATTACTCAAGGAAAGCCGATTGATCCATCTCAGAAGTAAGGATCTACATCAAGACTGAAGATCTCCCTTCAATCCTTTTAGGAGTTTTGGGTTTTCTTTATGTTTTGTTGTTTTCTTTATTTTGAGATGTTTTCTTTTTTCATTATGAACTAAACCCCTAAATACCTAAGGGGGATGAAACCTAAGACGGATCTTGTTATTGTTATTTGAATTATATGATAAATATTCGATTTGTTCTTAATTGTGTTTTTAATTCTTGAGTTGATATTTTAGGATATTAATTCAAGTCGAATGTGCTTATTCAGAGGAGCAAAAGTCCCTTTTTAAGAGTAGATCCAACACAATTAAGCGGAGTTGATCGCAATCCTAGACATAGGACGATGAAAATCTGTCGGATTAAAGTCAAATCTAATAGAGGGATCCATAGATCGAGTTAATGCAAAACTAGGGGTTTTAATAAGAAAGAGATTTCAATTAATCAACCTAGGGTTAGTTGTTCTTATTCTCGACGAAGATATTAACATAATTTAAGGATCTCTACGGAAGTCGAATGAAGAAATCGTCTAATTCAGAGTTAAATAACTAGTGAAGTCTAGGTGGATTCTTCCTTGGGTATTGCCTTTATCATTCAGTTTTCCCAAAGTAATTCCCCAATTTACTTTTTGTCGCGCCCTTAGTTTAGTTTAGAATTAATTAGTTTAAACAAACCCCCTTTTTTTATTTCTAGGCTAGATAATAGGAAGAAAGTTATTACTAGTACTTTTAGTTCCTTTGGGTTTGACATTCCGGTCTTGCCACTAACTATACTACTATTCGATAGGTGTGCTTGCCTTTCATCTTGATAATAGTTAGTTTCTAGGTACGATCATTATTATTACTTCATCAAAATCATGATCAAGTTTTTGGTGCCGTTGCCGGGGAACTAAGATATTAGGAACACTCGATTTCTATTACTTTAGCTATCTTTATTTTTTATTGCAATTTATTTTCTATTTTTATTTTTAAGTTTTACTAAAATTTTATTTTCGTTCTTCTCTAATAGGTATCCCTAGTTTATCACTAGAAGAAACCCGTCAAGACCACTATTGTTTGATAGCGATTTAGAAGCCACAGTTCGCAAAAATCGGAGAGACATAAGGCGAAGCTTACAGTACCCAGGATAAGGACAAGAGGAAGAACCCAAATCTACTAAAGAGATGGAAGCAAATCAAAATAATCAGCCACCTCCTGTGGTAGCTGCAGATCCTGTGAATCAAAATCTTGTTCCTCGTACTATGTATGATTATGCTAAGTCTAATTTAGTTGGTACTGAATCTAATATTGTTAGGCCTGCTATTGCTGCAAATAATTTTGAACTAAAACCTAACACTATTCAAATGATTCAACAGTTTGTTCAGTTTGATGGTTTGCAGGATCAAGATCCTAACGCACATTTAGCTAACTTTTTTGAAATTCTGTAACACATTTAAAATCAATGGTGTTTCTAATGATGCCATTTGCCTTCGATTATTTCCCTTTTCTTTGAAAAATAAAGCTAAACAGTGGTTGAACTCTCTACCATGAGGGTCTATCACTACTTGGGAACAAATGACCGAAAAGTTTTTACTTAAATATTTTTCGCCGGCTAAAATAGCAAAGTTCAGGAATGATATCTCTTATTTTGTGCAGATGGATTTGGAGACACTCTACGATGCTTGGGAGAGATACAAGGATATATTGAGGAGGTGCCCTCACCATGGGTTACCTTTGTGGCTACAAGTGCAAACTTTCTACAATAGTTTAAATCCGTCAACAAGACAAATAATTGATGTAGCTGCCGGTGGAACCATCAATAACAAAACACCTGAGGAGGCTTATGAGTTTATAGAAGAGATGTCACTGAATAATTATCAGTGGCAAGTCATGAAGACAAAGCCGTAAAAAGCTGTCGGGGTTTTTAATGTTGATGCAGTCACAATGTTGTCAAATCAGGTAGAACTCCTAAATAAAAAGATTGATGCTTTAGTTGGTTCTATGCAGGTACATCCAGTGATGAGGTGCGATTCAAATGGAAGAGGAACGTATAGCACAGATTATTCATCTCACAATCCTAGCACAGAAAATGAACAAGCCAACTATATGGGTAATAATTCTAGATCTCAAAATAACCCTTATAGGAACACTTATAATGCAGGTTGGAGAAACCACCCCAATTTCTCGTCGGGTGGTCAAGGAAATCAGAGACCACTACCCCCTCCAGGCTTCCAACAACTACTTTTCCAGTAAGAGAAAAAGCCGAACCTTGAAGAGATGCTCACAAAATTTATCTCCGTATCAGAAACCCATTTTTAGAATACTGAGACGGCGCTTAAAAATTAGTAAGCATCAATTCAAGGCCTCGAAACCCAAATAGGCCAGCTTGCTAAGCTGATCTCAAAAAGACCACAAGGTGGTTTTTGAGCAATACCGAGACTAACCCTAGGAAGCAACTTCACGTCATAGATATGATCGATGAAGGAGGGTTAGTTAAAGACAAATTAGAACCAAGTTAGGAAGCTGTGGTAAGTAAAAGTAAGGGTGAGGTAAGTCGCAAAGAACCAATTGTTAAAGAGTATAACCCTCGTGTCCCATACCCAAATGCGATAAGGAAAGACCGCACAAATAAACAATTCGGTAAATTCCTTAAAATTTTAAAGAAATTACATATTAACTTACCATTTATTGAAGCTCTTTTGCAGATGCCAAACGCGGTTAAATTCTTAAAAGAGCTCTTAGCAAACAAAAGGAAGTTTGATGAGTCACCACATGTAGAGCTGAATGCAGTTTGCTCAGCCATTTTACAAAACAAGCTACCCAAAAAACTGACAGATCCAGGGAGTTTTACGATTCCTTGTTTAATTGGTAGCTTAGATGTTAAAAATGCTTTAGCTGATTTAGGGGCTAGTATTAACGTAATGCCTTATAAACTGTTTAAACAACTAGGTCTTGGGAAACCCAAACAAACTAGGATGAACATTCAATTGGCTGATAAAACCATTAGATTTCCTAGGGGTATAATTGAAGATGTGCTTGTTAAAATTGAAAATTTTATATTCCCAGTTGATTTCGTTGTTCTAGACATCGATGAGGATAATGAAGTGCCATCAATTTTAGGGTGACCCTTTTTAGCAACTGCTAGGACTATCATTAATGTAGGCACAGGTGAATTTACACTTCACGTAGGCGATGACACAATTACTCTGCAAGCTCGTAATTCTAATAGAACTTTTAATGATAAAGACATTATTACGAGTTCTTGTAATAAGAATAATCCCACTGTCCAACCTTCTTTGCAGGATAATCTTAGCGAAAGTACAATTGAGCCACAGTCGAGTTCATACTATAACAAGAGAGCCTTCCATGAAGAGCGAATATTACAGATCGATGAACTCGGTGAGTGGCGAAACCATAGCAAGAAGGAATCTAAAATATGCCACGCCAAACCAAAGCATCACCATGATGACTCTAAAGTAAAGAAGAATTAATTTAAGGTGGGGGATAAGGTATTATTAGAGGAGGAGGACCCTCAAATTTCAAATTTAGAGCTTCATACAGGTGGCACACTTCCCTTCACAGTAATGAAAATTTTTCCCTATGGTACAATCAAGGTAACACATAAAGAATTTGGCACTTTCAAGGTAAATTATACTCGGCTTAAACCTTATTTTGATACTAAAACTAATAGCAGGAAAGAGGAGTTTCAACTTCTCAAACCACTGTGACTGTGCGAGCTTGAGAAAAGTCGAGCTTAGACTATAAACAAACGCTTCTTGGGAGGCAACCTGAGCACTAACACTATTAACTCGTCTATTTTTCATGTTTTGAGTGCAGGTTTTTAACCCACACGGCCTGGACACACAAGCGTGCCCTTGGCCGTGTGAAAGCAGAGCAAAATTTCCAAAGCCAATGGTAAGACACAGGTTCCGACAAATTGCCACGGCCGTGCGACATGGCCCTGGGCGAACTTGTCAATTGAACACGGGCGTGTACATAAGAACACGTGCATGGGAGAAGTGAACAGCACGGCCGTGTGCACTAACACATCCAAAGAAATACAACCGTGTGACCCAACCCCCAATTACATACCCTAGTTTCTTTTAATTTAGTTTTATTATTCCCTTTTATTTTTATTTTTAACTTTTATTTTCTTTTATCTTTAATTTTATTTTTATTTTTATTTAGTTCTTATTTTATCCAAATTTCCATTAGTAATTTTTGAACTTCCACTTATGGCTATTTCTTAATGAGTAACTCCGCCAATATTAACTCCACAGCTTTAAAAGGGTCAAGGTGATTGATACAATGATAAATCCACTGAGGAAAGATACTCCAAGACTACCATGTCCTGCTAAACCATGCTCATCTTCATTGTGATTGTGGAACCATCGGAGTATCCTCTTCCACCTTCACCTCTGCCTAGTTCATCAAATTAGCTTTCCTCCCAAATCTGCTCTCACTTCTCTAAGGATTCATCCAAAATTTAGGAAGTTTCGCTTCTCTCCCTATCTTATGATTTTATGCTAAATGGATCTATCTTTGTACATTGAGGGCAATATACATCTTAAGTGTGAGGGGAATACACTTTCACTTTTTGCATTATTCTCAAATCCCTGAATTTTGTCTTGTCTCTCAAGTCACTTTCTCATATCACTATTAGAATGAATTTTGATTAATTTATGATCTTTATGGATATGTTTAAGATTAAGACATAGGTATTTGTGCTTTGATTATTCAAACTTTAAGACATTAGAGTCAAGCATGATAAGTTGAAATTTTTGAGAATTTAAAATTTTTCTAGGTTGTTTTCCCAAATTTAGGTATTATCTTGAAATTTGAAATTCACAGGATTGAAATCCAAAGCCATAATTCTAGTGAGATTTTTGAGCCTTTAGAGCATACATCCTTTCGTGCTTACTTTTATTAATGCTATGAGTGAGTCAATATTGATTTGTTATTCTAGAACTTACTTCGATATACATGTCGAGACCACAACATTGATTTGATATACCAAGATGATAAAGGCACTTAGGTTTAACCCACTTACTCCATAAAAGCCTACCTTCACAATTAACCCTTAGTGAACCCCATTGAGCCTAACAAACCATTCATTAATTTACCCTCAAAATTAACCAACAATCCATTATTGTTGAAATCCCCTTAATTGATTTGATCCCTATTTTAGTCGAGATTTGAGTTGAATAATTATCTAGCTATGTTCTCATTTTTAGTTAGTAAAGTTTAATATTCGATTTGTTCTTTAAAAACAAGGGCTTAAATTTTAGTTGTAACTCAATGTTTAGCATAATATTTTATAATTATGTGCGCTTGATCTTAAACAATGTAATTCATGAAGAAAAAAGCTCAATTTTAGGAATATGTTTCAGTGATAGAGATTTTTCTAGTTAGATAATTTTTCAGTTCAATCTTGATTCTAACATTCTCTTTCAGCTTATATCCACATCTCTAACCAAAGCCCCATTACAACCATTAAAAGACCTCTTGATCGATGTATCATCTCAATCTATAGCGGTGGAGATTTGATTTTCACGCAAGCTTATGGTAATAACTTTTCATGTTGACTAATGAGTGCTAAATTTTCTAACCCTAAACACTTTGAGTGAATAGAGTGAATCTTTAATGAAGATGTCAGCTCTTGTTGATTTTGAATCCAAGGTAATTATTTAGAAGAGGGGATGTAATGACCCAAAATTCACGGGCACCGGAAAAGTACATTATCGGGCATCCGTCTTAGCAAATCAAGTTCGTAAATAATTATTGGGAATAATTATGAGTCTAGTAGTGTGTTTAATTAGGTTTTAATTAAGTGAATTTAGCTCAATTTAGAATAATTAGTAAAAAGAAGTAAAGTGAATAAAAGGTAAAAGTTTAATTCTAAAGTAATAGAGAATAAAAAGGATTAAAATGGGAATTAAACCATTCACAAAAGTTAGAGGCGGCATATTTGTATTAAAATCTAAGATTTTATTTAAGTTATATTTAAATATTATATATAATTATTATAATTATTAATTAACATTATTGTTTTATATTAGATTATTATTATTAGTATTAGTATTAAATAAATTAAATAGTAGATAATTGAATGGTAATAAAAATATACATGTGTAAAAATTACATTGGTACATTTGTAACTTAAATACTTAATTACTTATAATTTAAGTAATCAAATTATTAAAATTATGAGATTTTTTTGTTTGAGAAACAAATTAAATATTAACAATGGTAATAAAATTATTGGTACAAATGTAAAAATAAATATGTATCCAATTGTAATATTGGTATTTGTTATTAAAATAGATATTTATTAAATTAATTAAATATAAAATATAACATAAAAGAAATGAAACAAATGAAACGAAAAAGAGGAAAGAAAGTTACAGAGAGCATTTGAAACAGGGGAAGGAAAAGAAGAAAAAGAAAGAAAAGGGAAAAATAGGGTTTTTGAAGCTTGAAGTTAATTTGGTAAGTTAATTAAGTCCTTTTTAGTTAATTTTGATGTTTTAGAAGCTTTAAAACAAGATTTTGATGAAATTAAGTTGATAGTTCAAGAGTTCATATGTTTCCAAATATGGTTCATGTTGAACAAATTATGGAATTAGGGATTTAATTGCATGAATTCTAAGTTAGAATTGATTAAGGGATTGAATTGTAAAGTAAGCTATAAATTTTGTGTTTTAGGGACTAAATTGAGAAAAATTCGAAATTAGGAAAATATGTTGAAAACTTAATAGTTAAATTTGAGTTTGAATGAAATTTGAATAGAAATAAGGTGTGAATTGGTGTTATAAATTTGGTTATTAACATTTTACACAAAATAGTTTTGGGAAGTAGCAATGGTCTGAATTTGAAAATTCACTAAAAATTGTAGAAATTGAACTAGAGGATGAACAAAATATGGAATTAAAGCTTATTGAGTCTAGTTTCTCATAGAAGAAATGGTGTAAGAAAAGAAATTTTAGATCATGAGATATAATAAGTTTTGTGAGACTAGGTTAGAATGAATTCGGGTTCCCCTGTTCTGATTTTGAAAATTCATTAAAAATTGTATAAAAATTGTCATGGAGTGTAATTTATATCTGTGAACTCCTTAATGAATCTAGTTTCAAAGGAAACAAACAAGAACCTTATTCGAGTTCTGTACAATGAGATAATTGATTTTTAGTAGAGAGAGATCAGAACTATCAAATGGAGTAACAGGGGAATCTTTAATGAATAAACTGTACTAATTGGATAGATCAAAAATTCTGAAAATTTTATGGTAAGAAGATATGTGAGTCGAGTTTCAAGGAAAATTAACGGATATTAATTTGGAGTTTCGTAGATCAAGATATAAACAATTTAGTAATAATGACTCAAATAGACAGCTTAATGGTGAAATTATATATATACATTAAAAATGGTTAAATTTGCATGTTTAGGCTCATGAATTAAATTGAATTGTGTTGTATTGATGATTATAAATTATTATTATTTTCGTAGTTAACAAAGAACCCGAGACATCGTCGCACAAAGGAAAGGAGAAAGCTATCGAGGATTAAAACGAAAAATTCACGGTTTGTATTACTATAATTCAAATTACTTTTTATTAAATGTTTTATATAAATTCTATATTTAATAAGTGAGATATAAGGTAAGTATTGATATTTGAGTTGAATGAGAATTGAATTGAATGGTGAATGTGTATGTATAATTGAATTGTAAATTGATTTGAATGTGAAATTGTAATTGAAAAGTGTTCTTGAATTGGAAATGAAAGTAAATTGAGAACTGAAATACCCTATTAACTAGTCGGGCGGAGTCGGATATAATTGGCATGCCATAGGATCTGGAAGTGAATGGGATTTGCCGGCTTTACCGATCAGGCACTTTATGTGTCGTATATCAGGCACTTTATGTGTCGTATTTCAGGCACCTTGTGTGTCGTTTCAGGCACTTTATGTGTCGTATACTGATTAGGTACTATGTACTGTTTTAGGCACAATGTGCCGTACTGGTGTGTTTGGGTTGGAATCCGTGTATCCGTTAAAGTCCGAATTGTTAATAGGGTGAATAATTGAAATGAGAAGATCAAATAAACTTGATCGACTGTACTAGTGAATATGAAAGAAATTGAAATTGTGGACTGAAAATTTAGATTGGAAATGAAATGCATGAAGTTAATGTGAATGTGGTGATTAAAATTTGATAAATGTGATTGTGACTAAAATTGAAGAATAGTTGAAGATTGTTTTATTATGGCTATTTAATGAAAGTCAAAAAAATGAATTGTTATTAGATACCTAGTTTATATTTACATTTTTTTTTTATTGCCATTATAATTTGAATTATGGTAATACCACTGAGTATGAAATACTCAGCGTACGGTTGTTTCCGTGTGCAGGTTAATAGAAGTCTAATTTCCTGGTCCAGCATCCGAACGATCTCGACTTCAGCAAAAAGATTTTTGGTGATGTTTTCTTTTCTTAATTGAAAGTGGCATGTACTAGGTATTGTATAGGTTATTTAGATATGCTTGTAATGTTGGTTGTAAGAATGGTATACCATATTTTGTTATTAGCTTGATAAAATGGTAAAAATTATATTATATAATTAGTCTTAAGTTAGAATGAAAAACAAATGAAGTTATTATTTTAGTTTTGATTAATATTATGAATGTTTAGTTATTAAATTACTATGTTAATTAATTGATTATAATTTAGGTGTATTTAAGTTTAAATTGTTTTTTATTGTGCCATTGGTGTTGGAATGGTTTATTTCTGGATTGAATTTGCAGGGAGTTTTATGTAAAAATAAGCAGAAATGCTGCCGAAATTTTTATTAAAAAAAATGAATGAAATCAATTAGAAAAGTAAAAATATAATTTATATGCATTTATGATTATACTATAATTTATTTGTTAAATGGTAATTTTCTTATTTATTATTTATTAAGAATTATCTGTAAATTGTCTGATTTGACTGGTAATGCCTTGTAACCCTGTTCCGGTGACGGTTTAGGGTTAAGGGGTATTACAGGGGAGAAAACCTATGTTTCTATGATAAAATTCTCAACTTAGATTGTTTGAGACTTTAATGTTCTTTTAGTTGAATTCTCAATGTATGATTACTTGTGGATTAGTTTGAAACATTATTGATAAGAATTATAAGTTGAGAAGAATGATTTTTAATTGTGAATGGAGGATTTTGCTTGAGCACATGCAAAGGCTTAAGTGTGGGGGTATTTGATAAACCGTAATTTATACATATTTTTACCCCATGCTTAGCATATTTTTGGATGGATTATCTCTTGATTTGATGAATTTGATGCTCCTAATCCTTTAAGTTTATGTTTTATACTTAGATGAGCATAAGAGAGTAAAAAGAACGAGAAACGGGCCAAAAACAGAGAAAATGGGCCAGAGTCAGAAATCAACATGGCCTGGAGTTCCTCACACGGGTACACCACACGCCCGTGTCTCTCTAGCATACTCGAACACGGCCTAAGCCTGAGTCACACGGGCATGCCACACGAGCGTGTCCCTGTCGTGACTCGTTTTAATTTCACACGAAAAAGGTTACTTAGGGGCTAAGAAAGACATTCCAGACTCTATATAAACACCCTAGGAGACAACTAAAAGGAGGAAGCCCCGACACACAGAATAGAAGGCAGGGAATTACTCAAGGAAAGCCGATTGATCCATCTCAGAAGCAAGGATCTATATCAAGACTGAAGATCTCCCTTCAATCTTTCAGGAGTTTTGGGTTTTCTTTATGTTTTATTGTTTTCTTTATTTAGAGATGTTTTCTCTTTTTATTATGAACTAAACCCCTAAATACCTAAGGGGGATGAAACCTAAAATGGATCTTGTTATTGCTATCTGAATTATATGATAAATGTTCGATTTGTTCTTAATTGTGTTTTTAATTCTTGAGTTGATATTTTAGGATATTAATTCAAGTCGAATGTGCTTATTTAGAGGAGCAAAAGTCCCTGTTTAAGAGTAGATCCAACACAATTAAGCGGAGTTGATCGCAATCCTAGACATAGGACGACGAAAATCTGCCGGATTAGAGTCAAATCTAATAGCGGGATCCATAGATCAAGTTAATGCAAAACTAGGGGTTTTAATTAGAAAGACATTTTAATTAATCAACCTAGGTTCTCGACAGAGATATTAACATAATTTAGGGATCTCTACGAATCAAGTCTAATTCAAAGTTAAATAACAAGTGAAGTCTAAGTGGATTCTTCCTTGGGTATTGCCTTTGTCATTCAGTTTTCCCAAAGTAATTCCCTAATTTACTCTTTGTTGCGTCCTTAGTTTAGTTTAGAATTAATTAGTTTAAACAAACCCCCTTTTTATTTTTAGACTAAATAATAGGAAGAAAGTTATTACTAGTACTTTTAGTTCCTTTGGGTTCGACATTCTGGTCCTGCCACTAACTATACTACTATTCGATAGGTGCGCTTGCCTTTCATCGTGATAATAGTTAGTTTCTAGGTACGATCATTATTATTACTTCATCAAAATCACGATCAGTTGAACTGTAGATTAAAAGAAAATAAAAAGGGCCAAAATGGCAAATAGGCCATTTAGCATAGTTGAGGCGGCAAAACAATGAAAAATCTAAAGATTTTTTAGATTATTATTTATATATATATATTAATATTAAGATATAAAATATAAATTATTGTTTAATTGGTATTATATTATTAAATTAATGAATAGTTTAATGAATTGACAGATGTAGGGTGATTAAATGATACATATCTAATAATAATATTTATACAATTGTAATTTTTCTATTTAATTACTTATTATTTAAGCAAATAGATTTTTATTATATTAAAATATTAAATTACATAAAATAAATAAAATCGTGACAAATGTAAGGTGATGATTTAATACAAGTGTATTAATAAAAATACATACATTTGTAATATTTATATTTAATTGGTAAATAGATATTTATTATTTATTATTATTAAGTTAAAAGATAATTATTAATTAAATTATTATATTATAAAATTTTTATTTGATAAATAAATTAAATATATGACAAGTGTATGGTATTGATGATGTACAAATGTAGTGAAAAATATGTGTACATTTGTTTATATATAATTAATTGTATAATAGATATTTATTATTTGAAATATATTTATTAATTAAATAATTATATTATAAGATTTTTGTATTATTAACAAATTAAATAGTGACAATTGTAATTTAATTATTTGTTATTAAATAGATATTTATTATAATTATTATATTATTATTAACTAATATATATATATATAAGATATATAGTAAAAAGAAAACAAATAGAAGAAAAGAAACAAAGAACAATTCGAAGCAGGGAGAAAGAAATAAGGAAAGAAAAGAAAAGGAAAAAGTAGGGTTTAAAGGTTTAGAGCTTTAATAGGCAAGTCAATTAAGCCCTTTTTACTTAATTTTGATGTTTTAGAAGCTTTAGAATAAAGTTTTGTTGAAATTAAGTTGAGGTTTTGGAAGTTCTTAGTTTTTTTAATATAGTTCATGTTGAATGAAATGCTAAATTAGGGGTTTAATTGAATGAATTTCAATTTAGATTTGATAAAGGGATTAAATTGAAAAGTAAACCATAAGTTTTGCATAGTAGGGACTAAATTGAAAAAATTTTGAAATTAGAGATTTATGGTGAAATTTTGATAGATATGTATAAGTTTGGTTGAAATTTGAATGGAAAGAAAGTATGAACTGAGTTAGAAAAATAAGTGAATTTAGTTAGGATCAAATTGAAAATAAGGTAGAAATTGAATAGAAATTCAATTATTCAATATAAATTAGTGTTGTATTAATAGTATACATTATTTTAATTTACGTAGCTAGTAAAGAACCCATGGCATCGGCATAGAAAGGAAAAGAAAATATTCTTGAGGAGTAATCGAGCAAATCACTGTTTGTATTACTATAATTCGAATTTATTATTATCAATTGTTAAATTTTTAATTAAAGTGCTTGGTAAGTGAAATTGAGGTGAGTATGAATATTGCATTGAATAAAAGTGAATGAAATTATGAATATGTGTGAATATGTGATTGTATATTGATTGGAAAAGTGAATCGAATTGAATTGAATCGAAGTGAGATTATCTTAAATGTGTATTGAGTAGATATTGGAAAGTGATATAAATACCCTATTAACTAGTCGGGCTGAGTCGGATATATTTGGCATGCCATAGGATTGGAAGAGTTCAGGGATTCTTCGACCTCGAGTCGATGAGACACTAGGTGTCACTCTATTACTTCGGATAGATTCGATGAGGTACTGGGTACCAACTTACTTCGGCTTGGCCGATGAGACACTGGGTGTCAACTATTGCTTCGAACTATCCGATGAGGCACCGAGTGCTATACTGGTGTGTTTGGTTGGATCTGTGTATCCGCCTAGGTCTGAGTTTGTTAATAGGGTGAATAACTGAAATGAGAAAATTAAATAAATTTGATTGATCGTGCTATTGAAAATATGAGAAAGAAATTATGAGTTGAATTCTGAATTGAATTGAAATGTGAGATTTGAAGCATGAACTTAAGGTTCATGAATTTGCTAAAATATCGAATTATTGATATTGAAATCAGTTGAACAAATGAAATGAAAAAATTGAATGAATTGATCGATTGAACTATTGAAGGTATGAGAAAGTGAAATTATGAATTGAAATGTGAATTGAAATTAAGATATCGAAATAAGAAGTGAAAATAGAATGAATTGGAAATAATGAAATAGTATATGAGTTAATTGAATATAATCTTATAAATTAATTATAATTATTTTTATTGAAAAATGTTGGTTCAAATAATTATTGAAAAACTAATGTTGTAAGATTTTAGATACGAAATAGAATAAGTTATTGAATTAGGATATAGAAATGAAATACATGAAATAATGATTTTATGAAATGGTTATTAATGAAATGCATGAAATGAAAATGGAAATAGTAAGAAGATATATAAATTAACATGAAGAAAAGCTATTTAAGATACACATTATGAAGAAAATTTGAAGCTCTAAATGCATGAATGTTTTATTGAAAGTAAAATAGTGATAAGGTAAATTGTGCATATTTATTGTTTTTATCTTAATTATTTGAATTATAGTAATACCATTGGGTGTATACTCAGCGTACGGTTTGTTTCCGTGCGCAGATTAGGTATAGAAATTTTAAAGAATTGTATTTGAGATTACGAGCTTTCATCTCATCACATCTTCAAGCAACAAGAGGATACGTTTTAAAATTTTGAATAGAATGGCATGTACTTAGGAAAATCAAGTATGTTTCAAGTAGTTGTAAGGACTAAATTATAAATTATTTAAATTTATTATTTGTTCGTTTTTATGTTCTAATATATTAGTGATTAGTGAAGGATTACTTTGGCACCAAATGTAATATTCCTATATCAGGTTCCTTGAGTCAAACATGGTATAGGGGTGTTACATCCTAACTTAGTTCCCTTTAACATCCATACATCATCTTTGCTCCGCCATCTTGGTGGATTCCTTCTATACTTAACGAAGTAGAAGTTCCCTTTCCTTAGTGGATACCTAGTTACTCCGCTACGGGAATTCCCTGTCCTACGGTGTTTCCTTAATTTGGCGAGCATTCCATGGTGAACACTGTCTGTCTACCAAATTTTCAACCTTTTCTTTAGCAGATGCTTCCGTGAATACTAGATTGCTCAGGCTCTAACTTCACCCATTTTGGGATCCTTAACAATGGCAAATCTCAGTTACTAGCTCATTGCCAACCTTTGATTCTTTCGCTGCGCTACTCTAATCCATAATACTTTCTTTCATCTTTAATTTGGCGGATGCTCAGGAACAAGTATTAGTTGACTTAAAGCTTGTTTTCTTCCTAGCAGAATATTTCAAAGTTCCCAAGGCTTACTCGTACTCTAACATTACCCATCCGATGGGTCAATTCTTTCATCTCACAGGGCAACTAAGCTCACTCATGACTCATCCTTTACTACTATCTTAACGAAGTGTCAGAGCGACTGCTTTGACTCTGAAATCCTACTCTAATGATAAACAAGGCTTTCTACCTTACTTAAAGAATGTTGTTACTAAACAGTCTTATGAATGATTCTGCCTTATTGAAAACTAATCTCTATTGATAATAGTTGGAACCTATCCTCGTCTTGGGACCGCCAAAAGACGCTGCCTTCTCCCAATGCTGACAAGTTTCTTACCCTCATTGGTAGGTTTGAATAGTTTTTTATTACCCATTAAATTCCCATAACTTTTCATACTCTCCTTTCAATTATAAATAACCTAGACATGGTGGAGAAGTTCATACTCTTTCAAGCCCTTTTCTTGCTTCCTCTTCAACTTATCTTTCAGTTTTCTTTCATATCTTTCTTTTCTCACTTAAATACAATACTGGAGTACAGTTTCCCCTGCTATTCCCAACACCAAAATTTTCTCCGAAACTAATTTCCTCAACCTCTTTTTTTTCTGCTATAATAACCTAATACTATATGGGGGTTTTCTTGTTGCCCCAGAAAATCTGTCTTCCTTACCTTACTTATGGTCTTGGCATGAATTGAAGGAAGTGTCGAACATGCACTACCATAGACTATTTCATCCTCCCCTAGAGGAAAAGTTATACCATTGGAGATTATATAATTGTTTTACTTCCAGTCAACCCAAAATATAGCAAAAGCTTATTTTAAGGACTGGAGAGGTTCCTCCCCTATACCCAGTTTGTTGCAGCTCCTTCTGTAACATGGTGGAGAAACCATGCCAACACCATTCACTTCCCTCGTTGTTTGACAGGGCGAGGTGTATCCTCACTCACCCTCTAGAGAGGAAGTGAAGCCAAGTAAGTTGGCTTCTAGGAGCCACTTGTCCTAGCCTCTCCTCTTGTGTAAGCAAACTCATCTTCCCATTCTTATGTTCCACCTGCAAAGACTGAGTGATACCTACTCCTTCCTAAAGACTAATTAGAAAGAAGCATAGCCGCCATTAATATGGCATGCCACTTGCGAATTAAAAAGCTTTATTTCCCTTTGTACCCTTTTATTTAGGGAAACTTCCTTTCTCTAATACTTGTACTTTTCATCAATGTATCTACTTATTTGTAATTTCCTTGTATACTCTCAACATATATTTATTAGAATTTCTACTATCACATTTTCTCAATTATACCTTTTACGTATATTTCTTACATTCAACTATTGGTACTTACCTCTATTCGCCAACCTAGGCGCATGCATCCATAAACTGCATATAATATCTTATCCATACTGAGGACTTAAGGGATTTAGCATGTTCGATCTCCATTTACATAGGGGTAGTTCTTTCCATTCTTCTAGGTCAAAGGACCGGCTAAACTTATGCTTTGATACCACTCAAATTATAACACCCCATGCCCGACCCATTCATCAAATCCAAGTATGGAGCGACACAAATGGACCTATACTTAATATTTTCTAACTAAACTGTTATAAAACAACCTAAAAATAAAAATATCTAATAATAAAATTAAAAATAATAATTCTTACAACTAAAGCTTTAAGCCACTAAATACTTAGTCGCTTAATTTCGATCTCAAATCTAATTGTTTATTTACAAAAGACTTTTTACAACTCTATTTAGAGGCTAACTGTCCTAATACCTAGATTCTAAGGTCGCTATCTAATTACAACATTACAACTCTTGGGGTAAAGCCTCCAATAATACTCCATTCCTATGTGCATGACTCTAACAGCATGTGATCCCCACTTTCAGCAACATTTGGCTTGATCCCTCCTCTAAGTCTTCGATCAACCTCACAAATCATGCGATCATTATGAAAACTCTGATAAGTCCAAATGAAATTAGTGAATTCCTTTATTACACCATAATTAAACCCTATCACACGAGGGTAACATATGTAAAGTAAACTATGTTGGATCTAATGCCCTAAGTGTAGTATTTTCTTCAATATACACTTGTAATTTTTTGAATGGATTGGTTAATAAAACAAATTCATTGATTACGATTAATGTACTTTGTATTATTATCCTCAAATGGTTTTTACACACAAAGTAAAATAGAAGCAAGTGTTGATTATTGGTTGTTTATTATTTAACTAATACTAAAGGGTATTACGTGGTCGAATCGTAGTATAGAAAGACAATTTGTATTATTAAACAAACCTAAACATGTCCTTAGTCTAATAAAAAATAAGCAAACCGATTGAAAGACTAATATGTCATCTATCAAGTCTAATAGGGGAAATGTCTTGGGCATCGGAATGGATGACTCCTAGAAGATAGAGACATAGATGTGAATGACTGGACTGATAGTACATTGGACAAGACCCAAGTAGAATAGATCTTGAATCTATTTATGGATTTATTCACTTGTGACGTTCATAGTGTGGCATACCTAAATCCTGAGTGTATGGTGGACTATGTATGCGTGACTCATACACTTTGATGTAAGTAAAAACTTGAGTTCAAATATATAAGGAGCTGAAAGCTGGTGCATTGAGTGTTCGACTTCTGTAGTATGCAGTGTCATTCACAACAATATAATTAATATCCCAAAACATGGGTAAATGATATCCTCTTATCGGCAATACATGGTTGATGAAAAGTAAAAGTGGCTACAGGTCGTCTATCTTTATGATGGATGACTTGATTACTATTTGATAGTGATTGATTTTTCTTGAAGGAAGATGTAATGGTTATCATGAGATAAAATAGGATCATATTGGGAAAACGGGTATTATTCCAAAGAGATCAAGGATATCCTATGAGGGTAACACACTTATGACAAGATCATTAGACGAGCATTGAGTAGTTGCTTTTGTAATGGTATGTCATTGAAGAGAGCTCAGTCACGATACTATAGTGGAATGACTTCGTGACTAAAGAGTTTATAATTAATAGGTGAAAATCTGAAACTTTTTTATAAATCATTTGAGCCTCAACTACATATGTTCAATCGATCCCTCCATTAGCTCTTTGAAACTAGAAATGAATTGTGTGTTTGAATAAAAATTAACGAAATGAATAGAAAAAGAAAAATGGGAAACATTCAAGAATGATTATGGTTTTCTCCGAAATGGAGAAATAGAATCATTTGGAAATGAATGTAGGTTTCTAAAAATAGAAATAGAAAAGAAAATGAAAATGGAAACTTGCAATCCTGTATAGGATTACTTAAAAAATGATAAAAGAATAAGTTTAGATTTTGAACTATTTTGAAGCCTAAAAATGAAAATTAATCATTTGGTCATGATGAAGATGTTTGGTTGTGAAATATTGAACATATTTTCTCGAAATTTTACTAGGGAAAATTTGTCAAAATTTTATAAATGGTAAAATCGTTAAAATTTTATCAGGGTAAAATAGGGATGAGAAATTTTTTTTATATATGAATATTAAATTTTATTTTAGGAAATAGAAAAACTAAATTGGTTTGAATCGCATTACATATTACTAGTAAAAAATGACCTAGGAAATACTCATAATTGGACCTGATGTGAGAGAGGCCTAAAGGCCATCATATAACATGAAGGAGGCAAAAACCCTAGTTGAAATTCAAGGGTGGGACATTCACCCTTCTCCTACTCTAAGTTGGATGTTATTTTTCTATTTAAAATAAACCTCTACAACTCTAAAAGGGTCCTCTACCTTCTCTTCCTATAAATAGATGGCACCTGTAGAGCTATTTACAAAACTTTTGAGAGATTGTTATTCTGCCGAAAAATAGAGAGAATTTATTCTTAACTTTTAAATATATTTTTCAGAATAAAAATTTTATTGGCTTCTATTAAAGAAGAGAAATTTTTGTTTTCACCTCAAAAGGAAATTTTTTTTTTTTAGTCCTATGTTTTGATTTAATTAGTTTGAGCTCACACTCGAATCATTTCGTGGTACGAGAATAGCAGAGAAGATCATTTAGTTAAAAGCCAAAAAAATCAAGCATTTTCTTAATCTAGGATTTCGATTAAGGTTTATTGCTATAAATATCACAAATCAAGTCGGTTTTCAAAATTTTAATTTTTTGCTGTGTAAGAAAATTGTTTTCAAATCAAGATTTTTCCAACAAACTAAACATAAAAAATACTCCATGCTTGCTCAAGATGATTGTTCAACATCAGGGTGGTGGACTCTACCCTATTCTCCGAGCTTCATAGCTCTCTTTCAATACCTTCCTCTGGTCACTCTCCACCCAACCATATCTCAGTTTGTAACGCCCCAAAATTTTAAAGTTTTAATTTTGTGATTGTGACAAATTTCTTGTTTGCTTTAATGGCTAAAGTAATTTGGGTGTGTTTTGGGGTGTTAAAGAAGCCTGGGTTCAAGTTTTGGCTTTTGCAAAATTTTTGGTTTTCACTTGAATAAATGTAGACATTAGCATGTAGGCTTCATAGATTATTATGGGTAAGTTATGACTCAAAGAGTCTATTGGCCTATTGGTAAGTGGCGTGACAGAGCTTCAAAAGGGGGCTTGTGTTTGAGTCACACCTTGAGCAAAGAGGTATTTATTTTGCTGCTCTAGCTGTGGGAGAAGCAGAGGTGGATTGAAACTCTGCAAGGTGAGGTTTGAATGGGTCTTAGGTGGAGTGAATCAAGGGATATGGATGGTGATTAGGGTGGAGATTGTGGAGAGACAATGGGAGAGATTTTAAGAGGAAAAAGGGGAGTTTAATGATGGGAAGGAGTGTGTGTACTGAAATGGGTCTCTAGGCATTGGGATTTCGATTTTTGGTTGTTTTGGGGTGGAGATTTTCATCTTCCTTGTTCTTTCGAGTTTGTGTGGTTTTTGCGCATTGCTTCAACAAGTCCTTTTTTGGTCGATAACCTCTTGTGCAAATTATTCATTTTCTTTTCTTTCTAACTTTGTGTTCTTTTTGGCTGATTACTTCTCCCCTTTGCTTGGCCGAACATTCTTCACCTTTCAATTGGGTTACTATTGTCAACTATTTCTTCTTCTTCTTCCCTTCCTCTTTTATTTTTCTTTTCTTTCTATTTTATTATTATGGCTAAGCATCTATTGCATCCTTTCCTAGTTTGCTCTCGGTTTTAGCAAGGGCTCATTGATCAGTAAGGGGTGCACGATTTTTCTCTTCTTCTTCTCCAATTGCTTCTTTAGCCGAATATTCATAAGTGAGCATCCATAGTGCACTTTCTTTTTCTTTCTGTTTTTCCCTTCTCTGGATATTGTCTTTTGTTTTCTCTTTTTCGCAGCAACTATCTTTCTTTGGTATACTCTTTCAGATTAAACCGATTCTCGACTCGTGTACGCTACTCTTTTAGTCAGTATTCAGTTTTGTGTTTTGGTAAGTGGTTGAGAATGGGGCTTAAGAGGTATAAGGTTCTTGTTCTAATGATATCATAGTTCTTGTGTGAATCTAAAGAGGAAGGGGTTTTTTGTGTAGGTTGTGGTCAAGGGTGATTGGTGCATTGCTTGAGAACTGAAGAGGTGACTGCTTCTGTTTTGGTAAGGGCATCGTAATTATTTTGAAATCTTGTTAGATCTCTCTAGTAGCATGAGTTAAGTTTTTAACTAGAGATTATTGGTTTAATTTAGGTACAAAGATTTTGGGAGCACAGTTCATCTTCGCTATCAGGTGTGTAATCACACCACTCTCAATTGTAGCTCGGCAAAAGCCGAAAAGCCAGAAAGTACGACGTTTAAGGCCACATGGGCATGCGATTGCTTGTATGGTGAATCGAGCCCACGAATCGTGGGCATAAGACTGTAGAGGCCACTATGAGCGTTCTCATGGGCTTAGGCTGTTTTGGGCCATGTTAAGCCGAGATGGGCCGTGTGGGCCCAATGGACTCGTGGGCCCCACACGGATAAAATTCACGATACGTGAAAAATACTGGATTGGGCTGTGTAGTTCACATAGTCATGGCTAAATTTAGGCTAAATGGGCTACACGAGCATATGGGCCCACTGGGGCCGGGTAATGGGCCTTGGGCCCATTTACACGGTTATGACCATTTAAGTTATATCATCGCTCTAGGCAACTGCAGACCTTTTAAGAGGTCAATATATGTACTAGGATCCCAAAATAGGTAAAATGACCAAAATACCCATAAATGATAAAATGACTATTTTAACCCTAATAGATAAAAATGATCGTTATACCCCTAGAAGTAGATTGACTGATGTATTTATGATATAAACATGATTGTTACTGAGCATGATATTTTGCATACTCGTATCATTTATGACATGACATACTGCATGGGATTGGGATACTGTTATGGAGAAAGTATACTGTACTGGTGGCTTTGCCACATATACTGTTACTGGCAGCTTTGCTGTGATATTGTTACTGGCAACTCGACTATGATATTGGTGTGTTGGCTAGGTGGGTCGATTTTATCCCCACATGGTGTGTTGGTAGTACGAAGTGGTGTGTCTGGCTGGATTGGGGTGGGTTATACTATTGCATTACTGCACTGTACTGTTACTGTATTGGGCTAAGGCCCATACTAGATTGTTTCCGAATAGGGCTCTGGCCCCGACTGTTACTGCATTTGGTATACCATTTTCCTGATAGGGGAATTGCACACTGAGTTTTCATAAACTCACCCTTTCTTTTAGCCGTGCTGGTAATCTCCAGCCATAGGCGATTTGGTGCTGCGAGGGACTCAGAGGTGGCCACACGATTGTAGTTAACTTACAGTTGATTTTATTTATATTTACAGTTTCGTTTTGGGTTTTTAATTATGTAATAAGGCCATTCATGGGATATAATTTTTAAATTGGGCTTTGTCTACGTACTTTAAACTATCAGTTTAGGAGAAGACGAGTTTTCAAAATAATAGTTGTTTTTAAAGACATGGAATTCAGAACTACAAAGTTTTCAAAAGCTTTCGCGACTTAAATCAGTTTAGTATACCAATGGCAAATGTTTTTGACAAGATGATTGATAATAGTAAAGAACTTAATTCATTAAAGTTTTCTATAAAATCACAAAGGGGTTTTTAACTGACGTCAAGTTTTGATTCACAAATTCTGATTTTCCAAAAGCCGCTATGATGTAGCACGCTAGAATCGGCCATAACATCTGGGCCGGGTTTGGGATGTTACACAGTTACTTTGCTTGATCAACAAAACCAATTCTTACTTCTCACATTTTCTTCATTTTGTACACCCTGCATGTAAGGTATTCGTTGTCCTCTATCTTACTTGGCAATATATCCGTCTACCATCTTGTACCACTATAGTAGTGTTCTTTTATCTTTCGCCCAAAGGTCCTTAGGTCATACCTTTCTTGGTAGATTCTCATGGTGGATCTAGTCCTAGCAGACTCCCTGGTAACAATAGCGGTATTACTCCAGTAATCTGTCTTATGTACAAGACTAACCTGGGACCTCACTTGTCCCCATAATGAACAACTGACTTATCATCCTATGGCTATACGAGCATATTATCTCACTTGCTCATTGTTTCCTTATGGGCTTTCATTATGGCGATGTACCCGAAATGGACTTTACTCAAAAACGAATAGTTTTGCAGACATTTCGTCTCCTCTTACCTTTCTATACTTAGGTCGGCTCTTACACGGCCTATCTTTCTCTAACTCTTATTAGGTCCTCGCCTATGCCTTTTCAACTTTCATGTCTATCTCGATTATTTTCATTACTTTTGACGGATTCCTCGAGATTCGCTTTTCAATACTTACACTTTCTTTTAACTCTTCTTCCATCTGCGTGGCTTCACATACTTGGTGTACTGGCTACATACCCCTCACTTGAGGTCCTGGCTAACTTTATGGGTTGCCATAGCCCAACTATGGTCTTATTCCCTTCTTTCTTATTTCTCTTGTCCCGACAAACTTACCTCATGTTTACTATCCTGATGAACTTTATCTTCTATTTATTGTCCTAATGGACTTTATCTCGTGTTTATTATCTCTGTGGACTTTATCTTGTGTTTACTGTCTTGATAGATTTTATCTCATATTTGTTATCCTAACAAATTTTATCCCGTGTTTACTATCTCGATGGACTATCTGTATGGATGTCATGGAGTCTTTCATCCATGGTCTTACTCATTATACCTAACTGCCATAGCATCTTTATCTATGGTCTTACATTGTATACCTTATATCTTATATCGTGCCGACGTGACATCTTTCTTCCATGATATTATGACATATACCTTTTATCGTGTACCATGCTGCCATGGTGTCTTTTATCCATGGTCTTACATTACATACCTCATACCAAACTATCATAGCATCTTTTATCTATGGTCTTACGTCAATACTGTCATCACAGTGTCGCCCGAAAGACTAGTTGATATCGCTGTCGTGGTAAATACCATTCTAATAATACAGATTTCTCGAATCCTCCTCCCATTACCGCTTTTACTCCACCTAACCTTAATGCTTGAACAAAGCAGTGTTCCCTCCGTAAGGCACAGAGCTTCGCCTGAGGCGATATCTGATAAGGTCACTTCTTATTCTTATCCTAACTTCATCTATCCCTTTAAGGTTTTCCTCACACTCATGCAATGTATGCACATATCATCATTTTTAATGTTTAGGCAACTATGGCATGCTTAAACAGCATAAATCATAACGTCCATGGTGTTTTAGGAACTCGTTTAAAACTTCATCACTTCCATAGCTTAGCTTCTTCAAATGTCAGAGCTTCCACTTTCCTAACAACTAAGAATTTACAACCAAAACCCATTAGTTAAACTTGCACTTTATCTTAAAAGCCTAAACTTTAATAACATGCAAAACCCTTAAAACAGTTTTGAATATTCAAAGCTTTATTTCTTTAACTTTAATATATCCAGAAGGGTTAAGAACCTTACCAAGTTGCTGGTTTCTTTACTTTTCCACCTCCATTCTTATGAAGTCTACTCCATGCAAAACCTTCCATAGTTGTTCCTTTTTTAAGCTACTGAAGAAAATGAAGAGGAGAAAATAAAGCTGAGTTGGGAAGAAAATCATCCATGGGAAGCCATTTCCCAGCTACTTATAGCTCTTCCCACTCTATTGTTGGCCTTATGAGTATCATCCATTGCTAGTTATTATGTATCCTACTAAGGAACTAGTTGGTTCCATTCTAATCAAACCAGGCTTGGTTCTTAACTATGCTTAATTCAATTTCTAGCTTTCTTTTTTCTTCCAATAGAGGCCGCGAGCTTGCAGCCTCTTTCAATTTAGTCTTTTAATTATCCTTAATTATGAGTTTATTGGAAACTGGGTGTTACATAAAATCTATGATGAATGTGCACACAATGTCTTATGGAGGTCAACTGATTAAATAAGGTCCATTCGATTCACTTGAACTGGCCTAATTCGTGAAACACATTAATAAACCCATCTACTTAAAGCCTTGATAGCCCAGTGAAACACTCTAATAAAACTAGACTTATCATGGTTAACGTAAATTCTAAGAGATAAGATTGTATAGAGTTTAAATCCCTTAAAACTCTCATCATGTAGATAGATACTAATCTCAATTGTTGATGTAGTTCAATTTGTATCGTCGAATCTAGGAAAGCTAAACTATAAATAAAGGCCTTTCCCTTATTTGTAATCACTCAGTTATAAACCTTCAAAGTAATAGAATACTTTTAAGTGCATTTACTCAAACAATTGATGTACTCTATTTTCTTATAGCTTTATTGTTCGTTTGTGGGTTTTTTTTTTCTCTTTCGAGTTTGCTTCCACTTTGTTTTTTAAGCTTTAGAGAATTTCTACGAGAATTCTTATGTTTCGAGAGTAAGGCTAACTTAGGTAGACTTGAACCCAATAAATCAACTAAGGTCACGTGATTTGTCAAACTAAAGTTCTAACCTCGTGACATATGCATGTAGAAACTACGTATTTAGAATATAAATAATGAAATGTATGGTTTGAAACTAATTAATAATAATACATGAAATATTCACGATATTAAAATCAAAATTAGATTAACTTGTAAGTAAAATTAAATTTAAACACATAAATACTATATATTAAAAATATTAAATGAATGCAATTATTAAATTTTCATATAAAAGAATAACTTTTATTCAAATGTTTAAAAAAATTATATACTAAATGATTTTTTTATAATTTTTGAAAAGTTTTTTATACTTTTTAAAAAAGAATTAAGAATAACTTTTTATGCCAACACTTTCTTATCAAGCCATGTCAACATTTTTTTATAAATTTACAATTTTAATTACCAAATTGATATAAAAAAATTTAATATAAGATAATTAAGTAAAATACTAACAAGTGTGGATTGCACTAGTAAGGCATATTATATTCCTAAGAGGCCAATGGAGTTCAAATTTTGGAGACATTATTATTGTGAGCGACAATCACAAACCCTGAACATGAACCATAAAATGACATGAAAAGTACCCAAAAAAATTAATCAAAAACAATTTTGAGGAAAATACAAGTTCTTAAATTCTTTTTAATATTACTTTAAGCACAATATAATTTTTGGTCCGTGAACTTGAAAAATATAACAATTTGATTACATGACATTTTGATTATGTCACATTGTCACTTGAAAATTTAAAAAATTATATAAAACTAGAGATGATGATGTGATGTAATCTTAGAGTGTCGCATATAATGTTCTAATAACTAGACTTGTGGTTGAATCGATTATACCGTTAATTCTCGATTCAATCGGTTTGGTTAGTTTATCTACTAAACCAATAACAATTAATTAATTAAAATTTTATAAAAATTTAAAAGTATTATTTTTATTAAATCAATTCAACTTGTTCAACTATTGGTTTTGTCTTAATTTTTTATTTTTACTAGTTTCGAGCAATTTCCCATTTAATTGGTTCAATCCCTTTGTTTGGACCAATATAATAATCGATCTTTGGTTCAATCGATAACATTGACCAATCTAGTTATGTTCTAAAAATTCTGGTCACATCGTCAAATTTTGACGAAATTTAAATTTAGTACTAAAATGAATCTAGTTGTTAAGTTTACAGTATCAAAGTGAAAAAAGTATATGTACCAAAATGGAACTAAGTTCAGGGCTAAAAATTACATTATGACTTAAATTTAATCTAAAAAAATACGTACTTTGAATTGAATCCCAAGTCCAGTAGCCACGTGTCGGAATCCCAAACTACGGCTAACTTTCCCGTTGTTTTCCCCCCAATTTCAAAACCTCCCAACTTCATTTCAAAACCCTAACAACCCCCCTCCCCCCTAAACAGACAAAACCCAAAGAAAAAAAGAAAGTTACATTAATGAAGCTTACAGAAGAAGAAAGAAAGCAAGCGGAAGCTAACCGGTTAGCTGCGATCGCAAAGCGAAAAGCGCTACTACAATCCTCCAGTGCAAACATTCACTGTCAAGAAAACCAACCTCACTATTGGAGGCTCGCCAAGTGCCCTAAACTCGCAAACGACAATGCCCAGATCCCAAAACGATCTCAAGATTCGAAATCGATGCCAGTTTCCAGTACCCAATTGTCTAAAAAGTTCCAGGCCAGGCTCGAAATTTGCTCCCCTGACACTTTCTGGATCACCCCGGAGACGCTGAAGGGTTGTCTCTACCCGGGCGATGAAGAGTGCTTGCGAAGATTGGGGGATGTTTTATCTGATGTGAGTTGAGTTTTTGGTTTCTCGTTTTGAGTTCTTTGAATTTTTCTATTTCTTCTCTTCAATTCATATGGGGTCAAGATTTAAATTTACAGCTTTGCCTATTTCTTATACCAAATAATTTTGAAGTTTTATTTTATTTATTTTCATTTCCTTGAAATCGTTTAATTTTAAATAATCAATCAAGCTCTAGGTTCTTTGTATTGTTTATTTTCGCGCATTTGACATTCTATTGGATATTGTTGTGTCAATTTTGATAGGTTATGCACTCACATTACACCCAAGACAGTGGAGGTCGAAAGGCATGTGTTTATAAGCTCAGGGATTATGGTTCTGTTTTGTCATGTTTAAGGAAGTCAAAGGATATTGAGATCAAGGAGATACCCCATTTAACACTAAGAGTTGTTGAAACATTTTCACATTGCTTTGTTGCTGGACAATGGAGACCGTGTAGACCAGAACATCTATCTGATGAGGACGTTGATGAATTAATCACAAAGCTACCGGATACACTATTGAATTCACTTCTGCCTTTTCAACTTGAAGGTATCAAATTTGGTTTGCGAAGGGGTGGTCGGTGTCTAATTGCAGATGAAATGGGGCTTGGCAAAACACTCCAGGTAATTGTATGAGTATAATGTTCTATGTGCTTTTAATCCCTTGACATGAATTATATGGCTGTAGCTTCACGGCAGCCCTGTATGCCTGAAAATCTTTTCCAGCTTCTATCCCCTCCCCCCCAAAACAATAGAACAAAAAAACTGCACTGCAGATGGTTTCATAACAAAAAAAACCATTGTACTTATTTGTGTGGTATATGATGTCAATACATTCGGCAAGCAATATGCAATATTTTCCCTTTAAGTGCAATGACTACATTTTAGATTTGAGCAAGCATAATTCCTTTTATTGTTTATAGTTGGAAGATTGTTTCAACTCTCAGGTTTCGGGCTTCTGATTTTAGATGGCATGAAAATGAGTTTTGTTTATGTATCTGACTTGTGTTCAGGCTATTGCTATTGCTGGTTGTTTCATTAATGAAGGTTCTATTCTCGTTGTTTGCCCTGCTGTTTTGCGTTATTCATGGGCAGAAGAATTGGAGCGGTGGCTACCCTTTTGTTTACCTTCTGATATACATCTTGGTAACATTTAGCATACATTCCCTCTTTTCTTTTTTTGGTTTTTTTTTGGGGGTTAGGGGTGGAGGAATTTGGGTGGTTGTTAGGAAAGCAAACAATCAAAGATATACCAAAGGAAGCTTTGAATTCTTTTTATTCTAGCCCAAAATTTCTTTTTGAGAGTATATGTTTCATTGTTAATTATTCTTAGTTTAAAATAGAACAAAGCCTTCAAGGGGATATGTTTAGGAAATTTTAGTAGTTAGTAAGAATTGGGGGTTGAACTCAATTTCCATAACAAAAAGGATGTGGAATTTACTCACTGACCCTTTTCTTATATTATGTAATTTAGGTGGAGGTCAATATTGGAAAAATATATATATTTTTTTGTTATAATTTGATCTCAAAACCTAGATGTAGCACTGCCCTTTAGCTTAGATAGGTTCTCCAAGATTCAGCCATGACAACTAAATCTGTATCAGTGACATTAGGTTACTTGGAGTCCTGGACAGCACAATATGGTCTGAGAAAGATGAAAACCATAGAAAGACTCAAGCGATACCCATATTTAGAACCATAAGATGTAGTTTCTGTCAAGTTATACTTTATTGTAGCATTCTGAAATGTGAACAGTACCACTTCAGTAACCTTGTTGAAAAATTGATACACCTTCCATATCAGTGCGTCGTCAAAATATGACCTTTGCTCGATTGCTATCATACTGTTGTCTGAAGTTATCAGTTAAGGAAAAATATGACCTAAAACTTTATAAGTTACAAGAGAAATGTGTGGAGATTACATTAAAGAGTGATGAGAAGTTTGTAACTAGCTTTTTATTTTTTTACCTTTTCCATTCTTTAAACGAGAAACATGTGAAGGTGGTAGTGGCATGCTAAAAGAAAACTGGAAACCGAATAAATGGAAGAAAACCATGTGGAGAGAGGAAGAAGATCTAATGGCATGGTTCATACTCATGGGGACTTCACCGTTACTAAGCTTATTTAGGATATGATCCTAAGTCAAGCATAGTGATGCACATATGATCCATATTGTGAACCTCAAACAATGGGAAATGGCTTGTTTTGATAGTTGAAAAAGCGTTGATGTAATAGTAATCTCTTTTATTTAAAAATCTGAGCTAGTATGTTAGTTTTTTGCCTATGCAAAATACTGATATTTATGTTGACAAGTCATTGTAGCATATATTCGTCAATTTTTATCCCGCCTTCTCATCTGAAGATTTTGAATCTTTGTGGTGGTAGGACTAATTCTTTTATTTTTATCACCATATTCTATTTGACTTCAGTTTTTGGTCATCGTGATAATCCTGCCTCCTTAAACAAATATCCTAGAGTTGTGGTTATTTCTTACACTATGCTTAAACACTTGCGGAAGAGCATGCTTGAACATGAATGGGCTTTATTAATAGTTGATGAATCTCACCATCTACGATGTTCACGAAAATCAACTGAATCAGCAGAGGTAAACACCTCCCTTGCTTTAATCGTACTTTATATTTGTTGTCTATATCAGATAATAATTCCTCTAGAGAATGAGAGAATCAAATTACTTGTTATATTATGAGTGCTATTGCTCATTTATTGTAGTTTTAGTGCTCAATATCCTTTAATGAATATTGGGACGTGTCCTGTATTAACAGATACAAACAGTTCTTGATTTGGCGGAGAAGGTCAGGCGTATAGTACTCTTATCTGGAACACCTTCTTTGTCAAGGTTGAAGCATGGAATTTGAAGCAAAAATAGCACCATCATCATCTATATTAAGTTTAGCATGGGCATAATATATATCTAATAATTTTCAGTAGTGATTCTACCTTTGATAGCTTTCTTATCTTACTGTTGATTTTGTTAGTGCAATCTAATATTGTACTTTCTATACTTTCCAATGTAGGCCATATGACATTTTTCATCAGATAAATATTTTGTGGTAAGCTTTCTTTACACTTAAGAATCTTGCAATTTTTCTAGGTTTGTTAGCAATTTGTTTACCATGCTTCTGTTGTATAGGCCTGGTTTGTTGGGAGTGACCAAGTACAAGTTTGCAGAAACTTACTGTGATGTCAACTTTGTTCAGACCACTCAAGGTTTTAAGGTAACATTTGAGCTGCCTTTCAAGAAACACAGTATAGTTTCTTCCAGAATTTTTCCTATGCATGGTGTTAAGTTACTGTTGCTTAATCAATTTCTTATAAAAAGGTCAATTGCTTTTGGTAATGTGGTTGCTACAAAATTGCATTTTTGCTTTTATAAGCTAGTTCTTCAATTCTTTTCCTTAAGAGTTTTTGTGTGTAGCCATAGTGGCTAAGTGTAACAGTTTGTTATATGACTGTGTTTGGTTGACTGATTTGGTAGCTACTTAAGTAAAGGATTATGGTGCTAAGTTCTATATATTCATCAACATCTACTTTTTGGTTTGATTGTTAGCGTGAAAGTCTTAACACATTTGATGGAGCTGTCCTGCAGGATTTCTCAAAGGGTGTCCGCTTGGAGGAGTTGAATGTGTTACTTAGCCAAACAGTCATGGTTTGTCCTTGTTTTCATGCACTTAACATTCTGCTTGACTATTATCTAATATTAACGAGGCAAAAGGAAGCATCAGTGTACCTTTTTTGAGCACTTACCATTTTAAACAGTCATTATAAGCAATAGTTCAGATACTAATGCAAACTCTTTCTTTTTGAGTGCTCAACCAAAAGGCCTTTCCCACAAATGGGGATGGTTTTGTGGTATAATTTTATCATTGTGCTCTATTTAGGCTATTAGTTGTTCAGTTCACACATTCTATAAGAATAAATTTCTTTTGTTTTAGCAGTTGCAATAATGATTGATTAAAAGGTTACTTTCTCATCTTGCATTCTAACCATTCAAATTTGAATATGGATTTCCATTTTTCCATGTACATTCAAGACAATCTTTAAGTGATTGTTCTTATTTGGAAGTTCTATTCAGTTTTATATTACCATTTTTATCTGCCAAGTCTTTTTATTAAAGGAATACTATGCTTGTAATTCTTTGGTCCATATCTTTTCAAAAGTTACTGATCCATAGATAGATGCTGACCAATTGCAGATAAGACGTCTGAAGGAGCATGTCCTGGTCCAGTTACCTCCCAAACGTCGGCAGCTTATAAGGTTCCATTTGAAGAAATCAGACATAGCTTCAGCCAAGGCAGCTGTCATTTTTTCCAATGCTGATGGCTTTGAAAATAATGCTTCCGACGATGTTGCTATGGAGAAACTGGGTGGAAACAATGGTAATTATGGACATTTCTGTATGTATTGCATGTGAGAAATTCAATGTTATAAGGCAACCCTGCATGCTAGTTTTCTGTCTCTCTGTGCCTACTCAACTTCTGAAATGTTGATCTCATTATATTTTGTTTGGTTGTTGGATAGACCAAAACAGAGCTATTTATTTCTAGCAGAAGCTTAGGCAGTATTTCATGCCATTTAAGCCATTGATACAGATTCCTCCTTATACGTTTTCTGTTTTAACAAACACATATGACTCGGATAAATGATAAAAAATTTTATCTAGATGATCTTTGCATATATTGTGTTGCTTATGCCTTTGGAATATGCTGAATTTGTCATGTTGATGGCACATGATTAATGGTTATAAGCCGATATTCTATTAGCTGTAGTCCCAAAGGTGCATTGCAAATAGTGTGTTTTCTAGAGTTGAAGCATAACTTTCTCTTGCATTCTAAGAATTGGAAACTGAATGGTTTCACATAGAGCATCATCATCTAAAACTAGCACAAGTGCATTCCTTTCCCTGTAGAATCTTGTTTAGACATGAAGAGTTGTTTTTTTTTCCTTCTTTTCTTGTTTCTTCTTAATGTTGGTCACTATAGAGAGATTGAGATTTTGAGTGATTTATTGTTCCAATTCTTTCCAAACTGTGGTGCTTTATTTCCAGTATAGATGCCGTCTATTCCTTTCTTATTTGGGATGAAATCTTCTATTCCTATGTTTCTCACTGTGTTTTGGAGATATTCTTGTTTATAATGCAACTGAAGTTGTTTAATGTGAATTAACTGAAGCTTGTGTGCACTCTTGACTCATTTCATTCTTTAAGATCACGTAATGCGTATCAGTAGGGGCTATTTAATTAATCTTTTATTTTCTTGTGCTTTAATTGTAAATTTTATTTCTGTTTAGGACATTAGGTTCTCTATTAACTGATCTTGCCATGTATAATGTATGGGAGTTAGGCAAATGGCCTATAAACACCTATGCTGGTAATTTTAGTTGGCTTTTGATTGTGGAGGTCTTTCAGATACTTGAAAAATGTATTAGAAAGTTATCTCAGCTGTGAGAAAATTTCACAGTCTGGGGTTTTCTAGTGATTTTCTCTATTTTTATTTTCTGCATCATTATGTTTATAGAGACACAAATACTATAGTTGGTATATATTTTGTATAATGTATGCTTAGAAATCTTTGATTAATTGAACCATTATGAGAAAACTTTCATGAATAGGAAGTGAATACAATTAATTCCATACTTGGTGTCATATGCTGGTGTTGCAAGTTTTTGCTTGCTTGTGCTAGATGTCATGAATACACAGTTGGCCGTATCTGAGTATTGTTTTTTTAGTTATATGTTGCTCCTTGTTGCTTCCAGATGTCATTCACAATTGCAATTCTAGTAAACTTTCTTATCAAGAACTTGGTGTTGCAAAGCTTCGTGGATTTCGTCAATGGTTTTCTAATCACCCACTAATTGCAAATTCAGATGGCGTGGAAGAATTTGATTTAAACTCCAGTTCTCATAAAATGATAATTTTTGCCCATCACCATAAAGTTCTTGATGGAATACAGGTAAGATATAATAAGCCCTTCATTCACTAGAGTAACATCTAATGGAATATTGAGATGCATCCTTGACTGTGGAAGAATTACTATCAGGATTGGTAAAGACAAAAAGAAAGATTCTCTTTATTTCTTTAGTTGCACAGAATTTGTGCATGATAGATTTCTCCTGTCTCATCGATGATCTGCAATATACAAAAAAAAGAAAAATTAGGTTGTCAATATGAAATTAAGTAGTTAATCACTTTCTAGTTTAAAGTAAAAATGGAATTGTGATATTTTGTCTAGGTTTATTTCCGCTCGTTTTGATGGGCTGTAAGTCAAATCTTTTGATGCATAAAATATTTTTGTTTAAAATTTTTTCTTTAGTCTGTAGCCCTCTGAATAGTGAATACTACTGTGTTAGTAGGTTATATCCATGATGACACCTTATTAACTTTAAATAAATGGTTTTTAAGACTACTATCTTTATTTTTTCCTTGGCAATCCATGAAATTTGCTGTTTTAAATTATCCAGGACTTCGTATGTGAGAAAGGAATTAGTTTTGTCCGTATTGATGGAACCACACTTCCAAAAGATCGACAATCAGCTGTACTGTCATTTAAATCACCAAATGGGGTTTGTGTTACATTTTTCTTTGTCTATGTTCCTTTTGTTCGTTTAAGAAACATTTTTGGTTTGTCTTTACTGACCTTTTTGTCATTTAGCATAATTATCAACTATTGTCTAGATTAAACACGTTGAATTGCATAGCTCATGAAATTTGAAATTTCTATACTCAAAAAGTGGTTATATTGCTACAAGATTTTCTGTGCCTGATACAATGTCTTTCTCTTTTTGATAGTCACTTTGTTAATTTAGGTTTATACATTTTATTTTCTAACCCAAGATATTTACTCCAATAATCTATTCATCCATGCAACAATTTTCATGTTCTGTGCTTCCCTGGATACTTAAAAATACTGGAAAAAGCATGAACAGATACAAGCATTTTCTACATATGTCATATGTGCTGTTTTCTAGTGTGGCAGACATTACTAAAGAGACCATTTTCTGACTTGCAGCCAAGCTACTTTTTTCCTGTATTATACTGACCATAGCCAGCCTCATTCATCAGGCCAAAATTGCAATAATTGGAATAACTGCTGGGGGTGTTGGACTTGATTTTTCATCAGCAAAACATGTTGTGTTCTTGGAGTTGCCTCAGTCACCATCTTTGATGCTTCAGGTTTTTACATGTAGATTTTTTTTTTTTTTTTCATTTTGCTGAATTATAGCATTACTCTTTAAGAAATCCTGTTCCATGCTCAATAAAATTTTGAATTCGCTGAATTTAATGTAGAATGGTGTTAAATGTTTAAAAATTTTGAGGTTAGTTTCGAATTTCAATACCAACAATCACCTTCAAAAGGTTATTTTGGTGACACTGTTTTTATTAGAGCTTTTAGGAGCTTCAGATTTCTGTGGTCCTATTTTGAATTACCGACTGGCCTGTTATTCTCTCTGCTTTTTCCTTTTAGACACGTGTTCTTGGTTTTCCATTTTAAAAACTATTTTAAATACTGCAAAAGGAAGTGTCCCCCGCCCCCTGGTTTTTTTCCCTAATTGATGAAGGAAGATTATGGATAAAATTAGAAGCATATATTTTATAGGGCAGTTATCCAGTATGCATTGCTTGCTAGTCTAGATGGCAGGATAATGTACACATCCAAAAGAGCAAAAAATTGATGACATGCATCAAAATTTCTGCTTGATTGAAATGTCAGTTAAAGCAGAAAAGTGGTTGATCATTTCTGCATTTTTCTGAATGCATATGTTAAGGTCTTTATTCCTGGAATGAGAAATAGCAATATCGATGGCGGGAACGTAAAAGAAAGCTTAAAAAATAATTAAGGTTGTGGAATTGGATTTCTGTAACTTTCCTGTGCATCATCTTGGCAAGGAAGGGAGGGGGAGATAGAGAGAGCTCTTACAATCTTTTATTGGTTTATCTTGTATTAAATCCCAAACTCGCTTAAGGACCTATCGTCCTCAGAGCTTTATAAATACATACTTTTTCTTGTTCAAATTTGATCAGTTGCCTTACTTCCCCTTCCATCCTTGTCTTTTAAAGGCTGAGGATAGAGCTCATAGACGAGGGCAAACAAGCGCAGTCAACATTTACATCCTCTTGGCAAAGGTGTGCATATATTGTGGAAGAAATTTTAACAAATTTGTCAGACAGTTCATATTATTTTATGATATTTATAGTTTTCTCATACTACAGGATACTTTGGATGAGTCACACTGGCAAAATCTAAACAAGAGTCTGCACCGTGTTTCATCTACAACAAATGGAAAATATGACGCAATGAAAAAGATAGAAGTATCTACTCTCTCTCTCTATGCATTTGCTACTATTCATACAATAAATGACAACTTCCTATTATGGAGTGATCTTATACAAAAATATATATATATTTACAATAAATTTGTTTGTGGTATACTTAGCATTGTTTAGGTTCTTTCTTAAAATGAGAAGCAGGGCAAAGATGGGGGTGTAATTGACATTGTTTTGTTGCACCATTTTAAGTTTTCTCTCTACTGTTTCAGAACTATTGTAAGGAGACATCAGGATTACATGATTTCTGTTCTGACTGCTTTTGCCTGTTAAGCACATTTTATGTACGTTGGTGGCTGCTGAGAATTGTTCCATGCAATAGATTGCCTTTAGCCTTACATAGCCAAATACTTATTAATATTATATTGTTGATGCTTATTCATCAGTATTGCTTTCTGTCTGTGCTAGTGCTAAATGTGTTTTGAAACTTCACCTGATTGGCATAAAAATCTTTTCATTTTTCCCATTCCGACCATGGTATGTGTGTGCTTGTGCATTTTTGGTAAAATACATGACTTGTTCTGCTGGTTTTTTTTGTTTAGCAGACATCATGATCATCTTTTCTAAAATATCAAACTTTATTCTTCTGGTTGGTAGGTTGAAGGCATTTCTTATATGGTTACACCTGATACAAATTGCAAACATAAAATTTTGGTGAGAGAAACTCCTGGAAAACTTTCATTAGATTTAGAGCAGCTGCAAGACCCTGAATGTTCCCAGGAATTGCAGCCTTCAGAAGCATTTGCTGATGTTGCTGTTGAAATCAATGATGGATCTGACACAATGAATCAAACTGGTGACAGCTACAATGACAGTGATGTAAAACTTTTTAACATTATTAGAATAAAAAAATTCTTTTTTTCGTAGAAATCTTTTCTTTTTTCCCATTCCAATCATGATATGCGTGTGGATATGCATGTTTGGTAAAATGCATGACTTCAATTGGTGGTTTGTTTTGTTTAGCAGGCATCATATCGTTTCATTTTTTTATTTTATTTAATTTTTCTAAAAGATCAAACTTTATTCTTCTGGTTTGGTAGGTTATAGGCATTTCTGATATGGAAACACCTTATGCAAATTGTAAGCAAAAAATTTTTATGAAAGAAGCACCTGGAAAACTTTCACTGGATTTAGAGCAGCAGCAAGACCCTGAATATTTCCAGGATTTGCAGCCTTCAGAAGCATTTGCTGATGTTGCCATTGAAATGAATGACGGATCTGACACAATGAATCAAACTGGTGACAGCTACAGCCATAATGATGTAAAACTTTAACATTATTAGAATAAAAAGTGATTTTTCTTTTATATTTACTAGAAGGAGCTTCGCTGGAATGGTTAACCTGCGTGCTTGAGCTTCCCATTGACCAAGCACATGCAGAAAATACCTACATGTCAGCTAAACTAACCTTGTTGGAGAAACTTTTCTTCACCTGCTGCTACTATTTTCCTATGCAAGTGAATTAGTTTTTCTTGTTTCTCTTTCACTTTTGAGCTATATTCCTGTTTATTACAAGTTAATAATGCTTCTATTGATCTACAGGCTGGTGTGGTTCACGATCGACAACTCCAAGATCTTAATCCCATGGGAAATGAAAAAGAATTGCATCCTTCTGCAGCTGATATTGGAAGATGTGACGTATGCCCTCCTTTTAAAATGGATAACAGAAGCGAAGATCAAGATCCACTGCCAAATGTACTAATTGAAATTTTTTTTCTCAATACAGCAAAATGATTTGTCCTTTAGATTTTGGCTTAAAATTAGCTAATTCGAAGTCCATGTTAATGCAGGGAAAGATAACCACAGCAGATGTTGGTGCACTAGTTCAACCATCAGACGCTGAATGTAATTCTATTCAAGTTGATTCTCTGCGATTTGAGGTAAACAAATGATACCTGATTGTAGATTCTGGTTTATTTTGCATCAAGCAAAACTCTAGTTTTTTTCTCAGCCTGCACAGTGGATGAAAATTTTCTCCATTTCAAATTGTTCCTTTAAGTAGTCTTTGTGGTAGACATGTAAAGAGATGTTAACATGGTGACTTGTTTCTTCTTAATTTCACACGCTAGTACAGAGATTATCCTAATTTATGAATTCAAAACCATATATGGCCATACAAGATTTAGATGAGCTTCAAGTTATTTGATAGAAAATTCTTTCAGAATGTATGCTATAAATTTTATAGCATTTTCAGAGAATGTTTCATTCAACATTTCAAGCAAGGAAGCAAGCCAAGCTGGACTTACAAAGTAGTTGCCAAAACCCATCCAAAAAGTAATTATAAAGATAGCAAGTAGTTGGCTGCTAATTATATCAGTCTACAAAATATATCAAAGAACTGTCAAATCCTTCCAGGGTTATGCCTTTTTTATTGAAAATTTCCCCTAGATTTATGTATTTGCAGCCATTTGCTATTTGATTGATCCTTGACCAAAACTTTCATTCCAAAGCTTGTATCTCCTGTGTGATTTAATTGACAAAGTGGGTGAAAAATGGTATTGTTGTCATACATTCAATAAATGAACTGATTATATAGATTACCTTTTCAATGATTAAACTCTACTGTAGAACTTTTGTCCAACCTTCCTATTAATCCTTTACCCACATACAACCTTAATTCTCTAGGAAAACTCATCTCTTTCTAGAGATAAAAACAAAAAAACATCATTTGAAAATATCCCCCTTCTCTCGAATAGATAGTTGACTGTAGGTTTCAACAATGATGATATTATTAGTGGTCTGGAGTTTACATTAGATGACAGTGCTATAAATAGGAATATAAATCCAGTGGGTTTTTTTCTTAAACATTAACATTGTACTTGTAATATACAGGTAAGTGCCCATACTGGAAGAATCCACCTGTATTCCTGCATCCAAGGGAAAGATTTGAGACCTGTGCCACTTTTTGAGAATTTTCGACAAGAGGAAATTGAGTTAGAAAATGCTCTTGGTTGTGGTAGTAAGGAAACGGTTTCCAAATATTTCAAGGACAACCCTGCATATAGGCATGCTCTTTGGGCCTTCATTGATGAATGGAATAATCTAAGACCCATTGAACAAAGAAAACTACGCGGAAAGCCTTTGCAACTCCCTTTGTCTGTTGAGTTATGCTACTTGAAGGAAAGCATTAACCATAATACTGGGGTATGTCTGAATGAATTTTATTCTACTCTAGGATATCTCCTTTATTTCATTATGGATAACTCAAGGTGTTGCTTTTTATTCTATTGCAGGGACTGCTAAAAGGTGGGAGCAAGCGCCGCACAACACCTTTTTGTGAGATAAATATTTCTTTGCCTCCAAATGCTGTGTGGAAAAAGGTCCATCTACAGCGTAGTTACGGTAAAAAGGAGAAAGAGTATACTCAGGGTTGGACGCTGACTGGTGAACCACTCTGTAAACTCTGCCAAAAACCATGCGAGTAAGGACTAATTAGCCTTCTCTTGCTTTACCATTTGTCACAAATGTCACTGGCTTCCTATGTCTTCAGGGGGAGAAATGCCAAGAGTCCTGAATATTTTGAGGATCTTTTTTGTAATCTTGGCTGCTATGAAGAATACCGCCTAAGAACTAGCAGCAGGTTTATCCGTGAGGTTTGTGCATATGTTTCTTTACTACTTGACCAATATATCTATTCTTTTGATTTTTTTTTTCCCATTGAGTTACATGCTTTATGTGACAACTCAATATTTCCAGGAACTTTTTCAACTTGAGCACGGTATCTGCACAAATTGCCAATTAGACTGTCACCAACTTGTGAAGCACTTAAAACCTTTATCGTTAGAGAGGCGGCGGGAGTATATTGCAAGAGTAGCACCAAAGATTGCAAGTCAGAAGAGCTTGTACGTCAATAGGATAAGTTACCAATGCAGTTTCCTTATTACTGCAGAATATTTTGTTGTAGAAAATTATGCAGTGACTGTCTGAGTGTCATGCAAAGAAATCTGCTAGACATATAAAGTATTGAACAGCTTTGTAGGCATATGGCCACATAAGTCATACACTAGTAGTACTTTCGAGATCACAGTATTTTCTATGAACCAATTTCCTAGTTTACCTTCTGCAGGGTTGACAAGCTTGTTAGTGATCCTTCCGAGGGCAATGCATGGCATGCGGACCACATTGTCCCTGTTTATAGAGGTGGAGGTATTGTTCAGAAACTTACTTTTTCTAGTACTTTCTTGATCTTGACTACCTTGTTTTATTGCTTTTCTGTTAAATTGAGCTTGATTTCGATTTTCATATGTTGCCGAAATTTTATGCAGGTGAATGCAGGCTAGAGAATATGAGGACTCTTTGTGTGGCCTGTCATGCTGTTGTTACTGCAGCACAATGCACTGAACGTCGTTCAATTCGGACCAAAGCAAAGAAAAAGCTTAAAGCCATCATGGCTGACCTCAAAAAAGCTGAGAATATGGAAAATAATTCTTCTTGTGGAAAGGTAAATAAGCAAGGGTGGTTATTACACATTTTATAGCTGTTCATTTCTATGTCATAACATGTTTCAAACTAGGGAAAAGAAAGTTCGTAAGATGATGGTATTCTATTATAACATAAATTTCATATTTTAGGTGTTATGTATCTACAATTTGGTTTGTTTCAGGATCAGGGACCCTCAGAGATAGTTGAGGACATACCAAAGGATGAACTTCTAGTCAATGTACCTGGTAGTGCTTATTCTGGAGGAGTAAATTGCAGCATTCAATCTGAGTTGAAGAATCCCGCAAACCCTTAATGGTCATCAAACTGAAAAGTGAAAAAGCATCCTCCATGTCATCCTATAATGTCTTGCATTGGCTGACTTGAACTCATCCCTTTTGATCTGTTGTGTACAACATCGACACAATCTTATAACAGAGGTATGTATCTGAAACATTTGCTCATATACCTTTATAGGTTTTTGCTGGTTGGTGACGAAGATCTGCTATACTCTCGGTGGCTATCTAACAATCTCAAGGGGAAATACTTGATGAATGCCATATACTTGTGGGATATGTATATGTATATAGCCTGTAAATTGGCCATCATGGCTGCAATCCATTTATATTGATATTTTTTATCCATTTTGTATACATATCATTTTTATTATTTAATAGTAATGGCACAATGATGATGCCAATATCCCAAAATCCTGAAATTGCAGGAACGAACTGCATATAAATTTGGGTGCTGCCTTAAGCATATGGGCTGAGCAGCCTATTTGAGACTTAACAGGCTCGATCCATGTTAAAATTGAGTGAATTAAAATAAAATACAATGATAAAATAAAATAAAAGTAAAATTCAAATAAAACTATAACTTTTTTATTTTATTTTATAATAAGATTTTTCAACTTTATTACACTTCATCTATTTGATATTTATTAGAATAAGTTGTTTCAACTTTACTACACTTCTTCTATTAGAATATGGTTTTACAAGCCTATAAATAGGCATAGTATACTCCTTATAATTATTCGAATTCGACATAGTTAATTATCTTTTCTATTTGTGGTTCTTTTTCGAAAGGGTTTTCATGTAAAAATCTATATTTATTTTTCTCTCTTTTTCTATGCGATACACTATCATTAACGATGTTCAATTTTTACAAATTGGTATTTGAGCTTCTAGGTTGTTCATCTTAATCACGATAATGGCATCTTTGAAGTATGAAATTTTACTATTGGATCGCAACAACATTTTCGCGTTGTGACAGATAAAAATGCAGACAGTTCTTTCACAAATGGACTTAGAAGATGCTCTGCTAAAGATAGATAAGATACATTTGACATTGACGGAGAAAGAGAATAAGCGTAAAGATCAAAAGGCGTTAACACAATTACATCTACATTTGTCTAATGAAATTTTACAGGATGTGATGAAAGAAAAGACCACCGCAACATAATGGAAGAGGCTAGAACAAATATGTATGTAAAAAACTCTAACCAGCAAGTTGCAAATGAAGTAGCGTCTTTATGCTCATCGTTTAGAAGAATGTGTGTCTATGTACAAACATTTAACTGTGTTTAAAGAAATTCTTTCAAACTTGAAGGCCATGGAGGTTCAATATGATAAGGAAGATTTAGAGTTAATTTTATTTTGTTTGTTGCTTCCGTCTTATTCAACCTTTAGATACACGATTTTATATAGCCGTAAATCTATCACAGTTAATAAGGTTTATGATTCTTTAACCTTGTATGATAATATGAAGCATCTTTTAATTAAACACAAATATTAGGGAGAGGGTCTCATTATTCGTGGGAGACAAGATCGAAATGCTGATAATGATCGTGGAAGGAATCCTCGTGGTAAATTTAAGGGTAGATCAAAGTCTTTAAATAGAGGTAAAACTTGTAACTTTTGCAAGAAGAAAGGACACATGAAATTTAAATGCTATAAGCTACAGAACAATATCAAAAGGGAGGCTGCGAATCAAAAAGAAAAACAATTAGAAAAATTCAGTGAAGTTGATGTTGTAGAAAATTACAGCGATGGTAAACTTTTAGTCGCTTCTGTCAACAATTCTAAAGTAAAGAGTGGATCATTGATTCGAATTGCATCTTTTGCATGAGTCTCAATCGGGATTGGTTTATAACTTACGAAATAGTGTCTGAATGTGTTATTTTGATGGGAAATAATGCCTCGTGTAAAAGCGCAAATGTTGAAATGATTAAAATTAAGATGCTTGACGGAGTTGTCAAAACACTTAGTGACGTGCAATATGTTCTAGAATTGAAAAGAAATTTAATTTCGTTGAGTACTCTTGATTCAAAAGAGTACAAATACACAGTTGAAAGTGGAGTTTTAAATATTTCTAAAGGTTCCCTCATTATGATGAAAGGGCAGAGAAAGACTGCCAAGTTATATGTTTTGCAGGGTTCTACTATTACTGGTAATGCAGTTATCGCTTTCTCTTCCTTATCAGACTATCATATTACTAGACTTTGGCATATGCGCCTAGGGTATATGAGTGAGAATAGCATGACAAAAGAGGACTTCTTAATGGGTAAGGAATTTGCAAACTGAAGTTTTGTGAGCACTACATTTTTGGGAAATAAAAGAGAGTTTGATTCACCAAAGGAATCTATAACACGAAGGGAACGTTAGAGTATATTCATTCTGATATATGGAGGCCATCCAGATATGCTAACAATTATTGATGATTTCTTCAAAAAATTTTAGGCGTTCTTTTTGAAGCAGAAGAGCGATGTGTTTTCTGCATTCAAGTATTGGAAAACTATTATTGAAAAACAGATGATAAAACAAATAAAATACATTCACACAGACAATGGCTTAAAGTTCCGTTCTGATGAGTTTAATGAACTGTACAAGTTAGAAGGGATCATAAGACACTTGACAATTTGTCATACTCCATAGCAAAACAGTGTTGCAGAACAAATGAATGGAACGATCATGGAGAAGGTTAGATGTATCTTGTCGAATGCCAACTTACCAAAGTTGTTTTGAGCCAAAACAGCTTCTACTGCATTTTTTTAATCAACTGATCTCCATCTGTTGCCATTGAGAAAAAAACTCCACAAGAGGTATGGTTTGGCAATCCTGCTAATTATTCTGATTTAAAGATCTTTAAGTGTGTTGTGTATGCTCATGTTGATAATGGAAAATTAAAACTGAGATTCATTATGCTAATGTTGATAATGAAAAATTAGAACTGAGATCCACTAAATATATTTTTCTTGGTTATAAAGCTAGTGTAAAAGGGTATAAGTTATGGTGTCTTGAAAATAGAAAAGTTGTAATTAGCAAAGATGTTTTTGATAAACTTGTTATGTTACCTAACTTATCTCTTAAAGACTCTTCCAATAAAGAACAGCAAAAGCAAGTGTAGCATCAGATTAATCCAGAACCTACAACAGAGTTGACTCTTCAAGTCAGTACAAAAATTCATAATAGAGTTGCTTCTTCACCACAATGTTTTATCGCCAAAAACAGAACAGAAGAAAGATTAAACCTCCAAAAAAGTATACCGAGATTGTTCTAGTTACTTATACTTTAAATGTGACTGAAGATATAGATGTGATACGAACTTGTTTCGGTGATGATTCGAGTCATTTAGATTGCCCGATCGTTAAAATGAGAAGTATCGTTCAATTTAGAATAAAGGGGTTAAATTCGGCTAAGTGTGGTATTTAGTTTCCAAAATAGGTTCAAAAATGGCTAAGTAAGATATGTGATGGAATCAGTTAAGCTAAGAAATAGGGAATTAAATTGATATTTGTGGATGGAAAGGAAATCTTAAGGACAAGAAAGAATCAACACTATGTTAAAGTGTTGACTCGAGACTTATATGTCACTTAAGGTGGACCTTGACCCGTTACTTATGAAAGTAAGAACCAAAAGTATAGTTTGATGAATGCCACACTCGGAATGACTGATAAGTTCAAAAAAAGAAACAAGGTAGACACCACTAGCTTGTGCTAAATAAGTCAGCTTGAGTCTTAAAACGAAATAGGAGATTTGAAAAAAAACTCATAAAATACTATAAACATTCAAAAGGCATCAAAAAGTCTCCTAAACAAGCTAATTACAAAGTATTTATAGTGGTTACATGAGGCTAGTTGAAAAGTCACATGAATTCAGCTTTAATGTGCTGTTTAATGGTTGAAATAAAACTTATAAACTCTTGAAATTCTAAGCCTAAGTAACGGCAACGAATTATTACTCCAAGTTAGCTGATTTAATGAACTTAAATGCTTGTTTTCATACCCTCTTGTCAACCGAATGGTCACTAGCAGCTTTGATAGAATTTTGAACTTGTGATGTGATCATTTAAGCAACAAACGGTTATGGAAGAAGAATAGGCTGCTGCCAAATTTAAAGGATGTGTAATGCCTCCTTTAATTGTTATAACAGCTCATTTTAATAATGTTTAATGCCCCACTTGTGTGTAACCGATTTCTACTTGAAAAGTCACAGTAATCACTTTGTAACAACCCTTGAATGTAACAGTTTCCAGCTGATTAGCCACCTGCAATCAAACACATTAAAACAAACATATCAAACACATTTAAACACATATTAAACACAAAACACATTAAACTCACTAATCTTAATAAACTTAGTAAATAAACTTATAGATGAATTATTTTAACTCTTAACTTAATTTAATAAACTGTAATAAGTTATTCCAGCAATTAAATAAACTAAGTTAAGCATTTATTTCTAGTAATTATTTAACTAAAAGAAGTTTAATAAAAATGACAAACAATTATTAAACTAAAATAAGTTAAAGTCCAGTAACTCAATTATTAAACTAAGATAAATTAAAAATAAATTCAAAGTTCAGCTTGCAATAAATTGCAAAAAAACGCCGATGGAGCTGAATAAGCTTGTAAAGAACCTTTATTTTGCACTTAGGCCCCTCGAGCTTAGGCCAAGCTTGATGGCATCGAATTACGTCGTAACATGATGCGACTGGGTTCGTATCAAGATGCAAACCAAGAGCCTTCTAATTATTTTGAGGCGATTAGTTATGAAGACTCAGAAAAGTGGATATTTGCTATACAAGAGAAGATGAAATCACTCCACAAAAACAAAACATGGGATCTTATGAAGCTTCCTAAAGGTAAAAAGGTTGTTTGTTGTAAATAAGTGTTTAAAAAGAAAAAAATGACTCTAGGAGTTGAAGAACCCAGATATAAAATAAGGTTTGTTGCAAAAGGTTACAGTCAAATTTCAGGTGTGGACTTCATAGATGTGCTCTCCCCAGTTGTGAAGCATAGTTCGATTCGAGCTTTACTTGGTATTGTGGTCATGCATGATTTAGAGCTTGAGTAGTTAGATGTAAAATTTTCATTTTTGCATGGAGAACTTGATGAGGATATTTACATGCAACAACCAGAGAGTTTTACAATTTCAGAAAAAGAAGACTATGTTTGCTTGCTGAAAAAGTCCTTTTACGGTTTGAAACAATCAATAAGACAGTGGTATAAAAGGATTGATTCTTTTATGACTTCTAATGATTTCAAAAGAAATAGTTTTGACAGTTGTGTTTACTTTAAGAAAAATAGTGATGGTTCTTTGGTGTATCTACTCATTTATGCTGATGACATGTTGATAGCAACGAAAGATAAAAGAGAGATAAAAAAGGTCAAAGGTCAACTAAGTGAAGAATCTGAGTGAAAGATTTAGGACCAACAAAGAAGATACTTGGTATGGAAGTTTCTCAGAGATAGAAAAGTAAATAAATTGTGCCTAAGTTAGAAAGTGTACATTGAGAAAATTCTTTACAGGTTCAATATGCAAAGTGTTAAACTTGTTAGTATTTCTTTAGCAGCCCATTTCAGACTTTCATCGGCTTTGTTTGCATAATCAGATTATGAGGTTAAGTACATGTCACATGTTTTATATTCTAGTGCAATGAGATCTCTAATGTATGCTATGGTTTGTTCACGTCCAAATTTATCATATGCAGTCAATGCAGTTAGCAGATACATGGAGAATCCCGATAAAGAACATTGGAAAACAGTTCAGTGGATTTTAAGATATTTACAAAGTACTACTAATGTTTTCTTGCAGTTTGGAAGAACTAGAGATGGAGTCATTGGGTATGTTAATGCTGATTTTGTTGGAGGCCTTGATAAAAAATCTCTCACAGGTTATGTCTTTACAATCGGAGATTGTGCAATCAGTTGGAAAGTCAATTTGCAAACTATAATCGCTTTGTCTACCACTGAAGCTGAGTATATGACGATTACTGAGGCTTGTAAAGAAGCCATTTAGTTGAAAGGACTTTTTAGTAAACTCAATGAAGACCTTCAAATCAGTACAGTTTTTTGTGACTATCAGAGTGTCATCTTTTTTACAAAAAATCAAATGTTTCATGAGAGAATAAAGTACATTGATGTTCAATATCATTTTGTTCATGATATTATTGCTCGTGGTGATATTATTGTGAGCAAAATTAGTACGCATGAAAATCCTACAAATATGATGACTAAACCATTTCCCATAACCAAGTTTGAGCATTGCTTAGACTTGGTTAGTGTTTATTGTTGAAGTTAAACCCTTAAGGGGTTTTATGGAAGAGGTGGAGAACTTGTTTGTTGAGAGTTTGCGATGAAGAACTTGTTCATTGAGAATTCATGTCAAGGTGGAGATTGTTAGAATTGAGTGACCCGAATCATTATAAAAATCAAATACAGTGATAAAATAAAATAAAAGTAAAATCTATATAGAACTACACTCTTTTATTTTAGAGTAAGTTTTTAAACCTTATTAAACTCCATCTATTTGATATTGATTAGAATAAGGTGTTTCAATCTTACTACACTCCTCTTAAAATATGGTTTTACAAGCCTATAATACTCCTCTTGTAATCATTCGAATTAGACATAGTGAGTTATCTTTTCCTCTGCCTGTGATTTTTTTCTTGAAAGGGTTTCCACATAGTGAATTTGATATGAACTCGCCTCGGTGTTGATTTGAGTCGTAGTAGTTGCCCAATCGTAAATTTGAGTAAGACTAAGTTTATTTCGAGATGGATGGAAAATAATAGAAAATAGGCTTCAAACAAGGTCTAAAAGAAAGATAGTGAAGTATGGGATGGGTAATTCAGCTAAGGGTAGAGAATACAATATTGAGATTGTTGACCCAAGTCTCAAAATAGCTCTTAGGTGAATTTCGATTTAGGAAAAACCAACAAAGAACCTTGACCCACTATCTATGCAAGATAGGAACCAAAGGTATAAACGAACCTTGACCCACTATCAAAAAGAGACAAGAATCAAAGGTAAATGAACGCCACACAAAAAGGTGATAAGTTCGGTTTAACAAAGAACAGATTGACACTACAAGAATACTTGATAAGTCAAATCAGTCCCGAAAGAACAATGAGAATTGGAAATCTCACAAGTTTAAAATTTAGCATAAATTCAGCAAAAGTTTTTTCTTACAATGAGTTGATTACAAATATTTATAGTACTAGATAAGGCCTAGTCGAAAGGTCACAGTTATTCAGCTTAAATGAGCTAATAATGAGTTGAAATAAAACTCACAAACTCTTGAAATTCTAGGCCTAAGTAACAGCAACTATCAATACGATTTAATGTTATAATTCAGCTAAATAAATGAGCTGATTACTTAAGCTGGAAGAGTTCAACGTTTTGAGTAGCCAAATGACTTCAATTCCTTCATTAAATCAGCCTTGGATAGCCGAATAGTCATCAGCAACATGTATAATGCTTTCCTTTAATTGTTGTCTATTGCTATTCTTGAACAACTCTTTGGAAAAGATGAATAGGCTACTGAACTTAATTGATGCCAAATGCTTTCTTAAATGCCGTAACAGCCAAATTTAACATGTAACAGTCGCATTTAACACCTTATAACAGCTCCCTTGTACATAACTTATTCCATCTGAAAAGTCACCTACAAACATTAACAAGCACATTAAAACACATTAAACACCTTTAAACACATTAAACTTAATAAGCTTAATCAATAAACTTAAGTAAACACATTTAACACTAAGTTATTACAGCAAATAAATTAACTAAGATGAGTAATTTATTCCAACAACTTAATTAACTAAGATGAACTCAATTAACTAAGATGAGTAACTTATTCCAGCAACTTAATTAATTTAACTAAATTAACTAAACACATTTAATTCTTAAACTAAATATTATTTAAGTTTATTCCAGCAAATTAAATATGGGCTGAAAGTAAGCTAAATGAGCTCGGGTTGAGTTGGACGAGCTTGAAGAAGCTAAAATTAAGCTTATTGAGCTGAGATTAAGCTTAATTTTGCACTTTGGGCCCTCGAGCTTAGGCCAATTCTGAGGTCGGCGAGTTGTGTCGAAACATGTGCGGCCGGGATCACATCAGAATTCCAATTCGAATTCGACATAGCATATAAATATCGTCATTATCGACGTTCTATTTTTCACAATCATACATGTTAAATCATGAACAAATAGATAAATAAAAAGAGAAACAAATTTTGAAAAACTAGAAATAAATTGCATTTTCTCATTTTTACAAGAGATAATATAAAAATTAATTTAATCATTTTGAATTATTATTTAATTAGATGAATAAATTAAATAATCGAGTTCAAAGTAACTAATTAAATTAATAGATAATCATTGTTAATTATTTCAAAGTTAAAACAATTTATAATTAAATAAATTTTACATATATTCTCATCTAGTAAAATTGATATAATTTTAACGAGATTAAAATTGAATTATGTAAAAATATTTAATTATAAAATTGATTTCATTTTAATTAATTAATTTTATTAAAATTAATTTCAGTCTAGAAATAGTATTTCAAGTTTGATAGTTTTGATTAAACTCAAGGAAGCTCGGGGCTTCAAAAAGCCACCGACCACCTTGTGTCCTTGTAGAAGTGGGATATTGTGTTTTGTATGTTTTGAGATTTGGAAAGAAGTTTAAGCTCTTCCATATGATTTCTCTATAATATGTAATATTGGCTGAAAAGAAAAAATTGATGGATTTTGATGAATTGATGAAAACTAGAAAATTGTAAATGTCATTTTGCTCATTCGACTAAAAAAAGAGAGCGCCGAAAAAACTACATTCTTAGATTTGGACTTAAAATGGAATTTATGAGACATACTAGTCTCTTTTTTTTACAATTCGTGTGTCCAAATCATAGATCTTCGATTCATTTTCTCAATAAATTTGGAATCTTTTGAGTTTGAGTTCTATAGCCTAAAATATGGTTGTTTTCATAAAGTAAGTGTAATTTAAGTAGTTCAATGTTAATTGTAAGTTAACATTTTTAACTTATGAAATCGGGTTTGACTACACTCAAGTGTACCTAATCATAGGTCAGGCCACTTGGCCCAACCCAAAGACTTGTTCAAAAATTGGGAGGGTTTGAGTAAAAATATTGGCTAAAAAAATATGCTTGAGCAAGGAATAAGGTCTGTTTAGAAAATATGCCGAGCCTTAGATAAAGTCTATTTCCGCGTAAAAATCTATGTGTGCTTTATTTTTCTTTTTTTTTTTGCGATACATTGTCATTATCGTTTTATTTTTTATAATCCGTATGAGGTTCACCTAACCTAGATTGATTTATTGCTTATGTAATAAAAGATTATTTTAATTTAAATTTAATTGTAAATAGGAAGAATATAAATTCAATCATCAAAACATGAGGCTAAAAAAAAAAGTAACACAGTGCGAATATAATATGGATAAATTCAAAAATTGTAATTACAAATCTTTATTATACTAAATTTATGTAAATATATATTCTTTTATGTATATAATTAAATCATAACATATTTAAGAGTAGTTGAAAATTATATAAAAATATGTTTATTAAAAATTAATATAAAAATAAAGGATGTTTTATTTAAAACACTTTAAAAATTTTCAAATCTTATTAGATATAATTTTTTTAGATTTTATGTTGATAATTTTATAATTGAGTTGGGATTAGATTATTTAATTTTTTATCAATAATTAAGTAATTTATTCATTTTAAGTTTTTTTTAATTTATTCTTTTTAATTTCAAAAAAAAAAAAAAAAAACCTCCGAAAATCCAATATCTGTTTTTTTGAGGCGGAGCATGAAGATTCTGTGTTTTCCACGGTATAACTTGAGAAAACGCAGTCTCTCAACTCAATCTCTCTTTCTTCTCTGTGATAAACTTAAGATCTTAGAAAAATAGAAATGCAAATGGCCGCGTCGGGGGCAGGTGTGCCTATGAGAAGAGAGGTTCTTCAGCTTTACCGTTCACTGCTGCGAGTGGCGCGTCAGTTCTGCGACTACAACATAAGGGAGTACTCTAAACGTCGGACCATGGATGCGTTTCGAGACAACAAGAACTTACGCGACCCTTCTCAGCTGTCCGCCGCTTTCTCCCGCGGTAAAGCTCAGTTGGAAGTTGCCAAAAGACAATCTCTCCTCTATTCCCTCTATGCTCCAAAGGTCAAAAGCATCATGGATTTTTAAACCCTCTTCTTAACCATATACATATTTATATCACTATTTCTAGCTCCTTCAGAAAAGAATAAACTTTGATTTATTGAGAGAATAAATTGAGTTCTTTTAGCGCAAGATTTTATTTATTTATTTTTGTAGTTATGTAATAAACAGTCTGGGATGGCATGTGGGAATTTGCTAATGGGGTTCTCTTTTTATTTTATGCTTTTCCTTCTTGTTGTTGAATTTTATGATTTTTTTTGTTATTATGCTTAATTCTTTTTAGCCTATTTAGCTGAAAGATAATCTGGGCGTTTTGGTGATAGAGGAGGTGGAACTTGAATAGGTATGCAGATAAGGAAGCTTCTTCATACCTAGATTGTTCTTTCATGTTGCCTTTTTTTGTGAGGAAGTAGAAATTTAAGTTGATTTTATGGATGTGTTGTTCTCATCTATGTTGCTTTGACACTTAGAAAGAATGAATATGTTCGTGTTGGACGCATAACTCAGGTCCAGATAACATTGGTTCTCATATTATTTTAGTTATCCATTCCAAGTTTTGAGTTGTTGCCTTTTGAGAACTTAGGCAAAAGTATGATAGTAGAGATAGTTAAAGATTTTTAAGTGCTCATCCCCAACACTCATGTCTGACATAGGGTTATGAATACATGAAAAACTTAGAAAAATCTAATATTCACACTTGAGTTTGAGTAACAATGATAGGCGTTAGATGAAGGTTTTGGGAAGTTCAAAGGCATTTCTGAGCTTTAGGTAATGGCTATCATGCTTTTGTCAAAGTTTGTACATATTGCAGAGTAAGAATTCCTTGCTATATTTTGTGAACAAAGGTTCAACTGCTGTGGTGGAACTTGTATTGAGAATATTGAAGTTTTGTTATGGATAGAAAAGAGAATAAGGTGGGTTTTAAATCATTTATTGCTACGAACCATCTTGTTTATTCTATGTCATGTTTTTGTTGCTTTGACTTTTCATTTTTCTTGAATTATCTATGTTCAGCACAAGTAATCTAGACACAGATATTAGGATATGACCTTCCAAATATAAAAAGTTGAACATACCCCTATCCAGCATTCAAGTCTGAGTCATGGGAATGGATACTGAAAGGTAATGTGAGCAGGTTTTGGCACCCTTAGACAATGTTAGAGGCCTAGGTCCATAAATTCCCTGGAGTTTCCTACTATTGGCATAAATATGCTGATCTCTTTGCTTACTTTTCAAAAGTTTACCACTCCATAGTAACATTTATGCTAGCAAATTACTGATCTTTCTCTTAGTAATCACTGTGTATCTTCAGTTTGTGGTTCTTATAGATCTATTGAAGCAAATACTACTGCAATCATGCCCCTCTTTCTGGCATTTTCCATTTTAGATCAGGATTATAAATTTTTTGGCTGTTCATTATTTAGATGATGCAACTTATTTGACTTTCCCTTTGTAATTCTTCATTGAAATTGCATTAGCTTGTTTGATAAATGTCAGGCAATTGGTTATTACTATTTGGAGATCAGTTGTGCCATTGGCCTACTCTTTTAGGTTTTATAATTTACCTTTTCCCTTGAGAAACATATTTAACATTGTGATGTTCTTATTTCTGGAGATGGGACTCCCCGCTTGCCAATTCAGCAATTTGGCTTTCACTAGTCACTGGATTTGTTTTGGCTTGCAGGTGCATGTAAACTTTCTGTTAGTGGATAATCTAAGGATTTTGCCCTTCATCTTAGTCTACTGGTTTTCATTACAGATGCTAATTACCTTAAAGATCTCCCATCTCTTCCTACAAGAAATGAAGATGGGAGGGATTCTTTTTTGGTTAGGTGCATACATGATCTCCTTGATCCTAGCCTAAGCTTATACTTTCATCTAAGTTATTTAGACTCACGTGTGAGTGTTGGGTATGAATATATATCCAGTATGCCTAAAAAAATTACATGAGACTACTCATCTGTACAACCAACAATCACCTATACATCATCTAATGAAAAGAGTTGATTATTTAATCATATCTTTGTTGGCTTCTAAATTGCCTACTGTTTCTCTGCGTCCATATCCAGTAAACATGAGAATTCCAAGCCAGCTTAAGAACTACCGTGATGAAGCATTTCCTTTCAGTTTTGCATGCAACCATTGTTGTTCCTAGGTCCCTTTGCGATGTGCAAAGTTGCAACACCGCATTCCATATTCTTCTAGAGTAAAAACATTCTATAAACAAGTGATCCGTTGTCTCCTGCCCTGATTTGCATGTTGCATGATTTCCATCAATATTCATCCCTTAAGCCCTTAGTTTATCTTTTGTAGCCAGTCAAGATATAATACTTGGGAATATGAAGTGGGCACCAAATGACCATATTCCAAGGCACTTTGCTTGCCTTTGGCCTTATTTCATGCTAGACTTTACTCACAGGGTACCTCTACCCCTGCATTGGCCAGCCCCTTGCTTGAAAAGCCTGTGAAGCTAGTGGCAAATGCGTAACAAATCTTCTAATCATTGATCTAAGCTACTGTTCTGAGCTAATGGCAAATGCATAACAAATCTTCTAATCATTGATCTAGGCTGCCATGAACCAGCTTCAACTAGAATGACCCAAGGTGTTGTATTACACATGTATTGTTCAATTGTTTATACCTTTAAGACCCAAGCTTAATTTTTTGGCTTACAAATTAGTTTCGAGCTCATTTTGCCCTCTTTTACCTTTTCATTTTGTCCCTTCCATAAGAATCTCTTTCATATTTTTAAAAGATGTTATTGGTCGAAAAGCTTACGGCTTATTATTGGTCGGAAAGCTATACTGGATTTGCTCCCAACTAAAGTTTTCTTTTTTGTCTTTAAAAATAAAGGTTTATTTCTAATTCTAAATTTAAAACTTTGGAAGTAACTAATAATTGTAGCGGTTCATAATACATTCAATACTTAATAAATAAAACTGAAATAACAAAAAAAATATATTACAAAATAATTAAACATTCATGCATCAACGCCGCTTTTGGTGGTCAAAAAACTCTTTTCGGTGGGTAAAACAATTCTGAAAAGCTTAGCTGTTTCTTTGGGTGGAAGTCGCGGTTTGTAAAATTCGATTTAATTTGAGAAAATAAATTTTTTTTTGAATTTTGAGTTAATTAAATTAAGTTATTCGATTTGAATATATAAATAAAGTTCAAATTTTAAAAAAAAATTAAAATAATAATTTGGGACCGAAATAAGTTAATTAATACTTCAAGTTTATCATAATAAATATCTTTTTTTTTTTTGCTTATTTTGCTTTAAAAAAAATTTCAAATATATATAGTTTTAAATTTAGGTTAACATGAAATTAGGTATATTGTAACAAAATTTTAAATTTAACATGTTTAATTTTTTAAATTTAACTTGACTTGAATTTCATTTCACTCGATTTGATTTGATTTTTTTTTAAATTGAATTAGGAAAATAAGACTCATTAACTCAATTAACTTAAATTTTTTTTACTCAATTCGATCGAACGCATTCAAGCCACACACTCCCCATAATTCATTTTCTCTTTGGAGAAGTCTGTTCAACTATTCATGTCATAACAAATAAATAATAGAATATTGTGGAGTTGAAAGGAAATATCCAAATACATATCTTATTTTTTGTCAATAATATATATTTGTAGCGATGATTGGTTACAATATAGCTATGGTCTATATTCTCTATTGTAACACCTTACAACTTAATCCAAAAATTTCGATCGAATTTTGAAGGTTACATTAGCCACCAGAATGGTTCAAAGTAAAACTCTGTTCAAATTTCTTAATTTCTTTTCAAAAAACCTCTTTTTTCTCATGTTTAACAAAATCTAGCATTACATTTATTTTATGCTTACCAACATTAATTTAATCATCGCATAAATTAATTTAAAACCAAATTAACAACTTATGTTTTAACTTTGTACCCAAATCTGAAGTTTCAAAATTAGTGTTGCAACGAAAAAATATGACCTTTTACCTTGATTGAAAATCCATAAACTGTCACTTAAAACCTGACCAATTATTTAAGAAAACAACAATCTCGATAATAAATGTTCATGCACGAAATGCTAAAGCTAACTCAAAACCGAAAACCCATATCATAGTTCACTAAAAACTTATTTACAAATCCATCTAAACCTTAATATTTAAATCTTAGAAAAACTTTATTTAAGACAAACCGAAACATGAAACTCCGAGAACTCCGATTTGCTGCATCTGAAAACTAACCACGTGAGTCACCTGAAAAAGGAAAACTAAGGGGGTGAGCTACATAGCTCAGTGTGAGTCTAAAACAAAAGTAACAAAAGCAATAACAACAGTTGATTAAACATACAATAGCCAAATTCAAATCATAATCAGAAATCACAACAAAGTAGAGCATCATAATACTTAATCATTAAACATATATGCAAATCTTATTCAAATGTGATATGGCACCATATATCCAACTGCTACACACCATCTTCATCAATTCCACACACACCAAATAGGGTACTCTAGACCCTTCCATCCTCTACACACCAAATTTGGATTATGGTGGATCCATCCAACCGATACACACCTTAAAGTGGTCATGTGTCACTTGATTGTTATGTAGCCAAGCTGCCAACATTATTGCGGATTTACCGCCAAATTATATCAATGCAGTTTAACTGCGAAACGAACTTCCCTCTCTTCATAATCAAATCCCAACCATAATGCATGTGCAAAACTCTCAATGCACACAAATATATTGAATTAGACATACCCATATTTAGTTTCCAATATTTCACATCATACTCATAACCAATTACAAATTAGCGGAATCAACAATATACACTTTTTCAATTATCACATCCAGACATTATATCAAGTTTAGTATACCATGTCATATAAACAACCTATGTGAATAAAAAACTTAAATCTTATAAATACACACACACACACACAGATATATATATATATATATATATATTCTAACAATAATACGTCTTTCATAGACCTTCCACAACCAGAAATAGTGTCCCAAACATTCCTACAAAAGCTTAAACATGCAAGGGATCGCTCAGGGACTAAAACGAACCAATTTGTAAAAATAGTAGAAAAATTAAAAAAATAGGACCACGGGATCATGTGGCCAGGCCATGTAAGAGGGTTCAGACTGTGTGACAAAGGTACACAGCCGTGTGGCTGAGGGACATGGCAGTGTGACTTAGATACACGACCATGTGGGTAGACCGTGTACTCTCCGTGTCGTATGATAAATTACACAATTTAGAAAGCAGGGGAGACACGACCATGTCTCAGGCCGTGTAGAAACTCCCCAGGCCATGAGCGATCGAAAAAATCCCCAACAGAGGTCACACGGCCCTGTGGCCAACCCCTGTGACTCACCCTAGGCCGTGTGACAAGAAAATTACCCTAATTTTTTAAGAGGCACACAGCCGTGTGGACCGCCCGTGTGTGGCACACGCCCGTGTGGTCTAAAAACCAAACCCAAGTTTGTTGTAAACATGAAAATTAACATCGAATTCACCCCCAATGACCAGTGTTCAAGAAACACAGCTAAAACCCGCTTCCAAAGCCCTAAGAATTGACCAAAGCACCTCCACTAAATCAATCTAAAACTTAGTTTCACAAATACACAAAGACTAAGAAAGTTTTCGGTCGTAATAGAATGAAAGATTTGAGGACAATTGATTAAAACCCAAACAGCAGTACTTACCATTTTCCCCTTTAAAATCCTGATTAAACAAAAATAAGAGAACGAGCGAAGTCTTGAAAAGCGACAATTGACAATAATTTTGAAACAAATGGGGTGACTTAAAACTATTAGAACTTTGGAGTATATCAACACTAGAACAAAGAGAATAACAAAATAAAAGAATTAAGAATGATAATAAAAAAGAAAGAAACAATCATACCATAGCAAAAGAATCCCAAAACTCAAATTAGAAAAGTCTGAAAAGATATTTACTTGAGAGAGAGTGGGAAGGTAAGAGAATTTGAGGAATTTTTTTCTAAAATTAGGATTCCCGCTAAACTCAACCTAACCCACCTATAGACACATCTAAACTTAATTTTAATTAAACTCAACCACTTAGCTACATAACAAAAAAATCTTTGATTACACACATAGGGATTCAAACACAAGACTAAATAGTAAGTTAACTCTTTACCACTAAACCAATAGGCTCATTCTAACCTTAAAATGCAAAGGTAAACATAAAAGTCTATTTGGAACCACTGACTCATCCTACAAACCTTGATCCTTCTAACCCCAATTTCGGGGTGTGACATCTATAAAGAACCAGAAATGCTTTGCTTACATATCATTAGGAAATGCATAAACATAAATACAATAGTAAGAAGGGGTAATATAAAAGTGTGTAAACTATAAAAACGGATCAAAGTGGATTGTCTCACACTAGCACTTCCATGCAATAACTCTATCAAAATTGATCCTATTACCAAAATAGCTTTCAGAATATCTGTTATGATTGTGATTGCCCAATAACCAATTTGGTCCCGAGGTAAGGAATAACCTGTTATGCCAAAAGATGCAGTCAACACAACCAGAACCACGCCTATAACCCAAGTCAATTTGTGAGGTTTTTTAAAACCACTAGTGAGACACTAGATAAAAGGTTGTTTTAAACCGCAAGGTGTTTCTATGTTCACGAATCATGTTTTGAGTGTATATCTAAGTAAGGGAAGCTTTATTCTATACAAACCATACTGTGTGAGATCGAATCATGTTTTGAGTGTATATTTAAGTTAGGGAAGCTTTATTCTATGCAAACCGTACTGCGTGGGATCTCGTCCCTCGTTTAAATTCTATTTTTTAAGTTTTTTTATTGATAATGCTAGGATCGAGTGTATGAGATAAGCTTGTTGACTTGAATTAATTTTGGTTTACTTACTTGATCTTTGTCAGGGTTTGATCTTACTATAAAACCACTTTTATTTTTTTAAAAAAATATTTATAACCTGTATAAAAGTATACTTTATAATTCATTTTAAATATAAAACATTATTTCACTTATTCTATATTTACAAATTCTAAAATTATTAAAAATGAAGCATTCATATGATGTAATTATTTTATTTTAATTTGAAGAAAATATTAAAATTGGTTTTCATATAAATTTTCAAAATAAACAATATTTATAATCATTTTTTAATACTACTAATTTAATAGTACCATTTTTCACAATATTTTTTCATAAATTTTTTTTAAAGGTCTAAACTATGCTTTTCGCAACAACACCAACAATCTTAAACTAAGCTTAACAAAATAAGTTAGGATAAGAATCTAGTAGTTAATGATGAACATGTGGTGGAGATGAGAGGATGGATGAAGAGGAGAAAGCGGTTCACCCTAAGTGGGCGGAGAGTCATGAAGAGAGGAGGAGGAGGAGGCGATTAGGATCCTGTAAAGTTAGGGAGAGAAAGTGATTCACCCTAAGTGGATAAAGAGCCATGAAGAGAGGAAGAGGCAATTGAGATACTACCAAGTTGGGGAGAGAAAGACAGTTGTTGCTGAAGGAGAAGAAGATCTCCTACCAAAGAGTTAGGAGAGGCATATATAATATTGACCTTTTTACATAACATGTCCTCCTCTGATGGGCAAGCCTATAATTTGGTAGTTTCTTGTTAGGTTGGTAATAAAATTTAATGTGACTCATTAGAGGGTATGTGTATAACAAGTGATTGGTGTACTTGTGATCACAGGCAAAGTGTGCATGAAGCAAAGTAGATCTTGCAACGAGAACATCACTGACAAAAGTCTTAAGATATATATGTTTAATGGAGTAAGGTGATGGAGGTACCTTCGCCTCAGTATGTGTAACACTAGAACTAGAGTAATTCCATTTATATTGAATCGAGAAATAAAATGTAAAAACTTCCATAAACTATCCAAGAGAGAAATAGAAAAAAATATATCATAATGCACTTAATTTGAAAAATAAGTGCACTATAATATAATAGGAATACTAAAAAAAATATGTTAAGTTGTTTATATTTAAAATTTTAATAAAAGAAGTTATATATGTTAAAAAAAAAGTATGTAATTACTAAATATTAAAAAATAAATAATTTATTTTTTCAAACTTCTTAAAAAATAATATGAATCAGCTTTGGATTGAAAGAATTTAAATAAAATCTTAAACTTAGTTAACAAGTATGATATTACAAAAACTTGACACAAATCAACACATAAACATCTCTGCTTCGGATCCCAAATATTTTGTTTATGCGATGTAGGTTGGTTTTGCCTCTATTTTAGGAGATCCAATGAACCACCACACTGTTAACCTCACACCTTCCACCTTACTCAAATATGAAATCGATCTGCAGCATAGTCTGATGGTTTTTTGTATACAACTGTGATTAATCTCTCCTACTAATTGAGCTAAGGTTTAATCCAGAGTCTGTGTGGTAATTTAATGTATGGTGTATAAATTAAAATAAAAAATACTCTAATATCTTCAACTGATATTGTGAATTGTGACCCTGTACTGCTTTTTTTATCTTGCAGAACTACCAAATGACGTACTTCAGATAGTTGAAGATGTGGTCCAATCTCTCCCTCTCTCTTTCTTTCTTTTTCTTTTTTCCTTTTTTTCAACTCGAGCTATCCTCATCTCGTAAAGCAAAATTCGAAAACAATTGTTATAAAATAAGCGAATTATAATTATAAAAAGAAAAGATTGGATGAAAAAGGGTTTAGTGTAAGCAAAAGAATATTTGGAGTAAAAAAAACAAAATAGGAATAGGAATAGGAATAGTGTAATGACTAGTAAGTACGTGAGAGATGCGTTGTCATGCTTTATGGTAGGTGACTAAACAACCACCTTTCATCTCACATGTACACTATCAATCTTTTTTATGTTAGAATACTAAACACAAGGCGATTATCTACTGGTATTTTTGTATAATGTTGCGGGTTAAGTTAGCACACAAGTTGAAGCTTCAGCACATCACTCATTTCACCTTTGATGCCAAGAAAAAATAATTGCTTTTCGTTGAAAAGGTACATTCCAAATATGACAAGAAGAAGCATGAAATATTCAATTGCTGTATACATTGTCATAACAGATCAATCAACTACAAATTTCGAACCAACAAGTTAATTGGACCAAACAAAACAACTTGTAAGATTGAACATCAATGGCTACTTCAAACAAAACAACTAATAAGCAGCATTACCTTGAATCCGTAAAGAATGAATGAAATAATATGAAGATTTCTTTTTCTCTTTCTACTGTACAGTGTACATTCCTTGAAAGCTTTTATTCCGGAACAACAATGGCGGATTCAGTTTGAAATCAACCCCAATAATGGTTCGTGTTTGTGGGTGGTTCCGACCCACCATGGTTCGAACCCCATATGAACACTGCTTGTCCCTTCTTCAACAGGAGCTGGCAGGTTAAGATCAAGGAAATCACGAATTTCAGGGATTGGGTTTTGGGTTTCAATGGTTTGGCTTCTGTTTTCTTTCGCTTCAGCGACTAAATGAGATCTTTTGTGACCACCCAGAGCTTGGCCTGATGGGAAAACCTTGAGACAAATGGCACAATCATGGCCTTTGTTCTTCTTAACAACCCCATTGCTGTCTGAAACCAAGTTAGCAGTGTCGGTGGCGGATGTCGGATTTGGTTCCGGGGAGGTTTCAGTTTCAGTTTCAGTTCTGGTTTCACTGTTGTCGGAAGCAGAACAGCCTTTGGTTCTTTTATGACTAGCTCGATGGCCACCAAGAGCTTGGTATGAATGAAAAATCTTCTTACAAGTTGTGCATTCGAACTTGCTTCTTTTGTGAGGATCTTTGCAGAATTCAGATTCAACAACATCAGAAGTTTGATCATATGTTTGAATCACTAAGTTCTTGTTTTTTCTCTCAGACTCCATTACTGCAGATTCCAAGTTCTTCAGCTTTGGTTTCTTAATCTGAATTTTAGCTTCCGAAAACATAGAATTGTCTGAATTCAGACCAATCCAATGTCTGACATCTCTAGAAAGCATCATCAAACTTAAAGCAACCTCTTCTTGTTGTTCTTGCTCAATTTCAGACATGACAGAATTTGGAGTTCCTATGTACCTTGTTCTTCTTTTGGATCTCCTTTTTTTACTGGGAACACCAGTTTCATTGTCGGATTGGCTATCAACAACCGGCTTTTGCTCACCATGACTCCAAGAATCTTGCTCTTCCAAGCTGTTAACGGGACTTTTTTCTTTGTCTGAATGACACTTCATGTGACCAAACAATGCCTTCCATGATTGGAAACCTTTGCCACACTCTTTGCAGACCTTGTCATGAACTGAACTGTCTTCACTTAAATCTGTCAGTCTCCATGTCTTCTTGGGGTTCTCTCTCAGGATATATCCACCATCAACACCAGTTTCATCAGTGTTTGAATCATGGCCGACATTGTTGAGAGTCACAAGCTTTTTCTTACACAGCTTCTCATCTGTTTCAACTGAATTGTTGTTGTTGATGATGATGATGTTCATATGAGACCTCATATGACCACCCAAAGATCTACCACAAGGGAAACTCTTGCTGCAGAACTTGCATACATGCTTGAGTTCCTGTTCTTCTTCCATTGAAAAAATAAAAAAAACCTCAACAATTCACAGTTCAAAGATCAATAAACCAGACCGAACTTAAAATCTGGTCAAAGAATTGGAAAGGATGATCGAACAGTTGATCTGATGAAACATAGAAAAAAAGGCCAAATGGCAATGAAACAGAACACTGTAAAGACAAAAATAGTAACAACTCAGATCAGAAAATTAAGGGGGTTTTTTTGGGGCTACACTTTAGAAACAGATCTGGTAACTAAACCAAAGAAGCTTAACTGAAATAACAATAAATATGGCTTGTTGGGGGTAGTTTGAGAACTTGAAATATGAAGAAAAGGATCAAAAAGTTCGAAGAAGTGGGGGACTCTGTTTGCTATTGTTTTTAGTTTTGTTGCTAATAATGGCAATGAACAAAGCCAAATACAAAAAATAAAGTATGAAGAAAAAGAAAATAGAGAGAGTAAGTGTTCGCTTCTCTCTCTTCAGTTTTTTTTTTTTTTCCTTTCACTTTCTCTACAAAACTTAGATTATATTTGGAGGAGAAATCCATGCATGGAAGCAAAGATTCAAAAAAAATAAAAATAAAAATAAAAAAGTTAAAGAAAGTAAAGAGAGAGGAAAGATAGCAGCACATGCACTCAAACTCAGAATCCTACGCCATCCCCTATAAAAAAATAAATAAATACTATATGAATACATGAATTAGTTCCATATCCAATGGCTGTGATTTATTGAGTGGTTGAGCATCCCAAAGGTGTAGGAGGAAGTGAGCTACTATAAAACTAACTGCCCTTCCCTAACTATTCTTTCCTTTGTCTTGCTATTAAGGAATAGCCAGCTCCCCACTGTCCCCACTCTTCTAAGTGAACTTTCTTCTTTTTAAAAAAAAAATTAAATGTATATGCTATTCACCCGATGTAAGCAAGGGAAAGGGTATGCTTATTTGGTACTACAAATGGTAATTTTGGTGAGATGAGATCATGTCAATTGGAGTGATTGAATTGGATGGTAGGACATGGGGGCCAATGCTGTACTTTTGAGATTGAGAAGATCTCTTCTTACAAATGAACTGTACTTTCATCTCCTGTTAATTACAACCCTGCAGATTGCACCTGCTTTACTTTACATTCCATTCCTATTCTTTTCATAATCTTTTATATTTTTATGAAAAAGTTTTTTAACATTTCAAGCTAAATTACACGATTAATTACTCAATTTCTATATCGAAAACTTTTGCATTTTGGATACAATCATTAAAACCGATTTCATTTTCCTCACTTAACATTAATTAGTATTATTTTACAGTCATTTTAGTCCTTCCGTGGTATCTTGTTTTTTAAACTTCAGATGTAGCTGAAAAAAGAAAAGAAAGAAAACTGGACAGCTTGTTTGGAAAGAAAGAAAATTATTTTGGCTTGATCAGGTAATTTCCTTGAAATGCAGTCTACAACTTGAACCTATAGAGTTGTAAACTGCAAGGCCGATTTTTTTCTTTAGAAAAAAATCTTATCTTACTGTAGAAAGTGAATGCGTAAGTATGGCATTTAAGCATTATTGTCTACTCTTATGAAACAGTTCCCTACAATAAATCATATATTAGAAGAAAAGCTGTGTGCGATTTTTCTTTTATTAAAAAAAGGGAATTGAGATGTTAGCTCATGTTATCTTCACTATTACATTGTCAGGAACTGTCGAATAGTGATGACAATGGCTGCCGGCCTTTTGTTCATCAAAATTAATAAGCTAAGGCAGCCAGCCGGCTTTCATCTTTGCATTGAAACACCAACGTGAATGTCTTATATATTAGTTGATAATCCCCATAAAATCCCTTCTTTTGTGCCCTCTTTGCCGGCATCTTACTACAATGTTTAGCTGTTAATTTTCTTCTTCTTTGTTTTTTTGTGGTACTGATAGGTGAAGAGGTGTCAAATACTAAGTGATCAAGGCAAAAACTGTATTATATTATATAGTCGCATGTGCTTGCACATCATGAATGCCTATGATGCCCACTGAGCATTTAAGCACTATGTTGTTTCACCCAATTACTTTTTTTTTTTATTTATGTATATGAATTAATCAGGCATGTCTTTCATGTATAATTGAAATTAGTTTTTTTTTTTTTTGTTGAATAATAATAATTTACCATATAAAATCTAGATGAATAAGGTTGAACTGATAAATCATCATCATCATCATCATCACAGAAATATATGCAGTGGGTGACTGGGTGTGGTAAATGCGTAGTGGCTATTTGGTTGCAGAAACTTGACTTGAGAGTGAAGAGTGTTGGGCTGCTATATAATATACAGCTTTGGTCCTTCAATTTAAAGTCATATGATATGCTCAATTTGACAAGTAGACAACTTACTATTAAAGATATATATATATATTTCCTCTCTCTCCTCTTAAATCTGCCCTACTACCTTTTACATACATACATACATCTGTATGTGATCATAAGACTCGTGCATGGTCTGAAACAGGTAGAAGAGATTCATCAAGCATAAAGACAAAGAAGGGCATCTTATGTTAGCAATTTTGGAAGAAATATCATATTGAAAATTTTGAGTTGTTAAAAAAAAATAAAAAGTAGGTCCTTTTCTTAATAGATTGTTAATTAGAATTTCAAGTTAAAAAAAGTCCGCCCTTCATCTTATATATATATATATATAATAAAATACTCTTATTAATAGTAATCATTAACAATAAGAATAGAAAAATATGACATATAATATAAACTATAAGTAAATTACTACAAATTAATGTAAAAATATAATGTTTGTAGAATAATTTAGAAAAAAAATGAAAGATAAACTAATAGTAATTGCACCACTAGAATAATTCAAAAACAAATCAGAAATGCATCAACTTTATCAAATCGTTGAAATTTGCATCCTAACCTCACCATCATCAAATTAACTTGATAATGAACACTGATTAACGTATAAACAACTGTCAAAAGCCCCCAATAGACCTACCGCATCAGTGATGCAAAAAATGCCAAATCTCAGATGGTCTATACTCCTCCTCATCATCTTGGATTTATCACTATCACTATAATCTATCATAATAAGGCCATTCAAGAACGATTTCTAATAGATCTAGCAGTATCCTTACAATGGCAAATCTCATATACATATATATATATATATACCAAAATATGACTAGAAACTAATAATTAAAAATAAAATCACATCTGCTTTCAAAGAAAATAAAGTGGACAAAACAAAAACCATAGAAAATATGGACAAAATAAAACCATGAAATTGTGGACAAAAAAATAATAATGTGGATTGAAATTAAAAATAAAATAAAAACAACAAAAAATGATTTTGAAAAAGTCGTGACCAACCTCAAAGTCGGTGCCGCCATTGCCAAAGCAAAGATTTAGTTTGAAAAATTGAGCGACTAATGTTTTTCTATAATAATAATAATAATAATAATAATAAAAGATAATGGTTTAGATAGCACATAGTAATTAAATGAGAATGTAATTCCTAGTAATTACACTCTCTTGTAATTGAAGAAATTGTAATTGCAAGAAATTGCAATTTCTTAGATGTGTTTGCTAGACATAATGTAATTATATCGTAATTCCTCATGTCATATTTGATAATACAAAATGTAATTACATAATTACATAATTTACATTTTTTAAAATATTAACTACTAAAAAATTTTATTAGTATGATAAAAATAATTTCAAAACAAGTAACAAAAATTAAAATCAAATAATCATATGTATTGTGTTAGTCTAAAAAAGTAGTTGATAATATAATTACTAAAAAATAATAAGAAAAATAAATATCATATGCTATTTATCTAATTGTTCTAGTTCATATTTGTTAGATTGTTCTCTCTTTAATATTCAACATATGCTCATTATCATCATCTGTTGGTCCTTGACCAAGTTCAAGATAATCCGAATCTGCATCTTTAAGATTATCAAGATTTATTTCTTCCATGTACTCTTTGAAGTATGGATCATCTCGATTCCACCTATAATTGAAATTATAAAATATGCAACATGCTAGTACAATCTAACCTGGGTTTTTTTATGTTATATTAAAGTGTTGTTGTATGAGAAATATTTTTTAAAACAATAAATGTCTTCTTAACCACATTTTGAAGTCTTAAATATTTCAAATTAAAAAGTTCGCAAGTTGTCTATTGTAGTTGTGTCTAGCACCATTCTCTTAAATGGTACCACACCCCACGATACGGTATAAGAAAATATTTTCCATTTGCATAATTAGCATTGACCTTACAATATTTGGGTCCACAATCCAAAAACTTTAATTATAAAAACTTATATAAACTTAATTTAGAAAAAGATTTATGCTAGGTTATATCTCTTTCTATAATACGTAAATTAAGTAAAAAAATAATATATTTTTTATAATATATAACCTTTATAAAAAGAAAAGTTCTATAAATTTTTCAAAACTCTCGTAATGCTTCTTATAAATAATATATTTTTTTGCTATAACTTTAAAAGTTGTTTTGTATAAATAAGTTATGATAAAAAAAAAAAAAAACAGCTATAATATTTTTATAAATAAATATTTTATTTTATAATATATAGCATAAACACGTAAATAAATTATGTTCATACTTATAAGTCATAATTTTTTATAAATAAATATATTATAACACTTTTATAACATGAAAAATTATTTCTTATAATAAACTTGTTGACCATAATTTTAGAAATTTTTTAGGATTTAAATAATATATTTTTTGTTATAATTTTATAAAATACAGTATAATATAATTTCTTAGAATTTATAATATAAAAACATTTTGGTCATAATCATTCCAAATACTCATACATGTTAATACTTAAAATATAATTTCTATAACTTACATAAAATAATTTTTTAAAATTGGATTTTAGGTGTAATTACCTACCTATTTACTCCAATTCTCACCATTTCCTAATAATTAGAAAGTGTAATTGAGGTACTCTAATTGGACCTAATTCAATGGGACCTACTAATTATAATGGTTAATCAAACATGTCATCTCTGTATAACTTCAAGCAGTTACACTCAAATTTAATTTTTAGGTGATTCCAAATATTACCTAAAAAAATTTTTTTCATCTTATATTTTTTTAAATAGTTTTATTTACACTTTGTTTAATTCTCTAATTATGTTGATGTTATTTTGCTCGTGATATTGAAATGAAATATTAGAAATATTTTTTTATAACTTTTTATATATTAATTTTATCATTAAACTAAAACTTTATTTTAAAGAATTAGAGATATTTGAATAGTTATATGTTGTAATTAAATATATATATATATATATAAACATTTGTAATTAAATTTACAATAAAAATATTTTTATTAATTAAATAAAAATTCAAATTGATTAATTCAACTTGAATTAATTACGGACTTCTATATAGTGGATATTTAATGTGATAAAAATGTTGATGCTTACATCTTATGAAATTTCTATAAAACGGCTGAAAAAAAATCTAACAAAATCGATCGAATCCAACCCACATATTTGAATGGTTTATAGAATATAAGTTCAAAAATTGAGATTACTCGAAATCAAATCGAATTTGATTTTTTTATTTAATATAATTAATTTGAATTTTTTAATATAAAAATAAATATTTTATATTTAAAATAGTGAAAACAATTTAAAAGTTCTTGAAAAATTGTCTTTTAGAAATATTTATGAAAAAATTCCCTTGAAATTTTGTCAAGTAATATTCAAAAGTCATAAAACAAAACCCATTTTATCAAAATAAGTCTAAAAAATAAAAAAAATAAATTAATATAAAAAAACTGAGAATCGAATCGAGGCAAACTGAATTATAATGGACAATTCAGAAAATCTAAAAACTCGACGTTCCGAACCAATATCACCCCTAAAAGAAAATTATTTGTGAATTAAATAATGTCTATACTCTCAACATCAATGATATTTGTATAGAGAAGAAAAATCAATCAACAATGTAAATTATGTTCTAAAATTTAAATTATTATAGGATAAATCTTAAAACTATACATTAACTTTGGTTTAATGTATAATTTTATACAAGAATTTTAATTGTGTAATTTTATACATGAAATTTTAATTTAAACCAATGCTCACATACTATTAACACAATTACTGATAAAACATCATTTTATATTTATATATTGCATACACAAAATAATTATATTTATCTAATATAAAAAAAATTGATGTAGCTATTTGTTTAAATGTGTACAATTGAATCAAAATTAAATTTTTATATATACATTTGAGCCATAATCAAAATTTCACATTACACCAAATCAAAATTCATGTATGATTTTGAGATTTGTCCCGAAATATTATTACAAGAAAGTCATTATATATACACTAGATGTGTCTCTCATTATACTTCTAAAAATTAGAGTAAAATTTTGACTATAATACATATTAGTTAAATGTTAAATAATTAGTGAATTGATTTTTTTTATTTTTTTTTACGTGTAAAAACTACAAAAGATAATATACGAAGATATTAATAATACGACAAAATCAGTATGCTAAGGAGACTCTCATGCCTTTAGATGTCATATTTTGGCATTTTGGATGTGTTTTGGTATTTGCCATATGTTTGGGAACTTTATTGATCTTCTGAGTATCTTGTATTGGACTTTGATGATGGATTCTTTATGGCTTATGGATGGAACACCTGTTTACATCCTACTTAACTTGTTACATCTTCTGAGTATCTACTTACGTTACGCATGTTTGGTTGCATGCTTGAAAATGTATTTTATTTTGCATTTTTGTACTTGTGTCTCGACACATCAAAAGCATGTCTAAGACCATAAAAATATTTTTGAGCATTTCATGTATTTTTGGGTAGAAGTCTTGAAACATTACTACCTTATCTTAAGTACAGAGTGTCAAGTCTTGAGATATAAAGTATTGAAGTTGAATTAGTAATTTTGCAACTTATGGTCTCGAGACATGGTCCTATTGTCTTGAGACATCAAACTTAGAAGCAAAAATTGAAATTCGGGGAGGTATGTTTTGAGACATGATTTTATTATCTTGAGACATTGCCCTGCATTTTTAATGTGTTGACTCAAGATTTGTAACTTGACCTCATTTTTTTACTGTATTTGACCCTAGTTCTTGTTATAAGGGCATGTTTAAGTTTGATTTTCATGCATTACATGTCTTTAGTTGCCACGCTTTTGCATTATAATTTTGATTGATATTCTAATTATTTGTTTGAGTTGTTTCGATAACGAATAGGACATCTTATATATGAATCTCTCCATCGAGTAGGGTATAAGGTGTTACATGTAAAAGAATTAAAATCACCAATTCAACAATATGCCCATGCAATCATACAAAATTTTGAGAAATTTTTTTTAAAAAAAATCTAAAAATAAAGAAAAACATACAAACACACAAAATATGCAAAAATTCCTAAATTACCCCTTCCATACTTAATTGAACATTGTCCCTAATATTTCAAGAAAAGAAAAGAAAAGAAAGAAAACTCTATCATTTAAGCTCTCAAAGAATTGATTGAAGTTTCCTCTTAAAAAAACACTTCCTCCTCAAGTAAATGCAAAAGCCAAAAAACTATTAACTTTTTGTTAGTGTCAATTTTATCTTCCAGTTACAATGCTAGTAGGCATAGATGGAAAATTGGATAAAATATGCTTCCTAGCACATATTTTATCCGAACATTACATATTTATATTATTTGGGCCTCCTTATGACCATTTGTAAAATTAAGACACTAGAATTAAATTAATTAAACATCGAATCGAAGTCTTTCAATGCAATTCAAGTTTTCTTGTTTAAAAAATCTAATCATGATGAGTGTTGAATATTGAGGAGATCTGGAACATTATAAAAATAATTTGAGACCTTTCTATGTGGGTAGAAAATTAGTTATAACCTAACGAATCATATTTCATGTATATATGCACTTTATTTGTTCAAATAAGAACAGTCATTGTAAGTGCAATATTGTAAGTAAATGAAAGAGAGTCACTTAGTTTACATCTAAGCTTTTAAGGACAAAGTCTTAAAAGAGAGTGATCCTGTTTAGAGTATAGGTATGAGGTTATTACTTGACGAGTGAAGGAGACTTAAATCATAACTTATACTTGTTGAGATATAGTGGATTAACTCTTTAAGTAAAATCATAAACATAAAAAAATCTCGAACTGTTTCTTCTATAATAGTTACTAGATCCAATTGTAAATATTCACTTTCACTTCCAACTATAAAATTTTACTTTCCTCAAAACATAGAAAAGATATATCATCTACTTGAGATTTTTCATGATTACTCAAAGGAAAAATTTAGCATTGATGACATTCCACTACCATTTTAGACTTTGGCAGGAAACAAGTTAATGTAGTTGATGATTCTTGTTTACCTCTCTAACCACTATTGATTCTGATTACAATTCCAAACTTCTAAATTTCTTCATCCCAATTTGATTGGAACCAAATTGAAAACCTTTTCCATTCTTCAAAATTATTTATATTTTTATAATCAAATAAAAAATAAACAGTAATCTAAGTTAGATTGAATTTTTTTTTCTTAAATGTTTAAATATAGATATGATAGTTTTTTAATATTTTAAACTTTTAAGATAAATTATCATTTAATTAGATATCAAAACTCTACGGGTAAAAGTATTACATTTCAATCCCTCTACTAAAAAAATAGATAAATTAGCTATTATACATTTCGAAACGTGTAAATTAGCCCCTTTGTTAAAGTTTTCCTATTAAATAATAGCGTGGAATGTTAATTTAAATGGGTAATTACTAATTGGGTCCCTGAACTATAGCTAAAATATCATTTTGATTTTTTTTTAAATTCTTAACAATAATTCTAAAAAATTTAAAAATCTTTAAAATAAATATAAATTATTAAATTTATTAAAAATATATTAAAAATATTACAAATTATGTTAAAATTTTCAACAAATTTAGCCTTCAGTATTTACAAAATTTGTCCTAATTCTAAAAAATTCAATATATTTGGCCCTTGATACTTACAAAATATATCAATTTAGTCCTAACTCTAAAAATTAAAAAAAATAATAATAAATTATTTTTAATGCTTTATAACCTATCAACTAACCCATGTGAAATATTAAAATAAGAAAAAGAGTACACACATTCAAGTCACTTGCAAATGAACTCTAAAAAGTTGGGATAAAATACAAAAAAAATTAAGGTAAATTACACAAATTGCCCCTAAACTTTATTTAAAATTACAAACCGATCACCCAACTTTTAAAAGTTACATAATAATTACTAACGCAATCGAATTATTATATTTTAATCACTAGTCCATTAACTACCATTAAAAGGATGATGTGGCACATTAATTTAAATAGTTAATTACTAATTTAGCTCTTGAAGTATAGCTAAAATTATATTTTGATACTTTTAAAAAAAATTAAAAATTATAGTAAAAATATTTTTATTGATTTTTTTCCATCTTTTGTTATCTTTTCTCCCTTCAAGAATTTAAAGCCAGATTTTCATTAAAACAAAATCAAACCAAGTTTTATTAAAGTCAAAATTTACATTCAAAGAAACTATTTTTTTCGTGAATCATGATTTTTTTTTTTATTAAATTAACTCTCTTTCAATAGTGGAGAAAATGTTTCCATTTGCAATAAAATTTTCAATTTTATGGATCTATCTAATGCAATGAGTCACTAACCTTACATGTTGAATACACTATTCAGTGCAATTCTAAAAATATCCATTTCAATAAAATCATGATTTTATTATTGTTAAAATACAATCAAACTAAAACAACAACACATTTACCGTCAACAAAATCTTTAAATTTTGCATCTCTTTGGCAACGAAGAAGAAGATGAAAACAAGGAGTTCCTTCCACCTCTGGGGACATGTTGATGGTTATGGAGTTTTATTTTAAATTAAAATTCAACTTTTTATCTTTTATTTCTTCTCATAAATTTAAAACATTATTTTCTAAATTTTTAAAACTCGTAAAAATTGTTAAACCTAGCAACTTAAAGATTAAAGCTTCTTATGGTATTAAACAATAAGATCTTCAAATGGGAAAATTAGTAATAGCTAAGGGGATGTGAAAATGAGTAATCGAAATTTTATAATGGTTACATACCATCAGGAGATACAAAAGTATAAGAGATGCAAAAATGAGCATTCACTAAAGTAGAATAAAATAAACATTAAATAATTTTTTATGCACCTTTTAGTTGAAGCATAGGCGATAAAAATGAAACTGAACATTAATGAAATCGTAAGAAATTTGGAATTGAGTAATCAAAACTTTAAGTCAATTTTGTTTTTTGTTTCAATCAAGTTTTTTTTTTTTCTTCAATCAAGCATGATAAAAAAAAATTATATTATAGGTTTTATAAAATAGGGAAGAAAGTCTTATAAAAAGAAGATAATTTTGGGGTCTTGACTCAAAAGTTTGATAAAAAATTTTAAGATTCTTTTTGTAAATTCTATAGATTTTTTTTACATAAATATTTTAAACTTTTAGAAATTTTTTATCTATATTTTATTTTTAAGCATTTTAATATAATTTTTAATATTTTTAATCATTTATATTTATTTTTACGATTTTTTAAATTTTTTAGAATTATAGTTAAAAAAATTTAAAAAAAATTAAAAATGATATTTTAGCTATAATTCAGGTATTAAATTAGTAATTACCATTTAAATTAATATTCCACATCGTCATTTAACGGGTTATTTTATCCATTTTTCTAATAGAGAAACTAAAATGTAATCTGTCCCAAATACAAGGGCTTCCCTGATACTTCTGCCAAACTCTACGAGTTGGAACTTAGAAAGGGTTTTTTTTCTCCTGTAGCATGTATTCATTGTTATTCTAATTCTTTTTCAACTTGTATAGCTACTCTATAGGGGTGCTCAAACTTCGGTTAAAACCGAATTAAACAACTGAACCGATCTAATTCGGTTAATTAGTAGGTTAACTGATCTAGTTCGATCAGTGGTCGGTGAAAGGTTTTTTGAAATTTCGGTTAATAATTAATTCAGTTCAAAATCGAATAATTAACTAAATTAACCGAACTTAATAAATAATATTATATATTATATGTATTAGGCTATTACTAATTCTATTAATTCGGATAGTTCAGTCAAATGAATATTATCAATTTATTTGTTTTATATATTTTATACTTGTTTTAACAAAAATAAATAAAATATATAAATTTTGGTTCGATTAAATTTTTTTTAAAAAAATTCGGTTTGGTTAACGGTTAAAAAATTAAAAGATTAAAAAATTCAATTAATACTAATTTGGTTCGATTAACCGTTTGAACACCCCTACTACTAATTCATTATCCGTTCATTCAATTTTTATATAAATAAATGTGTTAAAAATTAAATATAATAATTAAACCATTTAATACTAGTTTATTTACAAGTGTCAAACTAGAGGAAAAAAAAAGAGGGGAAAACTATAAAGTTGTAGAAGATTATAGAAAGTTAGGTAAATGAAAGTATAGATATATGATTTATTAAGATGTTACATTAAAATGGCATATTGAAAATATTTCTTGCAAAATAAGATGATAGCTTAATTGCTTTTCCCACTTTTAGAGTAATCTTTAAAACTATAAAAATTATTTGGAAGTAGTAATAGTTGATATTGAAAGCAAAGTAAGCAACCTCACTTTGAACAAGAAAGTTGGGTTTGGAGTAGTCAACTTCTTTCATCATATCAACTACTACACCTTCAATTTAATCATCTTACTCTTTCATAATCAAACAACTCAACCAACATTTCTTTTTAACAATATTTCCTTTGTTTTAAAACATACATCATAAACATTTTACTTTTAAATAACATATTCAAATTTGCTTCTTACTCTCTTTTTTTTTTTTTTAATCTATTCTTTATATATATACATTAAAGTGTAATGGAGTAACAACTTTAGTTACAAGTAAGAAAATAAAAAAGATTTAGATGAAGTGCGAAAAATATTTTTTAAAACTAAAACTTTTTTAAGTTTGTCTCTAGAATACAATAAATCATAAACAACAAAAATTAAAATAGTTGTTGTGATGGTTGTTATTAGAAACTGATTGTTTGGAAGCGCTCATCATGTTAAGGGTACTCTGATAATACAACAGTCAGATTTGTATGTCATTCCTCTTGATTTCGCTTTGAATTTGTTGTATGAAAATATTATTAGTTTATCTTTTCATAAATTGATGGCTAAATAATAGCTTTTACCTTCCTTAATAAAAAAAAAAAAAAAAGAGTAGCGAAAATTGCATTATTGAGCATGATATAAATATAATACAAATATTCATCAAATTATATGTCTCTTAGTCCATATCTTATGTTACAACTTTATATATATATATATATGTAAACTATGTTTCTTCATTTTGATATCGTTATGTTATTCAAAAAATTAATTCAGATGTAAAAAATAAATAAATTACTTTTTATAAAAAATCATTCCAAAGAATTGGTTATTTAAATTATTTATACCTGCAAATATTAATATGATATCTAAGATATTATATTGTAGTTTAAGAATAAAAGAAAATATTGTGAGGTTTAAATTAATATAGAAATAGATGATTCTTTTTAAAGATAATTAAAAAAATGAAACAGTAAAGATAAAATAAGAGAAATGGTTTTCATTGACAGCAAATAACATTTTCCTATTAAAAGATTTTGATAAATTCTTCCACACACAGCTTGGAAATTGCGTATTCTACTATTAAGGGGACCCATCACTTAAGGATAACGCAGTTACTAAGAACTCCTAATCATCTTGTATTAAACTTAAGCAGTGGAGCAACATGTCACTCGACCATCAATTTGTGGGGGCTCCAGAGAGGTAGTAGAATTTCCTCTAGGAACAATGATTTATTTATCTTTTAATCTTTTAAATTTTAATTTTTAATTTTTGTTGTTTATCAAATCACTCTATGCATATCAATATTTAAAAATATACGAGTTATTTTTAAAAATTATTAAAAAATATAAAAATATTTTTATTATTTTTAAATTTTAAAAAATTAATTAAATTACCAGCCACTACATCTATATTTTCCCCAGTATAATGGGATAAAAATAAGTGGAAGTCTTATAAAAGATAATAGATAGCTTTACCTTAAAAGTGCCCCCAAAACCAAAAAGGATGAAACCCAATCACCACCTACAATTCTCTATGTTACAATGAAGGCATGTTTGTATTATATGTAAATGATTGATTGATGAGAATTCAATCAGCCAAGGGAAAAACTCCTATGATTTAATCCAAAACTGCTCTTTTATTTATTTTTTTCATTTCTGATATCATGACCCATCTCTGAAATTCGTTTGGCAAGTTGGATATCTGGTATCCCATCCTTTGGGATAACATGGTTCCAAGACATATCCACGGTTACCACCATTGCAGTTGTCAGCAGGGACATGGGTTTCTTGTGAAGCACCCCCTGTATCAGATGATGTGCATGAGTCATCTTGGACTTCTCTTTCTCCTTGGGCGACATCGTTCAAGGTGTTCCCATGCACCTGATCCGTGAGATCAGAACCACAGTTTCTAAACAACTTTCCACCATATGTTTCTGAATCTTTGATAGCAAAATCTGAACTTTGGTTATCACAAGTTTCGTCTGCAATATCCTCATCAAGAACACACAAGCCATTTTCCTTGCTATGATGATGAGCAAAATCCTCGTCACATACAGGTGATTCAACAACAGAGTCCTCATCTTCATCTGAGAACTCAGCTTCATTGTTGCCAGAATCATCAGTCCCTTGCCACTCATCGTTATCACTATCGATACTCATTGATTCACATCTATTCTGCTCAGATCTCTTCCGCAGCATAAACACATTGAAATAATAGCTGACAATATCTGCTTTGGTTCGATGAGGGAAGACAGAACCAAGGCTGCCCCAGAAATTCCTCCCTAAGGATGCTGGATTATAGAATACAACTTTATGGAATAGCTGTTCCTCATGCTCACTCCATTTCTCTGCCACTACCTCACCCATGTCATAAAAACCAAGCTCCATAAATCTCTCGTGCCCAAGAGATTTTCGTAGTTCCTCTCTTGCTTCCAAAATGTGCCGTCTGACACACCTAACAGAATCCTTGTCCTCACAACTACAATTAGTTCTTCCATGTCCAACTTTTTCATCATAAGCAGAAGACTCTAATGCAGGAATTGGTATTATGCAAGTTCCAATCATTTCTCTCTCATATCTGCTAGCAGTTTCAGATACCTCCTCACAATTAGAAGCATTCCTAGTGACCCGCGAGTCCCATTCAGGAATGTGTGCTTGGTAATTAGGACCAACAAGAACTGGTTTCCTTGGAGGGTATTGCAAAAGTATAGAATAGATGTCTTCCAAACGAGCTACTGTCCTTACTGGACGTTCAGGGTTAAAGCATTCTGCAAATGAAGGCATGTGAAGTGGTTCATCCGGCCACAAGTCTTCTTCATGAGTGCTAGAGGTGCCCAGGGAAGATATGGCAATGCAGCCAGGAATATTGGCTTCTAAATCCTCAGGATTTCCTTGGTGTTCAGTATCAATGGCATTTGCAAGCTTCTCATCGCACTTGGTGTTAACATTTGTGAATCTGCCCTCACCTTTACCCATTAGACATTATAATGCAGTAAGAAATAATTGAGAAGAGAGGGACAAGAAATCGACATATTCGCTACTGAATCATCTGATAGTTTGTTGCTATTCAAAAAACCAGTGTTCTCAAATGGTAAAAACGCAGGACACATGAAAATGGACTCAAGAGTGACTCAGACAGTGAACTTTGATCGAGGCACAAGAAATAAGCACCTGAAAATAACCAAAATACAAAGGGCTTGGACAAAAGATTGAATAATCACCTGATTTTAGATGCTAAAAAGGATTCATTCAAGACGGTGGATCAGGATTCATAACATGATACATGTTTAATATTGGTCTCAATTACTATTTACATCATCAGTTACAACATAGATACAATGCCAAAAATAAGTGTCACATTAACATGCCCACATAGCAGCCTACATGAACCATGTGTAGTTTATTACACGCTAGAAATTCTGTACCTGAAGCATTAGAAAACGAGGCAGCGTCTTCAGGAAAAAGGGGTTCAGAAGATAAAACCCATTGATTACTATGTTCTGCTTGTCTTGGTTGCTTGCATGAAACCTCAAATACATCCTCGATAAAAGGCCGCTTATGTACCATGTTGAACTGCACCACAAAGTCGAAATTGATCAAATAAAGCAAAAGAATTGTTGACAGAATTACTCAACTGTAACTTGAACCAGGAAGTAACAACATCAAAGACATATTGAACGATGACAAAAATGACAACAGCGACAAGAACAAGTCAACAAAATAAGCTATATAATAAAGGGAACTGAGCAATAAATGCAAATATCAGATTATGCTCATTAAAATAAGCTATTCTACAATGACAACAAAATGCACTAGGATAAATCCTTGCATCCTTGAAGTCAAATAAATATCCCAATAACTTACTTAAGACATAAATAAATGAGGATTCAAACCACATTAGAATTGGATACAGTAAACGAATTTCACGATTAACTATCAAATGATATATAGCAGGCATCCAACGATGACATTTCAAACATGGAAAAACAAACACTAAGCTAAAATGGCCATAATTTATTCACTGTTGTATTGTAGATGACAGGACACTAAAGATTACTAAGTTCATTAAAAAGCTCACATGTTCATGTAACAATTCATGGAAAAAGTGAAGAAAAAGAGGTCATTATTGTTATAATTCATTTATTAATATTATTATTTATTATCATGTGAGAGGTGTGTCAATCTGGGTATCATGTCCTGGTACTGACTTGGCTTATTAAAAGAATTACTATTTTCTAAAAAAATTTAAATTTACAAATAATATTTTTTTATTTGGAAATTAAACGAAAAAATTTTATTTTAATACCTCAGAAATATGTCCTTCCTCCAAATGATCGGTCGGGTAACAATTTGGAAATTATGTGTTAATTAGCGAGTAATAAAGGGATTAAGATTGCGATATCAGATGCGAATTAACTTTCCCTGAGTCAATTAAACGAAAAACAACAAAAGCCCCAATTCTCAATAGAACCTAACCCTAGATCTAGAAATTGTTAAGGAAATCTATAAAATTGAGGCTGATTCACAGACGAAACATCAATTCCCAACAAATTCAACCCAAAGGTTAACAGATCTATAGATCAAACAATCTTTTAATGAACCGAAACCTAGAAATCGATTAACCTTAAATTTTGTTTTTGAAAACTAATTTCTAATCAAACCGGAATCCAGATCCAGAAAACTCCAACCCCAGAAAAGACATAATCGAAATATACAGATCGATAAGGAAAAGTTAACCTTATTAACAGATCTTAGAAACGAGAAGAAAAATAAAATAAAAGCGGATAGGTCGGCAAAGAATGAAGAAGATTAATGGAAATCCTAGGTTGATTTTATAATTAAAAGAAGATATCAAATCAATTGAGAAACGATGGAGATCGAAATTGGGGATTTTGTTAATGACAAAAAAGGGGTAAAAGATAGGGTTACCTTGGTTTTCCGTAACAGATCAGATATGTCGGAAAATTGAAATAGCCAAAAAAAGGACACGTATCTAGTGATAATTACGGGGAGGGCCACTCGGGCTAATGGAATAGAAAAAGGGCGTATATGTAGGATACCCTTTGTATATCATGGGGTTTATATTTTTATAAGCGTTTGGCGAATCGCAATTTGATCGGTTAGCTTATGCAAAACTAACACGTGGCATTTTATGGTGGGTGAGGTGGAAAATTTTATTTTCTCTTTTTGGTTTTTATTATAAGGATATTAAGAATTGATTAAATTCACTATTAGTCCCTAATTCAATTATTTTAAGTCTCTTAAAATTTTAAAATTTTAATAATAATTATTAAATTTATTAAATTCTGTTACTTTTAAAGTTTGACATAGAAAACATATGATAATAATGTAATGTAATATTAGCTTGTTATCTTCACCCATTATTCCAAAAAAAAATTAATTAAAAAATTTAACTGTTGTTGCTTTGCATTAGAATTAAAATTTTGAAATTTGGAGAATATAGATTAACTTTAAATATAATACAAGACTAATAGCAAAATAAAACTCCAAAAGAATTTAATTACTATCATTCGGTCGAGACTAAAGTTTCAAATTTTAAAAATTATTGGAGCTAAATTTGACCAATTCAAAGAATACATAAACTAAAATTAATCAAATTAAGTACGGCAAAATATTTATATAATTAAAAATATGTTAAAAAAGCTTATCAAATTAAAATTATTATTTAAAAATATGATTATAATATTTTAGTAAACATATTAAGATGGGGGAGTAAAATTTTACATAAACTTCCCCAAATCCAACCTTGAAATTTTCAATGAAAACATCAACCCAACCCATCCCTGAATTCCATTTTTTTTTTAAAAATCCTATAAAGTCAAAGCAAATTTGAAATTAGTCAATTTCGAATACACCTATTTTAAGTCATAAGTCAAGAAACAGGCAGCGCAATGGAAGTTAAGAGAAAAAAATAAAATAAAATAGAGAGAAGAGAATGAAAACAAGACATGCAGACCAAAGAAATAACTGATTTAACACTACCTCATGAAACGTTCCTCTTCCAAACAAAAACTAATTTTTAGCCATAGGAAAGCATTTACTTAATTTCTCAAGGGGCAACTGCGATCCTTCCAGCAACCTGATCGAGATCCCGTTGGCCGTTTGATGTGATTTTCCGACCACTGATACACAGGGATATGATTTTAGTTTATATAACTTATGAAAGAATGTTGACCATATGCAAATATAAACAAAACAGGATGATACATGATATAAATAAGCTTTTCCTATGTTACTCAGACCCGGGTGTGGCAGTTGAATGCAGAGTCTCTCATAGATGAGTACATCAAATTATTTGGAGAGATTTGAAAAGGCTATATCCCCATGTCCATGTCCATGTCCAAATATGTGTTGGATACAGGTAGTTGAAGAAAAATGGAAAATGGAAGCAACATAGAGGTGTTCTCCATACTAGTATCTGCTATACAGTAACTTAATCTTTTGAAAATATACATTTTAAGATCTGAAGAGATTAAGGAAAATATTGCATGGTTAAATAAAATATCAATACTCAAATTTTTAAGAGCTAGTTCTGCTATAATCCTAAAGGTCATAAATTCGAATTTCAAAGATTTTCTAGCAACAGTACTGAGAACATCACAAGTCACAAGGCATTTTCATGCACGCATGCTTCGATGCAATAATGTCTCTTACACTAAAGTAGACAAGATAATTGCAGCATCCCAGACTAGTAAACAGATAACAGTCAAAAGGATGTGCTTTTTTTTTCTTTTCAACAAAGAGACAAACACATGAATAATTCTAGTATTTACCAATCCTTTCACTATTAATAGCATGAAGAATCAATCAGCTTGATATATTCAAAGGACTTGAGCTAATAGCAATGACAAACCCTACACCCAAGAATCATACACGAAAAATACTCACCCCTTGGTATCAAGATCAATGATGTTCACGTTTTGCAATTGCTGGAGAATATGACGAGCAATAGAGCCACTGCTCTTGCAGAAATGACGTGGATGGCTGCCATTTCTCTTTGCACCTCCATATATTCTCCTGAAGGCACCAACACCAAGACCTCCTCTCAAGTAGATTTTCCTCGCCATCGAAGCTACAAAGTCATGGACAACAATGACATATGAGAATATAGTTGCACTGTATCCTTTAGTGCTTTTAACAGTATATCACACAGTAAAGGGATTATGGAGCGAGATATCTACACACCAGCTCTAATATAGTGTACCAATCAGGGTCGTATGGAGGAAGCTCCTTTAGTTTACCACCCTTGACAATATCAGTCCATGGAGGAAGCTCAATCTATCAAAAAACAAAGGAGAAAGGGAATATGAGGAATGAGCTGCTATCAATGAAGTACACCTTTATTCCTTCATGTTCTTTAAATTTCTCGAAAAATTACGTAAATGCTAAAAAGGAACAAATTAAAAATTATATATATATATATATATATATATGAGAGAGAAAGCTGTTCAAGCTTTACTTCAAATTTACTTGATTTAGGCTCCTTTCTTGAAAATTTTATACAATGATCATCTTTTTACTAATACAAATTTCCCATAATCAGAAGACTCTTCCAATTAAATAAAAAAAAGAGGGAAATTTGAATTAAAGAAGAAAACACTAAAACATGAAAGAAGGCAGCGAAATCTACAAACTCAAAGTAAAGATTAAAGAGAGAAAGGGATGAATTTGTAAATAAAAAATAAAAAAACCTTTCCGGAATGCTTGAGATGGGCTGCATAGGCCTTCACGAACTCATGCGGAGAAACGTCCTTAATGGTTCTCGCTGCCTCCATTTTTTTTTTCTGGCTTAGAGTATGAAGTTTGAGCTTAGGCGAGTGGGATCAACAGGCCACAAACTCTAGGGTTTTAAGGTTTGCGCTTCAAACGTTACTCTATTATTTTAAACTCAGTCGGAACAACTCAATTAAAAACTCACTTCACAAAATAAAGGCTTTTTTCTAAAATAATCCAAATTAATTCATTAATTACGAAAATAACTCAAGAAAAAAAATTACATAAGTAAGTGACATTAAGTCCACAATGACCATCAGTGCCGCCTGACACACTAACGGCATTGCCCCCAATAATGACTCAATCATTGACTTTTAAAAAATAATAATTTTTAGAGTGCCACAATCATGTCAGGCAATATTAGTTTTGAAATATACCTGAAAAATATCGATATTCACAATGAAGAAAAAAAGGAAAAAATTATTTTTTAATAAGTTTCGCCGATGTGTCAGGCAATAGCTGTAATTTTTAAAATATATATGGTTTTTGGGTGCCTCCGATGGCAGAACCAATTAGTAAATTTAAAAAAAAAAATATTTGTGTTGTCAATGTATCAGGCGGCACCTATAGAAATTTTAGAAAAGAAACAAGTGAAGTAGAAAAAAATTAAAAAGAAACAATTGAAATAGAAAAAAAAGAGATACATGAGAGAAAAAATAAAAAATGGGAAAGGAAAAAGAGATATGAAAGACAACTTAATATTTTAAAGGGTAAACTATTAAAATAGTCAATTTTGTTTCCATCATGTTACATTTTAGTCACTTATGTTTAAAATGTTACGTTTTAGTCACTTACATTAACTTGTTGGAATATTTTAGTCACTGAACCGTTAATTGTCGTTAACGGTGTAACGATAAGCTAAGGTGGCACATTCAATCATCATTTCAAACAAATATTTTAGGTTAAATTATATAATTGGTCCACATTTTTTTCATTTTGAGTAATTTTTTTTTCTTTTATGTTCTTTTAAATTTTTTTCTTTATTTTTCATTCTCCTCTACTTCTCCCTCTATTTTACTCCCTTTGTAATGCCCCAAAAATTTGAATGTTTGATTGTCGTATTATGTTGTAATTAAATTTCTATATTGGTGACTATGTGAATTGTGTATGTGTTTGAGGTTAGGGGTTTAAGCTGAGTTTTTAAGAAGTTTTGCTCTTTTGTTTAAAATTAACCTCTACTCTTAAGCCTTTGATTTAAGTCTATTTTCTTATTAATATGTGTTAAGAATGAGCCTACTGGTTCACTAGTTAAGAATCTGTCTACTATCTGGTCCTGTGTTTAAGTCTCGGCATTGGTGTCACAAAAATTTTGCTAAATGTTAGAAATCTGTTGGAAGTTAAATTAGATTCTAAAACGTTATTTCTTTTTCTTTTTCCTCTCTTTTCTTTTCTTTTCTTTTACATTTTTCTTCTTTCTTTTGATTTTTTTCATTTTGACTGTGTTTGGCGAGTGGTTATCGGAAATAATTGAGGGTCCTAAGTTGTTCGATGCGTTGTTAGAAGATCTCTATGTAAGTTTTGTCGTTAAGCCTTGTGTTTCTGCGAAGTTCTGTTGGTTTCCATTTGTGTATTTAAATTGAGATTTCTCTAACTGTTTCACTCAAATTCTCTGTTAAATTGTCATTGATCTCTTCCCTTTAGGCGTAAATACTGAGGAAAGTGGTCCTTCGCGTGTTGTTTTGAGTTAGTTTTGTTGATTTGTTAGTAACCGTTCGTTTGTTGGAAGTTTCGCATCGAGGTCCTTGACATAATTGTTTGAGTATTAATGTATGTGATTTTCATCAATTTAGTTGCTTGATTGGTTGTTGGATGGAAATTAGGTTTCGGGATTTCTTCGCACTATTCCTACATCAACACGTTATCAGGTGCATACCAAAAACCCGACTTCAGCGAATTTCAGATGCTGAAAAAACATGACTATCGACGTCATACAGTCGTGTGCCATGTCGTGTAACTCACTAATTCACAATTTAGAAACACACGGGCTAGGGACAAGGGCGTGTGTCCAAGCCGTGTAACTCGCTAAGTGCACAAAAAAAACCACACGACTAGAGGACATGGGCGTGTGCTAGGCCGTATGAAACACAGGGGCAAGAACACGGGCATGTTCTAGGGTGTGTGGATCGTGCAGGCCTTGTATAGTGTTCGTATGATCTAAATTGAATTGTATAAGTTGCTATTTAATGATCCGAGACTAAATAGTTGAGTATTTGAACGTATATTGAATGTTATAACCGTAATGGTATTAACCTATACTATCTAAATATGAATTGTATCCAGCACCGTATGTACGTTCTTGATGTCTGACATCTGTAATTTTGCATTTGCATGGTATAGGAAATGTGTAAAGGAGGAAGTGATCTATTCTAGTTCAGTGGCCAAGCCATAGACTATATTTGAATCTAGCGTTTTATCGCAACCTGACCTGGCAGCTAGTCTTCAATCATATCGAATGTGTCGTACCAACACTACGTGATGTGTAAGGCTGGATGGGTATTAAAACCCTTTAATGGTGCATTGGGTTGGTCGGAGATGGTGTATAGCGGATGGGGTAGAAAAACTGCATCTGTATCTATTCTGCATTGATTCTGATCCTGGATTGTTTTGTCTTCATCTGATTTGCTAATACCATACTGAATATCCTTTGGTTCAGATTTTGAAAACGAGTTTGGGAAATCACTGTTATATTGATAATTCTATTTGACTTTTTGTTTGTTTTGCCCATGGAGTTTTCAACTCATCCTTGCCTGTTGTTTGAATTTCAAGTAACCCATAGTCTTGATCAGGTCGGCGTAACGAAAGCTCAGTCATTCTGGTATATCAGCCTTTTTATATTATTATCAATAATTTTGGTATTTTCTTAGTGTTATGACATTCTAAGATTGTTGAATTATCAACTTAGTTTTTATGAATGCTTATAATCTGTTAGATTGTCTTTAACTGTGTTCATAAAAGTTGGTATTCCTAATAGCATTAATGTAACCCTTCAAACTCGGTCTTAACGTCTAGGCCAGGTTTGAGGTGTTACACCCTTCTTCATCTCTTTTAACATAAAAAAAATTAAATTGCTCAAAATGAAAATATATATAAGTACCAATTGTATAATTTAACCTAAAATTTTCATTTGAAATGATGATTTAACGTGCCACTTCAACTTACTATTACACCGCTAACGGAAATTAACACTCAGTGACTAAAATGTTACAACACAATAACGTAAATGAATAAAACATAACATCTCAAACATAAGTAACTAAAATATAACTTGAGAGAAACAAAAGTGACTATTTTGATAATTAACCTATTTTAAATTAAAATTTGAGAGATTCATATAATAATATTGTTTTTCTTTAAATATTTTTTTTTAAATTCTCACCAACTTTAAAATAAATATAGTGAAAATTAACTGTCAACATTTAATTTCCATTTAAATTCTCATTAAATATTCTTTTTTAAAAAGCTGTCATCAGCTTTAAAATTCCCATTTATTTTACCACTATATCTTCTCATTAAATATATATTTTTTAAATTATCACCAACTTTAAAATTTGCATTTAATTTCCATTAAGTATTTTCTTAAAAGTTGTCACTAACACTAAAATTTTCATTTAATTCTCATTAAATAATTTTTCCTTTAAATTCACGTCTCGAAATTAAATGCTTCTATTTCTTTTTTTCAAATTCTCATTAAATTTACATAACTTTTCTTTTTATGATGCTTTTTCTTTCTTTCTTTCTTCTTTTCATTTTATGATGCTTTTTCTTTCTTTCTTTCTTCTTTTCAGGTTGTCATTTTTGTTTTTTGTTTTATTTTTTTTTCTTCTTCTCAATTAAAAACCTTAACCGCGGTACTTAATAGTCATCAATGTCACCTTTTACAGTGACCTTTTGTGCCGAATTCAACACCAAAGAAGAGATTTCTTCCTCGTTGACTTCTTCAGTTCAAATCTCCATTTGTCAATTTTAAATATTCTAAAACAACGATCAAAACTTCAAACAATTCTTTCTTCGATCTCCGTTTCGCACCATCGAATCGTCACCACTCGGAGATATTTTTTTCTCGCGATTAAACAAGACACCTCACCATTTAGATCATCGAACGAAATTATAAGCTTCCACCGCTAACACCCTATAATTGTTTTTTTGATTTCCTTTTTTTTTTCATTTCAAGTCACTTTCTTCTTAAAATATATATTGATGCCACCTGACATGTCAACGATACCTAAAAAAAATCATTTTTTTTAACTCTCCAGTGCTGCCTGACCCACTTGCGATACCCTTTAAATTTTTTTTCCCTTGACACCGATGTTCCCTGACATACCAACAGCAAAAAAAATTATTTTTTTTAAATTCTTTGCAATATTACATGATAAACCGATATCTATTAATAAATTATTTTTACACCTATTAATAAATTATTTTTTTTCATGGATATTTCTAAAAATACATGCTGATGTAGCTTGAAACAATGATGGCACCCAAAAAATTAATTAAGAAAACCGATAATTGGATATCATTGGAAGATAGTGTTACTAATGTGTCAAACAGCACAAGCGATAACTGTAGACTTTAAATCATTTACATATATAATTTTCCCCTTAAACCATTTTCGTAATTAATGAATTAATTTAAATTACTTCAGAAAAATAGCCCCAAATAAGTTGTATTATTATTAGAGTATATTTATTTTTTAAACTATTTTTATATAGAATTAATAAAACGTGATTTTAAATGGATTAAACTTGCGAAAATTCTTGGAAAAGTTTCTTAAACATTTAACTGATTATTCTCAAACTTTAAAAATTTCTAACCAAATACTAGAACTTCTATAAATAGAATATGTTATTCCTATAAGATGCTATATATATATATATTTATATAATCTCATTATAGATTCTAATTATATTTACTTTTTTTAACACGATAACTCAAACTATTTAGTCCCTTCCTAATTTACAAATAGAAAGATAATACATTTTAAACTACTTATATCCTCTTACATCGACAACTATGCCAATGTCAATTGAATAAACGTTATTATTATTATAGATTGACAGTTATAAAAATTGTTATATAACTATATATATATCACATAAATAAAATTTAGAACTAATAACATGACACGTTCACCAGAAGTTGACTGATAGAAATGGTGGTTAGGGAGGGGAGAGACAATAGATTAAGGACGTATTTTTTATTTAATTATATTAACACCACAAAAATTGAATGACTAATATGTTATTATAAAAAACATTTTTTTTTTTATACATTTTTTTTTTATTTTGAATACTGGCATGTTAGAGTGACATCATATCAAATTGAAAAAAGGAATTCCCAGATATTGGAAAGCCTAAAATATTTCATTGATTTATGCTATCCGAACTTTTAAACTATTTTTAAAAAAAATTCATGTTATAACCTTGAATATATATATATATATATATATATATGAAGAAATATAGTGGTAATAACATATACCAACATCATACACTCACCTTTGAATCCCGATGTAAAAGGGTAATAGCTGATTGAAGGCTTTGGAACATTTTATACTGTAAACATCGCCAACCAATTCCCTAAGCCCCAACCCCTTCCACTGCCTGTCTGAAAGAGAACAAAAGATGAGACAGCTATTATGGGGAGGGACCAATCATCCAAAAGGCTTTTAATAAATTACACTTTAATTACCTGAATATTCAGCTTTCTATATGTTGAATTATCAGAAACAAAGCTCTTCTATTCTCCCCCAATTCACCCAAAAATCAAGAGGCACCAATGGCCTACACTCACTGACCAACTTATATATTAATTTCTCAAAAATCATGCACCAGTGAAGAGATTCTATGAGCCTTCCTTGGTTTAAAACCGCACATTCTTCTACAACGTTTCCATTTGTGTGGTGAAATATTTAAGTTTGATCAAGGTGGTGTGGCAAGAACCGGCTGGCCGAAAACAAGGGGAAAATCAATTAGCTACTGATCAAAGTGAATGACATTGTACCCTATCAGGGAGATTCCTAGGCATTGGTAGTGCAGTAACATATCTCTGGGGAAAGAATTTGTGAGAACTAGTAATTGCATAAGATGACGAGGTTTCAGCCCCGTCACCTTGCCCCCGGCTATGGAACTTGGCAAAACGATTGATGACAGAAACCTTCTCTAGATCCTGACATTCTATTCTTAAGTCCAAGATTGAGGCTCTCTTGTCCAGACTGCATGACAAAGATGAAACATTAGAAAACCATATGTTAGATGTTACCGAACTTCTTAGTTTTCGACAAATAGCTTTGCCCGCAATTTGAAAATGGAAAATGGGGGTACAATCATTCAAATATATGAAAAAACGTGAGGTAAAAAACAAACACACTACTATTAGACACAGACCCATCTTTATCTGACACCCAAGTCAGGATAAAACAAGAGCTTAGGGTAAAACAAATAATGGGGCCAATATCAGGCAACTAAACGAACTAAAAATCTGAAACAAATGAATAGAGGTTCAGTCTAGACCCAAATAAAATCTTCCAACAAAATGCAAATCAAAGAAAATAAAAAATAAAAAGCCTCTGTATAGTATATGAAATGATGCATCCCTCCTACAAAGTCAAATAAAATACTCAATTGCAAAGTAATAGCAGTTTGCATCTCCACTACAAAATCAGCTCCTGTGGTTTTAATAGAAATGGGAACATATAATCATATGATAAATTAGAAATTCGTATCAGCCCAGACTTTTCAACAGGCAGAATGCTTCTTAATCTAAAATCCAAAGGACAATTGAGCCTGTGCTGGGGAGACTATGAGTATAAGAACAAAAGGACAACTAATGCCATCCATGGATGTGACAAGTAAACCCTTTCGTGTGAGACAACAATATAATAAAATTTAATGGGTGGTCTGAGAAGTTCTGACCACAACATTTAACGTCAAGCTTAGTATACAACATGAAGGGTTCGTATTAATATCAGTGTTGCAAAAGATTAACAGAAGAGTTATTATGCATATAAGATTGGTAAAAACTAGATGTAACTTACCTCTGTAAATAATTCTCCAGCTTCTTTGTCCTGACAATAATCTCTTCTGCAGCCTTTAAGATGGACTCAATTTTCTCCTCCTTAAGCTTTTCAGAGAGGCTAACAGCAAATTAACAACAAAAGAATCATTAGCATGATTGTTGATATGACAAAAAATAATGCCCTCAGATGAAAGCTGGTAAAAACAGTATTCAAATATTTCAAATAAAATTAACATGTTCTTACATGCATCCACTGTCAGGAGGATCAGCTGTATCACTTTCAGGGACATATGATGTGCAGCATGCATCTCCTAAAACTGATCTGGCAACAAAATAGGCCACAGTCTCATTGTTTTTGCTAGCATCTGTAGAAAAAACTACTCTTGGAGGAGCACGAAGTAGTTGTTGCATAAGCTGTGTTGTCAATATAAGCCTTCTTCTCGTTCTAAGCACTGGTGACCATTCTTCAATTGTTTCAAGTTCATCTTCAACCTGCAATTTAGATCAATGTCCTTGAGATGAGAACGGCCGGAGACTCTAAGGAATAACACAAAATAAAAGACAGTTGAACACCAAAGAAACCTTCTCGATCAAGCGATTCGCTGCATGCGCCCATTCTGCTTCTGCCACACTGTGGTCAACAAAAAATTTCAACATAATTCCAAAAATGGAAAAGAAAAACATAATGACAGCGAGAAAAAGAGAGAAACTAATTTTTTTCATATTAGCAATTTATAATTGGAAATGTTTTAGTGCTTGTGGTCATTCACATAGATACTGTTAAAAGTAATTACATCAAATTGAACACATCTCAAATACCTGATGTTCCGAGGCTTTTGAGAACCTTGTGTCACTTCTCTATGCCATGATAGACGCTCAAATGTCACACTTTTACGCTTCTTTGCTCTCACAACAACCAAACTCTGATTTGTGACATCAGGACACAGAGAGTGGGGGGAGAAATGATCACTTGCCACGGGCAACAGGTTTGAGCTTTGCTGGGCATTATCCAACTGACTAGCAGCGGCAGCAGCATTAACCTGCTCACTTGAATGAAGAGGATGCAAGCTGTCAGGAGGTCTACCAACACTAAATATTTTTTCTGTAGCCTTCTTCACGGCAATTTTCCGAGCATCGTATACAGGCATCATTTGCCCATTTTTGAACATCCCATACCGATCAAACCAAGACGGGGCCATCTGGGGACTGATCTGAGAGTGTTCACCCTTGAGAACAGCAGCTGGATTATTAGCATTGGGGAAATGCTGGAAATCATTCTGAGAAGATGCAAGCATATCACTAGAAGATAACTGTCTTTCATTGTCATCTTCAGTGTTCGATGAAAAGCTTGGCATCTTAGAATTTCCAGAAGGATCTGATGAAAAATTAACTGCAGCATCTCTCATCACAGTACCGGATCCATAAGATCGTTCCTCCTGAACATCGGAACCAACCAGCTGAGCATCCAAACCAGAGTCTGGACCTTTAAATCTTTTGACACTCCTATTACTCAGATCAATCTCTACGTTTTCCAAGGCCTGCACCTGATGCAACAATAAATTATTCTGGTTTGCAGCATTATTTGGTCTTAAAGAACGGCCAAAAGCTTCAATATCTCTTTGCATGGCTGCAAGATTTTGGCTGGCATCGTTCTCTCGCAATACCTGCTGGGCATTTGCAGGTTGCTTTTCTCCAACAAAGCTTTGCGGTTTAGCACAGTCTGCAGGGAACTCAGATCGACCACTACCTACTACCTGGGCAACTTGATCATCTAGCTTTTTTGATCCAGGATGAGATGCTTCGGACTTAATATTTGACTGATGAGTAGGCTTAAACAAATGTTGTGACGCCAGAGCACTCTGAGCTCCTAATAGATGTTGTGGGGCAGAGACACTTGCATGTAAATTAGGCATATTTTTTGTAAAAGCACCTTGTGAAGATTCAGATGTAGTGGAAGGTAAAGAAGCCTCCAAGACTGGAAAATGCTGGCCTGGATCCCTTGCATTGTTTCCGTTGCTACTACTAGGCCAAGAAGCCTCTGAAGAAGCAAGATTCTCACCAGGAGCAGTTTTGGGCATGCAAGGTGCTGATTTCCTTCCTTGACTAGCTTGAGCTTTCACAGAAGAATCATCAGTCTGCTTCATCTGAGATGCCAAAACACCAAAAGGTGCATTGACATATTCCGTTGGTGTTCCTTGACTGCCAACACTACTGACGTGCTGGCTTTGGAGATGACTTTTTGAATGAGGACTGTAAGAGGTAAAACCTGCAGAAACATTGGCCTCCATAGTATTTTGTGAGGCTTTGTTGCTGGTTTGACCAGAGACACTTGAAACATTACTCCTATCTCCATGGGATGCTCCATGAGTTGAGGACTGAACAGAAGCAATAGTATCCAACCATGTATGACCTCTCCTTCCTACCTCAGAAGAGCTGTGAACTAAATTTAGAGAATTAACTCCTTGAGGGAAACTCTGCGATGAAATTGCGCGATCTGGAATAGTAAACTTTTGGGATGGGGGACCTAGTTGTAAACCAAAACCTTGAGAAGCAATGGGCCTATTATGCTGAAACTGACCCACTGATCCGTCAGAAGTTTCTCCATCAGGCATCTCAGATGATTGATTGTGTTCAGAAGAGCTTAAGCGTGTTGCAGCACCATGCTCCTTTGGCGGATCAGCCTTTTGAAAAAGCTCCAGTATATTTTGACTGCAAACATTGAGAAGATTCAGAGCTCAATAGAATGTAAACAAGTAAACCAGCACAAAAATGATAGAAGGAAAGCAGATGTTCAGGGTTACCAAATCAAAATTATATTTCAAATATTAATACAATGATGCTAAGTTTTTATTCAATACTTTCAACAACCCAAAAACTTTTTCTTTTCCTTTTTTTTTTTTTATCAGCAAAAGGAATTTTTAATCGCCAAGTTTACATCAACAAAAAAAAGCGCCAGGAATTCCTTTCTTTGTTTTGGTCGGAAGAAAAGCTATGAATTCGGGTCAAGCTAAAAAACTGAGAAGTGCAACAATTGTACTACCTTGTTGGAGATGTTTTGTTTGGCACCAAACCACCAAAAGATCTGTCAGGTGCAGAACCAGGATTTGAACTTTTTGAGGGTTTCTTGTCTACTTTAAGGCCAGGAAAACAACCCTAATATACAGAAAAAGAAAGTTAATATACAACTATTTAGTCTTCCAAAGGCTAAGTTATTCCAAAACAATAAAGGAAAGTTCATCACGGGTAAAGACAGAAAAAGAGTAGGCAAATTGCACACTATTTACATATATGACCAAACAAATAAAATAACCTTCTCAACTTCTGTAGCCTCTCCACCAGCATGACCAGTTAGTAGTGACTGCCCAGAGTATCCCTTGTCATGACCCTTCAATCCTTGAGAAACGTGTTGGGATGTTGCTCGTGAATGTGCAACACTTTTTTTTCCATAAGAAGGTTCGATCTTAACATCTAAATCCCCCATAGGATGATACTGAAACTTACGGGTCACAGAAGGTTTATGACTAATATGAGCAGATGACTTCTGTTTTCCTCCTCGTAAATCATTTACATCCAGCCAAACATTGTCTCTCATACCACCACTGGAAGTATATTGTGGTAAGTTGGAGCAAAAACTGTCATTAGAAGTTTCTTTGACATTGAGATCCCCTGAAACATTTACTCCAGATGCTCCCTTGTCCAAGCAATTATTTCCAGATGAATCCAAATTATCAGGGCTCCTTTCCTGAATTTGCTGATATTCTACTGGAACCCTGCTTGGTCCACGGTTAACTTGAGAATCAACGCTTTTCCAGAGATGAAGATTACGACTGCTTGGAAGTTGTTGGCTGCTTTCCTTGGAGACCCTTGTGGTTCTTTTATCTGTAATTTCAGCAAAATTATCCAGATCAGAGGCTTCCCCATTCACCTGTAGGCTTCCCAAGCCAGAATTCACATTCCCTGATTTAATATTTGTAAGATCAAAACCAGAACTATGACCTCTCTCCTTATACATAGCACCTCTCTGATCACTATTCTGAGGAGGTTGCAAGGACCTTTCAATATCCTGACTTTTTGATATGGTACCAACACTATGTGATGCAGAGTCAATGGAGTTCCAACCATTTGGTTCATTCTGTGGCTGACCATGAGGACTATGTATGGCCAATCCTTGTTGGTGACCTGAAATACTGTTTGCAGTAACTTGCATACCGGAAGAGTGAGAAGCATTTCCTAAGAATTCAGCACTTTCAACTATGTGCTTTCGTAAAGAACTGCAATCTAGCCGTTTGCTACTGTCTTCTGTTAACTCTTTAACAAATCTCTGAGACATGGGAGAAGGTATAGAGTTCAGTGTTGAGGCAGGCGGAAAGTTGTTATCAGCGCAAGCAGATTCCTTTCTGCTGCCATAGTTGACAATTGATGAAGGCATGTTACCACTTGGAGGTTCGTTATGCTGCATGCCTAAACCACTCCACTCTTCCTGTATCCCAATATCGTTACTAGAGGTTTCTGCTACAGCAGACTGCATAAGAGCACTCCAACTTCCACTTTGCAGTGAAGGAAATGCCCCAGAAGAGTCCATACCATCCAAAACTGAGCCCATATTGGCACTCTTCCCAAAGATATCCCACACACTGTCATCTGAACCAAACAATATCTTTTCTTCAGTCGGATCTAGGGTAGCCACAGCATGGGGGGGGTCAGCCTGAATCGATGACTTCCTGAGGGATGTTTCTGAGGGACCAGGATGTCCTTGCCTTCCACTAGATTCCTGCATCACTGCATTTTTTGGTAGGATAGTCATTTGCTGCAAATTTTCTGAAAGAAATCCATTATTTAAACCTTGACCAGCTGCAGCACCAAAGACATTTTTACCCTGGTCGCCCTGTCCAGAAACCAAAGACCCATCTTGCAAGCTAACTTGATCTTGGAACATAGCATACTGATTACCTGGAAAGGAATTACTGTTGGCTTGCACCTGCTGCATTAAAGGCTCATCCATTTGGACAGAAGAATATTGATATTGATCTACTATTGGACCACTAGTAGAGATCCCATAAAATGACTGATCAACCTGTCGAGGAACCGAACCCATCAAATGCACCTGGCCTTGCTCAGGGGAAAACAAAAATCCACTAGAGGATCCTTGCATTGCTGGAGTGGCACCATCCTGCAGCCAATTTGCATTTACATTTACGTTCACGTTCTCTGTCTGCCACGAATAATTCGAAGCATTATGGACAGGAACACCATTTATTGGAGCAAGAGAAACACTATCTGATCCCTGTTTTACAACAGAGGAAACCTGATTCACAGAACTCAACCGTCTTGCTTCTGGTAGCTGAAACTGTGTGTTTGGAAGTTGCTGCCTCTGTAATTCTTGCATTTTCTTAAGCATGGCATGTTGCTGTAACAGCTGCATGTCAGTCCTCTCTGCTTGTTGCCTCGGCAAAGGCTGGATCATGCCATGATGCTGTCCATTAATTTGCTGTTGCCCACCAAAAAAATCATAATTTACTGGCAATTCAGCAGCGTCCAATCTCATTGGATTTCTCTTATGAAGATCAGGGCCCCGAGATGCTGTATCCACTCCCAAAAAGATGGTTTCATTCTGCCTTGTCTGGAAAGCCTGATGCCCTTGCATATAGCCATTTACATTTGATGACTGATTTTGAGATTGACTTCTGACACTTTCAGGCCTCAAACCTGACTGTGTAAAGTTCAGGCCATGCTGCAGGCTTGAAGACTGACCACTTTGTCCTCTGTCAGCATCAGCTAATGTCAAAAAATATAGTCACGTCAGCTAAACATTGGTATAGAAGCATGTAATAACAATGCACTATAATCACATCATGGAAATTGTTGCAACAAAAGCAAGCAGAAACTAAACGATCAAGATATCTTGATTATTACCTAATTGATGTAAACTGAAATTCTTCAAACTGGAAACAAGAGGCCCGCCAACTTGTCTCTGGCTTCCAACCCACTGATTGTTATTTAAGCCAGACCAGGTACCATCAAAGACCTGTGAGTGATGCTGGCCCTGAGACAAACTCTCTCCTCCAAGGAAATTATGGATCCTGTCTCCAACCTCGTTGCCAGGCATAGATAATCCAAGCCAAAAACACGGCGGCTAAAGCTTTGTGAGAAGAAAATTAGTGCCTACAAGAAATAAGAATCAAGTTAAAGATTTACATGCCTGCGATTCCATACCAAGCACACAATCATATGAATCCTTCTCTAAATCCAATTTGTAACTAGAAACAAACCTCTTCTTTAACATTTAAACATTCACCCCAATAGCCATGTTTCAAAACTCAACCTTATCCTGCATGCATAAAATCAAATATATGATCTCATGGAAACAGAAATTAAATCATCTATCCCATAATGAGAATTCTCCCACCATTCTTTCTTCATCTATAGGGAAGGTGTGGTAACAAGTAATAAAAACAGCATCGAGAAACAAATAAAATAACAGCATAGCCCAAAAAACTAATATGCTTCAATACATCTTCTAGGGTACAACATATCTTGATACTTGTAACAAAGTAAAAAACCTTTCACCTTATGCAACCAATTTTACTCCACAAAAGGAATGGACAAGGACTTTCTATTATTTCTACAAATTTACATCTATTGGTTCTTGAGCAATGAAATTATAGTTGCCATTTCAAAAGCAGCAGGTTGATGTAACATACCCTGCACTGACAGGCTATTTATCTGAAAGCCAACGGTGCTTTGAATTGCTACTTCATTGTTATATCAAATGTTAATATTAGTGTGGCATGCCAGAACAGAGTCGCATGACAATTATTTTATTTTGGAGAATAAAAAGAGAAAATAGTTTATTAGCATTCATCTTTCCCTTCCAACCAAAATAAACTGTCGAAGCACGTATTTTTCTTCCACCTAATAGGAAAGCAACAGAGGTGCCATATAGATAATAATATAGGAACTCACTTGCATGAAACTTGTAGATAATTAACAGTATACCACAATAATGTTGTTTAAAAGGTTTGTCCTTCAATATAAACATAATATTTCCCATTTTCTTGTATCATACTGTACACCTTCAACAGTGCATCCAGATAATGTAGTTTAAGAAGGTTCTTTCTTTGGGTAGTTATCTTTTGAAATTATATTCCGTGGATCATCCCCAAACCCTCTAAAAATTTTGACTTAACTGCCTTACCATTCCCAAAGGAAACGGTGCATTTCGATCCCCTATGCAATGTCTGTCACCACCCATATTTAGATACACAATAGACAGGTACGAAAAATTCACCAACAACTTTCAATCACCAAGCTTTCATTATTGAAGCCTATCTACACGTTCAGAAAATTTTCTTCAAGGAATTAACTTTACGCCCCAGCTAACTCTTTAAGGTTTCTAATATCTAGACACCATAGGTAGCTCATGTTTGAGCATGATGAAACACTCCATGTCGAGCTGTTGCTAATAAATTTTCCATTTCATATAAGAATGGAAAAAAGGAACATTTTCTGCATTGGTCGATGAAGAACCATAAACATAATAATTTCTAGTTAACTATGTTCCCCCAGGAAAAAAATAAAAATAAAAACTTCCAATGAACAACGAACAGTGTGCACAACTGAAGTGGTTATATACATAACCATTGATGGATTTATGGCCTCAGAACAAAGTCCACAGCTTGACAGGAAAAGGATAGACATTAAGCTTCAGCTTTTGAGCTCAAAGGTGGCGCTGCCCCAGTAGACTACACAACTCTTGGAGGTTAAAAGGTAACACCATAGATTTACAATGGCTTTCACCTTAGCAATCACAAAAGAGAATCCAGTTCTTGAAAAAAATAAAGGGACAAAAGCTAAAACATTTACTAGCTATTGAAGAGTAGTTTCTTGATGGTGAGATGAACTTTCAACTCCTTGACTCAAGCTAAGAACCTAAATACCTAGAACAGCTATGCTTCAACCTAAGTATGAAGAGCTAGCATGAAACACTATCATAAGTTCCTATCAAAACAAAACATTTTGGCAACCGAATAAAGAATACAAGGCAAGCAAGAAGAACCAAAGTAAAGAAACCTCACCCACAAAAGTGAATAACCATGCATCATCCACAAAGAAGACACCCATGTGAATAACCACGTAACCTTTTTGCATAAAAACTCAGTCTTTCTGCAATCAAGCATAAAATTCTAATACAAAACCCTAAACTCTCTAATGAAGCTTGACATCCTCCTCTACTAAACTACTACAAGTGTTTGTACTGCCATTGACATCCTCCAAAAAACTTCACAAATATTTTCACTACCATTCAGATTTTCATTCAGCCATCGTCCCTTGCATTCTCAATGCAAATTACAATATATTAACCCAAGCAAGGAAAATGAGAAGAAATTGTGGGTATATACACATTCCCAAATGCCCTATAAGAAATTCCACGCTCCATAGCATATTGATGGTAAATCTATCTACAGGAGTTTACTATGAATTCATCATATGTGGCAAGCCGTTGAACTGGAACCTAATATTTAAAGTTTCTTATTATCTAACTAGAGAAATCTAATGATTGTTTTTATTTGTTTTCTTGTCAATTATGTAGAGTCCTCATTTACATGAAACACAAACTTCTTATTGGTGAAACATAATTAAGGCAATTTACCGTATGAGACGTTGGCAACAAACCAGATAAATACATATAAGGACAGAAAAAACCTAGTAATTTAAAACCAAGTGAAAAAAAAAAAAAAAAATAGGCGACGTCCCATTTGCAAAAATGGGAATAACAAAAAGAAAAGAGTTAAAGAAACCAAAACACCAACCACAAGTGAAGTGAAAACGCTAATCCACAAGTAATTAGAAATGTAGGAACGAAATTAAAGATGAAAACCAAAACTTAGCATGAAAGCTTATAACCTTCCAAAGAGCAGGAATAAAAGAACTACTATAGCTTTTGCTTAATTGAAGTTTGCAATTCCTCAGGATAAAGGTCCCGGCATCCTCCATTTTCTCGGCAACCAAACAGATGTAAAACTAACAAGTTAAACATAAATCTCACATTTTTAATCAAGACCATAAATATCAAGAAGACATCAAGCAATTTCCAACCTAAATAAAATGACACTACAAATAACATTACCGCTCCCAACCCTAGAACATCAGAGCCCAAGCATAAATTAAGCGTCTCAAAACTGAACCAAAAAAAGATTGTAGGAGAAACAAAAAGAAAAAAAAAAGACAATAGGGTTCGCAGAGAAAGAAAGATGAGATGTAAACTTACAGTGACATAGAGAAGCCTTTGAAATGGAGCTTGAAAAAACGATCCATGAAGAGTGTCAAAATTTTGGGGGAAAAAAAGTTAGGGTTCGAATCCAAAATGAGATTTTAGAGAGAGAAACTAAATTAGCTCGGAGACAGAGAGAGAGAGAAATAGTGCAAAAATTTCAACGAAGAGAAGAGCAAAAATGAGGCTCGGATCCGAAGGTAAGGTTTGGAAAAACGAATCTGAGGGTTCGGACACGTGGAGAACAGTCAGTGCCGCCCACGCTTGAAGATGTTTATGTTTTGGCCGTCTGATTTTAATAAAAGCTTTAATACTTTTTTTCGTTAAGGTTAATTCCATCAAAAGTCCTCAAACTTTTATTCAGATTCTAAATTGATTCATAAACTTGGTCTAACATCAAATTGTATCCCTCTACTTTTTTAGAATTGAAAAAGTTGATCCTTCCACTTTAATTTGTCGAAATTTTTTTCTCACTTTCTTGTACTTCCAACTGAATAACACTGTTAAACTTTGTTGTTAAATCATTAACTTAAAAATAAGTATTTGAGCCATTAATATGCGAAGAATTGGTGAAAAACAATAATTCAATAATTTATATGTAATAATTTATTAAAAATCAACAATTTGAGTTCATGATTTTACCAATATCTAGTCTAACTTCTCTATTTTCTTTTAGGATTAAATTCGACAAATTAAAATAATGAGACTACCATCTTTTTTTTTAAAGGAGAATAAAACTCGTAAAATTTACGTAGGGATCTAGTGTCCTTAATGTAGTTAAATCATCAAACACACTTGCAATTTTTTGAAAATTTTGGTTTAATAAAAATTTTATCATTCACATTAATATCTTTTGTATTATATCCTCAACAGATTTTGCACGCAAAGCAAAATATAAAGAAAATATTAGCTCATTGATTATTTAACGTTTAACTAATATTAATGGCATGTTCTTCATTGCTTAAAAAAAGCACTTCTGGAAGAAAAGCTGTGCAGAACAAGCTACTTTTGGCTGAAATTTTTAGCTTTTTAGAAGTGTTTTTCAAAAGCACTTCTCAAAAAGAGAAGCTAAAATTTTTAGCTTTTCCTTCCCCAAAAGCACTTTTAGTGCTTAATTACTTTTTTACCCCTCAAATAACATAGTAATTTTTTTTCTTGGTGCTTAATTGCAAATGTGTTAAAATCATTAATTAAAAATAAAAATATTTTTTTAAATACTAACTACAAATATTTAATTGTTATATTTAAATATTTAAAATATATTTTATATATTTTAATTAAATTTTATAAATAATTAATATTTATTGCTTAAAAATATTTAAAATTTATATTTCATATATTAAAATATTAACAAGTTATAATAAATTTTTTTATATTTTTACTAAAATATAATAATATTAAATAATTTAAATATTATTTAAATGCATATTTGTTACTTGATAACAACATGTCTAAAATGGACATTTTATATCTCAAAAGTATTTTTTGACAACAATGCTAAACACTCAATTTTTAAACCAAACTTTTCAAAAGCACTTCTCAAAAATACTTTTCCACAGCACTTTTCAAAAGCACTTTTCAAAAGCATTGCCAAACTAGCCCTAAGTTGCGTTATGTGGCTGGATCATAATGATAATACATTGAACAAGACCCAAGTAGAATAAATCCTAGATTCATTTATGGATTTATTCACTTGTGACGTTCTTAGCGTGGCTTATCTCAATCTTGAGTAAGTAATGGACTATGTGTGTGTGACTCATATAATTTGATATATTAAAAGCCTGAGTTCAATTGGTAATAGATCAAAAGCTAGTATTTTGGGTATACGACTTCTACATGACATAATTTCACCTACAATAGCAAAATTAATAGCCTAATAAAGGGTAAATGATATCTTCTCATCGACATTACATGATATATGGAAAAGTAACGTGGTCATGTGTCATTTGTTTAGGACGAATGATTTAATTAATATGTATTAGTAATCAACTTTTTCATGAAGGAAGATGTAATAGTTACCATGAGATAAACTAGAATCATATGGGGTGAACGAATTTAACCCAAATAGATTAAAGATATACCATGAGAGTAATACATATGATAAGGTCATTAGATAAGCACTTGATTAAGTAGTTTTTGTAATGGTATATAGTAAGGGAGAACTTAATCATGGTACTATAATGAAATGACCCAATGACTAAATAATATTGTATTTAATAGATGAAAAAGTCAAAACTTAATTACAAATTATTTGAGCCTTACTTATATATGTGGCACCCCAAACTCAACCGGGACAGTCCGACCCGAATTTCAAACGTCACGTTAGTCACCGAAGTGACTCTCCAATCAATGATCACCAGTCACACCTCACAAATAATTAATCATGGTATAAAAAATCCTAAAATCATACTTCTCTAATTAAAATTATCACATATTTAATGGACATTCTTTAGACATACAATACTTTCATAGACATACTTCGCATGCATCAATCAAGTTCGCTTGACTCTTCGTAGAGTTAACCAACACATAAGGCAACATACAATTTGAAATACACACAACATAAAACAATTTAGTTCCTGCAAGCTCCTAATGTCTAACGTTTTCAGGCTTGTAGGTTGGCAAGCTTCGCATCTTGTGAACTCTAACCTTTCACCTACCACTTCGCAGATGGCATTTGGCGAACCCTATAAAAGTTCGTTTTGCGAACACCAACTAGGAAGAAAACATGGGAACCCTTTTTTGTAAAACGATCCATTGAACATATAATTGGCAGTATGTCTCGTGTACAGTCTATCCGTGAACCCTATTTTCTCACGCGAACCCTATACTAGCAAACTTTATCCTTCTCATATTCATTTTTACTTTACAACTTATTTAATGTTTCTACATGACAACCCTTTACCATTTTACAAAACCTTTACTCTTACGACCCCTAACATGTTTTTGCCTACTCATTCATTCATCAATAAGACAGTTTGCATGCATCAATAATTTTATGCAACAAGTCAAATTTTATCTCTCATGCATACCAAGCATCAGATTGTTTCAAACATACTTAAACAACTTGGGACTTACCTCAATGTTTGACAAGCTCTTCCAACTGCATTTATGATATATGCACGGATGGGGTGAAATTTATTAAATTACATTCATCGAAGATGGAAATTTTCAAGTTTGAGAAATTAACATATGTGCGACGACTTTTTGGATGGGATCCAGGCATTTCTGGGTTAAAATGTCTTCATGGCGTTCGAAGATCTATCTCTTAGCTTCAAAACACACTTTGAATCACTCGATTTTGGGTTTAGAGCTCAAGTTATGATTGTTTTAGTGAAGACTGTGACAGCCCTATTTTGGCCATTTTCTGTGTTTATTATATGTGAATTATCATGTGTGAAAATTTCGTGACTTAATTTTTGTCGTTAGATGTTTAATTTAGAAAAAGGACTTAACCGCGTAAATTATAAAAGTAGATAACTATTTAGTAAGTGCTAATTTGCTATTGTCTTTTAAATGAGGAGTCCTTAAAAAGAAATAAGTCCATTATAATGAAGTGGACGGTAGTGGACTTTAATATATACTTTTATATTATTATTATTATTATAAAGATTTAAGTGTATAATTAAATAATAAAAGCATAATATAATAAAAGATAAAAGAATTAGAAAGTCATTTTTTTTTTTCATTCCTTCTTTGCATGGCCGGTTATGAAAGAAAAGAAGAAGCTTGAGGTATTCGGTCATTTGGTAGCTTGAATTAAGGTATGTTTTTCAAGTAGATTTCATTAAATTTTATGAATTTGAGTTAGTTGTTAAGTCTTTTACATAGCCCATGAATTAATTTTTAAGGTTTTGGCAAGGTACTCATTCGGCCATGGAAGATGTGAATATGATTTTTTTTGGTATTTTGATGCTTTAAAAATGGGATAATCGGCTATGGTTTAGGAAGCTATGAAGTTTGAGTTTTTATGCTAGAAAATTTGATATGAGTGTTGTATTGAATTGTTAAAATTTATTTTACCATTGCCGAATATGATGAGATAGTGAAAATGAATTTTTGCCGTATATGAAGCTTAAATAGATTAGTTGTGAAGAGCTAAGTTTGTTAAGTTAAGCAATAGGAGAACATATTAGTGAAAGGGGCATATTCGGCTAAGTCGTGGTTTGAGTAAATTTTTGTAGATTTGTGTTTTATAAATTTTGGAACGAAATGTTAAAGAGTATTTTTGTAAAGGACAATAGTATAATTTACATGTGTATGTGATTCTTTTTTTTGTGCATGAAAAATAAGTTAGCTAAGTGATCAAGCAAATTCAATTTGTTTAATTTAGCTCAAGAACAAAGGGAGTTGATTTCGGATAGGGGAAAACGAAAATAATTGAATAGCCGATCCATAGTTATTCGACGACATCCGAGGTAAGTTTTAAGTGATTAAACATAGGTTATAATTGTTTATTAACATGGTATATTATGGAAAATTAACCTTTATTGTATATATGTGTACAAGGCCGAATGTGATGGTGAATAAAAAAATATAAATGATGTGTTTTATAGTTAAATAGTATGTATAAAATTTGAAGTGAGATGTTAATATGTGTTAAGGCCGAATGGCAATTTATGAAATGAATTAAAGTATTTGATAAGTGTTATGTTCGGATGGTATTAAGCTCTTACTATGTGTTTGTACTATATGGGAATTTGAAAGTAGATGTTTAAATGTGAGCGAAAGCTTGATTGTGATATATATATATATATATTGCGTTTGGGCCTTTGGCCTAGCAAGCTTCAAGCTGGTGATCATTTTTGGGCTTCGAGCCTAGCAGGCGTAATGCAGGTGAATTGGTATCGGACCTAAAGTCCAGCAGGCCTTGTGCCGGTGATGAATTTCAGGCTATAAGCCTAGCAGGCATTGTGCCTTTGTATTCAAATCAATTTGGTACTTAGCGAGCAATATGCCAGGGTGTTATTTCGAGACTTTGGATTGATGTGTTTTAAATAAGTTAAAACGAATGGAAAAGCTAAATATGAGCTACAATATTGTTAGCTCGTAATAAGGTACGTATGTATTTTATCATGAGATTTAAGCCATGTAAAATGTATTTGAATGATGGTTATGTATCCGAATGTGATCGAGCAAGTTTGTGCCTCATGAAATTAGGTTATGAATAGATGAATATATGGTATAACGTTTAGCCATTTATGGCATAAGTAAATATACATGTTAAATGGAACTTGTATATTCGGTTGAATGTAAGCTTATATTGAATTGGTATATATGGTTAAATGTGAAGTTATATGTGAGATTATATTGAATGTGTATATCTGGCAATATGAGATGTTTTGTTTAACGTGAACATTAGGATACATGTGATGAGATAATTGACCTTGAATATTCGGCCTAGATAAATTATTTGAGTTAAAGTATATTTAATGGTACTATTTGGTTTATATGAAATGATTTGATTATTTAATGGAGTTGTTTAATTACTTAATACTTACTAAGCTAATTAGCTTACTTCTAGTGCTTCTTTATTCTGTTTTATAGATCTTGGCTGAACGTTACGAGCTCGGGGATCAATATCGAAGTCATTCACATTATCGTCTTATTTTCGGTACTTTAAAAAAAAAAGTTTCATATTTCAAATGATGGCATGTATAAGCTAAACTCTTTTGAAAAACAAGTTTTATGTTGAATTTGTATTTATATATTCAAGCCATATGAAAATGGCTTGTTCGTTTTGTTAAGCAAGGTTCCACGATTTGAATTAATGTTATGTGTTATATATTGGTTAAGGATGGCATATTCGGTTATGATATATATACATATATGCATATTCGATGGTTGATATGATTATTGAATTATTAAGTAATATGTGTATTCTAGATGAGTATGACATTGATTGGTATCTGATCAAGTTTTGCTTATTTTGTGATTGTTTTAAAATGCATAGTGTATATGTGAGAAAGTTTTAGAAATACATGGTTGTAGGTATTCGGCATTTGACACGAAATTTGATCATTGAGTGTAATAACTAGTTTAATTACAATTGTATTCGATTAAGGTTTTAAAAGTGATTATGTGATTAGTGACCTAGGCATTTTGTTAAACAAGATGATTTATTGCAAGTATGGTAAGTGGTTCTTTTGTTATGTACTTGTTATATGATATTTTAGATTACTTATATGCATTAACTCAAAAAGGAAGCTTGATTCGTTAATGTTTTTATTAAGGTTGCATGTATAGGTTAGGTTGAATAGTAGTTTTGAGTGTATCAATTCTATGCTTACATTCGGCCATATGATAATTGTCGAAAACATTTTTTTGAGAAAAAAAAGATCGACTTTGGTTTGAAAATGAAAATTAAAATGGGAGTCGCCACCGATCTTTATTAGGTGTGATCGGATCACCTTTGTTTTAATAAAACGTTTTGATTTACTAAAACAGTGTTTCTGGTCTATGAAGTTTGAGAAGACGGGCCCGAGAGTAGGTTACGTGCGAGGAAGGGTTAGCACCCTCGTCACGCCCAAAATTGGTACCGAATTGATTGATTAATGTCTTAATGTCAAAAGTTTGAAAAGATTTGGAATACAATTCCCTTTTTTAAAAATATTTAGATAACCCGAATTGGATATTGAAATTCTCTTGTCCCAAAGAAATAGAATACCACATCCAACACGTTAGGATACAGCGGTTCGGACCTTCGAAGCCAAGATCACCTCATGATCTCCAAAACTCATGCATTGAAATTTTAAAAAGGGTATTTAGTTATTTGGGCAAACGATAGATCGAAACCCAACACGTTAGGGCACGATTTCTCGATTTTCCAAACATAAAATATTGCCTTATTTTTTAATTTGAGAAGACACGGATGAAATTTTCAAAGGATTTTTTTTAAAAAAATTTAGAAGGGATATTCGGTTATTTGGTCAAACGAATAACCGCAACCCAGCACATTAGGGCACGATTTCTCGATTTTCCAAACACAAAATATTGCCTTATTTTATAAAGAGAAGACACGGATGAATTTTTGAAAGGATTTTTTAAAAAAAATTTAGAAGGGATATTCGGTTATTTGGTCAAACGAATAATCGCAACCCAGCACGTTAGGGCACAATCTCTCGATTTTCTGAACACAAAATATTGCCTTATTTTATAAAGATTTTCGTTTTTGAATAACAAGTGTGATATTTAAAACAATGCGCGTATTTCGTTTGTATTAACACAAAACAATTTATTGGATAATCATGTTGGAACTTAATTGGCGAGGTGATGATATGGAATGATGATATAGTGATGAATATAGAACAACGAAATATGAACATAATATAACGCAAGTGAATGACAATAATACAAAAGATATGGAACAAACGAATTAACATATACACAATGACAATAATTCATATAACCTACATTATTTAAAAATAATAACAACCAATGATAAGCGAATTAAATAACATAAATAACAATTTAAAAATAAATAGTATAAAGTAAATTAAAATGAATAAAATGTAAAAACAATTTGAAAGGATAATGAATGAATTTAAAATAAATAATATTTAAAAAAATTTAAAAATAATAATTATGCAAAAAAAGAAAGAAAGAAAGAAAAAATTAAAAATAGATAATGAAAAAAGTTTTAAATAGATAATATATATAATTTAATTTAATTAGATAATATACAAAAAGGGTAAAATAAATAAAACTTGATACGAATAATGATGAACATTTTAAAATAAATAAAAGGGGTTTAAAAAATAAAGTATATAAAATAACTTTAAAATAAACAATGTATATATAAATCAATTAAAAATCAAATATAGGTTTAAAATAAAAAAAAAAAGTATATACATATGAGGAAGATGTAACGATTTAAAAAAAATATAAATGTTATAAAATTTAAAAAAAAAAATAATAATAATAAGTATACTTTATAATAATAACAATTTGGAGATAACATATAAAAGGAGTTGTTTGAAATAAATGATATACAACAACTTAGATGGACAATAATTTAAAATAAGAATATAACAAAATATTTATAAAATAATAATAAAATATAAAAATAAATAAAAAAGTTTGAAGTAAACTATATATAATATGTAAAGGAGTATAAAATAAATGATGTATACAAAATATGATAAAACAATTTTGAAGTAAAAGGGATAAGGATTAAATTAAAATCAAAGTAAAAAAAAAAGTGAATCATAAATGGCAGAAAGCTGTCAAGGACCAAACTGAAGCACGCTTAAGTTCGCAGGGACCAAACGGGACAATGTCCCCAGTCCTAAAACGTTGCACTTCAATCCACAGCTCAAAGAGCCAATTTGAAAACGAAATAAAATCTGATAGCAAAATTAAAAGAAACGAAAATGATAAAACAGGGCCTTATCGAAAAGGTGCCACAAAGGGAAGGACCCATCGCGCAAATCTCCCATTAAAGGGGAGACAGGTCATCCCTGCACTAAACGATAAGCAGCCCCTTAAGAAACATTTTTTTTAAAACACTCATTCTGTCTTTGGTTTAAAAAAAATAAATAAATAAAGCTTTCATTCTCTCAACCCTCTCCATTTCACCCCGGTCAAAAGAGGTTCACCTCCGCACCGGCCGCCATAGGCGGTGGTCAGAGGTGCGAGAATCAGGCTCTTTAGCCTATGTTCGAAATGGTTAGAAGATGAAACCCCTCCTAAGCCCGCAAGACGCAAAAAGGGGACATTTTATTCACCCTTTCTTACGCCGATCAATACGCCGGAGAGGGAATCTTCTGGCAACAAAGGGGCCGAATAACAAAGGTGAATGATCGTCTCCCTTTTTATTTCTATTCACAAGCAAAAGAAAATAAAAGAAAAAAATAAAGCGAGACTAACAGAAACTTGAAACACAATGAATAAAGACTATCACCTTCTTAAAACCTTTGAGTTTTTTTATTCATTTTCGTTTTTGAATGTTCGTGAAAAATTACAAAGGAGTAGATTTGGGCTTTTAAAGCCATTTACAACCGATTCGTTTCATAATTTTTGTTTTTTTCTTCTTTACTGCTCTGTGCTCGCATGCTTCTTTTATCTGCTATTGTGCCCGTTTCTTTTACAGGTATTGTGTGCCGCGTGGAAGGCGGTTGGTGCTGTGCGTGGAGGCCGAAGATGAAGGGTCAGCGGCTGTGAAGCTCTTTGGTGCTAGGGTTGCTGCTATTTTCTTTAGTGTTGGGCTAATTGGGCTGATGTGTATTGGGTAATTGGATTTAGAGCTTAAGTTAGGTATTGGGTTTTGATATGGGTTGTAGTTTGGGCTTTAATTTTTTTTTTGTAATTTGGACTTTGAATTTATTGGTTTTTTATTTTAGGTCCAGGTCAAAATTGACCTATTACAGCTGCCCCTCTTTGCTCATTGTCGTGTAACGAGAATAGAGTAAAGACTTTTAAAAGGGCCAATTTTGTCTGGGCCTGCCCAGTCTCAATTTCTTTTGGTACTTCTCTTCTTTGAGCCTCATTCTATCCTACTGCATCTTCAGGGGTATAGGGTTTGTGTCTAAAATCTACTCCACTGCATCTTCAGGGAGATAAGATTTGCCATCTTCAGTCTGTTCCACTACAACTTCAGGGAAATGAAACTTGTAACTCTAACCTGCTCTACTGCAATTTCAGAGAGATAAGGTTGGGCCTGATCTGCTCTACTGCAACTTCAGAGAAAAAAGATTTGTAATATTCGATCTGTTCTAATACAACTTCAAGCAGCCAAGATCTGGTGTCTTCGATTTGCTTCACTGCAACTTCAGGAAGGCAAGATCGTCTATCTTTAATCTGCTCCACTGCAACTTCAGGGAGGCAAGATCTGGTGTCTTCGATCTGCTTCACTGCAACTTCAGGAAGGCAAGATCTGCTATCTTCGATCTGTTCCACTGCAACTTCAGGGAGGCAAGATCTGGTGTCTTCGATCTGCTTCACTGCAACTTTAGGAAGGCAAGATCTGTTATCTTCAATCTGCTCCACTGCAACTTTAGGGAGGCAAGATCTGGTGTCTTCGATCTGCTTCACTGCAACTTCAGGAAGGCAAGATCTGCTATCTTCGATCTGCTCCACTGCAACTTTAGGGAGGCAAGATCTAGTGTCTTCGATCTGTTTCACTGCAACTTCAGGAAGACAAGATCTGCTATTTTTGATCTACTCCACTGCAACTTCAGGGAGGTAAGATCTATAATTTTCAGCCTCAATCGATCTTGCTACACCGTCCTCTGAGGGACATGAGCTGTAGGATCGATTTTTTAGGCCTATGTTTATGTTAAATGATTAGGAGGTCATGATCAGAATGAATTAAACGCTTCTAACTAGATATGTATGAATGATATTTACATGAACGCGAAATGTCATTTTTCGAGAATAATCCCTCTTAAATGCTTAGGTTGTCATTGCTCGTTGTTCTTAAAGGTTTTATCACCACTGTATAATCCCGTCTTCTGGTTAGCTAGTATCTCTGACAAAACTAAAAAAACAATCACAATTTAGGTTGATCTTTCCTAATGCCTCCCACCTTTGAACCTAGTTAGTTCTTAGTTAATGGTCCCATTTTGGGTCCTTGCATCATTTAGCAACTTTCAGAATAATATGCAAAACTTCCTTTATGCATATATTACTAGTCCGTTAATCGTTATCTCAATGAAAAATGCTTGAAAAAGATTATCACAATGGAAAAGATGAAATTTTATTGAAAGTGAAGCTCAAAATGAGTAAATTGAACAAGATAGAACATTTTGCTGAGATACAAAATGAATAAGATGAAAATAGGTGCCTCAGATATCGCAACATGAGCTTCTCCGCACAAAACTTCTCGAGGACCCTTTGAACTTGATGCATGTTTTAGAAGACCCAAAGTACTTCGTTGATGCCCCAAGATATAGCATCTATCCTTCTTGTTGAAATAGCGAGATTATCATGTGCCCCATCAAAAATTTGAATTGCCATTTTCTTGGGTTTTCAATTCAAAACCCCCATGTGGTCTCAAGGTGCCTTTTGCGGGTTTTCGCCTTGGCCTCTCCCTTTTTTTTTTAGGCGAAGTATTTCTTAACTGAATCTAAATTCACATGATTAGGCAAGCTCTTGCCATCCATCTCAGTCAGAATCAGAGCTCCTCCAGAAAATGCCTTCTTTACCACATAAGGTCCTTCCCAATTTGGCATCCATTTTCCTCTGAAGTCATTTTGTATGGGAATGATCTTTTTCAACACCAAGTCCCCCTTATAGAATTCTCTAGGGCGAACTTTTTTGTTATAAGCCCGCATCATTCGCTTTTGGTATATTTGTCCATGACAGATGGCTCTTAACCTCTTTTCTTCGATTAAGTTTAGCTGATCATACCGGGATTGGACCTATTCTGCTTCATCTAGCTTTAGCTCAGATAAGACTCGGAGGGAAGGGATCTCTACTTCGATGGGTAGTACCGCCTCTATTCCATACACTAAAGAGAATGGGGTTGCCCCAGTAGAGGTTTTAACTGATGTTCGATAAGCATAAAGAGCAAACGGTAACTTCTCATGCCAATCTTTGTATGTCACAGTCATCTTTCCAACTATCTTCTTGATGTTCTTATTAGCTGCTTCCACCGCGCCATTCATTTTTGGGCGATATGGAGACGAGTTGTGGTGTTTAATCTTGAATTGATTGCAGACCTTCGCTATGGTACTGTTGTTTAAGTTCAACGCATTGTCAGATATGATCCTTTCTGGCATCCCATACTGACATATGATCTCCTTCTTTAAAAATTTACTAACTGCCGACTTTGTGACGTTGGCATAAGAGGTGGCCTCTACTCATTTGGTGAAGTAGTAAATGACCACGAAGATGAATCGATGCCCATTAGAAGCTTTCGGCGAAATCAGCCCAATGACGTCCATGCCTCACATAGAAAAATGCCATGGAGAAGTCATAACATGAAGTGGTGAAGGAGGCACATGAATTTTATCTCCACAAATTTGACACTTATGGCACTTCTTGGCATAGCTGATGCAATCTCCTTCCATGATAGACCAGTAATACCCGAATCTCATGATTTGTCTAACCATTGTGAAACCATTAGCATGTGTTCCGCAGACACCCTCGTGGACCTCTTCCAAGATTTGCTTAGCTTTAATTGCGTCTACACATCTTAGTAGTACCTGGTCCTTTCTTCTTTTATACATGATTTCTCAATCTAAGACATAGTCACTGGCTAGTCTTCTTAATATTCTTTTATCATTCTCCATTGCTTGGTCAGGGTATTGACGACTTTTTACATAATGCAATATGTCTTTATACCAAGGGTGGTCATCCTTCATTTCTTCTTTTTCAATGCTGTAGCAATGAGCCGGAGCCTCATAAATGCTCATTTGGATAAGCTTCACATCATTTTGCCTATTTACTTTAATCATAGAAGCTAAGGTAGCTAAAACATCAGCCATTTGGTTCTCATCTCGCAGGAGGTAGCGGAAGGTGATATCATCAAATTCTTTAGTTAACTCCATAACCAACTTTCGGTAATTGATCAATTTGGGGTCTCTTGTCTCCCATTCGCCCTTAAGCTAATAGATTACTAGTGCAGAATCCCCGTATACCTCTAGCATTTTGATTTTACGTTCGATGGCTGCACAAATCCCCATGATACACGCTTCATAGTTTGCCATGTTATTTGTGCAGTCAAAATTCAATTTACTAGTAAAAGGATAATAATCACCACTTGGTGATACCAAAATTATCCCGATACCAAAATTACCCCGATTCCATTACCCACAGCGTTTGAAGCTCCATCGAAGTTTAATTTTCAAGGATCGCCTTCTTGTAAGTTTTCTTCAGTGGTTCCAACATACATTAGATCCTCGTTCGGAAAATCAAAGTTCAATGGCTCATAATCCTCTAAAGTTCTACTGGCCAAAAAATCTGCTATTGTGCTTCCTTTCACAGCTTTCTGGTTCACATACACTATGTCAAATTCAGAAAGCAGAATTTGTCATCGGGTCATTTTTCTATTTAAAGCAGTTGACTCCATCATGTACTTCAGAGGATCTAGTTTTGAGATAAGCCAAGTTGTGTGATACAACATGTACTGCCTTAATCTCCGGGTTGTCCAAATTAGGGCACAACACAACTTCTCAATTGGCGAATATCTTGTCTCACATTCTGTGAACTTCTTACTGAGATAGTATATCGCTTTTTCTTTTCTCCCTGACTCATCATGTTGGCCAAGTACGCATCCCATAGAGTTTTCAAACACTGCTAAGTATAGTATCAACGGCTTATCCGGGTTCGGTGGCATCAACACTAGAGCGTTAGACAGGTAATGCTTGAGCTTGTCAAAAGTTTTCTGGCACTCCTCATCCCATACACCTGGATTGTGTTTCTTAAGGAGACGAAATATAGGGTCACATTTCTGAGTTAGTTGTGACATGAATCGGGCGATGTAATTTAGTCTTCCAATAAAACCTCAAACTTCTTTCTGAGTGTATGGCAGAGGTAATTCTTGTATAGCCCTAACTTTGTCTGGGTCAATCTTGATTCCTTTTTCACTGACTATAAATCCTAGCAACTTTCCTCACCTAGCCCCAAATATGCATTTTGCTGGGTTAAGCTTCAATTGGAACTTTCTTAGCCGTACAAATAACTTCCTTATGACCTGCATGTGTTCATCTTCTGTGCGAGACTTTGCGATCATGTCGTCAACATAAACTTCAATTTCTTTGTGCATGATGTCGTGGAATAGGGTCACCATGGCTCTTTAGTATGTTGCTCCTGTATTTTTCAGCTCGAAGGGCATCACCTTATAGCAAAACGTCCCCCACAGGGTTACGAATGTAGTCTTTTCCATGTCTTCAGGGTGCATCCTTATTTGGTTATATCCAGAAAAACCATCCATGAAGGAGAATAGTGAGTAACCTGCTCTGTTGTCCACTAGGGTGTCAATGTGAGGCAGTGGAAAATTGTCCTTCGGGCTGGCTTTGTTCAAATCCCTGTAATCCACACATATTCGTACTTTCCCATCTTTCTTCGGAACAGGAACTATGTTGGCTACCTATTCTGAATATTTAACCACTTGCAAAAAACCAGCATCAAATTACTTCTTGACCTCCTCTTTATTTTCAGCAGAACGTCGGGTCTCATCCTTCTCAGCTTTTGTTGAACTGGTTTGCACTCTTCTTTTATAGGGAGCCGATGTACCACGATATCGATGTTTAACCCAGGCATGTCTTGATATAACCATGCAAAGACATCCTTGAATTCTTGTAGCAACTCAATGAGATATTGTTTCGTCTTAGCGGCAATGCTTGCTCCGATCTTCACCTTTTTTCCCTCTCCTAAGCTCACGACCTCCACTAGCTCTTTATAGGGTAAGATTTTCTTCTCGTCTTGTTCGACCATCTTCAACAAATCGAGAGATAAGTTACCGTCCCGGTCACCTTAAAATCCTAAGGATCCTCTACACACATATTCTTCTCAAAAGGGGACTCTGAGTCAGTAACAACGTCACTCATATCATTGATATCTGGGGACCTGTTATAAGGGCGAAAAAAGGCGCAAAGAACAAAAGAATCTAAGAATAAATATTTGCATAATTTTTTATGAATAAAATGAAAAGAAAAAGAATATTTTGGTTATGAATGAAATGAAAAGAGTAAAAGAGCATTTGCTCGAAATGAGACAAAAAGATGCATTTCATTGAAATAAGATATTTGGACATATGCCTATTTGACAAAAGGATTCTTATTGCTCCTAGGTTTAGAACAATAAGTGTGTTTTGAACATTACTCTGAATCAATTCTAAAAGTTATAGGAATCTCTTCCACGGTCCAATTATTCATAACACTTCCAGGAGTGTAAGGACAAATTTCAGATGAGTTCCTTTCTTCAGTTCCTTCATCGGATATAGCGTTAATGCTCAAACTTCCCAATATTTCCTCTGCTGCTTTTCTTCTTTTCATTCTTTGTTTCGAGTATGTGGTTCCTCCCAACACAAATGTTTTGGATAAATGAAAAAAAGTCATTGGGTCCCACTTGACCTCCTCACCGCGCAGACGTGCTCTTATTCTTTCTTACTTTTTCTCAAGCTCTTTCTTCTTTTGCTTTGTGTCTGGCCTAAACCCTAAACTAAAGCGGTCTCATTTTTCCTTTAGCACTAGGGCTTCAATCCTTCCTTGGAGGCATTTTCCAAGTCCTCTTTCCGGCAAAGCCCATTTTCCAACTGTTAATTGCAGGCCCATCTTTGTAGTTTAGGATATTTTAGGCACGGGGATTCTATTCCCTTCGACAATAAATGTTGCATTGATGAATTCTAACGATCGAAAGGAACATTCAATTGCCTCATTGTCTGTCCCTATGTATAGGGCGTCACTGGTGACGGATGTAATGATATTCTCTTCCGCATTTATTGTGACCAATCTACCATCCGTTACCAATTTTAACTTCTGATGCAATGATGACAGCACTGCCCCTGCCGAGTGAATCTAGGGCCTCCCTAACAGACAATTGTAAGATGGTTTGATATCTATTACCAAGAAGTCCACCTTATATGTATTTGATCAATCTGAAGCGGTATCTCTATCCTCCCCATGATCCTCTTTTCGGTGCCATCGAACGCTCTCACAATATTTTGGCACGTATCAATCTGAAGCACGCTTAAGTTCGCAGGGACCAAACGGGACAATGTCCCCAGTCCTAAAACGTTGCACTTCAATCCACAGCTCAAAGGGCCAATTTGAAAACGAAATAAAATCTGATAGCCAAATTAAAAGAAACAAAAATGATAAAACAGGGCCTTATCGAAAAGGTGCCACAAAGGGAAGGACCCATCGCGCAAATCTCCCATTAAAGGGGAGACACACGGGCCATCCCTGCACTAAACGATAAGCAGCCCCTTAAGAAACATTTTTTAAAAAAAAAACACTCATTCTGTCTTTGGTTTAAAAAAAATAAATAAATAAAGCTTTCATTCTCTCAACCCTCTCCATTTCACCCCGGTCAAAAGAGGTTCACCTCCGCACCGGCCGCCATAAGCGGTGGTCAGAGGTGCGAGAATCAGGCTCTTTAGCCTCTGTTCGAAATGGTTAGAAGATGAAACCCCTCCTAAGCCCGCAAGACGCAAAAAGGGGACCCTTTCTTCACCCTCTCTTACGCCGATCAAGATACCGGAGAGGGAATCTTCCGGCAGCAAAAGGGCCGAATAACAAAGGTGAATGATCGTCTCTCTTTTTATTTCTATTCGCAAGCAAAAGAAAATAAAAGAAAAAAAATAAAGCGAGACTAACAGAAACTTGAAACACAATGAATAAAGACTATCACCTTCTTAAAACCTTTGAGTTTTTTTTATTGATTTTCGTTTTTGAATGTCTGTAAAAAATTACAAAGGAGCAGATTTGGGCTTTTAAAGCCATTTACAACCGATTCGTTTCATAATTTTTATTTTTTCTTCTTTACTGCTCTGTGCTCGCATGCTTCTTTTCTCTGCTGTTGTAACACCCTTCGCCCTTATACAATGACAGAATTGGGTTCAAGGTGTTACCGGACTTACACTCAACCAATCGTATAAATCGGGCCGTAAAATTTTGATCAATTAAAAATTTTTCTTTTACATGCATATCATCCCCTTAAACTGGCTTACGAGGCCCAAAACATTCATTCGAGGAGGTTAGAGACCAAACCGGGGACTCCCAAGCACTTAAGAAGATGCCTTTAAAATTTGTTAACAATTACGTCACACGCCCGTGTGACTCCACACATACACGCCCGTGTAGACCTCTAACACGGCCGTGCCAACAGCCCGTGGAGCAATCTGCCCAAACTCACACGGTCAGCGCACACGCCCGTGTGCTCAGCAGTGTGGACAGTGTCGGGCTATTTACCAAGCCCTTTATATCACATTCACATCATACAAACACATACTTATACAATAGCATACAACAAGGCAGACATGGACACTTAAACGTTCATAGACATATTGTGATCATGTCAATTTCTCATGCATTAGATATCTTAGATTTTACTCACGTCTTTGTCACATTCCTACCATAATCATTATAAACTCATCATATAAAATCCATAACACATGCATGTATATATAATCAGATTTACAGCCACAATAGCTGATATAAGCCATTACATTTGGCTAATACAGATGTCACTCACACTCAACCATTTAAACTCCTATTCATGTCATAAACTCATAGTATTGAAAATCACTTACTTGCTGAGCTCTTATTTCTCAATATTACTATTTGTCCTCGTATTGCCATTTTATTTTTATTTTTATTTTTATTTTTTTTCGTTTCACATTGTAACTTGTAGGGATTCAATAATCCATGCCATATTCTTTCACATAATATACCACACAATTCACATGCTTTATCAATTCAATGCTCATAAAACTCGTGTACGTGTCTGAACTTATTCATATTAGTCTCGTTCTCATTCTTATGCTAAATTTATACGTCGAATCATTTCAACATCGAAGAGTACACAAACATCAGAATCAATGCCAATAATAATCACATATCACTTACCAAACTTTAAATGTCAATTCACAAACATGTAATTCATTAGCTATTGTTCCAATCATGATTTAAAATGACAAATCATTTATTAAGCCTAATCTCAATGCTCAATTAAATTTTATTGCATAATTTCAAATGATACTTACCAAAACTTTACCGATTTGGAAGTCATCATTTTTCACTGATGCCATAGTCTCATCCAACTATGGTCTTTTACTTATTTACTTTCTGCCCGGTACAATCATAGTCTCACGTTCTTTGATGTGCGTCGATACGCATTGAATTTCACTGATGATCACTGATGCCATAGCATAGCTATAGTCTTTTCATTTATCCGTCAATTCATCACTTCCGATAGAATGCCATAGCCCAACTATGGTCTTACATCTTCACTATCACGATGCCATGGTAAAACCATGGACTTAACCGTCAATTCATCACTTTTCATTAGAATGTCATATCTATGTTCCACAACTCAGTATGGTTAATACCATACCTACGTTTCACAACTCAGTATGGTTAACACCATACCTACGTTTCACAGCTCAGTATGGATAATACCATACCTACATTTCACACTTTGCCATGGATCAACCATGGTTTTATCCAGAAATTGCTGGTCATTTGTAGCCGAAGCTACCACTTATTACTTGTAGCCGAAGCTACCATTTATCACTTATTGCCATGGTCCAACCATGGTCTTTTCCGTCAATTCGTCTTGTCATTGAGCTGGAATCGCTCGAGTTGATTTCTGCAAAACATATTCAGCCATTCTGCTCACGAAATCCTAATATACATTCTCATTATCTCCGTTAGTCGTATAATTCATATAAATATCAAGAAATAAAACATTATACCACTTCTGATTCAACATTTATCGATTACAATCAGGCATATGCTTAATTTAAATACAAATCATTCATATACTTAATTTAAATACAAATCATTCATATATTTTCCTCCTCCTCCACTCCATTCCACATCCTTAGTGTAAACAACACACTTGTAAGTAACATTTTCTATAATTTTTACTATTTACTTATGTACATTTTCAAGCTATCCATTCGTGTCATAGCCACTAAATTATTTTTATCTTGAGGTACAGAACTCCAAATTTAGATCCGTAAATTTTCCTTAAAACTAGACTCACATATATTCTTACCATAATTTTTATAGAATTTTTGGTGTGGCCAATTAGTACAGTTTATTAGTTAAATCTTCCCCTGTTTCGCTACTCGACAACCCTGACCACTCTTCACTAAAATTTCAATTTCTCTTTATACAGATTTCAAAAGATGTCCACGTTTGTTTCTAGTAAAAATAGACTCAATAAGGAATCCACCCATATAAATTATGTTCCATAACTACTTTTTTACAATTTTTAATGATTTTTACAATTCAAAACAGGGGATCACGAAATCAATCTGAACCAGTCTCACAAAAATGCAAATATCTCAAGATACAGAATTTTTTTGCTTTCTCTGTTTCTTTTATATGAAAATAGACTCAACAAGCTTTAATTACATATCTTATTCAACTTCTAATTCAATTTCTACCATTTTTGATGATTTTTCAAATTTAGACAATTGCTGCTGTCCAATACTGCTTTAGTGTGACATTTTGATTTCCAATTTGTCCCAATTTCCACAATTCATACAATTCAGTCCTTGCTTAATTAACCCCTCCATTGAGCTAATTTTCTCATTTACTACCTTTCTCTATCATTTTGAACTACTTCATAGCTTTTGAAAATCAGAATTTTAACAATAAGCCTTAATTTCAACTATTTCACAATTAGGTCCTAAAACCAATTTCCATCAATTTTACTTGATAAAATCATCATATAACAACATTAAAGCTTCAAATCAATATTTATTCATCTTATTCTTCCAGAACTAATCCACATCAACTTTAAAAATTAGCCATGGAATCAAAAACTAATGAATTCATAAGTTGGACCCAATTGTAAAAGTCCAAAAACATAGAAATTTCAAGGAGGGAGCAAGAATTAAACTTACATGAAGCTAGAATATGAAAAACCAGCTTGAACCCTCTTCCATGGCTGTTTCTCAGCTGATGAGAATGAAGAAAAATGAAGAGAATTCTAGATATTCCAAATTGGTCCCATTTTTATTTAACTACTTTTGGCAATTTTCCAATTTTGCCCTTATTTCACCCATTTCCTGATTTTTCTCAGCTATTGCCGCCCAAAATATCTCCTTTGGCTTATTTGCACTTTAAATCCTTCCTCATTTGACAATTAAGCTATTTCATCACTTTTCACAATTTTATACATTATTCAATTTAGTCCTTTTTACTCAATTGACCACCAAAATCTTAAAATTTCTTAACGAAACTTTAATATTACCTTATTGACACTCCTTAAATATTCATAAAAATATTTATGGCTCGGTTTATAACACTGAGATCTCAATACCTCTTTTTCCCGATATCTTGACCAAATAAATCTTTACAAACATAATTTACTTTTTCAAAAATCTTTTAAAAACTACATTCGGCTCGTAAATATTAAATAATATTATATACGAATTCATTTATCGAATTTGGTGGTCTCGAACCACAATTCCCAACATTACTAAAATTTGGGCTATTACAGCTGTTGTGTCCGTTTCTTTTGCAGGTATTGTGTGCCACGTGGAAGGCGGCTGGTGCTGCGTGTGGAGGCCGAAGATGAAGGGTCAGCGGCTGTGAAGCTCTTTGGTGCTAGGGTTACTACTATTTTCTTTAGTGTTGGTCTAATTGGGCTGATGTGTATTGGGTAATTGGATTTAGGGCTTAAGTTAGGTATTGGGTTTTGATATGGGTTGTAGTTTGGGCTTTAATTTTTTTTGTAATTTGGACTTTGAATTTATTGGTTTTTTATTTTAGGTCCAGGTCAAAATTGACCTATTACAATAATGATTCATGATATCTTGAATTCGTCTGATATATGTTCATTCTTAGTAATTAAAGAATCTATTTTTATATGAGTATCATTAAATGTACGAAAATTGTTTTCTATTAGGTAATACTTCGTAACCCTATTCCGGCAACGGATTTGGGTTAGGGGTGTTACAAAGACTGCGTGAGTAAAATTTCTAGATGGGATTATGACAAGAATTACGAGTTTCGGGCTTTTAATTCGATTTTAAATCATATTGGGTTCAGATTATAGGCTTAAATTTTATTATATATGAGCTCAATATTTCATTTATCAACTCTTATTATTTTATTATTCCAAATTTTTAACAATTATTAAGTAGTTTAAGTTATTTAGGAGTTTTATGTCAATAAAGAAATTTAGTTTAAAACTACTTACTGTTTAGATTAATTAGAGTTCTAGTATACTTAAGAGTTTTATTTAGATTTATTTAGCTAACCTATATATATGTAACACCCCTAACCCGTATCCGTCACCGGAATAGGGTCACGAGGCATTACCGAAGTTTACAAAACTGTTTTAGATAAATTGACCGAGATTAATCATATTACCCCTTAAAATGGACCCTCGAGGCACAAAACATGCGTTAGAATCAAATTAGGACCAAATTGGGATCTCGGGAAATTTTTCGCAAAATTTTAAAATTTTTCTCACATATAAGAGTCACACGCCCGTGTGGTATAGAACATGCCCGTGTGGTCAGGCCATGTGGGTTCACATGCCCGTGTCCCTAATTGTGTAACTCTCTGACTGGCCACTCATGAATAAATTGATGTCACACGTCCAAGTTACACGCCCGTGTGCTAGGCCGTGTGTTTAATTTGAAATTTCGAAAAATAGGTGCAGGTTTCACACGGTCGTATCATTCGCCCGTGTTGAGCCCGTGTGCTCAATGTAGGGCTTTCTGTTTCTCAAATTTTAGGATGCATGGGACACACGGTCTTGACACATGCCCATATACCAGTCCGTGTGTCACACACGGCCTAGACACACGCCCGTGTGTCTACCAGTGTGGACAAAATAAAACTATTTTCCAAGCCCTATTTCTCACCCATTTTCATCTAACATCTGTACCAAACATTTCCAATAGCAACCAACCAATTCAAACATGATTTTCAACCAATTTCATCATTCAATATGTCATATTTTCACATGTACACTTAGTACAAATCTTACCTCTTTAAACTTGTATGTTTAATCTCAACAATTCAATCATTATCAAGCATACATATAAACTCTAGTTTGCTTTATAACATATCAAAAATCAAGTCATTACTAGTGATTCCAATGGCTAGGTTACATTCATCCATTTCAATATATACATTGACCTCACTAGTCTATGCATGCTATTAACCTTAATTAATTTACCATATATACCGAAACAGACCAGTGGATAGTGTGAGTGAACTCCGTCAAGCTTCCAATCCAACGAGCTTCCAAATCACTAATGAACAGGGAAAACTAAAATGGAATAAGCATATAATGCTTAATAAGTTCATATAGCATGGTACGTAACTTACCATTTTTCTATTTCAAGGTAAACATGTAAGGCATGTTAAATCAATTTGATCTCAAGCCCTGCACATATCCTCATTGCCCTTGTTAGTAATATATTCCATAATAACGCCAAGAAACATACATGGGCTCAACAGTAACAAGATTTCCATAGTTATATGCTTTCTACACCATGCATACTTAACTCATATACAAAATCATATTTATGTATTTTCAGGTACATTTTCATAACAATTCATATCGAGTTCAGATTTGTTTCATGTTGGAACTTTGCTCATTTAATCATTTGAAACATCAATGTCACATGGATAGTACACTCAAGTAATCACAAATGAACATATTCATCAGTCAGATTCTATGTTTATGTAACATCATTTCACATTTCCATATATCATATATCATCATTTTCATGTACTTCCTGCAAATACTTGTAATAATCCATTTCATTATTCATATCTTCTCATGTCTGGACTTTTTCTTATTGAATTTGTTCGGAATATCAATGGATACACAAGTAGTACACTCGAGGTGTACAATTCTATTGTCATAGATAAATATATTCATCAATCAATTTCCATGTTCACATATCATAAATTCACACTTCCATATTTCAGAAAATATCATTTACATGTACTTCAAGCTGGTACATGTAAAAACCCATTTCTTTTCATGTCAGGATTTTATCTATTGAATAATTAAAAATATCGATGGATCCTCAAGTAGTACATACAAAATGTACAAATCAGTAAAACCGTCAATTCACGTTAGGGCACATAATCAGAAAGCACTCTCTCTCGAGCCACATATCGCATGTACCTTTTCAAGAATAAATTATTCCAAGATTCACTATCCATTTCCAAATATTTACCCGTTGAATTTACCGGAATTTCGGTAGATACCCTGTAGTACACTTAAAGTGTACGAATTCATAATCTGTCAATTCATATTCACATTTATCAGAGAGCACACTCCCTAGCCTCATCTTACACAGCAGGATTACCTGTCCAGGCTAAATCCTCTGTGACATATACTTAACGAGTTTTGTTAGGATTACCAATCTAGGCTAAATCCTTTCAGTGACAAATACTCTATAGAGCTTGATCTGGATTACTAGTTTAGGTTAAATCCTCTATGACATATACTCAAAGAGTTTTTTCAGGATTACCAGTCCAGACTAAATCCTTTCAGTGACAAATACTCTATAGAGCTTGATCTGGATTACCACTCCAGGCTAAATTCTCTGCGACATATACTCAAAGAGTTTTTTCAGGATTACCATTTTGTCCCTAAACTTTTAATTAATGACTCAGAAAATGAAATTCATGCAATTAAATCCTTGTTTCAAGCCTAGCCGATTTTTACATGTAACATTTACAGCCCATATATTTCATAAAATTCAGAATATTTCTTCAATTTTCACAACTTTACAATAGTCTCTAAATCATGTTTTCATCAAAATTCATTTTGTAAAAGTTGTTTATCTATCAACAACATTTCATTTTGTACCATAAATTTCTAATTTTCAGCATTTACATCCATGGCATAAACTTTATACTTTGATAACTTTTCAAATTAATTCCTCAAATAGATATATTAGACTATCCCAGTTTCAAAAATATAAAAATTACTAAAAACAAGACTTGATTACTTACCCAATTGAGCCAAGAAAGCTTGCTTTCTCTTTCCGAGGGTTTCCATGGAGTTTTTTGGGGATGAATATGATATAAGATGATGATATTTTTATTTAATTTATTATCATCCATTAATTTTTTTACTTTTCTATTTCATCCTTTTCTTTTTCTAATTTTCCATGGATGATTAATCAAAAATATCTACTGATTTTTCTTTAATGGTCTATTTACCAAATAAGGAAATCTAATTTTGAATTATATAGCTATTAAATCCATTTAGCTTCTAGAATTCAACTTTTATTTTTTATGCAATTCGGTCCTTTCATCGATTAAACATGTAATCGATAAAATTTCTTTACGAAATTTTCACATAACATTTCTATCATACCGTAGACCATAAAATAATAATAAAATAAATTTTCTTTCCGGAATCAAATTTATGGTCCCGAAACCACTGTTTCGATTTTTACCGAAAATGGGCTGTTTCAATATAGGCATTTGCATTGTACACAAATAATTCAATTCATTATTATTCAAATTCTCTTTTGAGTTAATAAATTCTCTTTGAGTTTTTATTTCAAGAATTTCTCTTGAGTTTTCTTTTAGAATAATTTTAACAATCTTTTTAGATTGTAATGATCATTTTTAAACTTTTTCTTTCCAAGTTTTCTTTCTTAGAGAGAAAATTAGAGTCACTTGAAGGGAGTTGTAGATTCTTCTTATTTTCAAGGCTTCTTAGGACTTCTGCATGCCACGTTTCATCTTTTCCATCTATTGAGTTTATTTTTTTCTTTATTATTATAATATCTTATTTCATTTTTCTATTTTACTCATCTTATTTATTTATTTTTAATTGTTCTCTTTATTTTTTTATCTGAATTGGATTCGTTTGCGTTTCAAGTTGTGTCAAAATTCAAGTTTCTTTTTGAATTTCTAGAGCCTTATGTCAAATCCGCGACTTGAATAAACTTTACAATCCTCTTCCGCATTCATCTACATCATTCTGTATCAATTTACGTGTTAGTCAAACAATGAAACGTACAAGCTATCACGCCTTCACAATATAAGCAGTCAAACATGCATCCAACAATTTATAAAAGTTCAAAAAAAGTTAAACAATCCGTAATGTCCATTTACAACCGATCAAATTTATTTAAAATCTAAATCTAAATCTAATCTAATATATTGGAATAGTCCCACATTGCTTTCGTTATTTGGGGTTGAAAAACACGTCAACATACTTAGAAAATTGCCTTGCAGTGGGTCACTTGGAATGTTCACTTTGCCACTTTTCCCGCGAGCTTTTCTACAAAGTATATATAAGGAGCGTGAGGTTATTGAAGCTCAGTGAGTGCTCATAATATACCACAATTGAACACACTAACCTAACACACGATATTAGATAGTTCGCATACATTCTCATATGGTCATAACATGTAAATAAGCGGTTCGCATAACCTTTAGGAAACCTAATTGCATATTGTAACTTAGAGGCATGTATTTAGTATAATATATATCATACTCATAATGCATTATACTGATATATTGGCAATTTGTGACAGTGAAACATAATTAGAAATCATACGCATTGGATAAACGAATCTCCAAACACATTAAATAGCCGAAAGAGTCCTGCGTTATCTCCAATAAGTGTAACACAAGTGCTAACACTCTTCAAACACACCACACTATCTTCGGTGAATGGAGCTAAGCTCTACATTCCCTTATCTCTCTAACGCTATCTTTGAGCCACAATGCCCTATCACAACAATAAAGGTGAGTACTCACAATCCTATGGCATGCTAATGATATCCAACGGTTTTAAGGGTTCACAACGCCAACATATCACTTTTAACACATTCATAGTTCGCAATTAATATAGCTTATAGTTTAGTAGAACTCGCAAAATAACATAGTTTACAGTGTATAACTCGCATTACACATAGTTCGTATACACATAGGTCGCATGCAACATGATTCACATATAGCATAGCTCGCATATAATGGTTCGCATATAGCATAAATTGCATAATAACATAGCTTGCATAAATAAAACACAGTTCGCATAATCATAGCAGAGCTCACATAGTATAGTTCGTATGTTATCATAACTTACATAGACAAAAACACTTACTCTAGGAACTTAAGATAGGTGTTTAGACTACCTAAGTTTCCCTTATCATGTGAATTGGTGCTTAATTGTAGCACTCATGACCACTCACCTCTACTATTTCATTGCTTGTTGTCAAAAAGCTTGCCTCTGTTTTTGCTCGATGAGGCTTCTCCTTGATTTGTTACTTCGCATACATCAAACACAATACACATGTATTATAATCTTATTAGGGACCTTTTATTTTCTATTTCTCACATAATTTTATCACAACTTTCACATTTATTCAATTTGGTCCCTAATATAACAAAGTTAACTAATAAGATAAATAACTTTACAATCTAGTCCTTTTCTAATTCCAAGCTTAGAATCTATCAATTTCAAGCGTAAATCTTTAATAAATTAACAATGCCAACTTTTTAAAACTTTGACAGTTTTAAAATTTGATAAATGGGCTAGATAAATCAAGCTTTCGTGACCTCAAATTTATAAAATTTATAAGAAAATGACTTGAATTACATACCCAATTTGTAGCTAAATGTTTTTCAAAGGTTGAAAGATTTTTCTTTGGCTTTAGCAATGGTGGACGGTTGAAGGATGAAGAAAGATGGTGAATGCTCCATTATTTTTAACTTTTGTATTCTAATTAACTTAGATTAATTAGTTCGATCATGTTTTCATTAGTTTAATTATCATTTAATCACACATAATGAAATATGCCATCATCATCCACCAATATTTATTCAGAAATACTTTTATTACCATTTTGGACATTTGGCTAATCAATATTTAGGTCCCTAAACCTTTGGCCAATTAAAAACCTGTAATGATTGGACTTGTACAATTTAGTCCCTAAGCCTAAATTGACTATTTAATTGAAAAAATTGCTCGACCAATCTTCAATGCATTTTTATATTATCCTCGTACGTATCTATATTTAATATTTATGAACTCGATTTACGAAAATGTTATGGTAAAACTGTATTTTTTGATACCACTAAAAATCGTTGAAACCGTATTTTTTGATACCACTAAAAATCAAGTTGTTACACAATTCAAATATCATAATCTCATTTCATAATCAATTCATATATGTCCAATATCACATAGCATGGTTTATACCATATTCATATCACATATTATATATCAATTATATCATACTCTTTTCTACCATATTCAATTCAGTCCAATTTCTCGACATTCAATATCATTAAGTATTAACCAAATCACGCAACAGTAATACACTTACCTCAACAAATAGATTGAAAACATTCACACATACATATATAAGCGTATATATATAATAACATATTGAACTCAAATAATAAAAGTACAAACCGAATTGCAATTACTCATCAGCGACTCCCACCTTTCCTTTCCTTTTCATCCCCGACATCGTCTCTAGCTATGTATGATAATACAACAAATAAAAGATATCAATTTTCCTTCAATTCACATTAAAATATAAAGCCAAACATATTTTACATTTTTTTTCAATTTAGTCCCTATACTTGGGATATGCATATCTTTCGATATTTAGCATCAGATCAAAATTTGATTTTACATTCTTTCATTAAGGACCCTATAGTTTCTATTCCTAGCATAAATTTCATAACAGGTTTTTAGTTTATTCAATTTGGTCCCTAGTGTTACAAAGTTAACTATTAAGCTTATTAGGTTTTACAATTTAATCATTATCATAACCTAAGCTTAATATCTATCAAATTCAAGCCTAATTCATCAATTTCTTAGCAATGTCCACTTGCTAAAAACTTAACAATTAAACAAATTGACACATGAGCTAACTAAATCAAGCTCCTATAATCATAAATCTATAAAAATTACATGAATTTAGCTTAGTTAATTTGCTTCGACCAAATGCTTGGATATCATAAGGTTTTCTTCTTTTATTTTTCTTTTAACTTGGACGACTTGGGAAAGAAGATGATGAGTTTTCATCTCTCTTTCCACTTATTTTGCTATTTATACCTCAATTAAATTTAGTTAATTATAATTATATTAAACTTGTTTGTATTCTTTAATTTTAATTACCTTAATTCAAATGACCATCATCATCATAGTCCACTAACTATAACAAAAAAATAATTTAATTACTATCAGTACTTTCGATAATTACTATCTAGGTTCCTAAGTCTTTTCTCAATTACAATTTAATAGCAATTTCATTCTTACAATTTAGTCCTTGAGCTTTAATTAACAATTTTCTCGGTTAAATTACTTGATCCAACTTCAATATATTTTTATATTAACTTTGTAAATATTCTTATTTTATATTTACGGATTCGATTTACGAAAATGGGGTTCCAAAACTGTGTTTTTTTACACAACTGAAAATCGAATTGTTACACTAGCCGTCAATTTACCGTTGAATGTTTGTTCATATTTGATCTGGAGCATTTTTAAGAAATGTTAATAAGGTTGTAAACATGTGCGTACCTACTAAATGGTCTAGTTTGGATCTAATATGTTTTAAAAACCAATGTTGTAAGAACCAGATTAGTGGTCGAATCAATCGTAGAGCTGAGCAAAACTCAATTCGACTCGAGAATTTTTTAAAATTTTGAGTTTTTCAATTTTTATAATGAACTCGAATAAGTAAAATATTTTTTCGAGTTCGAGTTAAGTTGAATATTTACAGCTCAAAAACCTAAATAAATTGAAAAACAAATGAGTGTAAATACTTGCTAGGTCCTAGTCAATTTAAAAAATTGAGCAAACTAAACTCTCTAAAGAGTTACAAAAAATCAAAATAATATTTAAGAAATTCAAAAAAAATCCAAAAATTTATAAAAAAATATATAAAAATATTAAATTATTTTTTTAAATAAATCCAAAATAATAAATTTAAAGCCTTGAACAAGTAAATTACCAAATCAAGTAAATTGTTTTTCTATTATTTTGACTTGAAATGGTTTTTAAGTATAAATTTATGTGTTCTAACATGGAATTTAGTAATATTGCCAACAAGATTTTAATATGACTTCTTTTTTCAATTTGAGTTATGATTCCATTATGGGTCAAGCCATAATGAGTCAAGCCACCTGCCTAGGCTCGAAGGCTTGTCCGAAAAGTAGAAGAGTTTGAGCAAAAATATAGACCCGAAAAATGTACTTGGACAAAAAACAAGACCCTTTTCTAAACGGGTCAAGCCTCGAGTAAGATTTTTGGCCCAGGCCTGGCCTCAATTTACCTAATTTTTTTTCATTGTATTGTACTACTATTTTGATGTTGTTTTGTTGTCATTCTGTTATTATATTGCTACTATTTTGTTGTTATTGTTTGGATATTGTAATTTTTTTTCTATTATTAATTTTACTACTATTTTGGAAACATTTGCTTGCTAAGTTGCAACAATCGTAGTGTTATTTAAGAATAAAGATTTTTTAATATATTTTCAAAGTGTTGTGAAACATTTATTTTAATATTTTTAGTGTATTTAATGTACTATATTTTTTAAAATTTGTTTTTATATAAAAAATAATATAAATAAATTTTTAATATGAATGGGTCGGGCTGGTTCAGGTTTAGTATTTTTTATCTAGGTTGGGCTTGGACAAAATTTTAGGTCTATTGTTTGGCTGAGTTGTGACTAGGCATATAAAACGAGCCTAAAAATCTGCATTAGCCTGACGCGGCCTATGATCAGGTCTATACCCAATACACAAACTTTCGACCTGCTACCATAAGAGCATAGGTTTTCCATACATCTATGTCTCTAATTATTGGAGTCAATTATGCTCCAATAGCTAAGACAAGTCATCTCCCCGATAAGACTTATAGACAACATAATAATCTCCAATTGTTTTAATCATTACTTAGTTTGATTCCACGGACTATGAACAATTTAAATTACCTACTAATATAAATTATCTTCCATTCATATAATGCGAGTTGATATTAATAAAAACTTTGATAATCAAGTTTGTTATACACTTTGCTTTTCTTAAAACACCATTGAAGACAAACATACAAATATTAATTAAATCAACATGTGATAATTTAATTTATTCAAAAACCTTAAAAAAAAAAAGAAAAAGAAAAGAAATTACTAGTCATTATTAAATCACCGCACTAAGGACACAAACCCCTTGTTCAACCAGGAATCTCTATATAAAAGGACCGTTTTCGTAATGAATCAAAACATAATTCACTTAGCAAGTAGGGTTCTCATAGCAGGTCTTATTCCCAGAACAAGCATCCATTGCTATTATCAAGTATCTCCCATAGTTCAACCTATGTCAATCTCTATTACATTACCAATGCACATCCTTTTGCAATGTCTTATTTATTCCATGAGTTACATCTTATTGCTAAGAAAACCGAAAAATCTTTGCTGGTATGCAATTTTACTTTTATTAACTAATATATCCCAAGTGCAATCTATGTGCTACTTCTACCATCTACTATTGGATATGAGTTATCAATGAATATTTTGTACCTTCTTGAAAATTGGAGAACTGTTATTAATTTTTAAATAATATTTTGAATTTAAATTTTTTTTTTTTTTTTTTTTTAAATTTCAATCATCTTCTTCTGGCAAACACCTTGCAACCCCATTAGAACCCCAACCGAAATTTCAAACAGAACTAAATATTAATCTCCCCCAAACAAATTCTTTTACCCAAAAAGAGAAAATTGACATGCGCATTAATGAATGGATTACTGACAAAGTGCAGAAAAACTGAGAGTTGCTTTAATTCTTTTCGCTAGTGCAACATCTGCCAGTTTTAAGCGGTGAGTTTGAGACATCACAGATGATGCTATCGAGTATTGAGAAGCAAGGAACAATTGTAGAACTGCTCGAACTTTACAACGCAACAGAGAGAACAAACTGAAAAGTGCTTAATTAATGAATGATTTAAAACAACAGGAGGTAATTATGAATGTAAAAAGTTTGGACCAATGAGGAAAGTAAAGAATCTTAACCATACCCAAAGCACAAATGGTTTTGAAGCAGGCATAGTTCATGCTTCGACAAAGTAATGAAACAGAGCTCTCTACCCACACAAGTGCTGAAAAGAGTCTAAGCTTATCCATTTCCCAAATTTCATGTCTCTATAAATAAAATGAACAACGAAAACGAGCCAAAAAGAGCACTTAAAGCATTAGAATAAATTAAATGAGAAAAGTTTTACTTATATTGAACACAAAAACAGGCCATACCTCCAATACGAAACATAAAAGAGACAGCCTGAAGGAGTCTTAATGCTAAATTCCATTTGCTAAGGAAGGAATCTTATATGTAAACTCAAACATCATCTAAACCAGCAGGAATGATGCATTGATCCTCAAAGATTTTATCTACCATTTTGAAAAGTAGAAAGATGACTCTATTTCATAAAATCACTTGATCAATGTTTTCAATCAACAACTCCAAATTTTATTTTTCACTAATGAATGTGCCTACCGATTTGAACCAACGCAACAAATTCCGGTGATCCTTTACATACAGCCATGCTTGTAGAAATGGAAAGAGACTTTCATTCACCCCTCGTTCCTCTATGAAACTATGAAATGCATCCCTCATCTTTTCATCAAGATCTCTGCCCAAATGCATAGAGATGGCTTAGTAATAAGCAAACATAAGAAATGAGCAGCAGGTTATACAATGATGACTAAAAGAAAATTAAGATGAATTGAGGGCTTAACACAATTAGTTCATTTAGTCACCCGAATGAGATGACATTCAACAAATCTAGAATTCAAATCACAATATCTGCGACCTCTTCCCCTATGTCTAGGATACATCCTGCTTTGTACCAAAAGAAAAATAATCAGAAGCAAATAAACTTTATTTATCATTGCATAGCGGCTACAAAGCATCTATAATGAAATTAGAGTGTATCTGCCTAATTTATTTTCATGGCTGAAAAAAATCGGTTTTAAGCAAATCAAAGTTATAAAAAAGACTAATGAAGCGTTTATGAAAGTAATGTAACTAATAACCTGAGAAACACGTTAACTTTACTTGTTCAAGTAAAAATTTGAAGATCTAATTCAGAACAAGAGCCTATCCAGCCTGGCTAGAGGTTTAAAGCACAGTTGAAGAAGAAGTTTCTTAAAAGCCTTTAGAGAATAAGAATATTTTATCCATTCCACTCATGGAAATCTTCTACTTGGAATTTCAGCTTTTATCCTATAAAATCAAATATTTATACAACCAAATGCATTTCTGGTGGGATGCTGGAGGTAAATCTAAATATATAATCAACTGTACAACCAATCATGCATATGCTAACCAAACGCTTCATTTTTCCTTAAATGCCATTGTTCAGCACTTGTGTCCAACACATATTAAGGCATGGATATGAGTATCCTCCAAATACATGAAGAAACTTAGAAAAAGTTGAAGCATATCCATGTCGGACTCATACCTGTATCCAATGCTCAAATCCAAGTCCAGGCAACATGCTCTAATCACATGAAAATCCAAGACAAATTCTCATTCTACAGCTCTAATTCTTATCATCCAAAACAGGTTAAATGTACCTCCCTTTTGTCTCTTACCTCAGGTTTATACACATTATATTACATTACCTAAAACAAATGCCCCCAAAACCAAAGCCATCACTGCACATTCTTTTGCAGCATCACTGCGCTCTGGTTACAGATATGCTAAAACTTAAACTGCTTTGAGGAACCCAAGTTTTACAAATTTATTTTCAAGCTAAAACTTTAAATTTTTTTCAGCAAGTAGTATGATGATAAATTGACAATGGATACTGGGGTTACCTAATTGTAATATATGCTCCCACTTTCAAGATAATGGGGGAAGACTATAGGTTCAAGGAGGAAAACACCCATGATTTCAACTCCTCTTGATGATTTAGTCATTTACACACCAATCATCACAGCAAATTATGAGGAAAGCTCAATCAAGACGCATCAAATAATCAAATTTAATACTTAAGCATAATGAATATGATGTGTTGATGACTCACTGAAAAACAGGGCCGTTGTACTTAGATGGAGCCACAACATCGGCTGAAGACTCATCTTTTGGTCTCATTGAAACAGAGTGGATTCCAAGAGCATCAGGATACAATCCGCATAGAAACTGTAAGGAGTCTTCCTGTCCGGGTTTTGATACATCTACATGAAGGAATAACTGATTAATTCCATCGTCCTCAGGATCATCACCTTCACCACGAATAATATTAGCTAACCGCATCACAAAGATGCTAATTTCCTCCTTGCCATAGGTCCGCTTGAGAACAGGGCCATTAGAATCAAGTGCACCTTTGATAATCGTAAATGGTGAAGGAGGGTTAACTTTCTGTCAACATTATACATTTACACTATTAGACAAGCCGATTAAAACATCATGTGTACACAGAATAGAATCAATGAGAGCTTGAACATGCACACTAGCAGAAAGTCCCTTCAATGTACCACATTAGATTTACCATAAAATCAACCCAACAAACAGATTTCCCACAGCAAGAGAAGCTTTGATTGATGACTTTTACCATATTGGTTTTATCCCCGAAAGAAACAGAAGTCGAAGTAAGCTAACTTTCAGATCTAAATGAAAGTAATTACCAGAAAAAGTGCTGAACGATATTATTTCTCTATCATAATACATATGGGGTATATAAGACATTTGGTAGTTATATTTGTTTCCAATGGGCAGTTGAAACAAAATGGAACAAGATTAAGATTGAACATTTGGTTTTCATGGAAAGCAAAATGCATTGCTTCACTTCTCAAATCTATTTCAATTTTCAACCATTCACTCGTACAAATTCTAAACTGAACCTATATGTGTCTATAAAACTCTCGCAGAACCTCCCTACATCTCATACAAATAATAAACCCCCCCCCCCCCCCCCCAGTATACATATATATTCATCAACATCTGAACACCTATCCAAAGCCCTAACTTTCTACCATATAGGGTTTTACAGAGGTTTAACAAGAATATTTTTTTTGAAGAACAAAAAAGATAACAAAAAATTACTATTAGAGAGATGAAAAATAAAACATACAGGAGGGGGATTCATTTTGGAGACTTCAAGATAGTGTTCTTTGAGGGAACGGAGCAATAGTGAATTAACGGCCGCCGCCACTGGCGCCGACGTAGAGGCGTGCTTTCCATTTCCGGCAGCCGCGCCTCTTGTTGCTATCAGGCGCCATGATTGGCAAGCTTTGCTATCCATCGCGGCTCTTCTCCACATGATCGCTGTCTTTTCGCTTTCGTTTTACTCGGGCTTCTACTTTCGCAGCAGCTTGAGTTGAAAACTTGAAATACAAAAAGCGACGGGGCAATTTGGATATTGTAAAGAGGCGGGTCGATAAAACCTATACCCGTATTTTATAATTTCGTTATGTAAATTGCTGTAAGTTAAAAAGCAAATTGAAAATTATGTCATTCGCCCAACTACAACTAATATTAATGTTTTATATTTTCATATTACTAACAAATATGTTGTCTTTTGTTCTACCATATTTGCCTAAAATCTAGAGTTGCACTTTCAATTAAAAGCTAAAAGTAAGGATTGCGAGAAATATTTTTTTTTCACTTTTTCAGTTTTTTTCAATCAATTTTTTTTAAAAATGTATTTTTATTTTTTTAATTTTTTTAATTCACCGGTGTCGCGACACCCTTAATAAAATTTAAAATAAATAAAAATGTTAAGTGTTATGATTTAATTGGCTCTGATTTTTTTAATAAAACAAATAAATCAGAGTTTAGGTATATAAGTGGTAAAAAAACTATAATTTGGGGACCAGTTTAATTATATAAATAATTTTTATAGTTTAATTTACAATTTAACCTTTGAAATATACCTATTTTCTCATTTTGACACTTTAAACAATTTTTTTTTGTCATTTTTGCACCTATAGTATTCTTTCTTTATAGGTTTTGGTCCAGTTTTTTAACACTCTTGAAGTATATTTAATTTTCCTTTTTCATACCTAAACTTATTTTGGTCCATTTTTTTGTACTTGAAGTATTATTTTTTTTTTATAAGTTTTGGTCCAAACTTTTAAAATTGTTAAAAAAATAGTGGTTCAAGTAATTTTAGGTAATGGATAATTATCAAGTGAATTTTTTAATTTTAATATTATCCATGTGTGTAAACTAAATTTCAAATTTAGAAACAATACAAGCAATTAAAAAAGTGCGTGGGCGACGAATCTGTCAAACTCGGACGTTAAAAAAAGAAAAAAAAAATGTGTAGAAATTTCTGTTTCTAATGAAAAACTTCTACAAGTTTCGTGAATTTTCGCTTTCCTCAACAAAAACCCACTCTTCACCTCCTTCCTCCATCGCAATTTCACCAGCGAAATGCAAGTAATCCTTCACTTTTTTCAATCCACCATTCTCATATATCAAACAAAGCAAGCTTTTTTTTTCCCCTTTTCCGGGACAAGAAAGACTAACAACAAGAAACAGAGCAACGCAGACAACTCTCTGTTTTTCACCTATCGGATAGATGAATTTTCCTTTTGTTTATTTCTTATTATCAGGTGAGAAGCAAAAATCTTCCTTTCTTATGTTTCTATATTTGTGTGTTAGAAAGCTTTGAATTGTATGAAATGAGTTCTTTCTTTCTTTTCTATTATTTTTCTTGTTTTTATGATATTTGAAAATGTAAATCAAAGAAGATGCATTTTCTGAAAATTAGATATTCGAAAAAAGAAAGTTTTTGTCAATTTACATTGATCCAAAGCTTTTGGTTATTTACTGAATGGTAGTTCTTGGATTTTTTTTTTGCAGGTTTTTATAATAAGTAAAGAGAATGAATCCCGATAAATTCACTCACAAGACGAATGAGGCTCTTGCCGGGGCTCATGAGCTAGCAACGAGCAATGGCCATGCCCAATTCACTCCCCTCCATCTTGCGGTTGCTTTAATATCCGACTCCCAAGGCATCTTTTATCAAGCAATCTCCAACTCTGGAGGTGATAGTGTCGCACAATCCGTGGATAGGGTATTCAATCAAGCCTTGAAAAAGCTTCCAACACAGTCACCTCCACCAGATCAAGTCCCTGCTAGTTCTTCTCTTGTTAAGGCAATCCGTCGCGCCCAAGCCGCCCAAAAGTCTCGCGGGGATACCCATTTGGCGTTCGATCAGTTGATTCTAGGCCTTCTTGAGGATTCGCAGATTATGGATTTGTTGAAAGAAGCAGGAGTTATACCAGCAAAAGTGAAATCCGAGCTCGAAAAGCTTCGAGGAAAAGAAGGGAAAAAGGTGGAGAGTGCATCAGGGGACACTACATTTCAAGCATTAAAATCATATGGGACTGACCTTGTTGAGCAAGCAGGGAAGCTTGATCCTGTAATAGGCCGAGATGAAGAAATTAGAAGGGTCATTAGGATCCTGTCTAGAAGAACAAAAAACAACCCAGTTCTAATTGGAGAACCAGGTGTTGGTAAAACTGCTGTGGTAGAGGGTTTGGCTCAAAGAATTGTGAGGGGAGATGTGCCTAGTAATCTTGCCGATGTTCGACTCGTTGCATTGGATATGGGTGCACTGATTGCAGGAGCGAAATATAGAGGAGAGTTTGAAGAAAGATTGAAAGCGGTTTTGAAAGAAGTTGAGGAAGCTGAAGGAAAAGTGATTCTCTTCATTGATGAAATCCACTTAGTACTTGGCGCTGGTCGAACAGAGGGTTCCATGGATGCAGCCAACCTGTTTAAACCTATGCTTGCTAGGGGTCAACTTAGGTGCATTGGTGCTACTACGTTGGAAGAATATAGAAAGTATGTTGAAAAAGATGCTGCATTTGAGAGACGGTTTCAACAGGTTTATGTTGCTGAGCCTAGTGTACTGGACACCGTTAGCATCCTTCGAGGATTGAAGGAAAAAATACGAGGGTCATCATGGTGTTAGGATTCAAGACCGTGCCTTGTTGATTGCAGCTCAGCTGTCAAGTCGATATATTACTGGAATGCCGTATTTCTTCTTTAGAGATGCTTGATCAAGTGTTAATGAAATCTGTTTAAAGCATGGATTTGAATTTCTTTGCTGAGTTCTAAATGATATTCATTGGTATTTTGCTTCAGGACGTCATCTTCCCGACAAAGCAATCGATTTGGTTGATGAAGCTTGTGCAAATGTGAGAGTTCAGCTTGATAGTCAGCCTGAGGAAATTGATAATCTTGAAAGCAAAAGAATGCAACTAGAAGTTGAGCTTCATGCATTGGAGAAAGAGAAGGATAAGGCTAGCAAAGCTCGACTGGTTGAAGTAAGTTTTGACTTTCAAAAAGTGATGGATTAAGTTTATGTTCTTACTTTTGTTGGATCTATAACTTTTTTTTTTTGGTTAGGTACGGAAAGAACTTGATGACTTTAGGGACAAGCTTCTGCCATTGATGATGAAATATCGAAAGGAGAAAGAAAGGGTTGATGAGATTCGAAGATTGAAGCAGAAGAGAGAAGAACTCATGCTTGCTTTACAGCAGGCTGAAAGGAGATATGATTTGGCAAGAGCTGCTGATTTGAGATATGGGGCAATTCAGGAAGTGGAATCTGCACTAGCCCAGATCGAAGGCACAGCGGATGAGAACATAATGTTAACTGAAACGGTTGGACCGGAACACATAGCCGAGGTTGTGAGCCGCTGGACTGGCATTCCTGTCACGAGGCTTGGACAGAATGAGAAGGAGAGGTTGATTGGGCTTGCAGAGAGGTTGCATCAAAGAGTGGTGGGACAAAACCAGGCCGTTGATGCTGTTGCAGAAGCTGTTTTGAGGTCGAGAGCTGGATTAGGAAGGCCACAACAACCAACTGGCTCATTCCTTTTCTTGGGTCCAACTGGTGTTGGCAAGACGGAGCTTGCTAAGTCACTAGCGGAACAACTCTTTGATGATGAGAATCTGCTGATCAGGATTGATATGTCCGAGTACATGGAGCAACATTCAGTGGCTCGACTTATTGGGGCACCACCTGGATATGTTGGCCACGAGGAAGGTGGGCAGCTTACAGAGGCAGTGAGGAGGAGGCCTTACAGTGTTGTACTCTTTGATGAAGTTGAGAAAGCAAACCTCTCTGTTTTCAACACACTACTTCAAGTCTTGGATGATGGTCGGTTAACCGATGGCCAGGGCCGCACTGTGGACTTCAGAAATACTGTGATCATCATGACATCAAACCTTGGAGCAGAACATCTTCTTTCAGGACTTAGTGGGAAATGTACAATGCAAGTTGCTCGCGATCGAGTCATGCAAGAGGTAGTTAAATGCCCTATTTCTGGCACCATATACCCTTGTCATATAATGTTGTTGAAGCAGTAGTATTAACATAATGATTTTGATTGTTTGACAGGTAAGGCAACATTTTAGACCAGAGTTGCTCAACAGGCTCGATGAGATCGTTGTTTTCGACCCTCTATCACATGACCAATTGAGGAAAGTTGCTAGATTGCAATTGAAGGATGTTGCAAGCCGCCTTGCTGAAAGGGGTATTGCATTGGCTGTAGAAGATTCAGCATTGGACTATATTCTTGCTGAGAGTTATGATCCAGTAAGTATTAACATTTATATCTTATACATATTCAGATATCATTGAGGCTATGGTTGAATACTTACATTGTCTCTCTTTTTTTAACTTTTGATATAGGTTTATGGTGCAAGACCTATTAGGAGATGGCTTGAGAAGAAAGTTCTGACCGAGCTATCAAGGATGCTTGTGAAGGAAGAAATCGATGAGAACTCGACCGTTTACATTGATGCTCCGAATGGAAGTGAGTTAGTGTATTGGGTTGAGAAGAATGGAGGGTTAGTCAATGCAGAGACTGGGCAAAAAGCGGATGTGTTGATCCGAATCCCGAACGGAACAAGAAGAAGTGATGCTGCACAAGCAGTGAAGAAGATGAAGATTGAAGAGATAGATGATGAAAATGAAATGGACTCATGAACCAATTTATTTGCTTTTTAGTACAATAAGTCATGTTGAATATTGAATAGTGGAAGGTTGGAACGAGCCCTATTGTGATTGTAAGTAATTTCAGAGAGCATTTGTTAAAATGAAAATTGTATATACAAAGAATAATGGAGATGATTTGTTTAGAAAAATGATTTTGTTGTTATTACAAGTGATAGGGACGGAGTGTGTTTCTTTGGATTGGGTTGAAAGTAGGTAAATGCTTTTATTGATTCAAGCCAAGATGATGTTTGCAGATGTTTAAATGAAATAAAGTGAAAAGAAAAAAATTAAAAGAATTTATTTGAAGTAATAAGAGTTTTATCTATTTATTATTTTCTAATTTTTTTTCATTAAAAAGAATTAGCATTTATCTTTTATTATGAATTATCAAATATGTCTAAAAATTAAATAACAAAAATATTAATTTTTAGTTGATTTAATTGTTTTAATGAGTTAAAAAAATTTAAATTTGATGAGTATTTTATTTAAATGGAAGGAGTTTATAGCAATATGGAATATGTGGACAAAATAAATACATGTGATAAATACAGGTATATATACTAGAATTAGTGAAAATAATAATTTTAAAATATAATGACAATCGTTAATAATAATTTTTGAAAGAAAAAAAAAGATTACCTTTAAAAAATAACATAAACAGTTATTATAGATAAAATTAATGATACAGGTGTGTATATATATGCGAATGGGAGAATTTCAATTTTATAGTTAAAAAGAAAAAAATATTTTAGTGGATTAGTTTTTTAAAAGAGTGGATTGTTTTTAAAATTAACTGACATTTATTTTTTATTTGCTAAATGTGTTAATAATCAAATTTTGATTTTTTTTCATAATTTCACCACTAAAGATTATTTAGTTAGATTGTCATGTTTACATTTAGTGCGAAGGTCAATTTTATGGCTTCATCAAGAGGTTTGTTCCTATTTTGAGAATATTTTGCCTAAACATCATTGTTACATTAGATGGATTTATACAAAAATATATGAGAAAGAGTTCCTTGCACTTAACAGCACCTCTCAATCTATTGTATCTCTAATTTAACAAACCATTAAGGGTTAATCTAGTATTATTTTAAAAAAAAAATTTTTTGAGACAAAAAATATTTTTAAGATAAAAGTATTATTAAATAAAATTTTTATTTATCAAACTTCAAAATTTGGCCCCAAAGTGTTTCTGATAAAAACAGAAACTTTTAACTTCTCCCCAAAAATGCTTATTAGAAACAATGCTAAACTAGCCATTAGTCTCTTTAAATTGACTCCAACTATACTCTCAACTGATATCCGCCAATTTACCACTTGCACTAATGGAGCGGAGACCTTAATGGCTAAGATTTATGTTAAACCAACTTCTCTTTATAAATATCTTTTTTCAGCACCAAGGCAAAAAGGAGATAAAGATTTTACATTGCCTATATAGCAAACACTTTATTCAAACACAAACTGAAACACCTCTAAACCAACATTTTTAGTCGTTCTTTACATTATTTACGTTGTGAATCACATTCTTTTTAGCAGCTCTCCACGTTCCTTATAATTAGAACTGCCACCATTGTACTGTTATATATGTTATAACTTGATTGATGTAACAATTGATGTCATTTATAGGAAGCAAACAAAAATTTATTTTTAGCTATCATCATTATGAGCAAGAAGAGAAAGATGCCTCTCATGACTAGCATTATAATGCTATATCTAGATGTTGGGATCAAAATGATGTGGTAGAGGCTCATCATTCCTCTTATTTGTAATTTCATAAACGAAGCAACAAACTCTTATTTATTTTCTTATGACCCCCTGGTAAACCATCAAGAGGAGAAATATTGTTGACATCTAAGGATTAAAATGGATTCTCGACTTACTATCTAACAATATTAAAAGTTACAAGCTCACAAAGATTTCTTTGAGCTAAACTCCATGGGTATTTCCAAGAAGAGGCATAAAGGAATTGAGAATGTTGGAACCTTTGATTGTTCCATGGTGTGTTAGAACAAGTTGTGGAACATGACTATCTCTTGATGCCTCATGGATTGCTTGAATCGATGTTAGAATAGGTGCATGTTTTAATCAAAGTTCTTTTAGGTTGGCATTATTGACATTAAAGGACCATGTTTTCATGCCCAAACCAGCTAAGACATGAAAGTTGCTTGAAGCCCATGTTTGATTAGCTCAAGGTTCCTGGTAATAAAACATTGTTTGTATTGCTTTTCACATTTCATGCTCGAACAACAGTTAGCACATTAATATAAAAATTACAAGAAAAATATTTAAGTACTTACCAAATTGAAGGACCAAAGGTTGAAAAGCATAAATCCTATTCTTCTTTCATCTTAGTTTCGGGTGGAGAAGAGAATAAAAAGATGAACATTGTTTTGTTTCTTTTAAATTTGGTCTTATATAGTTGTTTGATGTTAAATAATTAAAAATTAACTTAATTAATCTTTGTTTAAATAACAAAATTACAAGTAACCAATTTGGTGGATTCCAACTAATATCTTTGGCACATTTAGAAATGTCCAATTGCTTAATTGGTCCTTCAGTAAATAAAAAATTTATGGCGATTAATTTTTACCACTTTTACAATTTAGTCATTATACCTTGATTAATTATCTAATTAACAAAACTAAGAGACCGAAATTTAATAAACCTTAATACTAACCTCATAATATTTACAGACTCGAACATCAGAATTGGGATTCCAAAACCACTATTTCTAACATTATTGAAAAATGAATTATTAATTTTTTTAAATTTCTTTTAGATTTGAGTTAAAACATTAATATAAAATTATTATAAGTTTTGAGGTCAACTTTATAAAATAAGTTCACTATCCATTTTATATATTCAATTATATAATTTATTAAAAGGTTTTTTTTAATGTTTTGCATAATTATATAATTATAGAAAATATTATTCAATTACAAAAAAACCCTACTCTATTATATAAATTAATATAACTTTTGAATGTTTTTTATAATTAAAGCATTAACCAATTATACAAATTAATATTACAATAATTCATAATATTGTGTAATTATATAAAATGTTATTTAATTAAACAAATTATTATAAATATCATGATATTTTATGTAACACCTGTAAGAAAAAAATATTACCTATTATAATTATAATATTTTATCATTTTATCTAACATTAAAGTTGCTGCTTATCAAGGTAGTTTTATTTTAACGTGAAAATCCTAAAAACTTTTTTTCTCCAAACCGCTTGCTTGTTAATTTTTATTTTTCTTAGCAACAATATTAGCCTTAGAGTTGATTATCGTTTGCCTTTTTCTCCCTTTTACCAAACCTTTCTTTTTTTCTTCTTCTCATTCATTCCATGTGCCTTCTTTCTTTTTAGTTTGCCGATTTATTTTGTGGGTATCTTTTTTGTCTTCATAAGTTGTGATGGATAGATGTCGGTGCTTGTCATCGTTGAAACTCCATCGACCACCAACAATTTCTTTTGAAAAGTGTGTGGCTCTTCGTTGGCTTCTTAATCCATTTATGTTTTGAGAGTATTTCAAAATAATAAATGATTTTACAAGTCGATTTGGACCTGTGTTGTTTTAAATTTTATATGTTTTTTGTTTGTTTTTCCATTGTTTAATAAGTCTTCACTTTTAGAAATTTTTGTTTGCTCTTGTAGCACATTTATTAGTCTTGCTTTTGCAAGCTATTTAAGAGTTGGTTTTGTCGCCTTCCTCTTTAGTTTGGTGGATGCTTAATTCTTCTGTCAAATTTTGTTTGTTTTTCCATTGTTTAATAAGTCTTCCTGGAGGTCCGCAGAAAATCGAAGAGAGGGGTGGCGGACCTTGGGGGAGGCGCTCAATGAAGAGGTCGCACCAGTACCTTTCCACTTTTGCGAAGCAGGGACGACTACTATAAATCTGCTGCTTGTGTTCATCATAGTGTACCTATAAGGGTAAAAGACTTTCATTAATAGGTAAACCGATGCCAAATATGCAAGTAACAGTCTAGAAAGCAAAGTTCAAGTAGGCCTAAATAATAAATTACTCCTAAACAGTGCCTATGAATACCCAAACATGTAAAAATCATATTGTAAGATTATTATAGAACAATGTAATAAATCAATAAATAAATCATGGTATGTTCAAAATAAGAAAAATAGAAAAAGTATGGAAGAAGAATAACATAGTAAAATAGACTAAGCATAGTAAAAAGAAAATCAATAACCAACGCAAATAGGAAGAGAAGTATAGAAAACAGAAGCAAGTTATAGAGTAAATGTTCAAAATAGATTAAACATATAACACAAAAATAATAGAATAATAAAAGAAATTAAGAAAAAAATTAAAGACGATAATGATTAAAAATATGAAACAAAATAATAATAAAATTAATATAGTGAACTAAAATAATAAATAGTAAATGGGAGAAAATGGAGGCCCGATAGGGTGAACGGCGGTCGCTGGAGCGAGGTACGTGGTGGTGGGTTAACAGGTAACGTGGCCGAACGATGAGGGGTTGGGTCGGCTTGGTTTGGGGCGCGTGGTGGATGACGGGTGGTAAAGAGGGAAGGGAAAAGGAATGAGAGAAAGGAAATTGGGAAAGGGTGAGGAGTTTAGGGCGGAGTGACTTGAAGGGAGGAAGAAGAGAGATTTAGGGCGTGAGGGTGGAAGAGAATGACGATGGTCGGAGAGGTGGGATTAGCGACGGCTAGGCTTGAAAGGCTTGGGGAAGAAGACAAAACACGAAGAAAAATAAAAAGGTTTAGGGTTTTTATGGGGTGACAGGGTCGTATAAAGGCCCATGTTAGGCCGCACAGCCTTGTCACACGCCTGTGTAACTCGTTTTCAACCCGTGTTCATCGAAAGAAAAATAGCCCAAACTTCACACGGCCTCAGACACGCCTGTATGTCCAGGTCATGTGGAACACAAAGCATTGTCGCATGGCCGTGTGCACCTTTCTTCGCTTCTCCCATGCCCGTATGACTTCTCACACACCCGTATGGCTCGACTGTCTCACACATGGCTATGTGCCTTGCCTGTGTAACTCTCTGACTTATTTTAAAATTGAAAAAATTAGCTCTAGGTTTCACACGGCATAGGATACACCCTTGTGTCCAGGCCGTGTGGTCCACATAGTCATGTTGCACGGCCGTGTGGTCTATAATAGACCATGTCTCTATCAATTTTTGGGAAAATTTATACCCTGTTTCCACACGGTCAAGGACACACCCATGTGTCTAGGCCGTGTGACATGTCACCAGGCCATGTGTTATACCCCTGTTAATGCATATGGCCTGGGACACGCCCTAAAATAAGGGTCGATGACTGTTCTAGTAGTTGCTAAAAAGGGTCGTCCTAAAATAAGGGGTACATCACTATCCTCATCCATATCTAACACAATAAAGTCAACTGGGAATATGAATTTATCAATATTCATAAGTACGTCCTTAATAATACCCCTAGGAGATCTAATAGTTCTATTTGCTAATTGAATACTCATTCTAGTTTGTTTGGGTTTCCCAAGACCTAGTTGTTTAAACATTTGATAGGGCATGACGTTAATACTTGCCCCTAAATCAGCCAAAGCATTATTAACATTTAAGCTACCAATTAAACAAGGAATAATAAAACTCCCTAGATCTTTTAATTTGTTAGGTAGTTTATTCTGCAAAATGGCTGAGCAAACTGCATTTAGCTCTACGTGCGACAAATCATCTAACTTCCGTTTGTTTGCCAAAAGCTCCTTTAAAAATTTAACTGAGTTAGGCATCTTCAAAAAAGCTTCAATAAACGGTAAGTTAATATGTAGTTTTTTTAAAAGTTTAAGAAATTTACAGAATTGTTCATTTGTGTAGTCTTTCTTTGTCGCATTGGGATATAGCACACGAGGTGTATACTTCTTAAGTTCATTTTTTGTTTATTTTAACTCACCTCAACCTTACCTTTACTTACCACACTTTATTGTCTTGGTTCTGGTTCAAACTCAAATAACCCCTTTTCATTACGCATAGTAATTACATGAAGTTGCTCCCTAGGGTTAGTTTCGGTATTACTAGGCAAGCTACCTTGTGGTCGTTTTGAAATTAATTTCGTAAGTTGACTGATTTGATTCTCAAGCCCTTGGACCGATACTTGTTGATTTTTAAGTGTTGTTTTAGTATTTTGGAAGCAGATTTCTGACACTAAGATAAATTTCGTCAACATCTCCTCAAGGTTCTGCTTCTTCTCTTACTGGTGAGATGGTTGGAAGCTTAGAGGGGGTTAGGGTCTTTGATTTCCTTGGCCACCCCACGAGAGATTGGGATGGTTCCTCCAACCTGCATTATAAGTGTTACTGTAAGGATTGTATTGAGGTCTAAAATTATTACCCATATAGTTGATTTGTTCGTTCTCTATGCCAAGACCATAGGGTAAATATTTCGAATTGTTTGATCCTCCTCTATTCGTATCACACTACATCACCGAACGTACCTGCGTATAACCATATAAACCATCAATTTTTTTATTCAAGAGTTCTGCCTGATTTGATAACATAGTGACCGCATCAAGATTGAAAACACCAGCTACCATGTTAGGCCTTGTTCTCATGATTTGCCACTAATAATTATTCAATGACATCTCTTCAATAAATTCGTAAGCCGCTTCAGGTTTTTTTTATTTAAAGTACCACCGGTGATTGCGTCGATCAATTGCCTAGTTGAGGGGTTCAAACCATTATAGAAAGTTTGAACTTGTAACCATAGTGGTAACCCATTGTGAGGGCACCGTCTTAATAGATCATTATACCTCTCATGTGCATCATATAAGGTTTCTAAGTCCATCTGCATGAAGGAAAAAGATATCATTCCTCAGCTTGGCTGTCTTAGCAGGTAGAAAGTACTTTAACAAAAATTTATCGATCATTCGTTCCCATGTAGTGATAGAACCTCATGGTAGGGAGTTCAACCACTGTTTAGCCTTATTCCTGAACAAGAAGGGAAATATCCTTAAGCGAATAGCATCGTCAGAAACGCCATTTATCCTAAAAGTGTCGCAGAATTCTAAAAAATTTGCCAAATGAGTATTTAGATCTTCATCTTGCAAACTATAGAACTGAACAAATTGTTGGATCATCTAAATTGTGTTTGGCTTTAGTTCAAAATTGTTTGCAGCAATGGTAGGTCTCACAATACTCGATGTAGCCCCAGCTAGATTAGGCTTGGCATAATCGTACATAGTACGAGAAGCAGACGGATTTGCCGGATTCGCAGCAACCACAAGAGCTAGCTGATTATTCTAATTCTCAACCATCTCCTCAGTAATAATAGTAACGTCCTTTTACTCTTCCACTGTACTTTTTCACTCTATCTTGCTTTTCTCCGATTTCTACGAGTTGTGCTTTCAATCTCACTATCGAACAATAATTAAAAGAAAAATTAGAAAACAAAAATTAAAATAAAAACAAAAATAAATTGTAAATAAAAATAATGACTAAAGTAATAAAAATCAAGTGTATCTAATATTTTAGTCCCTAGCAACAACGCCAAAAACTTGATGAATGATGATTCACAAAACTAACTATGATCACGACAAAGGTAAGCGCACCTATCAAATAATAGTATAGCTATGGTGACTCGAGAATATCATATCCACAAGGACTAAAAGTACTAGTAATTACTATCTTTTTATTATTTAGCCGACAAATAGAAGAATTATTTTTAATCTAAATTTAACTAACTAATTATTAAGAGCATAACAGAGAATGAATTAAGAAAATAATCGAAGATATTAATGAGAGAGAAATACCCAGGAAAGAATCCACCTAGACTTCATTTATTATTTTGAATATGAATTAAACGATTTATTCATTTGAGCCTTATTCCGTAGAAATCCCTAAATTATATTAATTTCTCATTCGAGAGTAAAAAATAATTGACTCTAGGTTGATTAATTGAAATATCTTTTTAATTAAAACCTCTATTGTCGCATTAACTCGTTCTATGGATTCCCTTATTAGATTTGACTTTAATTCGGTTGATTTATGTCGTCATATTTCTAGGATTGCATGCAACTTCACTCAATTATGTTAGATCTACTCTTAAAAAGGGACTATTGCTCAACTGAAATAAGCACATTAAACATGAATTAAAGCCTAAGATCATTAAAACATGAAATAAGCATACACAATTGAGAACAAGAATCAAATATTTATCATGCAATTCAGAAAATCAAATAATAAGATCTGTCTTAGGTTTCATCTCCCCTAGGTATCTAGGGAATTTAGTTCATCATCTGGGAAGAAAACATTTCAGAATTTAAATAACAACAAGACATAAAAAATCCAATAAAACTTCGAAGGAAATTTGACTGGAGATTTTCAGTCTTGAAGGAGATCTGCTTTTGAGTTGATTCCAACGACGTTCTTCTAGTAATTCTGCGTTCTACTCTACGTGCCCCTTAGGTCATCTTTTGGTATGTATTTATAGACTTTAAAATGCTCAGAAACCCTAAAATTTGACTTTTTCTGCTTAAAAGGGAAACAGGGTTCGAAATTGACACGGGTTGGTACATTGGCGTGTAGCCAGCCCGTGTGGTTCACACAGGTGTGTGGCTAGCCCGAGTGGTAATGCTCAGGCCGTGTGGATCTTGAAATTAATTTTTTTGTCCGATTTTGGCCCTTTTTTTGCTCATTTACTTCCCTATGCTCACCTAAATATAGAAACACAAATTTAAAGGATTAGGAGCATCAAATTCACTAATTTACATAATAAATCATCCAAAAAAATACCAAGCATGGGATTAAAACATGTTACTTTTATGGTTTATCAGCTCCCTCATGAACTTCATCTGTTCTTAGGGGGCTAGGAGCTTCAGCGGAGGTGGTTTTTGGTTGAGGGAAGAGGGTATTCCTTGACCCGATGAGAGATTAAGTTCTAGGGAAGGAGAAGGCATCTGATAGACTGTGTTGTCAAGGTTTTCGGGTCTGTCAATGAACTAGGTAGTAAATAAGTCTATATCATCATGTCAGGGGTCAGGACTCGGTGCTCCTATCTGCTCGGAGGAGGGCATATATGGAAAGGTCTCGTTAGGGTGAGTCATTTTTTTTGCTTTAAGTTGAAGAGAACTGAATCAAATTGGAAACAATTTGCCAGTCGGAAGTAGTCTATGTTAATCGTACAAATTGTTGAGTAATTTTTTGTCGTATCCTATTAAGGGAAACACAGGGGGTTCCATGGATATGCATAAGAGAAATGTTATCCCCACTCAGGCCAAGACATAACTTTGACTTTGACTTGTTCAAATAACAATTAAGGTGAAGCAATGTCAAGAATAATGGTTCTCTTTATGATAAACATATCCATTTTGCAAGTTCGTTATTACGGGTAGTTCCTACAAAGGATCAGACTAATGACGTATACAATACTTGAATTCTCGATGTAGATGCATCTGTCGACAAAAGGATCACCCTAAGATGATCATCTCATGCCTATTGAGAACGAATCAAATCATATGGTTCTATTTCTCAATCTTTCTGACTTGCTCCTACGGAACCAATGTCGAAAAGATTGAGAAAAATTAGTCATTCACAACCACTGATGAAGGATTCCTCGAAAAGTTAAGGATTAGTAATTCGTTTTAGAAATTGAATGGGTTCGATCTTATACATATGCGAGGAAGGTAATAAAAAGAAAGAAAGAAGATAAGTTCTTTTTTACTTTTATCACTTAGGAGTCGTGCGGGATGAAAGTCTCATGCACAGTTTTAAACGAGAGAAAGAAGTAAGTAATCTTCTTTTCGACTCTAACTCTCCCACTCCAGTTGTTGCTTTTCTTTCTGTTACTTCGAAAGTAGCTGCTCCAGCTTCAGCCACTTGAATTTTCAAAATTTCTTTTTATTTCTCATCAAACAAATGGCCTCTTCTTCTAGAAATCCTAGCTATTTTTAGCATGACATTGGGATGCATGTTCCTACTACTATTACAGGTCATAATAGGGCCTATTGTTTTGTCTCGATCTTTGGGCTGATAGTACTAACATTCCATGTCATTGGTACTAACACGCGGTCTTTTTTGATCCTGGGACTGACTTCCCCAGCGAATCTCGCACCTGCCAGTCAAGAGCGGGGATCTCTTGCAAGGTTCGCGATCCCTTTCGGGAGCATAAGTCCCGACCTTGTCCTTGCGAGGCTTATGTAAGCTCTCCTCTTACGACCTCATTCTTGCGAGACTTATGTGAGCTCCCATTGCGGGCTTCTTACGCGAGCTATCTTTGCGGATATCTAGCATCTCGCGAGGTTCTCAACTGACTATTCCTGTAGGCGAACATTCTTCTTCCAGGTAAAGTTCATCCGGGTCGGAGTTCCAGATCCTGTCGGTCACTTGGGCTGTTGGTTCCCAATTCCGAACAAATATCATCCATTTTTTCTATTAAAAACAGAAGTGGCTGACGATAAAACCTGATAATTACATGTGACATGTACATTACCTTATGCTGACGCACAATGACTAGTTTTGTAATAAAAAAGAATGAAACTTTTAACATATAGACCAATTTGCTCTTTGATCTAATGTACATGAATTAATATGCTTATTTTTTTAGTAGAAGAAATAAAATGTAATCTAACTCTTAGCATAAAAACTTCTATGATACTTTAATGAAATACTAAAAAGATTGATAAAAAAAACTTGTATTAAAAAATAATTTTAAAATTTTTCAAAAAGAATACTTGGTAAAAATTGAAAAAGGTGGGCAGCCAAGATGAAACCAAGAAGTGGGCTCCATTGCCAACCTGGTTGGTTTTGAACTAAATGATGCAATCTCTAATTATTGTCTCCAATGCAGTTTCATATAGTGCTGCGCTATGTATATTATTGCTATTCTTTTTTTTCATTTATTTATTTGTAAGTACGAGCTTCTCTCTTTTGTATCAATGCAGATTCCTAGTGTTTGAGGCTTTATATTCGAATTTAATGTTATTTAAATATAAAATATGCTTTTAGATAAATAAAAATTAATAATATTGTGTTAAATAAATAAATAAATAGATATATATTTAACTATTATCTCAAATCCTGATAGATGATTGAATGATGGACTATTCTGTCTAATGCCATCTCTCTTATTTAATTTGTTTTTTAGTTAAAATGAGAAGAAAAAGGCACATGATGCAAAATTATTTGTGGTTAATAAAGAAAAAATATTTTACCCTAATCATCAAATCTTCATGATTACTCTGATCTACCGTGGATCCTCTTGTTGTTGGAGTTAAAATTTTTTAAGTAAAAAGTTGATTTCAATAAATGCGGATTTATTTTTGGAAATTTATATCAGACGATTTTATCTAAATACATGATAGAAAATTTTATATTAAAAATCAGACTACAAAAAAATGCCCTCAACTTGCAACTTGGGTGGGATTCTGCTGTCAAACAATTCTCAGCAAACCCAAAAAAGCTTTTGTTTTGCTCAAAGGCTCAACTCCCCACGCCATCAAATTTACTCCCTCTTCCTTTCATATACAGTGAAGAATTTAAATAAAAATAATAAATAAATTTAAATAAAACAGTGATTAGCCGACAGGCCATCTTCATCCCACCTTCAAAATCTCTGTACATGTTTTTATTTTTCTTGTCTATATTATCAAAATTTTAAACCCTCCTTTCTCTCTCTCACACACTGCCCCGTACGCTCTCTCTCTTTCATTTCTTTTCTTTTTCTCTCCCAAAAGTTGCAGTCGCAGCGCTTCGCCATTGTTGTCTTGCTTCAAGCTTTTTCAGTTTCTAATTCACACTCTTCTTCAACACCCTTTTGATTTTTGCTCTTCAACCATGGCTGCTTTAGTGCTTCCGCTGCTCATCCTGGCCGCCATCACTGGCCGCTCAAGTAAGCTCTTTTCTTGTAAAAAGCCATTTTGTTTTCTCTGTTTGTAGATCTTATCATCTCCTCTTGTCTGTTTTGCCTTTTGGATGCTTTTTAATGGAACCTTAAAATATAACTTAAAAATCATTAAAAATACCTTTTGTTGAATCTTCACACTTTTGTTTTCTTGTTTTTTGATTTCCAAACAACACATTTCCTTTTCCAACTTCAAATTTCACTATTTTACTCCTTATTTATTAAAAAAAAGAAAAATAATAAGACATCTTTCTGTTATTTTTCTTCTCTCCCCCCATAACTAAAAAGAGTGAGTTTTTTTTTTTTTTTTGATAATATTGTTAGCAGAAATGCCATAAAAACATTCTGCAAGTTTAATATTCCATCAAATACACATTAGAAATAGTAAATAAAATCCTCTATTATCACATTTAATAATAACATTCTTATAATCTATATTAAAAAGGGTAATGTTGGTAAAAAATATATTTTATGTAGAAATATTATATTTTAAAAATGAGTGATTATTTTTGTTCAAAAAGAAAAAATGAGTGATCATTAAAAGAAAAGTGATTTATTAAGGAAATGGTAGTTTTAAAGAACCGCATCAGTTTGTTTTTCTATAGAAGAAATATATTTTTTTATAATAATATTATATAAAAATTTTAAATTACATAATTACCCCACGTTTATTACCAAAAAAAATGAATGTGCTTTTTTTTTTTTCCAACTGATAAGAGGTTTAATTTTAAATTATTAAAAAATATTTTTATATTTTACGCATAACATTGGAAACATAAAATTGAGAAAATTGAGAAAAAACGTGTGACCTGGAAATGAACAGGTGGCAACTGGTGTATATGCAAAGATGGTGTCAGTGATACAATATTGCAGAAGACACTGGACTATGCATGTGGTGCAGGCGCCGATTGTAACCCTATCCACTTGAAGGGATCCTGTTTTAACCCCGACACTGTTAAGGCTCATTGCAGTTACGCCGTTAACAGTTACTTCCAAAGAAAAGGCCAAGCTCAAGGCTCTTGTGATTTTTCGGGCACTGCCACCGTTACCACCGCTGACCCCAGTAATTCCCCATCTTTTTCTCCATTTACCATGGCAGTTAAAAAAAAAAAGAAACCCAAATTTACTTATTTTAATTTATTTGCCTTGGTAATTCACAGGCTATACTGGTTGTGCTTTCCCATCTAGTGCCAGGTATCCTATTACTGTCTCTACTTGTTTCTTTTTCATTTGAAATAACAAGAATGAGTTAGTTAAATAAAAAATAAAATAAAATATTAACATTTTTCTGGAAGTTCTTATATAATCATTCTTTTAAAAATTTATGAACATAGACACAAATGTGTGAATATTTTTAAAATTATTAAAATGCCAAAATATGAACCAATGCACATTGAGTATAATCTTTTAAAAATATATGAAGGGAAGTTTAAAAAATGGAACACACGTTGTATTTTGGACTGTTAAAAGCATTTATCAAAGTTTTGAATCCAAGTTAATAACGGTAGGATGGTTGGACATGTGGGCCATGAAATATTAATATAATGTTGGTCCACAGTCAAATATTTAATGTAAAGGGTTTTTTTTTTTTTTTTTTTAATCAAAGTTGGACCACCACCACCTAAGGAGTAACAAAGGTTTGAACAAGAAAGTAAAGATTGTAAGCACTCTTAAAGCTCAGATCACTTTATGTTATTGAGATTGTTATTTGACGTGCCTTATATTTTACATTTTTGTAATGGTGCAATGAGCATTCAACTTTCTATTTTTGGATAAAAGGGATTATTGCTTTTTAGTCCAAATTTATGAGAATTGGAAACAAAAATATGAGTGTGATATGGTTTTTTAATTACATGAAATAAATTCTAAAGAATTGAATACACCAATGTTCAAATACTATTGTTCAGACACTCGTACTTGAATTCGAGATTTGTCTATCCATGTTTTGTCTATATAGCTTGTGAAACATGTTCTGTACTATTGGTTGTATGAGTTGTCAATTGTAATCTGATAGTTAGTGAGGTGGGTGTTTTTTTTTTTTTCTTTTATTGAATCAGTACCGCAGGCACCACCACAACACCAACAACTACACCGTCATCCACCACACCCTCGTCCGTGAACCCAATCAACAACACCCCAACAAGCACAACACCATTCGGTTCGACAACACCTACCGGGATATTGGGAGGAGTTGGCAACGGCTTAGGCCCGTCCGGAACTGGGATCAACCCAGATTACAGTACTGATGGAGGATTTAAGCTGCAATACTGCTTCTCTTCCTATGCAACCCTCTTGATTTCAGGATTGATGCTATTGTGGGGTTAAAAGAAGTTACAAGGGAACATGTTTTCTGGTCATTCAGTCTTGTTCTCTTCTAGTGTATGGTGTTGTTGATCTAAGAACATGTTTTCTGAGGGTTTTTTTTTTTGGTTATGGATTTTAATCATTTTAAAAGCATGACTTTTATGGGTATGGAATTTTGGTTATCTAGGTTTTATGTACATTTAAATGGAAATTGTTATTTTTAGGGGGATTTGGCACCACAAAATCATAGTAATTGGCAGTAGTAATTTTAAAACTTTGGCTGTCTTTTTTTTCTTTTAGACTTCTCCATTTGTTCTTTGTTTTATGCAAATCGAGAAGCTTGTTTGGAAACTAACGGGTAGGGTTATTATTATTTCTAAAATTTATATCTTCTATGGGTTAAAATTTTAATGAACAGTCGGTTGGGTCTGAATTTTTATATAGTTATAAAACTTAGATTATTAAATATGATTTAACTGGGGAATTTACGTAACAATATTATCATAATTATTATGATTTTGATTGAAATAGTAGAATTGAGAAATTAAAAAATTATAATATTTTGAGTTTAAATTCTATCTTGTGCAGGTATTTTTCAAAATTTCATATGAAGAAACAAAATATTTATTGCTTTGTAAGCAAAAAAGGTTTTTGGTAAAGTTTTCATTGTGTTGAGTTGAGACACACGATTGAAAGATAGCACTAGTTCATTAAGAATATTTTTTTGATATAATACTTAAAACTACTTATAATATTTCTTTAATTCTTAAATAGAGTTGAAAATAAAATTCAAATAGTAGACCATCCATTATACTTGGCCATAGGCAGAGCTACCTATTCAAGCTTGAAGGTCCGTCCTAAATTTGGGAGGGTCTAAGCGAAAATATTATACCTAAAAGATGGGTTTGAGGGGCTCGGGTATAGACATCAAGCTCCGATCCGACCCGATTTGTTTTTAAGTTAGTAATGTTTTATGTTATGTTATTTTTATATATTATGTAATTTATATGCTACTATGATGTAAACATTAAAAATTATTAAGGTGGCTATATAATAAATTTTAATAAATAAAATATATAAAATTATTAAATATTAAATATAAAATAATATAAATATATATTTTAAAAATATGGGCGGGCCTAAAATGAATTTAAGTTAACCATTTACAAGTATGGACGGGCTTGGACAAATGTTTAGACCCATATTTCAAGTTGAGTCGCGCTTAAATAAGTATAAAGTGTGTTAGCGTCATGCACAAATCTGACTCGAACCTTGACCTAACCTATGAACATATCTACCATCCTTCAACATTTGGACATCACTTAGAAAATGTGTTGCTAACAAAAATTTGAAGGTTAAAGCAAATATTTAGATCTAATTGTTACTGTAATTAAAATTTTATTTATTAAATTAATTGGTATAGTATTTATTTAAAAAAAGATTTGAGTTCGATAATGTTAATTATTTAAATTAATCAATGATATTATAAAAGTAGAGAGACTAAATTATATAAAACACTATTTTAAAAAAAATAAATCTCAATCTCTTATAATGTAAAAAAAAAATTAAAAAATGGAAAACATAGATATTTTGTGGCTATCTTACTCAAATGAGTTAAAAAAAATAAATAACTACAAAAATGACATTAGTTTAAAAACAATCACCAAAATAACTTAAAATGAATAGTAAAATGAGGTTGGGGAGACTCAATGGTCGGCATCACCAAAAAATCTAACACAATCAATGATTGTGTTAAGGGTAAAAAATTATTTTTTGGGTGCTGGACATTGAATGGTCAACACCCATGTATTTTTTTTCAAACCGTAGCATGTTGGTATATTTTTGTACCAGTATTTGAAAAAAAATTGGGTTGGGGGCTTAAGTGGCCAGCACCATTTTACAACATAATTTTTTTTTGGATGTTGGCATAGTGATGACTGACACCTATTTTATCATATAAAAAAAATATTTGGGTTGGGGGAAGTAGATGGTTGGCATTAGCTTTTTCGGGTATTGGGACATTGATGGCTAAAACCCTTGTATCAGATTTGAAAAAAAAAATTAGGGGTGCTAGGGCACTGATGGCCGGCACTCCAGTACCAGATTTAAAAAAAAAAATTGGGTTGCTGGGACACTGATGGTGGCACCTCCTTAGTTTATATATATGGAAGTTATTTAGTTGTGATATTATAATTGAATGGGAAAAAATTGTTGAGATTATCATCAAATGGGAGAGTTTGGGTGTTTACTATTAAATGGGGGTACCATATTTGGGAGTGTATCATATTTGGGAGTTTATCATCAAATATGTGTGATGTAGTGGATTACAGATGAGAGTATGTGGGAGTGTACAACCTAAATTCCGGGTTAAATTATATACTGTCATGTTTTAACGGAGTTTAATTATATATTATCACGTGAATCGTAAATGTTATGCCATTAAAGGTAGGACGACTTCATTCGACATAGATGACGAATTATGTAGACCGGTTAGGTTAAAGAATACGATGGGTGAACATGGTTGAAATTACTAAATGCAAAGCAGACCTGATTCAAGCATAAGACAACTAACTGTGGAGAAACTACTATTTAAAATGTTTGTATTACCTTTGTATACGTAAATCAATTTTAGTTCGTATTATTTATTTGTCGAATTTTAGATTTTCATATACCAATTTTGTAAAATATTTGTATTATTTGTGGATCTGTAAAAATGTTTTAGTCTGTATTATTTGCCGGTCAAATTTTATATTTTCATATATCAAATTTCTAAAATGTTCGTATTATTTTTGTATATGTAAATAAAATTTATTTGGTATTATTTGTTGGTCAAATTATATATTTTTGTATATTAGTTTTGTAGAATGTTTGTATTTTTTTGTATATGTAATGTTTCTTTGTTGCGTCTTATTATTTGTTCAAATTATTTTTTTATTTAATATTTTGTATTCAATGCCCAAAAATAATTACGTTAAAAATTTGAAAATTTCATATTGGAAGTATAATTACAAAGTAAATATTTACAAAAAAATCAAAACTGTCTAGATCCCAATAACGTCCCCGGGGCCGACATATAACGATCAGGCTTCCTACGTTGGCAAGGGCATGCACCTTGAGGAGGCGTTTGATAGTTGCTCGAGTTGGCCTTTGGTGTACTTAAGAAAGTTATATAATCATATACCTCATCATTGGGGGTGAAGGGGTATTGCAAGACAGAAGATGCTAAGCCAATATCCTCAATGTTAGGTGTAGGTGCCTGCCGGTGGAGCTCTGAGTGGTATAAGGACAATCTAGAGTTGCCGAATTGAGGCTTGAGGTCGTCGCCAAATGTGACGCTCCCAACTCGATCGATACGGTCTGACCCGAATTTTAAACGTCACATCAGCCATCGAAATGACTCTCCGTTTAAACCACCACAAAACACACCAATCGACCAATCACACCACACAATTAATCATGAAATATTTAATAAAAACCTAATATCAGGCTTCCGTTATGCTACTATGATCAACAATCAACAAAAAGACTAATTCACAATTTAATATTTTTAACAGACAATTACCTCGAAAACTTTAGTTAAACGTACATGCATGCAATAGGGTATTTTTAAAAAGGTTATATTTGTAGGGAGTTGTAAAACTATTTAGTTTAAAAATGTATAATTAGATTTAAAACATTATATATGGTAACGTGTTGGGAAAAACTTATTTTCACAAAGTTTAACAATAGTATTGTAGGATTAAACGTATAATTCTTATTTTGAAAATTTTATTAAAGCATCTTGCACAACCCACATACCAATCTTAATTAATTGGTTAGCAAAGATTTAACATATTACATGACTTGACTAAATTCTGTGTTACATCTCATGCATACCAAGTACATGTTTGTATCCAAATCACACATAAAACATTTAAGGTTTACCTCGATGTCCAACGACTCTTCAACCTACATTTACAAGTTAGTTGAACAATTATTCAAATCAATTGTCAAACAATCATAACCCATCATTCAATCATCTATCTAACGCAATGATAAAAGTTTTAAACCAAACAATTAAATAGTCTATAGTGTCTAATTACAACACGAAAATTAGAAGTCTAATACTAAATCCCATAACTTGGTCCCACATTGCCTTCCTTACCAGGTTTGGGAATACATGTTGGAAAATATGGACATCACATATATAATAAGGATAATTACATGTTATTATTTACTATCATGATAGGTTAGCCCAAATTAAAAGTGATCTAATTTGGTTAGAATTTTATTGGGCTTTAATTATTAAATAAATAAAGTATGGGTCAAATATGTTTAGATACTCTTCTAATCAAATTCTAATTAATTATGGGCTAATTAGAATTTGATTAGAACTAATATTCCAAGGTTATAAATATTAGGGTTATGGTCCCCAAATTATACACAAGATATCTTTTTTTAATATCCCATCATTAGGAAAGAGAGAGCATATATTCTCTGAATTTCTTGTGTGCTAATTTGGAATATCAAATCCCCAAAATCCGGTAAAACTTTAAGGAATTCATGGATTCAGGTACGCTTCCGCTTTTAATTTTATTCTTAATGATTTGACATGATGGATCCTGGTTTATTCAGTTTTATTTTAGATTTATTTTATAAAATCTAACAAGTGACATCCGAGCTTTGTCATGTTGAATCATTGAGAATGAATTGATTCTCTATTTTTTTTGGATTGATTTATTTTTTTCAGATCTTATGGATTTGATATTTTAATTATATATTATATTAAAATTTTTAAATTCTTGATAAATTTTTGAGTTTTGATTCTTTATAAGGTTTTAAATAAAGTTTTAAGTTTTTAATTTTCATATAACTGGAAAGATTTACAGTTTTGATTGAGAATTAAAAACTGAGAATTTTATGTTTTTTATACAGTTTTAATAAATATTTAAAAAGCTGTGTAGGTTTGGGTTTCATTAGAAACTGTTTATGATATATATTTGATTATATCAATGATGGATTGTTAATCGTTAATTGCTTGTTTTACAGTTTAACGGTTATATATATATATATATATATATATATATATATTGTTTTGGAGACACTTTAGTAATTATGTTCAGGATTTTACATGATGATGTATGGTTGGTAAAAGAAATTGCTTCAGGTAAAGTGTCTCTTATATACCGATTGTTTATCAATGAATTCATTATATATGGTGAATCCTTAAGGTTGATGGTAATATTTGTTAGTTTTATCTATTCAATTTTAGGGTTTCATTATAATCATTTTTAATTCAAATAAGATTCAGCAAATGTATAATTAAACTCAATTTTTATAATCATTAATCCTTGAATTCTATATATAGTTGAGAGAATATATTATTCAGTTTAAGCATATATTTTGGATTTGAAATTACTTGGGATATGTAAAGTAAGTTGATCAGAATTATATTTTTTATGGTTTAATTATGATGAAATTAGGTTTGATGAAAATTGATTTTAACCATAATATGTGTTTAAATAATTTGGTTTTAAGTTTGGTTCTATAATTTTAGGTTTTGGCATCTTATGGTTCCGAATATTTGGTTAAATTATGATGATGTGGTTTATTGTATGAATTGTGGGATATGCCAACTGTTATGATTTTGTTTGAAATGTATTCACGTGAGTATTTGTTTAATCATAAACACAACTTTGGATTTACATGGTAAATTCAATATAAGTTTTTCTATTTGATTATGACTACATGTATATGCATGAATTGCTATGGTGTTTTTATTCATGCCAAAATTATGAATACATGTGCTTGTTAATTATTTGGCTTTGAACCATTACATTATTTTTATTTGGTTTTGATATATATGATTTTGGAAAAAAAAAAAAGAAAGGAATAGTCAAAAATGAAGGTTTTTGGTTTTTTTATTGCATATTAAGACAACCTTATTTAGAGTTATTTTGGAGTTTATAAAGCAATAAAAAAATAGTTTTGACATTTGACTATTGGGAAAATTTTAAATTTGAATATTGGTATGTTTATATATATTTTAAAATAACTTAATTGAAGCAAAAAGTCACCAAAGTGATTTTTTTTGTATAAATTATTTTGTTTTAAAATATAAAAGGTTGTGTGCATGTAACTTAAGTTATGATTGGCCCAAATGAAAGTTAATAATATTACATGTGCAACTATGGTAATAAACATGTGACAATTATTTGGTTTTACATGTGAGTAATAAATTGGCCCAAAGGAAGATTTATTTTTCGACATGTTCTTATTGTCAATGTTTGATTACTATACCAAGATATCACTTACAAGTTAACATTTTGTTCAAAAATAAAATATTAATGGAGTGTCCGATATCTTGAGATGATGTTTACCTTTATTCAAATTATTTTGGTTTAAGTTTGAAGTTTTATATGAAGTTATTTATGGTTTATGATTTATTCAACTATTGTTATATTTGCCAACATCATTGTATGTCGTTTTGGGATAAATATATATATATATATATATATATGGTTATATTTTTATTTGATTGAAAGATAAAATTAAGGTAAATATTTTGAACAAATAAATTCAGATTTTGGCTTTTAATTAAGGATGTCTGATATTTTAAATAAATTAGTTGAAACAAAATACCGCCAAAGTGACCTCTTTTGTGTAGATTAGTTTATTTGAAATATTAAGATGATTATATGTTTTTGTGATTCATGTATTTATTGATTGACCCAAAGATAAGTTAATATTTGGCAGAATTTCAAAGACATCCGTGGTAATAAATGTGTGACAATTATAAGGTATTTTATGTGAGCAATAAGTCAGTCCAAAGATTAATTTATTGTTTGACATAATTTATTGTCAATGTTTGATTGCTACAACAAGAGTACCACTTACTATTAATATTACTGTCCAAAGACTTGATATTAATGTTGTGTTTGGTATCTTGAGATGAGATTAGCCATTATCTTAAATTTATTCTTTACTTATGAATATTGATGTGAGCTTATTTTTATCTTTTGTTCTATACTGCCACAATATCTGCTAAATTCTATACCCATGTTTAATGGGACAAATTTCAATGAATGGAAAAGGCACTTACTTATAATGCTTGGCTACATGAACATAGACCTTGCACTAAGGGAAGAATAACCTGCACCTCTTACTACGGAAAGCACCCTTAATGTCAAGAGGAATCTTGAAAGGTGGGGTTGTTCAAATTGCAAGAGTCTAATGATCATGAAGCACAACATTTCAGAAACCTTTAAGGGCATAGAATCTGAAAAGATTACTTAGACTAAGGTTTCCTTGACAAAATTAAGAAACGTTTTGCTAAAAAACGATAAGGTTGAAATGACATCACTTTTGACTTCTTTGATGTCTATAAAGTTAAAGGTTAAGGAAATTCTGAACGATCTAAGGGCTATAAATTTTATGATCCCATAATAAGAAATAATTTTGAGACGGGAACTGCAACATTTTTTGAGGATGTTGAGTTTGGGGGGAGAAATAAGGTTAGAGACATTGCTTTTGAGGAGGAATTGCATTCCTACTATCACTTTTGATGATGTTCAGGCTCTTATACCTATCATTAATAAAGAAGTGAATCCAGAACCTCTACAAGACAATGTTGAACAACTCCCCATTTAAAATGAGGTAATTATTCCAGAAGAACAAACTCAACAACCTCAAGAACAAGTGCCATTAAGGAGGTCCATAAGAGAAAGGAGAAATTCTATTCCAAATGATTATATTGTATTTCTCCAAGAACATGATGATGATAATGGAATGATGGAAGATGATCCAATCAACTTTCATCAGGCTATGAAAAGTTCTAATTCTCAAAAGTGGATTGATACCATAAAAGATGAGTCTAAGTCTATGCAAGACAATAAAGTTTGGGAACTTGTCCTATTACCTGAAGGTGCAAAATCGATTGGTTGTAAATGGATATTTAAAACCAAAAGGGATGCAAATGGTAATGTGGAGAGGTATAAGGCGCGTCTTGTAGTAAAAGGATATATTCAGAGAGAAGGTATTGATTTTACAGAGACTTTCTCTCTAGTTTCATCAAAAGACTCCTTTAGGATAATCATGGCGCTTGTTGCTCATTTTGATCTTGAGTTACATTAGATGGATGTTAAGACTGCGTTTCTTAATGGCGACATTGAAGACACAATTTATATGGTGCAACCAGAAAATTTTGAATCAGAAGACTCAAAGAATATGGTTTGTAAATTAAAAAAAATCCATCTATGGACTCAAACAAGCTTCCCGTCAGTGGTACCATAAATTTCATCAAATAATTGTTTCATTTGGTTTTGAGATAAATATTGTTGATGATTGTGTGTATCACAAATTCAATGGGAGTAAGTACATATTTCTGGTTCTATATGTTGATGACATTTTGCTTGCCGCTAATTATACAGGCTTATTGCACGAAACTAAGAGGTTTTTATCTAAGCATTTTGAGATGAAAGATCTTAGGGACGCCTCTTTTGTTTTAGGAATTCAGATACATCAAGATCGATCTCGAGGTATTCTTGGATTATCACAAAAGAGCTATATCGATAAAGTACTCAAAAGGTTTGGCATGCAGAATTGTAGACCAGGTGCCACGCCTGTCGCTAAAGGAGACAAATTTAGTCTTACTCACTGCCCTAAAAGTAACCTTGAAATTTAGGAAATGCAAAAGATTCCTTATGCATCAACTGTTGGGAGTTTAATGTATGTTCAAGTTTGTACGCGTCCAACATTGCGTCCATTGTTGGGATGTTAGGTAGATATTTTAAGCAACCTTGGTTTGGACCATTGGATAGCATCCAAGAGGATTATAAGGTATTTTCAGAGAACAAAAGATTACATGCTCACATATCGGAGGTCTAATCAGTTAGAGATCATTAGGTATATAGACTCTGATTTTGATGGAATATAGATATAAGATTTTTTCACTAAGGTGCAAATTATGACAACAAATTGCAATCTTTTATTCCAATAGCAACAGGAGCACATCAAAGTAAAAACACATAGACTTTGAGTTCCTGGTTGTTAAAGTAAAAGTTCAGAGTGATTAGGTGCTTATAAAGCATACTAGGACAAACTCCATGATTGCGGATCCGCTTACTAAGGAACTACACCTAAGGTTTTATGAGAGCACACTGCTCATATGGGTGTAATGTCATTTAAATGATATTTGGTTTTAGTGGGAGTTTGTATTTTTAAATGCTTTTATGTTATAGACACATTTTCAGTTATTTCAGTTTAAAGATATTAAGTTTATTTTCTGGAGAAATAAAGTTTATTTGGTTTATTCACACTCTGATTTTGGTAAGGTTTGATCTTACTAAAGAGGACTAGTTGGAAATAGATATGTTTAGATCATATTGCATGTAATTTCCATGCTACACATCCATACTTGATCTATGTCATTTGGTTGTGTTAATATACGTAATCATGAATGGATTTAGTTACGATATATGTAACGAAAGTCGCCTTGGTTCTATGTTAACATAATTAATGGACGAGATTGTTCAGAATACCTTTTGGATATGATAGTAAACTTTTGAGCTTATAAGGTTATGTAATGACATGTAATTATAAAGCAATTAGTATATATATGTGGTCCAAGTGGGAGATTGTTGGAAAATATGGACATCACATATATAATAAGGATAATTACATGTTATTATTTACTATCATGATAGGTTAGCCCAAATTAAAAGTGATCTAAATTGGGCTTTAATTATTAAATAAATAAAGTATGGGTCAAATATGTGTAGATACTCTTCTAATCAAATTCTAATTAATGATAGGCTAATTAGAATTTGATTAGAACTAATGTTTCAAGGTTATAAATATTAGGGTTATGGTCTCCAAATTATACAAAAGATATCTTTTCTAATATCCCATCATTAGGAAAGAGAGAGCATATATTCTTTGAATTTCTTGTGTGCTAATTTGGAAGATCAAATCCCCAAAATCCAGTAAAACTTCAAGGAATTCATGGATTCAGGTACGTTTCCGCTTTTAATTTTATTCTTGATAATTTGACATGATGGATCTTGGTTTATTCAGTTTTATTTTAGATTTATTTTATAAAATCTAACAACACAATAACATACCTAAGTATAGCCTCGATCTGGATCACTTAGATGACTCACTCTTACACCTCCTCGCACGCTATATCACTGCAATGTTATAAAAGAGAGTGTAAGCTTATGAAAGTTCAGTGAGTGTTCAAACTTACTACAAATAAACACATCAGTAGGTTAAAAGATGGCATACTATAATGATTCACATATTATTACAGTCTATACAAAGTAGTAACTCGTACGACACAATAGTCTCATAAAATTAGTAGTGCTCATATAATAAGTAATTGTAACGCCCTAAATTTTGGGCCTAGAAGTTTTGGGTTATTAAGCTAGGGACAGCAAGGAGGCCACACACATAAGTTACATTGTGCATTGTAATGACAGAATGAGACTGCTAGTTTGGTGGTTAAGTGGAGTGTTATGGTGCTGAAGGTCTTATGTTCAAATCTGTACGTGGGCAAGGGAGAGCCTTTTTATTTTGATTTGCTTTAGTTAATAATTATAATTGTTTATAATTATTAAATTAGTTGTTCTATGATTTATTTTATTTTATTTTATTTTTATTTTTATTTTTATTTTTATTTTTGGGTTTCAAGATACGTCTTTTTTCCTCTCCCTCTTTTGGTTTTCCCCTTTGTTTTTGAAACGTTTTGTCTATGGCTCCCGGAATTGCGCTCCTCTGTCGTCATCTTCGTCATCGAAACAAGTGTGGGAATCTAACCTTGTCTACATAGTTTTAGTTTGAAATTTTCTATTTTCGACAAGTCTTGTATGTATATTAACCCGAAGGATTGATGGTTTTTAGACGATGGAAGTGAGGGGAAATTGTTATTTTCTGATGTACTTTGATAGGGCAAAGGTTAGGGACTGTTACGGTGGCTTAAATAGCGATTTTGGGGCTGATTTGGAGTGGTTTCGTGACCTCCCTGATGGCCACATGTACTTGTGCCAAGGCACACGGTCATGTGGATTTGGGTATTAGGGTTTGCTATCATTTTTGGGCGCCACACGGCCATGTGGTAGATTTGGGGATTTTTTCAGAATTCACACGGCCATGTCCCCTTGGCACACGGGCGTGTGAATTTAGGAATTAGCGATTTAGTGATTCATAGTCACACGGCATGGTCACACAGCTGTATGGCTGATTTGGGGATTTAGGGATCCCACACGGGCGTGTGATTCAAAACACACGGCCGTGTCTGGTGGGCACATAGGCGTCTGAGACCCACGACCTTGTCCCTACTTCACACGGGCGTGTGCCTTTGACACACGGCTGTGTGCAACCCTTCACATGGACTTTTGGACCTCCACATGACCTGGATTGCTTCACACAACCGGAGCACATAGGCGTGTGGCCCCATTCACTAAACTCTAGTTTTAGGTCAAATGTAAGTGTAACCGCAACTCTGTATGTTCCAACCCTCGACTGAGCTTATTGAGGGTAATTATGAATTGTTTGGGGGCTTGAAATGTGTGTTATTTGTGATTGGCTGTGTGATGAGTTTGATACTGAGTTCAAGCTATGAGTGCGCAAATGTCTGATTACGTAACTGACTAACTAGACGTGAGTGTCTGCTTCTAATTGACTGTGTGAAACTGGTATTCTGATTGTGTACATATGACTGCATACATACATATGTATATACTATTTTTGGGTCAGATTTTAAAGAGAAGGGAGATTGAGATTGATTGAACTGGTAGCTGATCTGCTGGTTGTGAGCCCCTAATACCCAGAGGGTCATCGGCGGTCTCAATACCATGAGGTTCGTGGACAATGTGGATGGTCATCATTGCCAGGCAACTTGGGATGACATCATATCGGTATAGTAGATTGCCAAATTGCACTGTACCGTACTGTACCATTAACTGAACTGACAATTTTACTGTAACCTATCGGTATAGCGGATTACCACATTGCACTGTACCGTATTTACGTTAGCTACGCCACGTACTACTATTTGATTTGGCAGTTCATACTACATGTATGTACTGCGTTTATCGCATTGTACAGTACAGCTTATACACTAGCTTTGCTACGTAATATACGAAACTAGCAGTTTAACTGCACATTGTTAGCCTCAATACCTAAAGGGTCGTTGACAATCCTGATAGCCATCGTTGCCGGGTAACCCGGGATGACATCAGTTGGAGTGTAGGGTTGGATGGACCTTACAAGGTCCTGAGTGGAGTGATTGGTTGGACGAGCTTAAAGCTCTTATGAGGAGTGATGGGGGATGGAGATGTGTGTTGGCTAAATGGGTGAGAATTTTATAACTTTTTTGCATTCATATATATCTGGTTTATCTGTTTAACTGAATTGAAACTTATGAATGGTTAAGAATTATTGATATCGTGACTGAATGTGTTACTATTCGACTGAAAGGCACTTGTGCCTATATGAATTATATAGACTCTGTCTGCAACTGTCTGACTAAACTGTTTTTGTGACTGTGTGACTCACTTGTGAATTATTGCTACTGTATTTAAATGGCACGTGAGACTGTGTGTGTCTGATTATCCTATGTGACCGAAAAGTACCTATGGCATATTGATTTTGGGCGAATATGCTCGACTGTCATCTGTTGGTAAGTTTGCTTTTCATATGCCGACCGATTCTGAATAGTTCTGTAAGTTAGTTCTACTTCACAACTGAATCTAAACTGCTTCTAGGCTTTCTGTTTCTGTTCCTGTTTCTGTTTCTGTACTTTAACTGGTTTGATCTCACGTTGAGCTCGAGTAGCTCACCCCCTCTTCTGTTTCACCTTTCAGGTACCATTCTTATTTCTGATGCTAGACTCGGTACGTGGAGGTCTCAGACAGTTTCAACAGTATGGAGTATCAGTCTTTGATTTCTGTTACGGCTTCATTATTTGGTTAATTTTAAATTGTAGGGTTTTATAATACTGTGGTACAACTTTCATTAAAACTTTTATTCGTACATTTTATTCTGTTTAAACTTATGGATGGAATTTTAAAGGATTAAATGTTTTTGGTTCGTTATGAAATAAATGTTTTTGGAAATGGAATTTAGGACGACTGGTTTTATAAAGTTTCTTACGATCACCTTGGTGATCAATGTAGCATTCTGAATTCGGTTTAAACTTCTAGGCTGGGTTGAGGGTGTTACAGTAATTCGCGTAAATGAGCAAATCAAATAAATTATTAATTCGCATAAAATATCTATTCATATGAAATCATAGTTTATATATAATAACAGTCCATACAATTTAACATTTTATTCAGTATAATAATTTATTCATACTACATCGTAACTCATATATCTCAAACATTAATAAATTGGCATTTTGTTATTATGAAACTTATAAGGGACTCAATCACCACTTATAAGTGGACTCTATTACCATACATTGGATAAACAGATCTTTAAAACACATCTCGCTTTTGGACTCAAAGAGCCCTACGTTGTCTTTAATATAAGTGTAGCACGAATGCGCGTACTCTCCAAACACACCACGCTATCTACAGTGAATGGAGCTATGCTCGACATTCCTTTATCTCTCCAACACATCTTTAGGCCACAATGCCCATTGCAAAAAAAAAAGGGTGAGTACTCACAATCCTATTGCATGCCAACTATATCCAATGATTCCATAAAGTTACATTGTTAAAATATCTCTTTAACACATTCACAATATCCAGTATAATAGGGTTTGCAATTAAGTAGAGCTAGCATATTATAACACAGTTAGCAATTTTCAATTCGCAATAGAGCATGGTTTGTGTATAATATCACTTTCATGCAACATATATTGCACTCATAATCACAGTTCATATATCATTCATGACATAGCTCACATAAATCAATGTTCACATATTTTTATTTAGCATAGGGCACGTAATACATTAGCTTACATGCAATGCCGCACAAAATCTCACAATATACATTTTGATAAATTAATGCAGTTCGCCATATTAATACAAATTACCAAATTAACACAGTTCGCCACAATAATATAATTCGCCAAGTTAACATGGTTCACAATATAACACAATAATTGTCTTGCAATATCATAAACCTCATAATTCACTTACAAATTCATGCATGCATAGATAGCATTATCGATAAAAATTGTATATTATAAGAGTCCACATTATATTATTTATTCATGTAACGCCCCAAAATTTTAATTTTTGTTTTTATGAATGTGTGATACAAATGTCTGTCTGCTTCAGTGGTTAAGTCTTCTGGGTGTGTATGAGAGGTCCCAAGTTCAAGCCATGACTTGGGAAAATTTTGGTATTTTTATGAATTAAGCCCTATATTTAGTTAGTAGGTTTTTAAGTAAAATTTTGTGAGTAATTAACAGAATGGGCCTGTTGGTCTGGTGGTTAAGTGAAGTGTTGATGTGATGGAGGTTATGTGTTCAAGTCTGTGCATGAGCATTATTTTTCCCCTTTGCCGATTTTTGTTCAACCTTCTCATTTTTCTGCCAATTTTTCCCTTGTTGTTTTCCTCTTTTCGATTTTCCTCCTTTTCGTTTTTTATTTGTTTGTTAATCATGTTCAAATTCAATCGACTCCGTGTTTTTGTGCGTTATTGGTAAGTTGGTTATGTTCAAATCTTGGTTTGATTAATGAACCTTCAGTTAATAAGGCTCTTTTCTGTCTTAGGTGAAGTTTAAGAGACTGTGGATAGCCAATTAGGGGGTTCTTGTGTTACAAAATCGTTGTTTCTTGCTCAAAGGTGAGGGTTCTGTTAATTTTTAAGAGTATGCCTTTCGTCTATAGATGTTGAATATCGATTTAAGTGAATAATTGAATGTATACTGATCAATTATAGGTTTGGGATTGCTTAGAGTTACTTTTTCATAAAAAACAATACAGGTGTGTACTTGAAAATGCAAAAAACAAGGTTTTAGTGAAAGCCAAAAACCTCACTTTCAACGCCACACAAGCGTGTGATCGCTCTTGTGGTAGGCCGTGTCCTTTAACATTGGCATGTGATCAACGAGGCCAAGCCGTGTATGCAAGATACGGGCTAGACCGATTTGGGTCGTGTGGCCCACACGCCCGTGTGGGCCCACACCGGGCAGGCCACATAGGCATGTGAGCCCATTTTACTGAAATGTTATCTAAGGTTGCACGGGTCACCCAAGTCGACTGTGAACCTACTGTAGGTTTGTTAAGCACTACTTAGACCCCTAAATATGTGAACTAATTATATGATATATGTACTAAGCATAATATATATATATATATATACATGAATACTGAATTGTATGTGTAACTAGAAATACTTTGATAGCATGTCATTTATTGTATGTTGCGTTGTATTTGGGTTGGGATGATATTATTGGAGGAAGTGTACTGAAAGGCTCTTAAGCCTGATATCTGGCAGCTCACTTGCAATTTACTAATTATGTGCTGCATTTGGTACTACTTGGAGTGTAGGGTGGGTGGGTGTATTTAACCCCATATAGAGTGTAGGGATAGATGGAGATAGTGTGTAAAGGCTGGTTGGGTAGGACACTGTTCACTGATTTATGTGTATCTGATACTATTACTGTGACGGGCTAAGGCCCTAATGCATATCTGATATTGTACTGAAATGGCCTAAAGCCCAACTGCTACTGATACTGAAAGGGTCTTAGGCCCAAGACTATTTTTGACTGTGCACTGTGATTTCTATTACTTGTTTTCTATAGGATTACACACTGAGTTTACAAAAACTCACTTTTTTGGTTTAATGTGCACAGGTATCCCTAAACTTAGATGGATTGGTGCGGCAGAGGACTCGACGGTGACCATGATTTTGAACTTCTATGATTTTTAATTTAGGATTCATGGGTTCATTTTTTTATTTATTGGTTAAGTTTTTTTTGTTGTAATTTGGACTTATAGACTTTTGTTTTGATTTTTTTTAATTTGCTTTACTCTATAGATTTATAACGTTAGTCGTAGGAAAGCTCGGTTTTTAAAATAACAAATGATTTCTCTAAAACATACGAGCACTAAAACTGTTTTCAAAGCTTTCACAAGGAACAATGTTTTTCTTAAATTAATCAATTAAATGGATAAACAGATTTGAAACTAGTGAGAGATAAATGAAGGTAACAACACGAAAATGATTTTCTCGTAACAACTTAGTTTTTAAACACACTATCATGTGACATCGCCAGATTTGGCAATAACGTCTAGGCCGAGTTTGGGGTGTTACATTTAGTGGTATCAGAGCCAGGTTGCAAAACTCGGCTGTAGATTATAGGTTTTAAGACTTAGTTTTAAAGAGCTGATTTTTAATGATTGAAATTTTTTTACTGAGTATATGGTACACCGAGTCTCGAGCATCGATCTTGTAAGTATTCTGAAACTAATCTATGTTTAAACTGAAAATGTTATAGACAGTATATTTTGAAATTACTATAGGTAGTATACTGCAAAAATACTCTAGTTAGTATATACTGAAAACTGTAATCAAACTGAAACTGTAGTAAACTGCTAGATATTACGATATACGAGAACAAACTATGCATTATTGAAACTGTTACATAAAGCATTTGCTAATAACTATTGAACTGTAACTGATACATAAAAATTTTAACACAGATAAATTCAATTAGATATGAGCACACGATGTATCTCCGGATGGGGTACCAGAGGTTGAGGTAGAGACTGTAGGGGAGCTTGAGCTGAGTCATCGTCATCTGACAGCATACCTAATCTAGACACGAGTGAGACGCTAGTATCGCCTGTTACTGAGACTGGCTCTCAAGATCACATGGCTGGGGACGACGTATTTTCTCAGGTTATGCTCAGGATTTTGGAGAGAGTCGCTGGGCCCAATACTAGATCTGAGGGCGGAGGATCGGTTACAAATTGACTTCAGTCTAATGGAGTTGAGCTCTTCAGGAGTGTCACTAGAGTCGCCCTTAATGTGGCTGAGTATTGGATTGAGGCCACGGAGAGGATCATGGGCGATCTAGATTGCACCCTCGAGCAGAAATTAAAAGGGTGCAGTCTTACTGTTAAAGAGAGCACTCAGCCCGAATGTCTAACCTGAAAGTTCTTTAAAGAGGATCGGTTACAGATTAACTTCGGTCCAATGGAGTTGAGCTCTTTAGGAGTGTCACTAGAGTCGCTCCTAATGTGGCCGAGTACTGGATTGAGGCCATAGAGAGGATCATGGGCGATCTAGATTACACTCTCAAGCAGAAATTAAAAGGGTGCAGTCTCACTGTTAAAGAGAGCACTCAGCCCGAACGTCTAACCTGAAAGTTCTTTAAGACCACCTTCTAGGGGAAATATATAGGAGCTATTTATGTGGATGCCCATAGGAGGGAGTTTCTGAATCTTACCCAGGGGGATTGATCGATGGCCGAGTATAAGGTCGAGTTCTTGAGACTAGTCGTTATGCGCGAGGTATGATGGCATCGAAGTACGAGTGATGTGTTTACTTTGAGGATGACCTCAGGGATAAGTTAAGAGTTCTGGTAGCTCTGCAGAATGAGCATGATTTTTCTACATTGGTTAAGAAGGGGAAGATCGACGAAGAGGTTAAGCGCGCTGAGCACCAAAACCGTGATAGGGAAAGAGGTAGGAACAAGAACAATTTGGGGCCCTCGTGTTCTATAGAGAGGCCTAAGCAGAGGGCTAGAGCTGATGGGCCGATTAGAGCTAGGCTCCCTATTGCTTTTGCCGGGATGTTGCCTTGTGAAGATTATGGTAGACGCTATCAGGGTGAGTGTTGGAGGAAGACTGAAGCGTGTCTGAGATGTGGATCATTAGATCATCGTATTAGAGAGTGTCCGATGAGGGCCGATTAGATGCAAGCTCAAGGTACTGGTACTGCACATCTACAGAGGGTAATACAATAGCTACCGAGAGGCCATGGTCAGGCTAGGGGTGGTAATGGTATGGGTCATGGGCAGAGAGCACCGGGCAGAGGTGCTGGACAGACTAAGGCGAGGCAACCGACTCTAGTATATGTTGTACGCCGCCGAGGGGATGGAGATGTTCTGGACATCATCACGGGTACGTTTCTATTTATAATGTACCTTACATTGCATTGATAGATATGAGATCCACTCACTCCTATATAGTCTGTACTGTGTCTGAAAACTTGAGGATTTTGGTTGAGAGCACTACGAGTGAGGTGACTGTATTGAGTCCGTTGGGGCAGTCTATAAGGGTTAACAAGTTATTCAGAGATGTTCCGTTAGAGGTTCAAGGGGCAATCTTCTTGGCAGATTTACTAGAGCTTCTGTTTGGGGAGTTCGGCATAATATTGGAAATAGACTGGTTGGTCAAGCACCGTGTTAGTTTGGACTGTGCGACTAAAAGGGTCGTATTGAAGACCAAAGAGGATAATGAGGTAGTTATAATTAGATAGTGCCAAAATTATCTATCTAATATGGTCTTTGCACTGGCGGCGGAGAAGTTGTTCGTAAAAGATGTGAAGCATTCTTGGATTATATTAATGTTTTTGTTTCTTGAGACTCTACGGTAAGGAACATCAGAACTGTAAGGGATTTTTTAGATGTCTTTCCTAAAGAGCTACTAGGTTTACCTCTAAATCGGGAAGTGGAGTTTGTGATTGAGCTTCTTCTAGGTATAGTTCCAGTGTCTATCGCTCCTTATCGAATGGCACCAAAGGAGCTTATAAAGGTTAAGGCTTACATTCAGGAGTTATTGGATCATAGGTTTATCCACCTTAGTATGTCTCTGTGGGGAGCACCAGTACTATTTGTAAAGAAGAATAATGGATCTATGCGTATGTGTATCGACTACCGGTAACTGAACAAGTTAACTATTAAGAACAAGTACCCACTACTGAGGATAGATGACCTGTTTGACCAGTTTTGAGGAGCTTCAGTATTCTCTAAGATTGACTTCTTATCTGGGTATCATCAGTTGAGGGTTAAGGAGGTTGGCGTACATAAGACGACATTTAGGAGTTGTTATGGTCACTACGACTTTTTCGTAATGCCTTTTAGACTAACTAATGCACTGACAGCTTTTATGGATTTGATAAACCGAGTATTTCAGCCTTATTTGGATCGGTTTGTGGTGGTGTTTATTGATGACATACTGGTTTACTTGAGGACTGAGGGTGAGCATGATGAACACCTAAGAGTTGTTCTTCAGACTTTGAGGGAAAAGCAACTCTATGCTAAGCTTAGCAAGTACGAGTTCTGGTTACGTGAGGTGACATTCCTGGGTCATGTGATTTCTGCTGAGGGGATTCGAGTTGATCCTCGAAAGATTAAAGCTGTATTTGAGTGGAAGCAGCCGAGGAATGTATCTGAGATCCGTAGTTTTCTGGGACTGACGAGTTATTATCGACGGTTTGTGGAAGGATTCTTACTGATCGCAGCACCCTTAACTAAGATGCTACATAATGGTGTACCGTTTAACTAGACTGATGCGCAGCAAGAGAGCTTTGAGAAGCTCAATACTGTACTAACTGAGGCTCCTGTTTTGATACAACCAAAACTTGGAAAGGAGTTCACAATTTATAGTGATGCATCTCATGTTGGTTTTGGATGTGTGTTGATACAAGATGTTGAGGTGGTAGCATATGCGTCTCGTCAGCTTAAGACTCATGAGGCAAATTATTCGACGCATGAGTTGAAGTTGGCCGCCGTGGTATTTGCACTAAAAATCTGAAGGCATTATCTGTATGTGAGAAGTGTATCATCTACACTGATCACAAAAGCCTCAAGTATCTGCTCACTCAGAAGGAGCTAAATCTTAAGGAGCATAGATGGATCAAGCTTCTTAAGGACTACGACTGCACTATTGAGTGCCACCCTAGCAAGGTAAATGTGGTGGTCGATGCACTGAGCTGCAAAAATATGATCGATCTGAGGGTGATGTTTGCTCGCCTCAGCTTATTTGATGATGGTAGTCTTTTAGTCGAGCTTCAGGTTAAATCAACTTGGATTTAATAGATTAAGGGTAAGCAGTTAAAGGACGAGTCTTTGGGTCTAAGCTTCTAGGAAATTGGGAGTGGTAGCATTACGAATTTTAAACTGAATAGTGATGGGGTACTCTATTTTCGTGAAAGAATCTGTGTTCTGAATGATACTGATTTGAGACAGTCTATACTGCGAGAGGCGCATAGTAGCCCTTATGCTATACATCTTGGCAGAAATAAGATGTACCGAGACCTCCGTGAGTTATATTAGTGGCCAGGATTGAAACAAGAGGTTACTGATTTTGTGACTAGATATCTGTCTTGCCAACAGGTTAAGGCTAAGCATCAGTTACCTTCAGGTTTGCTGCAGCTGGTTAAGATTCCTCTATGGAAATGGAAACGAGTGATTATGGACTTCGTTAGTGGGTTGCCCCTAACACCCACTAAGAGAAATTTAGTATGGGTTATCGTGGATCGATTGACCAAGTCCGCCCACTCCATACCGGTTCGTACTAAATATTCTTTGTAGAAGCTAGTGAAGCTTTATATTTCTGAGATAGTGATACTACATGGGGTACCGATTTTGATCATATCTGTTAGAGATCCTCGCTTCACATCTCGATTTTAGAGAAAGTTGCGTGAGGCTCTAGGTTCGAGATTGGACTTCGATACTGTGTTCCATCCTAAGACCAATGGTCAATCTGAGAGGGTGATTTAGATACTAGAGGATATGTTGAGGAGCTATTTTATCGATTTTTGAGGTAGTTGGGAGCATTATCTATCACTAGCGGAGTTTGCTTATAATAATAGTTTCCAGTCTAGCATTCAGATGGCACCTTACGAGGCTTTGTATGGCCATAAGTGTTACACTCCCTTATGTTAGAATGAGTTGGGTGAATGGCGTGTTCTGGATCCTGAGTTGGTTTCTAAGACTAAGGATAATGTTAGACTGATTTGGGATCGTCTGAAAGTGGCTTTTGATAGGTAAAAATCTTATGCGGATCTGAGGAGAAATGATATTGTGTATTCTGTGGGAGATTTTGTGTTCCTTAAGGTTTCACCGTGGAAGAAGATTCTGAGGTTTGGTCGTAGGGACAAGATGAGCCCTAGGTTTATTGGGTCGTACCGTATTCTAAAGCGAGTGGGACCGGTTGCTTATCAGTTTGAGCTACCTTCAAAGTGGGATCATATTCATAACGTGTTCCACGTCTCTATGTTGAGGCGTTACCACTCTGATCCTACTCACGTTGTTCCTGTTGAGGAGATTGAGGTTAGGCCAGACTTGACCTTTGAGGAGGAACCGGTTCAGAGTCTAGACGCGATGTAAAGGTTCTGAGGAAGAAGTCTATTCCATTAGTGAAGGTGCTGTAGCAGAATCATAACACTGAGGAGGCCACATGGGAACCTGAGGATGCGATGTATTAGCAATATCCTTATCTATTCTGATAAGGTAAATTTCGATAACGACATTTTCTTTTAGGGGGTAGAGTTGTAACGCCCCAAAATTATGATTTTTTTGTGTAAATGTGTGATACAAATGTCTGCCTGCTTTAGTGGTTAAATGTTATGAGTGTGTATGAGAGGTCCCAAGTTCAAGCCATGACTTAGGCAAAATTTGGTATGTTTATAAATTAAGCCCTATCTCTGGTTAGTAGGTTTTTAAGTAAAAGTTCGTAAGTAATTACCAGAATGAGTCTGCTGGTCTAGTAGTTAAGTGGAGTGTTGGTATGACTGGGGTCCTGTGTTCAAGTCTTTGCATGAGCATTATTTTTACTTGTTTGTCCAGAAGAGTTTGTGTTGGACTAAAAATTTGAGTAGTTGAAGGTAGTGGGGATTAGTGAAGTGATTCGGGAGGATTGGATGGTTATCAGAATATTCAGTTTCTTTCCATCTCAAACTTTTTCCCCTTTACCGATTTTTGTTCAACCTCCTCTCTTCTCTGCCAATTTTTCCTTAGCTGTTTTCCTCTTTTCAATTTTCCTCTTTTCGCTTTCTATTTGTTTGTTAATTAAGCCCGAATTCTGTTGACTCCGTGTTTTTGTACGTTATTAGTAAGTTGGTTATGTTCAAATCTTAGTTTGATTAACAAACCTTCGGCTAATAGGGCTCGTTTCTACCTTAGGTGAAGTTTAAGGGACTGTAGACAGCCAATTGGGCAGTTCTGGTGTTATGCAATCGTTGTTTCTTACTCAAAGGTGAGGGTTCTGTTAAATTTTTAGAAGTATGCCTTTCGTCTGTAGATGTTGAATATCGATTTAAGTGTATAATTGAGTGTATACTAATCAATTATAGGTTCGAGATTGCTTGGAGTTGCTTTTGTATCAAAAATGATACAGGTATGTACCCAAAAATACAGAAAATAGGGTTTCGATGAAAGCTGAAAACCTCACTGTAGACGTCACATGGGTGTGTAGTAGCCAGTGTGCCCTAACATGGGCGTGTGGTTGACGAGGTCAGGCCGTGTGCGCAAGACACGACCATATGATGGCCAAGCAGGCTGTGTGCAACACACAGGCTAGACCAATTTAGGCCGTGTGGGCTACACGAGCGTGTGGGTCCACACGGATAGTCCACACAGGTGTATGAGAATCTGGGCCAGACCGTATGATCCACACGACCAAAGCTAAATTGGGCCGTGTAGGCCACATGGACGTGTGAGCCCATTTTATTGAAATGTTATATAAGGCTGCACGGGTCACCCAAGTCGACTGTGAACCTACTATAGGGTCTATAAGCACTACTTAGACCCCTAAATGTGTAAACTAATTATATGATGTATGTACTGAGCATGGTATATATATGCATGAATACTGAACTGTATGTGTAACTGGAAATACTGTGATAGCATGTCATTCATTGTATGTTGCATTGCATTTGGGTTGGGATGATATTTTTGAAGGAAGTATACTAAAAGGCTTTTAAGCCTAATATCTGGCAGCTTAGTTGCAACTTACTGATTATGTGCCGCATTCGATACTACTTGAAGTGTAGGCATGGGTGGGTGTTTTTAACCCCATATGGAGTGTAAGGATGGACAGAGATAGTGTGTAAAAGCTTGTTGGGTAGGACATTGTTTACTGATTTATGTGTATCTGATATTGTTAATGTGACGGGCTAAGGCCCTAATGCATATCTGATACTGTACTGAAATGGGCTAAAGCCTAACTACTACTAATATTGAAAGGGGCTTAGGCCCAAGACTGTTTTTGACAGTGCACTATGATTACTATTGCTTGTTTTCTGTGGGATTACACATTGAGTTTAGAATTACTCACTCTTTTTGTTTAATGTGCACCGGTAATCCCCAAACTTAGATGGATCGGTGCGGCGAAAGACTCGACGGTGACCACGGTTTTGGACTTCTATGATTTTTAATTTAGGATTCATGGGTTCATTTATGGATTTATAATTGTTAGTCGTAGAAAATCTCAATTTTGTAGCACCCCAAACCCGGCCTGGACGTTATGGCCGCATCTGGCAATGTTACATGATAGTGTTCCTTGAAACTAAGTTGTTATGATAAACTCATTTCCATGTTATTATTTTCCTTTAACTCTTATCAGTTTTAAAAGAAAAAATTTTACCCATTTAAATCATTTGTTTTAAAATACCTCTAGTTTCAAAAGCTTTATTAAAAATAATTTTTGTGATTGTGAGTTTAGAAAATATTTTAACTTTATGAAAACCGAATTTCCTACGACTAGCAGTTATAAATCCATAAAATAATTGAATAAATAAAAGCCCAAATTTAAACAAAAGCCCCCAAAAGTCCACAAATTACATCAAAATAACCCAGTAATAATAATATAACCCAAGTAGTAAATTAAAAACTGTGAAGTCCAAAAACTGTGGTCACTATCAGTCCTCCACCACACTGATCCGTCTAGGTCTGGAGATTACCTGTGCACATTAAATAAAAAAGGGGTAAGTTTTCGTAAACTCAGTGTGTAATCCTACAAAAAACAAACAATAATAATCACAGTGCATAGTCAAAAACAGTCTTAGGCTTAAGCCACTTTCAGTATTAGTAACAGTTGGACCTTAGCCCATTTCAGTACAGTAGCAAATATGCGTTAGGGCCTTAGCCCATCACAGTAACAGTAACAGGCATACAATATTTAGTAGCAAAGTCCTACCCAACCAAACTTTACACAACATCTCTGTCCATCCTTACACTCTATGTAGGGATTAAATCACCCACCTATCCCTACACTCAAATAGTATCAAGTGCGACACATCACAGTAATTTGCAACTGATTTGCCAGATATTAGGCTTAAGAGCCTTTAAGAACACTTTTTCTAAATAATAGCAACCCAATCCAATGCAATGCAACATATAATACATGACATGCTATATTATGGTTAACAGTACATATAAACAGTTCAGTATACATGCATACTATCATCACGCTCAGTACATATATCATCAATCAGTCAGTTCACATAATTAGGTGCCTCAGTAGTGCTTACTGACCCTATAGTAGGTTCACAGTCGACTTGGACGACCCGTGCAACCTTAGCAATAAATTCAGTAAAAATGGGCCGCCAATGTGGCTTGCTTGTGTGGGCTCACATGCCCGTCTAGCCCACATGGCCCAAATCAGCCTTGGCCGTGTGGATCACACGGTCCACACAGCCTGGCCAAAGACCCCACACGCTCGTGTGGACTACTCGTATGGGCCGTGTGGGCCCAAACAATCTAGCTCGTGTCTAGCACACGGCCTATTTTGCCATCACAAGGTCGTGTCCTTCACACACGGCGTACCCTCATCGATCACACGCCCGTGTCCTAGCACACAGCCTACTACATGGGTAGCCACACACCCGTGTGGCATCGATAGTGGGGTTTTCGGCTTTCGCTGAAACCTTTTTTTTGCATTTTTAGGTACATACTTGTATCATTTTTGACTCAAAAGCAATTCTGAGCAATCCCAAACCTATAATTAATTAATATTTCACTCAATCAATCACTTAAACATTGAACTAAAATCGAATCTGAATTGAGATACCCATCCTTAAAGTGATAAAAACTCACCCCAATACTTCGAATTGATTCGTTTATGAAGCAGCACGATAAGAGCCTCAATTCTCTTGATATGCTGCTGCCAAAAACCCTAAAATTAGACTATCGAAAATTTTACAACACTTTAAAATGATGCCCAACAACTAACCACTTACCACCCGCGCGATTTACGTTTGTAAAAGGGGAAAAATCGAAAGGAAATTCAGCAAGGGAGAAGAAAAAAAATTAGCAAACTGCAGACTTGAGGGGAAAATGGGAATTTGCATCAGAATTTTTGGGAAAACAGGATGAAGAGCCAAAATTTTGAAAAAGATAATCAAGAAGTAAAAATAAAATCCCTAATTTTACTCCTCCACTAGTCCACTTTGACCCAATTACTCAGAACCCATTCTGACATAACTCCAGCAGAATTTAAGAGCAAAAATGGAACTCCTTGTCATCACAGAGAATCAAACATAGGACTTTCAGCACACCCACACACCACTTAGCCACTAGACCGGCAGGCGTATTCTGTTAAGTATTTACCATCAATTAAACTTACGCCCTTTAAGCAAAGTTAAAGCTTTATTCAGGAAAAATACCAAAATTTAACCCAAGTAAGACTTGAACTTGGGACCTCACACACACACACTCAGAACACTTAACCACTGAAGCAGACAGTCAGTTGTGTCACACATTCACAAAATATTAAAAAATTAAAATTTTTGGGGCGTTACAAGTTTTCAAAATAACAACTGATTTCTCTAAAACACACGAGTACTAAAATTATTTTCAAAGCTTCTCCAACGAATAATGTTTTTCTTAAATTAATCGATTAAATGGGTAAACAGATTTGAAACTAGTGAGAGATAAAGAAAGGTAACAACACAGAAATGATTTTCTGGTAATAACTAAGTTTTTAAACACACTATCATGTGACATCGCCAGATTTAGCTATAACATCTAGGTCGGGTTTAAGGTGTTACAATTCATATATCTGTTCATAAATATTACAAAATCATATACAAATATTATATATATATACATATTTATTTAATGACATTTGTCACTTCAAATTTTAAGCATGCATTGAAAATCTCATAAATTTATATATTATATAAAACCTTTCCCGTAATTATATATATATACTAAACCATGCATATATAAATTATATATATAATACCAAAATCCATTAATATATACTATGTAAAATAAAGCCATGCACATATATTATATATGTGTAACCACCCACGTGTTTACATATATTACAACCCACATATATAATATATATATAAGACGCATATATATTACATATATAGCACCAAAGCACGCATATGTATGTCTATGTTTAACACCAACAGACCCCACTCATATATATTATATATGACTCCAATCTCACGCATATATATATTACCAACTCTCCCCTTTATATTATATATATAACACCCAATATATATATTGTATATAAAATAAAGCCTATGTATATATATATTATAAGTTCATGCATTTTGCACCATTAAAATCGCACAATGAATATATTCAACGATTCAACCAAAATTAAAGGGATTTGCATAACGAAAAAGTCAAGGTTCGCATACCATAAGTAGGAATTCGCATATGTTACCTTAACTTTTGTACTGGAGTTTAAATGTAGTATATCAAATCACTCACCTTAGTCAATACCCCTTGCACAACAATGTCAAACAAGCTTTTATTACCCTTTCGCATTGCTTGTGAAACCTTCCTATGAGTCCGAAATTTTGCATACGCATTAAATACAAGATAAAATCATTATTAGCAGTCCTAAACCAAAAAAACAACAACAAAATCACCACTCTAACCTCACTTTTCTTATACCAAAAATTTAACTAGTTTTGCCGAAATAGGTGTTTTACCACTCAAACTTTATCTCTAAGCCTTAATTTCAATTCTAATATTCCTAAATATCATCTAATTACATATCCACACCATCAATTTCATCCAATTTCACCGATCTAATTTTTCTAGAAAAATCAAGCTTATGTAATCTTTTAAAAAGGAGAAAACATTCAATTTGCTTAAATTCATTAAGGATTTGTTAAATTAAGATCAAATACCTTTTAATTAGATCAAATGAGTTAGAAATCACTTTAAAACAAATACGAGATCTACCATTTTCACGCAAAAATCAACTTAAAATCAAGTGATATATTGGGATATTGATTAAATCATTTAAATCTTGAATTGAAATAATAGCTCACCTAGTTTAATCATAAAAAGATAGAATCTCACCTCAGTTTTGTAAAATCGACAAGCTATGGAGCTAATTCAAGCTAAAACGTGTGAAGATCTCTTTAAGATTTTAAGGATGAAAACATGAGTTTTCTTCAAAATTGAAAAGAGATTTTGTGTTTAGAGAGCTTAGGAATAAAAAAGGATGAACTAATTTTGGGAGAAAAGCTTTGATTTGGTGTTTAGCAAATTTTTGAAGAAGATGAAAAATATGAGGGAAGGAGATGTGGGGATTTTAAAGAAGGAAGTAGATGAGAAGAATTTGTTTTATATTAAGGGGAAATTACCTCTTAAAAACTCCCAGTTTTCTCTAATTTTTCAAATCAGTCCTTAACTTAATTAAAACACATTTTTCACAATTATTTTCAAATCAGACCTTGTTTTTATAAATAGTTTTCCATCTTAATTTCCGGACACCTAATTTTAATTTCCTAACCTAAAATTATTAATTCTAATTGTTTTAATGTTTTCTTTAATTAACTCTTAATTATTTAATTATATAATCTAATTATGGTTTTTAGTTCACTAACCCCTGATTTACTTACCTGATTCTCTAACCCAGTTTTCGGGATGTGACACCAAATATGTCCTTAAACAAAAGAGGATTTGGATGAGGGGTATGTGATGACGATTCAGATACTTCATATTGGGTCTAGGGATCAGAGTTTGAGACAAATTCCATATTCCCGAATGGTGGAACTCGATTACAACGCGATCGTGTTCCAGTCCTACGCCATCAAGAAGATTCTAGTTGTGCATGTTCTGAGATCATCATGTATCGACCTTGGAATATGTAGGGCGTCCCATTTTCGACATATTAAGTTGCGTACTCGGGCGAAGGAATGTACCCTGTCTCCTAGACCAACAATGGGGTCGCCTCTCATGTTGGGCATTCCATAGAATGATGTATGGAGCATGTCCGTTCCCCCAATTTATGTGGTCTTTACCTTTTTTGTCAATCCCGTGTATCTTTTTGAAGTCTTGTGGAGGGTCGGGGATAGGTTGCATGCAACCGAACTGTCTCAAAACTCGATCCGCACGATGTCACTCGAGCATATAAAAATTAATCAATGACACGTTTGTCACAAATAGAGCTTGCTACTCGTGAACCAATGATGGTATGAGTAGCGTAATTTCCTGGCTCGAATACGGCATCCATAGAAACTGCATAGTATAAAACAAACATTTTTAGCTAAGTTTAATTTTTTTTCCAAATATTGTATTTGGAGAAAAAAAATCAATTCAATTATTTTACCTTATCCCCAAGTGAGTCTATATCATCTGGTGATATACCAGCACGGTGTGTGATCGTCCAATTTCTAGTAACGTCGCCCATCTAAAATACAAGTTTATATTTTTTTTTGTCATTCAAAAAGCACTATACTGTATAATTAAGAAACAAAAGGTATTATTGAATGATAAATCACCTATTTACGAGTGGTCAAAACAGCAGTTGGTGGCTCACTAATGCCAAAAATGACATCCAATATAAGGCCCATGACTACAGTAAAAGGCACAACCACCCATGGTTTTCGTGGATGACTTTTTCGCTCAACAAAGCTCGCGGTATAAGCACGCCAGTCTACAAAGCCCCAATTATAGTTACGGGCTTGGGCCAGGTCTTCTAGTGAGGCGAGGTACATGATGTGGACTTTATTCTGATTTACGTCCGGCATTAATACCCCACCTATAAGTTGCAGAATAAATGCTCTAGTAGTGTAGAAACTGTTCATCTGCGTTGGATTGCTCGGTAGATACTCGAAGTTATTTCTCAACCACGTTTAATTTCAACTCGGTTAATTTTCCTTCCTCGTCATCGAGTGACACTCTTCCTAATAACCGTTGGCAAATGCCCCATGGATCGAGCACTTTTCTCGGCCCAGTCACTACTTCTCCATTAATAGACTACCCCAGCTGGACTACTACGTTATGCAGTTTATTAAATTGGCCCGTAGGTCAAGAATTTGAATGTATGTGGCTTCCCCAAACCCCTTGAGTTCCAAGTACGGCAAAACCCTCAATCCGGAAAATATCTTGGATCATGAAGTCAAGATCTCACAACTTGGTATCGTTCCTGCGGAAAGAGTAAAAATGATACGTTTAGTTTATCATTAAAAAAATTATAATAAGTTTTGTTTAAAGATCAATTAATGAATATTTTACCATATTATGAACAAACTTAGCAATATGGTTGTCATGCTTTAGAAAAGAATTAAGAGAATTATTATCTATTCCGATATCTGTGTAAAAATCAAAGAAATTATCATGAATGATATAAAAAATTAAGAAATTATTGGAAAACCTTTAATTCTGCAAAAAAAAATAATTACTTACAAATTTTAAGAACTGGAAAAAAAATGGAAAAATTTCGGTGATCGACGATGGTCAACGGTGGAACTTGCGGTGGTGGGTCGGTTAGGGTTCAAATGGGGGATTTATAGTGGAGGGACCATTGGGGCGTGAGGGAAAAAATTATGAAGAAAAAGGAAAGAAAAAAAAAGCTTACTTGAAAAGCACCATGACCCGTGACTGATGGGTCATGTCAGTGCAGACCTGAAGCTAGCCACCAAAGGCCCGGTTATTCGTTGACAGCTTGACGAAGTCGGCCATCAAGCCTGACAACACCTGGGACGCCTGGGCCTCATCTTGATGAAGCCGGCCAATAACTAGCCACTGTTAGGCATGATGAAACCGACCATTGAGTGGCCCTTTTTCAGATGGGCTAGCCTGATAAGGCCTACTGTCAAGTCCCATCACATTTAATTTATAATTTAATTAATTATTTATTTATTCTTTTTATTTTTTTAATTCAATTAATTTATAATTTAAACTTTAATTATTTATTATTTAATTAAAATCTACCTATGAAATTATTTCTTAATTGAAACTTTAATTAATTTTTTCCTTTTTATTTAAAATCTATTCAATTGTTTTATTATTTATACTTTAAATTGATATTTTAATTAAAACATATCTATTCAATTAATTTTTAAATTAAACTTTAATTATTTACTTTTTATTTTGTAATTAAAATCTATATATCAAACTATTTCTTAATTTAAAATTTAATTATTTTTTTCCTTTTTCAATTAAAATCTATTCAATTGTTTTATTATTTATACTTTAAATTGATATTTTAATTAAAATCTATTTATTCAATTATTTTTTTATTTAAACTTTAATTATTTACTTTTTATTTTTTAATTAAAATCTATCTATTAAGAATCATGTGAAAATATTAAGAAAATATCATGGAAACATAATTTATATATTTTATATAATTTGAAAACTTCTTTAGTGACACGTTTTTACAAGAATCATGGAAAAATAAGAATAACTCAACATCTTCCAATCTGGCATTACGAGAAGATTGACCGAGAACATAAATACGATGTGGGCAAGTTGATTGGTTGTGGGCAGATGTTCGACATACCGTACACTATTTAGGTTCGCCTATCTCCCTGACATCAATGTCATTTTAAATCCTCGTTAAATGTGGTTCGACCTTTAAAATATGGTCACGAACTTTAGCCCGAATCTTCACTGTTCTAACTCATACCCTACGTATGTAATCTCAAAATAATATAAATTTAGAAAAAAAATTAAAAATACAAGCTGATAAATCTTTAAAAAAATACAAACAGATCATAAAATAAAATGTGAACAAATCAATTTTGGAACAGTGTTTTTTTACCCATGTTCACGATTTATCCGTGCCATTCTTTATTTTTATAATCTCTGTGGAAGTTTGACGCGATGTGTCAAATGCAATAAACGGACCTCTACAGAACTCTTCAACACCTTACCGTAGAAAATAATCCCTTCGATCTGTCTGAGATGAGGCAAATGTTGTCTTGTTTAACAATGTGCCTCCACAAGTTTGACAAGAAAAATTCTCAAGACTTGAAGTTCTCACTCTCCACGATGGAAAAAGTAACGGGAAGTACATTCCGATTGTCGTCTTGTGCAACCGTAATCAGGAGTATTCCATCGGGCCATTTACTTCATTGCCATTTGCTTCACTCATTATGCCTTATTGTAGGAAACCTTGTATTTGAACTAGGCTTGCATGTCCGCAATAAGAGTCGATACACGGATGATGGGACTGTCTTTCGCCAACGGGATTATGTAGTTGCATATGGCTTTTGCATCCAATTTTCAATGGTCTTACAACATACGAGCGATCGTGCATGTATAAGGACCTTCAATTTTCCTAATTGTCCATATCTGAGTCCGCTGTATTAATGCAACTCGAATACGCCACTTACAGCCACTTGAGGCTTTCCAACATTCTACGCATATAAAGGCTGTGTTGACTTCGTGACTTTGTAGTCAACAGAAAGCTTCAAGTTGTACTGCTTTATTGAATGTAAACAGTATTTTCTACTATCGAATTGTTGTCCTACGAACAACTCTTCAGCTTTTGATTCTTCATCCACTAGGTGAGCCGATAGTATATTTGGATATTCGGAGAACTAGCAAGCAAACGTCGCATCAGGATCTACATCAGTCATGAAGGCCCCTGTATTATTATTGATTACTATATCGAATCTCGTGTTCCTCGCTAAATGAGAGTGTACATATTCATCCTCCACTAGGCTTTCATCGTCTATGTCTTCAGGATGTCATCTAAATCGGGGTAATTCATATCCTCACTATCATGGTGGGACTACTCTTCATTATCGGACCCTTCATCACCATCTTTTATGATGGCCAACACCTTTGGATGAATCTTTAGATGAGGATACAGGATTGAGATGTTATACGAATATCCACCGTAGTTTGGATTTTTAGGAGTTTACAGTAACCTTCCATAACCCGATTGATCTTCTCAGATCAAAATCAATTCCAAAACACTGGCTTTCTGAAATTTCAACTTGAACAGGTTTCAATTTAGCTATTTTTGCGAACAACTCAACCGGGTTGGGATTATCCATTTTAAGGGGCAATAAATTGCTGTCATTGTCCCTAGATCATCATCATCATCTTCAAGCTCCATTTTCGTGGACTTGAGCGGATCTGTTGAAATCAAAAATTTGTAAAATAATCACAACATTTGCTTTCCGTAACGAGTAGCTATCTTTGTATTGATCTTCTGTTTCAAATCTGCCAACAAAACATGCTTGTTGAATCTCATTCCAATTTTTTGCCGACTTTGAAAAACACAACCTTCTTCATTTGTATTAATTATTTCTCCATCAAAATTAACATAAACAAACAGAATTTGGGAACTCATCTTCAACAAATTTCTGCTTCCTTTCAACAAACAAAACATTGATATTTTTAGTATCGACTTTCAACTGATAAATCAAACAAAAGCTCAAATGGAAAAGAAAACAACTATATATATTGAAGGGGTGCCGGCAATCAATGTCCTAACACCAAAAAAAATTATTTTTTAAAATCTGGTACTGGGTTACCGGCCATCAGTGTCCCAACACCAAAAAAATAATTTTTAAATCTGGTACTAGGGTGTTGAATATCAATGCCCCTGCACCCCAAATTTTTTTTCAAATCTGGTACAAGAGTACCAACCATTAGTGTCCCAGCACCAAAAAAAAATTGGTTCCCGAAAAAGCTAATGCCAACCATCTACTTCCCCTAACCCAAAAAATATCTTTTTTATCTGATAAAGTGATTGTCAGCCATCACTGTGCCAACATCCAAAAAAATATTTTTTTTATGTTGTAAAGTGGTGCCGGCCACTTAAGTCTCCCAACCAGAATTTTTATTTTTCAAATACTGGTACAAAAATATACCAGTATGCTACAATTTGAAAAAAATACATAGGTGCTAGCCATTTAGTGTCCAACACCCCAAAATAATTTTTGAACCCTTGACACAATCATTGGGCAAAGATTGTGTCAGATTTTTTGGTGGTGCCAGCCATTGAGTTGCCTAACCCCATTTTACTGTTCATTTTAAGTTATTTGAATTATTGTTTTTGAACCTAAATCATTTTTGTAATTTTTTATTTTTTGGGGTTATTTGGATAAAATAGGCATATTTTGTGGACTATCTTCTCTAATTATTTGTCATCTCAAAATGGAATGATAAGACTCTTAAATCCAAATTTTGTTTTATTTTCTTCACTTTTTACTTGCTAAGCCAATCAAAGTTCATTGTTTTTTTAATTAGATTTTTTTTATTTTCATCAATTAATCGACCGCGTTTATATTTTTGAGATTTTCTTTTAAGATTTAAAGCTAAAATTTAGTAAAATTAAGTTTTTTTTTAATAATCCTTAAATCCTAAAACCCTCAACCCTAAAATCCTAAATTATATCTATTGATGTAAATTGATAAAAAAAAGTAACATAATGGAAAAATATGAAAAAAAAATACAAATGTAGAAAAGTAATGAAAGCTAAAAGTACAATTTACATCAATAAGAGCTTTGTAAGAGCAGTATCTTCCACGCTATTGGTGCAATTATTGGTAAGGTTATCTAAGTTGGAATTAATCTCAAAAATGGTGAGAGAGGTAGGTTTGCACAGCTAATTGTTTCTATTGATCTCCGTAAGCCTTTGATATCAAATTTAAGATTGATAATATGCTACAAACAGTGGAATATGGATGTTTGCCACTTATTTGTTTCCATTGTGGTATATATGGGCACTTAATAGAGGTTTGTCTTAAGTGTGTTGTTATGGATGAAAGTACAGGGACTACTGCATCCACAAAACTTAAGGAAGAAGAGCAAGTTCATCCATTTAAGAAGGATAATTATAGACCATGGATGGTGGTTGAGAAATGAGCTAGGGAACCCGTACAAAATGGGAAGCTTGACTTTATGTAAAAAAACACAATTATGAAAGAATTTTTGTATATTTCAACAATAGAAGAGTTACAATATATATAACCTACAGCACATGAAGTTTTTCAAGGAAATAGTTGAAGAATCCCTATAATCAAGGATTGACTCAATCCTTTAGAAAGAAAGAAAATCTCATCAAATTATAATCAATGACTAACTCCATCCTAAAGAAAGAAATAAATAAAATCTCATCAAATTTGTCTCAATAAACTCATTGATTTTTATCACTTTGGAGATAGGATTAGTAAATTTCAAAGGGGTTTAAAACTTGACATCCTTAGTAATCCATGAGGAGATTTCAAATGGCAAAAACTTCGGGATTTTTTTGGATTCTAATGGAGAGCATGGGAGAAAGTTTCAAATAGGTAAACGGGTAGGATTAATGGGTCTATTAGTATCTAAACGAGATAAAGGGAAGCAAGCCATTCATGGGCCAACTCTAGTTAGCCCAGTGGGTGTAAGTCAACAGGTGCAAACTATGTCATCGAGTTTGGGCTAAGCTACGATGTGCTTCGAGACCCATTTGCTAGAGACCAAAGCAGAAATTTTATCATCACATGAAAAAAAACATTGATCCCAATTGGTTTAATATGGTCATGACTAGGGTATCCTAACCTAGTAATCAAGGTGAGTGTGTGGGAATCCATTCATAACTTGAACTTTAAAGGGTTGCTTCGATTGGGTAGCTCATGGATGAAAAAAATAAAGGTGTAAAATTCTAAGATACGGCTGATAGGATTTAACGGTGGAAGATAAGATTGCTATAATCACTGAAAATATTTCTAGTGAGGTGGGGAATATCAGTGAGAGCAATATTGATGATTGTATGGATAGAACGAATGAAGATGATGAGTTGGATGATGTTATCGAGGTGAAGGATTTTGAGGGTTGACCAGGCTAATTTGCTTCTTTATTTTTTCCTTTAATTTTTATATGGATTCGAACATCTTAATATGGAATTGTCAGAGATGTGGTCACATCCGCTTTGATCGTTTTATGAAAGATTTTTATGCAGAGTATAAACCTAATATCTTTTATTTGTTGGAGACATGAGTTAGTGGTAATAAAACTAATGATGTGGTCAAAAAGCTTGGTTTTCCTCACTCGCATAGAATTGAAGCCAAAGGGTTTTTTTTTTAATTACAAGAGGAGGATAAAGTCCTAACAATAGCATTCCTAGCCCAACTTGAACCCAAGCTACACCTAGGGCGGCAAACACCCTAACCATTAGGCCAACACACAAGGTTCTTATGTCACGAGGATAGATCTTTCGTCTCGTTATCTGTGTGGCCTTTGGCAATCCGTTCGTCCAAACTTGCCTAAGTTAGCCTTTACTCAAGTGAGGATTCCTTAAGAACTCCTCCAAGGCACCAATTTGTATAGCAGAAGCAATTTATGCCAAAAGAAGCAACAAAAGAATAACAGAAAAAAGGCACACAAGGTGTTTGAGTAAATACTCTCTATATTCTCTTATTCACAAAGAAAAATGAAATAATGAATGGAGTGAGTACAAATGAGGAATGCTTGAATCCGCTTCTGTCGTTAGAACGAGAATAGCTCAAGTGGAATCTCTTTTTTTTTGGAGGGTTCTGGAATTGATAGAGTCAAGTCATATATGGCATTCAAATCGCCAAATCGTTATCTGGGAGGCTCTCTATTTATAGTTGAGCTCCCCAAAACTGACGGTCAAGATACATTTACATCGACGGACGAGATTAACTATATCTCTCGATTTTAGGGATTTACAAAATATGACATATCAAATCAAATTTAATTTTTATAAGATATGATTCTATCAATCTTTTAATATTAGTTACCAAAATAGCCTAAGTTGCCAAATCTTCATTATCAGGCCAACTAGGCTTCAATTTGACAAGCTTCTCCAATAGCTTACCAAATTCGGCCAATTTTTGCCGGCCAAATGATCCTCATCTACACAATAGACCTCTATTGGATGCATTTGGTGCGATAGTCACGGGTTTTAAACTACGACACGTGGCATTCTCCCCCAAACATTCTCGCAACACCCTTATTGCGACTTCCAAATTGCACTGACTTGATTCGTCTTAGTCTTATCTCGACGCCTTAGCTTTTTCCTTGCTTTGAGGCTTTTTCCTCTTAACTGAGTGTTGCATTCGACACTCTTTCCCCCACGACTGCTTGACACAAGGCCGGCTCTTCTTTGAGCTTCTCTATTCTTGTGTTTGGAGCCATTATTGTGGCTATTGTTTCCTCCTTCCAAGCCATCACCATGGCCTTAAGAGCATTGTTCCTCTCTATTGTTGTGAATTAAACAACACATTTACCTTATCCATTGTAGAATCAAGAGACATCTTCACATAGTTTTTGGATTGCTCATTCCAGTTGTATATGCGATCCTTGACCCCATAAAGTGACTCTTTTACATCCTCCATAGATCCATTGAGTTTACCCATACGTTCCTCTACTATAGATAGCATCTCCCTCAAAGAGACTGATTTTCTGGCCCACCTTTGTTCAAACTCTTCTCTCAACATCCCAATGGTGCCTTCGAACCGATAGCTCTGATACCACTTGTTACGGGGCTAGATATTTCATCTCTCGACCCGTTCGTCCAAACTCACCTAAGTCAGCCTTTACTCAAGTGAGGATTCCTTAAGAACTCATCTAAGGCACCAATTTGTATAGTGTAAGCGATTTATGCCAAAAGAAGCAACAAAAGAACAACAGAAACAACACATACAAAGTGTTTGAGTAAATACTCTCTATATTCTCTTATTCACAAAGAATAATGAAACAATGAATGGAGTGAGTATAAATGAGGGGGAGGCTCTGTATTTGAATTATTCCAAAACCCACGGTCAAGATACATTTACATCGACAAACGAGATTAACTATATCTCTTGATTTTAGGGATTTACAAGATATGCCATATCAAATCTAATCTAATCTTTACAAGATATGATTCTATCAATATTTTAAGATTAGTTACCAAAATAGCCTAAATTATCAAGTCTTCATTATCCGGCAAACCAGGCTTTAATCTGACAGGCTTCTCCAATAGGTCAAATGATTTCCATCTACACAATAGACCTCCACCAAATGCATTTGGTGCAATGGTCATCGGTTTTGAACTGCAGCCTGTGACACTTGTATGGACATAGATATTCTATTAAAATATAGTTAGTTCATGCATGTTTGCATTAAATTTATGTTAAAAAATTGATACACCTTAAAAATGGGAAATATAGATATTTGGTAGACAATCTTTCTTAATTGTCCGTCATCCAAAAAGGGAATAATTAGAGTTGTTCATGGGTCAGGTTGGGTTGGGTCAAGTAAAAATTTTAGGCTCGGGCTTGGTCCGACCCAAAACTGAGTCTCAAATTTTGCACAAGCCTGATCTAGATAAAAATGCTAAAACCCAAGCTCGACCTGCCCATATTAGAATTTTTATATAAAAATAAATTTAAAAAAATATAATACATCAAATATGCTAAAAACATTAAAATAAATATTTCCCAACAAATGAAAAAAAATTAAACTTTTTTTAAAAGAAATATGCTTAAATAACATTAAGATAAGTGCAACTTACAAAAAAAACCTCTAAAATAGTAGCAAAATTAATAATAAAATAAGAGTTAAACAATATCTGAATAATACAACAAAATAATATTAGTATAATAGCGAAATAATAGCAAAATAATGAAAAAAAAGTAAAAAAAAACAACAATTTTTTTTTCAAATTCGAACTTACACGAAGCCTGACTCGTTTAGAAAACATGCCTTATTCATTGTCCAAACTCATTTTTTGGGCCTATATTTTTGCCCAAACCCTCTCATTTTTTGGGTAAGTCTTCAAGTCGGGTGACCCGACGATGGACAAGTCTAGGAATAACAAACTCTCTAATCAAATTTTTTGTTTTATTTTTTTTCACCTTTTACTTGTTAAGCCAGTCTAAGTTCACTTTTTTTTTTCAAATTATCTATTTTCACCTATTAATCAACCTTGTTTATCATTTTTTGAGATTTAAGTAATTTAATTTAAATTTTTTTATAAAATTATAAAACTCTAATCCTAAAACATAAAACATTAAAGTTTAAAATCTAACTTTAATGTGATGTAAATTGATAAAATATGTAACGCAATTAAAAAAATACAAATATAGAAAAGTAATGAAAGTTAATGTACAACCTATAAACGGATAAAATCAAAAAAGAAACTTATAAATGAGAAAAAGCAAGAAAGTCAAAAAAAAGTTAAAAAAGAAGAAGATAAAAACATTATTTTTTTTATAACAATAAAGCTCAGTCAAAGGACTGAAAGCAAGTCATTTTGAAGCAAAGGCTAAGCAGAAATTGGAGCTTGATAGAAAATATGCAGCTCAAAATCTGCTACTTTTCCCATCTTCGCCATGTGGTCTACAACTTGGTTTAATAGTCGTTATTTTAACATCTCATGCTTTCTTCAACATATCCATGATTTGCTTCACCAACTAAACATCTTTCTGCTCAGTTGAACTTAGCAGCTGCACCACCTTGTTATCACATTCACTACAGTAAAATAATATTTTAGCGGCATTTTTTAGGCCTATAAGCCCCGCTAAAATTATTTGCGGCATTTCTACAAGTGCAGCAAAAAACGCCGCTAAAAACAATGCTGCTAAATTTTGCGGCGTTTATCTGAAAAAACGCTGCTATAGAACATGACCTTTAGTGGGTTTTTCTCAAAAACGCCACTATAGAACATGACCTTTAGCGGCGTTTTACACACAAACGAAGAACAAGACTTTTAGCGGCACTTTCCCCAAAAATGCCGCTATAGAATATAACCTTTAGCAGCGTTTTTGATAAAAGCGTCGCTAAAAGTCTTGTTCTTTAGCGAACATCTCATTTTCATTCATATACAACCCTTCCTGTAACATGAAATCCAACCAAAAACAACAAATCTAAATGATACTTCAAATCCAACGAAAGATATATGATCTAAATTAATAAATGAAATAACAAAATATTCTTACAATATTGTTAAAAGTTATTATGTTAAAATATTCTTACAATAAGAAAACAAACGTCTAAGATGGCGGATTCTGCGACTGTTCAAACATCTTCATCATATTCTGAAGCTGTAGCTGGAGTGCATCGTATTTTCTGCTTTGCTCTGCTTTACTCATAGCTGCCTCCGCTTTAAGTTGTAGCTCGAGTTCTTCATATTTTCTTTGAACCTCAACTTCTCTCGATGTTGCCTCCACTTTAAGGTAAGCAATTTGCTCAACTGTGCTCGCTTGCATCTGAGCCATCTGGTCTCTTAACCTCTGAACTTCAGCTTGAGCCTGACTCCCCGAATGCATCTATTGCTACGAGCTGGATCCAATATATTGGGTTGGGTTAACAAAAGATCCTTGAAATCAAACTCGACTGTACCTTTCAGGACCCAAAACTTCAGTAATAATTCGGTTATCAATGTCGTCAAGATTAACAAAACTATCACTCGAAGCAATCGCTTCATACTCCGCCTTTTTATCTTTTAGTTTCTCCTAATAAATCAATCAAAGAGTTAGAAACAAAATATATAATAAAAACAAATGCAACATAACTTAGCATTATTTGCATTACAAACGACGAATTAAACCATTATAATTAAACATTATAAATATTTAAAATAATTCAAATTTTATTAAGTAAATATACCATAATTTCTACAGCTTCAGAAGTCATAGGAGATCCATCTTTCTTTCTATATGTAATGTCAAAAAGCTAAAGGTGTCCAACTTTTTGACCAGACGATAGTTCCTACAATATAGTAGTAAAAATATAATTTAATATAAAGTAATTAATATTTGACACAATTAATAAATTCAAAATACCTAAGCCTTACCTACATAAGCAAAACTTTTCGACCCAGCTGTATGAGTGAATTTTTATTTTTGCCTACTTATTGTTCCAACTCGATCACGATCCTACATTATGAAATTATTATTACGTATATAGTAAATACTATAAACCAAAATAAATATAAGAGTTTAAAAGTACATAATACCTCTCATTTCTTTGAATTCTAAAATCTAATTGCATCTTCCCATCGGTACCTCAGCATTCCCAGCGGGACATTTCGCAATTTCTCTTTGAGGCTTATATTTTTCTTAAAATATTCCTTCTTTAAAGTACTTTTATGGTCTCTTCATTTTTTTTCTAATGTCTTCTTAACATAATTATCCGAGACCTCTAAAGCAAATCTCTCTTACAAAAAATACAAGTTTAGAAAGTAAATATAAATGAAAGTTAAACCAAAGTATTATAAATTACATTCACGTTTTGTTACCTTAATATTATAAAGAGCTTGATTTTTGTTATTATCAGGCATATGATGCCATGACTCATAGTTGATAGGCAATAAATTGGCATTTCGTGCTATAATGCCCAAGTATCCTACTAAAAGTCGAGCATCTGATCCAATAGGCTGACCAAGACTGTTTCTAGCTACTTTGACACACTCGACAGAATTTAACCTGTATAAATCTTTTAGTAGCGTACGTCCTCGAGTTTTGTGCATCCCACCACTTTCAGCTGAAAAATGGTATATTATAATATAATAATTTGAAACAGAAATCAATAATAAAAGTCAACACGCATGTAAATTAAAGTTAACATTACTTTGAATTTTTGCAGGTTCGTCAATTGTATTCGAAATATTCAAAGATCCAATAGTAGTCTGTTGTTCACTATTTGTTTCTCTCGAATTTGGAGGATTTTGAACAATACTTGGATCTCGCAATCTTCTTCTAGGCATTTTATCTGCAATACACATAAAATAGTTGAAATTTTAGTAACGAATTACAACAATAATAGTACATATAAAATAGTTGAAATATTTAACAAGATCAAGGTTTAAATTATAATATTACATATAATTAAAAAATCATAAAATCTTACTACATCATAATTCGTAAATATCTTCATCCACATCCTGGCGAACCCATTGAAATTGTGTACTAGTACAAGAGATATTTTCATTTAAGTTTTGTTCTGGAAAAGGCAAAGTTTCTGATCTTTCATCGATGTCATCTCTACTTCCATTGCCTATGTCAAACAAGTCTCTAGGGGTGTTACGGAGTACAACGTACCAACCTTCATTAGTTGGATCTTTCGAGTAAAAACCTTGTTTGGCTTGAGAAGAAAATACATACGGCTTGTCTATCAATTGTTGTCCAGTGTGAATTAATCGAGAGAAATTCACCATTGTAAAACCAAATTGATCTTTTTTAATTCCGCGAGCAGTCTTAACATCAGCCCAATCACATCGAATAAGATAACCTTCCGTTTTCCATAGTAATCTAACTCAATAATGTCAATAAAAGTTTGTAATACTCCACATTTCTCTCAACAGGATTACTATCCCTAGCACTAGCATAACTTGTAATTGAAGAATTAACAACTATTCCACAAATTTGAGTCCTCCTTAATCTTTCACGAGATTTTGAATGAAACCTGAATCCATTGATGATGAAGGCGCTATATCTTTTTACTACTCTATTTGGACCTTGAGAAAGCCATTTAACTTCGTCATTAACGTCCTTTCCACTCCAAACCTATTGAATCGAAAGTAAATTGATTAATTATAAATTTTATGAGAAAACATTATTATTTGTCAAGGAAAGCTTCAGTTGCATACTGTTTGCCCTAACCATTCATGAAAAGATTCTATGAATAACTTATGAATCTCTCAATGTTGTAATCTTCGGGAGCGTGAACGAGATCTCAAGACTTGTTTGTACTCGCTATGTTAAAAAGTGGATTACTTGGTTAGAAGATAAACAAATTAAAAAGATGAATTTTTATGAAATTCTAAAAATTACTTGCGTAATGGTTCAATTGAATCGTGGTAAAAAAGACCATATCGATGTGCTTGTACCCAAGATCTATCATCTCAGTGTGCAATATCAACTTTACCGATTGGTTCTCCATAACTTCAAAATAAATAAGTTTCGACTAAGTTATGATTAGTGAGCCCAGCATTTCTACTTAGTCTATTCAGCCTTGTTTCAACATCTTCTAAATATCTAGAACAGAAAGTCATACCCTCATCTACCAAGTAACCTTCAACAATTGATCCTTCTAGATAACACTTATTACGAGAATAAAACTTCAACTTGCATAGGAACCTAAAAACGATATACAATATTATCAAAAGTTGTAACTAAAGGTATATTCATGAATGAACGAAAAATTTACAAATAAATTAGCACATCTCTATAGGATACATCCACCGATAGAAAACCGGTCCACTAAGTTTTGCTTTATGAGAGAGATGGATTAGCAAGTGCACCATAATAGTGAATAAGGAAGGTGGAAAGATCTTCTCCAAATTGCATAAATTCAAGGCGGTTCGATCTTGTACTTTCTCAAGTTCTTCAACATTCAAAAATTTGCCACAAATAGCTTTCATTATATTAGATAGTTCAATTATACAATACGTCACCTTTTTTGACATGCAACACCGTAAAGCAACTAGTAGTAAATCTTGCATCAAGATGTGATAATCATGTGATTTTAGGGAATATAATTTTCGATCTTTAATACTCACAGAGATATATTTGATGCATACGCATCTGAGACCTTTATATCCTTCAACACTGTGTAGAACACTTCTTTTTCTTTCTTCGACATTGCAAAAATAAAAGGCGACAACTTATATTTCTCATTCGGAAGTACTTGGGATGAAGATCACGTCGAATTCCCTTGTCAACTAGATCAAGTCAACTCTGAAGATTTCTTTTGATTTTCTATCGACATTCAGAATTGTCCCAATGATGTTCTCACAAACATTCTTTTCAATATGCAAGACATCAAGATTATGTCGCAAAATGTGATGCTCCCAATAAGGCAACTCAAAAAAATCTTTTTTTCCACAAGTTTGCCTCATTAGGATCATCCTCTTCATCAGATTCATCATCAATCTGTCGGTCAACATCGCCAACATACGCCTCCATCGATCTTCTTTTTGTTCACATGTTGGGTGGTTGATTCATCTTCTCATATCTTAAATTGATATCTTTTAACATGAACAAGATTTCAGATCCAATGGTCTGCTCAGAAGCTTCTCTGAACTCCTCAGTACCATCAAATAAAGTCTTCTGAAATCTAAATCTATGATTTCTATCTAACCACCGACGGTACCCCATATAGAAGAACTTCTTCCCATTATATAACCACTTTGAACATGTTTGCACCGTACAACAATGACAAGCATAACGTCTTTTAGTACTCTAACTAAATAAATTGGCATAAGCCAATCATTAATAGTCCACAACAAATATGTACGTAAATAAAAGCTCTCCTTTCTCAAGACCTCATATGTTTCAACACTCGCCATAATTGTTTCAACTCTTCAATAAGTGGCTGCATATAAATGTCAATATCATTTTTGGAACCTTTCCCTCCAGGGATAATCATGGATAAGATAAAAGAAGATTGCTTCATGCAAATCCACAGAGGTAAATTGTAAGGAACAAGCACTAGAGGCCAAGTACTGTACGAAATACTCATGATTTTAAAATGATTAAATCCATCAGATGCTAGCCCAAGCCTCACATTCCGAGGATCGCTTGCAAAGCTTAGAAATTTACTGTCAAATGATTTCCAAGCTAAAGAATCCACAGGATGCCTTAATAATCCATCATCAGTTCGTTGATCATGATGCCATCTCATAGACTCGGCTATCTTTGACGACATGAAAAGCCTTTAAAGCCTTGGTATTAGTGGAAAATATCCCAAAATTTTTATTGGCTTCTTTCTTGACTGTGCTATACCTTCATCCTCATTCACATATTCTGTATTCCTATTCATCCAACGAGATTTACCACAAACATGACAAGATTGTTGGTTTTTTCGATCACCCCAATAAAACATGCAGTTATTTGGGCAACTATGAATTTTGTCATACCCAAGGCTAAAAATCTTTTATTAGTTTCTTCATATCTTTGCATGAATGAGGGATTTTTGCAAACGGAAACATATCTCTCAAAACCTCTAATAGTAGTGTCAAAGAGTTTCTGGTCCACCCTCCCAAACATTTTAAGTGAAAAAGACGAATACAGAAGGACATTTTTGAAAATTTCAATCCCTCATAAAGTTCTTCATTCATTTTATTAAGTAACTTGTACAACTTCGCCGCTTCTCCATTGGGCTTTTCATCAGGTACACTTCTTCTCGTTTTGATAAAAGCATTTCCACCAATATCACAATCATCGGATGCAATAATTTCAGGTAGAAATGATTGCAAACCATGACTGCGCATATTAAATGCATCCCGCAACATACCTTCCATGTCATCTTCTCTAACAGACTGATGGTATGCATTATGAGGATAAGTTAGGTTAATCGTTGAAGAGGTTGTACGAGGTGTACACTCTCCATGGAAAATCTATTTTTTATACCCCCGAATAAAACCATCAACAACTAGATGTTAGTAGACAACTTCACGAATATGCCAATTGATGTTGCCACACTTCTTACATGGGCAAAGAATCATATTCTCTTGGCTTGCATTTTGAAATGCAAAATTTAGGAAAATTTTCACTCAATTCTGATAGTCGTTGCTTACCCTTGACAAATTCATCGAACTCTTATCCATTTTGTAGTTCTTAAAGTATAAAGTTGACAATAAATTACGATTACTTAAGTGTTCTAAATTGATTTAAATAATGTCATTGTACTAAAATGGATAAGACATATCAAGTATCTAATTGGTGTAAACTAATTCAGGTAAGTTGTTTATTTATAAGTATAATTAAGAGTAGGGAAAAATAATAGTATTGCCCAAATTTATGTGATTTTTATATTTTTATGTAAGTTATGATATGATATATATTTATGTATTATGTAAGTTATGATCCAAAGTTTTTTTTATTCTTTAAATATTTATGTAAGTTATGATAATCATAATCTTTATTCTGCATTAATTAAATGAAAATTCTACTATGGTTCAAATTAGCAGACTGTTAAGTTGGTTAGTTCAACGCGGCGTTAAGGTTAAAAAAATGTTAGACTGTGTTCAAATTTTAGTTTTAGATTTATTGTTCAAGTCTTTTAAATTTTATTTTCAGTATTAACAAAAAAAAATTATGTTGAAGTATTAACAACTAATTTAACAAAAAAAATAATAACAATATTAACAATTGAACGTAATTTTAGAAATATGAAAATAAAGAAACTAAATTTTTGAAAATAGAAGTATAAAGACTAAATTCCTAATTTTTTAAAAATACAGACACATTTTAACATAAAATAAATTATGTTGAAGTATTTTTTTTTAAATTGAGCTTGAATCAGACAATTAGGCTTCAAATTGTATTTTAAATAAAATGAGCTTAAATTTTGAAAAGGAGTTCAATTGGGCTTAAAAAATGCATAAATATGTGACTTTAAATTTCATTGAATGCATGTTCAATGGGCTTAAAAAATTTCATTGGGCTTAAAAAAATGCATAAATAGTGTGTAAATTTTGTAGTTTAAATTTTATTGGGCTTAAAAAATGTATAAATTTATAACTTTAAATTTCATTGTTTTAAGTATATGATATAACTTTAAATATGACTAAGAATGCTTGTTCAATGGGCTTAAAAAATTTCATTGGGCTTGAAAAATGCATAAATAGTGTGTACATTTTGTAGTTCAAATTTCATTGTGCTTAAAAAATGCATAAATATATAACTTTAAATAAAATAGTGTGTACATATTGTAGTTTTGTAAATGAACATTATCAATGGCACGATTTCAGACTGACGTAGCAGATTTGTACAAGGAAACTAGATTTCTCTAGGAAATTGACAATATACCATTTGCATGTGGAAGAGAGAAACGTATGACTATAACTACTACGTACGTACTAAATAACAATTATATTCAAAAAAAATTGTTGTGATTCGTTTATTTTTTACATAAAATGCAGAAATTCAAGAACAACTTGATTGTAATTAGCTTTTTTTTTTTTTTTCCAAAATCCAAATGCATTGCTTGATAAAAAGTTTAGATATTATGTGATTTAGATGAAAGACTTCAAAACTTCATAGCAATTACAAATAAATCAGATATTATGTGCAATTTAAATTTAGCAAATTAAATATACATACCTCTTAGAAATTGTAAATTGGATGGTAGAGTGGATTCCAACAACTAGTGTTGTGGTGAGCAAAGCACGCCCAAAACTTTTGAGATGCTACAAGAAGAATAAAAAAAATCCATAACAGCGAAAATAATAAAATAAATGAAAAATAAAAGAGTATAAATAGCAAAATTACGAGTGAATTAACTTACATGACGAGTGAGAATGGTGCGAACAAAGTGAACTACAACAACTACTAAGTATTTTGCCTTTTTTCCGAGTCAATAACAAAACTTTTTCTATAACATTGTTAAGGATAAAATTATACCTGCAAACAATGAAGATAAGGTAATTAACATCCAAAATTTTTAAAAACACATAAGAAAAGAGAGTTTCAATAATAATTTAGCAAACTGGACCATTTGCTTAGAAAACTTTGGTCAGTGCTGCTTCTAAAAAATAACAGAGTTGGATGGCCTCTTAAATAATTTTAACTTTTTAGACTAAAAAATGAAATTTCAATTGATTGGGAATGCTACGTATCCAATAATTGAGAACAATGTTATGATCATTCATAGGTACATTATTAAACGTGGATTCCGCATGCTCCTTTAAATTAATACAAACTCATAGTTATTTTGCATATCAATACAGTGTCAATACACCCAATTTATTCCCAAATTCTTTTGAACATCCACCGAAACTCGATAAGTAAGTAGCAGATTGTGATCCCAAACAAGCCAATGACTTCATCATCATCACAAAAAGCGTAAATTCAATTTAAAAACCTTTGAACAACACATTTATCAACTAAAAATAGAACTTACTAAAAGGACCAGCAAGTTAACCACTAAACTAGCTACAACACAATTATTTTAAGATATTCCATATTTATAGAGATAGAATGTAACAGCCCAAATTCGAGTCTGATCGGAACAAGTGGTTTTAAGGCCACTTAACCGAGTCAAAATATTTATTTTATTATTTTTATAAGTTTTACAGCATGATAGAATTACTGTGTGAAAGTATTGTAAAGGAATTTTACCGTTTGATTAGTTAATTCGTTAAAAATGACTAAATCGTACAAAGCGTAAAACATGAGTTCTATAAGTGACATGACTCATTTGGCATTTGATTTAATAGTGAGAGTATTTGCATGGCAATTATACCATGGGAAATATGGATGGACGGTTATGGTCTTATAAAATGTGTTTTACAATTTAATTTTATAAGGTTAAAATTGTAAAATGGTTCATATATGTTATATTAGTAAAAACAAATTAAAAATGTGGCTTTATTTTTCACCATCTTTAGCCGATTATAAGAAAAGAAAGAATTCTTCTTCACATTTTAGGGTTCAGCTATATTGATGCTTGATACAAGGTATGTTTTGCTTCGGTTTTTGATGATTTTTATGTTTTTGAGATAGTTGCTTAGTAATCTACAAATCCCATGCCTTAATTTTAGATATTATTGATGATTTTGAAAGATGTCATTGTTGAATATAGGTGTATTTTGATGTTTCTTGATAGATTATTGATGGTTGTTAATTGATACACAAGTTTTATAAAGTGATTTTTTAGAAAAATGAGTAATAGAGATTAAATTGGAAAAGATAGAAATTTTGTGGTTAGAAATGTGAAATAAAAGAAAAGATGGCTGTTTAGATGCTTTAGAGAATTCGGCTAAATACATGTACAATGGGATTTTGTGTATTTTGTATATTTTGTGTATAAAGGACTAAAATGTCAACGTATGAAAGTATGAGGGCTAATTTGTAAATAGACCAAAATACATGTATATGTGTTAAATTGAATGTGTTGGTGAATAAATGGTTAAATTTGTATTAATATAGATCAAGATAAACAAATATTGGAACTTGATCGAGGGAAACGAAAGGTAGACGAATGGATATCGGGTATACGAGCTAAGACGTGGTAAGTTTGTATAATTAGAATTTAGTTATATTTATGATTGAAATTGTTATCTTGAATATTGAATGATTGTGTAAGAGAAGCAAATGATAGAAATGCATATTGGTTATATGTGTAAAGTGATTACCGAGTCCCGCTTGAACCGTAGAAAGTCATAGGATACAAGTGACATGTGACTAGGGCTACCATTCGGTTGAGCTCCTGCATTTGTTACGGACACACGACAACTCATGAGCTTACATGTTTAGCCTTCAAGCTTACTATTCAGCTTTTGCGCTTACCGTTCAACCTTCAGGCTTACATGTTCAGCCTTCAGGCTCACCATTCAGCCTTCGGGCTTCCTATTATCAACTTAGGAGGAGCATACAGTATATGGCTCGAAAGAGCATATATGATGAATTGACGGATTTACAAGTTTACATATATACACTTTGTGTGTATCACCCAAATATCCCTCGATGTGTAATATAAGAAATACATGTTACATGATTCATAGGAGATTATATGTTATATGAGATATATGATATATATAGATACATTGTTACATGGTTAAATGATTATATGCTATCTGAGTATATGATAAATGAATGAATTGATACATGAATTATGGTTACATGCATGTTATATGCTTGTTTCATCTTTAGAATGGATGAACACATGGTTGATATATGACTAACATGTGTATGATGGTTGAATAGGCATTGAGGACATATGACTTGGTTTGATAATGTTGTTTACGCTTTTAAATGTTGTTTCAGTAAGTTAAATTCTATATTATACGAGCTTACTAAGCTTTAAGCTTACTAAGCTTTAAGCTTACTCAGTGTATTTTTCTGTGTTTTATAGATTTTGGAAGCTAGCTCGATTTTGGATGAAGTTGGAGATTGCAATCGCACTATCCAAGAAGCTTTTTAGTACCTTTGAAACTTTGTAAATGATGTAAATATGGCATGTATAGGCTAGTTTATAAGTTGAATATTTTGGTCTCATATGCTATTGAATATGGTATGACTTTTGGTTTATGTTCAAGTTATGTGATGTGGCTTGGTTTGGGTAATGGCTATTTTGGTATGAAACTTTATATGATATGTCTATTACTTGGTAAATTTGATAAGTGATGTTTTGGTATAGTTGGTGTTTGATATTTGGTAAGGTTGGTATGAAATGAATCCATAGATGATGATACATGAATTATGTTATAAATGATATGATTTTGGTTGATTTTTGAATGGTTCATATGTGTCTTGAATTGGTTGATTTGGTTGCTTATGTGGTAGATAGAATTGGTACAAAATGATGCTTATAGGTACTTGACCATTTGTGGTGTGAAAATGGCTTAAATCAAGTCTATTTTGTGCCACACGGCTAGAGCACACGGGCGTGTGACTTGACCGTGTAACCCCTGCACCTTAGTTATATTAGACAGGATGCCACACGGCCAAGACATATGGGCGTGTCTTATGGCCGCGGGTGCAAGTCAGTAGCTCCTTAAATTTCACACAGCCGAAACACACGGGTGTGTCTTGTGGCCGTGTGCACAAGTCAGTATGTATGCCCTGTTTCCACACGGCCTAGACACATGGGTGTGTCTGGAAACCATGTGAGGCACATGGCCTGGGCACACGGCCGTGTGACCTTATTCTGAAAATTTTGTTAAGTTTTCTTATATCTTATATGTTATCAAATTAGTTCCTATTCTATGATTGAAGCTTTATATGTTTGTTTTAAGCATATTAAGATTATGTATGACTGATATTGCTAAAATGAGTCGATGTTTGATAAAAGTTTAAAATTTCACTGTTCTAATCTGTGTTACGAGTCCGGTAATGCCCTTTACCTATTCCGGCGACGGTTACGGGATAGGGGTGTGACATAGAATTAGGGCACTGGCATGTCAATACATTGCAAATAAACCCAACTTATTTTCAAATTCCTTTGATCATTAGATTATGATCAGAAACAAGCTAATGGCTTCATCGTCATCGAAAGTAAATCCAATTAAAAAACCCATCAAATTTTAACAATTACAAACCCTTCAACCGTTCCAAAAAGAACCCAATTTTTGTTTAAATTGCAAATTTTATCGACAGCAAAGAACTGAAATTTTCTTAAAACCTACTCAAAAGGACCAGAAAGTTAAGCACTAAACTAGCTACTACTCAAAAGAACCTGACTGTTCTTTGCATTTGGAACATACATAGGAAGACTTACACGGCGATGCAGTAGAGTGTCGACGGCAATGAGGCACAGGAAGGTCGATGGCGATGCGGCAGAGGGGACAGTTGACGACGACGCAACAAATGGTCCGATGAAGATTTGGGGATTTTGATTTGGGGAATTAGGGATTTGGGAAAAACTTTTAGGGAAAACAATAAGGGATTTCAGGGATGGGGGGATAAAACTAAGCATAGCAAAACGGCGTTGTTTTGCTCAAAATAAAATTATACTTTGCGGCGTTTTTCCCCTAGCGCGCTAATGCTTGGTTTTTAGCGGCGTTTTTCTCCTAGCGCCGTTACTGCTCGACTTTTTTACAATTTTTTTTAATTTTAATATATATAAAGTTTATCTACTATCTCTTAAATAATTTAAACTATAATGATAATTTTTATGTATTAAAATTAATATTATCTCTTTTATAATTATATAAGAAATTATTTAATATATAAATTACAAACAATCAGTCATATACCAAAAAAACTTTAAAATTATTTTAAATAATAGTATTTTAATTTTTTAATTTTTAACACATATTTTTCTATGTTTTTAGTTTCAAAATTTTTATACGTGTCATTAATCTTTTCTGAAGATTTTAAATATTAAATTAAAAATAAGTTGTATTTTAGTTAATATAAAGAAACTAGTTAAATAATAAATAGAAAATGATGAAAGAGTGCATAAGTTGTCGAAAAAAATACATGCTGGCCACTTGAATGGTGGGTAAGAATACAGGGAGCAAAATGACGCCGTTTTGTTTAAAATAAAATCCTAAACTCTAAACCCTAAACTTTAAATCCTAAACTCTAAACCCTAAACTCTAAAGCCTATACACTAAATCCTAATCTCTAAACCCTAAACCATAAACACTAAACACTAAACTCTACACCCTAAATCGTAAACACTAAACCCTACACCCTAAACTGTAAACACTAAACCCTTATCCCTAAAACACAAAACCATAAACCATAAACACTAAACCCTAAAATAAAATGATTTTTTTGGCGTTTTGAGAAAAATGCTGTTATTGCTTGACTTTTTTACAATTTTTATATTGAATTATTATACAGGAAGCAAAAAGACACCGTTTTGTTTAAAATAAAATGATTATTTGCGGCGTTTTTATCAAAAACGCCGTTAATGTTTGACTTTTTGCGACGTTTTTATCATAAACACTGCTAATGCTTGACTTTTTTGCAATTTTGTATAGAATTATTATACAGAGAGCAAATCGACGCCATTTTGTTTAAAATAAAATGATTTTTTTGCGGCGTTTATGAGAAAATGCTGCTAATGCTTGACTTTTTGCAGCGTTTTCTCATAAACGCCACTAATGCTTGACTTTTTACAGCGTTTCCTCATAAACGCCACTAATGCTTGATCTTTTGCAGCGTTTTTCCATTAGCGCCGCTAATGTATAACTTTTGCAGCATTTTTTGTCCAAACGCCACTAAAAACGCCGCTAAAAATTTAATTTCCTATAGTGATTCCGTAACACTCACCGAAAACCCATGTCCCATGCCAACCATAGGCCATCCCAAATCCCCTATAGTTCTGTATAGATAACAGAACATACACCCAGATCGCGGCTATATCCTTTTAGCCACTCCATTTGAAGTTTGTGGCAAGAATTCGTCCATGAAACACTCTTAGAATCACATATTGTTAGAAAATGTTTTTCTATATTTGGTGATGACGCTTTGCATTATTCATGTCCAAGTAGGTTACAAACTGTTATCACTACGCTTTTTTTCTCTAAGAGGGCCAAGTTGACATAAGAAAATTCGAGCAACTATATATTGAAGGAATAGTTGGAACACTTGAAGCAATTTAGAGACTCGCTCGAGTTAATAGTCAAATCCAAGGTGAACAATATACATACAGAGTTGAACAAGAGAAACGTAAGGAAAAGAAAATTGTTTAACCAAATTAATTGGAAATATAATAAAATTCTAATTTGAATTTAAATTTTTAAAATAATTGTTGTCAATATTTTTTTAAAGAAATATTAAAAATCATTGAGAAGATTTTCATTAGATTCTATGCGGTAGCAGTGATTTACCTATATCCAAAAATGGATTAACGCATTATTTGGGGCTTGAATTAGCCAATTATTTCTATATTGAGATTTGAATTTTTTTTGTTCAAGTTAATCATTAAACTTGGCAATTGTCTTTATATTGGGGTCTGAACTAGCTAATTGTTTATACATTAGGTTTTGAACCTTATTTTTTTGTCCAAGTTATTTTCTAAACTTGATAATTATTCTCATATTGGGGCTTGATTTTTTTTTTTTGGCTCCAACTTTCTTTAAGTATTAGAGACTAATTGAATAAAGAAAAAGCTCATGTCCCAAGTTAGCCTCTAAACGTGATGCTTGTTCCCATATTGGGGATCTCAACTTGACAATTATTTTCGCTTGAATTTGAGAATTTTCATGAAAATATTAAGGATTAACTTAGACAAAAAAAAATTAAATCTCAGTATAAAAAATAATTGTCAAATTTAAGGCCTAACTTGGATAAAAAAGAATTTTAACTCTAATATGAGAACAATTACTAAAATTAAGGCAAAAAAAAAAACTAAACCTTAATAAGAGAATAATTACCAAGTAAATACAAAAACCAAGAGAGAGGCGAGTGAAAAATGTGCGTCGGTTTTTTATACAAAAGACCTTAATTTTTTTATTAATTACGAAAATGACTCATTTTTTCTGATTATACACATAAATGACTTGAAATCTTGGAGCCAAAGAATTTGGCACCACCAACATGTCACGTCAGCAAACCCAGTAAAAAATTATTTTTTTGTGGAGCCATGTAGAACGGCACCAACTGTACAAATACCTAAAAAATTGAGGGTCAAAAAATAAATATAGTGGTGGAGCCAAATAGTTTGGGGTCACCACTTTTATATGTGTCAGTGTAATTTTTTTAAAATTTTTTAAAATTTTAAAATTATAAAAAAATATTTTTTATTGGGTGGAATCATTCTAAATGGCAACACCACTTTATGTCAAATCTTTTTTTTTTAAATGTGTTTTTTTATTTTAAAAAATAATATTTCATTTGGTGGAGTCATATAAAATGGTGCCACTAGTATATTGTGTATTTTTTTAATGTGTTTTTTTTAAATTTAAAATTTTTAAAAGTAATATTTTATATTGTGGAGCCATTCTCTATGGCGTGATCAAGTAGCTATATATATCCCTAACCCGCAGATCACTCTAAGTTGGAGAATTTTTTTAATTATATCATGTTTAAGGATGAAGGGGAGAGAGATGAGGAGTGTTTTTTTTATGTTTTTATGTTTGATGGTTATTTTCGGTTGTTAGTAATTTATTCGGTAACGAGTTCAAATTGATTATGTAAGTCTTTTTGTTAACGGGTTCAAATTGGTTATGTAGCCAACGAGTGGATTATTTGGAATTCTCTGTGCCAACAGGATGTTTGAAGGTTTTAATGAATCCCAAATCGAAACACACGGGTGAGATAATCAATATCAACACACTTGAGCTGCAAGATAATAGCATCGAGAAAGTCGCTTTTGTTGCGGTTAAAAAATTTATTTTTCAATTTGTAAGGCACAATATTGTCGGTCTTGAACAAAATCATTTAATTATATTTTGTTTGCAAGACAAAATGTTGTCGGTCTTAAACAAAATCGTTTAATTATTTTTTTTAGTATTGAGGAAGTTGCTCATGTTGCAAAATTATATATTGTAAGTTAAGTGAAACTATTTTAGAATGTCTGAAATGTAAAATTATATTTTTGTAAAATATAATTTTTGAATTATTTAAATTGATAGCTATTTGTAATATTAGCGATGTAAGTAATTTTCATGTAAATTATTTATGTAATGTGAAATCAAGAAAATTAAAGAGACGTTTTTAATAGAAATCAAGAAATAGAGGGCCAAAAAATAAAGAAAGGTTGGGAAAATATGAGAAAAAAAGAAAGAAAGTGGGGGATTGAATTGACCGGAAAAAATGAGAAATGGTTAATTTGTAAAAAAAATAAACTATGACATTTTTAAAAGAAATAAAAAATTAAAGGATAAAAAATAAATATATTGACCGGTCACATCACATCAGCCGTATCAATGACGTCAACGATGTGATTGGTCATAGTCAATTTAATTAATGGCTTTAAAAAAATTAGAATGAGAGAAGAGAAGAGACCGGGTCAACATTTTAAAAAGAAAGATGGGGTCGTTTTTGGCCTCCCTTAAAATTTTAAAGGAAAAAAAGAGAAAAAAAAAAAGAAAAAAGAAAAAAAAGTTGTATTTGTTTTGAAGTTAATAAATACAAGTAGTGTATGTAAATATATTTTGATGTGCATGTATTATATTAAAAGTATTTATTGTAATGTAATAATTAATTATATTTAATTTATGCAGATATCAGAATGCCTTCTCAAGTAAAAAATAATCACACTTCATCGATGATCAATGAAACAGTAATACTAATTATAAATGAAATAAAAAAAGATTTATTTTGATTTCTAGATTTTTCTAGCTCAGTGTTATTTTGCTCTACGTGTTTGATGTTAAATCACTTTTTCCAAATTATTTTGGTTGTTTTTAGCCATTAATTTTCTCCCTTTTTATTCTTTATATGTATGTTATTACTATTTACATATGCATTTATCTGTAAATCGGTATATATATTAGTTGAGTTAATCTTTTGTTTGCAAGCCTGACCACAGTATATACATGTGCATTTCATCTAATATTATGATGCATTGATTTTGAAGTTTTTGCACTTATCACTAAACAATAAGACAAAGCTTAGAATTTTTGAACTGTGTGTATTTACTAAAAATGTAAATATTATTTTACCTGGACTCATCCTTGTCCATGTCCAACCCATATGTTATCTAATACAGGTACCGGATAAGATCTCCGACGAATGGAGGAACATAGAAAAAAAATGAGCATACTCGTACCTGCTATAGAATAATTTTTTATCCTGCATCCTTTTTTATTTATAAAGTGTGGTATATTTTAAATTCATCTAAACTTATTGTATTTTTTAAAATATTTAAAAACTTGTGATCAAACAGAAAAAAGAAAAGCTAAAGGCTTGGGAAAATATAATTTATTGTATTTTTAAATATTTATTTTAAAAACTAAAAAATATTTGAAGAATACAGGGCCAAAAACAGGTTTCCTTATTTTTAAAATTTTATACTAAGCGATAAATTTAAATTTGTAAAGTTTATTAAAAAATAAAAACTAAATAAAATATATAATTTCTTTTTTTTCTTGTATCTTATTTGAATTATTTAATTTTTTTATTAGAAAAAATTCAATTTCTTTAATGAGTTAAACAAATAAATATATAGTATATAGTAGGTATGAAGAAGAAAATAGATTGGAGAAAATATTGTCAAATTTATGTTTAAATTATATAGATACTTGATTTATCATATTTTTATAAAAATTTTGCCATACAGGATAGGTATCGTGTTTTTAGGTCCTAGTTCCATTTTCCCAAGTACGATCCGGACAAGCAGATTATGCCATGCTTACAGTTGGCGAGATTTGGGGACGTCGCATTGATCTGGAGGTTCGACCTGAGGGACTTGGTTGAGCAGTGGTGGTCGGAGACCCAGACCTTCATTATGTCGTGCAAGGAGTGCACGATCACATTGGAGGACGTTGCTATGCAACTTGGGTTACGAGTTGAAGGTGACGGGTCGAAGTAAAATGTTGAAACCTTCAGTAGTATGCCACAGATTGCTTGGATGGTCCCCTGGTGATGGTGAATAGAACTTCACATGCTTGACATTAGTAAGGTTGAGAGCAAATTTCAAGGAGTTATCGAGCACTGCCATTAAGTAAGAGGTGATGTGCGTTGCTTAAGCATATATTATGTAGCTAATCGGGGGTTACTTATGCCCTACAACACGTCTAATAGGATCCACTTAAAGTACTTACCTCTATTGGAGAATTTCCATTGTGCTGGTACTTACAGCTGGGGATCAACAGTGTTGGTCATATTGTACCGTGACCTTTGTCGAGCAACAAAACACAGGGTAGGTAACATGATCTGTTGTGTAGGGTTGCTACAGTCCTAGGGCCTATACATGATGCCATTTCTGGTAACTGTTCGACACCAATCATATACGTGGTCACTTGAAATAAGTAAAGACAAAATTATACTTAACATTTAACAACTCATAAGTGTGGATAATATTTTCCCAAGTTTAACTTAAGTAACATTTTTGGGATTTGGTGCGAGCAATGCATTAATCATTGATTGCTAGATGATAGAGGCGACCGTCGAAAAGAAAGTGATATACATTGATTTAACTTAAGTAACATTGATTTAACTTATCCACTTGCAGTATGTGACTTGACCCATTTTGTTATATTGTGCAGTTCCTGTGGATGTCGTATTTCGCACTAAATGTTGCAATCCTTATTCCACAGTGGGTTCACGCAAAAGCCTATGTGTGGTGCATTAACATGTTGGTGTTTAACTTCTCAACCATTGAGTGGTACAATGCCGATCGGGTTATGCGGTCATTTGTGCCAGTCAATCCACAACAATTTACTAATGTCCATAGTAAGTCCATGAGGGGAAAAGACGGAGCGGATTAGAGCATGAAACATCAACTTTATATAACACTATAAAATGCCCGGTACGATAGATGACCTAAGATGTAAAACTGTATGTTTGACTTTAGTCCCTCGATTAAATACATGTAGTGGTACATGGCCTGATGACGCGTTTATCTATATGGTGGACAATTTATGATAGTATTGGTTCACGATTATAGACTAGAGGTGAGCATGGGCTGGGCCGAGTGCCTGCCCAAAATGTGGGAGGGTCTGGGCAAAAATATAGGCCTAAAAAATGGGTTTAGACAAAAATTAAAGCTCGTTTAAAAAATGGGTCGGGCCTCGGGTAAGACATTTTTTGGCCTGGGGCCGGCCCGAATTCATTAAATGACAAAAAAATAATTTTTTTAATATTATTTTCCTATTATTTTCTCCTTATTTTGCTACTATTTTACTATTATATTACTACCATTTTGTTGTTATTGTTTGGATATTGTATAAAACTTATTTTATTGTTAAATTTGTTATCATTTTAAAGATATTTGTTATTTTTATTATTATTTTAGAGATATTTGCTTGTTAAGTTGCATCTATCTTAGTTTATTTAAGTATACATATTTTTTAAAATTTATTTTCAATTTCTTAGGAAGTATTTATTTTGATATTTTTAGTATTTTTGATGTATTATATATATTTTAAAATTATATAAAAATAATATAAAATTTAATATAGGTGGGCCAGGTCGGGCCCGGGTTTTAACATTTTTATTGGGTCAGGCTTGGACAAAGTTTTAGGCCCATTTTTGGGCCGGGCCTAAGCCTAACAAACGAGCCTGAATTTTTAGTCAGGCCTGGTCTGACCCTGGCCCGATCCGACCCGACCCATGCTCACCTCTACTATAGACATGGAAGTCAACCTATGGTGGAGCCTGACCCAAATGACCAACATATGGTGGAGCCTAACTCGGAGGACAAACCTCTAAAGACATGCACTTCACCGGACCAATGGGTTGGTACTATTGGTGATGGGTCCTAGAACAATGCATGTCATCCGAAGATAGGCTGTTCCAATTCAACTTACATGCAACCGCAACCACCGATAATATTTGATATGTTTGGTGATGCCATGTACTCCACTCCATCTCAAGCCACGTTCGGTTTGGCGCATAATCCTCCTAATGTGTGCAGTATACCCCAATGTCTACCCCGTCAACAGAGGCTCGTAGACTACTATACCCCGAATGACGATACCACTCCCAGTTCATTCAAATTTTGATACATGTAAATTTCAAGTGTTATGTCATATTTGTTGTATTGGTTTATAATTCTACAACTTATGTATTATTATTATTTTTGTATAACTTATAATATTTTTAAAATATTAAAAGCTATATAAATTAATTTTAAATAAAAACTTAACATTAAACAATACAAACTTCATTTCTATAAGACCATAAAATGAAATTATCGGGTACAACATTTAATTTCCTCCAGACCGTAAAGATTGGCTAGTATAGACATTTCTATGGGGACACTTGCTCCGATTGTGGCTAACTATTTTACATATGATGAAACGTTTTAAATTGAGCTCTTTTCTGATATTCATGTAATTCTGAATCCTTATCATTGTTGGCTAACCTTTGACTTTCCTACGTATTTGACTTATTTGGCAACATCTTGAATGCAGGCGGTTACACTTCCAATGTCGATATATCCCTCAATACAGGGAATTCGTTACCCCAAATAAGCAACGTACGTTCAAGCGTGTACACATCGTCTATATATTGTTCAACATTCAAATTGAAAGTTGCACACACTGTAACCACATGTGCACATGGGTATTGTAGTGTTTGGAACCTCCCGCACTCACAATGTTTGTTTCGAAGATCAACTTCGTAGGACCATGGTGGATCTATGAAAGTTTTTAAGTTTCCGGAATATATTCTGCATTCATCGACTTTGCCCTTTGACCGTTCTCTTCCATAGCATTCCTAGGACCTTCGATGTGCACGTGTCCTGCCTCCATCTATTTTGCTTGTTCCAACCCCATTTTTGGCATCAAGGTTGTCAGTCTGTAAAATGTGGCTGAGAAAGCTGATGAAATTGGCAAGTGATGCGTATGCCTCATGATGGAATTAACAGATTCAACGAGGGTGGTTGTCATATGACCATATCGGTACCCATCATCAAAATATTAAGCCCATTGCCACAACTCCATGCTGCCCAACCATTATTTGATAGAAGCATTGGACACCGCCATATCAGTCTCTAACCTCACCAGCTTATGTTTGAATCGGTGTGGTTCCAGCCCGTACCTTATGTATGTATTCTAATAAAATACGTTACTATCGCTTTTAGTAAATGGACTCAAAATATTTATAGATGCAAATTTAAATATGATATTTTTACCCATGTTCACGATTTATTTGTGCCAGTATTTGTTTTTGTACTCCTTATGGAAGTTGACAGTGATATGATGAATGTAGTAGACGGACCTTTACGGAACCTCGGATTGTTTAATTGTAAACCCAATGTCTTTAAATTTGTCGGAGAAATGTAAATGTTGTTTTGCCTAACAACATGCCTCCATAAGTTCCTAATGAAAAATTCCCACGATTTAAAGTTCTCCGATCCCATATTGGTGAAGACGAGTGGTAGTACATTTTGGTTACCGTCTTGTGCAACCGCAATCAGAAGTATCTGTGTGTGTATTTTCCATAAAGCCATATTTCATCAACCTACACAAGCGCTTGCAATGGGAGAATACCCTAACACATGAATCGAAAGTTTAGAACAATCAATGAAAAATTGTTCTCCCCAGTTCAAGTTGTCCACTAGAGCTTCTATAAGACAACGTTCACAAGTCCATGACAATTCCTGACACATACTCCACCATCGCTGAAATCCACCCTTGAAGTTCATTATATGACTCATCCTAATCGCCATACAATTGCTGCATGGCTATTTGTTTGGCCCATTATATTTTCCTGTACGACACTCTGTATTGGAATCAGGTTTGCATGTCTGCAATCAATGTCGACACAGGAATGGTTGGACTATCTTTCATTAGTGGCATGATACAGTTGCAGATACTTTTAGCATTTAATTTTTGGTGGTCTTGAGTCATACATGCAACAATGCAAGTATGATGCTCTTCTAATTTTTGTATTTTCCACTGTTGAGTTCTCTATATAAATACAGCCCGAACTCGCTAGCCACACCCATCGTCGGTTCTCCAACATTCTCCAACATATAATATCGGTGTAGACTTTGTGACCTTGTAATCAATTAACACCTTCATCCTGTACTGTTTGATGGCAAACATAAAGTTCGCCTTGTTTTCGAACCGTTGCCCAATGAACAACTCTTCCAACTACGAATTTGACACTGATTTGTGAACAGGGATTATATTGGTGTACTTAAGAAACTTAAATGCATGCGTTGCATCTAGATTTACGCTCAACATGTCGCCCCAGGGTCATTTCATAAAACAATGCCAAAACTTGGGTTATTAAAAGAAGGGACGTGGGCATCTTCAACCTTTTCTAGATCTTTATCGTCGATATCGTCCGAAACCTTATCAATATCAAGGTCACTAAAATATTCAACATCCTGATTAGAATCTTCACTATTATTGGCCCCTTCTCTAACATTTGCCTCGGTACGTATCACCTTCGGATGAATTTGTAGACGAGGACTCGAAGCAGGGTTATTATACGAACTCTCACCATAATATGGATTTTTGAACATCTACGATGTCCTTCTGTAGTCTAATTGATCTGTTCATTCGATATTAAGATCAAAGTCAAACTTGTGATGTTGACTTATTGGACTAACATTCTCAATTGGCTCTAAGTCACTAACTCAATAAATAACTCAACTGGTTGGAGGTTCTACTCCCAGTTGACCACCATATTTCCATCATAGTGCCCAAGTCATCATCATTTAACAGTTGCATTTCGTAAAATTTCAACGGATTTGTAAATATTGGAAACTTGTAAAATAATCTAGACATCAACCTTCCACAACGGTTAGTTATTTTCGCACAGATCTTCCTGTTCATTTATTCTAGCTTCACAGTTTTATTGAATCGCAACTCTACTCTCTGTTGACCTTGAAATACACAACTAGCATCACCTTCTATAATTTCACCATAAAAAAGAACGTATACAAAGAACACCAAGTTATTCATCTTCACTAGAATTTTTGAGCTCTCCTACTAAACACAACAATTTCTCTCTTTTCTTCTCTTTCAGTTCAACTGTTACAAAAAAGCCTAAACGATATTTATATATGTAAGATAACTAAGGTGGTAGAGCCATAAAAATAAAATATTGTTTTTAAAAAATTTTACATTAAAAAGCAACAAATTAAAAAAAAATCATAGAGTACACTAGTGGTTGCGTCATTTTATTTGGCTCCACCAAATAAAATATTATTTTTTAAAAATTTTAAATTAAAAAAATAACACATTTAAACAAAACATATAAAGTATACGATGATATTATTTTATATGACTCCACCAAATAAAATATTATTTTTTAAAATAAAAAACACATTTATTAAAAAAGATTTGACATAAAAATGGTGGTGCCATTTAAAATGGCTCCACCTAATAAAAAAATATTTTTTATAATTTTAAGATTTAAAAAAGTAAAAGAATTTACACTGACACATACAAAAGTGGTGGCACTAAATTTTTTGGCTCCACCACCATATTTATTTGTTGACTCCCCAATTTTTTAAAAAGAGCAATATTTTTTTTATATTTATATAGGTGGTGTCATTCTACATTGCTCTACTAAAAAAATAATTTTTTAATTGAGTTTGCTGACATGATATATTGGTAAGTCTAAACTTTTTGACTTTACTAATTTTTAGTGTAGATTTTAAATCATTTACGTATATAATAAAAAGAAATGGTGATTTCCATAATTAATCAAAATTTTTAGGGTTATTTGTATGAAAAAACCAACCTGCGTCGTTGTATACCAGAAAGTAAATGGAATATAGATCGTCGGTCAAATCAAACTAGTAAGTCGTGTCACTTATGGTCGTAAAAAGAAACTACATTCCCTTTTAAAGCTTTCCAAAATAAAGGGACAAAATGGGGAAACGAATTTCAAAATTTTAATTTTCGAACACAAATTTCGCTTACTTTGACTGCTGCTTCCTCACTTTCTTCTTCACTTGCTGAGACTCCGAGGCTAAGCAACACAGAGAAATAGAGGGAGACATGATGGAGGAGGGATCAGGTGGGGGCAAGAGTAACTGCAACCGCATGAACGATGCCAAAAATGAACGGCGGGTAGGCTTAATTTACGATCAGAGGATGTGTAAGCATCGAACTCCTTATGGCGATGATCATCCCGAGAAACCTGATCGAATCACCGTTATATGGAACAAGCTTGAACTCGCCGGCATTCCGCAAAGGTAATATTTTAAAAATTTCACCAACTAATCTGATATTTCCTTCCATTTTCTCCCGGTTTATTTCTGCTGAGAATTCCTTTTTTAAGTCAATTTTTAGAGAAATAAGTAAATGAAAATGATCTCTATTGCAAATTTATTTTAAATCTTCAATTTATTCGAATTGGAAACCTATTGTTATCCTAAACCCTAATACCTAACTGTTAAATTGATCCTCATATTATATTAGTTTCATTTCTTTCTTATTATTTTTATAAAATTTCGTTCTCGTTGTCTTTATCTTTTAGATGTGTGATTTTAAATGCAAAAGAAGCCAAGGATGAATATATTTGCGCTGGTCACTCCAAAAACCATGTTAATCTGATTCGAAATATAAGCTCCAAAGAGTATTCAAAGCGAAATCGGATTGCTTCCAAGTTAAATTCTATATATTTGAATGAAGGATCATCAGAGTCTGCATACCTTGCAGCCGGCTCTGTCATTGAGGTACATTATAAAAGTATTCTCTATAAACATTAATTTCGCATTTTAAAATTAAAAAACTGAAAACAGAAATTTTTTTTGTCATTAGGTTGCTGAGAAAGTGGCAAAACGGGAATTGAATTCTGCTTTTGCTATTGTTAGGCCACCTGGACATCATGCTGAATATGATGAAGCAATGGGGTTTTGTTTATTCAACAATATAGCCATAGCAGCAAGTTTTCTACTTGATCAAAGGGTGAGAAACGAGAGCTAGATTTTACAAGTCAGAGTCATTTTTCCTATTTTTCAATGAAGCTTGCTAAGCCTTCATGGAAAGTTACAACATTGAATTTTTAATTCATTCATGTTTTCTTTCAGCCTGAACTTGGTATAAACAAGATTTTGATAGTTGATTGGGATGTTCATCATGGTAATGGTACTCAAAAAACTTTTTGGAGTGATCCTCGTGTTCTTTTCTTTTCTGTTCACAGGTACAGAACTAGTATGAGCCAATGATTTTTGTGTATCACTTTGTATATGTTCTTACCCTTAATTTGCTTGTGGCAATTGTATATACTATTGGTTGTTTTTCATATTTTAAATCTTTTCTGCCATGTTTGTTCATTTTTTTTTTTTTTTTTTTTGCAGGTTTTCAAATTGAATATGTTTTTTTATGATATTTATTCGCATATTGTTGTTGGCACCTAACTTATGTGAATGCTTTACTTTGTTTTCTCTTGCAGACATGAGTTTGGTAGTTTTTACCCTGCTAATTTTGATGGGTTTTACACCATGGTTGGAGAAGGGCCAGGTGCAGGATATAATATAAATGTCCCCTGGGAGAATGGCCGCTGTGGGGATGCTGACTATTTAGCAGTTTGGGACCATGTTTTAGTTCCTGTTGCTAAGGAATTTAATCCTGACATAATTCTAGTATCTGCAGGGTTTGATGCAGGTTTGATGGTTATAAACCAACTTACGCATTGACATTGACAATTGTTGGAGTTTCAGCTGCTTTTAAGTCTCTCCATCATTATAAATCTTACTTATATGTTGTTTGTAACAGCTGTTGGTGATCCTCTAGGGGGATGTCGGTTAACACCTCATGGATATTCAGTTTTGTTGAAGAAGGTTAGTGATTATTATTTTTTTATCATTTCCTTAACTTCTTCCTTTTGATTTCCCTGTGCCCAATGTAGTTGATCTATAACTTTTAAGTACCCTTTCCCGTTCATAATTTTTTGAAGTGAGATCTACATTGTTGCTTCTTTTATTTATATCTGAAAAGATTTTTTTCTATATCTTTTCCATTTAATGCAACGTTTCTTTTTCCAGTTGATGGATTTTGCTCAAGGTAGGATTGTCTTGGCACTAGAAGGAGGATACAATCTTGATTCTCTTGCAAATTCAGCCTTAGCTTGCATGGAAGTTTTGTTAGAAGACAAACCTGTTTCCGAATTGTCTGAGGCATATCCATTTGAGTCTACATGGCGAGTAATACAAGCGGTAATAATCTGTTAAAAGTTGTTGCTGGGCTTTTTAGCCACTCCTGCTGTTAGCAGAATTAACTCTGCTCTCTTTTCCCCCTTTTTACTTTGGCTCCTAATCAGTTGTTAGCAATTTGTGCTTGTTTTAATATTTTCTTTGGCTGAAGCATGCTTGAACACTTTGCCAGGTTCGTCAGACGTTGAGTGCATACTGGCCAACATTAGCAGATAAACTGCCAACAAAATTGACCGATAAAAAAGCTCCTCCTGTAAGCTTTTTTCATCTTGATTGCAAAATTACTGTCATGCTTTCATCATGTCAAATTTGGGTAGTGGTTACTGGTAGATTAATATGCATTGTTTTTATTAAATTTGTCATATTCTGGAGATTTTAAAATTCATTAGCATAAACATAAATAGAAACTAGATTATGTGACATTCACGTTGTCAGTAAAGGAAACAAATTATACCAAAAAATATATAAAATCAACACCAATGATCAAACCCACACCCAAAGGATCTTAAATCTCCCAACTTAAGCCTTAACCACTCATTCATTTTGAGACTTCTTTTGAGGTTGTACTGTAAGCTATTTAATTTAAACACAAGTATAGAATTATTGAAAGACATAAATGTCCTTATAATAAAATTTGATGCTTTTAAAATTTTTGTTTTTTTTGTCATTTCCCAACTGAGTTGGTGTTTGTTTAACTCGTGACACCAACTCATTCAAGGACATTATAAGTCGTATAGATAGATGCAACACTTACTTTATTCTCCTATAACCACTGAAGAAAAGGAGAAGTTTATTTATGATTAGTCCATGGATGTTTGTGATGCTACATCTTGTGCATTTTGAATGCATCTAAATCTATTTATGGAAAGAAGAGTTTATTTAAATGGAACATATGAAAAAATGTGCAAGATGAATGTTTTTGGTTCTTGCCATTAAGGATGAAGCCGTTGGGAGAATCGGTGTCTTTGTGAGATACCTATTTTAGGGTTCTTGTTATTAATTTTAACGCAATGTTATTTGTTCCCCCTATACATCTTTCTAATATAGTTGTTTGCAATCCAGCATATTTTACTATCAAGCTCTGAATCTGATGATGAGGATTATGAAGCTTCAAAAATCATTTCAAAAGACCTAGTTCAAGCTATTGAGGATGTTGTAGAACCCATTTTGAAGTTGAAGATTGAAGATAATCATGCTAATAAAGTGAAGAGTAAGTTCTTTTGTTTTTAGGCTTTATTTATCTATTGCAAAAACAGGTTTCAATAAAAGAGTTTTACATTTTTAGTTGTTTGTTTGACTGGCAATTAACTTGTTAAAAGAAAAATGACTTATCGATCAACTAAAAGTAGCACTATCTTTTTGGATATTTGTTGAGGTTCTGGTCTATCTCCCCCTCTTGCTCCTACCTTTCCTCCTGCACCAACCCTGATAGTGGAGTCCATCCATTCTGCAAACTCTCAAGTCTACTCCACTGATCCTCCTTCGGCTGAGGTTCCAACAGAGACAATACGCCCAAGCCAGCCAATCACTTCTTCCAGTTCTCTTCCTCACGATCCTTCCACTAGTGAATTAGATAACTTTTCCCTTGGCAGGATCTATTGAGGTCAGGGCCAACTCCTTTCTCGTTGGGCTCTTCAATACAAGTTTTTGATCCCCCACTGTTAGAGAATCCTACTGAGGCAATACCTTTAATTCAATCAACTGCTCCTCTTAGTACTCTACCATAAGATGCTCCTTTCGTTGAAATAGGAGGAAACTTTCCTTGGCATGATCTTTTGGAGTCAGTACCAATGTCCATCTCACTCAATACCATTTTCTAGCGAAAACAAAATTTAGTGCCTCAACAGTTAAGAGAGGTGTTTTCCTCTTACCTTTTAGTTCTAAAATGTCTCCTCTGTCCTTCATGACCCAAATTTCACAATCCCTATCTGTAGAACACAGTCTTTGGAGTGGGGCTCTTGCAGATGCTAGCAAGGGTTCTAATGAGAAATTACAAATTTAGAAAAGTCTATGAAAACTGGCGAGAACTCTTTGATTGAACTACGCCAAAAGTATTAAAAATCTACCAATTTAATTGGAAGGTTGGATTCTCGGGTTATAACTCTGAAGGGTAAATATAAGAATGCTGAAATTAAGAATGAACATTTAAAAGAGGAAGTCAATCAGTTGAAAGATGAGAAGTCTACTCTAGAAGAGAAGCTTAGAGCTTAGAAGAAATGTCACAGAGTAGAGTTAGAAAGTTTACGCCAGTCCTGTGAAGAAACTTTCAGAAACTTTGAGTAGGATACCAAGAAAATTTTTTTGAATGGAGATCAAATCTTATTCTACACGCCCAAGTGGCTGCAAGTCCTCTTGATCTTAGTCACGTAAATTTCACCTGTCTCAGGGACATTTCTTCAGTGTCTCTTAATTTTGACGTTAACCATCTTGATGGTAAAGAGTGAGAAGCATTTCAAATAGAGTGGAAACAGTTTGATGATTTTGTCATTCCCACTACACCTAACGTTGTAGACAATGAAGATAGCTCAGCCACAAAGGATCAAAATCTTGAAGATCCTCCAACTGAAAAGGTCCCAACTAAACCTACTAATCAGCCTAATGAGGGAGAGAATTGAAATTTTCTTTGTTAAATCTTGTTTTTAACTTTTCGTTAATTCGATGATGTATTTCAACTTCATCAATGAATCTACTCATTTTGTCTCTAATTGTCTTACTTATTTCAGAATCATTTTACTATCTTTCTCACAATACTAAATTTCACATACCTGAGAGATTAAGCCAAACTCGATGTATTATGCATACAGGGCTTCTTACCATATTAACTGTTTGAGAATTGGGTGAATCGGGCTTTAATACCAATTTATAACATCCTCCACTCAATCTGATTCTCCAGATTCGGATCTCCGGGTTACGCCACACAAATCTCAATTAAAATCATTTTACTTCAAATAAATACATTAAACTCAAATATGAACTGTCTCAGCAATCAATCTACTATAGAAATACAAATATTATAAAACTTTACAACTAATTTTCCCTAAAGCAACCATCTAATGTATACAACTTCATTAAATTAGATTCCTACATTACACTACTACACAACTCTGTATGCATAATATTCCAATACACCATTTCTTTGGCATAGTCTTGGCATCGTCCCTCCAGGCTCAAACCCAATGTCAAAATCTAAAACAGTAACAACATGAATAAGTTCATAAGAACTTAGTGAAAGTGAAATAAAAATACCTTAGTGATTACTTATGAAGTTGAGGATCATTTTTACCATATGCTTGTTTATTCAATTACTTTGGCGGATACTATCGCAATTTTGGACTTACTCTTATGCGCCAACCATTATACACTTACTCATATCAATTCTTTATACTATTAGACTAGCTTATGATCATTCCATTCTTCTCTGTACTCTTCTTTTGCTTAATATTCCAGTAATCTTGTTGAGTAATTTGTTGTGTGTCCCATTAAAAGAAACATTCGGGTATTTATACATATTATCACTGTTCATGATCTAACTCCACTGTTCATGACTTGACCTCACTATTCATAGGACTGACACTCTGAGTAGGCCTCGGGCATGTTGGACATGTGTATCATTCCAAGTCGCATGCCAGAGTTTGCGGTCCTTTCCAAGTGAACTCCTTGGGTGTATGCGAGCTGATACCGCGAGCTCCTTTCAACTCCTGTGAGCCGATATGTGAGCTTCCTTCAACTCCCGCAAGTCTCTTCTACCAACATCGATGAAATCTTCACAAATTTCTCTTTATTATCAAATAACTGCAAAGTTTTCGTTACCTCTCCGCCTCAAGCCTGTGAGCCCTCTTTTCACTCATCACATCCAGATTGTCCAAGTTTAAAATCTATTTTGGTTGTCACCACTTGCTGCGAATTTTGGCCTTGCTCCTCCTACTCATGAGTCTGTTTTACCAAAAAAATATGACATTGTCTGGCCAAATGCTGATCAAACTTCATGAATCCCGCCCTTGTTCTAGTAGGGAACTTGATTTTTATGCAAAAAGTGTCGATCATCGTCTTAGCCATCCGCATGATAGGGCGTCCAAAAATGGCGTTGTAGGTCATGGGATGGTCTACCATGAAAAATTGAACATAATTTGTAGTAGTATGCTTACTATCCCTAAGGGTAACAGGTAAAGTAATACACTTATGGTATGCTTCCCAAGTCAGTACCTCAACAACATCATCACTGTCAACCAAAATTCTCTTAACCTCAAAGCTGGCAATAGTTGTTACCACCATAGGATTGTTCCTTTCCTCGTAGCAGACTGAATCCTCATCTTTCTCACTAAACTCTACCCGCCATTTCTCTTGCTGACGTGGCATCTTAAGCAAATTAACAGACATCACACTTCTGAGGTGTGTCTTCCCTTTTGTGTTGTACCCTTGGGCTTCTGTTTACCCTTATCAACACCTCGCAGACTCTGCCTTGATGGTGAAGCTTCCTGTGCTACAAAATCTTTTAGTTATCCATTTTTGACAGCTTCATCGATGACATCCTTCAAAGAAAAACAATCTTCTATCTTGTGTTCTCTATCATTAAGAAAACTACATCTGTCCCTTAAATTAGACCTCAATTGACTAGGCCGCATAGGTGGTGGACTTGACAAAATTCCTAAGCTTCTCACCTAGTTAAGAATATAGGTACGCAAAACATTTAAAGGAGTGTAAACTTCAAATTTTCCATGAGGAACGTACCTTCTCGTGTGCTCGCCTTGGGGCCTCTGGAATGTCCTAGGCAACTCATTTTGTGAATGAACTCATTTGTTGTCCCCCACCTTGGACTCGCAGGTTCTGGGAAGAATGACCTTGCTGGTTACGTGCACTCTGATGACTTCTAAATTGTCTATCATCCCTCAGAAAAGTACCACGTGCTACCCGCTTAATTCGGCTTCAGCGAACTTATGTGCCCTTTCATACAAGTCCGCCAAACTCTGTCTGCCAAACTATTGGCACTCTCTGTTGCTTGGACCCTCGTGGGCTTGCTTTTTCCTTGGCCCTTAGTTTGTTCCTATGTTGGTATAATAGCGCGTGTCCATTAGTGTGGGTCTTTGTTAGACAATAGTTCGAGGTTGAGTCTATGCTTGACAATAGTTTTAGGTTGAATATGTGCTCGACAATAGTGCATCTAATTGATTTCTAATGCAGGATAGTAGGTCAGGAGACATATCATGGCTATCTAGGCCTCGTTTGGCAATGTTTAGATTGCTTTCGTTGTTATTTGGTAATCTTTTTATTATTATTTGGACCAAAACTTCATTTTATTATTAATATTTTCAATTATTAATAGTAGATAAAATTACATTTTTAAATAATTTTAAATATCTTAATATGTAGTCAAGATTACTATTTGACAAAATGTGCAAACTATTCAGAAAATTACTGGGTAGTCAAGATTTTTTATCGAGCCATATAAATATTCAAAAATCTTTTCATGAAAATGTCATTTGTTTAAATAACTTTCTGAAAGCCAATTTTTGCGAAACAATCAAGTCTTGATTTTATTTGAAAGAATAAACTCCATGTTGAATGCAGATGAAGTAAATAGTGCCCTATGGAGATCAAAGCTATCCAAGACTGACATTTGGTATGCCGCTTTCGGATCAAATATGTGGAAGTCAAGGTTCCTCTGCTATATCGAAGGTGGACAGGTATGCATTATGTTACAAAGATGGATGGATCCCTTCATATGAAATCAAAGATGTTTCTAGATCTAGTAGCCTTAAGCCATTAAATAATATCATAACCATGTGTCATTAGACCTAATTATTCATGTTTCTGTGTCGTGTTTGTGTAGTTTCCTTGTTATAATCATGCTTAACATGTTTATATTTATAATTATAATTAGACATGTTAATACTCCATATTGTATAAATTTTTAGGCAGGTATCTGTTTGTGTCGTATTTTTCGTGTGCGGGTGCATGCGCGTGTTTTTGTGTTATGTCGTGTAAAATGTCATGTTTTATTTAATTTTTTACGCTTTCTAATATTTCCATATTGAGGTATTTTCCTACTAAACTCGGGTTAGCAATTGACAGGTGGAAGTTGGAGGAGGATGGAAAATGAACTTTTTCTTAAAAAAACTACTATTGAAGTATGCCTTCGTCCAATAGCTTTAGAGATTATGTAGTGTTTTCCTGATGTAGTTTCATAAGGCTTGCATAAGAGGAAAAAGTCTCCATTTTAGTCACTTCTCATTAACTCCTTTAATTGGGAAACATATTGGGGTTATTAACCAGGATCTAGATGCTTCCCAAAAAAGAGCATAAGTAATGCATTAGCTTTGTCTATTGGAATGTCTGTTGTCTTAGCTTTTACTCTATATTGTTTTTGATCTGATGTCCTTTTTTATGACTGGGACTCAAGTGTATCTGATACTAGCATATTCTTTTTATTTTTTAAATGCATTGGATACCCTTTGAAGGATCATATCCCTATACCCATATTATGCATGAACATGGATGCTTCAAGAAAAATGAAGAGTCAAAGCAACATAGGTCTTTTGTTTTCTTGAGCACCATGGTTTTAGCACTGGAGCACCATTTCTCCTAATTTTCAGACCACTTCGCCCCCACCCTTTTTCTTTTTTCTTCGCTTATCCCACTTTAATCTACTTAATGTTAATCATGAAATTCGTAAATATGATTCTAGGTCATAGGCATGAAAAAGCTGTGTTCTGGTTCTGTGGATAGAAACCCTCCAAAGGAAACTCGCTGGAAAACTTTTCCTCATCGTCTTTTCTTTGGTCGTGATTTTACGCAAACTTGGGGTCCCGGAGGGGTTGCTTTCCTTGATCCTCGAAGCAACAGTGAAGATAAAGCATACATGTGCCTCTATAAGATCACGTAAGTTCTTCTATATTGTACTTTTCTATTTTAAATTTTTTCCTCTTAGATAGGTGATAATTTCAATCTCTGTTGCAATTCTTTAGAGACAACTCTTGGATGTGTTTGATTAGCGTGCTTGAGTTTTAACTCTCTCGAAATTGTCATTTCTTTGGCATCTTAAACAGGTTAGAGCAGTTCAATGATGTTCTGCTGCAGGAAAATGTTCCTGATCATGACATGAATTCTCCTTTATTTGATCTAAATGCTTTAGACTTGATACTCAATGAAGGTTCAATTCCTGTGGAGGCTGTCAAGGTAATCTATGTATACATTTGCATTTTCTGCTGTCAATGTTTTAAGGGTTATGCCGTCTAACAAGCAATTATGTTTCTCTTGCAGAGAGGTTGGTACCATAATGTTGTCTACCTTGGAAAGGAGGATGATATACCTATACTGACTATGACGTATGCTTAAACACACTTTCTTGGCAACTCAATTATCATTCCCTGAACTCATCTAAAAACATCTGCATAATTTGTGTAATGCTTTTGCTTTTTTGTTTGTTCGATGATGTTCAGGTGTCCCCTCTCTGCGATTGAAAGCTTTAAGTCAGGAGAGATTCCTTTATGTGCTCCTAGCAAAGATTATGCTGACACCTTAGTAAGAGGCCTTGTTGAAGGCAAACAACTTTCGGAAGAGGAGGCAATGACTTACATTCAGGTAGCATCCACCAAACCCTTATGATTGCTTATTGCAACTCTTTGTTGCCATATTTTAGATGCAAATTTCTGAAGTAATTAGCCATTAATGGTACAGAGTTAAGCCATTCTTGTCCCAACAATTGACAATAGATGATAGGGTAATCTCCTGCTATTATGTGTGATATTGATCCATTTTGTGTATTTAATTGGTATTTAAGCAGCTGTATAACTAACAAATATTCTGATTGTATGTTATCTGAATTCAAGTGAGGGTTGGATTAGAGCATATGTTCGATATGAATATATATGTTTTCTTTATATATATATATATATATATTCAAAACTACTTGAATTCGACTTAAAAAAAAAACTTAAATTTGAAGGTCATTGTTGAGTCAAGCACAAGGAGTCCAGCTATTGCACTAGCTGAATTCGAATGTCCTAATGTTTGACTGAAGTGACTTGCAAATTTAATCGATTTTTTTTGTATTTTTAATTAATGTTAGAAATATCTCAATTCTAGCATAAAAACATAAAAAAAATAAAGCATGAATATTGAGTTGATGTTTACTTAGTAATCAAATTTAATTGAACCTAATGAAGCAAATTTGATTGTCTGGAGTTGGGTTAAATTTTAAAATGTAACTAAATTGAGTTTCGAGTCAAGCATAATAACCTCGTGTGTTTTACAACATGGGCTAAATTCGTCGTTGCTTACACCAGTGTTGGACTCGAGTTGTATTCTTTTAACCATCTTGCTCTTTTATAAATCAAATAAATACTTTTATTTTATTTATTTACTTATTAGAAAGAGTATAATGGTACATTTTTATCCTGTACTTAATAAGGTATTATATTTTTTGGCGGAAAAGGAAAGTTCAAAGGAACCTTAATACAGTCTAGCTACATAGTGGCAACAAGGCCGGTCCTCCCTTGATCAAAAACATTCCACCAGAGTACGGGACCATCTGGATGTCTATCTAAAACACACAAATTAGATCCACCTGCTCTTCTAATTTTGGCCATAACATCAGCCCAAATGTTTTGTTTCCTATTAACGTCTCTGAACATTTCTCTACGTCCAATCTCAGCTGCACAAAGTCTGAATTAACCATGCTTTGTCATTCTCCACCTCAATACTTCAGTGTCTCCTGTTTAATACTAATGCCGGAAGTTTCATTAGAAATTTGAATTTGAAAGGGTTTGAATAAAAAAACTAAGTTCAAAAAATGAGATTGAATAAAAAAATTAGGTTCATTTAAAATATAGGTTAGATCAAGGCTCGAGCTTGACTCAACTTATTTTTTTATGTTTATAACATATTACTAGAAATCTTATTACAAATGTATGCATGTGGAAGTCATATATTTAGAATATAGAGGCGTGTTTCAAAGTAATATACAATAAATAATAAAAATTATGGTTTAGAATTAATTAATAGTAACACGTGAAAATGTATGATATTAAAACAAAAAAATCATATCAAATTGTGAGTAAAATGAAATTTCAATACAAAAACATATTAGATTAAGAATACTAAATGAATATTGTTAACTAATTGGATTAACAAAGGAAGTGGTAGTTTGACTGGTGGTTCACCTAAAGCCCAAGCAAAGAGCTATTGAGGTTAGGTCGGCCTTTTATATGGTCAAGTTGAGAAGAAGGAGAAGAAAATAGTGGAAGTAGAAGAAGTGTCTTGTGAGTTGTTGCATGTAATAGCTCGTTTTCAGTGAAATCAGAATAGTGGTTTGGGGACCACAAATTCGAGTCCGAAAAGAAAATTATTTTAACATTATTTTACAATCTAAATTATGATAGGAAGATTGCATGAAAATATTGTAAAGAAATTTTTACTGATTTCGTGCTTAATTTAATGGGAAGGACCAAATTGCATAAAGTGCAAAAGTTGAGTTCTAGTAGCTAGAAGGATTAAATAGCTATAGAATTCAAAATTTGAGGTCCTTATATGGTAATTCGACCATTAAGAGAAGTTAGTAGATATTTTTGATGATTCATCCATGGAAATTTAGAAAAAGAAAATGATTAAATCGAAAATAAAAGATGATAAATGATTAAGTAACAAAAAGATATCATTATATTATCATCTTCCCCAAATTAAAATCTATGGAAACCCTAGGTGAGAGAAAAAGGTTCAAGCAAATTTTCTTGGCTTAATTAGATCTGAAAAGACTAAATACAGAATTGGATCGGGGAAAACAAAAAGTACCGGATTAATAGATTCTTATATACGAAAAATTATCGAGGTAAGTTCATGTAACTTAATTATATGATTACATGTTTGAATTGATTTGAATGTGAATGTTGTATTGGCCATGTGTATGAAATCTACTCGCTTATTCGGAAAATACTTGATAAAAGTTACATCCCGTTTAAATGAATGAAATTCGATTGGATACAGGGTTCTGTTTCCTGAAATGGTAGTAGTTTTGCATGTGTTGCGGACATACCATAGGTCGAAAGAGCATCCCGATATAAGCCCTGTCAAGCTTCCTGTTATAGTGTTCTTGCGAGCTTCCTGTTTATAGCTCTTCTGAGCATTTTGATCGGTTGTGATCTTGCATATGTTGTGGACACAAGCAGCTTTTTGTGAGCGTCTTGTTATGCGATCGGTTATGATCCTGCATATGTTGCAGACACAAACGCAACTCTATATGAGCGTCTTGTTAGTGCTCGCTTGAATTTACCGTTATGTGGCTATCCGGTACTTTCTGTTAAGTGCTCTCCGGAGCTACCTGATATAGGCTCTTTGTGAGCTTCCCGATACCAAGCTTGGATAAGTTTTCTATTACATGGCTCAATGAGTTTCTCGTTATAGTTCTTAAGAGAGAGCTTTTTGATTTAGTGCTCTAATGAGTACTCCCAGATATGAATTGATGGATTTTTGATTTGTACACTTATGTGTAATACCTTTGTATCCATCAAGATTTCAAATGAATCAACGAGTGAGACTATGACATGAAGACAAGTGAAAATCAAATTGAAATCAATATCTGAAAATACATGAAATGCATGAAATTTGGTATTCGATGAGATCATCTTTGTCACTAATATTTACATGATATGAGTAACTAACATATGTGATGAGATTGTGTGCTTAGGCTATTGTTTGGAATGCATGTGTATGTTTACTTAATGTACAAGTGAATGATAAGTTTATTTCTCATTATACGAACTTACTAACCACTAAGCGCTTACTCTATTTCATTTTTTCTGTCTTATAGCCCTCGGAGGCTCATTGGGTTAGAAGTTTTGGTGGAGATCACTCACACTATCCACCGGCCCATTTTTGGTACAAATATGAAACTAATTTTGGTTATCATAGCATGTATTGGTTAACTTAGCCGAAGTTGGCATATAAACAATTTGGTTGTAACTAGCCATTGGTATGGCTTGTGTATAGTATATTTTGATATGTATATATTTGTGGCCTTAAAATGTTTGATGTGTGAATTTGAAATGGTTTAATGATGGTAAGTATATGAATGAATGGATGGAGATAACTTAATTGATAAAGTATGTATAAATTTGAATTTTGATTTATTAGGTATGATTGAATATATGAACATATGTGATGATATATTATGTATGAGACTTGGTGTGATTTGATTTAAATGTCTTGAAATGGTTGGTGATTGTGTTTAAGTGTTTATGTAGGTGAAAAGTGAAGTTAGGTGAGGAATAAGGCTTGGAAATAGCCTTATTCTGTCCACACGAGACGACCTAGCACATAGGTGTGTATTATGTCCTTTGCATCTTAAAATTGAGAAATAAAATACTCAAAATTAACCACAGGGCCTGGCACACGGGCGTGTGACTTGGCCATGTGATTTCTGCACTTAATTAAGTTGCAAGTCAGAGAGTTACATGGGTTAGGGACATCGGCATGTGCCCTACCTTATATGCCACACGACTTGAGACATGGGCATGTCACTTGGCCGTGTGAGCCACACGGCCTGACCACACGGGCATGTGACTTCTGTTCTTAGGAAAAATTTTAAGAATTCGCAAAAGATTTTCTAAGTTCCCGATTTAGTCCCGACTGATTTCTAATGTATGTTTTGGGCCTCGAGGGACCATAGAAGGGACGATATGGTTAAATTGTAATTAATTTCTGATACGACTGTGAAATAACATAAAATATCTAAATATGATCTGTAAACTTCGGTAATGCTCTTAGACCCTATTCTGGCGACGGATACAGGTTAGGGGTGTTACATCGCACGAGCATTTTATAGTGGGAGACAAGATTGCCTACATGTTTAGAGACTATTGGCATTGAGATCTGATTTGGTTTTCTGGCAGTGACGTTGATATGACATCTTAAGATATGATGTCTTAGGACAACTAGGTAATCAATGATTCTAAACTTCCCACGTGACTCTCACATATGTCTAGTAAAGGTGTGGTGTTGTATGAGGTTTGCCCAAGGTAAAGAATAGAAAGTAAACTAGCTTGGTCAAGTTCACCAGATACACATGGTTTGCTAGAGGACTAGCTCTGCTGGAGGCCACATGTTGGGATACGTAGTGTAAATATAACAATTGCCTCCCAAACGAGGGAAGGTTATACAGTAACCTTCGCAAGTTTGCTGAGAGGGTTGCAAAATGGTAGGAAAAGAATTTCTTTGATTAAGAATAGTTATAACAAAATTAAGGTTCGTATATTTTACTTTTATCTATAAATTTAAATTTTATTTTCCAAATTTTAGGTGAGATATGCATTTTAACTTGTTTAAGAAGTTATAGAAGTGTGTTTGATTGAACGATGCGTTAGTTAAATTTTCTAGAAAATAACAATAAATGATTATAATCCATTCACGTGTTTTATTGTGAGTGGGTAAATTTATATTATTTGTGAGGATAATGTGCGAGTGGGTGCATAATAATGTGTTGAATAAATTTATAATAACTGAAGAGTTTTTTTATTTGTTGATAAATAGAGAATTGAGGAATTGGTTTTAAGTGTTCTTTTTCACTGTTTAAAATTTCTTTCATTCTCTGAAAATATTTTCAATTCATTTCTGCTTTGGACGATTCATTTCTGCTTTGGATCGTTATTTGGCCATTTTTATTTGCTTTCTGCAAACGAAAATTCACAACTCTACAAATCTTTTACTTGATCATTTTTTCTTGTATCTCTCAGTCTCTTTTTCCTATCTTTCCTTCCTTCCTCAAATTTTCCTTTTTGGAGTGTTCACTTACTACTCCGATGTCAATATTCTCAAAGATAAATCCTCTATTCTCGGCCTTCCTAGCTTGTCTACTGGTTGGATCCTCAATAGAAGGCATAGGCAAGGTGATAATTTCTGACTTATAGGGATACACCCATCAGATACAACATAGTGGTTTACATGTTTCCTTGGGAAATCTATTTTCCTTTCATTGCCTTTGTTCTTGGGGTGAACCAAGGAAAGGGTCGACTAAGCGGTGCTAATAACTACCTCTTTCCCCTTTGGAGGAGATGTTTGGTTACAAGAGGTTACACATCTCTATTTTTAGTCAACCTAAAACAAGGCAAGGATCTGCCTCAAAAGCTGATAGGGGCTTTTTTTCCCCTCTCTTCCCAATTTTCTCCAAGTCCCAATTCATGGCAACTCCTACTATAACATCAGGAAGAGACTACTTCAGCATCGCTCACCTCTTCACCTCAGGGATTTAAGTTTAAGCCTTTGAAGGTTTACGAATATGATATGGGTGGAATTTGCATCCCGATGAAAAGATGCAGTTGCAAAATGGGGAGCCACCTAATCTTTCGACAGATACCAAATATGGAATCCAGGTGAACCTCTTTTTTTCACTTAATCCCTATTCAAACCTGACGCAATGGTCCTTCTTGCTAGGTTTCAAACTCATGATTAAATTTTCCCGTTGCTAGCGGTCTTTTTAATGTGGATCTCACCTTTCCTCTAGTTGCAATAAGGAGGTTGACATGAGGAATTCGACTGTTTTTTTTTTTTTTTTTTTTTCAAGCATCTAGCTCGATCATTCCTATTCCTTCTTAGGGACTAGCCAAGAAGAAGTGAAGACACCATTGAGGCAACGGCCCGCCAGGCAAATAAAAATATTTACTTCCCTTTGTATCTTTATTTATTGGAATTTTTTTCTCCAGTAATTATACTTTCAACCACTGCATTTACTTAATTATACTTTCCTTGTATTCCTTTTTTGAATTGTCTATTTATACTGTCATCACCATCCACTAATTCTGGCGCATGTATCCATTTATATCACATATTAACTTAACTAAACAAGACCTCAAGGGACTTTGCCAGATCAAATGTTATGCATAAAAGGAGAACTCCTTTCAAATCCTTACATCCAAAGGATTGACTAAACCGTTCTTTGGTACCACTAAACTTGTAACACCCTAAACCAATCCGTTCATTGAATTTGGGTACAGAGTGTCACATCCGAAACGAGTTAATATATTCATTTAAATCTCCCTTTTTAAAAAAAATTAGATTGTATTACCTATTTGTTTAAATAAAAATTTTATAAAAGGCGCAAAAATTTTAATCCAAAGTCTATTGTCTCAACTTCGAACCTAAAGGGATTTATTTAATTACAATATGTTGGGCCTCGAGACGAAGCCTCTTGTGGTACCCTCTTCTTATGTGCATGACTCCAAACCAACGTCGAATCATTGAATTAATTTTTCCTGGCTTAGTCACTCTTCGAGTTTCTTGCCATGCAAGTCCTGCAATCACAAGTCAACCCTTGTAAGTTTGAATGAACTTAGTGAGTTTTTACATTGCGCAAAATTAGACCCCATCTTACAAATATTTAAAAAGAAAGAACTAAACACAAATAACTCCCTACTTATGTGAGTAATTATAACACCCTATACCTGGCTCGATCGCTAATCTTGAATATAAAGATGCTACACCATCGTCTCACTACTTGTACATTATAGTGTTCACTATTTTAAAGCCGACACATGTCATTCATAACATTTGTACAAGTTTAAAGACATACATACATTAATTATCATTAATTCATGCTAGGCATGCATCAACGTAACTGTGTTAAAAATTCAAGCATTTGGACCACTTAGCAAAATACCAAAGTAAGTCACGTAAGTATCGATACTGGCACAGGGGTATCGATATTTTATTTAAATGTTATCAATATCGCTTGGAAAATTGATACCAAAATAGCACCTCGAGTATTGATACTCATGATATGGTATCAATTCCAATTTATGATTCTAACGTCCTGTACATTTCAAATCATAAAGGTATCATTTTTACAACATGAAAATTGATATTTCTCCTTCAGACAAGAAAAATACAACATTTCTAAGCTTATAAGTCATTCCAACTTGTACCAATTCATCATGTTATCATATCATCATCAAATAAACATCAAAACAACCATAGTAATGGTTTCAAACATCAAAAGTAAGTCCAAGCAATAATCAACGTAATATGAAATATATCTTATAAACTTAGGAACAAATAATCTATGGAAGATCTAAAACATCATTGTAAATACCAATAAAAGTCTACCACATTGCCTTATTCCCAAAACATAAGCAAATAAAAATAACACCTACAAAATCATAGAAATGGACTTGCTTGGATCACCCTTCGGAACCACATGCTCACACCAGCACTTAACTACTCTGCAAGGGTTTAAAAGGAGTAGGTGAGTGAATACCTAGAACAACTATCATGCAAACAATTCATCAAGCATTAATAAAACAACCATATAGCACAACCTTAGCAGTTCCAATGTAACATCCCTATCCCGTAATCGTCGCCAAAATAGGTAAGGGGCATTACCAGACTTGTAACACAGATCAGATCAGTAAAATTTTGAACTCAACCTTCATCAATATAATTCTATAACCAATATCAAAGCATGCTTTAAAGATTCGTGTAAGGATACATACATTCATTGGGTTCAAATTAAAAACATGAGAAAGATAGGGAAAACATTTAGAAAACTTTCAAGTCAGGGACACACGGCCGTGTCCCTAGCCCGTGTACATCAACACCGTCGTGCCCTACTAGACACGCCCCACACACTCAGCCCCTAACACGGTTACTAGACACGCCCGTGTGTCCAGGTCGTGGCCAACATTGTCAATTACCACACGGCTACCGGACATGCCCGTGTCTAGGCCGTGTGCAAAATTACCTAAAACATTTAAGGTGCAGGGGTTACACGGCTGAGTCACACACCCATGTGGCATAAGGTAGGCTTGGTTTAAGCCATTCTAGCCACCTAAAATGGGTCAATCCCAACAAGCAAAACATAGCCATATAACCACAACATTTCATGCATAATTAACTACCATTCAACACCATATAAACATATAATGAACCATTTCAAACACAATTTCCAAACATTATTCATCTCAAACATTGCAATATAAAATACATCAAATTGGACATTCAAAATGGATTAAACATTTTCAAAGCAAGCCATATCCCACAGCTTGAATTAGTATCAAAACATACCATATTCATTAAAAAGCTAACCATAAACATAAACTTAGTAACTAGCCTATACATGCCATGACCCCTTTCAAAACAAAGGTCTAAAAGTACCAAAAAGCTATTTGGATAGTGTGATGGCAATCTCTGACACGTCCGAATATCGAGCTAGCTTCTGAATCTATAAAACAGATGAATAAATAAACGAAGTAAGCTTCAAAAGCTTAGTAAGCCCGTATAACATAGAAATTAAACTTACCGAATCAATTAGATAGACACATAAACAATGCTAATTCAATTCATATACTCATGTTGCCTATATCACAAGCATACACTTGTTAGTCCATGTAATTTCATAAATTATTCATGTATAAGATACAACATTCATGTATCATAAGCATAACTTCAATATTTATAACATGTAATTCATGTAAATCAATTTATATATTCCATGTCAATCTTATATAACATGTAATACATATATCTCTAGAACTGCATGTAACTTGTATTTGTAATTGCCCGTTGAACCTTTAAGAACATCGAGGGATACTCGGGTGATACACACACAGTGTATATACGTATAACCTGTAATCCGTCAATGCATCATATAAGCTCTTTCGAGCCTGAAACGGTAAGCCTGAAGGCTGAACATGTGATGGCGAAGGATAAACGGTAAGCCCGTAGGCTGAACGGTAAGTCCGAAGACTAAACATGTAATCCCGAATGATGAACATATAGCTCATGAGCTGTGGTGAGTCCGCAACAAATGCAGGAGCTCAAACCACCCTGTAGCCCTAGTGACATGTCACTTGTATCCTATGACTTTCTATGGTTCGAACGGGACTCGGTAACCATTTTGAACTTGTAATCTCTAACAATTCCATGTCAATTCATGTACATAAAGTCAATAGGCAAATTCCATTTCTATCAATTATCATACATTCACATGACAATTTAAACCACAATTAAGCATTTACAATTCAATTATAGTTATATGAACTTACCTCGATTTCCCTATATCTACCCGTCAACCTTTCATTTTCCCCGATCAAGTTCCGGGATTTGATTATCTTTATCTATATTAATACAAATTTAGCTATTTAATCACTAACATGGTCAATTTAATCCAAAAACAGGTATTTTAGCCTATTTACAAATTAGCCCCTATATTTTTAACATTTTGCAATTTAGTCCACAGTACACAAATACATCAAATACACTAAATTTCAATACTTATCAACATGGCCGAATACTCCTTTACCACCTATAAACATATATCTTTCATTTAATCACTTTTAAAACCTCATAAATTCTATTTATTTGCAAATAAATCCTTAAAACTCATTTTCATCAAAAATTACTTTATAAAACTTGTATATTTCCATATAACATTCAATAATTCATCAAAAACCATTAAAATAACATGGATTCATCAATGGCATTTTTCAAAGGCACAACCAATTTCAGAAATTGAGGTACGGGTCAGCTAGAATACGAAGCAACGATCTCAAAAACGTAAAAATTATTCAAAACCGAGACAAAACCATACCTTAATTTTGCAAGATAATAGCCGAATGAAACAAAGCTTAAAAACCCTTATTTTTGCTTGAAGAATCGGTGGAAGATGATGAAAATGAAATGAGTTTTTGTTTGATTTTTAATTAAAATATATTTTAATACTAAATGACAAATTTAACCTTATAAAAATCTTTATAAAATCATGATATTATGGACATGGATGTCCACTACCATTTAAAATGGTAAAATAACTATTTAAAGACTCCCAATTCTAAAGCCATGATCAAATAAGTCATTTATGAAATAGAACTCCTATTTATCATTTTATGCGATATAATCCTTTTTACCGAATTAATCAATCAAACGATAAAATTTCTATACGAAACTTTCACACCATGAATATATCATGCTGTAAAACATATAAAAGCAATTAAAATAATAATTCGACTAGGTTATGTGGTCCCGAAACCACTCGTTCCGATTAGGGTCTAAAATGGGCTGTTACAACTCTCCCCCCTTTAGGGATTTTCATCCTCGAAAATCTTGTTGGTAAACAGGTTAGGGTATTATTTTTGCATAGCTTCCTCGATTTCCCATGTAGCTTCCTCTATCTCGTGTTTACACCAGAGAACCTTTACAAGTGCTATACGTTTATTTCTCAATTCTTTAATTTCTCAAGCCAGAATTCTGATCGGTTCTTCAGTATACGATAAATCAGACAGTATTTCTACATCAATGGGAGAGATAACATGAGACGGATAGGATCGATATCGATGAAGCATTGATACGTGAAACACATTTATGAATCTTTTCGAGTTCAGACGGTAACGATAGTCGATAAGCTACAGGTCCTATTCTTTCCACAATTTCATACGACCCGATAAACCGAGGACTTAACTTTCCTTTTTGACCAAAATGAAGAATTTTCTTCCACGGTGACACTTTCAGAAATACAGATCCCCAACTTGAAACTCTATTTCTTTTCGTTTCAAATCTGCATATGATCTCTGTCTGTCAGATGCTGCTTTCAAGTTGTCACGAATTACTTTTACTTTTTCTTCCGTTTCTCAGATCAAATCAACCCCGTGTAACTTTTTATCACTCAACTCGGTCCAGTACAATAGTGTTCGACATTTACGACCGTATAGTGCTTCGTACAGAGTCATTTTCAAACTCGTCTGGAAAATGTTGTTATACGCAAATTCAATTAGGGGTAAATATTTCTCCCAGCCACTTTCAAATTCAAGAATACAACACCGTAACATATCTTCTAAAATTTGAATAATTCTTTCAGACTGACCTTCGGTCTGGGGATGAAATGATGTACTGAAATTCAATTTCGTTTCCAAAGCTTCTTACAATTTCTTCCAGAATCTGAAAGTAAATCTCGGGTCTCGATCAGAAATAATAGACAACGGTACACCATGTAGTCGTACAATCTCTGATAAATACAATTCAGCTAACCTATCTAGAGAATAGTCTATATGTACTGGTATAAAATGAGCAGATTTGGTCAATCTATCAACGATGACCCAGATTGTATTTTTCTTTTTCGGAGTTAGGGGTAATCCTGATACAAAATCCATTGTAAATCTGTCCCATTTCCATTCCGGAATCAGAATAGGCTGTAATAAACCCGACAGTACTTGATGTTCGGCCTTAACTTGCTGACAGATCAGACATTTAGATACAAATTCAGAGATATCCCGTTTTATTCCCGACCACCGGTATAATTATTTCAAATCATTATACATTTTAGTGCTACCCGGATGAACTGAAAAACGACTATCATGTGCTTCATGCAAAACTTTCTGAATGAGTTCACTATCTTTCGGTATGCAAATTCTATTTCGGAACATTAAACAATCATCAGTCCCAATAGAAAATTCAGAATCAAAATTTAACTCACAGTGAAACCGCTTAGCTTGCAGTTCATGATCATTCTTCTGAGCCTCGCAGATTTGTTCTAGGGCCTCCCAACACTTAGAGGGTGAATAGTGGATATGGCGGTGAAGCTCAGAGAGGTCTTCTTCTTCTAAAAATTGCTCTGTGTATAGCCCTAGTGCGATACTAAACTCAGGGATGCTAAGTTGTCGAACAAGGCCTCCGAGGCAGAACTGAACTGTCCCTGGATCATCATATTGGAACATCACGGTTTATAAGTAGAAAGTGGAGCAGAACTCGAGGGTGATTTTGAGGTATTTAGGCTTCACAATTTGGAAGAATTGCTCCCATGGATCCGTCATTAGTAGGGCCCAAACCGGCATCAGCGAGTTAGACTTGCTTTAGGGCAGCCCAGTCGATGCATCTGCCAGCTCCTAGAGGGCGGGCTCGGAGGATCTGAAATAACTCCTCTTGGGAGTGCTGTGGAAATGTGATGAACGGGTGTCAGCTTTCGGCTGTAGGTCTCGACGAGGATGAACCACCTGGCCCCTTCCGTTTCTTTGAAGCAGTGGCGGCAGTTCTCTTACCGCGTGATGACGACATGGTACCTAAAAATAAAATGATATACATTAGTCCTAATAAAATTTGAAACTAAAATTAAAAAGAAGATAGTAAAATTTCCTTAAGCTTTAAACAAAACGAAATATATTAAGAATAGTGTTAATTTACTAACTTAAGTAATACATTATACGTGTCCTAAGTATGATATCAAGTTATGGAAGCATGGGTATGATTTTATACTAAATGCATATTAGTTTAAATAGGAAAAAGTTGCAATCAAATGTGAGTCTAGATGGCATGGTATCATGAAACTTTCTATGATATTCTAGATGGTTCATTATAAATCTATGAATTTCGTTCCTTAAAACTGGTGCAAAAATGAAATAAGACATATTAGGAACATAAAAATAGATAAAAGCATTAAAAACTAAAGAGGAAATTAAGAAAATAGAACTAAATGGGTGATTAATGAAGATGAGCACGGTCGTGGAGGCGTTGCACGGTCGTGGGGATGCCTTGGACGGTTGTTAGCGGCACTGGAGATGGCTGGGATAGGTTTTGGGTGGGAGGGTTTAGGAAATTTTAGGGTTTTAGTAGAAGAAGATAATGAATAGTGGCCCATTTATATAGATTTTGGGTCACACGGGCATGGCACACGCCCGTGTGGCTCGAGTTTTACCCGTGCTGTTCGAAATTTAGGTGTTTTAGCCTGCCTGGTTCGAGGCATACGCCCGTATACCTAGGGCGTGTTGAGACACACGACCGTGTCACACGGCCGTGTCCTTCGATGTTCGCTTCTCTCACGGCTATGTAGCAGGTCACACGCCTGTGTCTAAAATGTTAGTGTCGACCACGGTCTTGGGGCACGAGCGTGTCAAACACCCGTGTTGGAATTGGCAGTGTTGCCACGGCTACATCGTATTTTATCGTAGCCCGTGTGTGATTCAACAGGCTCGGCCATGGCTAAATCGCACGACCGTGACGTTTTGTCGAAGCTCGTGTCTGAGGAAAATTTTTACCCTGCTTGTACACGGCCAAATTGCACGGTCGTGTCTCTGCTCTTAGTGTTTACACGGCCTTAGCCACGCCCGTGGGCGTGACCGTGTGGCCTAGAAATGCTGCATTCGAAGGGGTTAGTTGATGTATTAGAAAATTGAAAAAGATTTATTGAGTTAGTGCTCGGGTTGCCTCTCGAGAAGCGCTTATTTAGAGTCTGAGCTCAACTCTACCTGGATGTATCACGAAAGGAGTTCGTGGAGCTAAAGTTCCTCCCTATTATCCTTGAAATTCTCACCTCTGTAATGTTTAAGCCGATGGCCGTTTACCTTGAAAGTGCCGTGGTTTGGGTGAGTTACCTCAACTGCGTCGTATGGAAAGACAGTTTGAACAGTGAATGGACCTGACCACTTTGATTTAAGTTTTTCAGGGAATAGTTTAAGCCTTGAGTTGTAGAGTAAGACGAAATCACCGGTTTTGAACTGCTTAGGTTGTCTCAGCCGATTGTCATGGTGTTGCTTCGTGGCTTCCTTATATAGTCGTGAGTTTTCGTAAGCATTGCAACGCCATTCATCTAGCCCATTCAATTGCATTAGTCGTTTCTCTCCTACAAGCTTAAGATCAAGATTTAAAAATTTAATAGCCCAGAATGCTTTATGTTCAAGTTCAAATGGCAGATGGCAGCTTTTTCCGTAGACAAGTTTATAAGGAGATGTACCTATGGGTGTTTTAAAAGCAGTTCTATAGGCCCATAGAGCATCATCTACTTTTCTTGACCAATCTTTCCTATTTGTTTCTACTGTTTTTTCTAGGATACATTTCAGTTCTCTATTTGTTACTTTGACTTGGCCACTGGTTTGTGGATGATAAGGGGTAGCTGTTCTGTGGTGTACTCCATATCTCTTTAAAGCTTTTTCAAATTGAGCATTACAAAAATGAGTACCCCTATCACTAATAATTATCCTAGGTGTTCCAAATCAAGAGAAAAGTTTTTTTAGAAAGCGTACTACCATTCTAGCATCATTAGTAGGTAAAACTTGAGCTTCCACCCATTTTGACATGTAATCTACTGCTACTAGGATGTACTTATTTCCAAATGAAGTAGGAACATACCCATGAAATCAATACGCCATACATCGAATATCTCACATGCAAGTATATAGTTTTGAGGCATTTCATTATGTTGAGAGATATTACTTGTTCCCTGGCATTTATCACAAGAGGTCACATACCTATTGGCATCTCTGAAAAGGGTAAGCCAGTAAAAACCTGATTCGAGTACCTTGTGAGCAGTTCTAGTTCCACTGTGGTGTCCTCTTGTTGGTCCCGAATGGCAGTGATCTAAAATTTAGTATGCTTCTGTTTCAGTAACGCATCTTCGGATAACCTAATCTGCACAAATACGAAAAAGAAAAGGGTCTTCCCAAAAGTAATTTTTCACATCAGTGAAAAATCGCTTCTTTTGCTGATGGGTCAACCTTTTTGGGGTTATGTTAACTGCTACATAATTTGCAAAATCGGCAAACCAAGGAACTGCTACGTCTGCTATGGCGAGGAGTTTTTCTTCAGGAACAAGTCGTTTATTTTATCGAGGTCCTTGGGGTATGGATCTTCCAATCTTGACAGGTGATTTGCTGCCAAATTTTCAGCTCCTTTCTTGTCTTTTATCTCTAAGTCAAATTCCTGTAACAATAGAATCCATCTTATCAATTGCAGTTTTGCATCAGTTTTAGTTAGAAGATAACGAAAAGCAGAATAATCAGTATAAACAATGACTTTGACAATATTAAATAAGATATGAATTTATCAAATGCAAAAATAACAGCTAGCAATTCTTTTTCTGTGGTTGTATAATTTGCTTGTGCGGCTGTCAGAGTTCTGCTAGCATAATAGATCGGTTGAAAGTGCTTGTCTCTTTGCTGTCCTAAAACTGCATCTACTGCAAAATCACTCGCATCGCACATTAGTTCAAAAGGCAGAGTCCAATCAGGTGAAATCATAATTGGGGCATTGACTAACTTTTCTTTGAGAGTATTAAAAGACTCTAAACATTCTTGGTCAAAGTTGAAAAGTATATCTTTTTCTAGAAATTTTGTTAAAGGCTTAGCTATTTTCGAAAAGTCTTTAATAAATCTGCGATAAACCAGCATATCCTAAAAAACTTCTTATAACCTTAACCAAATTAGGAGGAGGTAATTTTTCAATAGTTTCAATTTTTGCTTTGTCTACCTCTATCCCTTTACTAGAAATTTTATGCCCTAGTACAATACCTTCTTGAACCATAAAGTGGAATTTTTCCCAATTAAGCACTAGATTTGTCTCTTCACATCTTATCAGAACACGTTTTAAATTATTAAGACAAAGTTGAAAAGAGTTACCAAAAATTGAAAAGTCATCCATAAATACCTCCATGATGTCTTCCACGAGTTCGTCAAAGATGGCTAGCATGCATCGCTGAAAAGTAGCAGGGGCATTACATAATCTAAAAGGCATTCTACGATAAGTGAACGTACCATATGGACATGTGAATATCGTCTTTTCCTGATCTTCTGGAGCTATTGGAATTTGGAAGTAGCCAGAGAGGCCATCTAGGAAATAATAATACATATGACCTGATAATCTTTCCAACATCTGATCGATAAAAGGTAAGGGAAAATGATCTTTTCGAGTTGCATCATTCAGCTTTCTATAATCAATGCAGACTCTCCATCCAGTGACTGTTCTTGTAGGTATTGACTCATTTTTATCATTGGAGACCACGATCATGCCTCCCTTTTTAGGAACAACCTGCATAGGACTTACCCAAGAACTGTCAGAAATAGGATAAATAATGTTTGAGTCTAGAAGTTTAATTACCTCGACTTTTACGACTTCCTTCATGTTGGGATTCAATCGTCTCTGAGCTTGCATCGGTGATTTATATTCATCTTCTATTAGAATTTTACGGGTGCAAAAATAAGGACTAATTCCTTTAATGTCAGAAATCTTCCAAGCTATAGCCTTCTTGTGTTCTTTTAATACTTGAAGTAATTCTTTTTTCTTTTCAGTACTTAAGTATGAAGCGATAATTACTGGTAATGTCGAGTCATCTCCTAAAAGTGCATATTCTAAGTGGTCAGGCAACTATTTTAATTCCAATTTAGGAGGTTCATCAATCGAAGGTTTTTGCCTCAGTTCGTCATTCATCTTAATACTTTCATAACTTATGTGCCTTGTGACAAGTTCATTAGAGTTTAACGCCTTTATTACATCTCTAACTTCAGTGGTGGCTTCATCTTCCCCCCACCTTAAACGAGACACAGTTCCAACGTGTCTGCGAAAGAAATTTCCTGAAATTTATCTTGAACAAAATAATCAATAACATCAATAAAATAACAGGAATCATCTTGTTCTCTAGAAAATCTCATAGCATCATAGATTTTAAAAATGACTTCTTCTTCACCAACTCTAAGCACTAATTTACCATCCCCTACATCGATAACGGCTCTAGCAGTAGCTAAAAATGGGCGTCCCAAAATTTAAGGCACCTCAATATCCTCATCCATATCAAGCACAACAAAATCAACCGGGAATATAAATTTATCTACCTTTACCAGTACGTCTTCAATGATTCCCCTAGGGTATTAACAGATCATCAGCTAATTGAATACTCATCCTAGTGGGTTTTGTTTCCCCTAGACCTAGTTGCTTAAACATTTTCTAGGGCATTAGGTTAATACTAGCACCTAGATCAGCTAAGGTTTTTTCAATAATTAAACTACCAATTAAGCAAGGAATAGTAAAACTCCCTGGATCTTTTAGTTTGGCCGGTAGTTTATTTTGGAGAATAGCCGAGCATTCCTCGTTGAGTTCCACTGTGGCTAATTCTTCCAACTTCATTTTATTTGTGAGGAGTTCTTTAAGAAACTTTGCATACTTCGGCATCTGTGAAATTGCTTCAACAAAAGGTAAGTTAATAAGTAACTATTTAAAAAGTTCAAGAAAGTTACCAAATTGAGCATCTGTGCGGTCTTTCTTCAACTTTGCCGGATATGGTATGGGTAGTTTATATTCCTAAAGCGTTGGTGGAGTGTTTTCCTTGGGTTCTTCTTCCTCTACCTTATCTTTTGTGGATTCTTAAACAGGCTTCTTTTCTGATTCAGCCAGTACTTTCCCATCTCTTAGAGTAATTGCTTTGACATGTTCTCTGGGATTTGGCTTAGTGTTACTTGGTAGTCCACCTTGTGGTCTTTTTGATATTAACTGGGCAAGCTGACCAATTTGATTTTCAAGCCCTTGAATTGATGCTTGTTGGTTCTTTAGTGCCGTTTCAATATTTTGGAAACGAGTTTCTGACACGGCCATAAATTTGGTGAACATCTCTTCAAGGTTTGGCTTTTTCTCCTGTTGTGGTGGTGGTTGCTGAAATCCCAGAGGAGGCGATTGTCTTTGATTTCCTTGTCCTCCCTATGAAAAATTGGGGTGATTCCGCCAACCTGCATTGTAAGTATTAATATAAGGATTATTTTGGGGTCTAGAATTGTTACCCATATAGTTGGCTTGCTCGGTGTCCATACCATGTCCATAAGAAGAGTAGTCTGGATTGAACATATTTCCTTGAGTTGTGTCACACTGCATCACTGGTTGTGCCTGCGTAGAACCAACAAAATTATCAAACTTTTTATTTAAAAGTTCTAACTGATTAGTTAGCATGGTGACAGTATCGATATTATAAACTCCTGCAGCTTTTGTCGGCTTTGTCCTCATGACTTGCCACTGATAGTTTTTCAGTGACATATCTTCTATAAACTCATAGGCTACTTCAGGTGTTTTGTTGTTGATTGTTCCTCCGACAGCTGCATCGATCATTTGCCTCGTTGATGGATTCAAACCGTTGTGAAAGGTTTGAATTTGTAACCACAAAGGTAACCCATGGTGAGGGCACCTTCTTAACAGATCTTTGTATCTCTCCTAAGCATCATAAAGCGTCTCTAAATCCATCTACACAAAAGAAAAGATATTGTTTCGTAATTTAGCTGTTTTAGCTGGAGGAAAATATTTAAGTAAGAACTTTTTGGTCATCTGTTCCCATGTAGTGATTGATTCTCGTGGTAAAGAATTTAAACACTGTTTGGCTTAATTTCTCAAAGAGAATGGAAATAGCCTTAGACGAATGGCATCATCAGAAACGCCATTAATTTTAAAAGTATCACAAAGTTCGAAAAAGTTGGCTATGTGTGAATTTGGATCTTCATCCTTTAAACCATCAAACTACACAAATTGCTGTATCATCTGAATAGTGTTAGGTTTTAACTCAAAATTATTAGCAACAATAGCAGGTCTAATAATACTATATTGAGTACCAGCCAAATTCAGTTTAGCATAATCATACATAGTATGAGGAGCATCATCTTGGTTCACTGGTTGCGCAGCTATCGCGGGAGGTGGTAGATTGTCCTGATTTGCTTCCATCTCTTCCATAGGTTCTGGCTCTTGTTCTTATCCTTGTTCAAGATAATGTAGGCGAAGCTTCGTCTGATCTCTCTACGAGTTCTGCGAACTGTCACTTTCAAGTCTTCGTCGAATAGCAGTGGTCCTTCTGGGTTTCTTCTAGTCATAAACTAGAGATACCTAGAGGAAAAGAAAATTTCAGTAAAATAAATAAAAATAAAAAATAAAAATAAAAATAAGCTGAAAATAAATAAAGATAAATATGGCTAAAGTAATAGAAATCGAATGTTCCTAATATCTTAGTTCCCCGGCAACGGCGCAAAAAACTTGATATGCATGATATGAAGTAATAAAATTTATAATAATGATTGCACCAAAAACTAACTATTATCACGACTTTAAGGCAAGCGCACCTATCGAACAGTAGTATAGTTTAGCGGCAAGACCGAGATATCATACCTGATAAACGCTAATTTATACATATTTTTACCTCATGTTTAGCCTATATTTTGGATAAATTATTATCAATTTAGTGAGAATTGGTGCTCTTAATCCTTCTTTTTCATATCTTATACTCAGGAGAGCATAGGGAAGAGAAAAGAATAGGAAATGGACCGAAAATGAGGAAAATGGGCCAAAAATGACATAACACACGGCCCAAGGAATCACCACACGGCCGTGCCACACGGCCGTGCCACAAGAAGATCACACGGTCCAACTCTCGACAAGCACGGCCAGGCCACACGACCGTGCCAAATCACACAGCCTTTGTCAAAGTCACATGAGCGTTGCACACGGGCGTGTTCTAGTCGTGAGGAAGAGAATTTCACTCGAATTGGGATACTTGGAGGCTAAGAAAGGCTCCCCAAAGCTCTATATAAAGACCCTAGGAGGCAACTCTTAAGGTGTGCTTATTTCCCCCCAAAAGGGAAGTATTCTTTGCTGCCAACACAGAGAGTGGAAGTAGGGATTACTCGCAGGGAAGCTGATTGAATCATCCTAGAAGTCGAAATTCTGCAGCAATATAGAGGATCTCCCTAAATTCCTTCAGCGGTTTTCGGGTTCTTTTATGTTTTGTTATTTTATTTCTTCTGAGATGTTTTCTTTCTTTATTATGAACTAAACCCCTCAAATACTTGAGGGGGATGAAACCTAAGACAGATCTTGTTATTATTTATTCTTGAGTTATATGATAAATACTTGAGTTGTTCTTAATTATGTGTTCTTCATTCTTGATTTAATAAACCTAGGTATTACTTCAAGAATTAGATGTGCTTAGAGTAGAGGAGCAAAAGTCCCTGTGATAAGAGTAGATCTACCATAATTAAGCGGAGTTGCATGCAACCCTAGACATAGGGCGAAATAAATCTGCCGGATTAGGGTCAAACCTAATATGGGGAACCATTGATCGAATTAATGCAACCTAAGAAGTTAATTGATAAAGGAACTTTAATTAACAACTTAGGCCTAGTTGCTCTTCACCTCGATGGAGGGTTTAGCATAAATTAGGGATCTCTACGGATCAAGTCAAGTGAATAAATTGTCTAGCTCAAGAACCAGTACAAGTGAAGTCTAGGTGGATTCTCTCTTAAGTATTGTCCATATCAATCAGCTTTTCCCCTAAAAGTTTTCTCAATTTACTCTTTGTGTCTTCTTAGTTTAGTTTTAGAATTAGTTTAAACAAACCCCTCTTTTATTCTTAGGCTAGATAATAGAAAGAAAGTAAGTAATAGTACTTTTGGTTCCCTTGGGTACGATAACTCAGTCTTGCCACTAAGCTATACTACTGTTCGATAGGTGCGCTTGCCTTAAAGCATCGCGATATTAGTTAGTTTTGGTGTGATCAAGTTCTTTATAAATTTTATTACTTAGTATCGTGAACGCATACATCAATACCCAAGGGAACCAAAAGTACTAGTACTTACTTCCTTTCTATTATTTAACCTAAAAAATAAAATGGATTTTTATGAAACTAATTCTAAAACTAAATATGAATGCACAGAAAGTAAGTTGGGAAAAACTCTTTAAGAAAAACTGATTGATTTGGGCAATACTCAAGGGAGAATCCACCTAGACTTCACTTGTTATAAATTCTTGAGCTAGATGATTTATTCACTTGACTTGATCCGTAGAGATCCCTAACTTATGTTAATACCTCCGTCGAGGATAAGAACAACTAATCCTAGGTTGATTAACTGAAATCTCTTTCTAGTTAAACCACTAGTCTTGTATTAACTCGATCTATGGATCCCCTTATTAGGTTTGACCCTAATCTGACAGATCTATGTCGCCCTATGTCTAGGGTTGCATGCAACTCTGCTTAATTATGCTAGATCTACTCTTAAACAGGGACTTTTGCTCCTCTGAATAAGCACATCAATACTTGAATTAATACCTAGGATTATTAAAACAAGAATTAAGAACACATAATTAAGAACAATTCAAGTATTTATCATATAACTCAAGATAAAATAATAACAAGACCTGTCTTAGGTTTCATCCCTCTCAAGTATTTGGGGGATTAGTTCATATTTAATAAAGAGAACATCTCAGAAGAATAAAAATAACAAAACATAAAGAACCCAAAAACCCCTGAAGGATTGAAGGGAGATCCTTTGTCTTGATGTAGAATTCGGCTTTTGGGATGAATCAATCAACTTCCCTTGGAGTAATCCCTTGCTTTCACTTTCTGTGTTGGCAGAAATACGGCACTCTCTTGTGGGAGAAAAGGTACACCTTTGGAGTTGCCTCCTAGGGTCTTTATATAGAGCTTTGGAATGCCTTTCTTAGCCTCTAAGTATCCTTTTCCAAGTGAAATTACACTTCCTCACGACAGGGACACGCCCGTGTGCCACGCCCGTGTGCCACGACAAGAGGCCGTGTACGAGACTGTTGATGGTGGCACGGCCGTCTGATCCGGCCGTGCTTGTCGGGGCTGGGCCGTGTTGGACCTTATGTGGCACGGCCATGTGCCAGGGCCGTGTGATAAATCCTTGGGCCGTGTTGTTTTTACACTTTGGCCCATTTTCTCTGTTTTTGGCCCGTTTTTCATTCTTTTCTCTTCCCTGTGCTCTCTTGGGTATAAAACATCAAATAGAAGGATTAAAAACACCAATTTCCACAAATTCAATGATAATTCATCCAGAAATTAAGCTAAGCATGGGGTAAAAATATGTATAATTTATCGTTTATCATAAGACCACGTCTGGGACGTTGGTATTGTATGAGTTTCCTGAGCTACTATATATCTAATTGTTTCCGAATGGCTTATTGAGTAATTCTAAGAAATAAATGTTGAACGAATATGTATTTGGTTCAAGTACGTTTGTATCGTACTGAAGTTCTGAACATGATAAGTATAATTATATGAGATTATAAGTAGGTAATAAGTAAAATTTCATGGCAATGAAATGTGATATAGTTGTGGTTGAATTGGGAACATATGATAATTGTGCATACATTTGACTATGTGTTATCTCATTAAATGTTAAGTGATGAATTTATGGTATTCATGCTATTTAGATGACTTATATGTGAATTATCTTTGAGTTTATTTGTATATGGCTTACTAAGCTCTTTGTAGCTTACTCCGTGTGTTTTTCAACTATTTTACAGATATCGTTGCTACCAAAAGCTCGGGGATCATCAAGGATCATCACCACACTGTCTAATCTAATTTTGGTATATTTTGATAGTACAAATGTTAAGATATAGCATTTATAAGCTAAATAGGTTTAAATATGTTTTGCTTTATATATGTGTTAGGCCATGTGAAATGGCTAAATCATGGATGTGATTATACATGTTTTGATATGTTCTATAATGCAAATATGGCTTTTCGAGAATGGAAATTTTGGTATGATTTGGTTTGGATGATGAGTATGAATTGGATGTTAATGAATTAAGCTATGTTTTGGCTTGGTAATTGGTTGAATTAGTTGATCATTGTTGCATATTAAATGTCATATAAGTTGGTTTGTAGGTACTTGGCTTTTGGATGGGAAATTGTGGCTTAAACTAAGCCCATTTTGTGCTACACTGCCTGAGCACACGGGTGTGTGTCTCAACCGTGTGACCCCTATATCTTAATCAAATTTGTCAGGATGTTAAACAGGTTAGACCCACAAGCGTGCCTTATGGCCGTGTGTACAAGTCAGTAGCTTCCAGGATTTCACACGGCTTAGACACACGGGCGTGTCTTGTGGCCGTGTGCATAAGTCAGTATGTATGCCTTGTTTTGCCATGGCCTAGAGACATGGGCGTGTCTGGTAGTCATGTAAGGTACATGGCCAGGTCACACGGGCGTGTGCCCTTTGTAGTCTTAAAAAATTGTTAAAGTTTTGAAAAAAATTTCTAAGTGTTTGGTTTAGTCCCGACCTTCTTGTAATGCATGTTTAAGGTCTTAAAGACCTTCATAATGGACTATATGATTATATTTGATTATGTTTCGAGATGATTGATTGTATATTTTCTGTGAAAGTTCTGATCTGTCTGGTAATGCCTTTAACCCTATTCCGGTGACAGATACAGGTTAGGGGTGTTACATGCAGGGGACACACGGCCTTAACACACGCCCATGTATTAACCCGTGTGTCATACACAACCTAGACACACGCCCGTGTGTCTACCCGTGTGGACAAAATAAGGCTATTTTCCAAGCCTTATTTCTCACCCATTTTCATCCAACACCTGCACCAAACATTGTCAATAGCAACCCACCAATTCAAGCATGATTTTTAACCAATTTCATCATTGAATATGTCATATTTTCACATGCACACTTAGTACAAGTGTTAACTCTTGAAACTTGCATGTTTAATCTCAACAATTCAATCATTATCAAGCATACATATAAACTTTAATTTGCTTTATAACATACTAAAAATTAAGTCATCACTAGCCATTCCAATGGCTAGGTTACATTCATCCATTTCAACATATACATTAACCTTACTAGCCTATACATGCCATTATACTAAATAAGGTCTATATTTATACCAAATTGAGTGAAAGGATAATGCGATGTTGCTTCGACCGTCTCCAAACTCTACGAGCTTCCGAGCACTATAAAATAGGGAAATAAAACAGAGTAAGCACTTAGTAAGTTCATGTAACGTGAATCTAACTTACCACATGTTTCTACTAAATTTAATTAAACATACATGCATCCAAGCAATTGGATTATTATCCTATCATACACCACTTCAGCACTTTGAGTTAGTCAAATAATTTCATACAATAGCAATACATAGATGAGCTCATCATTCTATGATTTCCATATGTACAATATTTCCAATGCACTTATACATTTCCAAGACAAAATCATTCATGTTCCATTAACCATTTCTAAGTTTTACCCGTTGAATTTAACGGAATTTCAATGGATACCCTGTAGTACACTTAAAGTGTACAAATTCATAATCCGTCAATTCATATTCACATTTATCAGAGAGAACACTCTCGAGCCTCATCTCATACAACAAGATTACCAGTTTAGACTAAATCCTCTGTAACATATGCTCAAAGAGTTTTATCAGGATTACCAGTCCAGGCTAAATCCTTCTTATGACAAATACTTTATAGAGCTTAATCTGGATTACCCTTCCGGGCTAAATCCAATATATAACATATACATCGGGAGGGCTTATATCAGGATTACCCGTCCGACCTAAATCCCTTCTGCACCACATTACCCGTCCGGGCTAAATCCCTTCTGCACTATATGCAGTATCTCTTTTTCATTGATCTATCGAATTTCCTTTATTCAACCAGGACTTTCTTATTTTCTCAAGTAATATTAAACATCTTATTACATAACATTCAAGCATATAATTATATTATAATCACATAACATCTTATTATATTATAATCACATAACATTCAAGCATATATCACAATACTCTTATAATCACATAACATTTAAGCATATATCATAGTACTCAAAAACATGTTTGTAGATAATTTGACACTTGAGCTATGGAACGTAAATTTGGGCACTATCATCACTCATTGGATACACGGATCTCTGATACACCACATAGACTCATAGAGTCAAACATGTCCCAAAAGTGAAGTATAAAGCTAACACTCTCCTTGTTTCCCCTCACATGTCTAATTGAATGGAGTTTAGCTCACACTCTCTTATCCTTCTAACATGTCCCAAGGCCTTAATGCCCCAAATCGCTGTACATATAGGTGAGTACTCACAATCCTGTTGCATGCCAACTATATCCAAAGGTTTCAAGATCACAAGGCCAAAATATTTTAAATCAAACACATATCACTTACCGATTATCCATGCACTGTCACTACATATTTGCATTTTTAGCAAAACATTGTCACTAAAATTTAACATATACATAACATGTACACATTTGGACTTTCACAACAGTTATCATAACCACATATCACATGTTATAGCATCTTATCTCAATTCACATATTCACAAACACTTAAGCACATAGTTCATAAGATAACATAGGTTTGAGAAAGCTTACACTTGTAATTTAGAGTAGGAGTTAGGCTACTACTAAATTCCCAAATAACGCATTGAATCATGTCCATAAGCAATTATTCCAAACACTCACAAATTACACTTTTATTGAAAAAGCTGAAAGCTCAAACTAGCTTTTCCTTGCCTTTATCTCTACTCGTAGAAGGTCCTATCGATTCCAACGCTTCAACAAAGTAAACCACACAACAACACAATTAACATTTTGCCAAAGACTCACATCAAACAATCCAAAAACACAAGCCTGATTTAAGTTCTCTTTGGATTGAAACCTTTGACATAGGAAACTTAAAATTCAAATATCTCGATCTATACTTTATATTTTTGCCTAAAACTGATTCTATTCATCTATCACCTATGACTAATTCTTAACCTTTAAGCTACACAAAACTACTCAATTCATGGTATTGACTTTTTCAACATGTTTTTTTCTATTTTTAGAAAATTCATTAACACGTTAGAAATATTTAACGAAACTTTAAAGTAAGTTTAAAAACCTTATAATCATGTCAAAACTGATTGAAAAACACTTTGAAACCACGTTTTTACCCAAAATCTCGAACTTTACCATTAACAACCCAATTTTTTACTTTTATTTAAAACATGCGATTTAATTGCTAAAAATTTCTGTTTAAAAGACCAGGTATCATTTAAAACTAATTACAAAAATGAATCGTTACCTTAGTTGACGAAAAACCTAACATTTAATCGAAAACTTGAAAAACCCACAAGTTTGATAATAGATGAATCTATGGTGTTTTTGGGTGTTTTTCTTAGAATTTTATGGAGGTTTAAGGATTGGATGTTGATATGAATCAAAAGATTAGAGTTTGGAAATAAAAAATCAAATGGGAGAGCAAGAGAGAACAAGGGATTGCACAAGAATGAGGGAGAAGAAAAACTAACGTAAAAATAAACTAGGTGGGGGAAGATATGAATTTTAAAATCTAGTTTAATATCCTCTTAAAAATTTCCAAGTTTTGACTTTTTTACAAATCAGTCCTATTTTCAAAGTTAAATGTATTTAAACTCATTTTTAGAAATTGATTTAATTTTCTAAAAATCATAATAAAGAAAACATTACCGATATACCATGTCGCAAAATTTCGAACACTCTAAGGATAAAATTCCTAAATTACCCTTAAAACTCCTAGGCCCTATTTTAGGATGTTACAATAATTACTCTTAAACTCGTCGTAATGACATTGATTAATCCCTCAATCATATCTATTATGGATAGATAGCTAAACGAATTACCTCTGGGCAATCCTATCAGCCGGCGATTAGTCTTAATGGATTCCTTAGATGTCTCGCCATTTCCATGAACTTTGTCATTCCTTTACTTGTATTATTCTTTCCATTTATTCCTAAGGTGGAAATCTTCTTTCCACAATGTCGTTATAAGGTAGTCTTATGATCTACCCTTTTAATGCTCCTTGGAGACCCCCTTTTGTGATCATTCAATCTGTTTAGTTCGTGGTAGACTCTTTCTCTTGACTTAGTCTCGAATGACTCGTTTTCATCCCATCCTTTAGGATAATTAGTGAGATTGCCCATCCCTTTTAAGGATTAAGTCCCATTTGGGATGAATAGTTCCCTACGAAACTTGCCGTTTGACTAGTACTTCTCTAATAGTTTTCCCCTTGAATAAGAATAGTCTTGACATATATATATATTTGTCACCTGGTATATCCTCTTAGTCAATCAGTTCTAATTATCCCCTCTTTTTTCTTATTGACCAAATCGTGTTCTTTGTGTTGCCTCTCTAACTTACAGGGTTTCTTAGAGCACCCTCTAGCAGTTCTTAATAGCGGATCCTTGTCTACGATCCTTAGTTAAATCAACTTTTATTCACATGTACACCAAGCACCACTAGTGCATCAACTCCCGTAATTACTTCCTACTAGGTTATCACCCATATGCCTTATTAGTTTTCACGACTACTATTCCAACAGTTATTTCTTATTTTCATTATGTTCTCTATTAATTAGTGGATTCTTTCGACCCAATAGTTAACTATTGCATGTCAATGTTTCCATTTTCTTTCTAGTCCCTTTCTCATTGTTTGCAAAATGTCCCACCATTGTTGTTCTATTTGGCCATTCATGTTTAATATCCCAACAGACTACCTCATGTTTAGTGTCCTAACAGACTCCACAAATTGTCATAGTTGAGCTATGGTCTTGCTCGTTAGATTCTATGTTTGATGTCCTGACAAACTCTGTTGGTTGCCATAATTGAGCTATGATCTTACATCTCATAGTCTTTGTGTTTATTGTCCTAGTAGACTACACTACGTTTGCTGTCATGACGGACTATCCCATGTTTGCTGTCCCGACAAACTATCATGAGTTTACTGTTTTAAAGAACTATCCTCATTGTCATATCCTAGCTATGATCTTACACATTTAACCTGTTTGAGGTGTTGCCTCGAAAAACCTTAACGTTGTCTTTGTGTCGCCCTATCAAGCCTACTGACTGCCATCAAGGTGTTACTCTATGAAACCTAATAACCATTAATATCATCTTATCATATATCCACCTTGATGCTCGAATACGAAAGTGTCCCCTCCGTAATGCCCAGAGCTTCGCACATCGCAGTTTGCTCTAAGTAATTCCAGATGGCAGAATTGAAATGGAATTCTAATTTTTCTTTTTCCCTATTCCTCCGACTGTTCCTCCGTTTTCTTATACCATAGTGCTCGAACACCACAGTGGCCCGAAGCTTCGAACATCACGTTTTGCATATAACAACACCGTATGATGGTATCTAACAGAATCACACTTTTTTCCCAATCCTAACTTTGCCTAATTTTGTCAATAATTCCCACTATTATAATCATATGATATATGCATTTCTTTTACATACTATTATAGAGTACGTTATTTATTAAAACATGAAGTCCTAACTATTTCATGCATGTTGAACTATTATGCCGGACACCCATATACCATATAATCTTACTCATGCATAACATATAAAATTAGTAGAGATCATTCATCATTCCAGAAATGGAGTACAAAAACTGACCTCATGCTTCTTCGCCTTATTAGTTTAGCTTCTTCAAACGCTAGAGCTTCCATTCTCCTGGAGGCTAAGCATGTCAACCAAATTATGGGTTAAACCCAATATTTTTAACTTAAACCTCAGGTTTCTAAAAATATGTAGAACCCCTAAAATGGTTCTAGAAACCCTTAGCATTACTTTTTAAACCTACAAATACCAAAAGTCTAGGTATCTTACCATTTCGTTGGATTTTGTACTTTTCTACTTGATCATCATGACCATCTCTGTATATAGAGCTTTCTTGTAACCATCTCCTCTCAGAGCTACTGAGGAAAAAGACAAAGAAAAAAATAAAATAGATTAGAGAAGAAGTCTCCCCAGGAAGTCATTTTGCAGCTATTTATAACCCTTCCCACATAGTCTTCAACCGTGTAGAAACCATCCATTGACAATCATTTTGTCCCCTACTAAGGAACTAACTGGTTCTAATCCAACAAAACTAGATTTGGAGCTCAACTATATCCAAACCAGACCCTATGTTTTTCTAATTTTTCAGTAGAGACCGCCAACTCACGATTTCTTTCAATTTAACCCCTTAATTATTTTCTATTTTTTGGGCTTAAAGGAAACTAAATGTGACATGTATGCTTGAAAAATGGGTTGTGATGTGTATAAGGTTAATATATATGTTATTTTAGAGGGTAGTCATGTTTTGGATCCTTGATGAATGTTTGATTTTAGACTTTTTAATGAATATGTATAAATGTGCATGTATACTTAGTAATATGCCATATTGCCTATGAATCATATATATGGCAAATCTAGAAGATAATTGATATGTTTTATGTTGTTTAGAGAGGATTGAATTTTATGATAGACTAGCTGGTATTAGAATTGGTATATATTATTGTGAATTGGTGCCAAATGATGGCATATTGGTTAGATGATGTTAATGTTGTATAATGAAAGTTCAAAGTATGTTTGATGATGATTTTGAATATGTTTATAATGTGCTTCTAGGTACCAAACGCATAGGTTGGTGGTTTGGGCTTGAAAAGAGACCAAAATGAAGGATTTTGACATATTTGGCAATAAGGTATCGATACCTTAGATGAGATACCAATACATTACATTTTTCAATTAATATTTTGCAAAACAAAATGCTAAAATGGTATTGATACCAAATGAAAGATAGGTACCGAAAGAAAAATAGCGGTACTTCAAGCCTAGTGTCGATACTTCTTGATTTAATTTTATTTTTTTGAAACGTCGAAGCTCAAAATGGTATCATACCTAGTAGGGTATCGATACCTGATTTGGAAACTTTAAAAACCTTACAATTTGGTCCTAATTTATGTCTAAGTCATTTAAAGAGCTTTTGTAAGCTCGACTAAGATTCAGATTTGATTGTGTATCATAATATCTATGTGTTTATGACATGATTGAATATTTGAATGATTTATTTATGGTGAACTTGTTCTCACATTTTAAAAATGTTATAAAAAGATCCCCAATTGGTATTGAGTTGACTTTAAAGCATTTGTATGCTTGCATAAGACTTGAGAAAGAATGTTCATTGATATTTAATGTTGCATTATTGATGATTGCATAATTGATGATGTGAAATGGTGATTTTATTGTGAATTTATTGGTCGTTGCTTCAGCAACGACTATAGCACCCAATAACTTAGACCCGATAATTAGGTCGAGCAAGGGGTGTTACAATCTCTTAGACCCATTTTCTTGAATGTGTTCCAACTTAATACCTCAACGGCACTACTTGTATCTCTCAAAATTATTTTTACTTGAAACCCAGCTATTAAAGCTAAAACAACTAACAAATCATTGCCTTTAGAATCACAAACTCCACTTTGTTACATAACATTTTCCCCTTTGTGTTGAACCTAGCCCATTCCTTATTGGATCCGACAATGACATTGATTACACCCCTTACAACATGTTTACCCTTTCTTCTATTTTAACCATGCGAACTCGAAGGACTTGAAGGACAATCATCACCATTGAAATCTTTATATCCTAATATATGATCCAAATGAGCCACAAACTGCTTTAATTGCCGCCGACATATTGCAGATTCAATTGTATCTTTCAGATGAGCACAATCCTTCATTTTATGGCCTTATGCATGATGAAACTTACATCTCTCCTTAGAGTCTTCTTTGCGAACCCTCGACCTTAGAGAGGTTGGTAAATTGAGTATTCCCTGATGTTCAATCTAGCTTAATATATGTATCGACGAGGATCTTAAATCGTGATTATGAGTGGTACTAGTTATAAGAAGCTCTATGTAGCCTCTTTTTCTATTGTTGATAAAATTTGTCATCTCTCGCAGTTATATACAAATTAGGAAAGTCATTGGAATAATAACTCTGTTACTTTCCTAAGTACGAATGACATGAATAACCCCTTCCAGACTTGTCCTCCAACGGGGGTTTGTCACATCTAGGAGTATTGAAATTCATCGATATTCATTGTTGGGATCCTATTGTGCTTTTTCCATCTCATCACTCTCAAATAACCTATTTGTTGTCTCATAAATGACAAATAACTAGTAGGGGACTTGTAAACTAAATTATACTTCAATTGTTAATTAGTAGTACTAATCATGTAGGCTTGTCCTGTAAACTCCTCTAAGACATATTCAGTTATCATTATCGTTGCATTAAATCTCTTTACAAAATCTTTGTAAAGATTTGTCTTCATGTTGCCTAATTGACATTAAATACTCTGATGATTGTTATAGTGTCTTGTTCATCGAGAATCTATTCATGAATAAGTCCATCAATTGCTTGAAACTAGTGATGGAGTGTTGTGAAAGATAAAAATATCAAGCTTAAGTTGCATCTTTTAATGTCATCGAAAATGCCCTACACTTCACCTGATCTGAAGCACCCATGATATTCGTATGATTCACATAATGCACCAAATGATCCTCAAGGTCACCTTGACCATTATATGATGTCTTAGGGAATTTAAAAGTTGGAGAGACATGATGACGCAATATTTCATTAGCCAATGGTTCTTTTGAATATTTCTTAACTAAACTTAATGACTTATTCCTCTTATACTTTTGCATGTTCTTTTCTAGTAGTTTTATTTTTTTTTCTTCTATTGTGTTTCTACTTAAATTCTAACTTTGACTATCATCACCATCCACATCAACATTATCATCATCTAAATTATCACTGAGATCATCATTATCTCTATTATCATGATAGTGCTTTCAAGCAAAATGGACAGTTTCCTTCTCCTTATGTAATAGGTCAGTTTCTTTCTCCTTATGTAATGGGTCCTGCCTTCGAGTAGCTCTGATTGTTCTTAACTCTTCAATGAATTTCTCATTCCTCTCATTCATTTCATTCACTTTGCATTGTTTTTTATCTACTCTTGAATAATTTTTTGTTGCTCTTCGTATCTTCTCTATTGTGAATATATTTATTCCTCCATCATCTTCATTCTCTCCTATATGTCAATGTACTGTTGAGATCCTGAATGAGGGTTTTGAGTACCTTGGTTAGTTAAAGAAGCAACAACATGAACCTAAGGTGGATGATTGTAATTTTGGAAACTCATATTTGAAAAAGGTAGCAAAAAATAAATCTAGGAATCGTAGTTTTAATTTTTTTTCCAAAGCAAGAACTTGGCTATGATATCTACAGTAATAAACACTTAATCAAAATTATACATTTTCAATTCGTCTGGGATGAATGCTTCAACTGAGTAGCCTTCTCTGCTATCCTCAAGCTCAAGTCTACTGAGTGTGAGCTGTCTTCGAATCAGAAAATTTTTCATAAAAATTACTAGTAAGGTAATTTCACAATTTCTCCAAACTTTTTGGCCAATTTGTAAATAAGAAAAATATCTCTAGAAATTTTTTGAAATAATTTCTTTAAAGAATTTTTTCTTTACAGCTTTTTCTTGAATTCAAGTGTTTGAAATTAATAACCCAAGACTTTCTTTATATAGGGAGACTTTAGAGAGTTCATCTATAATTAAACTTAATCTCTTTAATATTATATTATTATAATATTTAGATAAATATTATATTAATTTAATATTAAATATATTAAAATAATATTATTTTTGAAATAGTTAATCTGAAATCAAATTCTCTTATTGAGTCCTAGTAGCAATGTAATTCTTCCACTGCTCAACCACTGAAGACCCAATGTCGCCAACTATCGAAATGCCACTATCTCAATCGCCGACACCCAGAGCTAATTCAATTTCTTACGGTTCGATTTGGGCCAGTGATAGGCAATAGATCCGATCCAGCCACTAGTTGGACCGTCGACCCAGTTTCATATACTAGACCTGATTCGACTAGTTTTCGGGTCTTGGTATCAGTTTTGGGCTCTCGGGCCCAATTTATGATCTCAGGTCTAATTTTTAAGTTCAATTACCCATTGGGTTAATTGTCTGACTTGAAAATTAATTTCCCAAAATATCAGATTAATTTTAATTAATCTAATTTTACTTGATCAAAATTAATTTTTCCAAAAATCATCTAGATTTTCCAAATTAATTTTTTAAGATAATTCTTTAATCAAATTTTCTAGTTGAACAATTCTTACGACCACCCAATTTAATTCTACATCGACTAAAATGACTCAATTAAATTATTTCTAAAGTCGTAGAATTTTCTTCTAATTCGAAAGTTGTTCAATCAAGCTTTTGTTGAGCTAGTGGAGGGACCAATAGGCTTTAATAATTGCAATTATGTCCAGAAGCATCATTCTGATAATTCGCAATTACTTAATCTTGGAGTCAATTCACAAGAAGTACCATGATTGAAAATTTCTTATTATATACTCTTTACGATAGCAATTCATCCAATTGTTTTGTCCAATAACCTTGTCATGTGTGTTACCCTCATATGATATCCTTAATTCCTTTGAGTTAAATCCATTCACTCAATATAATCTTATTTTTTCTCATTGTCACCATTGTGTCTTCTTAATGATTAATATAACCACTATCAACAAATGACTATGATAAATTGCTCATTTGAGAACAAGCAACTCGTGGCTATGTTCCATATTTATCAATCCACACAATGCCGATTAGATGATGTTGTTAACTCTTTAATTGAGCTATGAATTCCACTATTGCTAGTAAAGTCCTGCCATAAACAAGTCATGTACCCAACATACCGGCTATCGACTCGATCATCTTTAAAACAAAAGCCTATACTTATATCAAAGCACATGAATTGCATACGCATGATTAGTAACTAACTCAGGATTTAGGTAAATCACACCATGAATGTCAAGTGAATTAATTCACAAATTGATTCAAAATTAATTCACCTTGAGTTGAATCCAATGTATTATTCTGTCAATGAATACATCTATGTCTCTACCGGTGGAATCAATTGCTCCAATAGCCAAGACTAGTCATCTCCTCAATTGGAATTGTAGACATAATAATCCTTCTCAGTAATTGAATCAAATGCTCACTTTGATTCTTTTACAGGATTACAAACTCGTTTAGGTTATCTACTGAAGTAACTTGTCTTTCTCACATTGTAATTGTTCTTACAATGTCACTTGTCATCAGTTTGAACTTAGAAAATCAATGAGCTAATATTTGCTTGTCACAATTTTTGCTATACATATAAAATATGAAAAACATAAATACAAAATACATAAAAATAAAATGTGAAATTTATTTATTCATCATTCAAATACATGGAAAACAATTACATGTTTACTACAATATGGACACATTTCCCAACATGTTGATAAGGAGTTTGGTTGGCATACAAAGGATTTTATACAAGGTTTGTTTGGTTTTCGGATGATAAATCTTGAAGTGATGCCTCTCTTGAAGGGTCCTAGGTTTGTTGATATTGGTGGGATCAGTCTCATTGGTGGAAGGGATATTGGTACTTAGACTAGTCATGATTCTTCATGCTTACTGCACCAAATATTAACTAGTTGGATTAACAGAGGAAGGAAGTGGTGGTTTGATAGGTGGTTTACTTGAAGACCAAGCGGAGAGCCACTGAAGTTGGGTCAGCTTTTTTTGTGGTCAAGTTGAGAAGAAGAAAAAAATAATGGAAGTGGAAGAAATGTCATGTAATTTGATTCATGGGCCTTTTTATAGTGGGAGACAAGATTGCCTATGTGTTTAGAGACTAATAACATTGAGATTTAATCCAGTATCTTAGAAGTGATGGTGATTGACGTCCTATATATGACATCTTAGGACAGTTGGGTAATCAATGATTTTGAACTTCCCACGTACGTCTCACATATGTTTGGCAGAGATACGGTCTTGTATGAGGCTCACTAGGCTAAAGTTCACCCATAGTAAAGAGTGGAAGGTACACTAGCTTAGTCAAGTTCATCAGATACACATGGTTCGCTAGAGGACCAACTCCACTAGAAGACACTGTTGGGGTATATGGTGTAGGTATAATGAATACAATTGTTTATCATTGATTTGTCATTAATCATGAGATGATGTCGAGTTAATTTATGACACTAACTCAATAAATATTATTAATTTACACACGTATATAAAAAAACGTATACAACAAATATATTTATTAAAGTTTCTTATAAAAATAAAAATTTGTTTTAGTTCAAATGATGAATGAAAAAGTTTTATATTTATAATCTCTTTAATTCAAATCCTATTATAAATAATTTTTAAATTTATATTTCGAGCTGAAATTTTTTAATTACAACAAAATGTAATTAAAATATACATATAATAAAATTTAAATTGAGAACCCGTTTGATTATGATGTTTAAAGATATTTATTATGACCTAAATTTTAATCACACTAGTTATGTTTATTGTTGTTGAGGCTTTACCTGGTCATAAATAAATAACGGCACAACCCAACCATCACACTATTTCTTGGCGTAGCTAAACCGGAGTCCCGATCATTTTAATAGGAACAGTAAAACACTTCCCTACTGGAGCCGGTAGCAATTCCGTCAAAACGCCCAAAATTTTGAAAAAAAAAAAAAAAAACTCTTTCATCCAGGACAGCAAGGATTTCTAGGGTTTCGTCTGAATCGGTAAGCGATGGCGATGGCTGCTCTCAGACGCGAAGGGAGGCGTTTTGCCCCTCTGATCTCTCCTCGTCCGATAACCGCCGTCAGATCCTCTCCTCTCTATCCTACTCTTGAGTATGGATCTCTCTTTTTCCATTTCTCACCTTATCTCTCTCTATATTTATATACGTATACACATACACATTCGCATCACGTTTCTCCTTATTTACCTTGATCCCCCCTCCCTTTTTCTCTTATTTTAGGCCCAAATGATACATTTTCGTTTGCTTTGTTGCTAACCAAATTTAATAATTTTATTTTGCTTATTGTGGTGATTAGATTTTCCATTATTGCTGAGAGAACGAAATTTTGTGCAATTCACTTTTCCTTCTCTCTCTCTCCCTCTCTCTTCTTTTTTTTTTTTGGTATATTTTCCCATCAATCTTATTATAAAAGAAAATGAACTTTTTAAAAAAAAATACTTTTTAAATTCATTTCTATACTAATCGAAGTGATTTTTTTTTTTTGTAAATATTTCTTTTGTCCCCAGTGTATCTAAAATTGAGCTAAACAGTTGGTACTGATAGTGGTCCGTTCAATCATTTAAGTTTTCAAAAGAGGGGGAAAGATAAATAGATCAAAAAAATGATTGAACCTTTTAAGATATGTAACAATTTATATTTTCAAAATTTTCTTTGGTGTAATTTGAATCTTAAAGTACTAAATAAATTAACTTGGATGGCAGAGATGAGGGTCCTCTTGGAGTTCGTCATATTTCGACTCAAGTTGGTAAGAATTGTTCCAGTTTTCTCTCTTTTCTGTTTGTTTCTTTTCAATATGATGTTATGCATGCATGCTTGTCGCATTTTCTTTTAGAGTCGGTGAAGTTTATTAAGGGTGTTGGTCTATTGCTTGTGCAGTTAGAAACCGGATGAAGAGTGTCAAGAATATTCAGAAAATCACAAAGGCAATGAAGATGGTTGCAGCCTCGAAGTTGAGAGCAATTCAAACAAAAACTGAGAATTCTCGTGGCCTCTGGCAGCCATTTACTGCACTTCTTGGCGATCTTCCCAGTATGTCTATGAACAAGCCTTTGATATGTATCTCTTTACTGAGCATGCTCAATTGAACCTGTTATCTCTTTGCATTTGCTAAATGTTTGTCTCAAGCTAGTAACGGTTAGTTTTTGCTCACTTCCATTGATGTTGCATTGGTGTTCATGTAGTGAACCTATGGGGTAGTGGCTCAGTTTTTAATCCTACCCTCTCTATCCAGAAGTTTTACACAAATGTAACTTTTATTGATTGATAACAGCTTGAGCAGATTAGTTGCAATTTTATAAATGCATATTACCATTATTCGCTTGCGAATTAGATGCATATATCCTTTATATGTCCTGAGATTAATGTAGGTAGATAATTTATAGAAGAACATTGATATGTGTTTCCTGTTTGGCCTTCCTCTGAAAGAATATATGCTCTAAACAGTTGTGGAACTGGTTCTGAATCAATTGTACCTAGCTTGACTTAGTTATTAATAATATTACTTGGTTCATGTTGAAATAGATTGCTGTTCTTTGCATTAGTGGTTAATAAAACTGAAGTTATATAAAACTGGAAACTAATAGATCCACTCACTATCTGAAGGGAAGTGCAGTAGCTTGACTTGTAACTTAGCTGCTTAATGTCATCAATAACATTCTTCTAAAATTTGCTTGGATAAGGCTGTAGAGTCGTTGATCTTTCTACAATTTCATTATATTTTTTAATAACCTTATATCAAATCTTTATTTTCTTGTCAGCCTTATTTTATTAACATTTCTTGTCACAATGCTAGGTGCTGATGTTAAGAAGAACGTTGTTGTCACCATCTCTTCAGACAAAGGTCTTTGTGGTGGAATTAACTCAACATCTGTCAAGATAAGCAAGGGGCTCCATAAGTTGAACTCTGGTACTTCTCCCAAGCAACTTAAATCTCTTCTGGTTGTTTTGTTCTTTCTTAGCTGGTGCCTAATTGGATGCTTCCTGAAGTTAATCATCTTTATTGCCACAGGTCCTGAAAAAGAAACAAAATATGTTATTTTGGGAGAGAAGGCAAAGGCCCAATTAGTTCGTGACTCTAAAAAGGACATTGAGTTAATCATAACTGAGCTGCAGAAGAATCCTTTGAACTACACTCAGGTTCATCATTGTGCTATTACCTGCGATTTTGCTATGAAAGAACCTTTCTGGGGTAGTTGAAATTTTGATTGTTGTATGGAATGCTTGATTCTTTCTTTGAAGCCATCTTTGGTCATGCAAGAGCAGGATTTTTATAACTTACATAGAATGTTTCAGACTTTCAGTAAATGCATTGTTTCTTGACTGGTTACTTGTGATGTGCCAGAAGAGGGTTCTATCGCAGTGAGATAAATATGGTCATATTCTGGCCAAAATCCTGGAAGTATAGGGTTTAATTTTTTATGATAGAAATGATTATGGTTATTGATTGGTTTAGAAAGGAAAGATTCCATTTCGAGGGTGAAAACGCAGATAAAAATTCAACCAGACGGCTAGCCTGAGAATTGAATAGTATCTGTAACAGTAATTTAAGCTATGGTTGAAGATTGGTATGACGCCTTTTAGGGAAAAAGAATTGCAACTGTAAACCCAAGGGAACGTAACATTAACACTTGCGAATAGCAATTCTAGTTTAAATGATGCCCCGATTGTCTAACAGCAAAGGAAGACTCAGTTTCCAAATTTCCTGAAGTTCAATCTTGACTTCTCTCTGCCCACTTTCTTTGCTGAAGAACCTTGTCTTTCATGAATTTCTTTGTCCCAATGTTGTAGATTGCAGTTTGGCTGTGTTAACCGTCTTCACTTGCAAACATTTGCATCTTCAGGTCTCTGTTCTTGCTGATGAGATTTTAAAGAATGTGGAGTATGACGCTTTGAGGATTGTCTTCAACAAGTTTCAGTCGGTAGTTTCATTTGTGCCAACAGTTTCAACTGTATTATCACCTGAAGTGAGTATGACAGGAATCTTTGAGCTTGATGAGTTTCCTTTTTCCTGTCTAAATATTGCCCAGTTTAGTTTCTTGTTTTTTGTAATGTTTGGTGATTTGTTCATATAGATAGTTGAAAGGGAAGCTGAATCTGGGGGAAAGCTTGGTGATCTAGACTCCTATGAAGTTGAGGGTGGTGAGACAAAGGGCGAAATACTTCAAAATCTGGCAGAGTTTCAGTTCTCTTGTGTATGTTCTTCTGTCTGAACCAAACATCTTTATTTCTTGTTATTATGCATGAAAGTTGATACTGTGAAGGCATGAACTATGAGTAATGGAATTTGCAAATATCTGTTGATGTCCTGGGTCTATGAGAGCTGTATTATGATGACAATGTCCTAGGTGTAAGAGAGCTGCATTATGATGACAAGAATCTTTTTGTCGTGTACCGTTCATTTATGGAAATGATCCCTGTGATATTAGTGAAAAAAGAAAAAACTTGTTTAGCTTCCTATGATTTTGGTAGAGCTCTAAGTTTTCTTGTTGACCACCATTATCACAAATTCTGCTGACCGGTACTTCCAGGCAAAGCCTTTACTTTCTTGAATAACCAATTTGGATGACTAAGCACAGGCACTTGTAAGAGAATTTGAACATCTGTGTATCCCTAATCTTAAGAATGTACAGACCACCGTATCTTCTTACTAGTAAAGTACCTGTCAAAATAATATAAAATTAAGATTTTCTTTATTTGGCTTTTTTTATCTACAGTAAGTGTTTTAGTCTTCTTAATTTACCATAAAGGATTCTCATATTTCCCACAGACTATGTTCAATGCGGTGTTGGAGAATGCTTGTAGTGAGCAAGGAGCACGGATGTCTGCTATGGATAGCTCGAGTAGAAATGCTGGTGACATGCTTGATCGCCTTACGCTCACATATAACAGGTCTCGATCTATTTTTATCATTTGGTATTCTTAAAGCACGTGTTGAGCCTCATTTTTTTTTTTTTTCATAGCTCTGAAGTAGGTATTTTGTGTGTCGTATTTGTGTTGCAGAACCCGTCAAGCTTCAATCACAACTGAGTTGATTGAGATTATATCAGGAGCATCGGCACTAGAGGGTTAGTTTTAAACATTTTAGTGCTCGATCATTCTGACGATGACGAAATAAAATCTCAGTGGACCCTTTTTCTTTTTTGAATGTGTTGTCGAGCTACTGTATGATTCCCCCAATGTTGAAACTTATTTCATTTCTGGGAATCGAAACTAATTCTATGGTGTCTTGAGATATTTTACTTAGTTCTTTCTTAAAACATGTACCTGCCCGCGTCTGAGGATGCGAAAGAAGAATTATATGTTATTTTCCCTATTTTCCCCTCATCAAATGCAATGTGAGCGTGCTGCTCAAAATAACCGTCAAGAGGAGCTGCGATCTAATCTCCCTTTTTAAATATTTTATATATTTTGATACATATACTATGATTGTGTTTAAAGATTTTATCAAGAGGGTTTTCATATTTTCCTATATATTATGTCACAATTGTGTTTAAGATAATTTATACTTGCATTAAATTTGGTAGACTAATAAATTTTGACATATTCATTTATTAGTATTGTATTCATGTTTTTTTTAAATTATATATGTAGTGTTTTAAATATTTTTCGTTGAGGTTAAGAATTAAATTTTAAGAAATTGATGAAGTCATGTTATATTGCTTCTATTGTATTGTATATGTTGTTGTGAAAAAGAATAGCAATGTAATATTAGATTTTTCAGAAGAAAACACTTCCTCTGAAAAATCATTTATAAAAGATGAAAACCATAAAAAGGAAAAGAACAAAAAGAGCATTTAATCAATCAGATTCAAACTCATAAAGATGTATTAAAAGGATTGACATACATTCTAAAAATAGAATTTCTGGCAATACTGGTGAAAAATATCAAGATAGTCTATCTATGTATTGTCGAATTTTAAATTATGTGACATTAGATAGTTAGAAGATTTTTAAAAATTTTTTTTTTTATGAATATCAAAAATTAAAAAATGAAAATATAGAATTTTGGAAAACAAACAAACAAACAAATAATATTTTCATAAATTACTACCACCATGTGATGAGATTTGTATAAAAAAAATATAATTCTTATTTAGAAAAGCATAGCAAAATATCTTATGTAGATTTAAAAACTATAGATTCTAAAAGAAATATAATTGATTTTGCAAAAGAAAGAATAACTAGTTATTACTTACAAAGTAAGGTTTCTAAACAAGTTAACCATAAATTAAGTAATAAACATTGTACAAAAATTTTAGAAAATGAATGGGAATTTGGATGTAAATCAGTACGCCCTAATACCTATAAAAACATAAAAAGAAAAATAGGAGATATAAGCTAGTTAGATGGAAACCTTGGAATAAGATAAAAAATTCAGATAATAATAAGAAGAAAAATTTATTAGAAGAAAAACTTCTAAAAATCCTAAAAAACCAAAATTGTAAATGTTTCGTATGTGATGAAGAAGGTCATATAACATCAAATTGTCCCAATAAAGGGAAAAGTGCAAGAAAATGATTAAAACACTTGAAGAACAATATTTAGAAATATGTTCTAAAGAGGAAATAAATTTGAGGAAATATTATACGAATTAATATCAGAAATAGATTGTGAAGAATATATATTTATGTTTAATATAAGAAGTAGTTTTAATAATCAGTTAAAAGAAATTCTAAGAATGAATAGCAAAATATAAAATTAGAAAATATAATTGAAAAAGAAAAAGATTTTTCTGATGAAATGATCGAAAAAATTAATAAAAATCATATTTTTAAAAAAGAAATTTATAAAATATCTAAATATAAAATTTGGTGTCAAAGACACTAGAGGTGGATTAACATAAATCTCACTATTTATTAAAGATAAAATTAAGATGATTAAAAATAAATATCCCTAAGTTAGATATATACATTTAAGAATTATAATGATAACTATAAGAGCATTATTTAGAAGAGGGCATGATATATCAATAATAGCGGTATTATTAGATAGAAGATTTGAAAATCTAATAAAATCACTTATTGGAGAAATTCAATCAAATTTGCATTCAAGAGTAATAAGATTTAAAATTAAATCAAATTACATTGTATATATTACAGATCCTTTGAGAGAAGAATGTTTGTCTTAGAATTCAGACAAAAAAGAATGTTTGTCTTAGAATTCAGACAAAAAACTCTGAAACTAATTATTTAGTTAAAGATCTAGTAATAAGTTGGACTTCTATTAATGAATGTACCAATATAGCAAAAGTAGAAATCAAAGAAATTAATAACAAAATTATTGTACTCTTTGAACCTGATAAAATTACAACTGAAATACAACCAAAATTGTTACATTTAAGAGATTTATCAATTCCAAAAGCTTGAATGAGTAGAAAGAATTAATAGTTCAAGCACATCTAAACCAGTTAATACAATAGAATATGTATCCTTTGGTGATAAATTATATTTTAAAAATACGACAATAATAAATACAAATGATGATTTGGTTTTACCCTCAAATACTCAAATAGATAAAGATTAGGAAAATCCACGTAGAAGTTCTATATCTTCAATACTAATAGGAATGAAAACAGTTTATATTCCTATTTTTCCTACAGAACCGAGTAGAAACTTCATATCTTCTAGAAACACTAGAATGGAAGAAATACAAACTTCAATAATACTCCAACAAATGAAACTTGAAACAATTGATGTTATTACATTCTCAAATTTCTAATCCAGGAAATATTACACATATTTTGAAATTACATTTCAATTTAGAGAATATAAAATATATTCTTTACATGCTTTATTAGAAACTGAAGCTACAACTAGTACTTGCAGAAAAAATGTCATTCCTTTAGAAAATAGGGACATATGAAGTATTCAATAAGAGCCATAAGAATAGCTGGTAACGAAATCATAATTCAATATAAAGTTAGAAACGTACAAATCTACATAAATGATGTAAGATTTATGATACCTAAATTATTATGTTTTCTATAGATGCATGGAGATATATTATTAGAAAATAATTTTATGTATCAACATTTGTCATTTTCTATTGATAAAATTTTAATTATATTATCTGTAGAAAAAACTTCTATATAATACCATTAGTAGAAAATCATAAATTTGTTTGTGATAAAAAAAATTTCACCACAAAAAAAGGAACAAATTAAACAACTTGAAACAAGTCACTGGTTGTTTAAAATATTAGATAATAATTTTAGTGAAGAATCATTAAAATTATGGCAAAATAGCCCTAGATATTGTAGTATTAAATCAAAAAATCCCAATAAAATCATTAAAGTAAAACCTATGATCTATACTAAACAGGATATGAAGAATTCGATATAGAAATTAAGGATTTATTAAAAAAATGATTAATAGAAAAAAATTAATAATCCACATTCTAGCCCAGCCTTTATGGTTAAAAATCATGCAGAAATAAAAAGAAAAAAAGTTAGGATAGTCATTAATTATAAAATATTAAATCAAAATATTATTTTATTATAGCTATTTTATTCTAAGAAAAGATGTTTTAATTAATCATGCTAACAGAAGAGTGCAAACCTTTAACAGCTTTTAGTGCACCCAATAGACATTACCAATAGAAAGTGATGTTATTTGAATTATGTAATGCACCACAAATATTCCAAAGATGAATGAATTCTATGTTTAATAAATATAAGAAATTATGTGTAGTTTGTATTGATGATATCTTGATATTTTCAGACACACTAGAATTACATAGAAAATATTTAAATATTATTTTCCAAGAATTCATAAAACATGAAATCATATTAAGCCCTAAAAAAATAGAGCTAGAAAAACAGAAATAGAATTTTTAGGATTAAAATTATCTGCAAATGGTCTTATACTACAAGATCATATTATAGGGAAAATAAAAGAATTTTCTGAAAAGATTAAAGATAAAAAGCATCTTCAACAATTTCTAAGAATTATAAAGACTCAGAAATTATTAAAAAGAAATTAAATTCTAAAATCGATCAGATTCCAAAAGTTTATTTACCTAAAAAAGGAGATAAATTAATTTTAGAAACAGATGCCTCACAAAATAATTGCGGTTGTATTTTAAAAGGTAGAACAATAAATAACAAAGAATTAATATGTGGATATAGTACAGAAAAATTTAAACCAAATGAAATTAATTATATCATATATGAAAAGGAATTATTAGCTATAAAGAAAGGAATAAAGAATTTTCTTATATATTTAGCACTTGAAAAATTTATCATAAAAATTGATAATCTGGCAATTAAACATTTTCTTATTAATAAAAGTTTAGAAACCGTACCAAGAAGAATTAGATGATATAATGAATTATATACTTTTAATTTTGAAGCATTATATGTGAAAGGTACTGACAATATTATTGTTGATTATCTTAGCAGGCCTTATGGATAGAGGTAAACAACTTCTAGAACAAGTCGGTGAATGGACTATCGTTTATAAAAAGCCCAACAAAGGGAACACCTTGAAATAAAAAAAAATATTAATCAAGGATTTGTGACAATCCCTTCTTAAATATCGTTTTATTCTAATGAATGATATTATATTCCATATCCAATGGTAAGACAATCAGTTGGAACTCAATTATCATTTACACCACAATTGGTAAGTCAACTACCTTGGTCACAAGATCCAAATTCAGTGTACCAAGCTAGTTATGCTAAAATTATTCAAGAAGCGGAAAAATTTTGTGCGACAAAAAATTTGTTGAAACCACAACAAATTTAGGAAATAAAAGATTTTTATAATCCAGCCGTACTATTGAAATTATATAATTTTATTAATGAAATATGGAAAACTCATATTACTGAATAAATAGCAAATTTTAGAAGCCCTGTTACTAAACTTTCACAATTTTTAGTTGAGGAAACAACTACAGAACAAGGAATTCATGATTTATTGTTAAATTCTATTTTATATTGTGAATTGGAAGAACAAGAAATTAGTTTCTTAGATATTAAGGAGATAAGCAATCTTCTTGATATATCACAATATTTTATTAACAATTGAACAAATAATCCAGTTATAAATAAAATGTTTAGCTTATGCTTATATAATAAAGCTAGATTTATCTTACCTATAGAAATTTTTAATAAAATTGATGGAGCTATTTGCAATCAGCTAGCTCAATTTCAAAAGCTTTTTCTGAATATTTTTTACAAGTGTAGCACGTTGGTTTGTGCAAGTGTATACAGTCGTTATCAAGTAATAAATAAGTAGAAGAGTTATCGTCTCCATAGGGACTGTATATGTTAATCAATATTTTGTAAAATTAAAGCTAACAATTTGATGAGAAAAACACAATAGTTTTGATTGGTTGATGTTAAGCATAAATAATTATCTAGATGCAAAATGATCCCTAAATAATGTATGCAATAAAATGTTTGAGATGGATTTAGCAGCAGAATTCACAAGATTTCAACAACGATAACACGAATAGGCCAAAATAATCACATTAATTTAGTTCATTTTCATCATGTTAATAATGTTCCAAAAAATATTTCATGGCAACTCGACCTTTTATGAGCTTGAAACCAATATTAAGTGCTTTCGGAATCTTTTACTAAGAAAAATATGCATTTTACTGATTATATTTAACTAAGGGTTTCTTAGAATTCATGTGAAGTAACAAGGACAGGTTATGTTTGAAACAATTTAATCATATAAACCTAAAAACTATGCAAGATAATAGAGCTCTTTCGAGTTATTATGAACATTTAATTTAGTCGGTTAAGATATAAATTAAGCATGCACTTTTTAATTATTGTGTCTATTAGTCGTCATCTAGTTAGAATCGCTCAACCAATTCTAATGCATTCAATCATGTATGAATGAAATACATGATTGAGTTTAATTGAAAACATGATCAACTGAGGCACAGAACATCATAACATGATTTAAATAACTTTATGTAATTGATGCAATCATCCTAGCTAGACAAAATTAAGCTACCATTGTTAATGAAAAAACTTTAAAGCAACTTGCAAACATGTTGAGTAAGAAGAACAACAATAAAGATTAAAAAAGAAAACACTCAGAATAATTTTAGCAATCTTCCGGATTTGATCGTGGTGGCTTCCTTCGATCCTTGTAGTTGCTTCTTCGCAAGATGCTCCTCAAGGTGGCCAGTCAAGAGAGAATTTTCTCAAAAAATTGCTAACTAAATGAAGGGGGAAATAGAAGGTTTATGAATGAGAGGTTAGTGAATGATGAGACGAAACGAAGGATGAATGTTAAGTGGGAGATTATTAAGGGATGATTTGATGAGTGAATTGAAGGGTCTATTTATACTTGAAGGATAGCTTATAGGTTTACTAAAAATAGCATCAAGGATCCCTTAGTTTTCTCTCACCCTTGGCTGGCCATAATTTGTGGAGAGGTGTAATTGGTTGCTTGATTCATGCTTGATTGCATGTATGAATCAAGCAAGGGGTGAACGGTTTCTTAAGCAAAGTTGATGTGCTGATTTTCAATTATTTTCTAAGTGTAGGGACCTCCAATTAATTATCCCAAAAGCTGATTTTTTTTTTGTTGCTCAAGTACCCTTGCCGAATTGGGCTTTTCTTCCCCTTGTTTAGACTGTTTTGTGACCCATTAAGTTGTTAGACTTGTCCATCATGTGATACCATTTTTAATCAGGTCAACATAATATCTTCATGACCCAAATTGCATGCTTTTGTCGTCCAACTAGGATAGAATAGCTCATGTCCATGCAAAAAATTATAATGAGCTTCTCATCATATCAACTTCATGGTCCCACTGCATAATTAAATATAGCACATTAATATGTAACATGAAATAATTAATTTATGCACAAATTTGCATATTTTATTAAACCATATCTGTTGTCATAATATGAATAAAATTCACCCAATTAATTATCAAATACTCGAGATTAACATTATTTTTTAAGTAAAAAGGTGTCAAAACAACTATAAAAACTCTATATAAGTTAGAGTTTACAACAACCTTATGTTTATCAAAATCATTTAGATGAAAATTTTCGTACTATAAAATTTAGACTCAATCATGAACCATTAGATATAAGTTATATTGAATGGGGTTTTGCTAAAGAAATAAAAATTCAAATTTTTTCTTTTCATTCATTAAAAGATTTACAGCATTTATTAAATCTATGTTATTACGTATGGTATATGAAGATGGTTTCTTTTACTACTTTCATCTTGAAATCAGTAACCTTATTGATATAACTGAAAGAAAAAAAATTTATCAACCATATCAAATTTAGACTATTTAAAAATTATCAATCATATCAAATTTGGACTATTTCAAAAATGCTCGAAGGAAGCAACTTATCTATAGCTTCAGGGGAGAAAGAACACTTGACAAAATATATTGACAAGTGTTATAATAATTTTGTTATTATCAAATCCAAGCAAAAATAGATTTAATGGCCAAAGCCCAATATATACTTCAACAAGATTTTTATTGCTTTTGGACTGATGGTTGAAGAATATTAGCATATGATGCTGGAGTTGGATATTGAAGGATGATAAAAATAAAGAATTCGTTTAACTATTAAAAAAAAGATAGCTAAAATGGAGATTTATGGTTTTCCTTCCCACATAATTGAAGACATAAAAAATAAATGGGAAAGTTGGAAGTCACTTAGAATGTCAATCGATTCATTAAATCTAGATGAAATTGAAGAAATGAATATGGACAGTATCCAATAAAGATAGCATAGACAGAGGAAGCTAACCAAGAAAAAAAGACAAAAGGAAATTATGTGGTGTAGACAGAAAAAAAAAAGTGAAAGCAACCACAATAAAAGAAATACTTGTCAATAAAAGATGAAATACCATGTTTATCAAGAAACTATGCGGGATTTAAATTCAATTAAACAAAATTATGAATTTCTCCTATAAAAGAAAGTGGAAGAAGCCTAAAAGGGGCAGTAAAATTTTACATAAAAATTTGACTCTCAAAGTTTTTCTTTTCTCTTTTGTAAATCTTTCCTTACATTTTGTAAAACCTTAACCCTCCCTCGTCCTCCCTATAATGATACAATCAAATCCAATGATTAGTTGCATTTACAAAAGTGGTTGACTAAGTATTGAGTCAATTTTTGTGCAATTTATAGAATAGTTTGTGTACATCAGAACACAGAGGTGCTTGAGGTGTATTTATTGTAGGCAATTTTATTTTTGTTTATATGGACACAATTTTTGTTTAATATTAGTGATAATTAGAATTTCTTTCATTGATGTGGATTAAATAGCTTAAAATTTGGTCCATGTGGAATATCATAAACATGGATTTGGATTTCAAACAGATTATCAGGTTACATAATTTCAGTAAAAAAAAAAAAAAAAATTTCATGCTTGAACAATAATCTTATTATATAAACTAGTGTTCTCTACTATTTTAATCATACATATGATACATGATTTATATCATCTCTAAATGAAAATTTCAAAGTAGTGAAACTTATATGATTATAATTTTATTTAACCTTTTTAATATGGATTAAAAAAATATGATCATATATAATATAAAGTTTAATTTGTTGCAGGATTTAAATAATGTATCATGAATAACTCCGAATTCCATTTATATAACCAAATGCAACAACTATCACAACACAAATAATACCATATCTAAATGCAAGTTTTGCACCAACAAAAAGTAATTCACTAAATGTATAACAAGAACATTAAGGAATTTGCAATATAAAAATGAATTTCAAGAAATTCCATTTATGTGCATATAAACACAACTATCAAACTAAATATTTATTTGAAATGGGCAATTATCTATTTAAATAATAATCACATTAGAGAAGCAACCGATGCATGTAATTTGTGGATTGAAAAATGAAACCAAAACAGTCACAAACCTACTAATTGAATTGTAAACATAATTACCATGAAATAATAATACAGACGCAACAAAATACCCCAATAGCCAAATGACTTTAGGCACTTCAATTTTGAATATTCAGTTTTCTCTATCAGAAACACTCAAAATGTTTTACAGGGACTCAGGCGCATGAATCACTATTAAGAGAGAGTTTTTGAGAACTTAAACCAAAACAATCCAACTATTATCCCTAAATCAAATTGAAATGTGCTATTTCATACCCTTTTGGACAAGTCACCATTCCTGTCCTCCTCATCCCGGAAGTTGTCACTCGGTGGATCGTTTGGGCCAAAACCTGCGGTTTCCTCTTCGTAGCTATCTTCAGCACTACCGAGTTGATCACCACCACCAAATCCCACATTTTCACCACCAGCTGCAAAACCATCACTGCCACTGCCACCACCAGCAACTTCGAAACTCCCATTGTCGTAATTGGTGGATTGACTGAAGTTACTTCCATAGCCAACACCACCACCAGTGCCATAGTTATCCCCACCATAGCTTCCTTGGCCTCCATAGTTACCACTGTTACCATATCCAATGTTACCTCCATCATTTCCGCCATAGCTGCCACCTCCATAGTTACCACCCCCGTAGCCGCCACCACCACCATAGCCGCCACCACCTCCAAAGTTACGACGAGGTCTGTCATTTGCATAGTCTACTCTTACTTGACGGCCATGGAGAATCTGAAACAAGAATTCAGACAGACAAAACCAGACAGATTAACTCAAAAAAAGAAGAAAAAAAAAATGCAATGATATCTATAGTTAAACATACATGTTCAAATTAAGGCCTATATAACTTAATTTTCAAGTAAAGAAAAATATTCATAAGTTGAGAAGTGGGTAAATTTAATGTGAAACTTGTACTGAAATGGGATAAAGCAAAGGAATGGAATGGACCTGATCTGATAGAAAAAGATTTCAGAATTTTTATGTTACTTGCATATGTGAAAGTGAACCAAATAAGATAGCAAGGGCACGCTAGTTTGCCATGTTACTCTGACTATTCATTTTTATTGAAGTACCTGTGTTTGGCACCCATGTTTGACACATGCTTGGACAAAGAGATGGGGATAATAATTCTTCAAGGACCCTCCAAATACATGAAGATCTTAGAAAAAAATTGAATGTATCTACGTCCGGCACATACCATGTCCAACACACCCACATCAAGTAACATAGATTTAACATATAGATAAAATTTAGATGCAATAAATCTGAACCTATAAGTCTGCACAAGAGGTATATCTCCACCCTATCTGAAAGAAGACTAGAAGCACTTTGCCGGCACAATGCAAAAACATTCACGGACCTTCCACGACCATGAAAAGAACAAAAGACCCTAGACAATTTGAAAATGCAACTAATTTCAATTCATTTTACCCTCTACGTTTAGGTAATGCATTAATGCACTCCAACCAATTTCATAGCTATTGAATAGATGCTTGATACAATCAGCTTCTTCATTGTTAAACAAATCAGGAATTCTATAGGGTTTATTGAAACATCAGCAACTCCGTCGATGTTACAAGTAATTCCCAAAAAAACTGAATACTTATATCACCTGTCCATCCAAAGCCTGTAGTGCACTGGAAGCATCCTCGGTGCTGGTGTAAGTGATAAATCCAAATCCTCTCGACCTTCCTGTTTCTCGATCCACAATAACTCTTGCTACAGTATAAAACTTAATCAGCACACGCTACATATATAAAACCAATATGACAGTTCGTTTAATATGTAGAGAAGAAGGTTCAAGCATTTCAAGACTTCCCAATCCATCTTCATTATGAACTTGCAAATTGAATTCAGGAATTCGTTTGCAGTAGCATACCTTCAACAACTTCACCGTATTTGCTAAATGCTTCTTTTAGACTTTGGTCATCCGTTTGGAATGAGATACCTGTAAAAAAGAAATTACAAGAAACCCTATGAAAATGGGGATGGGAAAATGGTTTGATATTAAAGTGGAAAACAAAGTTTAAGCGCACCTCCTACAAAAAGTTTCGAGCTCGGGGCACTGGACATGCTTCTGAACACTTGAAAGAGGCCTGGCCTTGACTCAGACAACCGAGCATTGAGCTGCATACTTGCAGTCTGCTTAAGTATACCCCCGATTTTACTTAAGAAAGCCATCGCTACAACCTAACAGAACAAAAAACAATTGAAGTTTAGATTAAACCAACGAAATTGATAGAAGAATTAAATTGTGGTATAACAATGGATTTAATAACAAAACAGAGACAAATAACTTCACAAATAAAATCCGCAATATTTAAAGAAAGAAAGTGCAGAAAAAAGGCCTTTCTTCAACAATCAGTCTTATGTTTATTTATGACTTCTGAACTCAAAAACAGAGCAACCCATTTACAAGATATAAAGTTCACTTACCATTGTGCTTTAGACTTTAAAACCCAACCTCCAAAAAGACCCAAATTTTGATTTTATAAAAATAAACTCTTTTTATTTCTTGCAAGCTTAAATGCCAAAAAAAAAAAAAAACTCCATTCTCAATCATCCCCAGAAACCCTAACTTTCACTGATCTTAACTCAAGCAACTAAAACAAAAACAAAGGAAGCAAACCATTACATGTTAATATGAAAACCTAAACAATAATCTGGTATAATAGGAAAGTAGAAAACAAAAATAAAAGACGATTTTAACTATACTTCAACCAAACGAAACCCCTTGAAAAGAAAAGGAATGAACAGCCAAAAGAGCAGATCAAAATTAAAAAATAAGTTTAGTGCTTTTATGAAGCTTACCCTTTTGTTTATGGGACTCAGAGATTGGTTCTCTTGTATTCCTTTGAAATTATTATTCTTTGCAATGGTAAAACCCTCGAGGTTTTAGGTAAACGGTGCGGCGCCAGGAACCAGATGTTTGCCCTCAAATTTTTTATACGTGGGAATCTTTTATTGGAACGTGTTTTCCACTTTTGCTACACAGTAACTTTGCTATCAGTCTTTGTATTGATTTAATCCTTATATTTTTTCAACTTTGTAATTCATGGTAAAATTTTTATAAAAATAAGATAAATTATTTATCTATATAATTTAAACATAAAATTATATATTAATAAAAACATCACATTTATATTATACTAACATAATCATTTTAAATATTTTTTATTTAAGTTCAATTAAATTAGTAATAAAATATTAAAAATAAAACGGAGATTTGTCCTAAAAAAACATAAGTGGTGTTAAATTGATATTTATAATAATACATAGAGTTTTACATATAATATAAATCAAGTATATTCAAACTCGAAAATTTATCTTTTATACAAGACTTTTTATAAAAAAATATATTCCCTCATTAAAGATAAAATTAATCGTAACTTTAATAATTTCGAGCTTGATTCAATCTGATTTGAACACTTATAATATCATATATAGATTAGTTGAAGCCAAATTAATATATATTCTTAGTTTCCAAATGCGATTCTTAATTTTTATTTAGGTGGTGTTAAATTAGTGGAAGACAAATGTAACTTTTTTGTACCCTCACAAATGGAACCAAGCACAGCAACAATGCAAAATTAAGCATAAAGTTTGTCATATTAAAAAATTAATATATAAATTTATAAATGTGACATAAATTAAAAAAATTATTATTAACACGTAGAGATTAGTTTCATACAAAAATGAGTTAAAAAGGGTTAATAACAACCAAATAGATATCAATTTCATGCAACCAAAACACGTTGAGCAAAATAGCACTGAGCAAGAAAAAACAAGAAACTAAAACAAAATTTTTTTATTTAATTTATAATTAATTTTATTGCTTCTTTGATCCTCGATGAAGTGTGATCCGTATTTACTAGAGAATACATTTTGATATCTGCATAATTTTTAAAAAATTACACATTTAATATAATTAATTATTTTATAATACAAACTATAAATGACTTAAAAGTTTTTTTTGCTCTTTTATTCATTCTCTTCTTCTACAAAATACAAAATATGTGAAGAGGGACTAAAACCCCACCTTCTTAAATAAAGACGTTGATTCTTCTTTTTCCTTCTATTTTTTTTAACTAACAACTATTAACATTATAAAACTATTGACAACTCACATAGTTGATGTCATTAATACGATGTGATCAGTCATGATATACATTTTAAATTATTTAGTATATATTTAAAAAAAAATTAGAGTTTTTCTAACAAATAAATCCTTTTTTTCCAATCAATTCAACTTTCACTTTTTTTTCTATTTTTGTCATTTTTTTATTTTTCGGTCATTTCTTTTTTTTATTTCTATTAAAAATGTCCCTTTAATTTTCTTGATTTCTCGTTAGATAAATTATTTACACGAAAATTATATTTCACAAAATAACTATCAATTTACATTGTTCAAAAAACATAATTTACAAAATATAATTTTACATTTCAAACATTCTAAATAGTTTCACTTAACTGACAATATATCATTTTACAACACGAACAACTTTCTCATTACTAAAAATAAATAAATGATTTTTTCAAAACCGACAATATTGTGTCTTACAAACAAAACATAATTAAACGATTTTGTTCAAAACTGACATCATTCTATCTTACAAATTGAAAAATAAATCGTTTAATTGTAACAAAAACGACTTTCTCAGTGTTATTAAATTGTAGCTCGAATGCTGCCGATATTGATGATCTCATCCGTGTGGTTCAATTTGATTTCCTTTTAACCTTTAAACATCCCATTGACCTAAGGAATCCTAAATAATCCACTCGTTGGTTGCATAACCAATTTGAACCCGTTATCATCCTACCACAACCAATGGAAACACTTACATAACTAATTTGAACTCGTTACCAAATAAATAATTGGCATCCGAAAATAACCATTAAATTTACTGGTGTCAAAGTTCTACCAGATTATCGTTAAACAAAACATACCTTCAAATTCAAAAAAAAAACAACACAAATACATAAAAAAAAAAAAAGGCTTCTCATAACTCTCCTATTCATCCTCTAACAAAGTATAAGTAATTTTTTTTCATTCAACTCAGATTCATATGTCATTGAAAAGATTATATATACAAATTTGGTCACGCCAAATAGAATGGCTTGAAAAAATAAAATATTATTTTTAAAATTTTAAATATAAAAAATAAATTAAAAATTAAACTGGTGGCACCATTTGGGATGGCTCCACAAAAAAATATACATAAAATATTATAAAACAAATAATAAAGAAATAAAGAAAAACAAATCAAAAAACAGAAAAATGACAAAAGAAACAAAAAGAAAAAACAAAAAAAAGGACAAAAGGCAGCAGGGGCATTGGAATCTGGTGGTGTAGCACCCTTAACCCGATTCATTCGCCGGAATAAAGTTACGAGGCATTACCGGAGTTTCCAAAATTATTACAGATAATTAGAGTCAATTACTATTCATTTCCCGAGATTAGTCATAACATCCCTTATATGGACCCTTGAGGCCCAATACATGCATTAGAACCAAGTCGGGACTAAATCAAGATATTAGGAAATTTTTCGCAAAATTTAAAATTTTCCTTTACTTTAAGGAGTCACGCGCTCGTGTGGTAAGGGACACGCCCGTGTGGTCAGGCAGTGTGGATTCACAAACCCATGTCCCTAACCCGTGTAACACTTTGACTTGTAACTTATGAAGAAATTAAAGTTACACGGTCAAGTCACACGCCCGTGTTTATGCCCGTATACTCAATTCAGAACATTCTGTTTCTCAATTCTAAAGATGCAGGGGATACATGACTAGGCTACATACCCATGTATCAGGCCATGTATCACACACGGTCAAGACACACGCCCGTGTGTCTACCCGTGTGGACAAAATAAGGCCATTTTCCAAGCCTTATTTCTCACCCAATGGTCCTTTACCTATTCCAACACCTAAACACATTCAAGAACCAATTCAAGACATTGAACCAAGCCTTAATTAGGTCTTATAAATGATATATAAATTTATATGGTCAAATATCCAAAAGTTTACTAATTAAACATACTTACATATAGGCATATTCATTAATTTTATACTATCACTAATTACTCATCTATATGTCTATACCATATCATTATTTGTCCATTTCAAAAACATATCATCATATTATAGCCATTAATACATATCAAAACATGTTTATTATAAGCCATTCCAATGGCTTGTTAAAACAAAAACACTTACATCCCAACAGTGGCTAATCAACCTATACATGTCATTATAACCATAATTCATTTAAAATTTGTACCAAAAAGGACCGATGGATAGTGTGAGTGATCTCCACCAAGCTTCCCAACCAATAAGCCTCCAAATCACTATTGAACAGGGAAAAATAAAACAGAGTAAGCATATCATGCTTAGTAAGTCCGTATAACTTGATAATTAACTTACCCTTCAGTTATATTTACAATAAACATGTAAAGCATATTCAATCAATTTGTTCACGAGCCCTAGCACACATCCCCATCATCATTGTTAGTCATAAAATTCATATAAATATCAAGAAACATATATGGGCTCAACACACATTAGATTTTCCCTGTACATATACTTTCTACATAATTTATTCATATAACTTATATAAATCATATCTCTGTATTTCAAGTACATTTCATAATAATTTGCCTTGAGTTCAAATTATTTCACATCGAAATTTTATTCATTAAATCATTTGAAATATCATTTTCACACGAGTAGTACACTCGAGGTATACAATTCTATAATCATGAATGAACATATTTATCAAACAAGTTTCATGTTCATGCTCCTTCTCTCTTGTCAAGATTTTGCCTGTTGAATTTATTAGAAATATCGATGGATATTCTCATGTAGTACACTTAAAGTGTACGAAACTCTCGAGCCACCTTTTCAAGTTATTTAAGTAAATCGTGTATCATATATCACTAGGCTCATCCGAGCTAATCAAGTATACTCATAAGAGCCACATATCATGTATAGTTCACAAAGAACTTCTAGCCGAGAAAGTCGTGTAATTGGAGCACTGGATAGCCATATCTCATGTCGTTCATGCGAGTCATGTATGGACGCTCACATAAAGTTGCGTTTATGTCTGCAATGTATGCAAGATCACAACCGATCAATATCATTTTGCTCACAAAGAGCCATGTTTGTGTCTGCAACGTATGCAGGATCACAATCAGCCAAGTCGTATACCTCGATGCTCACACAGAGCTAGGTAACCCACAACTTATGCGGAATTACTACCAATCACTATACTCGCAGAACTTTATCAAATTGTATATCTCGATGCTCACACAGAGCTACGGTAGTCCACAATATATGCGACTACCAATCACTATTCTTATACATCGATGCTCACACAGCTACTGTAGTTCACAACATATGTAACTACCAATCATTATACTTACAGGACTTTATCTCGTAATGCTTGAGAGGTTTATCAGGATTACTCGTCCGAGCTAAATCCTGTCTACAACACATGCAGAATCACATTTACACTAATCCATCGAATTTTTTTTATTCAACCGGGACTTATCCCTTTTCTCAAGTAATATCAAACGTATTATCACATTTTACATATTTAACATTTACAAAATCATTTAACATTGATCAGATATTCAATATATTTCTTGCACCTAACAATTAAATATTTCACATATATAATCCTTTAACTCAAACGTATATTTTTAACATTTCTCATTCTAACGAGGTTTATCATTTATCGAGTATAGTCAGGCATGTGATCAATTCATACACAAGGTGTAACACCCCTTAACCCTAAATCGTCGCCTGAACAGGGTTATAGAGCATTACCGGACCTTTTAGAAAAATTACAAACATTAAACAAATAAATAACATATATATTATAAAATATTCATGATGTCCCTTTAATGGATCTTCTAGGCCCAAAATACATATTAGAAATGAATCGGGACTTGTTCGATTGTTCTAGAAATTTTTCGTAAAATTTCAAAATTTTTCTTAAGTACAGGGCTCACATGCCTATGTACCAGGCCGTGTGGAATCAATATAATCTCTTTGTAACTATCTAACCAACCCTGCAAATTCAAACCGCAACCAATCCAAAACCAATATCACAATCCATTCAATTCCATATTCGAACACACCTAAATCATGCCTAAAACATCAACTTAGTATTTTACTAAATAAATATTCACATATAACATTTAAATTGAATTAATAAACTTCATTCATTCCATTTCAAACTTGTTACCAAATGTACCAAATATGTCATGATAATTCCCTTTCCATTTCATTAAACCAAGTATCTAAACCATCGTTTTACATCATTTACAACCAAACTACCTTGACTCATACTTGTAACCTAGGTACATGCCACATTTACCAAAAAGAAAAGTTACATCACCAAGATTTCTTCTGAGATCGGGATTGCTCTAGATGCTGAACCGGGACACTTGACTTCTACTAACCGGATATTTTCTCGAATTACTCCTCGATAACCATTTCCTTTCCCTTCTGAGCCGATGTCTCTGATTCTTTGTTAGCAAATTAAGCTTCAAGCCTTAAAACCCTAGTTCTCCCTTTTTCTTTCTTTTCTCCTTTCTTTCTCCCTATTTTCGTTTGTTCTCTATTTCTTTTCTTTGTTCTTTCTTTTGTTTATTTTATGTAACTAATAATAATATAAAATATCTTTTAACTTAAATTATAAGAATATATATATATTTTTTTACAAGTGTGTAAATATATGCATTACACATGTAAAATTTATCACCTTACATTTGTCTTTATTTAACTTATTTCATAATATAATAATATAATTAATATAAATTATAATATGATAAAATAATAATATATTTTATAACTAAATAATAAATTATATAATTGAAACACAATAAAAATCTTAGATTTTTACTATGTTTGTCGCCTCAAATTAAGCAATTGGCTTAATTGCTTATTTAGTCCCTTAAGTTTTTCTTTAATCTATAATTCAACTTTTACCCTTTATTAAATTTAGTCCTTTTTACTAACTACTCCTAATTAAGTCAAATTCACCTATCTAAAACCTAATTAAACACACAACTAGTCTCATAAATATTTCTAATAAATATTTACGAACTTATTTTGCTAAATTGAAGGCCCGATAATGTGCTTTTCTGATGCCCGTGAATTTTGGGTCATTACACAAGGCATTCACATGATTCATACAAACAACATTTATTTCAAACATAAAATATACTCAACTGAGTTCCAGGAACTTACCTCGACAATTTTTCGTGTATGTAAAATCTACTATTCCGTCATTTTTCTCTTTTCCTCGTTCTAACTCTAAATTTGATCTATCCGGATCTATACGAATAAATTTAACATCAATTTAATCAATTTCATACTTATTTACATTCAATTTACATCTTAGGAAAAATTACCGTCTTGCCCCCAAACTTTTCATAAATTTCAATTTCGTCCCTAGGCTCGAAAAATAAAGTTCTTACAATTTAATCCTTATTCCAAGCCCAGCCGATTTTTACATATAATATTTACATCCCATGTATTTCAACAAATTCAGAATTTTTCTTCAATTTTCACAACTTTACAATTTAGTCCCTAAATCATGTTTTCATAAAAATTCACTTTATAAAAGTTGTTTATCTATCAACAACCTTTCATATTCTACCATAAATTTCAAATTTTCAGCATATTCATCCATGGCATAACTACTATACTTTGATAACTTTTCAAATTAATCCCCCAAATAGATAGATTAGACTATCCCAGTTTCAAAAATATAGAAATTACTAAAAACGAGAATTAAATACTTACCTAATTTGGCCAAGAAAGCTTGCTTTCTATTTCCTAGGGTTTCCATGGAATATTTGGGGAAGAAGATGATATGAAATGATTTTTATTTCTATTTAATCATTTATCATCTTTTAATTTTATCACTTTCCAATGTAGTCCTTAGCCTTTTTCTAATTTTCCATGGATGATTCATCCAAAAATATCTACTAACTTTTCTTTAATGGCCTATTTACCATATAAGGACCTCAATTTTTGAATTCTATAGCTATTTGGTACTTATAGCTACTAGAACTCAACTTTTACATGCAATTTGGTCCTTTCATCGATTAAACATGTAATCAATAAAATTTTTTTACAAAATTTTCACATGACATTTCTATCATATCTTAGACCATAAAATAATAATAAAATAAATTTCTTTCTGGAATCAGATTTGTGGTCTTGAAACCATTATTTCAATTTTTTTACCCGAAATGGGCTGTTACAGGTGGCGTCAAATTATTTGGCTCCATCAAAAAAAGGAAAATTTGTTTAAAGCCCCTCTAATTTTTTTTCAAAAATCACAGTATTTTCTTAGTATTTATACAGGTGACACCATTCTACATGGCTCCACCAAAAAAATTGATTTTTTTATCCCGATTGTTGACGTGGCATGTTGGTGGTGTTAAGCACATTGGCTCCAACATCTTTTAGTGTAGATTTTAGGTTATTTGCATATTTTATAAAAAAAAAAAGGTCATTTATGTAATCAATTAATTTTTTCAGGTTAGTTTTATAAAAAAAAAAAGCCCCAAAATGTAATATTTAAACTTGTTTGGTTATATTTTAATATAGTTAAATTTTTCTATAACAACATTTTATTAAAATAATCAAATTTATTGTAGAATCAAACTTTTATGTTTTATTTTTATCCTATACAGCAGTTTTTCATCTATAACAACAACAATCATATATTATGAAGTACACTCTTTATAAAATTTGTTTTCTATAATAGCTTTTTGTCTCAATTTTTAATAAAATTACTTTTATCTCAGGTGAAATAAAAACCATAAATTTTAGTTAAGATATTATTGCAATAGATTGTTTAAATTTCGCATTAAAAATATGATGTGTACACAATAAACTCAAAGGATTCAAGCCCAAGTTTTCTTAAAAACCAATTACAAGGCTAAGATCGAAGCAACTCAAGTCGAAAGTGAACATCTATCTACAAGACTTTGCTTTAAAGAATTTTCAAGACATTCAATAGAAGAATCTTGTGATTGGAGGATATCACCCAAGAAGAGCATGTTGATGTTTTCCAAGTCTGAAAGATCAGTTTACCTGTAACTCTTTTTTGGAGGTGATTTAGATATTTTCAAGTTGAGATGTCTGTTAGTCAATGAAAGAGTTGTCTCTTAATATCGAAATGCACGAATCACTTTATTTCAATTTTAAAAGTTCAAGATACAATTGTTTTAGTAAAGATAATATATGCATAATTCTTTAGTTATTTCATAATTTTATATATTAAATCAGGTTTTAAATTATGTTGAGTTAATTTTAAGACTTTATTTTAATTAGGTATGATCAGAATAATATCATAAAAAGAAAGTGTAAAGAAAAAAAAGGATGGATATTCTCTCTAGAGAAGAAAAACAAGTCATCCAAAGGGACACAGACGACAACTTCTCTGGTTGACGAGAACTGCAAGAAGTTGGTCTCCTAAAAACAATCACTTCTTGGGACAAAGTCTGTGGAGAGCCCTAGGCAACTGCTAGGAATAGAGATAAAATATATGGAATTGGAGTCAAAAACAGGATCCAGTGAACAACATAGAGGATAAGGATAGAATCATAAAGGTTAGTCTCTCCAAAGAATAAAAGGAAGCCATAAAGGGTCGATGGAGAAATACTTTAATTATTAAGGTATTTAGGAAAACTACCGGCTTCAAACTATTCTAACTATGGAGCCTTAGAGGAGAAATGAAAGTAATTGATTTGGGATATGATTTTTTCCTAGTTAAGCTAGGAATTAGAGAAGACGTTGATAATATGATAAATGTTGGCCCGTGCTTCATGGGAAGAAGATTACGTACCATACGAAGATAGACCCCAAAATTTAGAGCCTCTGAAGCGGCCTTTGCTCTTTGGCCATTTGGATTTGACTTTCGGAATGACCCGAGAATACTAAGAAAGATAAGAATGAGCTTTGGTAGGCTGCTACAAATTGACGATGTCACCATGAATAGGGAATGAGGTAAGTTTGTTCACTTATGTATCCAAGTACACCTCTTAAAAATCAATTTTAGTAGATGAATGGAAGGAAAGAAGCTACAATAATGAGTGTATTGATCTTTTATGTTTTAATTGTGGTTTAATCGGTTACGAAATTGACTCATGTTCGATGAAAATGACGACCCAAGAATATACTCCAGCAATGGCTTCCACCAATTTGTGTTAGAGTATTAACAAATAATTAGTTACAAGTTGTTATCTAGCTAATAGGTAACTATAGAGCTATTAAGCTGTGCAGTTAGCAATTGGTTACTGATATCCTATAAATTCCAGCATGGTAGTGTACAAAGAGAGATGACAATTCAAGATACAAAAATATACTCTTCATTATCTTCTATCATGAGCTTTTAGAAATTAAATCTAAGGTTTACCTGAGATTCTAAGATGGTATCAGTCGTCTGATTCCTGGTGGTTGCTTCCGCTCCGGCATCATGGATCCTTCGGTCGACTCTCCCTCTGGTGAATATGCTCACGCGTCGTTCTCTAACTCACGTCTAATTTGCAGCTTTTCTTGTCATGAAACTATGAAATTGGATGAGACGAATTATGTGGAGATGCAACATTAGGTACGTTTAATTGTGGAAGGCTATGATTTTCAAGGTTTTCTAGATGGAACTGTTATTGCACTGGCTCGGTTGGTGGCATCAGTTGATGGCAGCCTTGCTCCAAAACCAGAAGTGGTCTTGTTCACACAGCAAGACAAACTACTCGTTTCATGGCTCCTCTCTATAGATAATTCCTTTTTACACTCCTATTTCATTTTTTCTAAATCTTCTCTTGATATCTAGAGTATTGCAAGCCATCTCTTTGCAGCGACTTCAAGCGAGAAGGTGTCTCAGATTAAGCACGACCTTCATGCGGTCAAGAAGGGAAGCTCTACCATCAAGGAATATGTTTCCAAAGTTTAAGCTCTATATGTGCTTCTTGATGTGTCGGGATCCGATGTTCCAGAGGCTGAGAAAGTAGAGGTCTTTCTCACTGGTTTTCCTCCTGAGTTTGACTCAGTCTTCATGCTCGTCTCAGTGTCATCAGAGTCGTTTCCATTTCAGAAGCTAGCCGATATTCTGATGGGGTTCAAAAGTCGACTGATGAGGATGACGTATGAAACTCTAATGGTGGTGCATGTTGTCAAAGTGACTAGTGCTGGAGTTATGCTTGACTCGCGCGGCGTCGGTAGAGGGAGATTGACGTTGGGGTCACATGGTGGCCGTGGTTTCCGACCATGATTGCAATTTTAGATATGCAATCGATTTGGACATGTCACGCAGAAGTGCTATTACCGCTTTGATAGAGACTATGGTGGCTCACCGGGGAATGATGCTCCGGAAATACTTCTCGTTCCTATGGGTGTGCTCCGGTGCAGCGAAACGACGAAGAGGCTTGGGCATGGCCTCCGCCATCTTACCCGTTTAACCTTAGCACCCCTCTTGCTAATAATTTTGGTTATGTTCATCCAAATTGGGCTGGAATGCAAATTGGACCACATTTAGGTCCTCCAGCACCAAACTTTACAAGGCACTATTATGGGCCATATACGCGTCCACATAGGCCTAAGAGTGGCCAAGGTTTCATGCGTGGATTGGGTCTAAGACCAAGAGATGTTTATGTGGCCACTCCTAGGCCAAATATAGCAGGCCCAATTTCTGGGCCATCTGGCCCACTTGTTCAACAACATGGATCGGTTAATGTATCTCAACAATCTCTTGAGTCCCCAATTACGAATTTCGTTGGTGTTGAAGGATCCCTACTGACTGCTCTTCCTGAGGTTCCATGGCATACAAAGCCTCGTGCTTGGGTGTTTGATGTTGACAATTCCCAGGATATTGGTTTGCCTCGAATTCCTAACTTTTGTGCTTCAAATTTTTTAGATACCTCTCAGTACGACTCCAGCTTTGGTAGCATTGATCCGTATGTCCTTACGCTGGTCGGGACCACATCAATGTACCCGGACTCTAGCGCTTCAAATCATGTCTGTCAAGATGCTGTGAATCTAAATGCCACCACTTCGTATTCAGGTGCATCTAAACTCCTAATAGGCAATGGGGCCCTTACTAAAATTCTATCTGTCGAAGACACGATTATTTCTACGAATTCCAAATTATTATGGATGACTAATGTGTTGTGTGTTCCTAGCATCCGCATGAATCTCTTATCTGTGTCACAGTTTGCTAAGGACAACAATGTGTTCGTTGAATTTCACCCATCCTATTCTATTATAAAGGACATCTAAATGCAAGACATCTTGCTGCGAGGCCAAGTTCGTGATGGACTCTACCATTTTTCGATTACACCATCTGCGTCATCAACTATAGATTCTGTTATTCATAATGTTTATCTACAAGTCGATTTTTCTAACTCTGATGAGTTTACTCTCTAGCACTATAGGCTTGGTCATCCGTCGTCTAAAATTGTTAATGATGTTCTAAATAAATGTAAAATTGTTCCCAATAAGAAATCTCTTTCTAATATTTGTATTGCTTGTCAGAAATGGAAGGCTCACAAATTGCCTTTTACTTGTTCATCTACTGAATATGTAGAGTTGTTTGAATTAGTTGTTTTTTACCTTTGGGGTCCGGCTTCTATTGATTGTGAATGACATTTGTATTATGTTTCTTTTGTAGACATGTGTAGTCGGTTTACATGGGTATATTTGATTAAATGTAAATCTCAAGCAATTGATTGTTTTCTTCAATTTCAAAAGCTGATCGCCACTCAATTCAGAAAGAGTATTAAGAAGTTTCAAAGTAACTGGGGCGGGGAATATTAGGCCTTTACTTTTGTCCTAGCTGATCAGGGAATTCTTGATCGTTTGTCTTGTCCTCATACCTCTGAACAAAATAGGGTCGCTGAGTGTAAACATCAACATATCGTGGAAATCGGACTCACACTATTAGCTCAGGCTAATCTTTCTATAAAACACCTGGGGTATGCGTTCTTTAGTGCAGTTCATCTTATAAATCGACTTCCTATGCATTCTATAGTGCAGATCATCTTATAAATCGGGTTCCTACTCTGGTTCTTTAAGGTCAGTCTCCATATCAAAAGCTTTACAGACACGAATCGCAGTATGATCATCTCAGGGTTTTTGGCTGTTGTTGCTTTTCATACTTACGATCATTTTTACAACATAAACTGGAGTTTAGATCTCAAGCTTGTACGTTTTTAGGGTATAGCTCTCAGCATAAGGGTTATTATTGTCTCACGTCAGATGGGAAAGTGGTTCTTTCTCATCACGTTATCTTTGATAAGCAACGACTCTTATCTTTATCCCCGGCGATAAATGCCACTATTAGTTCTTCGCGAGGTGCCACATATGTGCCCATCATTACGTCGTCCTTTTTGCCTATTTTTGTACCCTATCACCACTCATTGAGGTCTCTTCGTCTTCTCCTTCACATGGATTAGATTGTAAGGTTGTGCGGTTTGGTCTTGGCACTCCTCCAGCTACTAGTACCTTACTAGAAGGTATCATTGTTGAAATCGATCCTGTCCTGATGAAGCAACGGTCTTTGCCTCTGAGGGGGCCATAATCTTTACCTTCCACTTCTCCTATTTGTCAGCTACAACCGGTGCTGTAACGAGGTCTATTCAATCCTCCTGAAAACATACATGCTATGGTGACTCAGTCGAAGGCAGGTATTTTCAAACCCAAGGCTTTATCTGCAGAGGCTATTGATTTTGAACCATGTTCCGTTACGGAAGCTTTGACCCATCCAGAGTGGCGAGTAGCTGTTTAAGCGGAGTATGATACGATAATGGCTAATTCAATGTAAGACCTCGTGCCTCTACGTCCTGATCAAAAGGCTATAGGGTGCAAATGGTTGTTTAAAATTAAACGAAATCTAGATGGGTCCGTCAATCATAGAAAAGCATGATTGGTTGCTAAGGGTTGTTCACAAGTACCTAGATGTGACTTTAAAGAGACTTTTAGTCCAGTGGTCAAACCGGCCACTATCCGGGTAATCTTGTCCATTGCTGTTTCCAAAGGATAGCCACTTGGCCAGGTTGATATAAATAATACATTCTTAAATAGGGATCTTGATACGGAGGTGTTCATGTAACAACCTCCAAGGTTTGCTAAGTGTGATTCGGTTGGCAGGCCATTTGTTTATCCCTTGAAGAAGGCTCTATATGGTCTCTGACAGGCCCCACGGGCTTGGTTTGACAAACTAAAGCATTTTCTCGTCTGTGTTGGATTCCTGGTATCTAAGTCTAATGCATCTTTATTTGTGTGGATTACTTTTGGTTCCACTTTTTATGTCCTTGTGTACGTGGATGATATAATTATCACTGGCAATAAGTCTACCACTATCACCAGCTTTATTAGGGAGTTAAATGCTGAGTTTTCTCCCAAAGATATGGGTGATCTTCACTATTTTCCTGGAATTGAAGTTACCAAGTCTTCCACAGACTACGTTCATCTGTGTCAGAAAAAATATATCTGTGATATTCTTGTTCGCAGTTTGATGTTACATGCGAAGAAGGTTCATACTCCTATGGTGAGTTTAGCAGTTTTGTGCAAAGATGATGGGGATAAACTAAGTGCGAGGTGCCTTGCAATATGTGGTCCTTACTCACCTTGATATTGCATATGCTGTAAATCGTGTCTGTCAATTTATGCACAGTTCTACAGTTACACATATGGTTTCTTTAAAACAAATCTTGAGGTATTTATGTGGTACACTTGACTATGGTATTGTCTTTCGACCCTCTACTTGGTTATCGCTTGTAGGTTATGCCGATGCTAACTGGGGGTTGGATTTTAATGACCAACGGTCTACACCAGTGTACTATGTATATTTTGGGCAAACTCCTATTTCATGGTCGTCCAAAAAGCAACAGGTGGTCTTGCGCTCTACTGTCGAAGCCGAATATCGGAGTCTTGCTGCTGTCACTAGTGATGTCACTTGGTTAATTTCACTACTTCAGGAGTTGCAAGTAAAATGTATCAATACTCCTGCTCACTGGTGAGATAATTCTAGTGCAGTTGCGGTTGTCGCTAATCCTGTTCTTCACTCCAAGTTCAAGCATATTGAGCGTGATTTGTTCTTTGTTCATGAAAAGGTTGCCAATGGGTCCCTTACGGTTAGAGAAGTTCTTGCATGTGACCAAGTTGCTAACATTCTTAACAAGCCACTCTCCATGTCACAGTTTGCAAGGTTTTGACATTTTCTTTGGGTTTTACCCGTTGAGAAGATGGATGAATGTTAGAGTATTAACAAATAATTAGTTACAAGTTGTTATCCAGTTAATAAGTAACTATAGAGTTCTTAAGCTGTGCAGTTAGCAATTGGTTACTGATATCCTATAAATTCCAGCATGGTAGTGTACAAAGAGAGATGACAATTCAAGATACAAAAACATACTCTTCATTATCTTCTATCATGAGCTTTTAGAAATTAAATCTAACGTTTACTTAAGATTCTAAAATCTGCAACGTACATCAAATTCCTTTGACGATGGCGGGATTATGTAAAAGAAAGAAGAATTGGAGAAAGACTCCTTTAGGCCCTGGATGCTAGTCCAAAGAAAGAAACCTAAGCCTAAAGGAACAAACGAACCAATCAATCTTAGAGGGGCAAGAGAAATATATGAAGAAATTGAAGTCTTAGGAAAAGGAAAAAGTGGAAGAGGATAGTCAACAGGCTCAAAACCCCATAGGAAAGATAACAGAGAAGTAATAGGTAAAAACTTTTCATATTTTTGGGAAGCTAGAGCAAATGAAAAGAAGTGGAGAAAACTCTTACACCCAAAGGGAAAATGCCAATCTCATACAATAAAAAGGCTGAAACTATCCAAGAACAAGGAATTGGCAGAGAAATCTCAACCTATATGGATATTCAGAGGAGCGGCAACGCTTTAGCTGGTAAAGAAAACTTGAAATATGTTCAAACTTTGGGAAAAGAGAAAGTGGAGAAAGATGTTTAATTAACTAGATTATTTTTTTCCAAGGTTTTGTTTTGGACAAACTTCAAGTACTCCTTTAAAGGTATTAAAAAATTCTTTCTTAATCAACCAACCACTCCAACAACATGATAATCTATCTACCTCAGCAAAGTACTCCACTGAAGTAGACCGGAAGGGGAGCAAGGATGATGAGATTCACGATGAACAAAAGAAACACCCAATTACTCCAAGGGTTTCTTCACTTGTGACACCTCGGCTTTTTAATCTATATAATGTAAATAAAAAAACTTAAATACTGAAATAGTTTGCCAATGTTATTATTTATCAAAATAATATGTTTGAAGGGTGGAGGGAGAGATATGGGCGACACTCATGATTTGTCTGACACACTTAATGAATTATCATTACAAAATGATGTGTGTTTAAAAAAAATTATTTTTTAAGGGTGGAAGGGAAAAGATGGGCAGCACCAACATTTTCTGGTACAAAAATACAGTCTGACTGGTGGAGGATGAGAGAGAGGCGGCACTAGACTAAAATTAATTACCTAAAATATTTAGGGACTTAATATGAAAATTTTCCATTTTAATTGACTTCTAAAAAAAGGCTTTAAGGTGTCGCCTAGAGTGTGGCAGCATCAAACTTCAAAAAGGTTAAATTTCTTTATGAGCCCTTCTTATTTAGTATTTTCTTTTTTTTCTCTTTCAACACAAAAAATAGAGAGACTTATTACCAATTAGCTCAAAACATTTTTTCTACCAAAAAGTATTTTTGTAAAAAATCTAATCCAGCAGGAAATAAATTTTATTTATTTTTCGAAAAATATTTTTTTGTTCAAATAATTGTTGGTATAAAATAAAATAATAAATTCTTACTTGGAATTAAATGATCTTTTTTAATTGATTGTTTTATCATATTATGATATTTTACATCGTTGAATGGGCTTATGCAAAAACAAATAGATGAAGACAAAATTATCAAAGAATAAGATTCCTTATTTCTGTTTAAGTGCGTATGAATAGTTCCATGATTTTGGCTAAACGATTGTTGAATCTTTGCGTTGGAATAAATCGGATTTTTATTGTTACGGTCTGACCTATCATCAAAAATCAATCCTGAACCTGATAGATCACTTCCTTTTTATATATAAAAAGTATGATATTTCACTAAGTGGATCCTTAGGAAACCTTGAATCAAGCTATTTGTGTAACACCCCTAACTCGTATCTGTCGCCATAACAAGGTTACGAGGCATTATCGAAGTTTACAAAACATTTCTAGATAAATCGAGTCAAGAACTATTAATTTCCCGAATTTAATCAAAACCTCCTTTGATTGGGCCCTCGAAGCCCAAAACATGCATTAGTATCGAGTCAGGACTAAATCGAGATCTCAGGGAATTTTTCGTAAAATTCTAAAATTTTTCTCATATACAAGACTCACACACCCATGTAGTAAGGGATACGCCCGTGTGGTTAGGCCGTGTGAGTAATGACATGCCCATGTCTCAGGCCGTGTGGCAACACATGCCCGTGTCCCCAACCCGTGTAACTCTCTGACTTGCAACCCATGAAGAAATTAGGGTCACACGGCCAAAGCATACGCCCGTGTTGCTAGGCTAAGTGGTTAATTAAATTTTCACAAATTAGGTATAGGTTTCACACGGTCGTATCACACGCCCATGTTTTCCGGCTGTATGCCTCACACGACCGAGGCACACATCCGTGTTGAGCCCATGTGCTCAATTCTAGGCATTCTATTTCTCAAATTTTTGGATGCAGGGGACACATAGCCAGACTACATGCCCATGTACCAGTCCATGTGTCACATAGCCTAGACACACGCCCGTGTGTCTACCCGTATGGACAAAATAAGGCTATTTTCCAAGCCCTATTTCTCACCCATTTTCATCCAATACCTGCACAAAACTTCACCAATAACAACCAACCAATTCAACAATGTTTTCATGTCAATTTAAACATCTAACTTAATGTATATGCTTGCCTTCTTACTTCATTTCTTACCTTTCCACAACATACATGCTTAAACTAATTATAGCAACTCATTCAACACATGTCTAAACATTGCATTATATCTTTATACACAACAAATTCAAACCATCACTAGCCATTCCAATGGCTAGTTTACATCCATTCAATTTATTAACAACATTGGCCTTAGTAGCCTATACATGCCATTATAACAAAATAAAATATCCTTTATATACCAAAATGAGCTGGTTGATAGTGTGATGATGCTCCAACCAATTTCCAACCTTATCGAGTTTCCGAGCACTATAAAACAGAGAAAATAAAACAAAGTAAGCACTTAGTGCTTAGTAAGTTTGTATAACAGGAAATTAACTTACCAACCACATTTATCAAAAATAAGCATACATTATCATGATTTCTATCCAATTGGAAAATTGCCTATTCACATACACTCAATCAAACAAATTAGTCACATATTTTATATTTACATCAAATAGCATGGGTGAGCTCATCAAACAATATTCCTTCAAAGCTTTACCCTTTTCATCACACATTCCTCATGTCACATTAATTATTGTATTCGTTGAATCATTGGAATTTCGATGGATTCTCAATTAGTACACTTAAAGTGTACAATCAAAGTCCGTCAATTCATGTTCAGGAGTACCCACAAGGGCACTTATCAGAGAGTACACTCCCAAGCTACATCTCATACATCAAGATTACCAGTCCAGGCTAAATCCTCAGTAACATATGCTCAAAGAGTTTTTTTAGGATTACCAGTCTAGGCTAAATCTTTTCAGTGATAAATACTCTATAGAGCTTAATCTGGATTACCAGTCCAGGCTAAATTCAGACTTGGGCTCAATTAGGATTACTAGTCCAGGCTAAATCCTATCATTAATGAGGTTAACAGGATTACTTATTCGAGCTAATTCCATTCTGCAACAAATGCAGGACCTCTTTCCAATTAGGAAATCACCTTTATCCTTCGAAATCCAACATTCACATAGATTTTAACACTTTCCAAATATTTCCAAACATGTGTTCATTCCCTTGCATTCACTTCATTCATATTACGTACATATACTAATATTCTACATTCAATCCAATAAACATTCAATTTAACATACTTACACGCTCAATTAAGTTACACGAACTTACCTCAACACTTGTTCTCGTATATAATCTACTAATCTGAAATCTTTTCCTTTCCTCGTTCTTGCTTCGTATTTGAGTTTTCCGTATCAATTTATGCCAAGAAAGTTTGTTTCCTCTCTCATAGGGTTTCCACGGAAATAGTTGGGGATGAAGATGATAATAAGATGATATTTTCCCATGTAATTAATCTAAATTCCAATTTAGTCCTTTTCTTTTTCTCAATTTCCATGGATGATTCATCCATAAATATCTACTAGCTTTTGATTGATGGTATAGTTACCATGTAAGGACCTCAAGTTTTGAATTCTATAGCAATTTAATCCTTCTAGCTTCTAGAATTCAACTTCTACATTTTATGCTATTTGGTCCTCTCTCTAATTAATCACTTAATCGGTAAAATTTTCTTATCAAAATTTTCACACGACTTTTCTATCATATTATAAATCATGCAATAATATTAAAATAAATTTTCTTTCTAGCTTGGATTTATGGTCACGAAACCACTGTTCCAATATCGCTGAAATTGGGCCATTACAACTTGTCCTTACTTCAACAAAGGAAGCACATACCTTTTCAGTGGAAGAATATTTGTTGTCTTGGTCCCAGCACAACACTCTACAAGCCCGAACTAGTTGAATACTTGTCTTAGATATTCTCCGAGTCGGTTTACCATTTCCATAAAGAATATAATTGACAGCTCAAAGTTGCATTTTTTTTTCCCGAAATAGATCATGAGGGAAGACTGTTGCTAAATTCAGACTGTCCGATATTTCATATAATAATTTTACAAAAAAAATATTTGAACAATGGAATAAAATAATTTAAACAAAAAATATTATTTGAATAAAAAAATTATTTTTCAAAAAATAAAATAAAATTTATTTCCAGTTGGAATCAGATTTAAATAACAAATTGGTAGAAAAAACTTTTGAGCTAATTGGTAATAAGTCTCTTTATTTTTTGTGTTGAAAGAGAATAAACGAAAATAGTAAATAAAAAGGGCTTATAAAGCAATTTAACTTTTTTAAAGTTTCGTCCCACCACACTATCAGGCGGCATCCTAAAAGTTTTTCTTACCAGTCAATTGAAATAGCAAATTTACATCTTAGGTGCCTGAATATTTTAGGTTATCACATTTTAATCTAGTGCCGCATCTCTCTCATCGTCCACATTCAGACCGTACTTTTGCATCAGAATGGTGCCGCCCATCTCTCCCCCTCCACCCTTAAAAAAATAATTTTTTTAAACACATTTCATTTTGTAATGATGATTCACTGAGTGTGTCAGACAAATTATGGGTGCCGCCCATCTCTCTCCCTCCACCCCATGTTATTGTTTGAAACATACCATTTTGGTAAATAATAATATTGACATACCACTTCAGTAATTAATTTTTTTATTTGCATTATACAAGTAAAAAAGCCTGATACCTCATACTCGACTTGGTCGTCAGGTTTGAATGCGAGACATCACATTCGTAGCCGAAGTTAACTCAACTAACTTAAACTTTGAATGCAATAAGAAAATCAAACATGAATCCATTTATATCAAACCATTTCAATTGCTTAATTTCAATGGTAAGACTTTAAAATCAATTTAAAAATAATTAAAAATTATTTCTAGGTGTTCAGAGGTAATCGAGACTAAGTACAAGTTTTTAGGGATCAATACAACTTAAAATAGGGGAAGTACCCTATTTTCGAATAGTTGTATCGATACAGCCTTGGACTTTCATCAATGTAAGTCCTTGTTATTATTTGACTTTGCTTATTGACTTACTTATACCGAAACAACTGATCACATGTACTAAAATAACTATGTATTGACCGAAAAATTACCTCCAAGCTCACCTATTTTCGCCCTAAACATAATATACTCACATACTAACACTTTTAAAGCATAACCTCTGTAATGACCCGAAAATTAATGGTGTTAAAAATGGTAGTTTCGAAACTCCATTTTCGATGTTCGAGTCCGTAAAATATTAAATAATAATATTTATGAAGTTAGTATAATAATGAATTAAAGTTTGGTCTAGTAATTTTGATGAATTGATAGTTAATTAAGGTACAACGACTAAATCATAAAAGTGGTAAAAGTTAATTGCTATGGATTCTTAACTAATTGAGGGACCAATTGAATAATTAGGCCTTTTCCTAAATATCATACGGTAATGGATGACAAATTTCATCCATCAATTTAGTTAATTGTCATTAGATTATGTCAATTAATGTTTAATAGAATAATTATAATTAATTAGTTTTAATTAAGGTATATAAGTTAAAAATATGATAAAAATTTGACATTCACTCATCTTCAAACTTTTGGCTACTAATTGGTATGTTTATTTATTTTTTTTGTAATTTTTATGTTTTTGAGGTCTAAGGAGTTTGATTTAGCTAACCTATATGCCAATTCGCAAAACAAGTAAAGTTTCTAAAAGCTACCACTGATGATCTGTTGATGAAATTGGTGTTAAATGGTTAGATTTTAAGCTTAGATATGAAAAGAAAGGACTAATTTGTAAAGTAAAAATTGTTAGTTTTGAACATAGGGACAAAAATGTAAATAATTCAAATTAGTGTGAAATTTCTATAATTAGGGATAGTAGAGGTCTTAGAAGGATGTAATTGACACCGATTTCAAAATCGAAGCTCAAATTTGAAAGTTATAGTAATTTCGATTTTAGGGACTAAATTAAATAAAATGCAAAAATTCAAGGGGCATTAAAAAATGAAATTGAACTGATATATACATATAGTAGGATAATATAAGATGTTTGGAACTAATAAATTGAATTGAATTGAATTATTATATAGATCGAAATTGGACCAAATCGAAAATAATCGGGGAAAAGACAAAATTATTGAATAGTCCTTGAAGTTCAATTTGTTTGCTGATTTAACTAGGTACTTCATATGGTATGATTCTATTAATGTTTTCTATATTTTATTTATGAATTTGTGTATGTTTAGTAGTATTTTGAAGTACAAATGATGAGTTATGGACTAAATCGTAAAGAAATGATAAATTGAATATGATTAATAATATAATTTGAGATATTATATGAATTGAAGATTAATTATGCTTGATTGAATCATATTGATATGGATTTGATTAGTTTTTGAGATAGAGGATTAAATTTTAAAAAATTGAAAATAGTGCAACTTAGTGAAATTGGCTTGAAATTAGGATGATTCATGTTATTATATGAATGAATTGATCATTTGATTGATCAATTGAATACGATAAATGGTGAATTGAATATAATTGATACTTGAATGGTTATTACCCTATTAACTGTTCAAGTTTGGCATGTTATAGGATAGATTGAGTACGAGTTATTTCGACTACAAGTCAGTGAATGTTGGACACTTTTATACTTCGGTTAGACCGATGAGCGTAAGGCACAACTTACTTACTTCAGACTTGTCCGATGAGGCACTAGGTGCCAAATTTGGTGTTTGGTTGGATTTGTGTATCTATTCGAGTCCGAGTCAGGTTAATAGGGGTACAAAATGTAAATGGGGTAAATGATATATGAATTGAGTTGATAATAAGATTTGATGATACAAATACATCTTGTAATTTATGAAAGATCATACAAAATTGTTACTTGAGCCCAGAGGGCCGATATGAAAATGTAACGAATTAATGATTTTGATTCAGAATTCGAATAATAAAATGAAATAGTGAATGACATTATATTGAATTTGGATGTATTGTTGATAATAGATTGAATATGATATGAATTTGTGGTTGAATTGAATAAATGCTGATATGTAATAACCCAATTTCAGTGATATCAGAACAGTTGTTTCGTGACCACAAATCCGAGCTAGAAAGAAAATTTATTTTAACATTATTGCATGATTTATAATATGATAGAAAAGTCATGTGAAAATTTCGATAAGAAAATTTTACCGATTAAGTGATTAATTAGATAAAGAACCAAATTGCATAAAATGTAGAAGTTAAATTCTAGAAGCTAGAAGGATTAAATAGTTATAGAATTCAAAACTTGAGGTCCTTATATGATAATTAGACCATCAATCAAAAGTTAGTAGATATTTATGGATGAATCATCCATGGAAATTGAAAAAGAAAATGGCTAAATTGGAATTTAGTAAAATTAAAAGATGATAATTAATTACATGGGAAAATATCATCTTATTATCTTTTTCATCCCCAAATATTTCCATAAAAACCCTAGGAGAGAGAAAATAAACTTTCTTAGCATAAATTGATCTGAAAAACTCAAATATGAAGCAAGATCGAGGAAAGGAAAAGATTTCGGATTAGTAGATTATATACGAGAACAAGTGTCGAGGTAAGTTCGTGTAACTTAATTAAGCGTTTAAATATGTTAAATTCAATGTTGTGTCAAATTGAATGTAGAATATTAGTATATGTATAATATGAATGAAGCGAATACAAGGGAATGAACACATGTTCGAAAATATTTGAAAAGGGTTAAAATCTATGTGAATGTTAGATTTCGATGGAAAAAGATGATTTCCCAACTGGAAAGAGGTCTTGCATTTGTTACAAAATAGATTTAGCTCAGACAAGTAATCCTGTCGACCTTATTAATGATAAGATTGAGCCCGGACGGGTAATCCTGATACAAGTCTCTCGAGCATATGTTGCAATTAAGATTTAGCCTAGACTGGTAATCTTAATTGAGCTCAAGTCTGGATTTAGCCTAGACTGGTAATCCAGATTAAGCTCTATAGAGTATTTGTCACTGAAAGAATTTAGCCTAGACTGATAATCCTGACAAAACTCTTTGAGATATATTACAGAGGATTTAGCTTGGACTAGTAATCCTACTATATGAGATGTGGCTCGGGAGTGTATTCTCTGATAAGTGCCCTTATGGGTACTCCTGGACATGAATTGATGGACTTTGATAGTACACTTTAAGTGTACTAATTGAGAATCCATTGAAATTCCAATGATTCAACGGATACAATAATTAACGTGACATGAGGAATGTGTGATGAAAAGGGTAAAGCTTTGAAAGATTATTGTTTGATGAGCTCATCCATGCTATTTGATGTAAATATAAAATATGTGACTAATTTGTTTGATTGAGTGTATGTGAATAGCAATTTACCAATTGGATGGAAATTATGTTAATGTATGCTTTTTTTTTTTATAAATGTGGTTGGTAAGTTAATTTTCTGTTATACAAACTTACTAAGCACTAAATGCTTACCCTGTGTCATTTTTTTGTTTTATAGTGCTCGAAAGCTCGATAAGGTTGGAAATTGGTCGGAACATCATCACACTATCAACCGGCTTATTTTGGTATATAAAGGATATTTTATTTTGTTATAATGGCATGTATAGGCTACTAAGGCCAATGTTGATAACAAATTGGATGGATGTAAACTACCCATTGGAATGGCTAGTGATGGTTTGATTTTGTTGTGTATAAAGATATAATGCAATGTTTAGACATGTGTTGAATGACTCACTATAATTAGTTTAAGCATGTATGTTGTGGAAAGGTAAGAACTGAAGTAAGAAGGCAATCATATATATTAAGTTGGATGTTTAAATTGGCATGAAAACATTGTTGAATTGGTTGGTTGTTATTGGTGAAGTTTTGTGCAGGTATTGGATGAAAATGGGTGAGAATTAGGGCTCGAAAAATAGCCTTATTTTGTCCACACGGGCGTGTGTCTAAGCCGTGTGTGACACACGGGCTGGTACACGGGCGTGTAGTCTAGCCGTGTGTCCTCTGCATCCAAGAATTTAAGAAACAGAATGCCCACGGGTTCAACACAGGCGTGTGCCTTGGCCGTGCGAGGCACACAGCCTGAAAACACGAGTGTGTGATACAGTCGTGTGAAACCTACACTTAATTTGTGAAAATTTAATTAACCACATGGCTTAGCAACACGGGCATGTGCTTTGGTCGAGTGGCACTAATTTCTTCATAGGTTGCAAGTTAAAGAGTTACACGGGTTGGGGACACTGGCATATGTTGCCCCACGGCCTGAGACATGGGCATGTCATCTGGCTGTGTAGGCCACACTGCCTGACCACACGGATGTGTCCCTTACCACACGGGCGTGTGACTCTTGTATATGAGAAAAAATTTGGAATTTTGCGAAAAATTCCATGAGATCTCGATTTAGTCCCGACTTGATACTAATGCATGTTTTGGGCCTCGAGGGCCCAATCAAGTGACGTTTTGATTAAATTTGGGAAGTGAATAGTTCTTGACTCGATTTATCTAAAAATGTTCTGTAAACTCTGGTAATGCCTCGTAACCTTGTTTCGGCGACGGATACGAGTTAGGGGTGTTACATGATATAAGTGATTGGGGATGTTATATCCTTGAATTACTATATGATGCGATATATGTTGATACTCACCTTGTAGATATGTGGTTGCCATGTTTTGGCAAACCCATAAAGCTAGTATGTTATCGAATTAAGTTGTAATTTGAGGTAAGTTGTTTAAATGCCTATGAACTTACTAACCATTTGTAATCCTTACCTTGTTGTTTCCCTTTGCATGTAAATTGTCAAGTTGCGGAACGTGTCAAATGGATCGTCGAGAAGCTCAAACTTAACACCCCGTACCTGACCCAATCGCTGGGTCCGGATATCGAATGCTACAAGAACCTGTTTCATTTTACTATATATTCATAATTAATTCAGTTACATGTAACAACAGGTTGAAAACATGGGCCTAATTGCCACTAATATCATACACTAATGAAAGACCATAATGATTTCCTATTACCTTAATTTTTGTATACAGTTTCACTGTTTGAATATGATTCTACAATTCTTATGTTTACCTTAGTCTCCAAGGCGAGGCATCTGCAAGTGTCCCTCTACATACACGTTGTAATACCCAAAAATTATTACAGTAAGAAAGTAAAATATTACCCTTGATATAGTAAAACAAGGAAATAAAGTGACAAAAAGGGAAATTTTGAGTTATGCCAACATTAAAAAGTATATTATGATATATTAATTCAGGAAAGGATTAAATCGTAAAAGTGAGAAAAGTTTTGTTGCCCAAGAGTAAATACTCAAAATTTGAGGGGTTAAAGTTTAAATATGAAAATTTTGAAGGACCAATAGTGCAAATATTTTAAGGGTGGAATGATCTAGAAACTAAGGGAAATGGATGAATTAGGACCAAATTGAATAGATGAAGAATTATGAGGGACTAAATCGTAATTTTACCAAATTAAGTGATGACTCAATGATGAAATTTTAAAAGATAATAAGGGCAAAATGGTCAATTAAAAAGGGAGAAAAATCTAGAAGGCAATGATGATGTTGGTGATATTTTAGATTAAAGAAATTAATGAATATTAGTTTATTAATATTTTATGAGATATTTTTTTTATTTTTTTATTATTTTATTTAGTATATAATGAGAGAAAGATGAAGAATTCTCTTCAGCTTTCATGCAACCAACGTGAGAAAGAGAAAAGAAAGAAAGAAATTTTCTTTTCTTGCAATTTGGTCCGTTCACCAAAAATCCACAAATTTCACTTAGAAATTAAAAGAATTTCCATAGCCACCAAGAGAGAAAGATAACAAAGAGACTATGGGGAGCTAAAATATCAAGTTAGATTTAAGAAATAGAAACTGGAGGAGAGAGAAAATAAAGTTAAAGATTGAAATCAATAGGACAAGGTAAGAACATCAAGACTTCCACATTTTTTTTTAAGTTGATATTATTGAAAAAATATGAAAATGATGTTAAAGTAGAGTTTTTTTTTTTAAGGTTCTATGTTCTTTATATTTTAGTGAAGGGAAATAAAAGAAAGTGGTAGGAAATATTGTAGAGAAAGGAAAGAAGGGTGTTATAAACTTGGTAATCAACATTTTACACTAAACCAGTTTTGGACAGCAGTAGTAGTCTAACTTTGAAAATTCACCAAAAATTGTGGAAATCGAATTAGAGGTTGAATAAAATATGAAATTAATTTTATTGAGTCTAGTTTTTCATAGAAGAAACAGTGTAAGTAATGGAATTGTAAATTATGAGATATAATAAATTTTGTGAGACAAGGTCAGAATGATTTCGGGTTCCCCTGTTCTGACTTTTGAAAATCATTAAAAATTGTAAAAAAATACTTATGGGTTTAAATTTATATGTTTAAATTTTTAATAAGTCTATTTTTAAATTTTTAATGAGTCTATTTTCAAGAGAAACAAATAGAAACATCATTCAAATCTTGTACTAAGAGATAATTAATTTTCAGTAAAGAAAGGTTGAAGTTGTCAAACAGTAAAATAGGAATAAATTGAAGATTTTACTGTACTTATTGGCTAAATTATAAATTCTAAAATTTTTATGGTAGAAATATATTTGAGTCTAGTTTCAAAAACATCAAGTGGATCTTAATTTAGAATTAGGTAGCTCAAGATATAAATAATTTAGTGACTATGACTCAAGTAGACAGCTTGATATGAACATATAAGTAAATAGTGAAATTATATATATTAAGGATGTAGAATGGAGAGGAGGAGAGAAAATATATGAATATTCAAATAGCATGGGTTTACATTAAAAATGGCTAATTTGTATGTTTTAGGCTCAGAGACTAAATTGAATAAAAGTAAAATTTTAAAGGGTAATTTTGTAAAAATGTCAAAAATGATCAAATTGCATGAAATGAATTGTTGTATTGTCTAAATTAACATATTGAAAGAAATTATTAATATCAAGTGGGTTTAAAGCTTTAATTTTGTTGTATGATGATATTTTAAAGTGATTTTGTTAAATATTAATGCTAGTATCAAATTGTGAAAATAGTTGAAATATTAGGGTTTGGTGTTAAATTCCTATTTATTTAAGGGCTGTATGATAGCTTAGAATATTTGGATAAATTAATAATTAAGAAAAATTAGTTGATTTGATAGATTAACTAGTCAATAGACTAAATTGTAAAAGTTGTAAAAGTTAGGGTAATTAGGTAAATTAAAAAATTGAAGGGTATAAATAGTTAAATGAATTGGAATTGAAATATATGCTAATGAATGAGAAGTTTTATATTTTAGATCAAGATTTTGTAGATACTCAAGAAAAAGGAAAAATAACGGAATAGTCCCTGAACTGTTGCAATTATTACAATTCAATTCAGGTAAGTTCGTATGGTTAAACTATAATGTTTATTTATTAAATTGATGAATGGTATTATGAATTCATTCATATCTATTGCTAAAAATAAAACTATTGTTGAATAATGAAATTGAATTAAATGTTTAAAACGAGTGGAATGCGGGATTAAGTACAGTCGTTCTGTTGTAAAGGATGAATTGACGGAAAAGACCAGAACTGGGTTATGGTACTATGAATGTAAGACCATGGTTGGACCATGGCAGTGTTTATATGTAAGACCATAGCTGGGCTATGGCATTTTAATGAAAAGACCATAACTGGGTTATGACACTTTGAACGTAAGACCATGGTTGGATCATGGCAGTATATATATGTGTGTGTAAGACCATAACTGGGTTATGGTATTCTAATAATAAGACCATAACTAGGTTATGGCACTACAAATGTAAGACCATGGCAGCGTCATGGCATTGCATGTGTAAGACTATAGTTGGACTATGGCACAAAGAAAACGATGTACTTATATCCGTAAGTCGTTCCTCTAATGGTAAGTTATTGGGAGTTGTCTTGGACGGTATATGTATATAAAGGAATAGTAAAATGTGATATGTATCATGAAATGAATATATATATATATATATATATATCAATATCTTGATTTGTTGAAACATGAAAATTATGTAAGTTGAGACAAGTAATAAATTCAAGAGTGACCTGTTGAGATAATAAGGTTATTGATGTTGAAATTATAAGAAATATATTCAAGTATGCTAACAAGTGTTGTTGTTCAATGCTTAGGCAAGTGCTAAATATTTGGCTAAATGGTAGTACGTTTAATTATATGATGCATTGAAATGGTAAGTGTTTAAATGAAAATATGCTTCTGCTTATGAAAGAATGGTAAGGTTTAAGTTATGCAATTTCTTATGAAATGATTTATCGTGTGATTAATTCGAAAAAGGTCTTTGTTTAAGTGCACTAGCTTATAGCTATGATGGAATGACATGCTTATGACTGGTGTGTTATGCCTACGGAATGAATGTGGAAAGTAAAGAAATGTAAATGAAAATAAAGAAATTTGGAAGAATTAAAGTTGTGTTAAAATCCTACTATGCTAGGAATAGAATGTATAAGTGATACTGTAGATTTATTCACTTAGTGAGCTGTTAAATATAACTTCATGAATATTGTGGTATCAATATTGGATTATTCTAGATATGTTCAAATTTCATATTTGAAAAGAAGTATTATGATTAAAGTTTATACGAGCTTACTAAGCATTCATTGCTTATGTATTGGTTTTCCTTTATTTTCCAAATTATCGGAAGCTCGATTGGGTTGGAAGCTTGTTGGAGTTGTAACACACTATCTATCAGTTCTATTGGTACTTTTAAATGTTTTGATTTTGGTTATAATGGCATGTATAGATTGATATAGAATTGGGTGAGAAATATGGCTTCTAAAATGGCCTATTTTCGTCACACGGGCAGAGACACGGGCGTGTGTCTCAACTGTGTGTAATGCACGGCTAGGTGACACAGCCGTGTGTCCCCTGTATTTTAAATTTGCACAAAATAAAATGGCCTAAGACACGAGCATGTCTCAAAACCATGTGTGTTACACGATCTGGCCATACAGCCGTGTGACCACTGCGGTGTTGAAAATTTTAAATATTTCTAAAAAAATTTTGAGCCTTCAACTTAGTCCCTATTTGTTTCTAATACGTAATTTGGGCCTCGAGGGCTCATTTAAGGAAAAATATGTATGATATTGGTTTCTAATATGAATGCTAGATGAAATGAAATTTTGATAATTAAATTGTTAACTCCGGTAATATTCCGTAACCCTGTTCCGGTGACGGATTCGGGTTAGGGGTGTTACACACGTATAACTTTTATTAGCCATATTGAATGAGGGATGGCTGGCTTGGTCCCTCTATTCGAATTTCTTGCCACGCTCTGTCCTATGATTAAACAATAAAATCTATAAGTTCTGACGAACTTAGTGAGAATCTGCCAAACGACATAATATAACAAACTAACAAGAGAATGAAAAGAATCAAGGTTTGGTGATGTAGTCGTAAACCAACTAAAAATTCGACTAAGGCAAATGTACCTATGTTGGAAAAAACGGGTTTGGAAAATGCAACGGAAAATAAATTTAGAGAAAAAACAAAGTTTTCATTTTTTTCCCAGAACAAGATTTTAGTTGTGATATCTAAAGTAATAAACACTTAATCAAAATTGTACCTTTTTTATTCGTCTAGGATGAGCGCTTTGACTTAGTAGTCTTCTTCGGCACTCTCAAGCTCACGTTTGCCGAGTGTGGGCTCGCTTAAAATCAGAAAATTTTTCACAAAAATTATTAGTGCGGTAATTTTGAAATTTCTCTAAACTTCTGGGTCAAGCTGTAAATTAGAAAAATATCTCTAGAAATTTTCTGGAGTAATATCTTCAGAGAATTTTCTCTCTACAACTTTCTCTTGAATTCAAGTGTGTAAATAATGACTCAAGACTCTCTTTATATAGGAAGAGTTTAGAAAGTTCAACTATAATTAAACTTAATCGTTTTAAAATTAATTTAATATAATATAAATATTAGATTAAATTTAATATTAAATAATAGAATGTTTATCTACAAACATTAAATTAAATTAAATTTAATATTAAGATAATTACTTTAATATTAAATTAATAAAATACTATTAAGATAAGTATTAAATTAAATTTAATATTAAACTATTAAAATATTATTATTTTTGAAATAAATAATCTGAAATCAAATTCTCTGGTAAAGTCTCAGTAGGAGTGTAACTCTACAACTGCTCAACCACCGATGACCAACCACCGTTAGCCACCAAGACGCCACCGTCGCTGCCACAGGCACCACCGTGTCCAGTGCTACAGGTGCGACACCCTTACGGCACCCCATCTTGTTCGGTTGTTTCCAATTCGGTCCGGGTCAATGATGACCTGACCGGACCGTCTAGACACCGATTGGATTGTCAGCCCGAGTTCACATACCAGGCCTAGTTCGACCAGTTTTTGGGTCTTGGTCTCGTTTTAGGGCTCCTGGACTCAATTTATGATATTAGGTCCAATTTTTAAGTTTCATTACCCATTGGGCCAATTATCTGACTTGAAAATTAACTTCCAAAAATATCATATTAATTTTAATTGATTTGATTAGTTTATTTTTACTTGATCAAAATTAAAATTTCCAAGGATCACTTAGCTTTTTCAAATTAATTTTTTAAGAAAATTATTTAATTAAATTCTCTAGTTGAACAATTATCACGACTACCTAATTTAATTTTACATTGAATAAATTGACTCAATTAAATTATTCCCAAAGTTGTAGAATTTTCTTCTGATTCAAATGCAGTCTAATTGAACTTTTGTTGAGTTAGCGGAGGGACCAATTGGACATATACAATTAGGCTCCGGTGATTGCAATTATGTCCAGAAGCATCGTTCCGATAATTCGCAATTACTTAATCATGGAATCAATCCACAAGAAATACCATGATTGAAAACTCCATATAGTATACTCTTTACGAAAGCAATTCATCCAACTGCTTTGTCCAATAATTTCATCATGTGTGTGTTACCCTCATATGATATCATTAATTCCTTTGAGTTAAATCCGCTCACTCAATACAATCATATTTTATCTCATTATCACCATTGTGTCTTCTTAATGATTAATATGGTTACTGTCAACAAATGACTGTGATAAATTGCTCGTTCGAGAACAGGCAACCCGTGGCCACGTTCCATATTTATCAATCCACACAATGCCAATGAAAGTATATCATTAACTCTTTAATTAAGCTATGAATTCATGACGTAGATAAGTCATGTACCTAACATATCGGCTATGGACTTGATTGTCTTTAGAGCATAAGCTTCCACTTATATAAAAGAACATGAGTTACGTACGCATGGTCAGTGTCTAACTCAAGATTTAGGTAAATCACATAATAAATGTCACAATTGAAGTAATTCACAAACGGATTCATAATTAATTCATCTTAGGTCCAGTCGAATGTATCATTCTACCAATGAATACATCTATATCTCTACTCGTAGAGTCAACTACTTTGATAGCTAAGACTAGCCATCTCCCCATTGAAATTGTAGATGACATAATAATCCTTCTCAGTATTTAAATCAAATGCTCACTTTAATTCTTTTACAAGATTATAGACTCATTTAGATCATCTACTGAAGTAAGTTGTCTTTCTCGCAATATAAACGTTCTTTACAATGTCACTTATCTTCAATTTGAACTTTAAACAATCAATGAGCTAATATTTGCTTGTCACAATTTCACTATACATCCAAAATTATGCTAATATCTCTTTTCAAGAATAAGAGCAACTGACTCTAGGTTGATTAATTTAAATTTCTTTCTAATTAAAAACCCTAGTATCGTATTAACTCAATCTATGGATTCCACTATTAGATTTGACTCTAATTCGGTATATTTATATTGTCCTATTTTTAGGATTGCATGCAACTCCACCTAATTACACTAGATCTACTCTTGAACAGGGTTTATTCCTCCTCTAATTTAAGCACATCAAGCACGGATCAATAGTTTGGAAATATTAAACCAGAATTAAGCACACATAATTGAGAACAAGATCTAAGTATTTATTGCATAAAATAAAAATCAAATGACAAAATTCATCATAGGGTTCATCTTCCATAAGTATTTAGAAAATTAGATCATGCTAGCAATTAAAAACATCCAAAATATAGTATAACCATAAGAAACAAATAAACTCATAATAATCTCTAACGAAATCAAAAGGGAATCTTCAATCTTGATGGAATCAGAATCCACTTCAATTGTGTTTTTCGTGTTATTTTCTTGAGCATTCTGTGACGGCTCACTCCTTTCTTCTTATTTTTGTCATATATAGGTCTCAGAATGCCCAAAAAACCATAAAAAATCAAGTTTTCCACTGTTTGTAGTGCAATTCGAGAAATCAACACAGCCTGCCACATGGCCATGTGGCAGCCCATGTGACTCACACTGTCGTGTGGAATGGCCCAATCTGTGTAGCTCTTGTAACTTGCTTCGATTTTCTGATTTTCGTTTTTTTTCTCCTTTTATTCCTAAATGCTCTCCTAAGTATGAAAATATGAATTTTAAAGGATTAGGAGCATAAAATTCACCATCAACATTAGATAATCACCCAAAAAGGTATTAAGAATGAGATTAAAATGTGTTACTTTTAGCACCTATATTTGGGCAAAGATTTCAACTTTCTGTATCCATTTGGTATATCACAGATTTCACCAGAGATGTTGTAACACCCCAACCCGTATCCATCATTAGAATAGGGTCACGAGGTATTACCGGAGTTTATAGAACTTTTTTTTAATCAAATGATAACTCATTTTATAAGAAATTATACAACTTAAATTTTACCACTCTTCCATAAACACATGTATATTTTTATTTGATCATTTTCCCTTTTGACGTATCAAATAATAAACATATTACCATTTAACCGATAGCTTGGCACTTGTCTAAGCGTTAACAACAACAGTCATTAGTATACTTGAATATATTTCATATAATTTTAGAATCGATAAACTCATTTTATCAACATATCACACTTGAGATTATTACTTATTACGGCTTACCCAATTTTTATGTATCAGCATATTAAAGATAGCCACATATTCATATAATATGATACATATTATTCTCTTGCCATTTCTTCAAAACATAAATCATTCATTATACCAAAATTTCATGTATCATTGTTTTCATGAATTTTGTAAATATTTATTCCGGGACAATTCATAATCTTGAACATGCATAATTATCAAGTAAGTTTCATATACATGTATTTTCCATGTCATATATTTTTTTAAAATATCGAATAAATATCATTTTCTTGTATTTCAAGTTCAATTTCATGATTATTGTTTCGTGCTAAAATTATTTCCATGTCAGGGCTTTATTCATCAATAAATTCCATGTACAAATATCATTATCTTATATTTCCATATATCCAGTATCACTGTCATTTTTTTTCATGTACTTCAGGAATATATGTACAAATCTTTTTATATACATATTTCCTTTTCTGGTCAGGATTCTTATCTACTGAATTTATCGGAATATCGATAGTTAAAATCATATAGTATACTTAAAATATACAAATCCGTAATCCATCAATTCACATTTACCCTTTTTAGCTATGTGTTTACCATTTTCTATATTTATCCCGTTGAATTTCTCGGAATTTCGATGGATATCCAATAGTACACTCTTGGTGTATAATCTCATTAACCGTCAATTCATACAGGAGTACACTTTTAGTGTACAGTTCCGGGTCCGTCAATTCATATGCATGTGTTGCCATGGTATCTTTCAACCATGGTCTTATTCATTGCCATGGTATCTTTCAACCATGGTCTTATTCATTTTCTCAATTTGTTGCCATGGTATCTTTCAACCATGGTCTTACACATTTCATTTCAGTAAGCACACTCTCGTGAACCTCATCCTTACAGCGGGATTACCAGTCCAGGCTAAATCCCCTGTAATATAAACTTATAGAGTATTGTCGGGATTACCAGTCCAGGCTAAATCCCCTGCAATGACAATTACTCTAATGAGCTTGGATCTGAATTACCAGTCCAGGCTAAATTCAGACCCTAATTTGGATTACCCGTCCGGGCTAAATCCATTTTCCACATATTCTTCGGGAGGGCTATATCAGGATAGGATCACCCGTCCGGGCTAGATCCTTTTTACCGTCAATTCCTTTTCAGAGATCCATCGAATTTTCCTTTCATTCAACCGGGATTTCTTCCCCTTTTTATCAAATATATCAATGTTTCATCAATTTTCATATAATGAACATTCAATTCATATTCACATCAATAACATGCATTTCAAACATTTAAGAATATAATTCAAGTTACACGAACTTACCTCGTTGCTTGTCCGTGTTTATAAATTCATTAATCCAATATCTTTTCTTTTTCACGTTCAAGTCTCGCATTTGAGTCGTTGGGATCCTTATAAATAAATTTAACCATTGTTTTCATTCATTCCACATTCTAATACATTCAATTAATGCTCTAGGCAAAATTACCATTTGGCCCCCAAACTTTTAATTAATGACGATTTTACCCTTAGGCTCAGAAAAATAAATTCTTGCGATTTAATCCTTATTTCCAGCCGTTGTCATCCTACATATTAATGAGAGCCCATAAATTTTATAAAATATCAAAATTTTCCATAATTTCAACACTTTTCAATTTAATCCTTAAAACATGTTTTCCCCCGATCTTGACCTAAATTAACAATTTTCATTTAAAATTTTCAATTTAAATAATAAAATAATCCATTTCATGTAATTTGATCATTTCTAACATTTTTACAAAATTACCCATAAAGTTTTACTTTTATTCGATTTAGTCCTTGGGCTTAAAACATACAAATTAGTCATGCTAACTGAATATTCATACATATTTTCCTCCTCCTCCTCTCCATTCCACATCCTTAATTCATATAATATGCTTATAAGTAACATTATCAATAATTTCACTATTTACTTATATGTGAACATTCAAGCTGTCCACCTGCGTCATAGTCACTAAATTATTTATATCTTGTGCTACAGAAATCCAAATTAAGATCCGTTAATTTTCCCTAAAACTATACTCACATATCTTCTTACCATAAAATTTTTAGAATTTTTGGTTTATCCAATAATTACATTTTATTCTTTAAAGTTACCCATGTTCTGCTGTATAACTGTTCCAACCTTTCTTCATTAAAACTTAATTATCTCCTCGTACGGGACTCGGATGATGTTATCGATTATTTCTCTTGAAAATAGACTAATTGAGTATTTCAAAAACATAAATTTAAGTCCCTAATTATTTTTATACAATTTTTGGTGATTTTCCAAAGTCAAAACAGAGGATCCCGAAATCATTCTGAACCAGTCTAACAAAAATATAAATATCTCAGAATACAGAATTCATTTACTTTTTATATTTCTTTTATATGAAAATAGACTCAACAAGCTTTAATTCCATATCTTACTCAACTTCTAATTTGGTTTCTACAATTTTTGGTGATTTTTCAAATTTAGCTTACTGCTGCTGTCCAAAACTGTTTTAGTGCAATATATTAATTATTAAGTTTATATCACCCTTATTTTCTTTCTCTACACCATTTCCCATCACTTTATCTTATTTTCTCTTCACTGCCATATCAAGAACATAGAATCATATATAAGGAAACTCTACATTAACATCATTTACATGCTTTTTCAATAATATTAAACTTAAAAATACATGGAAATCTTGATGTTCTTACCTTGTTTTATTGTTTCCAAACTTTAACTTCACTTTCTCTCTCCTCCAGCTTCTATTTCTTGAATCCAACTTAATATTCTAACTCCTCATAGCCTCCTTAACATTTTTCTCCTTCGGTAGCTATGGAAATTCTTTTGATTTCTAAGTGAAAATGGTGAATTTTTGGTGGAAGGACCAAATTGTAAAGAAAGCCAAACTTTCTTTCTCCCCTCTTCTCTCCTAACGTGAATTTCATGGAAAAGGGGTGGTGGTTTTTCTCTTTTTTTTTTTCCACACATACACATATATATAGACTAAATAAAATAATAAAATAATAAAATATCTTATTAAAATATTAATAAAATAATAATTATATCATTATAAAATATCATCAATGTAATCATTACTTTCTAGATTTCTCTCTCTTCCAATTGACCATTTTACCCTTTATGATCTTTTAAAATTCCATCCTTGAGTCATCACTTAATTTGGTAAAATTACAATTTAGTCCCTCATAATTCTTCACCTATTCAATTTAGTCCTAATTCATCAATTTTCCTTAGTTTCTAGATTATTCTACCCTTAAAATATTTACACTATTGGTCCTTCAACTTTTCCATATTTATACTTTAACCCCTTAAATTTTAAGTATTTACTCTTGGGCCACAAAACTTTTCTCACTTTTACGATTTAGTCCTTTCTTGGATTAATACATCATAATCACTTCCTACATAGATTTTGTTGATATAGCTCAAAATTTCTCTTTTTATTTCTTTATTTCTTTATTTTACTGTATCAATGATAGAAATTTTCGGGATATTACAAATGTTGTTATCTCTCCATTTCACTTACAGCTTCTTACTGCCCTAACCCAAACTAATTGTGAGACACAAGTACTTTGTTTCATGATATTGGTCACTTAATAGGGTAGACCTAACTTGGCCTTACCCCGACTCTACCTTTTACTCGTTCTCCACTATTCTTGGCGAACTGTTCTCTATGATGTTGTCAGTAGACTTATTCTGCCCCTGGCGAACCTTCATTTACAAATCCCTAAAATTTGATTCCGCTTAATCACCCGTTACTACCTCTATTTCCTATAGTTTGCTAACAAACTATTTTGAACAACCATCATTTTTTCACCTCTTCTCCCTATAAATTTCCAATATACCTTCCATTAACCTAAGAATCATGACGTTAGGCCAGTAGAGTTTGACTCGTGTCTGCTTAACCGTATAAGATACGTTGCCTCTTTAGCGGACTCAATTGACGTGTTGTTTACCTATTTGTATCATTCTTGACGGACCTTTCGCATTTACCGTCCCAATGGAATTTCCTTAATATCATAATGTCTTACCACCATGGCCTAACTCAGCATAATCCCCATGTTTAACATCTTGGCAAACTATCTGTGCCCGCTTACCGTCAGACTCCTTTGGTTTTCTTAGCCCAAATAAGGTCTTACACCTTTCTCACCACGTATTCCCTTTGTCTTGACATACCACCCCATGTTTACTGTCTTAGTGGACTAGTTGTTTTGTGTTTACTATCCTAATGAACTATCTATTTTGTGGATGCCATAGAGTCTTTCATCCATGGCCTTACACTGATCCTCCATCCTAGTGTGCTATCATATAATGCCATAGAGTCTTTCATCTATGGTCTTACACATTATACCTGGTTGTCATAGAATCTTTCATATATGGACTTACACTGTATACCTTATATCTTGTATCATGCTATTATTATGTCTTTCATCCATAGTCATACACTATGTACCTCATATTAGATTGTCATAACATCCTTCATCTATGGTCTCACGCCATATACCGTCGTCACGGTGTCACCCTGAAGGACCAGTTGATACAGCCATCATGGTAAATACCTGTAACACCCTTTACCCGAGTCTGACGCCGGGATGGGGTATGAGGCGTTACCGTACTTAACCTTGCTCAAACTTACAAAATCGAGCCTTAAATCTCACACCAATTTAAACCTTTTACAAAAAAGCTCTTAATATGCTTATCATGGGCTTACGAGGCCCAAAACATACATCGGGAGTGGTTTGAAACCAATCCGGGAACTTTCAGGTATCTTGGAATTTTTTTTTGCTTAAACAGGGCCACACACCCGTGTGGGCTGTCGTGTCGTCACACATGCCCATGTGCCTGGCCCGTGTTGAACTTATTTCTTATTTCAAACCTACAGCATTGAATACGGCTTGAGCTCACACCTGTGTCTATGGCCGGTATCCCTCACACGGCCTAGACACGCCCGTGTTATTAACCCGTGGACCATTCTGTTAGAACACTATGAATTACTTGATTTCACATGGCTAAGACACACGCCAGTATGCTCAGCTCATGTGTAATACTAACTTAACTACTTAATATGCAGGGGACACACAGTCGAGCTACACGCCCTTGGTGTCGACCATGTGTCACACACGGCCCAGACACATGCCCGTGTGCCTAACTGTGTGGACAATAATAGGCTATTTTCCAAGCCTTTTTGCCACCCTGAAACACAACCAACTCATACCAATTTCAAACATAATTATACTTTCTAACTATTCATAACTTAAGGCACTCACATACCACCATACATATCATTCTCATACATCATTACTCTATTTAAACTTACAAACTTGCACACTCATGATTTTCATCCACATTGCATAAAATACAACTTAATCAATATTAGCCCATTTCTAAAGGCCATTACAACTTGACTCAAGTGATATCAATAGCCAACATATTTGGCTACTCAAAATAACATATATCAAAATAACCAAACTTCCTATACTTGTTATACAACAAAATAACTAACTTTACTGTACCAAAATGAATGGCTTGAAAGTGTGACTTCGAGCTCCGACTTTGATCGATCCTCGAGCTAATTCGGCAAATCTACAAGGAAGAAGGGAAATGAAGGGGTAAGCATAAAATGCTTAGTAAGTTGTATGGAATAAAATAGCAACATAAATCATGAAGCATCATTCAAAGAGAGTATCATAAATAGTTATATGCTTTCTTACTCATTCTCATAACTTACTCATTCTCATGATTTACTCATTTTCATGACCTACTCGTTCTCATGACTTACTTTTCATTTTCTCGTAACTTACTCAAATGTACCTGTAACACTCATCATAAAACTTTAGTCCTTCTCATTAACTAATCAACTTGAATACGTTCTCTATTAATATACTTTGAATATCGAAGGATACCCGTAATGTCATTCTCATGGAAAGATGCCAAAATCATATCCCAGATATGGTCTTACATGGGATCTCAAGTCGATGCCGAAGTCATATCCCAGATATGGTCTTACACGGGATCTCTTATCGATGTCGATGCCATGTCCCAGACATGGTCTTACATGAGATCGTAAACTGATACCGATGCCATGTCTCAGACATAGCCTTATACGGGATCTCTCTTAGATGCCCATACCATGTCCCGGACATGGTCTTACGGGGGATCTATATCTCATCTCGGTGCCGATGCCATGTCCCAAACATGGTCTTATACGGGACCTCATGTCGATGCAAATGTCGTGTCTCAAACATGATCTTACATAGGATCTCAATTCGATGCCGAAGCCATCTCGCAGACATGGTCTTACATAGGACCTACATATCTCATGACATGACTATGGTACCCTTTGTATTCATTAACTTTTAACCGAGCCTTCTCATTTATTTCATCATCATTTCTTTGTAAATTTTATAACAATAAATTTCATAGAAATACATAGAATTCATGAAATATCATCTTAATAATTTTCAAAATGCAAAATGCTAAATTATTACATACAACTTACCTCGGGTTCAAAATGCGGGTGAACGTGCGATTTAGTCCACCACCTTACTTTTTCCCCGATTTTGATCCGAGCTTCATGTTTCTTGATCTAAAATAACAAATTAAGCTCATTTAATACACACATTGGCTAATTAGCCCATAATTAACACTTTGGAAAATTTTATAATTTTGCCCCTAAACTTTTGCATATTTGCAAAATGGTCTCTAGGCTCGTAAAATGAAATGTACTTATTTTCTTGACCACTCAAGCCTAGCTGAACCTTTCATGTACTTATAACAGCCCCTATTTCTCATAAATTCTCACTTTTATTACACATTTTACCATATTTTCAATTTGGTCCCTATTAGGGATTTCCATGAAAATTCATCTAATAAAAGATGTTTACTACACTTTAAACTTTCATATTCTACTACTAAACATCAAAATACTTGCATGTCATGCATGGGTAAATTTTTGAATATAAACCCTAACTCAAATTAGTGGTAGAAATAGCTAGATTAAGCTACGAGGATTTCAAAAATACGAAAAGAATTAAAAACGGGGCTAAATTGCACTTACTTGGTGTTTGAAATTGAAAGAAACCCTAGATATGGAGGGCTTAGAAATTTTGGCTGGTACATGGAGAAGATGAGCTTATTTTTTGCTTATTTTCCCTTTTTATTACTTAATTTTACCAAATGACCAAAATGCCCTTATAGCCTTTCTTTAAAATTTTACCCTTTCTTGGGCATTGTTATCCATCAAGCTATAAAATGGTCTAATTACTAAATAAGGACCTCTACTAATTTTTATAATGCTATTTCACACTTAAACCTTCTAGAAACTCATATTTTGCACCGTTTGCAATTTAGTCCTAAAGGACAAATTAACCACTTTTTCATAAAAATTTCTTCATGGAATTTTATCACTATCATGCAATCACGTCATAAACTTAAAAATAATCATAAATTATAATCTTCTACTTTAGATTTGTGGTATCGAAACCACTATTCTGACTAAGCCCTAATTTAGGCTGTTACAATTCTCCCCCTTAGGGATTTTCGTCCCCGAAAATATTACCGGTGAACAACTTGGGGTATTGAGCTCTCATGTTTTCCTCAAGCTCTCATGTTGCCTCTTCTACCCCATGTCCTTGCCACAACACTTTTACAAGGGCAATATTTTTGTTTCTTAACTGTTGGACTTCTCGAGCTAGAATCTTAACTGGTTCTTCACCATAAGTCATGTCCAGTTGCATCTCGACTTCTATTGGGTTAATCACATGTGAGGGGTCTGATCGGTAGTGTCACAACATGGATACATGGAACACATCATGAATCTTTTCCAGCTTAGATGGCAAGGCTATCCAATAAGCTACCGGTCCTATCTTTTCGGTGATTTTATAAGGTCTGATAAAACATGGACTTAATTTACCTTTTCGGCCAAATCTAAGAACCTTTCTCCATAGAGAAACTTTTAGAAATACTTTATCCCCGATCTGAAATTCTATTTCTTTCTGCTTCAAATCAGCATACGACTTTTACCTGTCAGACGCAGCTTTCGAACGCCTCAAATGACTTTTACTTTCTCTTCTGTTTCCATAATTAAATCAACCCTATGAATCTGATGTTCTTTGAGCTCTGTCCAATACAAAGGTGTTCGACACTTACACCCGTATAAGGCCTCATAAGGCGCCATTTTCAAACTTGACTGAAAACTGTTGTTGTAGGCAAATTCAATCAAAGGTAGGTATTTCTCCCAACTACCTTGAAATTCTACTACATAACATTTGAGCATATACTCAAGCACTTGTATTACTCTTTTTGACTGACCATCAGTTTGTGGGTGGAAAGCAGTACTAAAGTTTGGCCTTGTACCCAAAGCTTCCTGTAACTTTTTCCAAAATCGTGATGTGAATTTCAGATCTTTATCCGAAATAATCGATAATGGCTGGAACGATGGAAATGTGCAAGTGTACACAATCGTAACAAGTAATAAAGTGACAAGTAAATGTCGAGTTATCGTACCCACAGGGACTGTAAAAAGAATTATTTATGAAATTAATTTAAAACACTTTGGAGAGGTGAAAATATTTTTTGGTTTGAAAGAGTGATTTTATAAACTAAGATTAAAACTAAGAAAATAAATTAAAATAAAAGAAAAATTTTTATGCACGATTTCAAAAAGGATTTAATCAAGATGATAAAATTGTGTTGGATTAATTACATTTCTTTAACTTAGAATTATTAAACTTCATGCTTATGCTGTTACGAATAAATTCACGGCAACCTAGTAATTTGTTAACTTATGAACATATTTACTAATTAAATTCCATTCATCTCTTGAACATATTCATATGCCAATTCAACCGACTAAATAGAATTAATAAGATAAACATGCTATAGCACATACATAATTATTAAATTAAATTATCTCTCGCATATTCCTATGTCGATTCAACCGATTAATTCAACTTAATAAACATGTAAAAGATCATGTGAAGTAACAAAGTAGCCATACCTTGAAACGTTTTAATCACAACAATCTTGCAAGTTATGCAAGGCATACGAATCGTCAGATACTATGCTAATTTAATCTTCAACTACCTTAGAAGAATTAAACATGCACAGATTAAGTGTTGAGTCAATTAATTTCAATTTCAATCCGTTTAAACAATTAATTCTTTAATTATCTAAACAGTTATAATGCCAGATAATCTAAACATGATTTTACTTAATCAAACATTTCACTGAGACCTATAATAGCATAAACACTATTTTAATAATTTAAGTAGGCAAAATATAATCAACCCAACACGAATTAAATTCAAGCTAAATTGATTAAAAAAACCATTTCAACAACAATATTATTCATAGATATGTTCTTCATAAAAACAACAAAAATTAAAAAGATAAAGAACAAGAAAGCAAATCCGGTGTTCTCCGTGGCTTTGTCTGACTGCTCTATTCTTCGTCTCCGTTATCCTCGCCGGTCAAGGCTCCTATGAACTCTTGCTTGCTGCCCAAATTGGCTGAGAACACACCTCTTTTCCAAGAGGAGAAATTGGCACAAGGGGATAGGAAAATGGGAAGGGAAAATGGAAAGAAAAGAAAGTGGAGAGGTGAAGAGAGAATGAGAGAATTGTGAGAATTGAGGGATGATTCAAATGAGCAGCAAGGGGTGGCTTTTATAGCTGAAGAGGGCTGCTAAAAATAGCAAACTCAGCAGCCAAGAGAGCCCCCTCATGGCCGGCCACACACATGGCAAGGTTGATAAGTTCAACCTTGCTAATTTAGGCATGGGGCAAATCTAAAAAGCCTAAAATAAAGGTGGGGTTTGAATGGGATTTTGAAGTCTTTCAAGGGCCTATTTGCAAGTAAAATTAATCAGATAATTTTGCTGATTTGGGTCAGCCTTTGGACGGTTCTGATCAGCCCAATAAGTGGTTGGTTCGGCTCACTCCATTCGGTTCAACAGGTGCGGTTCACTAGGCCCTTTCTTCATAATTAATTAAAATTAATTTATTTAACCTAAATAAAATAGGAAATAAATTAAAAATAATTTAATTATGAATTAATACACATTTCTGGACCGTCTTATGCTGGAATTTAATTGGCCTCGATGCTTCAATTAATTTCTCGATTTTGTTCTTCTCGCAGTGTCCACTGGACCCTTTTTCTCCAAATGTGCATTTCTGTAAAAAATAATCAAATTTAATCAAAATTCACTATAAAATTATTTAAAATTTATAGTGTTCATATTTTTAACACAATTTAATTATTTTATAACATTTAATTATTTTTCGACAAGAATTTATTCGAATTTGCATTAAATTAAGTTAAAAAGGGCACGTAAAAGTATATAAATTTTTGTGTTTCCAACGGCACTCCATGAAGTCGCAAATTTTCAGAAATATACAAGTTAGCTAACTGGTCTAACGAATAATCTGTGCGTACTAGTATAAAATGGGCTGACTTCGTAAGCTTATCAATCACAACCCAAATAGCATCTTTTTCTTTCAAGGTCGTCGGCAAACCCGTCACGAAATCCATGGTAACACGGTCTCATTTCCACTCGAGAACCATGATAGGCTGTAGTAAGCCAGAGGGTACTTGATGCTCTGCTTTTACTTGTTGACAGATCAAGCATTTCGAAACATACTCGGAGATATCTCGTTTCATGTTCGGCCACCAATACCATTTCTTTAAGTCGTTGTACATTTTAGTACTACCAGGTTGGATAGACATTCGACTACTATGTGCTTCATGTAAAATTTTTTGGATAAGCTCATCATCCTTTGGTACACAAATTCAGCCTCAGAACTTTACACAACCATCTGAGTAGATTTGAAAATCTGAATCGGTACCCGATTTGCACTGAGTTTTCTTGGCTTGTAATTCTCTATCACTTAACTGTGCTTTACAAATCTCTTGAACGAATATCGGTCTAGCTTTCATTTCTGCCAAAATCGAACCCTCATCGGTTAGGGACAATTGTGCATTCATGGCTCTTAAGGCAAATAGGGACTTTCGACTTAAAGCGTCCGCAACAACATTCGCTTTCCCTGGGTAGTAGTCGATGACTAACTCATAGTCTTTTAATAACTCAAGCCATCTCCGCTGCCGTAAGTTCAAATCATTTTGCATCATCAAATACTTAAGACTCTTGTGATCGGTGAATACTCGGCACTACTTACCGTATAAATGGTGCCTCCAAATCTTTAACGTAAACACTATTGAGGCCAACTCCAAATCATGAGTCGGATAATTCTTTTCATGAGGTTTCAATTGTCTCGAAGCATATGCAATCACTTTACCCTCTTGCATAAGTACGTAGCCCAATCCATTTAATGAAACATCACTGTACTCTACAAATTCCTTTCTGGGTTCTGGTTGTACTAGAATAAGAGCTTCAGTCAGTAAAGTCTTTAATTTCTCGAAACTTTGTTGACCCTTTTCATTCCACTTGAACTTAACATCTTTTTGCAACAATCTCGCCATTAGAGTAGCGATTATAGAAAATCCCTTGACGAACCTTCGGTAAAAGCTGACCAAACCCAAGAAGCTTCTGACCTCGGTTACATTCCTCGGCAGTTTCCATTCAATAATTACCGAAATCTTATTTGGATCGACTCTAATGCCATCATCCGAAACGATGTGGCCTAAAAATCCAACTTCTTTAAGCCAAAATTCACTCTTGTTGAACTTGGCATAAAGCTTCTGACCTCGTAGGGTTTGCAAAACCATCCTTAAATGCTCAGCATGTTCGTTCTTATCACGCAAATAAATTAAAATGTCGTCTTATCTAGGTATGGCTGAAAGATACGGTTCATTAGATCCATGAATACTGTAGGAGTATTGGTTAAACTGAATGGCATGTCAAGAAATTCATAATGGCCATATATTGTTCTAAATGCAGTCCTAGGCACATCGACCTCCTTAAATCTTAACTGATAGTACCCGGACCTCAAGTCTATCTTGGAAAACACTGTGGCTCATCTCAGCTGGTCAAATAAATCATCGATCCTTGGCAAAGGGTACTTATTCTTTATGGTCACCTTATCAAGCTGCCGATAATCTATGCACAGCCTTATAGAACCATCTTTTTTTTCACGAATATCACGAGAGCACTTCATGAAGAATGACTCGGTCTTGTAAAACCTTTATCTATCAAGTCTTGTAACTGAGCTTTCAACTCCTTTAGCTCAGTCGGAGCCATTTTGTAAGGAGCAATAAAAATAGGTGTAGTGTTGGAAGCCAATTCTATACCAAAATCTACCTCTCTAACTGGAGGTAATCCGGGCAACTCTTCCGGAAATACATCTTGATACTCGCAAACTACTGGCACTGATTCCATTTTCAACTCTGACTCTTTGGTATTCATCAAAAAAGCAAGGTAAGAGCAATCATGGAAGAAATCACTGTGGGCAAGCTCTCGGATTCCTCTGATTCAACTCAAAGAGTATTACCATCCTCACATTTCAATTTAATAATTTTTCTACCACAATTCACTATTATGTCATGAGTGGTCAACCAGTCCATACCAAAGATCACATCAAATTGATCGAATGGTAAGAGCATGAGACTAGCAGGGAAACAATGACCCCTGATCATCAAAGGACAATCTCCACATACTTTGTCTACTAACACACACTTGCCTAGAGGATTAGAGGCTTGTATCACAAGTTCTGTAGACTCTACGGGTAGATTCATACTAGAGACAAGTTTCATGCAAATATATGAGTGGGTAGATCCCGGATCAATCATAGCAATAACAGGAGTTTTATAAAGAGAAAATGTACCCGTGATTACCTCGGGTGATGCCTCTTCGCGAGTGCGGATGGCGTACATCCTAGCTGGCTCTCTACCCTCGGGTCTCGCAGTCTGTTCTTTCAGTGTGCCTTTACTACTCACTCCCGTTCCTAGATTTCTCTAAGGTCTGCCTCTAGAGGGAGCGTTACTCGACCTCGCACTCTGGTCTCTATCTTTTTCGACCATCTCGGGGCACTCTTTAATGAAGTGGTCTTGAGAACTACACTTGAAACAAGCCCTCTCATGTGCCTAGCATTCGCCGAGGTGGCGTCTATCGCATTGAGGGCACTCAGGTCTACTGGGTCGGGTGTTACCCACACTCGCAACGAAGGTGGTCTGAGCTTTAGAGGTTGAATACTGTCTACATTTGCCTTTACTAGAGAACCCCGCTGAAGTAGTTGGTCGTGTAGTAAATTCCTTTCACTTCTTGGAGGAGGATTGGAACGACTTACCAAACGGTCTCTTTCTCGAGTCACAAAACTCTATCTCAGCTTTCCTTTTCTCTTTGGCCAACTCTTCGGCCTTACAAGCTCTATCTACTAGCACAAAAAACTCTTTCAATTCAAGAATACCAACAAACATTTTAATGTCCTCGTTTAATCCATCCTCAAACCTCTTGCACATAATGGCCTCGGTGGATATGTATTCTCAAGCGTATTTACTAAGTCTCATGAACGAACGCTCATACTCAGTTACGGTCATTCGACCTTACTTCAACTCTAAAAATTCCTTACACTTCTGATCAATAAACTGATAACTGATATACTTTTTACGAAACTCCTCTTGGAAGAACTTCCAATTAACTTTCTTCCTTAGTACCACTAACACAAGAATGTTCCACCACTAGTAAGCGGAATCTCGTAGGAGAGATACTACACACTTTGTACATTCCTCAGGTGTGTAAGATAATTCATCGAATACCCAGATGGTATTCTCTAGCCAAAATTCAGCTCTTTTCGAGTCATCATCTTTAGTAGCCCGAAACTCTTTTGCCCCTTGTTTTCGGATCCTATCAATCGAGTGCTTTTCTCATCTTACTACCTCTACAATTTGGGGAGCTACCAGGGTACATTGAGGAATAGTAGGGGGTGGAGCTTGGTGTTGAGCGGCTGGGTTCGTTCGAATGAACTTTGTGAACCACTCATTCATCATCTAGAAGAAGGCTCCCAGGCCTCTCCTCCCTGACTAACTATAGCTGGTCTATTTTCTGACCCAGCTGGCACCGTACCTTCAACAGGAGCCGGTGCATTACTTTCTACTTCATCTACCGTAACTCGTTTGGGATCCATTTGCTATAAAAAAACATATTTAGATTACCAGGAGTCATCACACTAACATATAATGTATATACATAAGTATGGCATGTATAGTTAGACTTTGCATGTGCTAGGTCAGTCCTAGAATCGACTAAACACTAGCTCTGATACCACTAAATATAACACCCCATACCCGAGTCCGACGCCGGGATGGGGTATGAGGCGTTACCGTACTTAACCTTACTCAAACTTTGTAAAATCAGGCCTTAAATCTCACACCAATTTAAAAATTTTACAAACATGCTCTTCATATTCTTATCATGGGCCTACAAGGCCCAAAATGTGCATCGGGAGTGGTTTGAAACCAATCCAGGAACTATCGGGCATCTTGGAATTTTTTTTTTGCTTAAACAGGGCAACACGCTCGTGTGAGGTAGGACACGCCCGTGTGGGCTGGCTGTGCGGTCACACACACCTATGTGCCTAGCCCGTGCTGAACTTATTTCTTATTTCAAACCTACAAGATTGAATACGGCTTGAGCTCACACCCGTGTCTATGGCCGGTATGCCTCACACGACTTAGACACGACCGTGTTATTAACCTGTGGACCATTCTGTTAGAACACTATGAATTACTTGATTTTACACGGGTAAGACACACGCCCGTGTCCTTAGCCCTTGTGCAATACTGACTTAACTACTTAAGATGCAGGGGACACACGGTCGAGCTACACGCCCTTGGTGCAGACCGTGTGTCGTACACGGCCTAGACCCACGCCCGTGTACCTAACCGTGTGGACAATAATAGGCTGTTTTCAAGCCTTTTTGCCACCCTGAAACACAACCAACTCATACCAATTTCAAACATAATTATACTTTCTAAACATTTACAACTTACGGCATTCATATACCACCATACATATCATTCTCATCCATTACTACTCTATTTAAACTTGCAAACTTGCACACTCATAATTTTCATCCACATTGCATAAAATATAACCTAATCAATATTAGTCCATTTCCAAAGGCCATTACAACTTGACTTAAGTGATATCAATAGCCATCATATTTGGCTACTCAAAATAACATATATCAAAATAACCAAACTTCCTATACATGACATACAACAAAATAACTAACTTTACTATACCAAAATGAATGGCTTGATAGTATGACTTCGAGCTTTGACTTTGATCGATCCTCGAGCTAATTCGACGAATCTACAAGGAAGAAGGGAAATGAAGGGGTAAGCATAAAATGCTTAATAAGTTGCATGGAATAAAATAGCAACATAGATCATAAAGCATCCTTCAAAGAGAGTATCATAAATAGTTATATGTTTTCTTACTCATTCTCATAACTTACTCATTCTCATGATTTACTCATTTTCATGACCTACTTGTTCTCATGACTTACTTTTCATTTTCTCGTAACTTACTCAAATGTACCTGTAACACTTATCATAAAACTTTAGTCCTTCTCATTAACTAATCAACTTGAATACTCTCTATTAATATACTTTGAATATCGAAGGATACATGTAATGTCATTCTCATGGAAAGATACCAAAGCCATATCTTAGATATAGTCTTACATAGGATCTCAAGTCGATACCGAAGCCATATCCCAGATATAGTCTTACACGGGATCTCTTACCGATATCGATGCCATGTCCCAGACATGGTCTTACGGGGGATCTATATCTCATCTCGGTGCCGATGCCATGTCCCAGACATGGTCTTATTCGGGACTTGATGTCGATACCAATGCCATGTCCCAGACATGGTCTTACATGGTATCTCAATTCTGTGCCGAAGCCATGTCCCAGACATGGTCTTACACGGGATTTACATATCTCCTGACATGACTACGGTACCCTTCGTATTCCTTAACTTTTAACCGAGCTTTCTCATTTATTTTATCATCATTTCTTTGTAAATTTCATAATAATAAATTTCATAGAAATACATAGAATTCATGAAATATCATCATAATAATTTTTATCATGTAAAACGTCAAATTATTACATACAACTTCCCTCGGGTTTAAAATGCGGGTGAACGTGTGATTTAGTCCACCACTTTAATTTTTCCCTGATTTCGATTCGGGATTCGTGTTTCTTGATCTAAAATGACAAACTAAGCTCGTTTAATAAACACATTGGCTAATTAGCCCATAATTAACACTTTGGAAATTTTTATAATTTTGCCTCTAAACTTTTACATATTTGCAAAATGGTCTCTAGGCTCGTAAAATGAAATGTACTTATTTTCTTGACCACTCAAGCCTAGTCGTACCTTTCATGTACTCATAACAACCCTTATTTCTCATAAATTCTCACTTTTATTACACATTTTACCACATTTTCAATTTGGTCCCTATTAGGGATTTCCATGAAAATTCATCTAATAAAATATGTTTACTACACTTTAAACTTTCATATTCTACCACTAGACATCAAAATACTTGCATGTCATGCGTGGTTATATTTTTAAATATAAACCCTAGCTCAAATTAGTGGTAGAAATAGCTAGATTAAGCTACGAGGATTTTAAAAATACGAAGAGAATTAAAAACGGGGCTAAATTGCACTTACTTAGAGCTTGAAATTGAAAGAAACCCTAGCTATGGAGGGCTTGGAAATTTCAACTGGTACATGGAGAAGATGAGCTTATTTTTGGCTTATTTTTCTTTTTTATTACTTAATTTTTCCAAATGACCAAAATGCCCTTATGACCTTTCTTTAAAATTTTACCCTTCCTTGGGCATTTTTATCCATCAAGCTATAAAATGGTCTAATTACTAAATAAGGACCTCTAATAATTTTTATAATGCTATTTCATACTTAAACCTTCTAGAAACTCATATTTTGAAACTTTTGCAATTTAGTCCTAAAGGACAAATTAACCATTTTTTCATAAAAATTTCTTCATGGCATTTTATCACTATCATGCAATCACATCATAAACTTAAAAATAATCATAAATTATATTTTTCTACTTCAGGTTTGTGGTCTCAAAACCACTATTCTGACTAGGCCCTGATTTGGGCTATTACAATACCTTTCCATAATACTGATTTCTCAAATCCTTCTTTCATGTCCTCCTTTACACTACTTAACCTTAATGCTCGAACACCATAGTGTTCTCTCCGTAAGGCCTGAAGCTTCACCTGTGGCGGCATCTGACAGGTTCACTCCCTATTTCCCATCCTAACTTCATCCTATCTCATTGAGGTTTACCCTAATTATCATGCAATACATCCATCTATTTATTATCTATCTTAAAGTAACAGTAATCAGCTTGTCATGACTCAACAACAATATTCGTACATAGATTACTCATATATTTCCTAGTTCATGCAAGCAAGATATCATCGTTTATCGCCTAGAAGCAAGTTGCAAAAACTCACATTATTTCCTTATCCTTGTTATCGTGGCTTGCCTGAATGTTAATATCTCCTTAGCCCTAATAGCAGTCCCTCAAATTTCATCAATGTACACTTGTATTTTTTTTAACAGAATATGAGAAAAAAATAAGAGAAAGACTCCTTTGGGCTTTGGATGCTAGTCCAAAGAAAGATGTTGGATCTGGTGCCCTAAGTGTAGTATTTTCGTCAATATACACTTGTAATTTTTTTGAATAGATTGATTAATAAAATTATTCATGAATTACATTAATGTTATGTATAATATCCTCATATGGTTTTTGCATAAAAAGCAAAATGGAAGCCAATGTTACTCACTAGCTGTCTAATGTTTAAACTAATACTAAGTGGTATTACGTGTTCGGATCGTAATACAAAAAGACATATTGTATTAGTAAACAAACCTAAATATGTCCTTAGTCTAATCGAAAATGAGAAAACCGATTGAAAGACTAATATGTCGTCTATCAAGTCCATTGGGAAGATGTTTGGTCTTAGGCATCAAAGCGAATAACTCCTAGAAGATAGAGACATAGATATGACTAACTGGACTAATAGTACATCGGACTGGACCCAACTAGAATAGATCATGAATCCATTTAAAGATTTATTCACTTGTGGCATTCATAGTGTGGCATACCTAAATCCTGAGTGGATGACGAACTATATATGCTTGACTCGTACATTTTGATATAAGTAAAAGCCTGAGTTCGAATAGATAAGGAACTGAAAGCTAGTGAATTGGGTCTATAACTTCTATAGTATGTAGTGTTCTTCACAACAGTGGAATTCATTCCCTGAGACATGGGTAAATGATATCCTCTCAGTGGTATTACTGTTGGATCTGGTGCCCTAAGCGTAATATTTTCATCTAAGTACACTTGTAATTTTTTTAAACAGATCAATTGATAAACTTATTCATGAATTACATTAATACTTTGTATATTGTCCTCACATGGTTTTTGCATGCAAAGCAAAATGGACGCAAATGTTGCTTATTAGTTATCTAATGTTTAACTAATATTAAGCGGTATTACGGGGTTAGATCGTAGTACAGAAAGACAATTTGTATTAGTAGACGGACCTAAACATGTCCTTAGTCTAATCGGAAATGAGCAAACTGATTGAAAGACCAATATGTCATCTATCAAGTCCAATTGGGGAGATGTTTGGTCTTAGGCATCAGAACGGATGACTCTTAGAAGATAAAGACGTAGATGTGACTAGTGGTGATCATGGGTTGGGCTACCCGGCCCGACCCGATGGCTCGCCTGAAAAATGGGAGAGTTTAGGTAAAAAATATAGGTTTGGGCAAAAAATGAGGCCCGTTTAGAAAATGGGCCGGGCTTCGGGTAAAACTTTTTTGGCTTGGGCCCTGTCCGACCCGATTTATATTAAATATATTTTTTTTTATTTTTAATGAAATATACTTAATACTTTTAACTTTCATGTTTCACTTTCGTCACTCAGATCTTGCCCTTCCTTTTTTCCCCAATTCCAAAATCAAACTTTAAAATCCCTAAGCCCTAACTCACCACTTCCACCCAATTCCAGAATCAAGATTCAAAATCCCAAATTCCAGAATCCAGTAGCTTTTGTCAATAGGAATTTGCGTAAGTCTGGTATTTCTTTCTTTTTCTTCTTCTTCTTTTTTTTAGTTCATTTTTCCTAACAACGAAAAGGACCAGTAGCTAGCCAACCATTTTCTTCCATTCTATTGCATAAGTACAGGGATATCATCTATAGATTATAATGATATTAGTGACTGCCACATTTTCTTGCTTATTTAAATCTCAATTTTATTATTTTTGTGACTAAATATTGCATTTCAGTCTTGTAATTCCTATATTTTAAATATTTTCTGCTCATAATACTTTGACATGAGATGAGGAGGATTCATGAAGATATAGAAGTAAAATGAATCTACATGAAATTGGTAGGAAAGTCTTGTACGTTTTTTATGTTGGAACATTTCATGTTGTCCCATTTTTCACCTTCTGTTTTCCTTTTAATAAAAGAGATCTGGAGTTTTTCTGTAAAAGTATCCAATATTAGTGCATATGTTGGAATGTCTAGACTTAAAACTTTCTGTTCTGATTTATCTTATAAACAACTTAATTGTAATTTTTGTTTATGCAGTATCTTTTATTGTTTCTCCCGCTATTTTTGGCAAGATTTGCCCAAAAGATAATACTAGTTTTGTGAAAGTTAAATTAAATTACAGTGTGCAGCTTAGTATTTTCTGGTCTATGATTTGCTTTGAGAAAATTAATATTGAATTTTGTGGCAGATTATCTACTCCAGTTATAGTTGCACTCAGGGCTGGTTTCTCACACCTTGTGTGAGTGATCCAAGTTTAAGGTTAGATATTATTTATGATAGTTGTTTAGCTTGCATCTTAAACCTATTATGGACATTGGATTTTCTAAATAACGATATTTTGTGTCTGTGTCTAGTAAGCATGTGGTTAGGTTTGACTTTTGCTTAAATAGTATAGGCTTTGGTGCCAAGATAACCCGCAAGGAAAGATTGCTTTAAAATTTAAATTTATGATTATTACATATTCAGTAAGTGTTGGAAACAGGGGGCCGGGTCAGGTGATTGAACCAGTGACCTAATAGGTCTGGTTCATATCTAAGAACTGTGAAACCAATGAATCAGTAGGAAAGTGGATCAGTAAAAAACTGGACTTAAGCTGGTAAAAAAATGTTTTTTGGATTTTTTATTAAAATTAATTTTGCAAGTGATAAGATGAACTTTTAACTTCAAAATCCCATTAAATAAAATACTTGTTTTCATTAACTAATTACTAGTTAAATACTTGTCTAATATTAATATCATATATTTAACATTTAATTGAATAATTTGGTTCAACTGGTTGGACTAGCTGAATCTGTCCATAGGTCACACCGGATTGACCTCTAATTTGGTTTTTATTCATTGTAGACAGTGTATCCCAGGTAGTGATCTTGGTGCTGAGGCCAAGGCTGAATTTGCTTTACCAATCAGAAGTCTTTATGCATGCATTACTTTGAAAGATAAGGGTTGACAATTGACATGCCTCTGTTAGGCATCAGTATTCTTCTATAATTTTAAAGTCTAAGTTGACTTGACAATATTAGTATGTTTAGACAAAAATACTTTGATGTAAGTAAAAGCCTGAGTTCAAATAGATAAGGAACTGAAAGTTAGTGCATTGAGTGTATGACTTCTGTAGTATGTAGCGTCATTCACAACAGTGGAATTCATAGCCCAAAACATGGATAAATGATATCCTCTCATTGACATTACATAATTGATGAAAAGTAAACATGGCCACGGGTCGTCCGTCTTTGTAATGGATGATTTGATCACTATTTGATAGTGATTGACTTTTCATGAAGGAAGATGTAATGGTTACCCTGAGATTAAATATGACTATATTGAGAGAACGAATATTATCCCAAAGTGATCAAAGATATCCTATGAGGGTAAAATAGTTATGACAAGGTCATTGGACGACAAAAAGGCTCAAGAAGTACTCGTAATTGGACCCGATGTTAGAGAGTCTCAAAATCCCTCATGTAATGAGGTGGGACGACAAAAACCTAGTATCATTAACTAGGGTTGTCACCCTCTATATCCTAATTAAACTAGAATATTGTTTTTCTAATAGAAATAAACTTCTACAACTCTACTAGAGTTCTACCTTCTCTTCCTATAAATAAATGGCACCGATAGATCTATTTAGACAATCTATTTAGACAACTTTTAAAAGATTGTTATTCTGCCAAAAAATAAGGAGAACTTATTCTCAACTTATAAACATATTTTTCAGAATAACAATTTTACTAGTTTCTAATAAAGAAGAGAAAATTTATGTTTTCACTCCAAAAAGAAAGCTTTTTCTAGTTCTGTATTTTGGTTCAATTGGTTCGATCATACACTCGAAACAATTCGTGGTACGAAAATAGAGGAGAAGATTGTTTGGTTGAAAGTCGAAAAACATCAAGGATCCGCTTATCAGAAAACAAATGTACGTATTTGATTAAGGTTTATTACTATAAATATCACAAACCGGGTCGATTTTTAAAATTTTAATTTTTCGCTATGCAAGAAAACCATTTACAAGCTGAGTTTTTTCCAACAATTACATGATTGATGAAAAGTAAACGTGGCCATGGGTCGTTTGTCTTTGTGATGCATGACTTGATCACTATTTAATAGTGATTGACTTTTTATGAATAAAGATGCAATGATTACCATGAGATAAAATAGGATCATATTGGGAAAACAAATATTATCCCAAAAAGATTAAGGATATCTTATGAAGGTAACACACTTACGAAAAGGTTATTGGACGAGCACTGATTAAGTTGTTTTGTAATGGTATGTCATTGGGGAGAGCTCAGTCACGATACTATAATGGAATGACTTTATGACTAAATGAGTTTATAATTAATAGGCGAAAAGCTAGAACTTAATTATAAATCATTTGAGCCTCAATTGCATATGTCTAATCAGTTTATCCGCTACGTCATTGAAACTAAAAATGAATTGCATGTTGATTCAAATGAACAAAAATGAACATAAATAATAAAGCTAGAGAAATGAATTACACTCGAAAATGAATATAATTTTCTCACTAAGTATAAAAATAACTTGAAAATTAATTTATGATTTTTAAATTATTAATTAAATTAATTAATTGAGGTTCAAAAAGAAACTTAAATTAATTAATTATTATAAATCCAATTAAATGTAAAATATAAATTTAAATTAATAGGTGATTGTGAATATTAATATTCACCTCTTTATTTTCATTTTCCTTATTCCTTCAGCTTTCATCTCCACCAATCTTTACCCTTCAACACAACCCACCCACCCCCCCCCCCCAACATCAACTAAATCATAAAATAACCCCAACAACCTAATAAATACTAAACAATAACACAAAAAAACATAGATCTGAACCTACAAGAAGAAGTAAAGAAAAATAAAAAATAAAGAAAAAGAAACATCTTTTGATTTCATGGTGAACAACGACGATTTGACATTCTGAACGGTGGAAGAGTATCCGATGATGAAGAGAGCAACAAAATTGGAAACCAACGCCATTCGAAGATGAGATCTGCAAGTCAGAAAAATTTTCAATCGCAATCTAAAGGGTAAACTTAGAAGGTTTTAGGCCATTCCTCAAAGATCAAAGGTAGCAAATAAGGAAAGGAGACTTTGGGCTATTGAACAACAGTGCTCAATCAGAGTTTCGACGCCGATGAAAGGTGGTTCTCCTGGTGCACAAAAACAAAAAAGGATAAAAGGAATGGATCTTAGTTAATTAGGATATTTGCTCCAACAAAGTGAAAGAGGAAGATGAGAGAAGCATTTTGATGGTGTCGACCATTGGAGAAGAAGTGACAACGACAGCACAACAGTATTATTTAGGGTTTCAAAAAAAGGGGGAAAGAGAAAGGGATGGAAGATAATTCTTGAGTTTAAAACAAATAATGAGGTGAAAATTATATACATGTGGAAAAAAAAGAAAAATGAGTTGATGTTCCAAATAAGATTTCATCAACCTTATAATTGAGAGTGACCAAAATCAATAAACTTTATAACATGAATTTTTTTTTTTTATGCTCAAAATAAAAAAATTATAAAAAATTAAATAATCAACTGTGTAATTTACTCAAAAATAAATTTCTATTATAAAATTTTCAAATATCCCAACACATAAAACCGAAGCATAATGATTAAGGGATGTTACTGTTAGACTGTAATTCAACCAATCAGTGAGGTGTAGAGAAAAAATATATTAAGGAGAACAAGATAACCATTTATCACGCACTATACATCTTTCTTCCAAATTTTTCCAAGCATTTTTTGCTCTATGAACCAGGCTTTTTAAGGCACCTTGATTCTTTGCAGGGTATGGGAAATAAAATCTAGATATAAGAAAATAGTTTGAGAGTTAGTCACTTCAAAGACTTATCCGAAAAAATTCAGCACTCAAAAATAATAAATTTTATTTTATTTAACAATGTAAAACAAATACATTAAAATTTTATGATTTATTGAATAGTAAAATCAGCTTTTGACAGCAAATTTTGAAAATTTTCCAAAGAGGGTGGACTGGCATGGCACCTGTACATTATTTGCATTGAAATGTAAACGTGAAATAAGATTCTAATCAAATTAAACATATGGTAGGCCTTTCAAGGAAAATAATGTCATAAAAATTTTAATAATACTGGTTATTAGTTTGTGAAAGAATTAGTTAAGACATGGCGCGTAAGGTCGTTAAAAAAACAGTTAACTATAGATATAAAGATAGAAACATAGCCTCAAAATTTGCCTCTCAATCCGTATCTGCTCTCTCTCCCTCTTCCATCTCTGTCTGTCTGAAACTTCTGATCTGTCTGGTTTTTCCCAAATTGTCTTGTTTGTTTTTTGTCTTTTTCATGTTCCTTTGTTAGGTTTTTGCTGGTTTCAATACGAAAAATTCAAACAATGATGACATATGTTTACTGGATGGATCAGAAGTTCTCTTTGGGATTTGATTGAAGGTTGCTGTTCTTGTTTTTTAATGATTCCAATTTTCTGTCTTCTTTTTTTCCTTCATTAATCTTTTATGATTTATTTGCATGTAATTATAACAATTATTTGTTATTTATTATATGTTTTGAATATAAATATTTGAAAAAGAATGGAAATAGGATATAAGGTATCTGATTTTGTTGATTAATTACTTGATACAGGATGAATTCCTGGGCATTCAGATGGTATAGAAATAGACAAAATCTCAGACATTTCAGACATGGAAGTGAGAGGTGTTAGCGAAGATAATCAAGTTTCTCATCCATCGCCATCAACGTCGAATGAAGTCGCCGGCGGCAACTCAACGCCCGTCAAAGGCGACAGAAACACAACCATGGAAGCAGCAGGGAGCGACGGACCCTCACATGCCCCAAAACCAAGTAGGATACCATCGCACATATTCAATCCGACAAGCGAGACATCGCCGGGGGACTGGAGTGTGGCATCGAACGAGTCGTTGTTCAGCATACATATGGGGAACACGAGTTTCAACGACAGGTTAAGCTTGATGTCGAAATCAGGGGAACTGGATCCTACCATGATATCGAGTCCGCTGTTCGAGTTCCCGATACCGCCGCCGACGCGGAAAGCAAGCGAAAGTGGCAGCATGAAGGAGGAGGATGAAGATGGGTATGCAGCGGCTGAGACAATGAGGGAGGTATTAAGGGAGAATGAATCTAAGCAAATCAACCATAGTGCTAAGGGATCAGATCTTTCCCGTTGCATGTCTCAGCTTTCGGACACCAGCGTCAAATCTTTCGCCTTCCCCATGTAAGCTTTCTTTTTCCTCATTCCTCCCCTTTTATTTATAAATCATATATATACCACTTCCAACTACCACAAGGAGGCTCTGCCTACTCAGACGCACACTTGTCATTTTAACTTTCACGTTAGCACATCATCTCGCTACCACTTGCCTTTTCCTCTTCAAGGTCTATGGTTTTGCATCTCTTTCATTTCACTTTTCTCTCATCATCGTTCTATCGTTCCTTCTCTTCATCTTCTTGTAGATGTTTTTCATGTCTTTTCGATTTTACGACAGGAGTTCAAATTTTAGATTTTGTTTTGACCCACATTATTTTCTTCATCTTCTCAGGTTTAGTTTTGAGCCACATTAATTTCTTCAGATTTTACTTTTTGTTTTCAGTTGGGGCCTAAAAAATTTATGGGTTTCGGGCTTCACCGATTCAATCGGTTTCAATTCTCAGTTCAATGACGGTTATGAGCAGTTGGCTAAAAAATCAGTTCATTATCCCTATTTATACGCTACACTTACCAATTTTCGGTCCAATCAACTCATATGGTTTGGTTTCAATAACATCGTTCCCCTTTCCCCTATATTCTTGTTCAAAAGCAACGCTAGAAAATTCTTTTATGGCCGAAATTAAATTATAATTTTACTATAATAAAAATATAATTTTTAAAAGATTAAATTAAAATTTTATCATTTTTACGTAGAAAAATTCAATTTTATCTTTACTAATTTGAATTTTTAAAATGTCAAAAAAGAAAATTTTCATTTTAGGGGAATCAGGCCCTACCAACCTCTAGATTTGCCCCTATTCTTTTTTCTTCATTTTGAATACCCGATTCAACTACATCCACAACCCAAGCACCCTTTACAGTGGCTCTCTACCTTGCCCTAAGCAAGGTGAACTATCCAATACCATTTTCTTCTCTGCTTTGTTTGATTTTACTATTAACAGGTTAAAATATGTTCCAATCCTATAAACTTTTTTTATATTTAAAATTCAGTCTATTTACTTTTATTTTAAGGAATTTAGTTTCTCTATTTTTAGGATTTAAAGATGTATATTTAATTGTTAACTTTGTTAAATTTTTTTTATTAAATTTAAGTTTATTACAATATAATTCTTTTTATTACATAGCTATCAACTAATTTTTTTTCAAAGTGCTACACTAATTATTTTAACAGACAAACTTTAATAGTAATAGTAATTGAACTTGAAATTTGATAAATATATTAACTAAAGAAGAAATAAATTAGAGCAAAATTTAATTTTGTCAACATTATTTATTTATTTTAACATTTAAATGCTAAGTGTGAATTTAGATGGGTGACATGGTGCATTTAACTTATTTTTTATTTTATGCTATAATATTTTATTATTACTGTTGTTTTTACACTAACTGTACGTAAATAAATTGCTTATCTAAACTCACCCTAATTAGGTTTGATATGTAAATTTATGTTGGAATCATACATATATTTGGTATAATCGTGTATAATTTGAAAATAAATTTACTTAAGTAATTGAATATATTTCCTTGCAACGAAGATTGACTGCTGAAGCGGATAAAAACGACGCAAGCAAAAAACATTCAAAAAGTAAAAATTCGTCGCGGCCTGCCACCGCTAGTACAACTCCACAAAACACACCGCCGGAAACCCCTAAGCCAACGAAGTCACCGGAAACCCCAAAGGCAGAAACACCGAAGCCTTCGACACCAAAAGCAACCCAAAACGGAGGTCCGAGGAGATGGTTCTCTTGCTTTTCTTGTTTCCCATCTTGCTCATAAGAGAAACCGCAAACTGGAGAAAAAAAAAATTGATTTGAAAACGGGCGGCATTGATATGGTTTCAAGCTCCATGGGTTCCCAAAGTTTGGGAATGGTTCCATTGTTGGTTTTTATTACATGCTAAAGAAAAAAAAAACATCAAGACTCACGTTTGTTTTCAATGTAGTTTCTTTCTAAGATGTTTTTGAATGTTTTTATTGCACTACGAAGCCAAAGAAACAAAGAAATCAAACAGTTCCAAGCCTAAAGTTTGTCACTCTGGATTCAGTCAATTTTCTTGGGATCGATTCATTTATGATGATGATGATGATTTAGTTGGGCCATTAGAATATTAACTGCATCATGTACTGTGTTATTTTATGTCAGAATCCCAATCTAACTGAAGCTATTAAAATTTCCAGCTTGGTTTTGTAGCATACAACTATGGACAGTAATTTCATCTACTTTGAATTTTTACACTTTTGCATAACAAAAGATCCTATCATTAATTCTTCTAAATAATAGAAATGTTGGAGGGATCATAGTAGTTTACTCAAAAGGGGTTGAGTAAATGTATATGATCCCTTTTACTCGGAGGTCCTCCATGATGAAAACCTAAAATTTAAAACAAATGATAAAAAAGCCCATACAATGAAGACCAACAAAACAGATCAGAAAAATGAGAAATGACAAACTAGAAACACCATGACAGATGCTCCACCCAATGGTCACACTCCTAAACCGTCAGAAAGACATCAGAAAGGGAAAAGCTCCTACAAGATTCAAGGCCAGCCCAACCTTGGACCACAAAAATTCTTATTACAAAGCTCGGTCTTTATCCTACTGAAAAAATGGTCCAAGAGAAGCCCGTGGGTACAAGGGTGGTGGTAGGTTGTTCTACAGCCAAAGAATTGACCACCAACATAACCACGTCCTCTTCCAGCTTCTTCGCCCTGACCTCTACCTGTGGAGCCTCCCGTACATCATCATCATCATCCTTTGAAGTTCAAGGCTTATTTTTCGTCACTCAATTTATCGTTTTCTTTATTTCCCATACATATTACTTCTTTAGCAACAACGCTTCAGGATTTTTTTTTTTTTTACATTGGATTTTATTTTTTTAAATATTTTTTTATTTTTTATATAAAATCAATGTCAAATTAATAAAAAGTATAAAAGTTACGAATTAAAATGGTTATAATATCAATTAAAAAAGTGTCATAGTTAGTCACTTAAACAGTCGGGTGGAAAAAAATTTGAAAATGCTAATGACAAAATTATAACATTTTTAGTTAAGTGACAAAAATAAAATTTATATATAATTTAATTTAGTGACTAATGGTATAGTTTATTCAAAAATAAAAAAAATCAATAATTTAAATTTTTTACATACATATATTTACATTTTTTACAAAATAAAAGTGAGGCATGGAAATTCTTTTATCACCCAGTAACATAAAATAATGTAATATTTATTAAGGAACATAAAAATAGGAGAAAACATTTGATACATTACCAGTGAAATTTTTAGACTTCACAAATAGAGTTAGGGAGTTGACAAGTAATCTATCGAGATATAGTAAAATATTTTTAAAAAAAGTGACACATGACAATTTTTAAAGACTACTTATGGAATAAAAAAGGTACATAGCCAGTGTATTAAATACTAAACCTAAAAATATAATATAAAATATATAGATAAAAATATATTTAAAACCAATCCAATAAATTAAAGGCGCTTACACTATAAAAAAAATAATTGAACTATACATTTTTTTCTAAGTTGATACCTAAACTTTTTTCTAAAAGTCATGAGTGGTACTTAAATTATACCTTATTACTTCAAAATAGTACCTAGATTATATCTTATTACCCAAATTATCTTAATCATTAAAAAAAATCAACCATTTTGTGACATACAAAACTTTTAAATTAAATTAAAAAAATATGATTAAATTAAAATTATAAAAAAAGTGCATTTAATTAAATTATAACTTTACATTGTTTTACTCTCTCCCTCCCCCTCATGTTTCTTTCTTCTCTTTTATTATACTTTTTTTTTCTAATTATTAGATAACTTTTCTTTGCAGTATTTGGATTTCATACTTTATCAATGCCTTGTTCATTATAAAGGTTCACTCACAATTAATTATTCTATACAAAGCATATAGAAAAGAAGATAGAAAGTTATTTTTAAGAAAAATAATACGTGGGTTTTAGATCAGGTTGAGAAAATCGAGATTGAGGTTTAAAAACGGAAAAGAAGCTTGTTAAAATTTGGGTTTCATCATCAAAAACTGGGTTTGGATGAGTTTTCTAACAGGTTCTTAAATTTTCGTCCCCGTATTTCTTAGGTGAAGAACAAAATATATGGATATGTTTAATCATTCGGGTTTTTTTAATTCTTTCAATTTTAAAATTGCTAAGTGTAAATAATTGGTTAAAAGGTTTTTTTTTTTTTAATGTTTGTAGTAATTTGGATAACGAAGTATAGTTTAGGTATCATTTGTGACAAAAAAAATGGTTAATATGTAATACGCCTCTAAACTTGTCTAAAAGTACCTAATTGGTAATTAAAATTGTTTTGAATCTAGTTGGCACCTAAAATTGTATTCTATCACATGTGTTTGAGTATAATTTGAAATACTAGTGAATTTGACATATATGGCTAGCATTGGATTGAATTGGAAATGTTATGTGATGACTGATTATTACGTAATATATAGGGCATAAATGTGAAAATTTGATTTTTTGCAATGTATAAATGTATAAAAATTATTGGTTACAGGGATGATAATGAAATTTGTGTAATTGATGCTCACGTGAACTTAGTAAAAGGTTAGTATACGATTGACATGCCAATAAGGTCATATGCACATTGGTACATGATATGTGATTGTATGGAGATTATTATAGGTTATATTGATATCTAGTATCTGTTACGGATCATCGAGCATTATATATCTCGGACGAGCAACATGGTGTAATTTTAACTCGGACGAGCAATCTGGTGTAATTTTAGCTCAAACGAGCAACCCTGTGTGGTGTAGTTTACCCGTGTATCTGAGTTTGTTTTACTAAGTTCCATCGAGAAAAACATTATAATTGAAATTGGAAACCTGAATATGTGATGGAATTAATTTGATAAGTCAATTTGAGATGTCATTGAAATGAATTATGTGTAACTGGAATCACCTTATAGACTGTTAATGGATTATGTCATTGAAATGAATTATGTGTAACTGTAATCACCTTATAGACTGCTAATGGATTATGCCATTGAAATGAATCATGTATAATTGGTATAATCTTATAGATTGATTATATAATATGATATTAGGATAAGCTATGCGATAGTAATATGAATTAGTATGTTTAAAGTTGCTTATAATGCCTAATGATCATTTATACATATGCTCACCTTGTTGATATTTTAAAGTTTCATGTCCTAGCCAAACTTATGTGTAACACCCCCTAACCCTAAACCGTTATCGAAACAGGGTTATGGAGTATTACCGGATTTTGCAGATCAAACAGACAGAAATTTCAAACATTTCATATTTGATATTCAAATCTATCACATTCAATCCAATTCAAGTTTGTACCAAATTATGCCATTTCCATAAGTGTATCATCTTATATGCATATATATTGTATTTAACCATTCAAAATCATAATATAACATCATTTACAATCATTTCCGTAAGTGACTTATACAACCGACCTAGGTACATGCCATTCTACAAAGAAAATATATTTCATCACTTCCTGAGTTCGGGATTAGTTTGGATGCTGGACCGGAAGATTTGACTTTACCTAACCTGCGCACGGAAACAACCGTACGCTGAGTATGATTATACTCAGTGGTATCGCTATAATTCAATTTATAATTAAATGCAATAAATTATTCATATATTTCTACTTTATAATAATCATCATTTAAGTAAACAATTTAAATATTTCACATTTATTATTTAGTTATACATACATATTAATCACATTTCTTTATTTCAACTCTTACTTCCTTCATGTGCCTTATTGTCCAAATTTGATTAAACCAGTAGTTCATTCGTTTACCCCCATTAACTTGACTCGGACTCAGCGGAACACGGATTCCAACCAACACACTAGTATAGCACATAGTGCTCATCGACCGAAGCCGGAACAGTAACAGTAACGGTAATAGTATTCAACACACAAAGTGTTAAATCAATAACGGTAACAGTAACAGTATTTGACACACAAAGTGCTGAATCAGTAACAGTAACAGTATTTGGCACATAATTACCTCATCAGTAAGCCGGCAAACCCGTACTCTTCCATATCCTATGTCATGCCAACTATATCCGACTAGCCCGACTAGTTAATAGGGTATTTAATTCACTTTTCAGTACAATTTCCATCTCATTTCAGTATCAATTATAATTTCTTATTTTGATCAGTTTCACAATATTACAGTAATTCATTACATCAGTAATTTCACAGTTCAATGCAGTGCACACAATATTCAGTAACTTCGCAGTTTAATTCAGTACTCAATCATAAATTTATTATTTTACTAAATACTTACCTTAAATTACTTACCACACATAATTAGTAAATTAAACACATAATAATGATAAAGTTTGAATTATAGTGATACAAACCGTAATTTCCTCGAGTCACTCCTCGTCCATTTTTTCTTTTTCTTTCTTGATCGATGACTCTGGTACGATATTAACTACGTGATTAAACAACTAAAAATTCATCAATACAATACAATTTCACATCCTTAATGTATATATATAATTCTACTATTTACTTATATGTTATTTCAAAGCTGTCTACCTGAGTCATTATCACTAAATTATTTATATCTTGAGTTACAGAATTCCAAATTAAGATCTGATAATTTTCCCTAAAACTAGACTCATATATCTTCTTACCATAAAAGTTTCATAATTTTTGGTTTAGCCAATAAGTACAGTTAATTCTTTAAAGTCATCCATGCTTTGCTGTCTGACAGTTTCGACCCTTCTTCACTAAATATGAATTATCTCCTAGTACGGGATTTGGATGATGTTCCTGTTTGATTCTATTGAAAATAGACTCATTAAGGATTTTAAACATATAAATTTAAATCCCTAATTATTTTTATCCAATTTTTTATGATTTTCCAAAGTCAAAATAGGGGATTCCAAAATCATCCTGACCTTATCTCAGATAACTTATTATAACTCATAATTTACAACTCCATTTCTTATACCGCTTCTTCTATGAAAAACTAGACTTAGAAATATTTAATTTTATATTTTATCCATTCTCTAATTCGATTTCTACAATTTTTGGTAAATTTTCAAAGTTGAACCATTGCTGCTATCTAAAAACTATTTTAATGATAATTTTACTCTTTCGTATTTCTTTGTATTAACTTTCATTTAGACATGCTTAATTATTATACTTTTAATTATTGTCCAATTTAGTCCTTATATTTCCTTTCTCCATAAAACTCAAATTTTGAAATTCTCTCAATTTGGTCCCTACTGTTCAAAACTTACACTTTCTTTTACAAGTCAATCCTTTATCAATTTCTAACTTGAAATTCAATCAATTTAATCTCTAATTCATCAATTAATTCAACATAACTCATGTCTCAAAATCTACTATCTTTCAAAATTTCAACATAAATCATGACATATTTTGTTCTAAAACTCCAAAAACTCAAAAATTACAAGAAAATAGACTAAATTGACTTACCAATTAAAGCTTGAGACCTTAAAACCCCAATTTTTCCTTCTTTCTTTTTCTTCTTTCTTTTTCTCCTTTCCTTCCCCTATTTCGTTTGCTATTCTGTTTCTTTTTTTCTATGCTTTGTTTATTTCATTTCATTTATTTTAATGTTATATATATTATAATAAAATAATAATATAATTAATATATTCTATACTTATTTATTAAGTAAATATATATAATATATATTTTAACTAAGAAACTTATGCCGACTCATTTATAGAAAATGGTATAATTTCCTATTTAGTCCCTTTAGTTTTTCTTTAATCTATAATTAAGCTTTCACACTCTATTCAATTTAATCCTTTTTCATAATTACTCCTAATCAAGTCAAATTCACTTAACCAAAATCTAATTAAGTACACCACTAATTTCGTAAATATTTGTTAAAAATATTTACGAATCCGATTTACCGGAACGGAGTCCCGGGAATGCATTTTTTTCAATTTAGTCCTTTTTAATCAATTAACCATCGAAACATTAAAATTTCTTAATGAAACTTTAATACCACTCTAATGACACTCCGTAATTATTTAAAAAAATTTACGGCTCAGTTTATAATATCGAGGTCTCAATACCTTGTTTTCGACCAAATTTACCTAATAATTTCTTTTAATCACAAAATTCACTAATTCAAAAATATTTCTAAAATCACGCTTAACTTATTAATTAATAATTAAAAATAATTTCTAACTTTTTCGTCGGATTAGTGATCTCAAATCACTATTCCGACACTACTGAAATTGGGCTGTTACATTATGTCAAATTAAGGTATCTAACATGCTTGTATATTTGTATGTTTACTCTAGTTGTTTCCCTACTTGTAAATCATCACCTTGCAGAACTAGTTGAGCTGGATCAGCATGAAGCACACACTATCAACGAGACAGTAGAATTATATTCATATCTAGTTAAAATATTATGGCATGTATATAAGGGCACCTTAATGTGCAAATGGTCATTTTTTAGTTGATAGTCATGTGGTATCTGTGGTTAATGTTGAACTTGTATGTTAAGTATGACATATGACCTAATTGATGCATGGTTTGGCCAAGTTTGATGCTATTAAGAATGATGGTCATTAACTTGCATGAATTTGGTATGTTAAAAGTTGCAAATTGAAATAGTTGGGCAAGATAATTAATGCATGGTGTTTTAGAATGATAGGTTTGAATGTTATGTTTGAAATATAGTTAGCTTATACTTTGTTTTGGTTCATGCTAAGGTTATATGTGTTTTTTATGTATAAATTTCATAGGTATAATGTGTTGGACTCACAACAGAGTAATTTGGCATGACTAGAATGTTAAATGACTTGAATGAGTTTGTTGGATGATTATGTGTTCTATGTTATATTAAATGCTTGGTTCTAAATGCTCATGTGCTTGAATTTGTCTAGAAGAATATAGAATCATATTGTATTGATCGTGTGATGATAATATGGAAGTGTATAAATGTTGGTTAGAAAGCATGAAAACAAACCAATGTGCTATTTGCCAAAACAGGGGCAATGTTGCAACCTCGAGTTCCTGATGATCGGGTCAGGTATGAGGTGTTACAACACACTTTGGTACCTCTGCATTAACACTGTTAGTTTGTGTTGACGTAACACTTACAACCAATCACATGATGACATGTGGTAGCATCTCATTATGACCTGTGACAAATATAAATAAAAGACTAAAAATATTTTTAAATAATAAAATAATAAAAAAAGTATAATTTTCTAATATAAAGAATGAATTCGGTTGTCCAAGTTCATTCAAATCTAGACAACCAATTGTTCAAATTCATTCTAAATGTGTTTTTGGTAATTTTAGATTTTTTATTTTTTATAAAACATCATGTTATATATCTTATTTATATTATTGTTTTGGAATCCAATAAATAAATAATAGAACAAAAATATTAAAAAAAAGTTATCGCATAAAGAATGAATCTGAACACATGTTTGTCTAGATTCAAATAAATTCAAACCACCATTTATCCAAATTCATTCTAAATGTGGTTTTTTTTAGCAATTTTATACATTTATAGATTTTTATAAATTTATAAATTCCCATTTTTATATTTAATAAATTTATAAATTATATATTTTTCAACATATTTTATGCTTTTTATATATTTTTAATTGTATATATTTTTATAAATTTATTTGTTTTCATTTTTATATTTTTTAAAAGGCTAAATGCTCAAATTAATGCCTAACCTTTTAGGGGTTATTAATATAAGGGTCAAACCTTTTAAAATAGTCATAGAAGAGCCCAATATTTAGAAAAATGCTTAAATAAGAGCTTTTCACGAACCAAAATCCAATTTATAGTAAAAGATAGTTGAATGCTGATGTGTTTAGAATAAAACGCATAACAGTTTAATCCTATATTTCTTAAAAAGAAAATAAAATAGTAAAAACATGATTTGAAATATGATATACGACATTTGAGAAGCCCTTATTCGACCACTTTCAAAAATATGTCCCTTATTTAAGCATTTTCAAAAATGTTTGGCTCTTATTTGACCATTTTGAAGGGGTTGGCTTTCATTTGAACATTTTTGTAAAGGTTAGGACATTATATGATCATTTTGAAAGGTTAGTTCCCTATGTGAGCAATAGAGGTGTCCATGGGTCACGCCCAACCAAAATTTTAGACCTGTTTACTAGGCTCGAGCCCGACCTGAAAAATGGGCCTAGAATTTTGCCCAAGCCCATTTTGGATAAAAATGCTAAAACCCGGGCTCGGCCCGCCCGTATTAATTTTTTTATATTATTATATTTTTAAAAAATATATAATACATCAAAAATACTAAAAACATTAAAATATTTTTTCCCAACAAATTGAAAATAAATTAAAAAATATACATATATTTAAATAACTCTAAGATAGATGCAACTTAACAAGTGAATGTCTAGATGCAACTTAACAAGTGAATGTCTCTAAAATAGTAACAAAATTAATAATAAAACAATAGTTATACAATATCTAAACAATAACAACAAAATAGTAGAACCATAATAGTGAAATGGTAGCAAAATAAAGAAAAAAAACAAAGAAAACAGCAACAAAACAGTAAAAAAAACAAATTTTTTTGCATATTCGAACTGGGCTCGGGCAAAAAAAAGCCTTATTTGAGGCCCAACCTATTTTTAAATGGGCCTTTTTTTGTCCAAGCCCAAAAAATGGGCCTGTATTTTTACCCAAACCATCCCACTTTTTGGGCGGCCCGACCCGACCCATGGACAGGTCTAATGGGCAAGCCCTAAAAGGTTGGGACCAATTTGAGCATTTAGCTTTTTTAAAACAACAATAACATAAAAAAACTTATATTTTATAAAAAAATAAAAATATATAAAACTACTTGGACAAATGGTTGTGGACAAATGGTTGTCCAAGTTCATTATTGATGTGAATAATGTTTTATATTCTTTTTATTAATTTGTATATTTGTAAAGTTTTTATTTTTTAAAATTTCAAAAGAATAATAAAATACACTATATTTTTATTAAAAAACTAAAAACATATAAAATTAATAAAAATAAAAATAAAAACATATAAAATTAATAAAAATGCATCTTGAATTTGTCTACATTCAAATGAACCTTGACAATCATTTGTTTAGTTCATTCTTAATATGGGAAAAATATTTTTTTATCTATATTTTTCATGTATCATAATGAGTGTAACACTCCCAACCTGTATCTGTCGCTAGAACAGGGTTACGAGGCATTACCGAAGTTTACAGAATATTTTCCAATAAATCAAGTCATTTACTATTCACTTTCCAAAATTATCTATAAAGTCTCTTGGTTGGGCCATCGAGGCCCAAAACATGCACTAGAATCGATTCGGGACTAAATCGGGACCTTAGGGAATTTTTTTGCAAAATTCTTAAATTTTTCTCAAAATAAAGGGTTACACGCCCGTGTGATATAGGACATGCTCGTGTGGTCAGGTCGTGTGGGTTCACATGCTCGTGTCCCTTACCCGTATAACTCTTTGACTTGTAACTTGTGAACAAATTGATGTCACACGACCAAGTCACACGCCTATGTGCTAGACTGTGTGGTTAATTCGAATTTTCAAAAAAATAGGTGTAGGTTTCACATGGTCAAGAAACATGCCCGTGTTCTAGGCTGTGTGCCTCACACAGTTGAGATACATGCCTGTGTCTCTACCCGTGTGTTCAATTCTGAGTATTCTATTTTTCAATTCTAGGATGCAGAGGACACACAGCCTTAATACAATCCCATGTACCAGACTGTGTGTCATACACGGCCTAGACACACACCCGTGTGTCTACCCGTGTAGACAAAAATAAGGCTATATCCAAGCCTTGTTTCTCACCTATTTTCATCCAACACCTGCACCAAACCATTCCAATACCAACCAAGCAATTCATATACAATTTTCTACCAATTTCATCATACAATAAGCCACATTTCATATGCCCTTTCTGGTGCAAAACTTACCTCATGATCTTACATGTACAATCTATTAATTTGAACCATTTCACCATACATACAAATAGGGGTGACCAAAACTCGATTTGACTCGAAAAATTCGAAAAAAATTTTGAATTTTGAGTTAAACGAATCGAGTTATTCGAGTCAACTCGAATTTTTTTTTGAATTTCGAGTTCGAATCGAGTTGAGTTTTTAAATTCGAATAACTCAAATAATTCGAATAATTCGAATATCAAACGATAATATTTTACATTTTTACCCCAAACTTCCAAACCTTTTTACTTTTTCCTCAAAACTTTTACTCCTTCCCACTTTCTCCCCAAAACTTTTACTCCTCTCCCATCCCAACCCCTCATCTACCCAAAATCCATTTCCCACCAAAATTTTACTCTCCTATTTACTTTTCCTCAAAATTTTACTCCTAAAACCCCTTAAAACTTTTTATTTTCCCCCAAAATTTTTATTCCCTCCCACTTTCCCCTTAAAACTTTTACTCTCTTTCCATCCTACCCCCCATCTACCTCAAACTCATCTCCCCAATTTTTTTTTAATATTTTCCTTCCAAAATTTTACTCTCCCTATTTACTTTCTCTCTAACTTTTACTTCCAAAACTTTTTATTTTCTCTCTAAACTTTTACTTCTCACTATTTACTCCCAAATAAAAAATCAAAATTATCCAAAAAAAAACTCATAAACATAAATAGTAATAATTTTATTTATATATGTTATTTATATTATTAAATTAAATTTCACATTTTATATTATTTATATTATTGAATTGTTTATTCATATTGAATATTTATATTAAATTTGAATTATTAATGATGCCATAAATTATTCGTGTTAAAATTTTATATTGGTATTAATTTCACATTTTATCTTTAAAATAACTTTTATTAAAAAGTCACATTATTACATTTAATATATTTTTTAATTCCAAAATACATAATGACAAGAATCTGAAGATAATTGAAACAACTAAGCAAACAAAAAAGCTAACCCATATATAAAAGATTAATAAGTAAATTATGAGGTGATGAAAGTTAATAAAAAATTTGATTATAGTGAAAAAAATTTATTACGATGGGTGATAGTGGTTACAAGAACCCAAAATTATTTTTTAAAATTTAACTCGAACAAATATATTCGATTCGATTCGATTCGAATTCTATCTCACTTGACTCGATTCGAGAAAATTTCAAATAAAGTTTGAATGATAAAATAAGATTCGAAAACTCGATTAACTCGAAAATTTTTTATTCGATTCGATTCAATTCGATCGAATGCTCACCCCTACATACAAACCATAAATTACTTTATAAACATTCACAAAATTTAGTTGTCACTAGCCATACCAATGGCTAGATTTACATCCATCTCTTTTAACATCAACATTTATATTTTTAGTCTATACATGCCATTATCTCAAAATAGGACATTTTTATATACCAAAATGTGTAAGTTGATAGTGTGACCAAGCTCCGACCTATCTCCCACCTTCTGAACTTCTGAACACTATAAGACATGGAAAACAAAATAAAATAAGCACTTAGTGCTTAGTAAATCCATGTAACAAGAATACAACTTACCACATGTTCCATTTACTTAAAACAAATACACATGCATTCAAGCAATAAAATGTTATCCTATCATACACAATCTCAACACTTTGAGTTAGTCAAATGATTTCATGTAATCTCAACACATAAATGAATGATGAGCTCATCAATTCCATGATTTCCATGTATTTGCCATTTCCATGTCACTTAAACCTTTCATGAGTTCCATTAATCATTTCTGAGTTATCCCATTGAATTTATTGGAAATTTCGATGGATATTCAGTAGTACACTTATAGTGTACAAATTCATAACTCGTCAATTTACATTAACCCTTATCAAATAGCACACTCCCAAGTACTATTTCGTATAGCGAGATTACTAGTCTAGGCTAAATCCCCTGTGACAATATGCTCAAAGAGTTTTGTCAGGATTACCACTCCAGGCTAAATCATTTCTATGACAAATACTCTATGGAGCTTACTTTGGATTACCCGTCCGGGCTAAATCCAATTTATAACATATACATCATGAGGGCTTATACTAGGATTACACGTCCAGGCTAAATCATTTTTCTACTCATGTAACATCCTTTTTCATTGATCCATCGAATTCATTTTTATTCAATTGGGATTTTTTCCCTTTTTATCAAGTGTTATCAACGATTTCATCATTTTTCATGCATTACATTTCATATTCCATACATATGCAATTCAAGCATTTCAAGAATTAAATTCAAGTTACACGAACTTACCTCGACGATTGTTCGTGTTTATATTCCACTAATCTGATATATTTTCTTTTCTTCGATCTAACTTTGGATTTGAGTTCTCTGGATCTATATAAATGAATTTAATCATCAATTTCATTTAGCTCATATCCCATTTCACTCAATCTACAACTTAGACAAAATCACTATTTTTCGCCTAAACTTTTCATTAATTCCAATTTCGTCCCTAGGCTTGGAAAATGAAATTCATGCAATTCAATCCTCTATCCAAGCCTAGCTGAAATTTTCATGTAGTTATAGCACATATATTTCACAAAAATATAATTTTTTTAAATTTTACAAATTTTCAATTTAGTCCATTTTTCACAATTTCATCCAAAATCACATTGTAAAAGTTGTTTATCTACTAATAATCTTTCATTTTCTTCCATAAAATTTCAATTCCCAGCTTATTCATCCATGACACAATTTCCATCAAATTTATAAAAATTACTAAAAACGGGACATAGAAACTTACCAATTTATGCCAAGAAAGCTCATTCTCTCTCTCCTAGGGTTTCCGTCAAATTTTGGGGATCAAGATGAGAAAATAAGATGATATTTCCATGTAATTAAATTATCATCTTTTAATTTTTTTGAATTCCGATTTAGTCCTTTTCTTTTTCTCAAATTCCATGGATGAATCACCCTAGATATTTTCCCATCTTTTGATTGATGGTCTAATTACCATATAAGGACCTCTAATTTTTTAATTTCATAGCTATTTGGTCATTTTAGCTTCTAGTACTCAACTTCTACATTTTATGCAATTAGGTCATTTCTCTAATTAATCACTTAATCGGTAAAATTTTCTATCAAAATTTTCATACGACTTTCCTATCATATCACAAATCATGTAATAATATTAAAAATAATTTTTTTCTCTGACTCGGATTTGTGGTTACGAAACCACTATCTAATATCACTGAAATTCAGGTTGTTACAATGAGAGGTTGCCACATGTCATCATGTGACTGGTTATCAGCGTCATGTTAGCATAAAGTAATAATGTTTCAAACAAATAGAAAAATTAGGTACCGATCAGATACTTATGGACGAGTTCAAGGGACAAACTACATATATATTAACCCAAATAAAAACAATACTCTTGGATACTTGTTCCAAAGTTGTAATTTAAATTAGGGTAAACTACACCATTAGTCATTAAACTATTATCGTGTTTCTTTTTTAATCACCAAACTACAAAACCCCCAATTTCGTCATTAACTTTTTCGATTGATTTTTTTGTTGTCACTCTTCGTTAAACCATGAACGAAAATGATGAGATAGCCTTTTTAATTGGCATAATAACACATTTAGTCCTTAATACTTACATAACCTATCAGTTTAATCCTAATCCTAATCCTAAACCTCTACATTTACAAAATTTTATCAATTTAGTCCTCAAACACATATTCATCATAAATCAGAATTATAAATTAAGTTCAAAACCTAAGATTTCAAATAATACGAAAATATCGATTTTATGTTAAAAATCTTATAAAGAGGGGATAAATCTCAAAACTTACATAAACTTTAATCAAATGCGCAATGGTATACACAAATTTGATTTTGTGAAATTTTATACATGAGATTTTCATTTGATTCAGTTTTCACAAATCATAACACAATTATCATTATAGAACCATTTTATGTTTACATATTGCATACATAAATAATTATATTTTTCTAATATATAAATAAATCGATGTGTTTATTTCTTTGAATGTGTATAGTTGAAACAAAATTAACGTTTCATGCATGCATTTGAACCACAATTAAAGTTTCACGTGTATGATTGCACCAAATTAAAATTCATTTGTAGTTTTAATATTTATCCTTAAAAAAGTAAGATGACATAAGTTCAACATTCCAGTTTAATATGTAATTATGTAAATAAACATCAACATTCAATAGGTTCGAGTCTTCTGCAATAAATGAAGAAGGCAGTATCTTGTGCAAAAGAATGGTCTTCAAGTCTTACAACTTTAAGTCAAAGACATGGTTCAAAAATGGCTTCAACTTTAATTTATACCAGTATGGTCAACCCACTCTTCATGCTAGGTTGATTATTTGTTCATATTTTTGGAGTTATGCCTCATATTTTTCAGTTTTTCTTCTCTGTTAAACTTTATTTTTAGTTTCCCACTTAAAATTTGATTTGTGTAGGTTATTTTAATAGTAGTTTCTTACTTAAACTTTAATTAGTGTAGGTTATTTTATTCTTATTTGACCTACGGATTTAGCTTATAAATAGACGCTTTTCCACCCTAGAAAAATAACCCATAACACATTTAGGTACTAGTTTTTCAAGCTTCCAGATAATTTTGTGTTTATATTTTGAGAGTTCTTCTTTTGGGTTTCGGGGTTTAATTTTATCTCTATCTTTTGTACTTTTCATTTTTTCCATTTTAGTGAAAATTATCTTTGCCTGTGACTTTTTATCCTTTTCGAATGAGTTTTTTAACATAAAATATTTGTGTTCGATATTTTCAATTTTCTTCGTTATTTTACTTATTCATTGTTTAACCAGGTTTGTCCTTAAAAATTGATATCAGAGCTAGTTTGATTTTCGCAATCAACCCATTTAGATATGGAAGCAACAAGGTTTGATGTTTAATAGTTTGATCGTACTGCAAGTTTCAATCTGTGACAAGTTTGATTGATAACAATTCTGATTCAAAGCAATCCTGAGAAGGTCCTTATAGAGAAGAAGCCTGCAAACATAGATAAATTAGAATGAGATAGGTTCGATAAAAATGCTCTATCCACAATTCAATTATGTCTAACAAACAACATTCACCTGATGGAAAAAGGTTAGAAACCCTCTACGCGACAAAGTCTTTGGCTAACCAGTCGGTGTTGAAACAACATCTATACACATTCCACATGGACAAAAGTGAGCACCTTAAAGGTCACATTAGTCAATTTATCACTCTTTTGAATGGTATAAAAAATGTTGAGGTCCAGATTAACAATGAAGATCAGGCTATGTTATTATTGTGCTATTTACCGCCTTTATACAAGTCTTTCAGTGAGACATTGATTTATGGCGGAGATAATCTCTCATTCGATGATACAAAGGGTTATCTATTGAGAAAATAAAAACTCGACAATAAGTTTGGTTTTGATAGCAAGTCAGATATGCAAGCCTCAGTTTTGGTAGCATCAAGGAAGTGAGACAAAAGATGTCACTATTATAAGAAGTTACGTCATGTTAAGGCAAATTGTTACAAACTACAAAACAAAAAGGCTACTGAGAGCAACAAGGAAGATTTAGTTGGTGCTAATTTGGTCAGTGACTAGGGTGACGATTTCTTGTTGGTTTCAACAAGTGAAAGCTTCAAGCTTACATCTAAGTGGGTTCTTGAACCCATGTGTTCTTTTCACATGTGTCCTAATAGGGACTTTTTCTCCACATATAGTTCAGTTGAAGGTGGAGCTATACGCATGGGGAATTGTTCACCCAGTAAGGTAACTGGTATTGGTACTATTCATATCAGGATACACAAAGGGACAATTAGAACACTATCAGATGTCAAGCATATGCCTGACTTAAAGAAAATCTCATCTCATTGGGAATTTTGGACTTGAAGGGTTGTAAAATTAACATCGATTCAAGTGACATTAAAGTATCCAATGGGGCTCTCATTTTGATGAAAGATAAAAAGATTGATAGAATTTATGTTCTGGAATGATCAACGTGCAACACCCTTAACCCGTATCCATCGCTAGAACAAGGTTACAGAGCATTACCAGTGTTTACAAATCAAATACAGTTATTTTATATCATTTAGCATCCATATCAAAAACCATTCATATAGTCCTTTATATGAGCCTTCAATGCCCAAAATATGCACTAGAAACAAGTCAGGACTAAACTGAGAACTCATGAAATTTTTTCGTGAAATTTTAAAAAATTTCACCTAGGTGCGGGGTACACACGCCCACGTGGACAGGCTGTGTGGCTCACACGACCGTGTTCCAACCCGTGTTAGCACCCATGTAACTCTCTGACTTATGTCACATGGCCAAGTCACACGCCCATGTGCTAGGCCATGTGTAGGTGCAGGGGTCACACGGCTAAGCTACATGCCCATGTGTCAGGTCGTGTGAAATTACCTGAGCATTCTATTTTGAATTTTTAAGATGAAGGGGGCACACGACCAAAACACATGCCCATGTGCTAGGTCGTGTATCACACACGGCTGAGATACACTCCCGTATCTCTGCCCTTGTGGATAAAATAAGGCCATTTCTAAGCCTTATTTCTCACCCAATCTTGTCTTCCACCTACATTAACACTTAAACACATTTCCAATCCAATTCATAACATTTAAATCAATCCAAAACGAAGACTTAAGCATGACATATCATCACCTAGGTTCAAGTATTCTAACTTACCAATATAACCATACATACATATATGCATATTTACTAATTTTATACTATCACAAAGTAATCATCAATATGCCTATACCATTTCCACCATTTATCCATTTTAGGAAGCCTATACGAGCCATTAACAGGTAGCTCTGAAGAGCTATTAATCATGAAGCTCCGGATAGCCACACGGGTGAAACCACATGGGCGTGTGAGGATTTGGGCCAGGCCATGTGATCCACACAGGCAAGGACAAGTTAGGCCGTGTGGGCCATACGGGCGTGTGGGCCTACACGGGCAGACCATATGGGCGTGTCAGCCCATTTTACTGAATTATTCTGAAAGGTTGCACGGGTCGCCCATGTAACACCCCTAACTCGTGTTCATCGCCAGAAAGGGGTTACGAGGTATTACAAGATGAAACACAACTTCCAAACAATCATATGTATACTTTTACTCAAACTCTTAACCAAATAAGAATTAATATAATTATAAATAGATTAATCTCTTTACAAATCATATCGTAATATTTTCCAAACATATAACCAGCTTTATAATTCATAAGCAAATAACACCAAACATATCATATATATAATATAATAATTCGATCTATAATTACATATATGAATCGTAATGAGTAAACATATTTATACACATCTCATTTTTAGCAAAGTTCTATTCAGCATCATTAAGAAATAACAAATTTGATTCCTTATAGCTTAAAGTACTATTCATTTGGTCAATTTACAAACGTTAGTCAAATATAGTCATGCTCACTACTCATGCATATTTCTATGTCCACTTTTAACTTACTAAATCCATTTACAAGCATATAATTTTGCGTATAACTAAATCCAAATATTACCCAACTTTCATGTCACATTAAGAACATCATAACTATGTATTTAAACTTACAACATAGTAACCATTTGACAATATACTTTAAAAAATACCAAAACCGAATGTAAGCATACTAATGTCACTTATTTTGCAATGTAACAACATCATATTCATGACCAATTCAATGAATATAACTTTAGCTAAGCATATACAATAATATACATATATATATATATATATATATATCAACCCATCATATTAAATATTTACATGTATATATAGAAATGCCAAATCACATAATCATATGCAAGTATTAACCATATTTCAAATAACATTCATTACCTATCTTATTAATGAAACACATATTTAAGCTTCTTCCAAAACACACCAAGCATAAATTACTTATCTCTATATTGACCGAATCACTAAACTCAAACCATAATTAAACCAACATGAAACTGAATTCCACTTTATAAACAAGCCAATTTCGCATGTCTTAGTTATATATATATACAATTCAAAATTCAACCCAAAACAATTTACTAAGCTATACATGCCATAAATTCAAGTTCAACTTTCAAAAGTACCCAAAAGATTGACGATAGTGTGATGAGCTTCACCGACGATCCCCGAGCACGTAATGATCACCAAAAATCTAAAAATTAAAAGCAAATAGCCACACACAGTGTAAGCTAAATTAGCTTAGTAAGTTAATAGCAATTAAACTATCAATTTAACTTAACAACCACTACCATTTAAATAATCCATAAAACCAAATCATATATATATATATATATATTCACCAGCTTACCGAATCATAAGGCTATTTATTCATCAAGTAATATCATTCAAATAGATCAAACCTCTATTTTCTCATCCACAAGATATTTCCTTACTCATGAACACAAAGCCGCATATTCAATTATATATAATAACCTTATATATAAGCTTGTAATATGAATATAACATACTTGTGCTATCCCAGCTTATAACGTTATAAAATATATCACAATTTAATGCATAATTACTTTCGGTCATCTCTGCTCTCAATAGATTTGTATACTTAATGCTCATTTGATTTTATTAAAACTAAAATAAGTTCGCACACTTAGTGCTAATTTGATACTTCGAAGCTAAAATAAGCTCGCACACTTAGTGCCCGATATTAAACGACCTTATATCAAATTCGCACACATAGTGCTCGATTCTCCATCACCACTATATTTACTTCGCACACTTATTGCCATTGTCTTAGCTGTAATTAATTCAGACTCGCACACTTAGTGCTCAATATTACAATTCGGATACATTTCACTTCATATCAACGAGAATTACTTACATTCTTCAATATCAACAATTAGTCTATTTCAATTCGGCATTTATATATATAAATGCATACTTATGACATTTATTTTAATCAACAATAGCTAAGTGCTAAATAACTTACCTCGAATATTGTCGGACAGTTAAATTCGATTATTCAACGATTTTTGCTTTTCCCCGATCCACGTCCGTTCTTCTCGGTTCTTGATCCAAATTGATTCAAATTGAGCTCATTTAAATAAATTTCATTCATTCAATTCCAAGCATATATTTGAGTAAATTATCAATTTGCCCTTCATATTGCACACCTGTACATTTTAATCCAAAATGCATTAAGTACAAAACACTCAAAATCTCCACATTAAAACTCTTAGGCCGAATACTCCCTAAGTCTCTACAAGTCCTCACATTTACTTTGTTTCAAATCTAATCCCCTTATTTACAAATTTTACAAATTAGCCCAATATACTTAAAATCACTAAAAATTTTAATACAAACTTTGATAATCTAATACCTAGCTTATTATTATTATTTTTAACATCAACAACAACAAATTCAAACATTCATCTATAGCCGAATGCAATATCATCATCCATTTCTAAAATTGATTCATGGGCTTTGTAAATAACTTGACAAAATCTCAAAAATGTATAATTTAACAAAAACCAACATGAAAACATACATAAATTGAGCTTGAACAGAACCGAATATCAAAACCCTTTAAAAGCTCTTCTCTTTTCTTGTTTCGGTCACCAAAAGATGAACATGCAAAGTGATTTTGCTATTATGTTTTATTATAATTCATTAATTTAACATTTTACTATAATAACCTTTATAAATAACATATAAAAACATCATGCATAATACCATTGCCGTCCATCTATTTTATTAATGGCATAATTACCATTTAAAACCCCAACATTAAAAAGACATGGCAATTTAACATTTTCATGATAGCATGCTTATTAATCACTTGATGCAATTTAATTCTCTTTAATAATTAAGCATTCAAACCTCAAAATTTAAACACGAAACTTTAACATACATAAATTCACACATAATAAACACAATAAAATTCTAAAATATTATGCTGGCTCGGATTCGTGGTCCCGAAACCACTGTTCCTATTAAGGTCAAAATCAGGCTGTCACAACTCTCCCCCCTTAGGGATTTTTGTCCCCAAAAATCTTACCGATGAATAAGTTTGGATAACGTTCTTTCATTAAATCCTCGAGCTCCTAAGTTGCTTCCTCGACCTCGTGTTTATGCCACTACACTTTCACTAGCGAAATTTTCTTATTTCGTAATTCTTTAACTTCGTGAGCTAGAATACGAATCGGTTTTTCCTCATAACTCAAATCAGACTGAATCTCAATTTTTTACGGACTAATCACATGTGAGGGATCGGATCTATACCGTTGGAGCATTGAAACGTGAAATAAATTATGAATCTTTTCTAATTCAGGTGGCAACATTAATCTATATGCAATCGACCCAATTCGTTCTATAATCTCATTCGGCCCAATAAATCTCGGACTCAATATGCCTTTGCGACCAAATCTGAGTACTTTCTTCCACGGCGAGACTTTGAAAAACACTCAATCACCGATCTGAAACTCTATATCTTTACGTTTTAAGTCTGCATACGATTTCTGACGATATGACACCGCTTTCAAACTTTCACGGATCACTTTTACTTTCTGTTCAGTTTCTTTAACCAAATCAACCTCGTATATCTTGTTTTCACTGAGCTCGGTCCAATACAAAGGTGTACGACATTTACGACCGTATAAAGCCTCATAAGTTGCCATTTTGATACTCGATTGAAAGCTATTATTGTACGCAAATTCAATCAAAGGCAAGTATCGTTCCCACGTACCCTCGAACTCGAGAACACAACATCTCAACATATCTTCAAGTATTTGAATGATTCGCTCGAATTGACCATCAGTTTGGAGGTAGAAAGCTGTACTAAAATGCAATTTAGTACCAATGCATCATGCAGTCTCTTCCAAAACCGTGATGAAAACCTCGGATCTCTATCCGAAACAACAGAAATAGGTACCTAGTGTAATTGTACAATCTGAGAAATGTACAATTCGGCTAGCTTATCGAGTGAGTAATCTGTACGGACCGAAATAAAATGAGTCAACTTCGTCAATCTATCAACAATAACCCAGACTGCATCTTTCTTGCTCGGTGTCAACGGTAAACCAGATATGAAATCCATTGTGACTCGATCCCATTTCCATTCGGGTATCATAATCGGCTGAAGTAATCCCGATGGTACATGATGCTCGGCTTTTACTTGCTGACATATCAAATATTTCGACACAAAGTTTGAAATATCCCGTTTCATACCGTGCCCCCAATAATGCTGTCTCAAATCATTATACATTTTCGTGCTACTTGGGTGAATAGACAGTCTATTATTATGAGCTTCATTACAAAGCGTCTGAATCAACTTAGGATCTTTCGGTACACATATTTGGTTTCTGAACCGCAAACATCCATCAGCATCAACTTGAAATTCTGAGTCAGCATTCGAATCACAGTGAGTTTTTTTTATCAAGTCCTTATCCACTTTCTAAGCTTCGCAAATTTGCTAAACAAATAATGGTTTGGCCTTTAATTCTGCTATAATCGCACCATCATTAGACATAGCCATATGCACATTCATAGCACGTAAAGTAAATAGTAATTTTCAGCTTAAGGCATCAGCAACAACATTAGCTTTTCTCAGGTGGTAATCAATCACAAGCTCGTAATCTTTAAGTAGTTCTAACCACTGTCGTTGTCTCAGATTCAAATCTTTTTGAGTCATCAAATATTTTAGACTTTTGTGATCTGAGTAGACATGATATTTCTCACTGAACAAATAGTGGCGCCATATCTTCAGAGTAAAAACTATAGCGGTTAATTTGAGATCATGTGTCAGATAGTTTTTTTCATGCAGCTTTAGCTGTCTCGAGGCATAACTTACAACTTTGCCCTCCTACATCAAAACACAGCCCAAACCATTCAAGGATGCATCACTGAAGATAATGAACTCTTTACCCGATTCTGGCTGAACAAGTACTGGAGCTTCAGTCAATAAGGTTTTAACTGATCGAAACTCTTTTGGCACATTTCTGTCCACTCGAATCTAACATCTTTCTGAAGTTACTTTGTCATCAGAGTGGAAATCATCGTTCTGGTTCCGGTTCCAGTTAGGGTCACACATAATAAACACAGAATAAAATTGTAAAATATTTTTCTGACTCGGATTTGTGGTCCCGAAACCGCCATTCTGGTTAGGGTCAAAATCGGGTTGTTACAGCCAAGTCGATTGTGACCTGTTATAGGGTCGGTAAGGTTATTTTAAACCCCATTTTGTATTTTGATTATATGAGATAGTATGTGTATTGACTCTGTTCTGTATATGGTTGTATGTATGATCTACTGTTCTGCATTAACGTATGCCATGATATTTATGTTGCATTGCATTGGGATAGGATTGATATTGAAGAGAAGGATGACTGAAAGGTTTTTTAGTCGTTTATCTGGCAGCTACGCTGCAATTATTTATTATGTGTCGTTTCATGGTACCACGCAGTGTGTAGGGTTGGATGGGTTGATTTTATCCCCATATTTGGTGTGTAGGGCTGGGTAGGTCGATTTTATCCCCACGTGGTATGTAGGATGGACGGAGATGGTATGCAGGGTTGGTGAGCATATACTGTTCTGATCTGATTTGCATGTATGACTGTATGGGCTAAAACCCGAACATATATCTAATTCTGCTCTGAGTGGGCTAAGGCCTACATCGTATCTGTTAAGCGCTCAGGCCCGGATGATGACTGATTGACTGATGTTTGTTATATGCATGCTTTACTGTGGGGATGTACACGTTAAGTTTGCAAAAACTCACCCCTTTTATTTTATTTGTCTGTCAAGTAATCCCCAACAGTAGATGGATTGGTGCTGCGGAAGGCTCGAGGTTGACCACTGATGGACACTTTACCAGGCTCCTTGCTTTAATTACTGGTTATTCATTATTTTTATTATTTTGGGAGTATTATGTATTGTGTACCTTTAAACTGTTTTGATTTTTGCTTGGGTTTTCAAATTGTATCGTTAGTTTTATTATTGTTAACTTTTAAACTGCGACACCTCAAATGTATTTTAATGACTAATCCGATATTTTTCTTATGAACGAATGATTTCAAGCTTCCGCGATAAAGAAAAGATAATAACCTGAACAAGTTTTGATAATCGAAATGGTTTTCCAAAAACACTCTCATGTGACGCCACCAGATTCGACGATAACGTTTACGTCAGGTTTGGGGTGTTACAGGTGGTGACTTTATTGATTTACCGGTAATCGATATAAAATCTCAAAGATCCATCTTTCTTCTTAACAAACAAAATCGGTGCACCCCAGGGTGATGAACTAGGTCATGCAAAACCCGTATCAATCAGTTCTTGCAACTGTGCTTTTAACTATTTTAATTCTGTACGGGGCCATTCTATAGGGTGCTATGGATATTGATGTTGTCCCCGGAACAAGATCTATAGAGAATTCAACTTCTCTGTCAGGTGGTAATCTGGGTAATTTTTTTGAAAACATATCAGGATACACACATACTACTGGCATTGATTTAATATTGTATTCAGACACTTTAGTATCTAACACATAAGCAAGATAAGCATCATACCCTTTTCTGACATATTTCTAGGCTAACACAACTGATATCACATTAGACAACCCATTCATCTTATCAGATTCAATATAGAGAATTTGACCATTCTGACATTTCAACATAATATGCTTTTATTTGCAATTTACCACAGTATCATGCTAAGTTAACTAATCTATTTCCAAAATCACATCAAATTCATCAAATGGTAATAACATCAAATTCATCAAATGGTAATTAATAACATCAAATTAGCCAAAAAACAGAAACCCCGTATCATTAATGGACAATTCTTACAAATTTTATCCCCATCACATACTGGCCTAGGGGGTTTGATACTTTAATCATGAATTCAATGGACTCAACAGGTAAATTTTTATTTAACACTAAATTCATATAAACATATAAGAGTGTTAAACCAGGATCAATTAAAACAGTAATATCAGTATCGAGAAGAGAAAAAATACCAGTAATCACATCAGGTGCAGAGGCATCCTCACGTGCACGAATAGCATATATCCTGACTAGTGCTTGTGCTTCAGGTTTGACAGTTGAATATTTTACCGTACTTCTACTACCACATATATTTCAAGGGTTACGAGGTGGTCTACCTTCTGTAGCAGAGTTGCTCGGTCTTAAAGTTTGAACGGCATCTTTCTCAGACTTTTCCAGGCAATCTCTGAGATAGTGGTCAAAAGAACCACATCTAAAACATGCTCTGCTTCTCATACAGCACTCATCAAAATAGAATTTATTACAGTGTTTGCACCTGGGTTTAGTGTTTCTGACACTATCTGCACTCGCTACAGATGTAGCCCGAGATCTCGGATTAGAGCGTTGAATACCTCTATCTCTTCCAAAATACCCCATAGAGGTAATAAAACGATCAAAATTTTTCTTTGATTTTTTTGAGGCCGACTGAAATGATTTTCCCGTAAATATTTTACTTGAAGTTCTGGCTTCCATCTCAGTCTGTCTTTTCTATTTACTAAGCTCTTCAGCTTTGTATGCCCGATCAATAAGTATAACAAATTCTTTTATTTCAAGAAACTCGACTAACAATTTTATATCTTCATTCAGACCCTTTTCAAATCACTTACACATTGCGATTTCGGTTGGGATACATTCTCTAGCATACTTACTCAGTCTGACAAATTCTCATTCATACTCAGATATAGTCATACGGCCTTGTTTAAGTTCCAAGAATTCTTTCCGTTTTTTATCAAGAAACATCTAGTTAATATATTTCTTTTTGAATTCAATCTAGAAAAATTCCCATGTAACTTGTTCTTTGGCACAACAAAAATTAGTGTATTCTACCACTGATATGCTGAATCTTTTAGCAGAGATACAACACATTTTAAGCATTCAGCTGGTGTAGAAGATAGTTCGTCAAAGACTCTGATAGTATTTTCCAACCAAAATTCAGCTCTTTCAAGATCATTTTCAACTGTAGCTCTGAATTCTTCTACCTCATATTTACGAATTTTATCAATAGGAGGCTTACCAGATTTAACAAGTTCTGTAAATTGTAACATATCGGGAATCGATTAAGGAACATGAGGGGGTAGAGGTTGTTGTATAGCTGGATTTGTTCTTACAAATTCTGTAAACCAATCATTCATCATTTGGAAGAAGGCTTCTTTTGCCTCTCCTCATCTGCCATCAAATACGGGCATTCTACTTCTAGATGTTGCTCTTTGTACTGAAGCTTGAGCATTGCTATCAGCTTCCTCAGATTCAGCTCGATTGGATGACATTACTATATGAAAAACATGTTTAAAATGGTCAGGAGATATCACATTTTCACAGGTTATATAATGGCATATATAGCTAAACTCGTGTACGGTACATTAGTCCATGAATCGGCTTAATCGTAGCTCTGGTACCAACAAATGTAAAACCCCTAACTCGTATCCATAACCCAAACAGGGTTACAGAGTATTACCAAAGTTTACAGATCAAATACAGTTATTTCATATCATTTAGCATCCATATCAGAAACCATTCATATAGTCCCTTATAAAAGCCTTCAAGGCCCAAAACATACATTAAAAACAAGTTAGGACTAAACCAGGAACTTGAGAAATTTTTTCGTGAAATTTCAAAAATTTTCACCTAGGTGCAAGGTACACATGCCCGTGTGGTTAGGCTGTGTAGCTCACACGGTCGTGTTCTAGCCCGTGTTAGCACCCATGTAACTCTCTGACTTATGTCACATGGCCAAGTCACATGCCCGTATACTAGGCCATGTGTAGGTACAGGGTTACACGGCTATGCCACACGCCCTTGTGTTAGGCCATGTGAAATTACCTAAGCTAAAACCAAGACTTAAGTATGACATATCATTACCTAGGTTTAAGTATTCTAACTTACCAATATAACCATACATACATATATGCATATTTACTAATTTTATACTATCACAAAGTAATCATCAATATGCCTATACCATTGCTAGGCCGTGTGAAATTACCTAAGCTAAAACCAAGGCTTAAGCATGACATATCATCACCTAAGTTTAAGTATTCTAACCAATATAACCATACATACATATATGCATATTTACTAATTTTATACTATCACAAAGTAATCATCAATATGCCTATACCATTTCCACTATTTATCCATTTCAGGAAGCTCATGCGAGCCATTAATGGGTAGCTCTGAAGAGCTATTTATCATGAAGCTCCGGATAGCCATATAACGGGAAGTTCAAGAGAGCTATAACGAGAAGCTTACAAAGAGCCTTTAATCAGGAAGCTCACAAAGAGCCATATATTGGGACGCTTATAAGAGCTACTGTGTGCCCACAACACATGCAGGATCACGACTGATCGAGATGCTCCGAAGAGCTATTAACGGGAAGCTTACAAGAACCATATAACAAAAAGCTCAAGAGGGCCAAATATTGGGATGCTCATGAGAGCTAGTAACGGGATGCTCTTTCGAGGTATGGTGTGTCCGCAACATATGCAGGACCACAACTAATTGAAAAACTCTGTAACCATCAAATTTCATTTATTCAAACGGGGTTTAACATTATCAGACTTTGTTGGATATGTGATCAATTTCATATAAATAACAATTTCACAATTCACATATACAACACTTAATTCAAATATATAAATATACACAATTTAGTTACACGAACTTACCTCAACAAGTGTTCATGTATTTGTAATATACTAATCCGACACTTTTACTTTTCCTCGATCCAATTTCGTATTTGGTCTATCTGGATCTATACAAGTAAATTTAACTCAATTTAATACAATTCATACTTAATTCAATCCAATTCACAACTTAGGAAAAATTACCATTTTGCCTTTATACTTTTAATTAATGACAATTTTGTCCCTAGGCTCGAAAAATAAAACTCATGCAATTTAATCCTTATTCCAAGCCTAATTGATTTTCATATATCACAATAGCAGCCCATGCATTTCACAAAATTCAAAATTTTTCCATGAATTTTAAATCTTTTTAATTTAGTCCCTAAATCACAATTTCATGAAAATTTCATTTACAAAAGTTGTTTATCTATCAACAACCTTTCATTTTCTACCATAAAACTTCATAATTCAACTATAATCATCCATGGAAAAACCCTAGTACTTTGGTAACTTTGCAAATTAATTCCTGAGATAGCTAAATTAAGCTACTACGATATCGGAAATATAAAAATTACTAAAAAGGGGATAAGATTACTTACCCAATTAAGCTAAGTAAGTTTGCTTGAGTTCTTTTCTCTTAGCTAGGGTTTCCATAAAAGAAATTTGGGAAAGATGATGATAAAATGATGATATTTTCTTATTTAATTAATCTATCATCTTTTATTTATCATCTTTCCAATTTAATCATTTTCTTTATTTAATTTTCCATGGATGACTAAGCATACTTATCTACTAACTCCTCTTAATGGTTTATTTCCATAAAAGGACCTCAATTTTTAAATTCCATAGCTATTTGATACTTATAGCTACTAAAACTCAACTTTTGCATTCTATGCAATTTGGTCCTTTCCACTAAATTAAACATAAAATCAGTAAATTTCTTTACAAAATTTTCATACGACATTCCTATCATCAAGCAAACCATACAATAATATTAAAATAATTTTCTTATATACTTGGATTTGTGGTCCCAAAACCACTTTTCTAATTTTACTGAAAACGGGTTGTTACACAACGTACAGTGACTGGTGAAACAGAACGTCCCTCATCTGTTAAAGAGTCGAAGTCGACTTGTTTGAAGTGAAGACAACTTGGTCATAGGAGGGAAAAAGGTATGGTTGTTTGATATAAGAGATGTTCTCTTTTGGATGTATGTTTTGAAAATAAAGGGGACTACGTTCGTGGAAATCAAACTTAAGTTGAAAACTAGAAGGCTTCTCGCTTCGACTCATTTAATATCTCGCATAGTTTGAGATAAGCTCGTGGCAGGCTTTGGCAGAGAAGGCGTTGTGGAAATATGAGTACAAGTGGAGATTTGTGGAGGTATGCCTCGTACTTTTTTACTTTTCTTCTCCTATTAAACTTTGTTTTTAGTTTCTCACTTAAACTATGATTAGTGTAGGTTATTTTAATATTAGTTTCCCACTTAAACTTTGACTAATGTAGGTTATTTTAATATTATTTGTAACAGCTCGTTTTCAGTAAAACTGGAACAATGGTTTTGGGACCACAAATTCGAGTCTGAAAAGAAAATTATTTTAATATTATTTCATGGTCTGAATTATGATAGAAATATCGTATGAAAATTTTGTAAAGAAATTTTACTGATTCATGTTTAATTGATAAAATGACCAAATTGCATAAAATGCAAAAATTGAATTCTAGTAGCTAAAAGTATCAAATAGATGTGGAATTCAAAATTTGAGGTCCTTATATGGCAAATAAACCATTAAGAGGGGTTGGTAGATAAGTACACTTAGTCATCCATGGAAAATTAAATAAAGAAAATGATGAAATTGGAAATGAAAAAGATGAAAAGATGATAAATAATAAAATAACATAAAATATCATCATTTTCATCATCTTTCCTAAATTTTTTTAGGGAAACCCTAGCTAAGAGAAGAGAACTCAAGCAAGCTTACTTGGCTTAATTGGGTAAGTAATCTTGTCCCATTTTCAGTAATTTTTCTATTTTTGAGATTGTAATAACTTAATTTAGTTATCCCGGGGATTGATTTGTAAAGTTATCAAACTATTAAACTTTTGCCATGGATGAGTATGTATGGATTATGAAGTTTTGTGGTAGAAAATGAAAGGTTGTTGATAAATACACAACTTTTGTTAAGGAAATTTTGATGAAAACATGATTTTGGGACTAAATTTAAAACATGTGAAATTTATTGAAAAATTTTGAATTTTGTGAAATACATGGGCTGCTATTATGATATATAAAAATTGGTTAAGCTTGGAATAAAGATTATACTGCATGAATTTGATTTTTCGAGCCTAAAGACGAAATCATCATTAATTAAGTATAGGGGTAAAATGGTAATTTTGCCTAATATATGAATTGGATTGAATTAAATTGAATATGAATTATATTAAATTGATGTTAAATTCATTCGTATAGATCCGGGTTGATCAAATACAAAATTAGAACGAGGAAAAGAGAAGGTATCAAAGTAGTAGATTACAAATACACGAACACTTGTTGAGGTAAGTTCGTGTAACTAAATTATGTACATTTATATGTTTCAAATTGAATGTTATGTTTGTGTATTATATAATCTACATGTATGAAAATCAGTCACATATCTGATGATGCTCGATAAGTATTAAATCCCGTTTGAATAAGTGAAATACGATGGATACATAGTTTCCGAATTGGTTATGGTCCTGCATATGTTGCGACACAGCATAACTTGAAAGAGCGTCCTATTATTAGTTCTCATGAGCATCTCGATATATGGCCCTCTTGAGTGTCCTATTATATGGTTCTTGCGAGCTTCCCGTTAATAGCTCTTTGGAGCATCCCGATTGGTTGTGATTCTGCATGTGTTGTAGACACATCACCGCTCTTATGAGCATCTTGTATATGGCTCTCCCTGAGCTTCTTGATGAAAGGCTCTTTGTGAGCTTCCTGATTAATGGCTCTCTGGAGCTTCCCGTTATGGCTCACTTGAACTTCCCGTTACGTGGCTATTCGAAGCTTCTTGATTAATAGCTCTTCGGAGCTACCCGTTAATAGCTCGCATGAGCTTCCTAATTATGGCTCTTATGAGCTTCTCGTTATACAGCCCGGATAAGCTTCCTGTTACATGGATCACATGAGTTTCTCGCTCGAGAGAGGGTTTCCCGTATATGTGCTTCAATGAGCACCTCTAAATATGAATTGGCAGATCACAATTTTGTACGCTTCAAGTGTACTACCGGTGTATTCATCGATATTTCAAATAAATTCAACGGGAAAAATTTCGACATGAGATAATCTAAACTTGAAATGAATTATTATGGAAATATATGTTATATGAATATATGATGTGGAAAAACATATGTATATGAAAATTTTTACATGATGAGTTCATCCTGATTTCTCAATATTCACATGAAGTACATGACTAACATGTTTCTTGAGGTTATATTGTTTAGGCAAATTGCCAAATTTCTTTGGATGAATTTTGCATGCTTACATTAAATGTAAATGAATAGTAAGCTATTTTTTCGTTATATGAACTTACTAGGCATAATTACTAAGCATAATATGCTTACTTTGTTTTATTTTTCCTCTGTTCTATAGTAATTCGGAAGCTCGTTGGGTTGGAAGCTTGGCGGAGATTTCATCACACTATCCATCAGCTCATCTCGGTACATTTAGTGAATCAACTTTGGTTTTGATGGCATGTATATGATAACTTGGCCAATGTTGGCATATAAATGTTTTGTTGATATTAGCCATTTGGTATGGCTTGTAATTGGTATGTTTTGATATGTAAAATGTGTCTTAATATATTGATTATGTGTTTGAAATGGATAAATTGTAATGCCTCAAATTTACTTATTTTCAGCTTTTGTGAATGTGTGGTATTGAAATTTTCTGAATATGTTTCTGCAATAATTTGACATAAATATATGTCTACTTCAGTGGTTAAGTGTTCTGGGTGTATTGGGGAGGTCCCAAGTTTAAGTCAAGACTTGGGCTAAATTTTGGATTTTTATCTGAATAAGGCATTGTTTTTGGCTAAGAAGCTTATAAGAATTTATTTGTAAAAGCATAACAGAATGGGCCTGCTGGTCTGGTGATTAAGTAGAGAGGGACTATGCTTGAGGTATTGTGTTCAAATCCCTGTATGGGCATTATTTTTGCTGTAAACTTTGCTAGGAATTTGAGTTTTAGTAAAATTCTGAAGAGTGGGATAGTGGAGTGAAACAAAGGTGGTTACTATCAGTTTTTGAGTTTTGGAAAAATTCCCTCACATTTCTCTTTGTTCTTCTCTCTCAAATTTTGGCTTTTCTTCTTTTAGCTTTGGAATCTTGTCGAAAAACCCTCACATTGTTGCCGAAATTTTGTTTCTTCCATCCCTCTCTTTTTTTTCCTTACATTCGTTGTGTTGTGCGTACCACTGTTGGTTCGGTAAGTTCTGTTCTTGCTTTCTCTTAACGTTCTCTGGATAAGTGTTTTAAGAGGACTTTCTTTTGGTTGTTAGGAGTTAATCAAGAGGCTGACTATTGTTTCTAAATGGCGTTTAAGGACGAGAAACCTTTGTCATTCGTTGAAGGTAAGAGTTTTCGCCGAGTTACTGGAAATTCTGTTTTGGGTATATGTAATTTGATTGTTAAAGTGATTGATTTTGGGCACGAAATTGTGAAATGTTAGGTTCTAAAATCACGGGAGTGCATAAATCACGGGAGTGCATTACGAGCAAAAATAAATCAAGTGTATACTCCGATTGCACTAAATTTGCGTTTCGGTGATAGCCGAAAATGAAACTGTTGACGCCACACGGGCGTGTGGACTGCCCGTGTGGAGGCCGTGTGGCGAGGCATGGGCTAGGCCAATTGGGCCGTGTTGGCTACACGGGTGTGTGGAATTTTGGGTCAGGCCATGTGATCCACACGGGCAAGGCTAATTTGGGCCATGTGGGCCATACGGGCAGGCCATATGGGCATGTAAGCCCATTATTCTGAATTGTTCTAAAAGGTTGCACGGGTCACCCAAGTCGACTGTGACCTGTCGTAGGGTCGGTAAACATTACTTAGACCCCTATTCTGTGATGTGATAATGAAATGTATAAGATAGCATGTTATAAATAGCATGTGTACTGATTCTGTTCTGACATGTCTGTATGATTTGTACTCTGCATATAAGCATGCCATAATTTTATGTTGCATTGCATGAGGGTGGGATTGTTGATGAAGTGAAGGAAGACTGAAAGGCTATAAGCCTGTTATCTGGTAGCTTTGTTGCATATATCTGTTTGTGCTGTTTTATGGTGCCATATGGTGTGTAGGGCTGGATGGGTTGATTTTATCCCCACATGGTGTGTAGGGTTGGATGGAGATGGTGTACAAGGTTGGTGGGCATGTTATCTGTTTCTGATCTAATATGCATCTGATATCTGTATGGGCTAAGGTCCCAATATATCTAACTCTGATTCTGAGTGGGCCAAGGCTCACACCGATTTTGTAATGGGCTTCGGCCTAAATTATGACTGATATCTGTTTCTATTATTTGTATATATATATATGCATGATGTATTGTGGGGATGTACACATTGAGTTTGCGAAAACTCACCCCTTTATTTATTTGTTTGTCAGGTAATCCCCAGCAGTAGATGGATTCGTGCAGCGGAGGGTTCGACAGTGACCAGTGCTAGATACTTATTGGATTTTATGATTTTACTGGTTATTTACTATTTTTACTGTGTTTAATTATTTTGGGAGTTTCTACGTAATGTGGACCATTGGACTGTTTTTTTATTTTTATTTTGGGAATTTTAAATTGTTATTTGTATTGATTTATAAACTGTGACATCACAAACGCGTTTTAAAACTAAATTAAAGATTTTCGTATGAATTAACGATTTTCATAACTTCCGCGAAAAAGAAATGTTTTCAAATGAATCAACCAATACATAATTTTTGGCTAAGGAAAGATAATAATCTGAACAAGTTTTTTTAATTGAAACAGTTTTCCAAAAACAATCTCTCATATGATGCTGCCAGATTCGGTTATAACGTCTAGGCCGGGTTTAGGGTGTTACATAAATGGTGGAAATGGTATAAGCATTTTGATAATTAGTTTGTGATAGTATAAAATTAGAAACTATGTCTATATGCAAGTATGGTTGTTTTGGTAAGTTTGGATAATTGAACATATGAGTTGATATGTCATGTATAAGATTTAGTTTTGGCATGATTTGAATGTTTTATATTGGCTTGTGAAAGTGTTAAAGTGTTGATATAGGTGAAAGACTAGTTTGGGTGAGACATATGGCTAGGAATTAGCCTTATTTTGTCCACATAAGCAGAGACACGAGTGTGTGATTTGGCCGTTTATGACACACGGCCTAGCACATGGGCGTGTAATTTGGCCGTGTGTCCCCTACATCTTAAAATTTCAAAACAGAATGCTCATAATTTATCACATGGCCTAGCATACGGGCATGTGGCTTGGCTGTGTGACCCCTGCACCTATACATAGCCTAGTACACGGGCATGTGACTTGATCGTGTGATCCAAGTCAGAGAGTTACACAGCCTAAGACACAGGCATGTCACTTGTCCGTATGAAACACACGGCCTGACCACACGGGCGTGTGAACCCTGCACCTAGGCGAAAATTTTGAAATTTCGCAAAAAATTCCTTGAGTTCCCGATTTAGTCTTGACTTGTTTTAAATGAATGTTTTAAGCCTCGGGGGCTCATACAAGGGACTTAATGAATGGTTTCTGTCATCAATGCTAAAATATATGGAATGTATATTTGATCTGTATATTTCAGTAATGCTTCATAACCCTGTTCTGGTAATGGATACGAGTTAGGGGTGTTACATTATTTGACCTACAAATTTAGCCTATAAATATACCCTTTTCCACCCTAGAAAAATAAGCCATAACAAATTTAGGTATTAGCTTTTCAAATTTTCAGAGAATTTTGTGTTTACATTTTTAGGGTTCTTATTTCAAGTTTCAGGGTTTAGTTTTATCTCTATCTTTTGTACTCTTCGTTTTTGCTATTTTAGTGAAATTATCTTTGCATGTGGATTTTTATCCTATTCGAAGGGGTTTTCTACGTAAAATATGTGTATTCGATCTTTTCAATTTTCTTCGTTATTTTACTTGCTCATTGCTTAACCGAGTTTATCCTCAACAATATTAAATTATAGAGTAAAATTTTGAAAATTAAAATATACTGTAAGTAATGTTTTTAGAATCGGATCAGTGATCAAACTGGTCAAGCCACTGGTTCATATGATTCAATTGAATAAATCATTAAAAAAAGAAAAAAATATTAAAAAACAATTCAATCAAATTTTTAGCTTGGTTCAACTAGTTTGTACTGTTTGCGGGATAACTGGCTTTATGCCTCTCTCCGGATCAATGCCTTGACAGGTTCCGTTCAAGCAACTGTGACTCTTAAGTCTTTACACTTTGTACATTTGGAATTTATTCCTCTTATTTTCAAGAGTTTAATCTATCTACTTATTGGATTTATCAGATTACTTTCAAATTATATATAATCACGTAACATTTTAATTGAAAAGTTAACAATATTAACTATTTGAACTAATTAATTACATTATAAAAATATTAAAGTAAATAATAATATTATAAAAATATATAGACCAAATTACATTAGAAATTAAATATAAGTATTAAATTTCAAATTTAAGCTACTAGGTCCAAAATTGAAAAAAAAAAAACCACTTTTATAAAATGTAAAAAAAAAAAAGTTTAAGGGTGTAAAAAGCCCTTAAATTTTTTAAAAACAAATTTAAGCCTCTGCTTTTTTTTTTTGCACTCAATTGGGTATTCAAACTTTTAAAATGCATCAAAAAGGCCCTCAAACTTAAAAAAAAAAAAAGCAATTAAGCCCCTACTTTCTTTTTTTTTTTGCACTAAATTGCCAAAATGCATAAAAATGGCTCTTTGACCGTAAACTTTAATAGTTGACCGTTAGAGTTAGCCGCCCCTAATTTTTTTAGTTAAAGTCACCTCGTGTCACAATCACTGCGTAACATGTGACAAAAAATTATAAAAAATAAAAATTATAAAATTATTAAAATTTAATAATAAATATAAAATATATTTAAAATTTACTGCAATTAAATATATATATATATAAATCATAAAAAAATAACAAATTTAAAATTTTATAAAAATAATAAAAAATTATAAAATGCATCAAAAAGGCCCTTTAACCATTAACTTTAACCGTTGACCGTTAAAGTTAACAATCTCTAATTTTTTTCAGTTAAAGTCATCATGTGTTGTAACACAGCATGACATGTGGCGAAAAATGATAAAAATAAAAATAAAAATAAATAAAAGTTATAAACAATGATAAAATGTTTTTTGTATTATAATTTTTATAATTATTTTACAAATTTTATATTTCTTTACATTTTTTATCATTTTCTTACAACTCTATAAAATTTTATATATTTCTATATATTTTTAATAATTTTTATAATTTTTTTTTAATTTTAAATAAAAATTAAATATTTCTTTTATTTTTATTAAAATTTAATCATTTTTATAATTTTTATTTTTTATCATTTTTTTGCCACATGTCACACTGTGGTTGTGACATGTGGTGACTTTAACTAAAAAAATTAGGAGTGGTTAGCTTTAACGGTCAATCATTAAAGTTAACGGCGAAAGGGCCTTTTTGATACATTTTGGCAATTAAGTGCAAAAAAAAAAGCAGAGACTTAATTACTTTTTTATTTTAAGTTTGAGGGTTTTTTTATGCATTTTGAAAGTGTATGTACCTAAATGAGTGCAAAAAAAAAAAAAACAGGGTTTAACTTTTTTTTTAATTTGAAGGTTTTTTACACCCTAAAGAAATAAGAAGAAGCATTGTGGGTGTGTGCTAAGTGTCAGCACAAGGAAGATCCTTTGGACCTTACTTTAATATATAGGTATAGGTAATAAACCATGCTTACAAAAAACAGGTAAAAATAAATGAAAGTCTCTGTATTAAGAGTTAGATTACATTTTGTCCATTGTACTCGGAAAAATGAGTTAATTAGTCCTTTAGATGTTAGATAAAAGAGCAAATTAGTCATTTTTGTTAAAAATTTCATCAATTTTCACTATTAAAAATTGACATAACTGATGAAATAAATAGATAGTTGCACATGGCAGGCCATATGTAGCTTATTTTAAGGTATAAGACTAGTTTTTAACTGTATAAATTGATGGAATTTTTAACAAAAAAATAGTTTACTCTTTGATCTAATGTATATGAATTAATTTTTTTTTTATTTTTAAGTAGATGAAGTAAAATGTAATTTGACTTGTAATATAACTTTTACTTAAAAATGTAAATTTCTAATTTTATAGAATATGAGGGTGAATTTCTAGAACAGACCTAAATCAGTGCCACATAGAACGTCCCTAAAGAACAGAAGAGCATTGATAGGATTCCAAGTGTTGAACCTCTTCACCCCATCTCAATTCATTATTCACCATGCATCATCAATGAATCCTTTTCTTTCATGAAATTTCCTTCCCTAAATAGGTCCCGGACATGAGCTCACTCAATCTCTCATAAAGCAGGACAATGGTTTTATATTCAATATTTAACATAATATTTAGCTACCACTTTACTCTTTGGCTAAAAGTTCTCAATCCAGCTGATTTATAATTCGAACTTATGGTCAACATGTGTATTTGAGGATCAAATTGGTAAAATCTGTAAACATGGAGAGTAAATTTTTCAAATTATTTAAAATTAATATCAAATTTATAGATTGTGTAAATATTGATGACTAAATGTGTTGTTATACCAGTTTTAACAATTTAATAGAGAGTAATCAAAATAGAACTGATCGGAAACATTAATGACGAAATTGGAAATTCTTATAGTTTGATGACAAAAAAAACACTAATTATATAATTTATCCTAATTTCAATATAGAGGTTTTAAAAAGGTTTAAATCACTTTTTGGGTATGAATTTAGCAACTGTTTCCATATTGGCATTTGAATTATTATTTTTTGTTTAAGTTGATCCTTGAGCTTAGAAATTATTCTCATATTGGGTTTAAACTTTTTTTTTGTCCAAATTAATCTTTGAACTTAGCAATTATTTCAATATTGAGGCCTTAGTTTTTTTTCAAGTTAATCTATGATATTTCTTTAAAAACCCTAAAATTCAAACCTCAATGTGAAAATAATTATCAAGTTCAGGTCCCAATATGAGAACAACAGCCAATTTCAAAGATTAACTTGGACAAAAAAAGCTACAAGATCTAATACAAGAACAAATTGCTTAGTTTAGGCCCCAATATTAGAATCATTACCAAGTACAGACTAATTTGGGAAAAAAACAAGTTCAGGCCCCAAATAGTAATATAACCATTTTGAAAATGTCAATTGGGCGGGCCGCGTGGTAATTATCTACTTAACCTAGGGGTAAAACAGTAATTGACGAAATATTTCCTACGAAGCCTAATAATACGTTTGGCGCCACCCCCAGAGTTTCGAAAAAAAAGAGGCCCAAAACGATAAATATTAACTCCCGCTTTATTTAAAAAGCAAAATATAACCCAAAAGGAATTGTGAGCGGGAAACTCACTCAAAACACCAAATCTCCCTCCCAATTTCTTCCTTCTTAAATCACTTCACATTCGGCCTTCAGCCCTCGCATTTTCTCAGATACCAAAAAGAAAAGCAGAAATGGCGAAATCTGTGAGCCAAGATGCGATTTCAACGATTTTGGCTAACCCATCTCCCGATTCTTCTTCAGATATCCCTGAAATCGTCGTTCAGGTCTTGGATCTTAAGCTCACTGGAAACCGTTACACGTATGTTTCTTCCTATTCTTCAATCAATCTATTCTGTGTATATGCATTCGTTTTACTTGATTAATACACAAACAAATTCTGGGATTTATTTTCTTCATAAGTTTATTGGATCTGTGCTATTTATTTTCAATGGAAATATTGTGTAGTGATTTTAACCTCACTGGCAACATCGTTTTACTGATTATATTGTGTTGGGTCTTTGGTTTTGAAGGTTTAATGCAAGTGATGGGAAGATGAAGCTGAGAGCCATTTTCCCATCAAACATGTCATCTGAAATCATTACAGGCAGTGTCCAGAACAAGGGTCTTGTCAGGATTCTTGATTATACCCTCAATGATATCCCCAACAAATCTGAAAAGTAACTATTGGTTACCCTTCACTTCTCTTTCCCTTGATTTTTTCAAGGTTTCTTACGCTTGATGTTCGAAATGGGTTTCAGGTATTTGATTGTAACAAAATGCGAGGTAGTATCTCCTGCACTTGAGACAGAAATTAAAGCTGAAGTCGAAACTGAGGAACATGACACTGTTTTAAAGAAGCCAAAGCTTGAAAATGAAGCTAGATATGAGGCTAAAGCTGACGCGTCTGGTATTATTTTGAAGCCAAAGCAGGAAATTGTCTCAAAGTCTGCGGCTCAAATAGTACATGAGCAACGAACAAAGTAAATTTCTTTACGGTTTTATTTTTTAAATGTTTGAAGTTCAATATTCTATTGTCTTTTAGAGTTGTTTCTTTAATAATTTTTGCTTTGTTCTTATACTTCCAGCATGGCTCCATCATCACGGATGGCAATGACAAGAAGAGTGCATCCTCTTGTTTCATTGAATCCTTACCAGGGCAATTGGATGATTAAAGTTCGTCTCACAAGCAAGGGAAACATGCGTACCTATAAAAATGCTAGAGGAGAAGGTTGTGTTTTCAATGTGGAGTTAACAGATGAAGATGTAAGCAGCCATATAGACTGTGCTTTTTTTTTTTTTGCTTTATACTTGTGGCATGATGCATATCTACTTGTGGGAGAATGAGTTCTAAGTGATTGGATATTTGTATTTTTTAGGGTACACAAATACAAGCCACAATGTTTAATGAAGCTGCTAGGAAGTTCTATGAGAAGTTTCAACTGGGGAAGGTCTATTACATATCAAGAGGAACACTAAAAGTTGCAAACAAGCAGTTTAAGACTGTTCAAAATGATTATGAAATGACTTTGAATGAGAATTCCGTGGTGGAAGAGGCTTCTAATGAAGAAACGTTTATTCCTGAAACTAAATTCAACTTTGTCCCTATTGATCAATTAGGCCCTTATGTTAATGGACGGGAGCTTGTTGGTAAGAGCTCATTCCTAGCAGTTTAGAGACTTTGTTTGACGTTTTGGATTCTTACTCATTGCTGCTTTTAATGCTTTGAATCTCAGATATTATTGGAGTTGTTCAAGGTGTCAACCCTGTATCAAATATTAAAAGGAAGATTGACAATGAGAATATTCCAAAGAGGGATCTGATTGTTGCAGATGAAACGTGAATATCCACTCATTAACTGCTATATGTTTTACCTTTTCCTTTTTTTTTTTTTTTATTTTGATTTGCTGATGCTGTTTATTTCCGGGTGCCAGGAAGAAGACAGTGGTCGTTTCTTTGTGGAATGAGCTTGCAAATAATGTTGGCCAGGAATTGTTTGACAATGCTGATAAATCTCCTATAGTAGCAATTAAATCACTCAAAGTTGGTGATTTTCAAGGTACTATGAAGTTGGAGCCTTTTCTGTCAAAATAAACTAGAATTCTTGCATTGAAATAGTTATCCTGAAATCTTGGTGTTGATATCTTAGGTGTATCTTTGTCAACATTGGGCAAAAGTAGTGTGATGATTAATCCAGATATACCTGAAGCAAAGAAGTTGAGATCTTGGTAAACTACTGTTGCTGAGAAACTAATGGTTTATTACTTTTCAAGTAGCATTTTCTGATTTAAGTTTATTTCTGTGCAGGTATGATTCGGAAGGGAAAGGGAGTTCCATGGCCTCCATCGGCTCAGGTTTGAGTCCTTCATCCAAGAATGGGGCAAGATCTATGTATACTGATAGGGTTTCCCTTACTCATATCACTAGTAACCCATCTTTGGGTGATGAAAAGGTATTGCTTTGTTGATTAAATCATGCTATGATTGTTGTATTTTAATCTGTTATGATACAAGCCAATTGAACATATAGTAGCGTCATTTTTGTTGCAGCATTTGACTTCATAGATGACTACAAAATATGGTTTTGATGGTATAATGTCTTGTGCAGCCTGCATTTTTCAGCATTAAAGCATTTATCAGCTTGATCAGGCCAGAGCAAGCAATGTGGTACCGTGCTTGCAAAACATGCAGCAAGAAAGTAACTGAAGCTGTTGGATCTGGCTATTGGTGTGAAGGATGCCAGAAAAATGATGAAGAGTGTAATTTAAGGTGAGATATTGAATTTTATATTAAGCTTTTATACAATTGACAAGTAGTTTACATGGCGTTTCTAATGTTCTTTTTGGCATTAATTAGATACATAATGGTCTCAAAGATCTCTGATACAAGAGGTGAAGCCTGGGTTTCAGCCTTTAATGAAGAAGCAGAGAAAATTGTTGGATGCTCAGCTGATGAACTTGATAAACTCAAGTCAGAGGTAAAAAAAAAACATAGCTATGTTCACATACACATGTACATGCACGCACATGCATATACGATATAGAATATTGACTCATTCCCTAATGAAATTTCCATTTTTCAGCAAGGGGATATTGATGGATACCAACAAAAGTTGAAGGAAGCAACTTGGGTTCCTCATCTTTTCAGAGTCAGTGTTGCTCAAAATGAGTATAACAATGAGAAGCGGCAAAGGATAACAGTAAGGGCTGTTGCTCCAATCAACTTTGCTGAAGAATCCAGATTTCTGCTTGAAGAGATCAAGAAGATGAGAAATCCTCAGTAGATTGTTTTAGTTTTGGGTTGTAAATGATGGGATTCAGTAGATTTTATAATTGAACTTACTATGTAGTTTAGATCTATGTTTATGGCTTTATGATTCAGGAAAACCAGTTATATAAGTTTTCCTTTTTGTACTATTGTGTTCCTGAGTCTAAAATCTTTAATTGTTTTGGTGTTTTCTTGATTCTCCAGAAAGTTATGTTACAAGCAAAATCCATTTTATTTTGGGCTTTTAGCATGATGAGACTTGGGACTTGGGAGTAGACAATTTGATCCTGCAAGTAATGGAGCCATTGATATTTGTTGGTTTTGGTCCAAAAAACATGATACAAAATCGATTTTGATTACATTGATAAAAATTGAATTGTTGAAATTAGATTTAACATAAGTTTTTTGATATTTTAAATGTAAATGTATTATTTGATAATATAAAATATTAAAAATTATATATTTTTTATTTTTTTATAATATTCTAAATAAAATCAATTTTTTTCATAATACCAAGATTTTCAAAATCAAAAAATAAAATTTCAAAACTCAAACATAAGCCAACCATGGCAAAATATGAAAAAGGAAAAGTTCAATCTTTGACTTTTGTCAAGTTTTTTTTTTTTTCTCCTTTTTTATATTTAGTTTGGGATAAAAATTTTTAATTAAAAATTTATTTTTATTCTAATAATTGGACATTCAAGTTGTCATTTAAAATTCATTTAAACTGTTGTTAGGGAGGTAATAGAGTTTAATGATAGAGTGACCATTGCGTAATAAAATGATAACGTAAGTGATTAAAACGTAATATTTTAAATATAAGTGACTATTTTTATAATTTACTCTATTTTGAAATGTTATTTATTAGAACATATTAATTTTTAGGACTTTCGATATCATTGGGTATTAAGTTTGATTGTAAGTGTTGAATAGTACATACAAAATATATTCTTCAATCATTTGGTGATAACAAAAAGTCATTATGAACTCGACACTCATAAATATCAATGTCTTAACAATCATTTTTCAAGATTTTCCTATCAATAATCTACTTTATTGATATAGATGGAGATTTAATGTGATGAAAAAAGAATTCATCTTACTCAAAATATTAAGATTGAGAATTTTAAAATGGTTGTGTAATAAAATTAGTATTTATTTTTAGTTTTTAGGAGGTTGAATGTTTTAATTTGTCTAATACATTATATTTTCACTGTTTTTAGGAAACTAAATTTTTTAACAATTTTTTAAATTTGCTTATAAGATAATATTTTGCCGTTAAATTAAATAAAGTTAATAGTTTTTACCAAGTATCTAACTTTGCTCGCAATTTATCTATAATTTTATGTGCAATGGAATTTATAATTTCATTTTAATATAATATAGTAATTAATTTTTTAAAAACTAAAATTTTTTATCAGATAAACATTATATTTTTTTTAAAAGACTTATTATTAAATATTAAAAGTTAAATAGATAAAATTATTCATATATTTTCAAATTTTTTCCTTTATTCATTAGTTATTTGATTCTAATTTCTTAATAGATTACTTCCTACTTCCGACAAAAAGCTTTATTTATATATTTTAATAATGATAAAAAATGAAGCATTTTATTAAAAATAAAAAAAATAATTAAATGTGTATATTCATGTGGTATAAAATTTACCATTTTAAAATAATATTTAAACTTGCATTTCAGTACTCATTAAAAATAATAAAAAGCCATCAACATTAAGACTGAATTACTTGACATTGGTTCGTTCCGTACGTTAGGAAAGCCATCCATTTCATTCAAAATAAATCCAGAAGTAGGTTCATTTCATTCAAATTCCAAAACATTTAGAAGCATATACGAGCATCATACTTCAAAAAGTTACTAACGTTGTTTCAATATCATCATTAACCATGTATATAGTTCCTAAAGTAACAGATGCATCCATTTCCAAACTGAGTTTACTCCGAACCTCTTAATCAATCCTCAATTCCTTATATAGCCATGAGATCCCCGTAATTGCGCATTAGAAGAATCGATCCAGCAAATAACCCGGCGGCTCGCAGCAGTTTCTGCAAAAAGGGTAAAATCATACATCGCTTTTCAGTATGCGAATGCGTAAAAGAAAATAACATAAGAGAAACATGATTGTACTGTGAAGAGAATTTCCATTTCAAGTATTAAGTTCGCTAATATGATGAGTTCGTAAAACTTTTTAAACCATGTTCAAATTCTATGAAAACTGCGAGTATATAGACTAAAATGCACATTTCATAAGTAGAGGGATTTATTCTCATTGACGTTGCTCATAGATCTGTAAACAAAAAATCCTTGTCTTGAAAACCTAGGAATGAATAACCAAGCTTACAGAAAAGTCTAAACAATTCCAAGCATTTTGTGCAAGATTTCCCTTCTGCAGATAAAGTATACCACAACAGTAAGTGACATGTGTTCATGGTGGTTTCAGTGCGATATGAGCTTATAACATTTGCCCATCCACAGATATTTGGACACCCCCAGTACAAGCCAATATAACTCAATTCTGGAACATGGATGCACCATGAAAGGCTGGTTCTGAAAAACCTTTGGATAGGGAAAAGGAAAATATTTAAATGCTACAGCCAGTAACCTGCTCGTTACCACTACAAGTCAATATAGCTGAAAACTCTGGAGGACGGATGCTGTGACAATGAAAATCAGAAGGGACTAGAAAGGCTGATACTATAAACCTTCACATAGGAAAATAGTACATTTAAATGCTAAACCAATAAGCTGCTCGTTCCCAAAAGAACATACAAATTGACCTTCCATTCTGCACCACACATTATTTCAATGTCTGACACAGAATCCCTCAGCCTTACATAGCACTCTTCTCCAATTTAATATTCTTTAAACCTTGTAAGCATATTTCAGAGGAGATGGAAAAAGGAAGAAAAGATAAAAAGAAATTCAATTTCTATTGGGTGAATGAAATCAGTGTTTCAAACCAGTTTGGGTAAAAATGACATTTTTAAAACTTTTAGCCATCTTCCAAGAGCTTTCCAACTCCTATTGCTTATAGAAATGCTACTCAAACTTGAGTGTGAGCGTAGAGTAGGCATGTGGACAACACAGATATGCTAAAAAATTTTCTTTTCATGTACTTTAACGGTATTTGAATACTTTCCACGAAAATGTCCACCAAAACTAATGGAGCCTGAGATCATAATCAACCGATATATAAATTGGCCTGGCCACGGAAACCAATACTTGGATTACATACGGAAGACAGAGTACAAAGGTAATAAAAACATATCCAGCTAATGAAGGAATTTCTTATCCTCCACAAAATTTCTAAGGTTATTTTAGCTTCTCCAGTTGTGCCTTATATATTCTCCCCACAATTTGGTCCTTTAGGGAATGCTTTTCACTAAATCGATAATTTCAGTTAAGAACTAAACAAAGTTAAGACAGTGACAGTTATATTCATATAATCAACTAAACGCAAATAGATAAATGCCATGTATTTTCCAAGCCTCTATACAATGAGAACTTCCAGACTAAGAAATAACTTCTGGTTTTGAGATACCGTTATGGCTGCAAATAAGTTCCTATCTTCAAAACCAAAATATTCATATCCTGCTTCTTTTTTCCTTCTTTTTTTTTTTTTTGCCTTTTCTAGATCAGTTGAGTTAAAATCTTAATTTCTAAACAAATTCCCGCAAATCCATTATCACAAAAACAAGATTACGGTAAAGAATCACATTGAAACGCAACTAAATCAAGCGAAAGACCCAAAAATAAAAGAAAAACTGTGAAGGGAAAATAATAATAAAAGGAATAAAGAAAAATGAAATACCATAAACGAAGCGGAAGACCCAGCATAAAAAAGAAAACTATGAGAGTAAAAGAAGAATAAAAGGAATAAAGAAAAAAGAAATACCATATTGTGAGCCCAGTTTTCTTCATCGTGGACTTGAGAGTTCCAGAAGGCTTTGAGTTTATCGAGAGCGATCACAGTGTCCGCCATTGCTGCTCTGAATAAGGATTCCTTTTTGCTTTTGAAATCAGAGGTTTGTCTTTGAAGGGAGGGTTTGGATTTAGGGTTTTATGGTTGAGAAAAAGCGGACCCTTTCTTTAGCTCTAATTAACACGTGGGAAAGAATTTTTAAGAGGAAAAAAAAAATAATTTTTTGGTAAACTCTACCATTATTCACTAAATTAAAACACAGTTAACTTTTTATTTTAGTAACTTAATTAAAAAATTATAATTTTGTTACAAAATTATTTGAAATTTTTTATTTAAGTTACTGAACTGTTCAAAAGTATTTTTTAGTCATTGGATTATTAAATTCTTTTTTTTTTTAAGTTCTACTAGTGAGCTTGAAGTTTGACTATCGGTACAATAGATCAATATACATCGACGGGTAAAAGAACATACCTTAAATCCAAGTCGTTTCGACAGTCAATGTCAAAGATCAGAGAAAAATGTTATTTGAATTTTGATTCGTAAATTCGTGACGTCCAAAGTTGTTTCATGAAAAAAATTAAACTATAAAATAGAAAGTGAAAGAAATCTTTCGATTAATGCAGACAATGCGAATAGAGAAAGTTGTATAGCATCAATTTCAACAACACAATGATTTAAATAAAAACTTTTGAATAGTTCAGTAATCAAATTGTAACTTTTTTTAGTTAAATGACCAAAATAAAAACTTACACATAGTTTAGTGACTAACAGTGTTTTATCCTAATTTTTTTACTTGTTTCTAATATCACATGTGCATGTGATTTTTTATGTTTAATTTTTAATTAGTTTTTTTAAAAGTAAATTAATTCATTCAATAAATGGAAACATATAATTTAGAGAAAAAAAACAGTAAACACTATTCGTAGATGGTGAAAGACAAGCTCTATTAACATAACAAAGGCTTTAGCCTCAGCATCAATAGAACATTATGACATGTTGACAATTAGCTTTGTCACAACTCAAACACGGCATATCTGGAGTGATTGCAAGCACTTAATACAATAAGGAAGTCATTGACTTTTCAAGAAAAACTACTGGTGTCTAGTAGAGTTTTAGCGAATGACAGGCACCGTCATCTATCCATCACAGCTTGTGAAGACAACAAAAATACTCACAAAATAGATCTGTAAATTAAAAAGAGAGAAGACATGCATAATAAATGAGAAGAATAAAAAAAAAAAGGATTGATGGGAGAGGAAAAAGGTGGGCAAACAGCTTGGAAAAAAATAAATTTTTTGTTAAAGAATTTTCTTAACTAATTTTTAATTATTTTTTAAATAATGTATTTTTAATTAATTTTCAGCTATTATTGATAACAATGATTTCTCTTAATTTTAAAATAATCCTAGAAATTTCACATACATATGCATGTTAAAACTATGTGTTTAGAACTCAGTAAATGACTTTATAAATAATATAGATATACAATTGACGGAGGTAATAAAGCGTGAATAATAAAATTAAAATATATAAAAATATTAAAATAAAACTTTGATTTTGTGGTAAAATTAAGGTTTTGATAACTCAATTAATTCAGATTCAAATCCTATCATAAATATTTTTTAATGATTTTTTAAAATAAAATGACTAAAGTATCCTTAAATAATATAATTTATTTTAAATACAAATGAATATTAAAATACTTTCCCTAACTAAGTTGGGTCCCGGTTGATGAGTGACACCAACTCAATAAAAAACTTTACAAATAGTATAAATACCAATTTAAAACTATATAAAAGATAAATTATAATATATATTTGAAAAATAAAAAAAATATTATCCATAATTAATATACTACCATATTAATTAATATTACTTTTATTATTATCACATAATAATACTAATAAATTATTGTTCTAGTACCACTTTAATAATATATTTAAAAATAAATGATATTCTTGTTGGTTCAAAAAATTCTCCAAACTCCTACTTTTATATATATATATGTATATATATTATACATAATTGAGTCCCCGTTCATATTGGTTTGACTGTACATAAAAATTAATTCTTTTAATTTGTAGATGTCCCTTCTAATCATGTCATAAAATTAATAAATATGTCAACTTTTGACCTGAAATGAGTATTATATTTGTGTTTTGTAAATTTTATTATTTTACATAGAATTTCAATTTCATAATATTTTTATAATAATCTTAAATTCTTAAAACACATCTTATTTTTTTTCTTTTTAAATTAGTCATAAATATTGTTGTAGAGATAACTATACAATGATTAGTTTTTATGTACAGTAAAAAAAGATATTCACAATTTTTTTTGGTAAAAAAGGATAGTATTAAGCGATTATATTAGATAAAATCATAATTAAGAAGAAATAGACATATTACGATCTCTTCCCAACAAAATATTCATAATTTTTTAAATTTTAAAATGTTTATAATATCTATATTTAATTAGTATCATATTATTATAATAGTTATGATAGTTTCACAAATTAATCTAACATTAATTTTATTAGAAACATATTTAAAAAATATTTTTAAAAAATAAAAAAATAATTTGATATATTGACATTGGAGTTTTGCAACTCAAAGTGAGATTAAAAAATGTCAATTATATTTTAAAAATTAAAACTAAATAAATGAGACACATTGCAATTAGAGGTGATCATGGGTTAGGCGGTCTGGCTCGGCCCAAAGGCCCGCTCGAAAAATGGGAGGATTCGGGTAAAAATATAGGCCCGAAATATGGGTTTGGGCAAAAATACGAGGCCTGTTTAGAAAACGGGCCGAGCCTCAGGCCAACTTTTTTTGGCCTGGGCCCAGCCAGACCCGGCCCGAATTATATAAATATATATATTTTTATTTTTTTAACCATATTTTTAGTTCTAACTTGTTTCAATTTTAATATAACCACTTTTATTATATTTTTAATTTGTGTATTGTTTTATGAATTGTTTGTCTCATTTTTATTTTGTTTCTTGTTTTAATATTTGTTTTTTATGTTTTTAAATGTATTTAATTTATTATATTTTTAAATTTTTTTAATGAAATAAGCAAAAAAAATATGGGCTGGGCCGGGCTCGGGCCTAGCATTTTTATTCTGGGCTGGGCCTGGACAAATTTTCAGGCCCATATTTCGGGCCGGGCCCGGGCCTAGAAAACGGGCCGAAATTTTTTCTAGGCCCGGCCTGAACTCGGCCTAGCCCATGATCACCTCTAATTGCAATATCTTAACTCTACTAATAAAATTAAAAAACTCCATTGTCACTATATCAAATAATAATATTATTATAATATTTTTTTTTTCTTATATAAAATCTTTAAATAAAAAATACTTAAAATAAGCAAAAGTTCGAGTCGAGTTTAATGAAAATTTATGCACAAAAAATCTTTACCACATTTGGTCCCTCTAACATCTATATAACTATGTACAACACGTGGCTCTCTCACCATGTTTCAGGGGTGAGCAAAACTCGATTCAACTAGAAAAAATTGAAAAAAATTTGAATTTCGAGTTAAACGAATCGAGTTATTCGAGTCAACTTGAATTTTTTTCGAATTTTGAGTTTGAATTGAGTTGATTTTTTAAATTCGAATAACTTGAATAATTCAAATAAATCGAATATCAAACTATAATATTTTACATTTTTACCCTAAACACCCAAACCTTTTTACTTTTCCCTCAAAACTTTTACTCCTTCCCATTTTCCCCCCAAAACTTTTACTCTCCTCCCATCCCAACCCTCCATCTACCCAAAATCTATTTCCCACCAAAATTTTACTCTCTTATTTACTTTTCCTCAAAATTTTACTCTCCAAAACCCTCAAAACTTTTTGTTTTCCCCCAAAATTTTTACTCCCTCCCACTTTCCCCTTAAAACGTTTACTCCCTTCCCATCCTACCCCCTATCTATCCCAAACCCATCCCCTAATTTTTTTTTTAATATTTTCCCTTTAAAATTTTACTCCCCTATTTATTTTCCCTCAAACTTTTATTCCTTAAAACTTTTTATTTTCCCCCTAAACTTTTACTTCTCACCATTTACTCTCAAATAAAAAATCAAAATTATCTAAAAAAAACCCCTAAACATAAATAGTAATAATTTTATTTATATCCACTATTTATATTATTAAATTAAATTTCACATTTTATATTATTTGTATTATTGAATTGTTTAGTCATATTGAATATTTATATTAAAATTGAATTATTAATGATGGCATAAAATATTCGTGTTAAAATTTTATATTGGTATTAATTTCATATTTTATCTTTAAAATAACTTTTACTAAAAAATCACATTTTTACATTTAATATATTTTTTAATTCCAAAATATATAGTGACAAGAATCTGAAGATAATTGAAACAACTAAGCAAGCAAAAAAATTAACCCGTATATAAAAGATTAATAAATAAACTATGAGGTGATGAAAGTTAATAAAAAATTTAATTACAGTGGAAAAATTTTATTACGGTGGGTGACAGTGGTTACAAGGACCCAAAATTATTTTTTAAAATTTAACTCGAACAAATATATTCGATTCGAATTCTATTTCACTTGACTTAATTTGAGAAAATTTTAAATCAAATTAGGATGATAAAATATGATTCGTCAACTCGATTAACTCGAAAATTTTTCATTCGATTAGATTCGATTTGATCGAACGCTCACCCCTTGCTCCCTTTCATTTTTTCTTGTTTTACAAAAATGGTAGAAGTTCACCTTTGATCATTTTAATATGCTTAAATTTGAGATTTAATCTATATACTTTAATTTTTGCATAATTTGGTCATTATATTTTTATAATATTATTAGTTAGTCCAAATAGTTAATATTATTAATTTTTAATTAAAAAATTATGTGGTTATATATAATTACATACCCTAAAAGTCTCAAAGACTGACACACTTCCCATGTCATTTAGGTTTACTTTAGTGCTTATTCTTTTATTTTTGCAATTCTGAAAAAAAAAAAAAGGTTAAATTTTAGTTTTGATCCCTTTATTTTGCCTAAATTTGAGATTTAATTGCCACACTTTAATTTGTAATGTAATTATGTCTCTATAGTTTTCTAATGTTATTAATTAGTCCAGATAGTTAATATCATTAAATTTTTAATTAAAATATTACGTGATTATATATAATTTGATGCCCTAAATGTCTCAAACATGAATACATAGCTTTTTTTGTAACACCTTATACTCGGTCTGATCGCCCGCCCCAAGCTATAAGGCGTTACGACGATAAACTTTGAACATCTTTCATAATTTCTATTAATAACAACTAAATAATTCATTACAATCATTTCCATGCTAATCAATCAATTTGAAACCTAATTCGAGCTTATAGAACATTTAAAATAAACTGGGATCAATTCTGGGTAAAATTGAAACTTTTACAAAATTTTGAGTAAAATGTGTAAATAGGGGTCACACGGCCGTGTGGCCAGGCTATGTGATAGAGCTTAGCCTATGTGACACCTGAACATGCCCGTGTGTCCAAACCATGTAATAATTTTTGCCCGTGTAACTCAAGATCACATGGTCGTGTCGTCAGGCTGTGTAACTCACTGAGATTGTAGGGACAATCCTACACCAAAAATTAAAGAGACCACATGGCCGTGTCATGCGACTGTGTGGGACACACGACCATGTGGCAGACCGTGTCACAGGCCGTGTGTGCCCAAAAACACCTTCAAACACAAGCCATTTCACATACCAAAACTTAGACTTCAGGCTATGCATTAACCAACATTCAACCTATTCAAATTGTGCCAAAACATTCCAAAATATATCAATTCACAATAAACTTATGTGCCTAACCAATATGCCCTCATTGGCACCATAACTCAAACCTATACAACATCGATTCAACCCAAGCATATACCTCAAGTTAAACTCCATCAATCATCACCAAAATTCTAGATACCAAATACGAAAGTTCAACCATATAAACCAAATCATCTAATGCCCATATATCTCATCCTAAGTTCATATCTTACCATAACCAAATTGACCATTTCATTAAAGCACAAAACATATCAAGATGCCTATTAATATAATTGTAAATGCCTAAATTTGACCGGGCCTTAAGAGCCCAAAATAAAAACAAACCCTTAAACCCGTAAACCTAACCCAATCTACCCCGGCCCAATACATTAGACCCAACTAAGCAAACCCTAAAACAAAAGCAGCAACTTGTGCCGCAAATCCCAGATCGGCGTCGCTCCACACCCCACTCACGCCCTCCGCGTCACTCGCCGTTATTTGCGCCACCCACGGCCTCCGGTTTCTTCGCTCGTATCTGTAAAGAGGCCGAATATTCAGCATCAAACAGTTGTAATCCAGGCTATAAAAAGCCGTTTTCAATATTGTAAAGAGGGAACTCTTTTTTTTGATCCAAATATAGAGCAAAATAAAAAATATTCTTTTGAATACACAAAAAAACAAATTTGAAAACATACCGGAGAATCACGAAATAGCAAGCAAAGTCAAAATATGAGTGTTAAAGGTTTTTTCCTTTTTTTTAAAATTCTAATTTTATTCTCTTCTTCCATTTTTTTATATTATATAGATATAAATTTTAAAATATTTTTTAAAAAATAATAAAAAAACTTACTTTTTTCAAAATTTCGGCCGCCATCCGGCGGCGGGGGCGGTCAGCATCGGAGGTCTGGCCGGAGTTTGGGCTAGAGAGAGTGAGAGAGAATTCTGAAATATTTTTTTTTTTGGAAGAGAAGGAAATGATCTTTTTTTACCAAAATTTTAACTTATATAGGGGTACCAAAACGATGTCGTTTTGGCCTATGACCCCAAGCACCAAAACGGCGCCGTTTTGGTGCCGACCCGAATTCGACCCGACCCAGGGCCTAGGATCCGCGTGTTTTTGGACTGAGGGTTTATTTGCGCCCTCAGTCCTTCCGCTTTTGAGGCTGTTTTCAATGGGGTCCTTGTTGGGTTTTTGTTATTTATAATTAGGCCCGAAAATTTTGATTTTATCACATTCTCGTCCCATATTAAACGCTGCGCATTAGGGAGAGGGGAAATTTACTTTTTTGGTCCCCCTACGTTGTGCGCGCATCCGGATTGGGTCGTTTTATCTTCTGTTTATTTCGATTTCGCCCCAAAATTTCTGTTTTTAATTCAATTGAGCCCCATTTCAATTACTTTTGACATTTTATCATTAAATTATTTGTTTTTAGTATTATTATTTTTATTGCCACTATTATTTTATTATATTTTACTGTTAATTGTTAGCATTATCATTACTATTATTTATTTATTCCATTTTATAGTTTTTTTTAGGTACTTTTTTCTTTTTTAATTCTTTTTTTCCCCTTTTTTATTAGTCCTTCTTTTTAAAATCGTTTTAAATAAATCATTTTGCATAATTAATTTGATTCTACATCGTTAATTTGTTTTTCCTCCATATGTATATTTTTTCATTATTTTATCATATATTTGCTTTATTTTAAAATCCCCTTTTATATATTTCTTTGTTTTAATAATAGTATGATCTTAAATTTAAATACCTTTTTGTACATTATTATTTTATATGCACATAATTCTTATTAATTGTTTTCTAGACACATTGTTTTCATATTATTATTTTATTTACGTATATATATTTCTTCTCTATTTTTATATATATTATATTTCTTTATTTTTACATATAAAATTTACCTATTTTACAATCCCATTTTAAACCTTACTTCGATTATTTCGAAATATTTTCTCACATTATTTATATGTATATATTCTATTTAAATTATGCCTTTCATTTTATATTCATATCTTCTTGGTCTTACTATTATTTAGTCGTATCATATTATTGCATTGGATTATAGTTACATATTTTACAATTGTACTCTTGTTTCCTTTCTGGTATGACGATTCAAATTTAAACTCACTTAGACCAATTTTTTTAGTTTTCTTATTTCCAAATCAAATCAAATCAATACAGTTTTGATTGATTTTAAGATCGTTTTCAAAGGTCTATTAAAATAAGGTAATGTTTTGTGTTTGGAAGTCCGAAAAAATTGCGCCCTAACGTGCTGGGTTGTGGTTTTTTCGATCGCCCAAATGTCTAAATATCCTTTTAATTTTAGGTTTTGGGAGATTAAGGAACGACTTTGGTTTTGAGGGTTGAAATGTTGTATCCTAACGTGCTGGGTGTGATGTTTTGTCCTTTTGGAACAAATGAGCCTTAATATTCCAAAACGAGTCGTTCAAATATTTTCTAAAAAGAATCATATTTTAAAATCCCTTCAAATTCTCGACAATAAGGACATTTGTTAATCAATTTGGTATCAATTTTGGGCGTTACGAGGGTGCTAATCCTTCCTCGTACGTAACTGACTCCCGATCCTATTTTCTTAAAATTCGTAGACCAAAATGCTTTATAAGGTGGCCCAATTACACCTCAAAAAGGATTGGTGGTGACTCCATCCATGTTTTTAAAGTCGATCCCCGTTTTCTTAAATTAAAAAATGGTTTCGACAATAATCATACCTAAATAACCATTTAAATTGCATTAGGTACAAAATCATCCATTCACCATAACATACCTCAACCAAACATAATACCAATTGAGAATTTCATCAATACATTCACTATATTCTTCAAAAGACACAACATATAACCATAATACTTATAACATACATAACAAAACCCTATTTACATATAACTTATAACTGGGTCAAAATAAACAGATAGCTACCAAATGAGTTGTCGGATAGTGTGATCTCCAGCGACGCTCCAACCAACAATGAAAGTCCAACGATCTACTAAGAAGAAAATCAACTAAAGTAAGCTTACATAAAGCTTAGTAAGTTCGTAAAACAAAACATCACATACCTGTTAATTTAATTACAAATCATACATATCTTGAAACTAACAATCCTTTTTCGTATTTCATTATTTCAATTATCTATAATAATTAAACCTAGATTATTCTTATCATCAAAACACAACATGTTAAATAATCATGTACTTAAATACAAATCATCATATCATTCTATTTCATTTTCATTTCGATAGTTAATTGATTTGCCTGGAGAACAATAGTAAATCAACTTCGGATACATAGGAGGGTAATGTTCATATGAGCTAATATAAGTACTTTAACCCATACATAATGCTGCTCACACAAGCTTCAGAGAATCTACAACACATGCAGGATCTCAAGCCATTGGTACGATATCCATCACCGGTACATAGTACCTGCTAAATATAACACCGACACAAAGTGCCTGCTACTGAAACATCGGTACGAAGTACCTAATACTGAAATCACCGACAACTAATGCCTGCTAAATATACACCGAAACAAAGTGCTTGCTGCACCCTAATGACATGTCATTTGTATCCTAGCTATTCACTAAGTTCACACGAGTTTATTTTGTTTCTCCGAGACATTTCATACTCAACTTTATCCTTCAATTTCATTAATCATCTAATAGAATATAACATCATTCAAATTTCACATTATCAAACATACATAATAAATGTAAGAAGAACTTACCAAAATACGATAGCTAATGACACGCGAAGACATCTGCCTAACGACTTTTCGTTTCGCTCGTTTATTAATTGATTAATTCGTTTCTTGATCTAAATATAATATTTTAATTCAAATTAACCAATTTAAACATATTAAAACACTTAAATTCATGCAATAAACCTTTAATAATATTTTACATATTTACCCTAAACTTTTACATTTTATTCAATTTAGCCTTTGAAACTGAAATTCTTACATTTATCACAAATTAACCAAAAAACCCTTATGTCAAATTCTATATGGTCCCTAAACACCTTAATTAAAATAATTTCATGTTATTTTACAATTTTAACAACTTAGTCCTTAAACTTTAAAATTAACAAAAATTACTTTGCAAAATAGTCCTATTTAACTATCAAACTTAATAGTCTATCATCAAACTTCAAGAACATCACAAATTCATATTCTAAACATTTAACATTTTTATGAATTAGCTCCTAGATTAACTAGTATAAACTACAACGAACTCAAAAATATAAAAATTACTAAAAACAGGCTTGAATTACATACCAAGCTATAGCAGAACTTGAGAGCTTAACAATGGCTTTTCTTCCCTTCAAAATTCGATGAAGGTGATTTTGGAAGATGACAACATTTTGGCTTCTTTTGTTTTTTGTTTTTTTGTTTTTAATTGTTAATTTATCATTTTAACCTTTAAAAACAATCCAAATTTCACCATAAAACTTACCAACCGTCCACCATGACCTAATTATGGTTAAATTACCATTTAAAACCCTTTAAATACGTTCTTATGCTCATTTAACCAATATTAATCAATAGAGATTAAATTTTATGACTTTTACGATTTAGTTCTTTTTCTTTAATTAACTATCAAATCACTAAAATTTTTGGACCAAACTTCAATATACCTATATAATTACTCCGTACGTATTTTTAAAATATTTACAGGCTCAGTTTACAGAAATAAAGTCCTGATACCTCATTTTTCAAAACCTCTAGATTATAGGAACAAACCACTTGTACTTAACTATTTATTTAATTAACAAAAATTATCGTATCAAAATTCAATATAATACTATATTTGTAATTCCGAAACTACTGTTTTCAACACTACTGAAAAACGAGTTATAACATTTTTATTTCTTTTAGGTTTACCTTGCTTATATATATATAGAGAGAGAGAGAGAGAAAGAGAGAGTGAGAGAGAGAGAGTGAGAGAGAGATTATAAGAAATGATCAAACTCGAGATGTAATCCATATAATTTATTTTTGACATAATTTAATCATTCTATTTTTATAATATCATTAGTTATTTTGAATATTTAATATTGTTAACTATTTACCTATGGTCGTTTGCTTCATCTCTTTGGTTTTGTCCAACAGCAGTGCCAACCTCCGAGTTGGCTAATGCCCGCTTTTTTTTTTCTGTCCCACCAATCCTCTCTTTCTTTTTTTTCTCCTCATTCACTCTTTAATTTGTGTTTGCTTTCTCTCTTTTCAGTTTGCAGAAATATTTTGTGGGTATCTTTATTATTTTTACAAGTTGTGATGGATAGATGACAGTGCATATCATTGCTGAAACTCGACTGACCACTAGCAATTTCTCTTGGAAAGTGGGTGGCTCTTTGTTAGCTTCTTAATCTATTTTTATTTTAAAACTATTTTAGAATAATAAATGATTTCACGAGTCAGTTTAGACCCGTGTTGTCTTAAGTTTTATATATTTTTTTGTTTGTTTTTCATTATTTAATAAGTTTTCACTTTTAGAATTTTTATCTGCTCTTATAACACGTTTTTTACTTTTACTTATGCATGTAGTCTTGCTTTTACAAGTAATTTTAGGAATGACTTTGTCTTCGTCCTCTCCAATTTTGTAGACACTTTGTTTTTTTGGCCTATTTTTGCATGCTACTTTGGACCATCCGGGGCTAATTCTCTTATCATATTAAATGCTTGAAATCACTCTAAATAGGTCGTACTTGAGTTGTGACAGAGTTAATTGTCAATGTGCTATAATGTTTATTTGATGCTGAGGTTGAAACCTTTGTTATGTTGATAAAGCTTGTCGTTCACCGCCTACGATGGGTGTTTGTTATTTCCCCCCTCCCCCAAATTGTATGGTCCCATTCATGAAATGAATTAATGAATTTTTTTTCCAAAAAAATTTTGTTAACTATTTCAATCAAAGTGCTAACCCCAATTTTTTTGGGACACTATTTAAAAAAATATTTTATCATGACGGATTTAAATAAATGTTTTAATAAAAAATCTATACAAACATTTTCAAAGTTATTTTTACTATTACATGACTACCAAATAATTTTTTTTTTAATTTCAAAATGTCTCACAAGTTAATTCAATAAAAGAATTTTAATAGTGGTACCAATTGGACCTAAATTTTTAAATCCAAAAAGTAAAGAGTCTGAAAATCTGAAAATAAAAGTAGGATTAGAGTATACTTTAACCTTCAAATTTGTATTTTATAATTTAACACAAACAAATAATCTATCCAACACGAAATGTAAAATTAAACCCTTCAAAAGTATAGTTAATGAAATTATATTGTATTCTGGATAATAATATTAATAATAATAATAATCACATTTTATTAAATTCATAATATAATAAAGTAAAAGAAGGCAACAGTGGCATGAAATAAGATACTATTGAAATGGAGACTCCCATTTAAAAAAAACTCTCTTGACCCTCCTTTTAAGGAAGAAGATGAACTGTTCTTTGTATGGTAATGTTCTTGAATTGTTTTAAATGGGGATTTATTAGGAAAATCCTCACTCTTTTCTACTTTCTTTCTAAATGGATTTGACTCATTTTAAGTTGCTTTTCTTTTTCAAGAATATCAACACTTTGAAAGTTTTGAACCCTCCAGGGATTTGATATCTCCATACGTATCCATCCTTTGTATGGAGTACTTAGGCTTTAGTTTAGATGTGCGGTATATTTATTTCTGGCAAGGTTAAAAACAACGGTGGTGGTGAAATTAGTTGATGTAGCGGTGAGATTAGAAATAATGATGGGATGTGTGTTTGGATTTAAATGTAATTGTAGCGGTGAGGTGAGAATAAAAAATGATTATTAAGGACATTAGAGTAGAAATAATATATAATAGAATTTTTTAAATTATTTTATATTGAAAATATGTTAATTTATAAATTCGTTTAATAAAATATTAAAATGTATCTTCTGATATTTTATTTATTGTTCTATAAATTATAATATTTGTATTTGTAACAACCTGATTTCAGTGGAATTGAAAATAGTAGTTTTGGGACCACAATTCTAGTTGGAGAGTCAATTTTTATTATCTAATTTAATAAAAACGGTCGTGTGAGAGTCGTATAAAAATTTAGTTAAGAAATTTTAATGTTTAGACAATTAATTAAGCAAAAAAGACTAAATTAGAAAGGTTGCAAAAGTTAGTTGTATTAGTGAAATGAGTTAAATAGCTATGGAAATAAAAACTAACGAACTTAAATGACAATTAGCCACTTTTGCTTATGGTGGACGGTTATGGGTAGGTTACTAAGTAAAATTTTAGTTAATTAAAAGATAAAAGGGTAATTGAATAATTAAAACATAAAGGATAGGTTGGACGAAATCATCTTCTTCTTCTTCAATTTCTTCAATCACCGAAAATACCATGGTTTTTCATGCTTGAGGTTCACCCAAGGGTTATAAGTGAGCATATAAGTAAAATTTTAGTCCATTTTTATTGATTTTTATGTTTTTGAGTTCGTGTTAGCTTAATTTAACTAACCCAGTTATTAGTTTGTGACAATTTTGAAAGTTGTAGAATTTGCCATGGTTGAAATCTGAATGTTTAGGTGTTGATAGATGAATTTTTTATTTTTAGGACGATTTTAGACGGTTTTGTAGTTAGGGACTTAATTGATATAATATAGAAATTTCAAGGGCTAGTAGTGAATATTCTATTGTTTAGGGACTATTAAGAAATCGGCACAAGTCCTTTTAGTTTAAATTGTTTAAATTTAAAAATTTAGGGATTTATAGTTAAATTGAAAAAAAGACAAAAGTTTAGGTCAAATGTGTATAATAACATAAAAAAACTAATTACATGAATTTAATTATTCTTTTAAAATGTTTAAATTAGTTAATTGAATTAATTATTACAATTAGATCAAGAAGCAAGTCCATCAATCGTTAATCAGGGAAAAGAGAAGGTTGTCAAATAGGCGTTGTCGCGTATCTAAAATTTATTGCATCTCAGAAAGTTCGTATTCTTTGTAATATGTTATATTAATTTCTTGATATAATTTATTTTAATAACTATTATGTTTGTAATTATTGAATGCTGGTTGATGAAAATTAATATTGAAATTGAGTTGTATTGGAGATGATGTATTGGGCTTTAAGTCCAACAAGCTTCGTGTCGATGAATTATATCAAGCTTTGAGCATAGCAGGTTTCGTGTCGGTGTATTGAATCAGGCCCTGAGCTTAATAGGTTTCATGTCGGTGTATTTGTTTCAGGCCTTAAGCCTAGCAAGCTACATGCTGGTGAATTGTATAAGGTAAAATTATACGGGAAGTATTATTTCAAGTATTCTATAAGTTAAGAATGTTCTCGGGCTATATGATTTTATATATAAAGTTTTACTTTATGATACGTGGATGTTAAAAGTTGAATGGTCTCGTTAGTTGAGGTAGGCAAATTATGATTGTTGATCTCAAGATATGTTCTTGCATTTTTATGTTTAAATTGTTGAGTATAATGAGTTAAGTTCATGAATTTACTAGGCTTAATTTGAATTTACTTGTTTGATTTAAATTTTTCGTAGGTTTGTTGGAATTGTGACGTCGATTGGATCAGTTCAAGAGATCATACACTATTCGCTCTATTGTTGATAGTCATTTTGTTCATTTTGGGTCAGTATGAAGTGGCATGTAACTAGGCATCCTTGTTTATATACATATACCTATAGACTTTAGTTGATAAATAAATTTAGTTGAATAAGTAGCTTATAAATGTTTATTTGGATATTTGGTTCATGTAGTGTTTTTGTGATGGATAAATGTGGTTAACATTAAGTATCATAATGAGATGGAAATGGTCTTTTATGCGTATGAGTATGAAAATGATGTTTATTGAATAGATGAAAAGGATTTGGTATGTTTGAATGAGGTTTAGTAAGTGATCTTGAAATGTTGATTTGGATTAAAATTGAAGTGCGAATTGTGGTGTCTATTGATGGCATATTGGTTAGACATAGGATTAGTGATTTTTGATATGTTTTAATGTGTTTTAATAGTATGAAAATGTCTTGAATTGGTTTGGATTGGTGCCCAAGCAATTGGGTTTGAAATAATTTGTATTAGGGATTATTTAGAGAGCACATGGCTTGGGACACGGGTTGTCACACGGCCGTGTGCCACACACAGTCACACTACACGGCCATGTGTTCTATTTAAATTTTTTAGTGCAGGTTTCACACGGTTTGAGATCGGCCTGTGACACAGTCGTGTGTCTCCAGTTAGTATGTAACATGGTCTGGCATACAGCCTACGACATGGCCGTGTGACCCAACATCGAATGCACACATGATTTGGCACACAACATGCAACATGGTCATATGACCCTATTTTGAATACCCACATGGGTGGACACATGAGCTAGGGCATGACCATATGTCTAAACTTCAAATGTTCACATGGTCTGGGCTATATCACACAACTTGGCCACACGACCGTGTAATCCCTGTTTCTAAAATTTTTAATTTTTTTAAAATTTTCTATTTTGTTTTGAAATGACCCCTGAATGTTTTCAAACTATTTTTAGAGCATTGCAAGCTCGGTTTAAGGTCTGTGAATATATTTTTACTATAATTAATTTGTGTTATTGAATGTTATCAATTAAATTGCATAATTGTTTCTATTGCAGTTAAATGTTCCGATTTGTACCGTAATGCTCCGCAATCCTAATTCGGCGACGGAGACGGGTTAAGGGTGTTACAATATTTATTTAAATGATAGTTATAATATTTTTTTTGGGTGAAAAAATGATAGTTATAATATTAAAACACTTCAATTGTTATTTACTTATTATCCTATAAATTATAATATTTGTTAATTTATTATATAATATAAGTATTTATCCAACCTAATCTAGAGATAAAATTGCTTGGGCTTTTCAACTTTAGACATTAAAAGGGAAAAGAAAGGTTAAAAAAATAAAAAAGGGCCATAGGTAAAATTGGAAAAAAAGGGCTGCATTGAGTGCACTGAAGCAAAAGCGATCAATGAACAATTGGAGGTGTGGTAAAGTAAGAATCAACTCACTAGACAACTGGAGGTATTATCCATACATTTCATTAGTGCGATTGAACTCAAAAAGTGGTTCAAGCACATTGAAATGAAGCTAATTGGTCATCCAAAGGAAAGCTTAGTGATATGGTCCAAAAACTTGTAATGAGAAATTTTAGTTCCCTATCAAGACTTTTGTAATAGTCCTAACCCTTCTTAAATTTTCTTTGCAGATGCTATTATTCTCTTTGTTAAAATGTATTCATCTTGAATGTTCTTAATAAATTTTGTGAGGAATTAGGTCGAAAGGTTAACTTCCAAAAAAAAAAAAGGAAGAAGAATTTTAATGTGATAATTAAGTTGTTCTTCGCTACAATTCTAGTAATTTATAAATTAATTAAACATACTGAGGCTGATTGTTTGTGATGCATGCATAAAGTCATTAAACCTAGACTAAAGCTTGAATTGAATATCTCTATAACAAGTTTGGAATGATTTGCATATGCTCCAACTTTAGGAGTGTTACACAATTCTATTATAATCAATTCTGCACTTAATATTAGATTAATATGAATTTTAGGAGTGTTAAAAATATTTTTAATTGTAACATAATCAACTGTTATATAAATATTAAAAATATATTAATTTTGTTTGTGTTCAAAAGTTTAATAAAACAAAGAAAACCAAATATTTTACAATATATATATATATATAAATATGTATAAACTTGATCAAATTTAAATTAATCATTCACAAATATAAATAAAAATTGATATTTTAAGACAACTATAATAATGTAAACCTGACCCATGGACGCCCCTAAAACAAAGTGATGGGAAATCCATGAGACGAACCAAAATTTATCATTCAGAACATATCATGATGCAACCAAAACTTTGATCAACAATACTGAATTCATGTAATGTAGAACCCACCCTTTCCTTTTCCTTATGTCACGTAAGCTTTTATGAGATGCCTCAAGTTTATGGGCAGAAACCAAAAAAACCCAATTATCTCTCCAGGAGCAGTTGAATTAAAAAGTAAACTAGAATCATCAATTGTAGTCCATTAGAACGGTTAAAAAACCAAAAGGGAAAGTCATTTGGTCACTTTCCCAGCTATTCCCAAGTACAATCATGCTGCTTTTGCCCACCCTTGATGGCTACCCCTTCCATTCTGTTTTCTCCTTTCGGATTATTATCTCCATTCCATCCACCAGAACCCTTCGGTTGTCCGTGTCTGATTTCATGCCTGCCATAGCCTCCTCGGCCACTGCCAAAGTTCCCTCTTGCCCTGAAACTGTCACCCCGGGGACCACCTTTACCGGAAGAATTATACCTCGGTCTCCCACTGCTACGAACTATTACAAAAAAAGAAGAGACTTTTTCAAGTTATCATCCTAGTGCTTTGCAACTAATGGGTGTATATATCTATCGTCATTTGTAACTTTGAAAGAAATGAGTGTGTATATATATTAGACGAAAATGCATTTAAACAAGGTCAAGTTTCGAACATGAAATCCCTAATGATACTAAGTTTTATAAGAAAATGCTATGAACAAGGTGCAGAACAACGCCCACCACGAACAAATATGACCTAAGGTTAAAATTACAACGACAGAGTAAGCCTCTTCTTACAGTGTATGGCATGCTCTATAACTATGAATCATATTGCACCAAAGTGAACTATTTGAGACCATGTATTTCCTAAGCTCAGTACTATCACTGGATGAACTAAAAGTTCAATTCATGCAAAACAATGTCGGTAATAGAGTGGCAGTTTTGTGAAAATTTCAGCATCTAAAATGCATATTTCCCGTATAAATTTAGAATTACCTAGGGTATTTGTCCTTTTTTCTTCCACAGCTGCTTGACGATCCCCAATTGTGATCGGTGAAGCCTGAAATGCATTCGGCAGTACCACAAAATTATTCTAACAATATTTCAAAATGATCATGCCAATAGCGAAGAAGGAGTATCAGTTGCGCCTCTACAAAGATAACTTGAGATTGAACTACATAAAAGCTCATAAGACATTGTCTAGTTTAGGGGTTTATGTTTCCTCTCTTATTTTTGTATTTAAGCAGTACTTTGTTATTGGTGAGGGGGTGGGGAGGTTTGACATGACTGTAAACTCGAAGACAACTTAAAGCCTATTAATGAGTATATTGCTCTTTCAGTTCACCATTAGAGTAAACTTGCAATAAAATTTTGAGGAATAACTGAGCAGTCAGATTTATAGCATGTATTTAAAAGACTATAATCATAAAATGTTGTGTAAGCAATTGAATGGAAAAGCAACCCTATGACAGTGATCATACTCCACCAGATTTATAACACGAGCGATAAAAAGGAATGACCATACCTCAAGTGCACTCTGCACTGAACTTGGATTCTCAAATTCAACAAAACCAAAAGTGAACCCTTGCTGCAGGAGGCAAGAAATCACAAAATGTAAGAACCGAGAACTTGAACTAGAGATGCCAACTACGAAGGAGAAGCCCACATTGATATATAAGAGTTAAAACCTTATTACTTCTAACTTGGATGCCGTTACACTTAATGGTCCCAAATTTTCTGAATGCCTCCTCAAGTTGTTGAGGTGTTGCGCTGTAAGGCAAATTCCGTACATATATGGAGTGTCCTTCAGCTTTAGGAAGAGCAAAGTAAATGGTGTTTATATTTTAAAACAAGAACGAAAACATATCAAAGGGAAAAATCATAAGACATCAACATTAAACATGTGCCAAATCAAATACACCTTCTTAACACCCTTAATCAATATCTTTATTATGAACCTAACTAATTGACAAAGATAACAGCTGCACTTCTATTGTCATACAAGTATGCCATAAATGAAGTTAGCAATTACCTTCCTCATTGTCATTGTTTCTTCCAGGTGCAGTATCACTGTTGGGTACTTCTGCTGCTGGAATTGGAGCAATTTTTGCAGATAGAACTGGCCGTTGGTTTACAAGTTTTGCCCCCACATTATTGGTAGGAACATAAACTGGAGTAGATGCTTTACTTTTTATTACTTTGACCTGACATAATTCCGTAAGTTCAATCAAACATCAAAAGAACCATCAACACATGAATAGGGAAAAGGAAAAAAGATCATTGAAGTTGACTCACAATCGAAGCATATGATTGTTTTGGAGCATCATCTGGAACCATAGGAGCTGAATCAACAGCAACTATCCTCTCGTTCTGACCTGCAATGTTTTGGGGTTCAACAACCTCTTCTTCAACTACTGATCCTTCCTCCTTATCCAAGGGATCACAAACTTCAGCACCATTATTAATATCTTCCTCTTCTGAGTAAGTCAACGGTTCCTTAGCAAGTTGGTCATCAGTGAGCTCTGGAAGCAAAAGTTAATGAGTTTGAGCATAAAACAAATACAACAACATGCATAAAAAGAGAAGAATTGGGTCAAACCTGGTTCTGGTGTCAAGGCAGATATTGAAGCCTGTTCACTGATGCCATTAGCCAGAACAGAGTTCTGCAACTCTTTCTCTTCAACATATCTGAAAACATCATTTAAGACAAAGTAGCCTTTGTCTTGTGGAGCTAAGAAGAAGGTTTGTGCAAATTTCTTTTTCACATTGTCCTTCCCAGTTAAGGATCCAGTTATCAGTAAAATAATACCTTTCTCAAAAGAGTCCTCAGCATCTGCAGTTTTTATTTCTGCTGTATAGTCCTCATAATTCAGTGATAGTACCTTCTCATTAATTGCCTGCTCAAAAAAATATCAGTGCACTCGTCACTCAAAACCATGTTCAAGCTAAGTTACAGTTGAAAATAAAATGCCCATTGAAGTTGATCAAATAAGATAATCTTATATAAAACATCAGAGTCCGCAGAAACAAACAATTAAGAAATGTCCATTACTAGTGATAGAGATATGCATCTAATAGACAAGTGAAGCTTCACTGGAGGTTTCATTTGTTTCCATATCTTTTAAAGTGAACTTCTCAATTGAAAAAGAAAAACAAATATTCTTCACAAATTTTCTTACTAACTTGTTATCAGCTTAACATAACTGCTTCATCTCCAGTGGCAGCAGCATTAAAGCACACAGGCAAAACAAAGGTAGAAAAGGAAAAAGGCCATATATTTTGAATTCTTCAAAACAATAACATGCTCATGCTCATTCATATCGGAAACTATCTTAACTCCTAACAAACTTACTTGCAAGGTTGTCACTGTTGTCATGTTGCCATGCATGTCTGGCCGACTTAATTGACTAGAATCTTGATAAAATCTATGCACTAGATCCGGAGATTGGTGAAGAATATGGTAATACTGCTCCACAAAAGCATTTCCAATAACTTGAGTACTTGGAGGAAAGACAGGACTTCCTTCCTGCATAGCCATCTGCACATAGTTTCAATAAATCAATAAATAAAAACTTCAAATAAAGACACTATCAACTGCATGCTCTAATCTTTCACTATAACCAAAAAATAAAAAACATAGAGAAGTACTTTATCTACTTCAAATTTAGAAAGAGCCTTAAACATAAGAGTAACAATCAAAACAATGTTAGCATAATTGAACCACCTAGACAAATTTGACAGACATAAAGCAAAACATGAAGACTTTAGAGATGTAAGAAGCAAAACTTATTGAACTTAAAGCTAGTTTATTACTTGAAGACTTAGTTCTCTAAATCTAAAACAATTAAGAAAGTGATTAAAAAGAACAAAATAAACCCTTTAATTAAAGAAAAAAAGATTCCCAGAAAACGAAACGAAGAGTATGAAGCAGATTTAACAACCAAAATCGACTGAATTGCGGGTGATTAGCGGATCAATCAAACATTATGACTGATGATCAAACATAGATAAATTGGAATAAAAACATACGGGAAAGAAAAAGTAAGGTAAGAATTACCTAATGGGTTGGTGATTTGAGCTTAAGAGAGAGATCTGAGCTTTGAAAGTAAGAAGAGGAAAGAGAAGCCAAAGCGAAAGACAGTATGAGTACAAAATAGGAAATGTGATGGACAATTGAAAAATTAGAGGTTTTAATCTATCATTTAGTCCTCAAAAGTATACTTTTCCTCACTTTGATCCTTAAAATTCCTTTTGGCCTAAATCAAGCTCTCCCTTTTAAAAATTTTAAAAAATAATGTATGTTTTAATTAAATTACTTATGCAAATTTGTTGCATTTTGGTCATTATTCAACATTCACTTTAATATTTAAAATTAAAATAAAAAGTTGATTATCAAATGATAATTTTTTAATGTAACAATGCCTATTTTTAATTAATTAAAATATTTGGTAATTTTAATAATTTACAACATAGGTGTGAATATTAATTAATTTTTTTTTTTTTTTGTGGAATAACATAGAATTGAATTAGAAAACTTGTTTGGGGACCAATATGTTAATTCTTTAATATTATGTAAAGCAGCAAATTTGGATTTTTTTTTTCTTTTTTCAGATTCGGTTTGATTGGATTCTGATATTATCTTGGGTGATTGGTTATCTTATGAAGCAATTGTGGGGAGTGGGTATATGGAATTGATACAAATGGTTTTGTAGTTGATGTTGACACACAGCAACCAAGTAGCAATCAACCCAATGAATTCATCCCTTAACAACCCAACTTGCTACAATTTAATATTACAAAGTGAATCCAAATATTAATTTCAAATTATATAAATTTAATATTACAAAGTTACTTTAAATCATAATTAAAATTTACGTAATTTGAAACAGTAAATTAGTAATTTAGTAATTTTATATAATTTTTTATTAACTTTTCTACTCAGATTTATATTAGAAAAAGGACTATAATACAAATCAAGTCAATATTATTGGGAATGCTTAAATATATAGATGGACTTTTTAAAAAGGGAAATGATTTAAATATATAGATGGAAATAATTTATGGGTTTGTATTTTTTTTTATACAAATAAGATTAAACAAAAGCATTTAAGCTACCCTTCCGGCGGGGTTATTTAAAATGCGTATTTTATCATTAATCGTTTTGGCTAAAGCATCTGCGTTTTTGTTTTCTTTCCTAGGAACATGTTGAATGCGCCAATGATGCCCTTGTATCAAGAGTTGTTGAATTCTCCTAATTAAAGTTGATTTGTGACCTCTTACAGGTTCTTTTTAAATGGCAAGCATAACTTTGAGACTATCTGTTTGAATTAAAATATGGTTAAATCCCCTATCCAATGTGAGATGTAATCCATCCAACATAGCTCACAATTTAGCATCCAAAACATAGCAACAACCAAAATATATACAAAACCCAAACATCCAAGCCCTATTCGAGTCCCGTACAAGCCCCTCAGTTGAAGCGAAGTCACTCTCGACTCTGATTGACCCATCAGTGTTTAAGCACACCTAATCACAAACCAAAGGAGAAGTAGCAACGAAAGGACAAGATTTTAGTAGGGTGATTTTGAAGCGATAACATACTGTCTTGCCCAACTGTAAGAGGTCCTGATAATATCCTTTGTACTCCAAGCATTATCCTGAAACACAAAACTGTATATTAGCATGTGCTTGTCAACTCTAATGTATCAAATATTTTCTCATAATTTAAATATATAGATGGGATTTTTAAAAGAATTAGTATTTGATACATTAGCGATATTTTAGTTTCTTTATTTTTTAATTTAAAAAATAAAATTTCGTTCACTTTTGGATTTAAAAAAAAAAATCAACAAAGGATTGTGTTAGTCATAGATTAGATCAAATTATGATTATAGTCGTTTAAATTTAAGATTTAAGATGTATATAATTTAATTATGGTAGTTAAAGATATCCATCTGGATTTATCAAGTTGAAATATATATTAGAAAGGGGTTTAAAAAATATTCACTTAACAACAAAATTGAATTTAATAATAATTAGGTGAATATTTTGTAGACGATAAAAAAGAAATAGTTGAGTCACTGTTTTGTGAAAAATGGAGTTTATTTTGGTAAAACCGATTAAGGCCTAGAGCAGTCTCGACCCTGGACACTTTCACCACATCGAGTCCCTCTCTCAATTTCTGTGGTGGGATTTTCAATTAACAATGGCCTCCAAAGCAAGCAGCTCCCTCTTCCAAAGCCTGAGACGCTACATCAAGAAGCCATGGGAGATAACTGGACCCTGCGCCGACCCAGAGTACAAAAACGCGGTGCCCAAAGCCACGGAGTATCGTGTTCGCTGCCCCGCCACCACTCTGCAAAATCCCATCGTCCCTACCTCCGACCCTGAAACCGTCTTCGACATCAAATACTACAGCCGCGATCAACGCCGGAACCGCCCTCCGATCCGCCGTACCATCTTGAAGAAAGATGACGTGGTGAAGATGATGAAAGAGAAAACCTTTGATGTCAACGATTTTCCAAAGGTCTACTTGACTGCTAAAGTTGAAGAGGATGAGAATGCCGTTGGTGGAGGCTACCAGTAATAGGTCAGATTTCGGAAATTTTTTATTGTTATTTCTTTAAATGAGATTCATTTAGCTATTTTTGATGTTTTGAGCTTTGGGTATTGTTCTTTTCTCCCTATCTTGATGAATTTGATGCTTTGAAGATTTGGGTTTTGGTTAATTTTCTGTTTTGAGATGTGGGTAATGATCAGTTTTTCACTATTTGCATGTAAATGTAGTGTGTATGATTTGGGATCTCCAGAAACTGGGATTCCGGGGGAATCTGATTTGAGGCTTGATTTGAGTTCATGTATGAATTATGCAGAAGTGCAGTCATTGGAACTAGATGACACTTAAGATTATTAATTGTTTTTCGATTTTGGGTTGATATAATGCCTTTTTGACTACTTATTTTAGGTTTGAGAGTTAAAAAGTTTTGAGCAATGTTTATTGACGAGATTGGAGATATTGATTTTTAATGTTTTTGATGAGATTGGATGGTTCAAGCGGATACTGAGTTTGTGACGGATGGATTTGGTGCTCAAGATTGAGGATGCCTTTAGTATTCTGAATTATGCGGTCTTGAGGGTTTCCCTATCGTGTCAGGCTTATGAAAGCTCTGTTTTGGGTCGTATTAGGGTTATCATAAGATTTAAATATTGGTACACAGATGTTTAAGTTTGATGACAATGCACTATACTTTCTATGAGAACTTGTAAAAATGTATTGTGATGCCCTACTTGTTTTTGACAATGGATTTCTATGTATAGAAAATTGGGGTTATGGCATAGCAACATCAAATTCATAGTAACCGGATTGGATTAAAAGGTAGTCCAGAAATAATGTGGTAATACATGACAAAATATCCACTCTTCTGTCTCTTTTTTGTGAAAGAAAAATAACGATTTAACTCTTTAAACACTTTGATTCTTTTATCGTGCTAAACCTCAAAGGAAGTGCAAGAAACAATGATCCTACTTTATAAGCACATTGCCTTTCAAAAAGTGCTTTTATCTTTAGCTTCTAACTCATCTAAATTGTAAAACACCCTTTTGTTGTGTATAAGAATTAGCTTTGTATGTGGTTGGCTTATCCTTGGTACATTTTTTAGGTATTTTCATTTATTTAAAAAGAAAAGAATACAAACCAATTTAGTACCCTATCAAACTTTGTGAAAACGCCTTCACCGATGCACTAAGTACTACGAGCTTTAAATAGCATTCCACTAAAAACCTTGTTCTAGAATTGTTTGGAGGCAGCTATCCTGACCTCCTTTTTTTAGGGTAAGATAATAAGACCAGTGTGCCTGCATTTGCTGGCAGAGTACATCGAGTATTAGTTTTTGGTGTTGACAATACTGAATGTTGTGATAGCCTTGTTAGATTCTAAGGCCAAGTTTCATTTCTGAACTTCTGGTGCTAGCAGAAAAGGGTAGGTCCTCCTGCATGTTCTTGTTATTTGTATTCCATAGAGATTGGATTTACAAAGTTGCTCTCTCTCTATTTGCAATGCAAAGTAAACTGCAGTGGAGCATTTCTACTATCTTTGGGTGGAGGATGCTTGTATATATCTTGGATTTTATACCATCCATATACTATAAGGGCATGGTTACAATCTAGAAATTCCTTCCATTCTTCAATCCTGGTTATAAATTATAAGTACGAGGGTTCAAGATATTTAAATGCACTATTTTTTTTATCACCTGATTTCTTGAATTGTTTTGTATATTTGTTTTGTTTCAAGTTAGATTCATATTTGAACCTACAAGAAAGGACCTCACTTTTTCTTAGCTTTACCGATAATTTACTTTTTATATGGTCTGTATAGCTGACCTTCCAATAGTTGGAAAAGGCTTACATGTTATATTAATCTGTAATCCATATATAATTCCTCGCACCAGTAATCTCAGTGAGATTGTATCTTATACTTATGTTGTTACAAAGCTAATATTACCGATTTTAAAAATGTTTCTGGCATGTGAACAGGCCTCTGAGCACTGAGCCCTTATGGCTGAATTTAATGGTGCACCAGTCCCATCTGATTCACTCTCTTAGTAGATTGTTATTGAACAAATGCAGGTATTGTAGCATAGCAATTTCTTGAGACACTTGAAGTTAAAAGGGGTTGCAGTTTCGGGGTTTCCGACATTAATAAGGGTGGTTGTCCACATTTTGTTTATTTGTTTGGTTTTTCTTTTTCAGTTAATCAGCATGCTTGTATTAATCCAGATGCAACAGCAGTTGGATGATGAATGATATAATTGACTCGTTCAAGCTTTTGATGGTTTTTGAACCATGAACAATAAGAAATGAATCAGATATGTTGATGAAGAATTGAACATGCAGTTTCTATTGGATTTCTTCTAACATTAAGAAATGAATCATTTTTCATTCATCATTGCATTTCTTCATCTTTAGCTGAAATGTGAATCATTTTGCATTTTCTCTTCTGATGAATATTCCAATCTATTGGACAAATACACTAGTGTGATGTTGGAAACCTGGATCTAGATTTGAAGTGTGTATGCCTTGGGTTTCAATATAAATGAAGCAGAAATTATATATTTAAATTTGAAGTATAAAAATATTTTGAAAATATGAATGTTATATTTTTAAAAATATTTTATCCAATTTCTGTTGAAATAATGTTTTGATTGATAGTAGGTTAAACAGGGATTTAACAATTGCTAATGTTATAAAGTCATATTTTGACATCTTTAATCTTATATTATAAGTCCAATGTTAAACTAAATCAAACTTAAAGTTTAAGTTAATTTTTATCACCCCATTGTTCAAATTAGTAAAACATTTTAAAGAATTTGTTATGTATGCAAAATTTCATACAAACATAGATAACCTATTTATAAAATAGAAATAGAAATAAAAATAAAAATACAATATAGATAAATTTTATTAAGATATGTATTTAATTTCTTAAAGTAAAAATAAAAAAAAATATACATTAATTATCAGAAGTCGTGAAACTATTTTTGAGAAAAAAGAAAACTGAAACCCTAAATTCAGAGCTACATTTCAGTGAAAAGATAGAACTATGGGTTGATCCATGGCCGAAAGTGGCCCAATACTTGACTTGAACATAAACAAAAATATATAGCCCCTGGCGAGGATCGAACTCGCGACCTTTCGCTTACGAAGCCAACGCACTACCACTATGCTACAGAGGCTTGTCTGATTACTTCCTCAATATTTTTTTATTTCTATAAAAACAAAGCTTGATTCAACGAGCTGCCAGTTCTTTTTCCCCGTCTGTTATTCAAAATCACTGCTATCTCCAATAGCTTCAAAGAGTCGAATTACCGTTAATAAATTTAGAGATATTTTTATATAATTTTTTTAATAATAAAACAAACCATCTTCAAGGCCCAACCAAGCTTTAGTTAAGTATTTTCAAAAAAATTTGAAGTCTAGGTCCTTGCACGCTTATGTTTTTCTATATTTTGACATAGTATATTGTAATATGATAATAGACACAATGAGAGATTTTCTTATCTCACTATTAAGATAATATTTCTCATTAGCTACAATAAAAGTGGGAAAAAAAGCACTTTTTTTTTTTTATGGTAAAATCTTTTAAAAACAAAATTTTCATGTTTGGAAGCTAATTAACTTCACATTCACAAATTGAAACCATTAGCATATGAAACAAGAAAATTAACTTGTTTTGGATGTGACTATAGACATGATCTTGCATGCATGGTATGCATGATGTGCATGCTAAATACATGTATAAATGATGCATCCATTCAGGGTCCATTTGTTTCCGCAAAAATTGACTTCCAAATCATATAAAGTTTCAAACATGTCGGTCATTATTGAAGAATCCAATGCAACAGAAAAGCTAAGACTTATCCTTTGTGGATAAATTGAACAACAATTGGCTAATGAATCTTTGTATTCTAGATCATCAAAAAAATTCATTTCCATATATAAAGTTCCCACATAAAGCATGATTTTCTCATCATAATGATCACATACAGCATTAGTCAATGACAAAGACTGGATATCTACAAGGAATGACAATATACAAACGAAGTACTACATATATGTTCATTCATGTTCCATGGAACTTTGTTAAGATGTATAGATAATCTCTTGCCTTGTTCACCTTCTCATAAGCTTAGCTTTTCCTTTATCCCCCTAACCATTCAAAAATACACAAACCAACCGGCTCTAGGTTTTAGATCCTTTTTCAGAACACGACAACAAATAGAAATACTTCTAAAAGCTTCAATGGCCCTCAACCTCGACTGGGAAAAAAATAAGGAAAGAAGCTTACGAGTTTAATCAAAACCTTTTATCGGGGGATGCATGGGAACAAGTTTGACGGCATCTTATACTTTGACATACTTATCAACATAACCCTGCAAGACATGATATTGAAAATTTAAAACATCACTGTCATGCCATGTAAAATGCAAACTTAGCTTATCCAAAAGATCAATAAAGAATTTAAAATGGATAACCACATCTTCATTCCCTAAGAAATAATCATGAGACATGGCTGGAAAAAAAAAGGGACCGATTCATTAGGCTTTTTAACTTTTCCCTTTGTATTATTTTTTTTTGGTCAGGAGAGAACAGGATTTTTTGGTGGTTTTAGATGCTAAAAGTAGCTCCACGTCTTACTGTAAGGCCTAGCCTACACTTTTTGTGTGTCCTAACGATATATCTTACTTAGATACTACCAAGTACCAAGTGCGACTTGGGAATTATGCCAATCAAAATGGATAAAATTGCAGATTGGATGCAAGTCTCTACACAAATTCACTGAAAGTATGACGAATGAAGCCTGATGGAAAGGTTGGTTCCAACTAATATGCACAGTACTGATAAAACATTACCATCTTCTCTACAGCAACATATACTTGCATAAGGATTCCAAGAAAATTTCTTAAAGCAAAACAATCCAACCAAACTAAATAAATCAAAAGGTCAAAATAAACCCAAACAAATAACCTTTACTGAGAAAATTTCATCAAGAAGAAAAAGAAAAGCATGAAATGAGAATTTACCATCACAAGTTTTGTCAATTTCCGCTGAGATGACTCGATATAGTGATCAATCTTTGCACGCGATTTGGGTATCTGGTGGTTCTTCATAGCACCTGATACTTTATCAACAGTCTTCTTTACAATAGTCTTGAAAGCCTCCTTGCTCATATTACCCTGTTGCCATGACGGCTTCAAAACCTCCTTCACAAAATCTGCAATGGCAACCTTGAAAAGCTTCATTGATCTGGAATCTTTGCTCTTCTTGCTCTTCCCTGGAGACTTTATCTGATCCATCTCAATCTCACCAGTAGCCATATTAACTTCAGCTGGATGACTTGGGCTTCCATTCTCAACAGCACCAACTTCAGCATCAGCAGTCTCACCAAATTCCTCATTATCTGCCGATGCCGCAGAAGTAACAGCACCAGAATCCTTGGCTTTTTCCTCCATATCCAGTGGTTTATTGGAATTACTAAGCCCCAATAAGATGCCAGAATCACCTGTCACTTCCAACTTTTGCATATGATCAAATTTTCTGGATAACCTTGTAGAAGGCTCAATGCTATCAAAAAGTGGATCATACTGATCGCCACCTGATCTAGAAGAATTCTGCCCAATGGCCCGGGCAGAATTGGGTGAGGAAGTTGCTTCTTGCAATCCAATGCGTCTCCCATCAACTGGAGCATGAGCCAAACTGAAATGTGTGTTATTGCAGGTTGTACCTTTTTCTTGCATAACATGAGAATGGTATTTGAAATTTATAGGCTGATCAAGAGTAGGTGCAAGTGAAGTAGTAGATCCTCCAATATCAGTATGGTGGGATGTTGCATCTTTAATATCTGGTGGATCTTTTAATGAAGAATTCATCTTCCCTGCAGGATTATATATACGGTCTGCCATAGGGTGGTGCAAACTGTGCGGAGGTTGTTGCTGCTGTGGATAAGGATGAATATATGAAGATGAGTTAGAAAGTCCACCTGATGGCAGACTCTCACCGGGTAATGGTTGCATTTTGTTACCCAGAAACTGCTGTGAAATGGGCATAGCATGAGGGTAAGTGTTTCCCTGAGCAAAAGAATTTGAAGCAAACACATTCTTCGTTGGAGGGTGCGTCAAACCATCATCTCCCGACTTACTAGGAGCTCCAACTTGTTGAATGGGCAGGTTGCTGACAGGTAAAGGTGTATGTATGACAGGTCGATTTGCTTCCTGAATTGGAATATAAGCTCGCTGTTGAAACCCATCAGACTGAGAATGTGCAGGCAATTCAGTTGGATAAGGCCTTGGGATAATTTCTGAACCAAAATCATTCCTCAAAGGCAAGTGACTCTGCCGAAAATGTGAAGAAACACCAGGAGTTATAGTTGAATCAAGCGGTTTCAGTGGTGGTGGTGGTGGTGGCAAGGAAGCCAAAGAGGATTGTGGCTGTAGAGCAAAGTAGGATTGTTGGTCAGGTAACATGTAAGAAGGAAAGCTTTCCCCAGAAGAATGAGACATCGAAGATGCAGCCTGCCGCTGTTTCATATCTGGATTGCCAATATGAGAAGAATGGTTATGGAGCTCCATTGTATTTTGATAAGCATTTGTTTCCCAAAGCTTATTTGGTGAGGATGCAGATGTTTTATGAGAAGAATCAGATATGGACGAGTTACCTGATTGTTGAGGCAGGCAATCAGCATTTTGGCTCACTGGATCTAAATATCTCGAGAGAGATTTCTGGTCAACAGGTTTTTTGAAAGAAATAAGTATTTTCTGAGAAGCGTGACCACTTGAATTCAGTTTATCAGTATCCCCTACTGACACTGCATTAACAGTTGATAGGTGGTGAGACTCTACTGCTGCTTCTTGACAATTTTCATTAGTGACGAGATTAGGCCCTTCCTTCATGTCTTCTACCAAGTGTGTTTCAGAAACACAGGCTGGAATGTCTCTAGATTCCTCATATTTAACCATGTGATACTCAGTTGATTGATCATCTTGTTTAAGAATACCTCCACCAACAGAATCTTCAATATTCAGATTAGTACTCCTATCTCTTGAAGCAACAAAATTGCCATACAGTTTTACTTCTGGACCTCTAACTTCACCATGCTCATGATCAGCAACTTTCTCAGAGATCCGCTTGATCTCATCACGAATATTGGTCCTAGAATTATGAGGGAACTCCAGCTGCTGTTTGCTCTTTTGCCATCTTGATTCATCACTCTTGCCAGAATCATGGTGCAGAAAACGACAAGACACTCCACGATAGCACCTGCCTCGACGGAAGTCAAAACAGAATTGCATTTGTCCCTTTGCTCGTCTCTTATTCTCAGCACTGAACTCATCAGCACGACGCAAATAGGGAGACCTGCTCCTGCTTCTTCGATTTCTGGGAGACCTGCTCCTGCTTCTTCGGTTTCTGGGAGACCTGCTCCTGCTTCTATGATTTCTAGGAGACCTGCTCCTGCTTCTACGATTTCTGGGAGACCTGCTTCTGCTTCTCCGGTTTCTGGGAGACCAACTAAAACAACAAGCAACAAATTTACAACTTTCACAGATCATAAACAAACAGGAATTGCAATGTACGGAAGATAATTTTCTTACTATGTCATATTTTTAAATATTAATTGGAAAAGAATCCAAGCCATAAATAAACAAAATGAAAACCTGCGTGATAGGCTTCGTTTCTCCCTTCTCCTAGTCCTCCGTGGACTTCTCCTTTTCCTTCTATCTGGAGGTGAACGACTCTGACTTCTGCTTCGAGTTCTGCCCCTTCTGTGCCTCCCAACATAGTCTGAATCATCAGAATCACTGTCACTACCACCATTCCTAGCCCGTCGCCCAAACTTATCTACCTTATGTTGACAACCAAGAGTCAGGTTCTCTTCCTCTTCCCTATGTTCCTCACTAAACATAATACTTTCAACACTATCACCAACCATTACGTTTTCTTTTTGGAGAACCTCCACAGAAGCAACATGATTTCTAGACACTTTCTGTACATCCTTATGATCAGCATGGTCATTCTCATTCATGATGGAAGTTGTGATAATACCTTCAACCACTTCTGAGTTTGCAACTTTGTATGGCATGTTTGATAGTGGCCCAAACCCCTTTTCAGTCTGGTGGGGACTACTAGCATTCTCCAAACTAGCACCAAATGGCGCATTCATATTTCCAATGCCAGTCTCAATATCTTTTTCTGAATTGTCATCAGAAGTATAGTCTTGTAGAAGTCTGAATGGACAGCCACCTTTTGCAAGTTGATCGGAAGTATTCGATTTCTCCAAACTAGTGACTATAGGCTGTTTAGTAGGTACAGTTAATTTGACTAAGTTAACTTCAGAAACAGATGCCTCAAAAGCCAATTGGTCAACATTGGTAATACCTTCTCGACCTGAATTTAAGAGGTAAAATAATTCTAAACTTGCTAAACATACAACAGATAATTGCAAACTACAAGAGATAAAGACTCGTAAATGAATATTCAGGAATACTACATATCTAGGTAATAACTAATCTGGACTCTGGAGCCATCAGGCAGTAATTATTTATATCTGGTTAACTAATATAATAAAGCAAGAAACAGGATTTTTGAAAAAAGGGCTTAATATGATCGCTAGATATAACATTTACCTTGTTCACCCAAACTAGAACTGCCTGCAGCTGATGTGTTTTCTGGTAAAATGGATGCATTGCATCCAGTCGACATTTGCGGTGGACGTAACTTCTCTTCTACATTAAGTATGCTATCACTAATATCACACTGACTCTTCAGGCCTTCGAGCATTTGATTCATTCCCTGATCATCATCAATTTGGGTGATATCGTCTTGAAATCACCCACCAGAAAAACAAATTAAGTACAAAAAAATTAGCATGTAACCGACAGATAATCAGATAATATGCTTCAGAATATAGTTAACATAAAATCATTGGATATCCACAACAGAATATACAACTTTTGCTATATTGAGTTTAAATGGTCATTAACAAGTTCCGAGAAGTCTATCCCAAAATGATCATTGCAGTTTTTTCCAAAGCTCATAACACATAAAATGGACAATCAATTTAGACAAACGTAAAAGATTCTAGACATCAGGAAGCACAAGTTAAAAAGATTGAGGATATTAGAAAGCATAATCAAAGTAAAAGAAAAGAAAAAGCCAACCTTCCATCTCCATGTCAGAATCATCAGGCAAATGAGATGCAGCTGCAACCGAATGGCAGGCTTGCTCTGAGGACTCTTTTCCTGATGGCCTCAAAGATGAAACTTCATGCTGTTCATCTAATTTACATGCAAACATACTTTTCTTTTTCATCCACCGGAAAAAATCATGTGCTATTGCAGCTTCACTTCCTGGCTCACCACCATACAGAAATGCATAGTCTGGCTTTCCAGATTCATTTTTACGAACCATGTCCTCATGATCAGGCCCATTCTTAGCAATGCCCCGGCATAACGCTTCAATCCTTTCAATAACATTTTCATCTGTTGGCTTAGGAGGAGTGGAAGAAAGGTCCATGGTCAAACCCTCTTGTAACAGTAACTTATCTCCAACCAAAGAACTCATGTTGCAGCCATTTTCCCCTCTCATATTTGGGGAGCCATTATCTGTAACTAAATTGTGTTTGGCCTGATTTGGAGCCCCAGCTACACCGACAGAACCTGAAGTGCTTAACTTAGAGCCATCCGAATCCAAATTACAGGGTAAGTTGGAAACATTTTGCACAGGCTTAGAAGATGAAAGAACAGTAGAGGTGGAAGTTGGAGGAGATGGTAGATTAGGTGGTGGAAAAGAGGGTGGAGGTGGTGGTGGTGGGAGGGGGAGAGAAGAGGTAGATGGAACACGGTGATCTCCACCTGTTGGTTGTACAAAGCTTCCAAGTGGAGCTGAAGCGAAGAAACTTGTCGTAGGAGGGAGCGGTTGATGTGGTGAGATATGTAGAAGTCCTCGCTGCTGAGGTAGTGGATTCATTGCTGCTCTATAAAATGTTTGCCCCTGGGATTGAGGAGGGGGGGGAGGAGGTAATGCTCTAAAACGTGGCTGGGTCTGTGAAACCTCTGGGTATGATGCACTAATTGGAGGAGGAAGCACCGGCTGAGGCATATTAAGTGCATTCTGGGTCCCTAAATGTAAATGGTGTTGTGAGTTCTGTTGAGCCGTCGGATACATTCGTGGCAATGGGGCACCTGCATGAACATGCGCAGGTAGGCATAGATAAGATTGACCTGTATTTGGCAACCCACCAGGGGGAGTTTGATGAGGTGCAGCAGGACCATGCTGATATGGTGGAAAGCCTGATGGGCCTTGCTGGAATTGAGGTGGAGGAGCAGGTGGACCAGGAGGGAGCTGTTGATATGGAGATGATACGGGTTCTGGAGGACCCTGCCCTGGCTGAGGATTACGATTCCCTTGAGCATACATCTTACAATTGTGTTACCACAGAGATAGCCCTTCAACTAAAGTCACCAAAATCCCCTGCAGAAAATAGAACTCAAATCAGAAAATAGACAAAAATATAAGTTGATATCTCAGTAAAAGTGAGTTCTAAATAAACAATAAGGATCAGATAATGGAAGCAGCACAACACTTCAAAGCCCGAATTGTACTTCAGAACTTCCTTGATGGTTTTTCACATTAAGTCAAGGGCTGAACAGTCAGAATCAAATGTATTTCACTACAACTAAGAACAACGAACAGAATTTCATAAATATAGCCCTTTAATTTTTTTTTTTTCTAATTCAAGAATTTCAAACTGTTAAGAAAAATACAAACTAAGCCAAATATCCACCAAAAACTCAAGATTGCTTCTTTTTAAAAAAAAAAAAAAAGAGATAATATTAATCTAACTTATACATAATTCAAATAAATTCAATACTGTCAAACAAACTGCAAATGCCGAAAAAAGGAAGCTTCAAATTTCACGTATTCAAATTAAAAATTAATGTTGAATTCAATTCAAATCCATAAGACACTCCAAAAAGCTCAGTTCAAACTTTTTTTAGAAAAAGAAGAATTTCCCATTCTTTTCCATCAACTTTCTCAGCAACCAAACAACAAAAAAACAAAAATATTAACAATTAAGCAGGTAAAAAGACCATACTACTAAAAAAGAAGAAAAGAAAGAAAGAATAGAAGTAACTAAGTTAAAAACGAATAATGAATGAAAAGATATTCCGAAATTAATCATATCAACGGTAGCTTACCAGTTGAAAGTGAGCGGGGAAATGGAGAGCGAAGAAAAATAAACGAACCCTAGAATTTGGAAATCTAGGAATTTAGAGCTTTTTTCGTCAAGAAAAAGGGGGTTATTTCAAGGTTCATAAACCCTAATCAAAGTGTTTTTTTTTTCCTCTTCCTTTTTGTGTGTTCTGCTCTTCTTCTTAGAGTTGAGTGTTTCTCGCTTATTTTATAGATTTGGTTCACTCGAAAAAAGATTTCTAATTCTTTTTTTTTTTTGAACTTATATTTAAGGTCCAGTGATTCCTTTAGAGTAAGTAATATATTCGAGAATTTTTTAATTTATTGAAATAAAGAATATTTTAATATTTATTTTAACACTCTCTTAAAATCATGTATTTAGAATATTCAATAAATAATGAGATACAATTTTTTTTACAAGAATAGATTAAAACATGTCTAAGTGAACGAGCTTAATAGCTTCAACTTTCATCTATGCTTGAGCTATAGATATTCTCCTCTAATAGATCTCACAAGAGAGATGGATCTTCAAACGTGACCAAGTAATTAATTATGTCTTCGCCTATATTAGTTAATTGATCTACAACTTTATTACTATCTCGCGGGATGTGACAAAACTTAATTTGCCAATTCTAGGAGCACCATCCATGTATCAACCTAATTTCGGCAATAGTACTTATTGTTACAAGTCCATTCCGCAAAACATCAACTAATAACACGTTATCACATTCTAAATTAGTTTGTCTAAAACCTCTGTTTCAAGCTAATTTCAGTTCTTCTAACACAGCCTTAGCTTCAATGAGATATAAGATTTGAAACTAATAATAGTAACAATACATATACAATATTTATGAAATAAAAAAAATTTTAATTTAACTTGTGAGTAAGAGAAAATTGAAATAGGTAAATACGTCATATTAAGAATTTTTAAATGTACTCCCTTTGTAGCACGTGAGAATGAATACATAAAATTAATATACTCTCAAATAATATTACTTATTTTAATTAAGGAATTAGGTGTCACCAACTCGATCACAATTTTAAAAATTAATATAGATAATACATAAATTTTTAAATATTTTATTAATTATCTTTAAATTTTATTATTACCTTATTCATAAAAACTACTATTATTTTTTAGTTAAGCTATTAAGCTTATATCCATATCATCTATATTATATTACAATGTACACAAATATTGAAGGAAACTTTTTTATATTGATTTTTGTGAGAAGTAAATACTTCATTTACAATTTTTTTATACTGATTTATTGTGACATTTCAAAAATAAAAGTAAATTTGAATCATAAAAATTTTAAATATTTAATTACATTTTAAATATTTTAATATTATACTATTATAATATTAATTAATTTATAATATATATATATATATATGAATTTTAAAAATATTTTGAACAGACGAGAATATTTTTTTATTGTTAATTATATTACTAAATTGGTATTAAAATAATAATTTATAGTACTATTATGTGATAATAATAATAGTTTTACACTTTTATATCTTTTTGTATGATTAATTTTTTAATGACCCAACTGTCGTATTTCATATTCCATTCATATAGGTTATACATGTCAAATTTGATATAAATTAAAAAAGCTTTAACTATTTGTTTTAAGTAACAAACTTTCAACCGTTAAATAAATATTAATATATATAGTATTTTAAATCGATATGATAGATATATCGGATCGGTTCAAAAATATACATGTATGATAAGTATAATTATATCGATAAATTCAACAATTGGATCATTAAAAAATTAATTGTGATCCCTCCCTCAATTAATTTTAATTAAATATTAATTAATATTAGTGCATTCTATTTGCCATAATTTCATATTTTCTCGTATTGACATAATTTATCGAAATCTCTTTATTTTCACTATTTCCATTTTCAAGTAGTTAAATCTCTTCTGAGATTTTAATAATTAGTTATGTCTTGGATCTCTTTAGGAGCACCCTTCTCCATTATATGACTATATTGATTTATTATTTTCTTTTACGATAATTTTTCATCTTTGGAATCAATCAATCTACCATGTTTCAGGCATGTATTATTTTAAATTATTCTAACAAGTTGTCCTACTAGGATTTCAAAACATAAGCTAATATATAATACTTGATTATTCTCGTCAAGTCATTAAATACACCAGAAAACTAACTTCCAATAAAGTGAACTATCATTTTGAACTTCTAGTTCAAATTACTTTCTACAAGGATATAAACAATGATAATTCATTTCGAGTAATTTATTTCATGCAACTATTATTTCTTTCTCCCTAATATTGAGAGAACTGTCAAATCAAAATAATAATCACTATATCATGTCATAATTGAATTTCTAGTTTGATTAAAATATTTAATAATACAAGAAGATTCATAATCAATACATATTCCTTACATTATTTGAATACCCAATTCGTTCATTGCAGTGGAGCAACTTAAACATATATTGCACATTCAAAAAGTCTAAAATGGATTATATGTGACTTCTGACTAAAACCATTTGTAGTAAAAGTTATTTATCATAATTATTGGCATGAAACGTAAGTCTTATTTCATGTACAATATCATATCCTTATACATATACAAAATGTTTTGTTCTCAAAAGAAATGATTTAGCTACTACCTGGAGACCTTTAATCATATTAATTCTATTAACCATTATATGTATAAACAACAAGCCTTTATGATAGTTAATCGTATAGACAATCTAGCATACAATGATCATTGAAAGTCTCAGAAATAAACTCATCAGCATTAGTAAAAATTGTCTCGATTGCATAATCTAAAATTTTTGTTCTTAAACAAATCATTAAATAAGTAATTGCAAGCAACAGGTTGCGATGTGATAACTTATGTGATTATCTTGTAGATTCATCTACTAAAATCATATCAAAACATTCCATTTGTTGGATAAATGAGGCCATATTTTTTTCATAAATGCAATAGATTCAATCTCAATTTTTGTTAGTAAGGTTCTAAAAAATCATCTTCTTTGATAACAAAAGACACTTGAGAAATCTTTAAAATGAAGAATCTTCAAGTTCTTTGGTAAATATCAGCAAAAATTCTCATTTGCTGCATCATTATTAATCAGGATGGTCTACTTGATCATGTCAACTATTTAATACATTCAAGTTTACTATACTTGTGATTCATGCATACTGTAGATAATTTTCACTAGAAAGTTCATTCAATATAACAGGTAGAAATAATCTAACATCGATTTCAATAAAATACCTTATATATTTCGTAGCAATTAGATAGTTCTAAACTATATTTTAACAAATAGAAGGTAATACCATGCAAATAGATATACTAGCATTATATCGAAGAAAACATCAAATTAATAAATCCAAGGGCGGTTATAAATATCAAATAAAATTTTTTTTTTGAATGTCATCTTTGAAGTAGTCAAATATAGAACATTATCCTCAGTATAATAAAATCATAGCCGAAGCCATATGCATTTGTTGCGAATAAAATTTATCAATTTATAGGATGCACACAATTGAATATTTTCTTTGCATAATTGTATGTGCAAATTTAAGTAAAGTGCACAAACACACCATAAATGCACAACAATTAAAAGCTGAAACATAGTAGGGACTATTAATCTAAATTTTAACATTAATCTTATTATCAATCTTCACATTATTTTTATTTTTTCACTTCTAGCTACAGGAATAATTATTATGACCATCCCTTTTACTATTATAAGATAGCTTACCATGTCCACGTCCAAGATTAAGTCATTCAAATTTATTATATATTGATGTATTCGTTTCAGTTAATAGAGTAGATACAATAAGATGAACTTTATGGTTTTTCAATTAATAGCTTGTTATTTTATTCAACCATAAATAAACATGATATTAATTCAGAATGTATCTTAAAACTTCTTCACCATATTGCTATTGCATGATTATATTTGAAGCATGAAAAGTTGAAAAAACTTTCTAAAATGCTCTTATCAATTATTGAAAACTCATTCTAAATACTACAAAGTTATACTCACTCGTAATTTTAAAATCTTTCAACTAGTCATAACGAACTTTAAACAAAATTATTATATTCTAATGGTCATATATTTCTTTTAAAATATTCTAAAATTTAAGTAAATCTTTCACAATCAAAGATTTTGCTTTCAACCCTCCACAGGATTGATGACGAAGGAAGATCAAAGCAGATGATCACAATCAATTCAATTTTTCATAGAAGACTTGCCGCCATTATCTTTCTAACATGTATATTACAAATTTGGGAACATTGTAGTTTATCTAGATAATATAATAGAACTCCAATATATATATATATATATATATATATCAATAAATTAAATAATTCAAATTCCAATCTACCACAAGATTTCTATGGCTAAAGATTAGCAACCATATTTGGCAAATTAAACACATAAATCACAAAAAAATTCTAATAATCAAAGTAATGAAAATTACTTATCAAAATAATAAAATTGTATGGATAAAATTCATATCTCAAACATCAAAATTTGACATGATGCAAGTACTAACAATTTTTTTCATAACCACCATCGCAAATATGCATGAAATTCACTTCAAAATCCAATCGTTCATGTTTTTTTATCATGATTAATCAATAATGTTCCAATTATAATAAACTGATATAATAAAATATACCTGAAGGTTGTTAGCATCATCGTCACCACTTTAGCTATTATCATGGGCACTATCATAAATACTAAAACAACTTTGCTTTCATAATAACATTCATAAACTTATAGTAAAAACCATTTATAAAATAATCCAAATTTTTGCTATATAATGCTTGAAAGTTACTCGATGCTACCAAACTAAAATGTAATAATAATCACCTAGATTTAGACCATACACATATGTTATAGTCTTGCGGTCTCTAATCAATTATTTATAATTTATAATTCAATTTAAAAAGTATAATACAAGCATTCAACAATAGTATGTTAATAAAACTCAATTAGATCCTGACAAATTTCCTTTTAATCAACAATACCAAGTTAATAACACTCTCCATCACAATTTTAACCAATTTCCAAGTATATTTAGTTACAAAATTGTAATCGTCAAATTTTTAATCATCCCAATATCATGCATAATAGAACTCAATACAAAAACTCTAGTTTAAAAGAAACCTTAAGATAATAATTTTCTTTCCTAAAATAGCTTTATCGAAAATAAAAAAAATAGTGAAGAAAACACATCAGAAATCTTAGGGTAGTGAAGTGGTTTTAGGTAAAAAAGACTATTAAATGTTGTAGGTTCGAATCCTTCTCCTGATGGCTTTCCTTTTCTTTTCTTCTCTCCTGTGGCAATTGGTTTTATAATTCATGTCATTATAGGGCGAACAAATGATGAAGGGCAGTGAATCAAGTTTTTTAAAAGTATTGTGTCAATAACGTGTTACAAAATAAAGACAAATAGAGTAAAGAACAAGAGAAATAGGAAAACAAAAGATGATAATTATTTCAAAATTTGTATTTATAGGTAGAAGAAGTACGAATGAAATAAAATTCTATTATTAATGGACATTAAAGTCCTAAAGTATCAAACTTCTTATCTTAATGAACATCCACTTTATAATAATAAAATATTTATAACAAAAATCATATTTTAATTATAATATTGTACTTTTTACAATTATTTCAAAAGATAATAATTATCCTTATTTGTATATTTTTATACAAATTTATGCTATATTCATGATATCTTTTTATACAAATTTATAATAAATATTAAATTTTTTCTTTTTAGAAATAATTTATTTTTAACATAAAAAATTATCTAAAAGAAAAAAATATATTGTTTTAGTTTTTTTGTAATTATTAATTAAAAAATTTATTAAGAACATGTAATTAATAAACACAATAATAAAATGTGATATGGTAACATGAAAATTTGTGTTAAAGTGTATAAATATTTTCAATAAATGGGTGAGGTTGTTCTTCCATGGGTTAAATTTTAGACCTAGAAATAATTTTTTGTACTAATTTTAAAATTGAAAATAACAATCATAATGTTTGTACTATATTCTAAAACTTACATTCAAATGCACTAACATTTAGAAAGGTAATAAAATCATCTTTGCCATCATTAATTTTTATAACAATCTTCACGATTCTTTTACCAATGTAAGATGTATTGTCGACGAAAGTGGTAAAAAGTGTAACATCCCTCACTTGGGTTAAATCGATAACCTGAGCAAAAGGTGTTACATTTTGGACACTAAATCACTTAATCATTCACTTTATTTTACACCTTTCATTTCAACCTTATTAAACTCTTTTTTAAGCATTTTGAACTATTTTTGAGTATTCCTTATGATTAATTTCGATCCAAGTTTGTTCGAGACATTTTTTAGTCAAAGCAATGCAAATAAAGGGTTTGGAGCAGAGGTATTGGTACCTCTACTATTTTACTGTAGATTGTAACATTTTGACTTTTAGATACCAATACATATATCAAAGTTGTCACACCATTAGTGCAAGGGAACCCAAAAACAAGTCAAAACATCACTAAGACATGTCTAAACAACCCCTAATCATTCCTAAACTTTTTCTAACACATCAAAGGTATTCGTTGGAGAGAGACTAGTGACTAATCCTTCACGTACTATAGTCTATTAAGGGAGTAGACACTAGCCACGAGTTTTAAAGTTGCTCCACACCCAGGGCAATGATTGAACCCTCGACCACTTGTTAAGGTAGAAGAGATCATTGTCATCCCACTTAACTCTTGTGGCTACATTTTAAATAATTTTTTAATAACATTTATTCACACAATTTCTTTCACTAATATACTTAAACTTTTAATTCATTTTCCAAAACATGAAATCATTTAAATTAACTTTATAACTTATAGTTTTTACTTTAACACATGGAGTCACTAATCAACTTTCACATTCACATGCCAAAATTTTTTCTCATATCACAAACATAACATAAAAACTTAATTCATATATATCATTTAACACTTAATTTTCATGTATTACTGAAAAAAATATATCACTAAAACACTTTATAACACCCCAAATCTGGCCTAGACGTATTGGTTAAATCTAGAAGTGTTACAAAGGAAAATTATAAAACGAATTCATTGTTAATTGGGAATTATCGTAACCGTTGTTACTTAATATGTTTGATTTGTTTGGAAAACTTATTAATATACTTATTTGATTTAAAATTGTTGCTCGTTTACACCTTTCTATAAAACCGAATATTTTGCCACGGAGTTTCTTTAAAATGTCATATTTTGGCAAATAAAATTGTTTCTTGAAAACTGTTATTTTAGAAAAATTTTCGTTTTCAGAAAAACCATTTTATCGCTTGTTACGCTTAAAAAGCTAAAATAAAATCCAAAACCAAAAACAGTCCCAAAAAGTCCGGAGAGTCCCAAAATTACAAAACTCTCAAAAGTCAGCAAAGTTTAACCTATTTTTAAGAGAACGAAATTTTACGGAAATGTGGTCACCACTAAGCTTCCGTTGCACCGACCCGCCTAAATCTGAAGGTTACCTGAACAGAACAAACAAATAGAGAGTGAGTTTTGAAAATCAGTGTGTAACGCGTATATAAACAGAAATTCAAACTCAATCTCATGCAGAACAGATATAGATGTAAACCTTTTACAGAATCAAAAGTACGCAGATACAAATATGCAAAATCCTACCCCCATCCTCCACACATCAACTCCAACCATCCCATCACATCACGTGGGCTATAAAACAGCCACCCAACCCTATACATCGTATAATGTCTATATGATACTTTTCAGAATAATCGCAGCTTTACTGTCAGTATAATGGCGAGATATCACCTCACATAGAACACTTCCTCCTCATAATACAAATCCCGTCCCAAAGCCAATTACAGACAGATTATCAAATAAAATAGACTAATAGATATCAGAATTAACATATCATGCATGCTCGTATAACAGATATTTCACATGCTTATACATAACAGAACAAATCATACATATTGTATTTCATAATACTCATATAAATGTCGTTTACGTTAATTTCAATCTAACAGAGTAGAATATTTCATGTTTTAAGGCTTATACCACACATACTGACTCTACGGAAGGCCCGCAGTCGATCGAGACGACATGTATAACCCTAGGGGAAAAATTTGAAATTTGAGCCCACATGCCCATATGGCTTGCCTGTGTAGGCCTACACGACACACACGGCCTTGCACATGCCAATCATGTAGTCGCGTGTCGCATACGGCCAGGCACACGACTGTGTGGCGTCGACATGCCCTATTTTTGGCTTTCGTCAATCGCCGTTTTCTCATGTTTTCGTTACACACCTAATTTGATTTCGACAAGAACGCAACCAGAGAACTTCCGAGACCTAAATATGCCAAATAAAATGATTAATTGCAGCATTTAGGCACAAGATAACTAAGAATCGAACTCATTAGTAACACCAACACCCTTCCAAAATCTTATTGATAATCGAACCACAACCCCACGAAATTACGATGCTGAAAGAGTGCTAAACGTTTCACGATTCTCTCCTAAACGCAACCAACTAATTAATCATTAAAAACCAAATTTTACCAACACCTATTGTGCCCAAAAACTCCCAAATTAATCAATCAAATAACTAATTAAAACGTTACGTAATAGAAGCGAAATTGCAAACCCAACGAACAGCAACCAATGTTAAAGAAGATTTCCAAACAAAGTCCCAAAAAGAACTGATGAACAAGAAAACCAAATTCTTGCAATTGAAATTGCGACGTGACTTGAGGAATAGCAAATAGAGGAAACGTGGGTTTTTGGGATCCTTTTTTCCTCTTTCTTTTATTTTTTCAAAAACAGAATAAATAAAATAAATTCCTACTCATTAAATAGAATTTGACCAGAATTAGACACTTGCTTAATTGCTTTGTTTAATTCAAAACAAGCCCAAGAGTTAAAACAATTTTTTTTAAATTGCTATTATTATTATTATTATTATTATTATTATTATTATTATTATTATTATTTCTAACAAACTCCCTTTTTCTTTAATAAAATAATAAAAAATAGCTCCAAAATTATTTTGACAATAAGCATATTTTTATTTAAAACTAAATATGGTTAGAAATTAAAGACGATTGAAATACAACTTGAGCCTGAGACCTTAGATATCAAATTAAGACACTTAACCACAACTAGAGATACTTACTTACAATAAAATTTGTAAAACAGACTTAATTAATTCAGGGCGTTTCACACTTTTACTTTCACATATCGCTTTGGTCGTCCTTGGTGAATCTTAAAGAAGTTAAATAATTTTAATACATTGTAGAGATCCAGGCCAAACACGAACTCTTGGCCTATAACGGAACTCTAATAAGGGGAACTCCAATAAACACATCACATAACCCAATACTCCTATTCTAATTCCCTCCGAATCCCTTGTCACCAACTCAGTTCCCGTCGGAACCCCCAACCCCTCTCAGCTACAAAATCATCTTATTGTCATATATCATATTTCCTCTGAGTTCATCTTATCACCACATGCACTACAGTTTTACTTTATCCATTAATTCACATAAACATTAACATATCACATATTGACAATACTTTACACTTTATATTTTAATTTTCTTTCATATAACACTTTGCTTTCATAAAACACTTCACTTAAATATTTATTTCACTGTTTTAGCATACTTAGAAATTTTTGAATATTTTACAATTAATCCCTAAATTCATGAAAATTCAATATTTACTTTTATAACACTTTAATATCACTTTTCACTTCATTTAAACCTTTAATCACAATATTTATTTCCACGTGTTCTACATGCATTCACTTATCAATCAATGACAAATAAATACCTTTTCATTCTTTATAATTTAATCCTTAATTTCATAATATTCACTAATCACTAAATTATCACTTTATCATTTCTTACATTACTAATACACCTTCAATTGCATATTCACTACTAAATTCAATATTCATATTCAATAATCTTAACAATATATTATTTAATTATTTTATATTAAAATTTAAATACTCAAATATTCAAATTAAAATAAACTAACTTTAATTCAATTAAGAACTTACTTATTTCTTCACTTGAAATTAGACATGTCCATGGGTCGGGTTCAGGCCGAGCCCAACCAAAATTTTAGGCCCATTTGCTAGGCCCAGGTTCAGTCCGGCTCAAAAAATGGGCCTAAAATTTTGCCCAAGCCCGGCCTAAATAAAAATGCTAAAACTCGAGCCCAGCTTGACCCGCCCGTATTAATTTTTTATATTATTTGTTATATACTTGTTTTTAAAATATAACATATCAAAAATACCAAAAATATTAAAATAAATGTCTCTAAACAAATTAGAAATAAATATATATGTATATTTAAATAACACTAAGATAGGTGCAATTTAACAAGCAAATGCCTCAAAATAGTAACAAAATTAACAATAAAGAAAGCGTTATACAATATCCAAATAATAACAAAATCGTACCAACATAATAGTGAAATGGTAGCAAAATAGTGAAAAAATAACAATAAAATAGCAAAAAAAAGTAAAAAAATAGTAACAAAAAGCAACCGTTTTTATTTTTTTTTTGCATATTCAGGTTGGACTGGACCTAGGCAAAAAAAGGTCTAATTCGAGGCTCGGTCTATTTTTTAAGCGGACCTTATCTTTTATCCAAGCCTATTTTCTGAGCCTATATTTTTTACTCAAACTCTCCCACTTTTCATGCGGGCCTTCAGGTCAGGCAAGATGACTCGGCCCATGAATAGGTCTACTTAAAATTAACCTTTCTTTTAACTTTTCTAAGTCGTTTCCATGATTGAAAATATTTCTATAACATTTTAAGATATAAAATTAAGCGCTAGTTTTCAAAAAAAAAAAAACTTAAGAAACATGTATGAGAGATTTTTTCTTTTTCCTTTTCTTTCTTTCCCTTTTATTTTTACTGTACCTATTGCTACCGCCCCACTTTATCTCTCCTCTAGAAATTCTTATATTTTTCTTTTCTTTCAATTTAATCCTTATTTCACCAACCGATCAAATTCCTTCACTTTTCATCCATAATTACCACATTTTTCCTTAAAACTTTACAACTCATGTGCTTAGGTGTTTTAACATCATCATTGTGTCTCCAAATATCATTTAAAAATAAAAAATTTTTATTTACGTCCTTCCTCTATAAAATGGGAAAATTACACTTTAGTTCTTGTACTTTTCCACTTTATTCAATTTAGTTCTTATCCCGATTTTCCAACTTCACATATCAATATATCTCCATGCCACATACGTAAAAAAATATTTGTTAAATTTTCGCCCCTTTTCCAAAATAGTAAATTTACTTTTAATCCTTTAACTTTTAAAAAATTAAAATTAAGTCCCTACTAAATTTCATTATTCATACTTTCTCTCCAAATACTTAATTTACCTTTAAAATACTTGTACTTTCTTAGAAACCAAAAATTTGAGATATTTACACAAAACTACAATACATAATATGTAATATATTAAAAATTGTAAATCATACGTATGATCTTTTAAACTTGTCCGCGGGAAACAAAACATTGTTTCCTAAAACTGATCTTTCACACCATGCATATTTATTTATGCCGATGATGAGGCCCTACATTGTGTTTTTTTTTCCTTTTGGTCCTTTTATAATATCATTTTTATATAAAAATAAATATTTGGTTAAATTCTTTGTAAATTTTAAATTTAGTCTATATACTTTTATTTCTAGAAATTTAATCTCTCTATTTTTCAAATTTTAAATTTCAAGTCCAATTATTAGATTATTTTGTTAAATTCAAGTCCATTATAAAGCCATTTTTTAGTTGCATTTCTACCAAGTGAATTTTTTTTTTATTTCAAAATATCATATCAACCAATTTAACAAAAGAAAATAATGTTGATAATTGGACTTGGATTTTGAAATCTGAAAAGTAGAGGGACTAAATTTCTGAAAGTAAAAGTTCAAAAATTAAATTCTAAAGTGAAGAGAACATGAAGTCAAGGACCTATGACATATTTTAACCTAAATATGTTAAATAATGTTAACAAAATGACAAATTTTCATTTTTTTTTTACACATTTGATACTATTTTAAAGTAGATTTTTATTGTAATTATAAAAAAATCTAATGATTTAGTTATTATTTTAATAGTTACTTTTTTTGTTCAATTGTAGTTGTATTATAATAACTTAATTAAGGTTGTGTTTGATAAACTAAAAATTTTAAGTGCTGAAAAGTTAGATATTAAATTTTTACTCCTAAATTTTATAAGTGCCAAATTTATATTAAAAAATTGTTTAGTAAATTAATAAATATAAGTACTGAATATAATTATCTTATTTAATAAAACTAAATATTGATTCTAAAAAATATTTATTTTTTTAATTTAAATTTTATTAATATAATATTTTACATTATTTTGTATAGTTTTGGATAAAAGATATATACGCCTATATGATAATTTGAATATCTCATTTAAAAAAAGATAATTTATTTTATTTTTATAATAAAATAAAATCAATTTAATATTTTTTACATAAGCACTACCTACCTATTCATTTTATTCAACACATTTTTTTTGAAAACTTTATATTAAATAAAAAATTAAAATGATTATTTGAAATAAAATTTTCAATGGTTTTTAAAAACACCCTAAATCATTTTTATGATTTTTTTCTATCGTAGCAAGGTATTATAATCTATTGTTTTAGTAAATTTTTTGGAAATTATCTAATTAATTTTTTATTTAATTAAAATATTTATCTAAATTTTAATTTATAAATGGATAATAAAAAATTATAGAAATTATTTAAAAAAAACAGATATTACGTAAAAAATATATAATTACGAAATACTAACATTTACAATAAATAGGCAATATATGCCTTTTTTTTTTGTTAATTGGTCAAATAGACCATTTTTTTAAGATTTAAATAAATAGGCCGATTGTGGAGAGTGTATGAAAACGCATCCAGTTGGGCGCATTTTTTACACAGGTGGTAGGAAAGCGCACCCAGCGAGCTGCGCTTTCCCTTTCAAGTCATAGTTTTTTGACTTTTTTTAAATATAATTAGTTTCTTTAGTTACTGGTTAAATGAGTGGTTTTGTGCTTAAGTCTTGAGTTTAATTCCTTTCCCACTCACATTTATATTTTTTTTATTCCATATTGTTTTAAAGTTTTTATTATTTTTAATTCCTTCTCTTCTAAACACATTTATAATTTTTATTTCATGTTTGCTTTTTTTTAAGTAATAAATATATTGTATTCAAATTTTTTATTTATAATTCATCTTTTTAATTAATAAATCTTTTACTTATAAAAATAAATAATTATTACAAATATAATTATTTTTAGTAAATATAATTTTTATATGTGTAATATTTATTTTTCAATCCATATCATGAGTGTAGTAAATTTTAGTATTATATATTTTTGTATGTGTATTTAAAATATTTCACGTATTTTTAACACAAAATTACATGATGTTTATATTATATATAAAGGAGTTATTAATTTCAAATATTTATAACATAATGATATATGTAAAATATATATTTATTATATAATTACATATTTATTATTTAATTTTATGAATAAAAGAGATATTAATTAAAAATAAAAAATTGAAAACAATATATTTATTAATTAAAAATAAAAAACTTAAACATCATGAAATAAAAATTAAAAATGTGTTTAAAAGAGGAGGAATTGAACTTAGAACTGAATGATAAAATTATTATTATTTAACTATTTAACCAATAAGCTCATATGTTAAAAATATTAATTAAAAATAATAAAAAACTTAAAACAACATGAAATAAAAAATACAGATGTGAGTGGAAGAGAAATCAAACCCAAGATTTAATAACAAAACTACTAATATTTAACAATCTGACTAAAGAAATTAATTACATTAAAAAAGTAAAAAAAGGCAATTCGAAAGGAAAGTGCGGCCAACTTCTCTCTATAATTAGCGTATTTTTCTAAATCTTCCAAAAAGAAACAACTTATTTAACCAATTAATAAAAAAATATATTACCTATTTAGCCCCCAAATACACCCTAAAACAAACAAGGTAAACTATTAAAATAATCACTTTTATTTATTTCAGGTTACATTTTACACTTTTGTTTAAAATATTATGATTTAGTCATTTACATTAATGCGTTGTAACATTTTAGTCACTAAGCCATTAATTGTCATTAATGGTATAACGGTAAGCTGACGTTGCATATTAAATCATCATTTCAAACAAACATTTAAGGTTAAATTATACAACTGGTCCCTATATTTTTTTTTGTTTTTGAGCTTTTTTTTGTTCTTTTAACTTTCCTTTTTTTTTTTTCTTATTTTTCATTCTTTTCTGCTTCTTCCTCTATTTTCCTCTCTTCTCCATCTCTTTTAATGCAGTTTTTCTATATTTTTCATTTGTTAAACTAAGGGAGAAGAAGAAAAGGAAAATAAAGAAATAAAAAGAAAAAAATAAATTGTTCAAAAAAAAAGAAAAGTATAGAAACTAGTTTTAACAAATAAAAAATATAAAAAAAACTACGTTAAAAGAGATGCAGAAGGGAGCAAAATTAAAGGGAGAAGTAGAACATAGTGGAAAAAAAAGAAAAAAAGTTAACCGAATATAAAAGAAAAAATTAAATTGCTCAAAACAAAAAAATATGGGGACTGATTGTATAATTTGACCTAAAATTTTTGTTTGAAATGATGATTTAACATGTCTCGTTAACTTACTGTTGCATTGTTAACGACAATTAACGACTCAGTGACTTAAATGTTATAAAATATTAACATAAGTGATTAAAATGTAATATTTTAAATATAAATAATTAAAATATAAGTTAAAGTAAACAAAATAAGAAAAAAATATTAACTAACCCCTCGTATTAAACCTTAAAAATTATACACTAAATTTACATACTAACCATAAATCTTAGAAATAATAAAAATAAAAATAAAAACTAACGGTAGAGATTTGTCGGGGAAACCAAAAGGAAACACTGACAGCGAGATAATGGTTTTTCCCTATAATTTGAGAAAAGCCTCTCCCCTTGGCTTCGGAGTCTGAGATCCGATCCCAATAACACCCAAACAAGCAAAGGTGAGCCTAAGAGCTAAGCTAATATTAAGAACAAAAAAGAAAAGAAAATCTCTCATCATTTCTCTCTTTTGTGTTTGTTTCTTGAGAAAATGGGTGTTTTTTTCTCTTGTTTCTGATGTAACATTGAGTAAAACTCTTAAAAAGTTTTAGGTTTGGTCATTCGATTCATTTTGAATGCCATTATGTAAAACTGCATGTTGATTTTTTCTCAGTGATGATGCTTTTGAATGTCATTATGTAAATTTGCGGTTGTCCGGCTTTAGATCTTTTATCGACGATTTGCTTTGTTAGTTTCCCATTAAACTGAAAGTCATCTGAGTGTGAGATTTTATAACTTTCGCTGTCTCCGCTCAGGGTTTTGAGTTCGGGTTTTTTGCTTTGCCCACTTATGATCTATCGCGTTAGTCTTGGTTGCTTAAACAATGGATGTTTTCTTTGTTAAATTGCATATCTTTCGGGTTTCATAGGATGAAATGGGAGAATCCCACTGCATTATCTGCGGCGTTTTACTTGATCTACAATGTAGTTAGGTTCATTTCATCAGATTTTTTTTTCTTTTGCTTCAATTTCATTAGTGGAACTGAAATTTGGAAACTTTACATGGTATGGTACTAGCTATGTTACTGGAATCAGGTGACTATAATACAGATCTGTTTCTGCATGTTTGAGTATGTGTTGGGCTTGGGTGTTTTAAGCAAGATGAATAGTTTTAACATAGGTGACAATTACTTTTGGAATTCATGAATCATACCCATAGTAGTTTTGTTATTTACTGGAATATTTGTTCCTTTAATACTTGCTTAGAAGTCCAAGATAGATATCATGGGCCGTGGAGTTAGCAGCGGTGGGGGACAGAGTTCTTTGGGTTACCTTTTTGGGAGTGGAGAATCCCCAAAACCCACCCCCAAAAATGTCAGTCCTAGCACTGGCACCGTCAATGAAGTTCCTCAGACACAGAATGAGGTTGTCAAGGAAACCCCACCACCGGCTGTTGTCCCTAAGGATATTCCTGCAGGCATTCCTGGGAACAATGCAAACAATTATTTCCGTGCTGATGGCCAGAACTGTGGCAACTTTCTTACGGTAGGAACCCTAGTCACAATTGTTTTCTAATAGTAGCTTGGTAATGTTTGAACAAATGTCTACTGTTGATCTACACGATATCTGAAATGAACTTGTGATAACTTTTTGCTTATTTTTCTGGCTTTTTAGTATCATGCTCACATTTAGATGATGTTAACAAAGCTGTCACATAGAAACATTGATGAAGAATTTTATTATACATGATTTATCTGAAGGATAGCAAGTATCATCTGCCTTGTTTATAATGTAATTACAATAAATGAATGTTGTCAGTTTTGCAACCAATGCTTGAGCTCCTAGATGAGTCTTTGATTTGGCATGGCTGGAAATAATATGTTGGTATTTTGTGAGAGCATTTCTTTTCCTTTGTCAGAGTTCTAAAAGTATTATATCATTATCTTGTTGGGAGCTGTTTGATTCAATTCTTCATTTCTCTTAAGCACTTCTGTTGGCACATGTTTATATACGGGTATCGGGACATGGCCTCCAACTATGCGGAAGTTAAAAAAAATTAACATATCCACGTTGGGACACATCTGGCGCTTACACACGAGTCTGAGTTACATAGTTAGGGAGATTAATCTCTTTTATTCTAAATTCTGCAGCCTGAGTTAGGGAATCAATTTTCCTTTCTTAAGCTGCAATTTACTTTGTGGCTAGTCTTGTAAGAACATGAGCCTCGAGTGAAACCTTTGCATGTATATTAATGTCATGTGAATTATAGGAGATAACATGCTGGGATGTTCCTTTGAATTGTATGCAATATTTTCTTGTTGAATTTCTTTTGCAAAATCACGCATGCGTCCATGTGGTCAAATAACATTTGTCCTTCAAGTTTTGACATGTTTGAACGAACTTTTTATTTTCATCCCTATCCCAAGTTGCTGTTGAGCCTAAGTGGCCAAACTAAATACTTTGATAAATTTATGCTAACAGGATCGGCCTACAACAAAGGTTCATGCAGCACCCGGCGGAGGATCTTCCCTGGATTACCTGTTTGGCGGCAACCCTAAGTGAGGCATTGAATCTTAAATCTTGGGACTGCTTATAATTGTTGTCCTAAAGCCCCAGAAGTTTATGGGACAAGCAATATTACCCTCTATTGTTGAATGTGAAGACATTTAGTTTTAGTGCAGTGTAATAGTGCTGGGCAAATTTCTTACTTGTTCCTATGTGGGGTCTTCGTAAAATAAAGCAACTGCTTACTGTGAATTGGACAAACAAACTTATGCTATACTTGTATTAAATGTCTTATTTATTTATACAAGTGGAACTATTTTATGTTGTAATAGTTTATTTGTTACTTTTCCCCCTCTAATGTGGTTTTGTAGGCCCTTTTTGGAACACCAAGGATTAACATAGGGCAGCTTTGCTCTTAGTACCATTTGGGGTTTATTTTAAAGGTTTTTGGTTTTTTGGTAGATATGCATTTGAATATAAATAATAGAGTACAATCTTCCAAAATACGAGATACCATCAATGGTTTTAGGCGAATTAGTTGGGTCATCCGTTTGGTTAACTAATTTGAGTTGTTGGATTAAAAATTATTAAAAATTGGAAAAAAAAAAATTCAATTAATTTTTTAGTTCGTATTGGATTTCTGTATAATCGGTTCAATATTATTGTTTAGACCAGTAACTTGATCGGTTCTTGGTATTCATATATTTGTCTCTATATGGCTAAAGAAATTAGAGGTATGAGTGGCATCTTATTTTATTTTGGAATTAATCTAAATAAAAATAAAATACGAACTTTACAAACTTTGTTTATGAACATATTTGCCTTATGTCATATTTTAAGAATAAAAATGATAATAAGAAGCCAACTTTGTATATTTATTTTTCGTAGAACAAGCCCAACGGTAAACCCTAATCAAAGAACTTAATTATAGGCTCATTCCTGGAAAAAAAAAAAGTTCGAAAGGCTGAACAATCTGGTACCCGATCTCTCAGAAACAGAGTTGAAGTGGGCAACACTATCTACGAACCATGCAAATCAAACCAAGGACGAGTCATGGAGGAGCGTCACAAGCATAGTCATGATGAACGGCCAGAACCACCATGATAAAACAAACCCGAACAAGATCATAAATAAGGACCGCCATTACATCGCCAAGAGAAAATGCTTGACGGCCGAACAACCTAGAACCCAAGCTCTTGAAGCCAAAGATGAAGCGGCCAACGCCATCCACGAAAAACGCGAATCAAACGAATGAGGGGCCATCGAGGAGCGCCACAAGCACAGTCATGAAGAATGCCCAGAACCACTATGACAAAGCAAATCCAAACAAGATCAGAAATAAGGACAGGCATCGCATCGCTAGGAAACTGAGTGTGGGCGGAATCAAGCCCAAAGGCAGAGGCAACGACGGCTTGAGCCAAATGACCCCACAACCATGTAGTGATTCCCAATCTCGATTCTACTCTCCTAACCGGTGGAACCTTTCTTGATAGGAAAAACACAACAAAGACACCATCAAGTATTGGTCAATTTCAGATCGACATTGTTGGATGGGGAGGGAAACGATGAACACTCAAAAGGATTAATTTTCATGGATTGAACATGAATAATAGAAACAACCCAGAATACAACTAAAAAACGTAAAAATAGAAAAACAGACAAAGCGTATTTCCTCGGTTAAACGAAAATAGCAGGCTTCTGGTAAAATCCGTGAAGCCCTGAGTGGAGGGGGGACGGGGATGGCAGAGAACTGCAAGCACAAAACAAAGAACCTAGAAAAGTTGAATGAAGGCAGTTAATAAATTTCAATATATTAATGAAATACCCGCAAAAACTTGAGTGAAAGGGTGACAAGCCAAGACTTTGACCGTTTCTTCTACAAATAGCTATTAACGCATTCGGATTGAAATTCAAGTCAAATCAAATTCAATTGATGTTAAAAATTGAAGTTTAGATTCGATAATTTATACGTAAAATTATAAATTCTTAATACTAATTAAAACCATGCATTACTCAATTCAAATATTAAGATTTTTAAATTCAACTAGCTTGGTGTTGGTCCATAGTATCAATGAGGGTGGAGGAAGAGGAAAAGGGATGGTGTTGAGGACAGTCGCCTAGAATTGGAAAAGTTACATAATATCAATGAGGGTGGAGGATGAGAAAAAGGGATGGTGTTGAGGACAGTCACTTGCCTAGAATTGGAAAAGTCAGGGATTGAAGAGGAGAAGACTATTAGAACATGTAGAGAAGGAAGGAGAGTCTCCTCCGTCTATGTTGTGTTTCAGAGTATTTATAGGTAAGTCATGGTTTTCGGGTGATCTCCTCTTGAGGAGAACACGCCCATTAATAGCGGGTGGCCTAAAGGATGATCTAATTGAGTGGTTCAAGGATGGATAGTCCCTCCCGTGGATGGTATGAAGCACGCAAGTGATTAGTCATTAAGCGACTATTTGGACACTATAAGGTGGGAGTTATCGTGAGCCTCTTCGGTTAGTTCTTGTGTCTCAATTGGGGCAAGGGTATAACAATGATTAATCTTATGCATTGATTGGTGGTTCGATCCATATTGCACAGACTTCCATAATTAATTATACATGTGTCATTTAGGTAAGTAATCTCTTTACCAATCGAGGCGTTTCACACTCTGTGAACCCATTAAACTTTTTGTAGAGTTGGGAGACAAAACCTGAATCTTGGGACAATACTTACGGTTATTGAGGGTGGTATCAACTGCCCGATGGATGGCACTTTGGAGACTTCTCCCTAAGGGGTTAATCCCCCTTAACAAAAAAAGTTAGTTTCCTCAAAAAGGCTAGTCATGCCTTGGTTGGTGATTCAATCCACATCACGTGCGACTTTAACGATTAGTTATCTATGTGTTTTTCATGTATGTACTCTCTCCATCAATCAAGGCGCTCTCACTCCGTGAACCACCAAGGCTCTTTGCAAAGTTGGAAGACAAAATCCAAGTCTTGGAACAACACCTACAATTGTTGGAGGCTATATTAACTACTTGATGGACGACAGTTCGAAAATTTCTCTCGAAGGAGTTAATCTCCTTCAACACTTGGTAATTAAAACTAGAACCAAAATCCTTTATTGTTATTATTATTATTACTACCCACTATTTGTATTGGGTTAATTATTGATTTCTTTATTAAATTATAAAGTAAAATGCTACAATATACTTAAATTTTTTCTACTATTCGTATATCTATTAAATTTGTTAGTAAAACGTTTTGAAATATAAAAAATAAAAAAAGAAACTTCACTTGACATCATTTAACAAAAGAAATCAAATTTAATAGAAAATTGTGTTAACAATTTACAAAAATTCAAATAAATATTTTAATAAAAAATATTTAAAGTATTTAACGAAGTTATACAAATTGAGATATCAATTTATGTAAAATAAAATATAAAAAAATAAATCTCAAATTTAACCAATATTTTTTATCTTTTCCGTACTTGGAGCTTTCCTTTCATAGATTATTATTATCTTCTCGGTCCTTAAGCGGAAGCCGAAGCCAAATGCTGTGATAAGAACACCTAAATGCTCAAACATTTTTACACTGAAATCAACGAGGAAGAACCATTGGATTGCCATCAAATAAGATAAGGTAGTTTCCAACATTCCACAGAAAAGACAAAGTAGTTAAAACGATTATGCACAGATCATATATGTAAAGCTAAGTGTCCTTCTCATGCCGAAAAGGTTACATACATCAGACCAATGTGACCCCAACACACACAGTTCTCCGATAGAATCTGCATTGTCCGCATCCTATGTCAGGAAAATCAGTAAGGTTTCTTCACAATAAGGAAAGATGCATTCTGCAGAAACTCGACCGATCCTTTTGCCAACTATTTCCTCTAAACCAGTTCAGTTGGAAGCAGATAATAATCAATTCTAAACAAACTACGCCATATAGCAAAAGTCAATCATGGATTTCAAGGCAGATATTAGTCGTTAGACAGCAAAAATGAAGAGTGAAAGTGGATTGGAGGCTCGTTACTTGTTAGAAACTAAGCAGAAGATCCAGTATTTATAGATCAGTAACATAACATGCATCAATTAACCACCTTAAAGCAATAAATGTACACATGGCTTGCTCGTTTCAGTTATGTCTTGTAGTCAATAATGGAGTTAAAGATTGTTCACTGGTCATATCGGTTTCTCAGGATTGTTGTGCTCCAAGGTGCTGGGTCTCCTCTCATCTGCCAGAAAAATATTATATGTATTAGTGATCAGCAGAAGATGAACTACCTTAAGTATGTAATAATAAATTTAAATGAGTTGCAAGAAAAATATTATTACATAGAGAATTCACAATAAACTTTTAAGTCACTCTTAAGAGGGAAACTTTGTTTTTCCCTCTTACTTGCCTAGAGAATTCGCAAAAACAGGTAGTTTTAGATGATCCAAACGTAAAAGCTATGAACTAAAAGTATTTAGTTAAAATCTATGTTACCTGGATACAGGTATGTGTTCAATACAGGCATTTTCAAAATTTTCAAAGTTCGTTTGGAAGGATCATATCTTTACGTCAAATGAAGAGTTGGGACAACAAAAAGGAAAAGAGAAAAAAAAGGTGCCATTATAATTAGTTGTAAATCAAATGAGTCTTCATTCATTCATACCTTGCTTTGGAGATAAGTTTACAGAGAAACCAGCACTCACAGCTCCAACTCCTTTCAGAACTTCAGTGCCAGAGTTCAGTGTATTGCTTGCCTTATCATCATTTAAGTTTAGATGAGCTGCCGATTGAGAAAAATCTTGTTTCACGGATTCCTGCTAAAACTCCAAAAACACAAACTTGCCATATCATACTTAAATATTCGGTGGGAGAGCAATATACTGACAAAGCAAACCACATGATGAATAGCTATACTTGGACACAGATGTGTTGGATACAGATGGATATGTTCAATATTTTTACCAATACCCGATATGAGTTGGACAAGAGTATTGGACATGGGTAGTTCAAGAAAAATGAACAGCTGAAGTGACCATAGGCTATAATCGGAACAACGATGAAGAGCCCTACAGAAACTAAAGATGGAGAACTTAAAACATTCATCAATGATTCTATGATAAAATGAACATAGAAATGCAGAGACTATTGAAAGGCCTAGCTGCTTAAGCAATGTCTATTATGGATGGAAAGAATCGTTAGAATCAAGGATGCAATCAGGAAGGAGATTGATTTGGATTGTAATTGTGATAGCGATTTTTATTTTATTTCCTAAAGTTTTTCTATCAGCATAAATAAAACTTTTCTAGCATGCTAGAAAATTAGGGTTGCTCTTATTGTAAACCTATATTTAATAGGAAAATTTACTAAGGGCTAAAACAAGTTGAATTTCTAGTAAATTAAGGTAGGCTTCTCTCTTAGAGTTCCAAGGTAGGCAACTCCCTTGGAGTTCCATCGCCATAGGCAAAACTCGGAATCGAAACAAGGGCAAAGACACTTCCGTCAAATCTGATTTTCTCGTTTATCACCCAGTAGCTTTGATCTCAAACCTGTGATCATAACAATTTGGCCTCAGAGCCAAGTTCTATAGGAGATTCAAGCATCTGGATGAATCAAATTATGGAGATGAAGCTCATGTTGGAGGAACATAAAGCCCAACAACAGGCTGCACTTGCTGCCTTGACCACTCGAATTGATAGTCTATCCCAAAGTCGGGATGCATTGTCAAGCCAACGGCATGAACAAGAAAACAGCAATAGCAACGCGTCAATGCTTGCACGACCAGAATCTGTATTAGGGGGACAACTGGACAACAACTTTGTTCCTCGATATGCACAGCTTGATTTTCCCATCATATGATGGAAAGGAAGATCCAGTAGGATGGCTAAACAGAGTTTTTTTGCAACCAACAAACAACTGCAGAGGATAAGGTTGGACCCGCTTCATTCTACATGACCAAAGATGCCCAACTTTGGTTTTTTAATTTATTCAAAGAAAACCAAGATTTCCCACGGGAACGTTACAAATTTCTCTTGGGAACGTTTCAAAGGGTTATGCTATCTTCATTTTGGACCACCAGCACGAAGCAATCCTCTTGGACAACTCATCACACTTTGACAAACTGGGATGGTAGAAGAATACATGAGCAGCTTTCAGAGTTTGCTTGCATGGGGCCACCACTATGCGTGCTAACCAATGTTTTTTAAACCGGACTGGTGGTTGAACTCATCAAGCCACCGGTTCACGGTCCCAACCAGTCCAATTAAGAAATTAAAAATTCAAAAAAAATTAAAAAACCTGGTTCAACTGGTTTTTTGCCAGTTCAATCGGTCCGAATTGGTTCCGATCTAACCGGTTCAGAGCCACTCTCTGAATCAGTACTCTGGCTAATTTCTTGGTCTAATTGGTCCAACCGGCCGGACTGATCCAGTTCAAATAACATTGGTGCTGACCAACACATGGATATTTTCACAACAGCGCTGTCCAACTCCATTCGCCTCAATGTGGAAATTCATCATCCTACAAATTTGGTGTTAGCCATGAGCCTTGCTAGAGCATACGAAAGAAAGCTCCAATCTACTGAAGGGGCACCCCAAATTTACAATAAGGCAACATCAAGATGAACTCAAGAATATTGTAGGAATTAAAAAAAGAATACAAAAAAAATAGCAATACAGAGGAAGTAGAAAAAGCTCAACCACCATCTTCATCAAATGCTTGAACCAAGCTGAAATGGAAGGACTTTGGGACTGTGCTATAATTGCAATGAGACATAGACAAGTGGTCACAAATGTAAACGCCTCTTTTGGATGGAAATGGTAGATATGGGACAAAATGAGGATGTGAATAATGTTGTCACTGCATCGGAGCTTTAAGTTTCTCTACATGCAATTTGATCTTGATAACAAACTCGGGCTCGAGGAGGGTAGTAATGTTACGGATGGAGAGAATCATTAGAATCAAGCATGCAATCAAGGAGGAGATTGATTTGGATTATGATTTTTATTTTATTTCCTAAAGTTCTCTATTAACTTAAATAAAACTTTCCTAGTATGCTAGGAAATTAGGGTTGCTCTCACTGTAAACCCTTATTTAAGAGGAAAATTTACTAAGGGATAATACAAGTTGAATTTCCAGTAAATTACGGTAGGCTACTCTCTAAGAGTTCCATCACCATAGGCAGAACTCGGAATTGAAACAAGGGCAGAGACCCTTCCGTTGAATTTGTTTTTTCTCGTTAATCGCTCAGGAACTTGATCTCAGACCCGCGATCGTAACAATGCCAGTCAAGCAGATGTTTAAAGAAAGCAACAATGTAAAGTGGACAAAGAATAAAAGCACAAGCATGTACCACAGATTCAAGTTCCAAATTTCCAGTAGCCAAACTGGATTGACAAGTACCAATATGACGGCTGTAAATAGCAAAATAGTCCAAATTTTGACAAAGAAATACTAGGATTTTGCTACAAGTTGTTGGCTGGTTAAAGGAAAACCAAATTCCACTTCTTGTGCAAGTTTTAAGATGCCGAACATAAAGTAAAGCAAGTATTAACCTTGTGGGTCGATAGATCAGACTGTGCTGGATCCCTCGAACTTGGAGCAGGAACTTCTGTATCATGCAATAAATAATCCTTCTCATGAACATCAGCTTGTTTACGATCTCCAGAATCCTGCCTCACGGTTCTTGATTTACTGTTGCAATCACCGTTTAGTACAGTACCCCCAACTTCCACAGAAGTCCTTTTTCTGAAATGAGTATGTAATATTAAGACAAGCCAAGAGGACCATAGAATTTATACAGCACCTGATGCTGGTTAAACCAGAATTATCCTAAAATAATGTTGCATCGATGACCAATGCTGGTTAAACGAGAAAGGATTCAACAAGAAATTTCTACCTGCTGGGATTATGATTGTGTACATGTACAGAGCTAGGTGTGTTTGCAAAAAGTATTCCTCGAAGCGGCTTCCCATCTATAATAGTCTCAATAGTATATCCATGTGGGAAGCTCTCAGTAACCTTAGCTCGAAATGTCTTCTTTCCTTGATGCAGGACTTGGTTTAATGGAAAATTTTCTCTTCCTGCAGAATTGGATAGTACCATAAGTGCACAGAAGATAACACTTTTCATACTAATGAGGCAATGTTCTATTGGCTGTTTACCAACAAAATAGAAACTAATAAATTGTTCGTTGAAACCAAAGTTTAGGTTAGGTTTACAAGAACATCTCACCACCATGCAAACTGCAGAGTATAGCACAAAACATAAGTAATAACTAACCCAAAAGTCTGGAAATCTGTTTTTATAAGTAACAAGTAATCCAAAAGTCAGAAGGTCTACTTTTATTTTCTAAAGCTTATGTTTGGTGCTAAGTACAAAATAAAACATAAGTAACAAGTAACCCAAAAGTCTCTTTTTATCTTCTAAACTTTATTTTTTGTGCAAAGTACAGCAAAAACCTAAGTAACAAGTAACACAAAGTCCCTTTTTTTTTTCTATTATTACAGATGAAAAGACAAGCAAGATACAATAGCCAACCACACAAAGGCACGTCCATAGTTCAAAGACTAATTTCTTTGAGTGTGCCTGGGTATTTGGAGGAACAGGGGGTGAGGTGAGGGCTTAGTGATATATGGATAAGACTAAGAACTCGAGGGAAAAAAACTTAAAGAATGTATTAATATAACTCTGAGAAGAGCAACATAGTTCAAAGACTAATTTCTTTGTGTGTGCCTGGGTGTTTGGAGGAACAGGGGGTGAGGTGAGGGCTTAGTGATATATGGATAAGACTAAGAACTAGAGGGAAAAAAAAATTCAAGAATGTATTAATATAACTCTGAGAAGAGCAACATAGTGGTTATAAAATATACAAAATTGGTCAGAAAGTGAGAAAGAGTTCTTACTTGGTTGGCCATAACTAGATAAAGGAATGGGTTGATTCACGTCATTGCTGACTTCAATTCTAACAAGAGCTTTATCTTGTGCAAGATTGCTAAGATTTTGTTCTTGACACTTAAGCTTTAGCTGCTTTCTCAACGATAACTTCTCTAGCTTCCTTTCATCTCGTACAATAAGTCCTGGGAGTCACATTAATCAGAACTGATATTCAGCTGAAGGCTGGCAAAAGATTTACAGAGTTCCCCAAACCAAATCAAATATAAAAAGCAGCTTAGCATGAAACGTTTTTAAATCAAGGTAAATGGTATATTTAGATTAAACCTGTGTGCAAGTAGTACATGTCATCCAATGCCTCAAGGGTCTTATTGCAGCCACCAATAAACACAAGAACACCACTCTTCAGGGGATCCAAACAATCCCCAGCAACAGAAAATCGAGCAGAAGGGCCATCACCCATAGTTATCACCTTGGTCCAAATGCCAGTATCTGCACCATTAGAAACATAAAATATGAACAACTAACCACACTTGCACATTATTTCATCAGAAAGCAACCCTTTTGGACCACAAAGGAAAGAAATATAAACAAACAAATAACTAAAATATTGCAATTTCCCACAACCTTCAACCTCAGATTTCTAAAACAGACTCACTAGATGATTTCAAGAAATAGAAAATTTGATTGAAGATAACACGATCAACAATTAAGTAAGACGTACCAACATCAAGCATGTAGAGATCGTCATAAAGATTCTGAGCGTCTGTAAATCCCCCAAAAACAAACAAGTTCTTGCCAAAAGCAACAGTAGAGTGGCCAGCACGAGGTGTCAACATCTGGCCTGAGGTATTCAACTCTTTCCATGCAAGAGTATCTAGCAAAAATAAGAAAAATTCCAAGAAAAAAATTAAGCAGACATAAAAATCCAAGATTCATGTATTTTCAAGCAATGAAAACATGTAAAATGTACAGTAAGTTGAATATAACAAGTTAACAACCAAAGACATGTATGAAAGCATAGAAGAACAGGTAAATGCATGGACTCATGGGAAAGAAGAAAAATCAAACCTGAATCCAGGATATGGACATCAGACAAATAGTAATCATGCCCATCTTCACCACCGATCACAATGATTTTATTCTTCCAAGATGAGCAAGTATGGCTATCACGAGCAGATGGTGGGTTCCCCAATGTTGCAGCATGTTTCCAGACAAAGGTCTCTACAAGAAAAAAAGATGAGGGGAAAATAAGAATTCGTATAAAACCCCAGAAAGAAAGAATAATAATAATAAAAAAGAAACTTGTCCCTTCAGCCTAAGCTTTTCAAGACATTTTCAGAGCAAAAAAGATACCAAACAAAACTCAATTCCAATTTTTGAAGTACAACAAGGAGTTCTGGAAAATGCATGAATTTGTAATTTTACCCCTCTATGGTGGCATAAATAGAGATCATATTAATCAAACTGAAATCAGCCAATGCAATAAGAAGTTAAGAATAAAGCATTGTCAAGATATTTACCTGTATTTAAAATATAGAGGTCATTGTAATAAATTTCATCATTGTTATCAGAAGACTTTCCGCAGCCACCAAATATGAAGAGTCGTTTACCAACAAGAGCTGCGCTATGACCCTCACGTGCCTCTGGCCCTTCACCTCTTACACTTGGACAAATCCATGTGCATGTTGCTGCAAGAAAAGCATGTAACGAGTGAATGTATTTCCACTACTGATAAGAAGCCCTCTGATGGTTTTCAAGGACGCCTTGGGCAAAATAACAGCAAACCACTTAATTTTATTTCCATGAAATGACTGAAAGGCAAAGGATTATGATAATTTAATAATTAAAGTAACAAAAAAGAAAGGGAAATTTTAACTTCCTGGAATCGCTTCAATAGCCATCTAGTAATTGCCCTTAAGTGCCTTCCCATTTCTCTCTAACACTCCGAATATAGATAGAGCTTCATTTTTAAATATATAATAAAATAATCATTAAGTCATAAAATTGGTTCTTTATTAACCCTGTAGGATAGAAATAAAGAGCTTCAGAGTACATGACTGAGAATACAGTTCCCTCAGAGTTATGAGTGTCAAAAATTACATGAAGACCATCTCAACAAGTTTTGTGATTATCTCCAAAGAACATTACTTCCTATAACAAAATTACATGAAGACAATCTCAATGAGTTTTGTGACTATCTCCAAAGAACATTAATTCCTACAACAAACTTAAAAGGGAAAAAATGTTGATTCTGTCACTGGTTCTAAAGTAGTATCACCAAACCATTCCACTTAAGCATAATGATATCTTTCATGGAATTTGAAAGGAAAATCAAGGCAAATGCAGATAATGGGTAATAAGAGGTGAACAAAAGGAAATCGAATGTGAGGAATAACTCACCAGTGTCTAATATATGTAGATCCTTGAGAGGATTCATCCCATCAGTACCACCAAAGACAAATAGATTGTCACCAACAGTAGTACAACTATGACTATCCCTTGGAATTGGCGGTGTGCCTTTTGTTGCCAGTAGGCTCCATGTCTGACTAGCTGCAAAATCGCAATATCAGAAATATAAGAGCCATTAAAGAGCCTCCAAACAAACTCCCAGGATCATAAATGTTATGAAAAACAACCCAAGTACCAAATGATAGATACAGGCAATAGAATTAACTATTATGAAAAATCAAGAAATGACATGTTATGTGGGGCAAACTATTCCACAAAAACACAATAACAACAACTAATCAATTCTTTTAAACCAAACAAAAAGAGAAGCAAGAAAAAGTTTATGCTGAGCCAGAAATCCCAAGAAATGTGCCTATGTAAAAATCCACCAAACAACTTTTTGAGTAGCACATGCCTATAATCATTAATACCGGCAATAAATGCTAAACCAAGCACATATCAGAGCATAAATGCTTATACCAACAACCCTAAAAGAAGGAAAAATTGTAACACAATAAACCCATAAAAACCCTAAGAAATAAGCTTCAATAACATACCCACTAAAAGAATCAATTAGCAAAACACATAAAACACATTCAAAATCTAAATTATATCTCAAAATACCAAATAAAAGTCGAAATGTAAAACCTCAAAAGTTCATTTGGAGATGAAACAAGTGAGAAAAAGAATTAAAAATGAGAAAAGAGAAAAGAAACCCAGAATTTAGAAGACCCACCAGTGTCAAAGACATGAACTTGATTGGTTTGGCAATTATCTTTGCCATAACCACCAAAAACATAGAGAAATCTGCCTCCTTTAATGGCGTTACATGTATGTCCCCATCTTTTCCCTGGTCCAGCACATGCTTCTCCCACACCTCCTCCTTCTTTTGGGTATAACTGAACCTTTTCCCACCTCATTTTTCCTGGGAAAAGATGAAAAATTTTCAGTGGGAAAGTGAAGGAAAGTTTCAATATTTGAAGACAAAACAAAGGTTTTCTATTTTCTTTTTTCAAATATCTTTTTGGGGTTTGGGGATTTGAGACCGAGTGGATTAAGAGTTCATGCAAATAAATAAAATGAAATATAAAATTTTCAAATAAGTTTTGTTTAATGAAAATACTTGAAAGAGGGATTAAGAAATTTTAGAACAGTAGAGAGAGAGGAATCTGGTGGGCTTTGCATAGGAACTCGAAATACAGCTTTTGGGCACGTGTCATTTGATGTAGGTCCACATCTTGGTGGGCCTATGATAGGATGGGTATCGAGACACGTTGCAAAAGAATCAGCCGTTGGTTTGGACACCTCTGAATGGTTTATTATCTGCCTTTTGTGTCTGTTTGGGTTTCCAGCTCTCAATGGCCCGGATTTATTTTGGGGAAAATATTAATGAAACCAAAATTAATACTATTTTTTATTTGATTAGGAAGGAGGGAACGTCGTGTTTTCACCATTATGCTGACTTAATAATTTAAACTTCTTTTTGTACTAACACAATTTCATCATGATACAATAAAAATATTGATATTTTAAAAATATCGATATTTTTTAAGTAAAGTTATAGATTTGAATCTTGTGGACAATAAAAAAATATTATGAAAATTTATCTTCTATTTAAAAGTTCAATCCATTTTGACTTTAGATTTAATCAAGATCCAATATACTTATTTAAAATCGAAGGGTTTCAAACTAAAAAAAAATTGTATTGTTATAACAAAACAGCCTTAAGTTTGCCAAAGCAACCTCTCGAGAGCGCAACAACTCACCTCTGCTCTAGCAATGATTGCCTCCACTAAATTCTAGTGATTGAGAACTTTTGTAGTTGTGTCGGAATACATGAAATGTGAAATATGTTTGATTTATTTTGTTATGATGTGTTTCAACGAGCTAGACATAGAATTTAGTTTATCTAGAGTCCTTATTGATCAATTTTAGGATATGTGTGATTACTCACTTATGAATCTATTTAAAATTTGATTGATCTAGGTAAAACCAGAGGAAAATCCATAAATGAACTAGTTTGGTCTCCTTTAACAATTTTAGGTTTAAGGGTTTGGTTACGTGTCGAGAAGAATAAATACCCCTACAACACATATTCTAAAGATAACTTTATTTAGTCTTGAAGTTAGGGTTTTCCTTAATCATATACTATACAAATTTGGCTCTATTTTTATAAACTAGAGTTTCGTATAAGTTGATTTTACTTTGAAAATAAAATGTTGTGATCTAATTTTATCTACGTAAACTTAATTTTTGAGTCAATTTCCAATTGATTCGAACTCTCATTTTGATTTTAAAAGTTGACAAAATGCAAGTTATAAAATTTTGATATGTTGAACTTCAAATTTAATTTTGAATTTTAATTTGTAAACTTATTTTACTTTTACTTTTTTCTTTTATTTCAATTTTCTTTCACAATACCAAACATGAATCTTATACTTGAAGAGTTAATTGTACCTTTACACCATCTGTGTAACGACTCGGTAGTTAGTGGTATCGGAAAGTGTGATTTTGAAATCTCATTTTCGTAAATCGGACTCATAAATATTTTTATTAAATATTTACAGAGTTATATTAAAAGCGAATTGAATTTTAGTTTGGTAATTTCGTTGAATTAGTGCTTAATTTAAGTATAAGGACTAAATCACAAAAGTGGTAAAAGTGAAATTTACTAAAGAATTATAATTAAAACTTAAATAAAGGGGTTAAGTTAGCAATTATACACTAAGTTACTATCATATGGCTGGTTAATGAGTTATATATATAGATACGTTATATTATAAAACATTAAACAAATTAAAATTTATAAAATAAAAACATAATTAAAAAAAAATTAAGTGGACAACACCAAAACCAACTTTCATCCATTTTCCTTTCATCAAATCGAAAGTGTAAAAGAAAAAGCTAGGGATGCACAGTTGGTTGTTCAAAATTCATGCTTGGTTAAATTTAGTCTTTTTCTTGTAATTTTTTAAGTTTTTGAAATACCGGATATAGTTAGCATGCCATAAGATAGGAAGAGTTTAGGGTTACTTCGACTATGAGTCAATGAGGCATTGGGTGCCAATTTTCTTCAGTTTAACCGATGAGACACTGGGTGTCAACTTATTAATAGCATTGGGCATAACTATTTGCTTCGAATTTATTCGATGAGGCACTGGATGCTAAACTGGTGTGTTGGTTGGATCTGTGTATTTGTTTGAGTTCAAGTCATGTTACTAAAGAAATAAATGGTAAAATTGAAATATATGACATTGGAAAGGCAAATGATGAGAAATGAAAATGAAATGTGAAATGGAATATATGTTTGTGACTAAGTTAGAAAATGGTAATGGAATGTACCATGTATGAGTTGAATTATTAAATGTCATATGTAATGGAATTGCTATATCCTATTGCTAATAAGATGTGTTATATGTGAGATAGATTATGTGACTCGGTATAAAAGACATACTTATTGCATATTATCATTCATCCTTAAATTATGCATCTAAATTTACTTACATTATGAATTATTGTTTGGATTATAAAAATATCGTTGAGTTATACTTAACGTACGGTTTTGTTTTTCCATGCACAAGTTAAGTACTTAACATTTCGGTTAATGATTCAGTATCCAACGACAATCCCAGACTCAAGAGTTGGTGATGTGTTCATTTTGGTTTTGGCATGTACCTATGATCATTGTGATTATGTATTTTGGAGTTCATGTAAATAATGTATATGGTAGGTTTGAAAATGGTCATGTTGATTTTGTTTTGCTAAAGTAGTTTTGGTTAATTGCATAATGGCTTGATGATTGTAGGAATAATAAGCTAGGTGATAGTTTTGGTTGTGCATGATTATAGAGTGATAAATGGTATGCATATGCTAACTTTGAATGATTTTGTTAATGCTTAGCTCATGAGTTATATGATTGATAGGGAGCTAAATGTGAGTTTGTTTGAATGGTTGAATGAATGCATGTTTGGTTGTTGTTTGAGGAATGGTTGAGTGAATGCATGTTTGATTGTTGTTTAAGGTTTCATTAAGGGCATATTGATATTATATGAATGTGATAAAGTTTGGTATAAATAGTGTTGATAATGCTATAATAATTATTTCCAAAAGGTACCATTCGAGTTTTAGGTGCTTTAGGCATGAAATAGACATTTTAAAGAGATTTTTATCATTTCTGAACTTTAGTATCGATATTTTAGCATTTGGTATCGATACCTGACCATATGAACATTTTTAAAACAAACAGAATGCCAAAATGGTATCGATATTTATATGAGTATCGATACTTTTTCATAAAAATATCTATATCAGAAAATAAATATCGATACCATTGTTTTACAAAACAAACAATATCATGATTTGGTATCGATCTTAAACAATGTATCGATACGATATCGATGCCAAGCTATTAAATATCGATACCAACACTAAATTTTAAAAATTTACAAATTCAATCCTAATTCATGCATGAACTTCGCGTATAGGTTCATATAGATTTCAAACTATTTTTATATTTGATTACAAGTAATATGATTAAAGATTTATTTAGATTTTGATTAGTAAATTACATGTAATTGATTTGTATTTGTTTGTACATCCTATTACTCAGGTTCGGCGACCGGACCAGGTAGGGGTGTTACAATCTAATCATCGTCACTATTGCACTACTTTCATCACTGACTCTTGCCTATTATTATGCTACAACCACCTACCCATCAGTCTCCCTTCTCATCACCGCCAATTACCGTTGCCATAATCCCTCTCAGATACCATATTCTCCACAAAACATAACAAATAAAAAAATGAGAGACTTTGTGAGGATCTCTCTCTCGAATCCAACTTTTCATCTTCATCTTCACTTGCCATCGCCAATTGCCATCTTTATCACTTTTGTCCCTCTCTCTCTACTGAATGAATATCACCTTTCTTTCACCAACTACATCTTCACAACTCCTTCTCGCTTATGTTCACAATCATTAAACCTTGTCATTTCCACAAACTAACCTTACTCCTAGATCCATCGACTTACACCTTCACAAAACCAAGTATTGCCTCTACTTTTGACCAAGATACCATCACCATCAACCTATTACCCAATCACCTCCTTTTTTTTATATAAACGAGAATAATCTCTTTAACGTAGGTGTTTGTAAATTTAAGTTTTCTCAAATACACAAGTGTTTACGCACAAAATTTGAATATAAGAAAAATAAAATAATAAATTTTGGAATATATGTTATTTGATCTTTAAAATTTGTCTTGTCTTCTTTGGAATGTTTGAAGACTTTATTTATAGTCTGTCATTGATTTTTAGTTGTATGAGGTGCTTGAAGGATAAAAATAGTCATTGAAAGCATTAATTATATGAGTTTAAGAAACCTTGCACAAGGGAGATAAATCTCTTAAGAACCAAAAGCAACCATTACAAAAGGGGATTGGTTTAGGGGATTAGCCCCTCTAAAACATTTTGGCTATTGACTTATTGACTTTTTTCCTTAAAGGGGGGATCAATCCTGCCTTGGGGGGATTGATCCATTTATATTTATATTTTGAAATTATTTTAAAACTCTTTCAAGACATTTCAATTAGCACAAAATTTAATATATGAGTAAAATCAATTTAAACAAGTAATTTTTAATTTGTTTTGGACTTAAAAATATTTTCTAAGATATTTATTTTGTTTTTTATTGGGAAATGTGCCTATATTGTAGTAAACATGTAATTATTTTCTATGTATTTGAACGATGAATAAATAAATTTCACATTTCACTGTTATGTCTTTTGTATTTCTGTTTTTCATATTTTGCATGCATAGCGAAATTGTGACAAACAAATATTAACTCATTGATTGTCTAAGTTCAAATTGATGATAAGTGGCATTGTAAGAATGTTTACATTGCGAGAAAGACAACTTACTTCAGTAGATAATCTAAATGAGTCCGTAATCCCGTAAAAGAATCAAAGTGAACATTTGATTTAAATAATGAGAAGAATTATTATGTCATCTACAATTCCAATTGAGGAGATGGCTAGTCGTAGCTATTAGAGCAAATGACTCCACGGGTAAAGACATAGATGTATTCATTGATAGAATGGTACATTGGACTGAACCCAAAATGTATTAATTCTGAATCCGTTTGTGAATTAGTTTTTGTGAATTAGTTCACTTGTCACATTTATGGTACGATTTACCTAAATCCTAAGTTAACCACTGACCATATGTATGTAACTCATGTACTTTGATATAAGTGGAGGCTTATACTCTAAACATGATCAAGCCGATAGCCGATATGTTGAGTACATGACTTGTGTATGGCATGACTTTACAAGCAACAATGAAATTTATGACTTAATTAAAGAGTTAACGATGTCCTCTCATTGGCATTGTGTGGATTGATAAATATGAAATGTGACCACAGGTTGCTTTTTCTCGAATGAACAATTTATCATAGTCATTTGTTGACAGTGATCATATTAATCATTAAGAAGACACAATGGTGACAATGAGATAAAATAGGATTTTATTGAGTGAACAAATTTAACTCAAGGAATTAAGGATATCATATAAGGGTAACACACACATGACGAAGTCATTTGACAAAATAGTTGGATGAATTGTTTTCTTAAAGAATATACAATAAGGAGTTTTCAATCATGATATTTCTTGTGGATTGACTTCATGATTAAGTAATTGCGAATTATCGAAACAATGCTTATAGACATAATTGCAATTACTAGAGCCTAATTGTATATGTCCGATTGGTCCCTCCTTTAGCTCAACAAAAGCTCGATCGGACTGCATTTGAAATAGAAGAAAATTCTACGATTTTGGAAATAATTTAATTGAGTCTATTTATTCGATGTGGAATTAAATTGGGCAGTCGTAAGAATTGTTAAACTAGAGAATTTGATTAAAGATTTTTCTTGAAAAATTAATTTGGAAAATCTAAGTGATTTTTGAGAAAATTAATTTTGATAAAGTAAAATTAAATTAATCAAATTAATTAAATTTAATATGATATTTTTAAAAATTAATTTTCAAGTCAGACAATTGGCCTAATGAATAATTAAACTTAAAAATTAGACCTGTAATTATAAATTCGCTCAATGAATAATTTGTTTTGGACTTAAAAATATTTTCTAAGATATTGATTTTGTTTTCAACATAAATGAATTAAGGAATAAAATGAGTAAATAATATTAAATGTTGTTATATTAAAAGCTTTATAAATCAAAGTTAACAAAGTTGAATCAAAGTTAATAGATATTTATGTGGTAATAAGAAATAAATTATTTCAAGAAATTTAATTATATAAAAGAATCTAATAATTAAAATATTAAATTAAAATTTTAATAGTGAAACTTTACATATATAAAATGAAAAATATAAAAGGATATGTTGATGAATCAAATTTAATAGTTTTGAAGTTCTTGATGTCCATTAAAACTGAACAAAAATTTCTTGTCTGTTTATTGTGCCCTCATACTTACCGCTTTACTTTAATACTGACACGTGGATGAAAAATTATCTTTAACTTCTAACCGTAGTTTTTTGTTTACTCGACGTCAAATATCAAAAACATGTTAAACCATTTACTAAATGTTAATATAATATATATACTAAATCCTGAATGGGATTTTTTTTAGAACCAATATAATCTTCTTCGTTTTACCTTTTACTCGTTAAACTCATAAAAATGTAACCTTCTTTCCTGCATATTTATTGAATGAAATCTTTTTTGCAGATACTTTGAATTAGAAGCTAAAAAGAACCTGGGAAGAAGATTTATTGATTTTTTGTTGAATACTTTTAGAGCTTCTATCTGAATATCACTAAATGTAACACCCCATATTCGATCTAATTACTAGGTCTAAATTATGGGGTGCCACATTTATTGTAGGAGCAACTACAACCAACTATAATTTAATTTCAACTATTTACACATGCTATTAAGTATATAACACATTCACAATATGTTTTACAATCATATTCAAGTATTATATGAGCTTATGAAAGCTCTTTTAATAACCCGAAGTTGAATAAGGACTAAAATGTAAAAATATCAACTATTAAATTAACGTTGCGGCTTTAGGGGATTTCAAGTCGTGATGCAACTCATCGACTTATTCTTATCGTGATGTTAGCTACTTTGGATAGCATTTTTGTGAGTTCATTCTTGAAGTAATGTAATTTTTTTACTTAGCTTCAAATATTTTTGATAATCAATACGGTTCTCTTTCTTTCTTTTTACTTTGAAAAATGTACTAAATTTTACAATTAATCTTTCAGATTTGTAGATAAACTTGCTGATAAGAAGTATAAAGGATGGGTTTGTTATTTTAGTTGTCAAATATTGTTAGCTTCGTTTTTTTGCACCTTCTCTAATGACTTTGGTATTTTGGATAATATTTACTTTATCAAACTTATTGGTTGATAATCTTGTTTCCTCAATAAATCATAGTACTTTTCAAACCCATTAATCATTATGAATTGATCATTTGCCATGTATGATCCAAAATCTTGGACTTGGAGAAAAAAATTGTAATAATCAATCTACATATTCTTTCTACTAGGTACAGAAATAAAATGTTATGTGAGATGTACTTCGATAAATCGTATTGAAACACTAGATTAAAAAAACATGAGTGGTACAAGTAAAAACATAAAGGTTCTATCAGTTTTTACTCCTAATGTTATTTTCTACCTAATTCCTTAATAACTACCTTTCTTGCCCATTCACGTCCTTTACGTTGTCTTACAATCACTGCTAAACACGTGAATCCTACCTTCATTTGATGGATGTCCTTTTGAATGGAACCTGGATCTACTTTGTTAATCTATCCCCACACTAGAATTTATATTCTTTTATCCCTAACTGTATAAGTTTTGCTAATATCATTCTCAGATCCATCAGTTTTGCTCACATGGGATTGAAAATGTTTCTTTCCAAATTTGTCTTCTGTTACCATCTTATTTTTCCTCCATTCAATAGAAAAGGTTACAACCATCATTTATATTGTCCAGTTGTTTACTCTTTTCATTACCTTTGGTGTCACGCCTCCTTTTATCAAACTCATTCTTGAAAGCTGTGGTCGATAACTCATTAACATCCTTTACTTACTTTATAGCAGCCACTGCATTTGGTTTAACTTTTTTAAACCATCCAAATAGACCAAATGGTGCAAGCTATGATTCTAATAATGTTAGTCTCTGGCTCCCCTATTTGTCTATTCCTTTATTGATCGAGTTCTCAGATTATAATTTATCATTCCAATTTGTGAACCCAACCATACTGCTCTTACAAAAGGATAGTGAAGAAAAATGTGATCAATTGTTTCACTCGCTTCCTTGCACTTGTTTGATTCTTTTCTGAATTTCTCCTTTATTGGGTAGGCAATCATCGATGATTTTCCACAAAAACAAAATAATTTTAAAAGGCAGCTTTAACCCATAGTTTCCTACAACCGTTTATTTGATCTTCCTCTAGTCTAATGTCTTCTAATTTCTACTGGTTGATATCTAATTCATAAGCAGATTTGACATAGAAATTTTCATTAAAAGAATGCTTCCAAATCATACGAGCTTCATTCCCAAATATACAACTGTCCTAGAACCATAAGTTCAACTCTCTAAAATTAGGAATCCCCTAGGTTCTATCTTAGACTTGACTCATTTACCGACCAAGTTTCATTGTTTTGACAAATTAGTCCCTTAACTACCTGTTGAGTAATATTTTTCTCGTACCGTATTAAGGGAAACATATGTGGTATTTATACATGTTCCTACTACTACTATTACAACTCACAATAGGGCCCACTATTTTGTTTCGACCTTGGTGCCAATGGTACTGAAATTCTTTGTCCCTGGTGCTAACATTCTCTAGGCGTCCCTTGGCTTATTGGATGTGTGTCTGCGAAGCACACAGTCTTTTCTGATCGTGGGACTGACTCCCCTAGCGAGCCTCGTACCCGCCAGTCACAAGCGGGAATCCCTTACAGGGCTCGCGATCCCTTTTGCAGATATAGCTTGCGACCTCATTCTTGTGAGGCTTAGTGAGCTCTCCCTTCCCGAGCTTATTCCCGTAAGGCTTTCGTGAGCTCTCCTTGCGGGCTTCTCGTGTGATCTATCTTTGGGAACATCCAGTATTCTTATGAGGTCCTCAGCTAACTATGCCTATAGAAGAACATTCTTCTTCTAGGTTGAAGATCCAGATCTTATTGGGTCACTTAGGCTAACGGTTCCCAAATTCTAAAAATCCAGTCCCCCCATTTGTGGGCCTAAGGGATGCTATAAAGTGGCGGGCCTTAGGTCCATTTCAGACGTGGCTTGCTAAGCACATTATGGCTGTGGCGCATGACAACTGGCTTACAATGTGTGAATCTGGATATTGGGTACGTACATTTGGTCGTTGAGAGATGAACCATTTCTTCTTGCTCGTATATAAGTCGCTGGACTATTTTTTGGTCATCCGAAATGTTTAAGGAACCTCTCTTTAAAAAAGGATCGTCGGGGTTTTAGGTTTCTTCACTATTTGGCATTTTCTACAAATTGAAATCGAGGTAAATTTCACAAATCTTTTCTGCTTCTTAGTTTCCATTTATGTTTTTTTTTTTACTCAAAACATGGTTAAGATGAGAGGAGACCGCAACTAGATTGTCTCGGCCCATCCAACTCTAATTGTTGTGACTGAAAGGCCCTATGTCTGTACTGCCATGCCAAATGAAATGGAACGGGCTCTAACTGTGGGGGGAATCTAGATTTTCTACTTCACCTACAAGTTTTTCATTCCTTCGGAGTCATATCGTGTGTGTAAGGTAATAGAGGATTTTTTTTCTCCCGTTGCACATTCCAAATGCAGGATTCTACCTCTCACTGCATCCCTTTTTCTGCCATCTCCTCAAGGACTACCACTTCGCTCCTTACCAACTCTCTAGTTTCTCTTGGTGGTTAGCTATGACGTACTTTCTCGATAGTTGCGAGCGCGACGAAGTGTCGATGTTTTCTATCTTCCAATAGCTATATCAGTTGAAAGGGACTAGTGTGGGGGAATCGACGAGGTTCTACTACTTCTCCCCCTGTCGAAAGGTGCGAACGATTATAAAGAATCAATACAAGAATCTTCACTTGAAACGAGAGAACTATATCTAGGTTTGCAGCATACTTGGCTAAGACTTTGGGTTTCCAACTAGGTGGTTCTCCCTTAGTGAAGACTTGCACACCTTCTAGAGGAGTTTTGCCACTGATAAGGCTCTAGAGATGGTTCTGACTACAAGCAACATCTTCAGATTCTGCCTAGAGGATCTCAGCCCAAATGGTTGGAGGGCTGGCATCGACAAAGTAGTTACATGGTTAGTTAGTGGGCGACCAGCGAAGAGTACTTGGCCCCACGATTCCCTCGATCAGTTGGGTATTGATTAGGTATTTAGAGAAGCCTGCAAACTTCTTCTATCACAATTGTGGGATGGCGCTTCGTCCCTTTACCCTTCCTGAGTTCGTGTGAGAGGAGAGGGTTAAAGGAGGTACTGACTTGTTAATTACTTCTACTGATTGTAGGTTGTTGATGGTGCAAGGGGCAATCGAGGCTGTAATGATAGTTCTAGTGAAAGTGACAACATTTCATGTGAGCTTAACAAAGCTATGGATATTGATGCTTTAATAGGTAGTGGTAGTAAGAGGCGTTAGACTTGTGCTGGGGCCATGCATATCAATCCTTCCAGCAATGAGGAGGAGAGTGGTGTTCAATTAGAGCATCATAAAAAAATGAAATCTGATCGCGGGGGCTTTGTTACTATGGTCACCCTCATTCACTCTTCCTTGTGACGAGCTTGCCAATCGTTGTTCAGGAGAACTCACCCATTACCATTAATGATAACACCCTCTTCCTCTGCTCGTTAGAACTCTTTGGTGGCCTCTACAGTCGAAAGAGTGCCTATTGAGGTTGGGGAGGACTTCCCTTCATCTCTACGTCACTTATTAGTTGAAGTTGGTACTCTTAGTATGAGGTACGCGGGGTCCCATGATAAAGAGCTCACTAATACTAAGGCTGAGTTAGAGAGGGTGTGCGAGCTTATCATAAGGTGAGAGAAGAGAGTGAGGTAATAAATGAGAAACAATGAGTCATCATTGAGTGTTTTGTGATTATAGAGGTAAATGTAAGGAGTGTGTAGCTGAGCTCGCTGTAGAGAAAGAAAGGTGTATAACCACGGAGGCGGAGCTGATGATGGTCACTGCGAGGTACTCTACTGAGCTGAAAAGGATTATTGGGGAGTGCTAAGAGTAGGTGAATAGTACACTTCAAAAGTAAGAGGAGGCGTTAACAACTTTCAAGCAATAGACATCCCAGAACATCTTAGGTTCCCTCTAAAAGTTCAAGAAAAACTTGCTTTTTCATACCTAGGTTGCTTGCAGCCCTTTTGATGTTCGCCAGGTGGATTTCGATGCACGTACTGATGTGGACATGAGTAATTTGGGTTTTGATGTCTTCAATCGTTCTGGGTCTGCTTGAGACTCCTTCGTTGCTACTCAGAAAAATAAGTTTTTTGTGAAGGAGGGGGAGGACTCTGGCATGTAGACATGCTCCATCTGTTATTGGTGATACTGTGAATTCGGTTCTTCCTTCCATAACTAGGGGTGTTACTATTGCTTCATCAGCTGTTGAGGTTGTTGCTCTTGTCGATGCGGATCAATATGTTGGGGGTGATGATGTATTTGGATAATAATCCTATATTCTTATTTTTCTTGAACAAACAAGTATTTATCTTTATTTTCTGTTAGTTTTCTTTCTGTTGTTTGCAAGCTTTGTATCATGTAGGATGCTTGGATAATGTGTTGATGATCTTTGTTGTTTTTTTATTCTACGAACTGTTTCATACTTGAGAAATTTTTAAAAATTTTCGTCTGTAAACCTTGATTGTACAATTGGGAGCTTTGTTCTTGCTAACTATTTGGAGGTCGTGGCTTGTAGCCTGCGAACCTTGATTTTTCAGTTAGGAGCTTTGCTCTCGCTAACTATTTTGGAGGTCGCAGCTCTTCGTATATGGACCTTGATTTTACAGCTGAGAGCTTTGCTCTCGCTAACTGTTTTGAAGGTCATGGCTCTTCGCCTACAAACCTTGATTTTACAACTGGGAGCTTTGCTCTCGCTAACTATTTTGGAAGTTATGGCTCTTTACCTACGAACCTTGATTTTACAGTTAAGAGCTTTACTGTCGCTAACTATTTTGAAGGTCGTGGCTCTTTGCCTATGAACCTTGATTTTATAGCTGGGAACTTTGCTCTCGCTAACTATTTTTGAGGTCATTACTCTTCACCGCAAACCTTGATTTTACAGTTGGGAGCTTTGCTCTAGCTAACTATTTTAGAGGTCACAGATTTTCACTTGCAAACCTTGATTTTGCCGATGATAGTTTTGTTGGAACGGAATTTTATTTATATGATGGGTATTCATACATAGTATTTTTTAAGGTGTCAGACATTCCAGGTTCACAGTACCATCGTACTCTCCACTCTTGCCAACTTATATGCTCTATAGCTTTTCTTATTTACCACTTTATATGGTCTCTCCAAATTTGAGGCCATTTTCCCACGTTGGGAAGCATGTAAGCTAGCTTTAGTGTTTCTCAGCACAGGGTCGTCTACTTGAAACTACTTTCCTCTAACCTTGGAATTATAGTAGTGAGCTGCTTGTTGAACATAGGCTGCATTTTTAATCTCAGTTGTTTCTCTGAGTTCATTAACTAAGGTTGAGTCTAAATGGCCTCATGGTTATCTTCTTCGTTGAAGTGTTGTGTTCTATGAGATCTTAGACTTATCCTTGTGGGGATGATGACTTTTATACCATAGACGAGTGAGAAGGTTATTTCACTCGTCCCAAAGTGGGGCGTGGTTCGCAATTCCCACCGAATATCTGGCAACTATTTTAACTAAGCCCCTCTTAGTTCGCCTACTTTCTTCTCGAGAGTGGCTATAATTTTCTTGTTTATAGCCACCACTTAGCCATTGGTTTGTGGGGCTTTTACTGAGCTTTAAGCCAATGATATCTGAAGGTTTGTACAAAATTTCATAAACTTCCTTTGAAATTGTGTGTCGTTGTCTGTGATAACAATACAAGGTATTCCAAATTTGTAGACAACTGGCTTTCATGTGAACGACTCTACTTGCTTCTCTGTTATATTTGCCAGAGCTTCTACCTCGATCCACTTGGTGAAGTACTCAACAACTACTATAATAAACTTTTTCTGTGCTATGGCTATGAGGAATGGTCCGAGGATATCAACTTCCCACGTTGCAAAAGGCCAAGGTCCTATCATGATTTGAATGGGTTCTGATAGTTGTTGCTGTATTCTTACATTTCTTTGGCAAGAATCACAATTGCAGACCATGTGTTAGGTGTCTTTATAGATAGTAGGCCAATAATATCCTACCTAAGTATTTTCTGTGCTAGCAATCTGCTTCCCAGGTGATACCGTAAATACCCTCATAGATTTATTTCATGATATACTCAACTTCCGAGGGAGAGAGACATCGCAGTAGTGGGTGTGAAAATGCTTTCTATATAGCACACCCTTTAGGAGGTGTATCTTGCCACCTTAAATTGTTGTTTTGTATGCTCTTTTTGGTATTGGCTTTCCTTTTTACCTTGTAGCATGTGGATTATAGGGGTCATCCATGTTTCTTCTTGGGTCGTAGAAAGAACTTGGAGGGCATCGTAGCTCAGCACTTCCTTATGTTCGAGTATGATTTTTCCTCTTTGCTCAATGGTGATGGTGAATGCTAAGTTTGATAGTGCATCTGTGCGCGTGTTTTCGTTCCTTGGGAGCTGTTTGACTTCAGTTTTGTTGAACCCCACTTGTAATTAGATTGCCATTGTGTGATACTGTTTTAGTGTTGCTTCTTTTACCTCATACTCATCATGTATTTGCTTTACCACAAGTTGCGAGATGGTGTGTATGGTCAAGTCTCTAGCGCCCAATTGGCATGCTAATTGTAGTTCAGAGATCAACGCTTCATACTCGACGGTGTTGTTCGATGTTTAGAATCTAAATGACAGTCTATAATGCCTTTCGTTGCACTTGCCTTGAATCCTATTTTGGCTGCAGAGTCGTCGATGTAAACCATCCAACCTTTCGATTTATCTATTGTACATGCAATTCCTGGGGGTGTGTTTACTATTGGTGGTGTCCAACAATGAAAAGCAACTTTAGTACAAAATATAGAGTGAGTATTATTTTTTGCAAAATATGAGAATAGTTAGAGTGGTACTTTTCATTATACAATGTGCCATAATTAAATTGCTAACTTTTATTAATGTTCGAATATTACATTATCTCTGCGAGGTATTTTACTATTTGATACATCAAATTACAATCTATGTTACCTGTCGTGTCTTCACTTCTTTCAAATGAGTATTCTACCATGAAATCTACCAACACATGCCTTTTTATCGCCATCTGCAGTGTGAAATCTATCCTGGATTTTGCAAGTTCGATGTTCCATTTTGTTATCCTTCCAGGGTGTCTGCATTGGTGAGCATTTCTTTCATTGGTTGGTCTATGACTATGACAATTGGGTGAGCCTGGAAATATGGTCGTAGCTTGTAAGCTGTAATAATTAGAACATAGATGCATTTTTCTATTTTTTTTGTACTTAAGCTTGCCATGCTAAAGGACCTTGCTGACATAATACACCAAAAATTAAAGGGTACCTTCAAACTTGACTAAGACAGCCATGATTGCTTTCTTTGAGGCTGCTAAGTACAGGTGTAGTGTTTCTCCCATTTGAAGTGACTAACAGTAGGGAGAAGGTATTATTTTAGTTGTTCAAAGACAGTTTGGCATTCTTCGGTCTACAAAAAGGATTTCTTTAATGCTCTGAAAAATGGTAAGCACTTGTCTGCCATTCTGGAGATAAACCTGTTCAACGCCACTATCCTGCCCGTGGGGTGCTGGATTTCTTTTATAGTTCACGGGGAGGGGGCATCTCCGCAATAGCTTGGATTTTTTCAGGTTCGCCTCTATTCCTTTTTTTCTGAAATTATGAAACTTAAGAACTTTTCAATTCACACACTGAAGGCGTATTTCTTGGGATTAAGTTTCATGTTGTGGGCCCTCAACATCATGAAAGCGTCGAAGAGGTTCTGCACATATTTCTCCATGGATTCGCCTTTTACCAGCTTGTCATCTACGTATACCTCTAGACAGCGACCTATCTGCTTCATGAATATCTTGTTAACCAACCTTTAGTAAGTTTTACCTGCGTTTTTTAGTCCAAATAGGATCACCTGATAACAAAAGAGACCTTTTGTGATGAAAGTTGTCTTTTCCTGGTCGTCACGATCCAGTAGGATCAATTGTAGCCTAAAAAGGCATCCATGAAGCTCATAAACTTGTGCCTAGTAGAGGCATCCACTAGGCAGTCTATCGATGGTAAGAGGAAGCTATCTTTGGGGCATGGCTTGTTCAGGTCGTGAAGTGAATGCACATCATCCACTTACCTGTCGCCTTTTTTTACCATCACTATGTTCGAGATCCAGTTTGGGTACTTCACCTCCCTAGTAAATCCAATGGCCAATAACTTGGAGAGCTCCTGCCTTACTGCCTCTATTACATGTGGTGTGAATTTTCTCTTTTTCTATTTTACGAGTTTTGTTTCTAGGAGAACATTCAACCTATGCATTATTACCCGTGGGTCTACGGCTATTATATTTGTTACGGATCATGCAAACACATCCGAATTCCCCCTCAAGCATTTCACCAGTATCATCTTTTCTTCCTCATTTAGCACCAGCGATATTTTAACTGTCTTTTATTTATTGTCGCAGAATAGCTATAAGGTCTCAGTGTGCTCTGCAGCCTCAGTTTTATTATCCTTGTGTTCTTCTCTTACATCTAGATCGCCTAAGTTGATAGCTCAACTTGACAAACTCTGCTTCTCAGTCAGAGGTTGCTTTGCCTACCTGACAGACAGAATGTGTCACTGCCTCGCCATGCGCTGGTCAAATAGTAAGAAGTCGACGCCGGTACTTGTTAAGAACTTAATCTTCATATAATAGGCCGCTATCACCATATTCGCCATCCTCATGATTGGTCTACTAAAGATGGCGTTATATGCCATCAGATGGTCAACCAAATAGGATTGGACGTATTTCGTGGTCGTATGTTTACCGTCACCTAAGGTGACCAGTAATGTGATAGGTCCTTTTACCTCGACAGGGTGGTTTGTAAAGCTGTATAGGGGGTTGCCTATGGATAAAGACTGTTCTTTTAAACCCATTTTCTTATATGTTTTCCAAGAGACTTCTACTGCGCTATCATTATCGGTAACTATCCTCTTAACTTTGAAGCCTACGACCGTAGCTGAAACCACCATTGAGTCGTTCCCTTCTTCATCATGGATTAGCTCATCGTCATCACTTGTTAACTCCACACTCTATTTTTTCTAGTGTTGTAGCCTCTTCAAGGCACTAAGTGACATCATACCTTTTATGTGTGCTCGCTATTTTGTGCTTGATTGTATCCACTCATCGTTGGTACGTATGATTACGTGAATGGTGCCTCGCAACGTTTACTTTTCCTTGGGATCCAGTCCTTGCGAGATTTGGCCTTGTTACGGACTTCCCTAGTTTATGAACTCAACAAGTTCGTTATTTCGGATCGCTTCTTCTATGGCATCGTTTAGCATGAAATAGTTATCGGTCTTATGCCCCATGTCATCATGGAAGGCGCATTGGTCCCTAGAATTCGTCCTTCTTTCAGTACTTCATATCGAAGGTGGTTTGGGAAGGATTTGTAGGCTCTTTACTTGGTTAGGAATGTAAGCTTGTTTAGTATTCAATGAGGTGTAAGCCTCAAACCTGCCTTAGGGGTAACGCCTCGCATGCTCTTACTGGTGCCTTTGTGGGTTTCTAAGTGCATCGTTTGGGCTAAGGTCCTAGTGTGTTGCACTTCTCTACTCCTAGGTTGTCTATCCTCCATTTGGAAGCTAACCCATGACACTCTCTCAGTCACTTTTGCCTTTACGAACTTATGGGCCTGCTCGTACAGGTCGGCTAGGCTCTATGGTCTATTGTCTATGAACGAGTACTGTACGTGGTCATTCTGCAGTTCCATAATGAAGGCATCTATTTCCCACTGATCTTTCAAGTTTTTTATGTTGAGTGTAACCACATTAAACCTCTTTACGTAGTCTTGAAGGGAGTCACCTTCTCACAGTTTTACCAACATCAGCCCCATGAGTGTGTTCATGATTGCTCGATAGGCCCTGAACCTTTCCAAGAACATTTTCTCCAATTATGAGAAGTTACAAACTGAGCCTTGCGGGAAGGAGAGATACCAGCCTTTGACACTTGCTTTCAACGTCGTAGATGGTTGTGTTTGATGCCCCCAACATGTTCATATAGTCATTATACTGCATTAGATGGGCTTATGGATCCCTTTTTCCTTCAAACATATCCTTAGGTACCTTGGAATCACAAGGAAAGCTTATTGTCACAATTTTAGGAGCCAGCGAGTTGTTAAAACAGAACAACCAATCCATGTCCCGTGACTTAGGGTGCAAGGCTCGTACGTCACGATGAAGCTTGTCCATCTTGTTCAGCCACTCCTTCACCTGGGTACTCGGGGTTTTATCTTGGGTGTTAGAGTTTCCCTGGGATCCCAAGTTATCAGCATGTGCCTTTCTACGTAATTTCTTGTTCTGCCTTAGCAACTCTTGCTGAAAGGCTTGCTGTTCTACAAATTATGCTTCTGGTACAACTATTTGTTCCCTCATAACTTCATCTGCTCCTGGAGGGCTAAGATCTATAGCAGGGGGTTGTTCTTGGTTGAGGAGCGAGGGCATTCCTTGGCCCCAAGAAAGATTAAGGTCTACAGAAGGAGAAGGCCCTCGATAGACTGTATTGTCGAGGTTTTTAGGTCTGTCAGTATACTAAGCGGCAAACAAGTTTGTCTCGCCATGTCGGGGATCGAAACCCGACATTCCTACTTGACTAGAGGAGAGAATAAAGGGAAAGTCTCATTTGGGTGAGTCATTTTTTTTGCTTTAAGTTGAAGAGAACTGAATCAAACTAGGGAAAATCTATCGGTCGCAAGTAGTCCATGCTTATCGCACCAATTATTGAGTAATATTTTTCTTGTATCGTATTAAGGGAAACACATGAGGTATTTATATATGTTCCTACTGCTACTATTTCACCAATTATTAAGTAATATTTTTCTTATATCGTATTAAGGGAAACACATGGGGTATTTATACATGTTCCTGCTGCTACTATTTCAGCTCACAATAAGGCTCACTATTTTGTTGGTCTTGGGGCCGATGGTACTGAAATTTTTTGAGCGTCCCTTTGCTTATTGGATGCGTGTCTGCGGAGCACGCGGTCCTTTCTGATCCTGGGACTAACTCCCCTAGTGAGCTTCATACCCGCTAGTTACAAGCAAGGATCCTTTGCAGGGCTTGTGATCCCTTCTATGGACATAGCTTGCGACCTCGTTCCTGTAAGGCTTACGCGAGCTCTCCTTTATGACTTCATTCTTTCGAGGCTTACGCGAGCTCTCCTTGTGGGCTTCCCGTGTAAGTAATCTTTGTAAACATCCAACATTCTCGCGAGGTCCTCAGCTAACTATACCTATAGGTGTAACACCTCTAACCCGTATCCATCGTCAGAACAGGGTTACGGAGCATTACCAGAATAAATAGATCAAATACAGACATATCATATTATTAAGCATTCATGTCAAATATTTTTCATAAAGTCCTTTATATGAGCCCTTGAGGCTCAAAACATACATTAGAAACAAGTCAGGCTAAACCGGGTATTCAGGGAATTTTTCTCAAAATTTCAAATTTCTTCTAGATGCAGGGGACACACGCCCATGTGGTCAAGCTGTGTGGCTTACACAGCCAAGTGACATGCTCGTGTCTTAGGCAATGTAACTCTCTGACTTGGATCTCATGGGCAAGTCACACGCCCGTGTGCTAGGCCGTGTATCGGTGCAGGTGTCACACGGCCAAGCCACATGCCCGTGTGCCAGGCCGTGTGAAAAATATTGAGCATTTTGTTTTGAATTTTTAAGATGTAGAAGACATACAGCCAAATCACACACCCATGTGTTAGGCCGTGTGTCACACAGCCTGTGTCTCTGTCCGTGTGGACAAAATAAGGCCATTCCTAAGCCTTATTTCTCATCTAATCTTGTCTTCCACCTACATTAACACTTAAACACTTTCTTATTCCAATATAAGACATTCAAATCAAGCCAAAACCATATATTATACATGACATATCAATACATATGACCAAGTGTCCAAACTTACCAAAATAACCTAATACATAGACAAACATCCTTGTACTAAATATACCATTTCAAACACACATCAACCATATTTAAACTTTAATATACACATCAAAATATGTCTATCACAAGCCATTCCAATGGCTAGATACAACCAAAACATTTTCATGCCAACATTGGCTAAATTTCCCTATATATGCCATTATAACCAAAACCAATTTAATGTTTATACCAAAATAAGCCTAAGGATAGTGTGATGTTGCTTCGACCAACTTCCAACCAAATCGAGCTTCCGAATTACTATAAAATAGAGGAAATAAAATAGAGTAAGCATTTAATACTTAGTAAGTTCGTATAACATGAAATTTAACTTACCATTATTTCACTTATAAGGTAAGTATACACAACATATTCCAGACAAGATGACCAAAAGCCTAACACATATCCTTAAAAATATTGTTAGTCATATAAACACCAATAAACATGTATGAGCTCATCAAACATTAATTTTCCATGTTCATAACTTCCCTTCTCGTGTTTATATACCAATTCCATATATTTTATAACTTCCCTTCTCGTGTTTATATACTAAATCTATATATTTCATATATATACGAGCAATAATTCAATTCAATTTCATATTTTCTCATGTTAGGATTTTGCCCGTTGAATCATTTAACATTCTGATGGATGCAAGGGTAGTACACATGAAGTGTACGAATTTAAAATCTGTCAATTCATATTCAGGGGTGCTCATTAGAGCACATAATCGGGAAGTCCTCTCTCTAGCCATATAATAGGAAGCTCATGTGAGCTATATAGTGGGAAGCTTATCCGGGCCATATATCGGAAAGCTCATAAGAGCTATAATCAGGAAGCTCATGCGAGCCATTAACGGGTAGCTTCGAAGAGCTATTAATTAGGAAGCTCCGGATAGCCATATATCGGGAAGTTCAAGCGAGCCATATCGAGAAGCTCACAAAGAGTCTTTAATTGGGAAGCTCACGAAGAGCCGTATAACGAGACGCTCATAAGAGCAATGGTGTGTCTACAACACATGCAGAATCACAACCAATTGAGATGTTCTGAAGAGTTATTAACAGGAAGCTCGCAAGAACCATATAACAAGAAGCTTGAGAGGGCCATATATTGGGATGCTCATGAGAGCTAATAACAAGACGCTCTTTCGAGCTATGGTGTGTTCGTAACATATGCAGGACGACCACCAATTTGGGAACCCTGTATCCATTAAATTTCATTTATCCAAACGAGACTTATTATTTATTGGGCATTGTCGGATATATGATCAATTTCATGTTCATGACAATAATACAATCACACACAATAATATTCAATTTAAAACATATAAATATATAATTTAGTTACACAAACTTACCTCGACAATTGTACGTAAATTCGTAGGCTACTAATCCGATACTTTTTCTTTTCCTTGATCCAATTCCGTATTTAGTCTATTTGGATCTATATAAATGAATTTAACATCAATTCATATTCATTTCATTTCAATTCATATCTTTGGCAAAAATTACCATTTTGCCCCTATACTTTTAATTAATGACGATTTAGTTTCTAGGCTCAGAAAATGAAATTCGTGCAATTTAATCCTTATTCCAAGCCTAGCCTATTTTAACATGTAACAATAGCAGCCCAAGTATTTCAAAAAATTTAGAATTTTTTTCATGAATTTTACATCTTTACAATTTAGTCCCTAAATCACAATTTTATGAAAATTTCCTTTACAAAAGTTGTTTATCTATCAACAACCTTTCATTTTCTACCATAAAACTTCATAATTCATGCATACTCATCCATGGTAAAACTTTAATACTTTGATAACTTTACAAATTAATCCCCGGATAGCTAGATTAAGCTATTACGATCTTGGAAATATAAAAATTACTAAAAACAAAACAAGAAAACATACCTAATTAAGCCAAATAAGTTTTCTCAAAACCCAATTTCCATGGCTAGGGTTTCTATATTTTTATTTTGGGAAAGATGATGATAAATGATGATATGAAATTTTTATCATCTTTAATTATTTCTATTTCCAATTTAGTCCTTTTTTACATTTGATTTTCCATGGATAAATCATTATATATACCTATTTGCCATATAAAGACCTCAAATTTTGAATTCTATAGCTATTTGAGCCTTTTAGCTACTAGAATTCAACTTTTGCACTTTGTGCAATTTGGTCATTTCCATGAAATTAAACATGAAATCAGTAAAATTTCTTTACGAAATTTTCATACGATATTTCTATCATAATGCATACCATGAACTAATGTTAAAATAATTTTCTTTTTAAACTCAGATTCATGGTCTCGAAACCACAATTTTGATTTCAGTAAAAACGAGTTGTCACAGTAGGCAAACGTTCTTCTTTAAGGTCGGGCCCACCCGAGTCAGAGATCCAGATCCTATCGGTCACTTGGGCTGGCGGTTCCTAAATTCTAACACTACCAAATCTTTTCCATAGCCATGATTGATTCTTTTTCGGGTTAGTATTTGTGAAATTAGAATTGCCACAATATTTCTTTACTAATGTATCTTGAATAATTCTATTCTCCTCATTAGCAACTCTCTATGCTAGCTTTGCTAGCATTGCTTTATTCATATTTTTTGTTTTCTTGAATCCTAAACCACCCTTCATCTTTAATCTAAAAATTTTGTTCCGACTTATAAAATGAAATTTTCTTTCATTTTCATCTTGGCTTCACGAAAAATTTCTTATGATTTGGTCAATCTTTGAGCAGACTTTTTTAAGGGATTGATAATACAGATTTGATAAAGTTGTACTTACCTTCATTTGTGCTAATTTTGTTTCTATCCTACTGATGAGTTTGCTCTTTCGAAGGTTTAATCCCAAATATCTCCTTGCTTCCTTAGTAACTTTTAGATGTATAATGTTCCTGAACATCCTTTTTCAACTTCAGATGGCAATTGTTACTAACCATGAGCTTGGACTTTTCTAGGTTGATTTTCAGTCCGGACTATTCACAGAATTGCTTGAGAATGTCTCTTGTTTTACTTTCAAGAAGATATAGCAGTCGTCCGCAAACAAGAGATGCAAGATAGGAGTACTTTGCCTACTCATTTTCAAACCCTGTACTTTTTGTTCCCTAATGAAAGAACATTTTGACATAGAATGAAAGCATATGGTGATAGTGGATCACCTTGTCCATTACAAAGGGCCTTATAAGACATTGATATAACATATTTCGTAGTTATGTCAGTCTAGTAATCGCCACATCCACTGATTCTCAATATAGCTTCTAGTAACTTCTAATTAATTCTATCCAATTTTAAGGGTCTGAAGAATTCTTTACCCTTTAATTTCTTTTTCACTACTTGAATTAGTTAAACTCCAATAAGGCTATTATCACAATTTGTCTTCTCCCAACAAATGCATTCTGATACGGAGAAATAAGATAATCCATTATTTGTTTCATCCTTGCAACAATAACCTTTGCAATTGTTTTATAAACAACATTGAAGAGGCTTATTATTCTAAATTGGTTCACCTTCTCTGTGTTATTAGTTTTTGGAATTATAGCAATAAAAGTTCTGCTCATTTCTTTAAGAACCTTATGCTTTCGAAAGAATGACAAGTAAGCTTCAATAAGAAGTGATCCCACTATGTCTCAATTTTCCTGAAAAAATATTGCTGGTTTTTCATCAGGGCCAAGAGCTCTTAAAAATCTGATACTAAATACTGCTTCCTTAAACTTCAAGATTAGTAACTGGATCCAATAGTCTGTCTTTAAGTCCTTTAGGAATGTACAACAATTTTAATGGTTGAAGCTCAACCATGATTGCTTCCATGAATTTGGAGCAATCATCCTTGTAAACATCATTAAAAAATTCCAAAAATAATCAATTCAAATATGCTTAAGTCTCTACCAAATTACCATCTTTATCATTAATACGCAAGATTCTATTTTTGGCTCTTTTCCTATTAACAATAGCATGGTAATATTAAGTGTTCCACTCACCTTTAATGCATCATTCAATTCATAATTTTTTTCTCCAAAAGATCTGTTCTTGCTCAAAGACTCTTTCAAGTTCTTTACTCACCTCTTTTACTTGTCAAATTGATGTCTCATCCCACAATTGGTTTTGAGCATTTTCAAGTTGTTTTGTCAATGAATTCCTTTTTGCAATAATATTCCCATAATTTGTTTCTGTTGCGAGATGGCCATTCATGCAGCAAACATACTTGGCCAACCCATCAAGATTGGCGAGCTCACAAAAAGTGACGAGCTCATTAATTTTGACGAGCAATGTTCATAGTATTCTGGCAAACTAAAAATGTGAATTGTATTTGAAAAGCTTACTTGCAAGTTAAGTTTACTCGTAAGACAAGTTAAACAAGATATATTTACTTTCTAAAAATTTATTTTTTATTAGTATAATATATTTATCATTTGTTAGTATAAACGTCTTTGTTATTTCTTTTCATATTTAGGAACTGCTATTGTTATAAATACTCTTGTTACATTGTTCATTTAAGAATAATAAAAACCTTAGCAGACAATTTTGTTGCTAATTTTCTCATTTCTTCTCTGTAATTATTTCTTTATTAACATCGAGATTTTAACAATTGGTATTAGAGCTTTCTTCTTAAAGGTCGTAATTGTTCGTTCTGAGTTACAGATGACTTCTGCAAGTTTTTCACCACCTTCACCGTTCGTTTTCAATGGCGAAAATGAACATATATGGGTTGTTAAGATGAAGACCTATCTACAAGCTTATGACATATAGGAGGTTGTGAACACTAACGTCGAGCTCGCACCATTGAGGGACAACACTATAGTTGCTCAAATTAAACACCACAGTGACGAGTGAGCTAAAAGATACAAGGCAATATCCTGTATGCAAAATGACGTCTTGGATATCATATTCACATGTATTATGGCTTGCAAGACCCCAGAAGAAGCTTGGGATAAACTAAATAAGGAGTTTTGATAAGTAATAAAACTAACATATTTTAATCCCCATTCTTAATGCATTTTTGGATGACTATTTATGCAAATTGGTGAATTTTATGCTCCTAATCCTTTAAATTCATGTTTCTATAATTTGGAGAGCATATAGGAGCAAGAGGAGAGAAAAACGAGTAAAAATTAAACGAATAGAGCTGACTTCAAGACCACATAGCCTGAGCCATCCAACATGGGTTGGACATACGGCCGTGTGAGCCACACGGGATGGACACATGGTTATGTACCAGACTGTGTCGATGTCACGACTTGCATCCAAACACACAGAAAAATGTTAATTTTAGGCTTTCTGGGTATTCTAAATTTTATAAATACCAAATAGAAGAAGAGAATAGGTGGCCATCAACGAATAATGAAGAAAAGAACTTGAAGAACACCATTGGAGCCAACTCTGAAGTGAATTTCCATCAAGATTGAAGACCTCATTTTAATTTCTCTTGAAGTTTTTATGAGTTTCTTTATTTCTTGTGGTTATTCTGACTTTGAAATGTTTTTATTCACAATTATGAACTAATTCCCTAGATATCTAGGGAGGATGAACCCTATGATGAATTCTATTATTTAATTTCTATTTTACGTAATAAATACTTGATTCTTATTATCAGTTATATACGCTTATCTATTGTTTTAATATTTCTCTAATAATAATTCATGTTTAATGTGCTTAATCAGAGAAGTAAAAGTCTCTGTTTAAGGGCAGATCTAGCATAATTGAATGGAATGGCATACAACCCTAGAACTAGGACAACATAAATCTACCGGATTAAAGCAATTCTAATAGGGGAAACCATAGATCGAGTTAATGCGGCAATAGGGGTTTTAATTAGAAAGAAATTTTAATTAATCAACCTAGAGTTAGTTGCTCTTACTCTCAAAAGAGATATTAGCATAATTTAGGGATTTCTACATATCAAGACACCAAATGAATAAATCGTTTAAATCAAATTTGTAATAACAGATGAAGTCTAGGTGGATTTTTTCCTAGGTATTGTTTCTCTCATTGGTTATTATTCAATTATTTTCTTGATTCATTCTCTATTGAGTGCTTTAGTTAAATTATTTTAGTAAATCCTAGTTTAAAACAAGCACTCCAATTTGTCGGCTAAATAATAGGAAAATTGTAATTACTGATACTTTTAGTCCTCATGGATACGATATCTTTACTCACCGTAGCTATACTATTTATCGATAGGTGCACTTGGCTTTGTCGTATTTTTAGTTTGTTTCGTGACACATCAAATTTTTGGCGCCGTTGTTGGGGATCATAAAATATTAAGAAAGCTTTATTTCTATTAATTTAGCCAATTTTTTTATTTTATTGTTTTATATTTTTGTTTTAAATTTAAATTTTACATTCTAATTTTTCTTTTGTTTGCTTCTAGTAGGTTCTTTTAGTTTATGACTAGAGGAAACCCGTCGGGACCATTGCTTTTTGACCGAGAGGTTGAGAATACTACTCGCAAAAATAGTAGAGAAGCAAGGCAGAGTAAAAAAAAATATAGTAGACAAACAAGAGAATGAATAATCCAAAATATTTACCCTTCGGTCCTAGCACAGAGAATGATCAAATTAATTATATCGGTAACAATTTTAGACCCTAAAATAAACCTTTTTATAATAACTATAATGCAGGTTGGAGGAACCATCCCAATTTCTCTTGGGGTGGTCAAGGAAATCAACGAACACAACCCTTTCCAGGCTTCCAGCAACCTTATCAACAAGAGAAAAAGCTGAACCTTGAGGAGATGTTGAAAAAGTTTATATCGTTGTTAGAAAGTCGTTTTCAAAACATTAACGTAGCACTGAAAAATTAACAAGCATCAATTCAAGGACTTGAAAATCAAATAGGTTAGCTTGCTAAACAAATTTCGGAAAGACCACAAGGTAGTTTGCCTAGCAATACTTAAACTAACAAAGGGAGCAGCTCCATGCAATTACTGTTCGAGACATGGAAAGGTTAGTTGAACCTGAACAAGAATCGAGGCAAGAAATTGTGGTGAACAATGATGAGGTTGAGGAAGATAGGAAAGAGTAAAAGTTGGTTGTCAAGGAATATAAACCTTGAGTGCCATATCCTAACGCGACGAAGAGAGACCACACAAACGAACAATATGGTAAATTTCTCACGCTTTTTAAAAAATTACACATTAACTTACCATTTGTTGAAGCTCTTTCGCAGATGCCAAAATACATCAAATTCTTAAAAGAGCTGTTAACAAATAAAAGGAAGATAGATGACTCAACGACTATGGAGCTTAACGCAGTTTGCTCGGTCATTTTTCAAAATAAACTACCCAACAAACTTAAAGATCTAGAGAGTTTTACTATTCCTTGTCTCATTGGTAGTTTAAATATTGATAATGCTTTGGTTGATTTAGGGGCCAGTTTTAATGTTATGCCCTACAAAATGTTTAAACACTTAGGTCTTGGGAAGCCCAAACACACTAGGATGAGTATTCAATTAGCCGATAGAACTATCAAATATCCTAGGGGTGTTATTGAGGATGTGCTTGTGAAAATCGATAAATTTATATTCCCTGTTGATTTTGTTGTGTTAGACATGGATGATGATAGTAAGGTACTTTTGATATTAGGTCGACCCTTTTTAGCTACTGTTAGGACTATTATCGATGATGGTACGAGTGAGCTTGTGCTTCGTGTAGGTGATGAAAATATTATTCTCCAAGCACGAGATTCTATAAGAGTCTTTAGTGATCTAGATGGTATTAAAAGTTCTGTTAGTGTTAGTAACCATGTGGCTCAACGTTTTTTATAGGAAACCCCATATTAAAACATGATGGATCCATGTTTCAATTAAGGTGACAGAAACTGAACAACACATGAAGAGCGAATGATACAACTCGATGAACTAGATGAATGACGAGTGCATACTGAAGAAAAACTAAAAAAACAAGATGCAGAGACAAAGTGACGCCATGATGTGAAAAGTGATGAGAATGAACCAATTTAAGGTTGGGAGACAAAGTACTGTTAGAAAAATCAAATCCACGACTTTTCCCTTCAGAGCTTGAGTCAAGCAAATCAAACCCATTTACATTGTTGAACGTCTTCCCCTACGGTATAGTTGAGGTAACACATTCTGAGTTTAGCACATTTAAGGTAAACAATACTCGACTCTATCTTGGTATTAAAATAGATAACGAGATAGAGGTGCTTTGGCTCTTAGAACCACTGTAACCATACATATACGGGGTGAAGTCAAGCTTAGACTCTAAATAAGCGCTTTTCAGGAGGCAACCCGAATGTTTAAATTTTACAAATCCCTTTAATTTTATGCATGTTAATTTGAAATTAATTAAATTAAAATTTTAATTTAAAAAATGGTTTTGCACCACACAGCCTAGATACACGGGCGTGTCCCAAGCTATGTGCATAAGGGAGGTAGACATGCCCGTGTAGGTCACACGGGCATGTCCTTGGCAGTGTGAGTCCTGTGACTTAAATTTTCTGTAACACCCCTAACCCGTATCTGTCGCCGTACTAAGGTTAAGAGGTATTACCGAACATTTTGAAACATTTTACAAAACATCCTTCATACATCATTATTCCATAACAAATCATACACATAGAGTCCCTTTAAAAGGTCTACGAGACCTTAAACATGCTTTAAAGAAAGTTCGGGACTAAACTGATTTCGTACAAATTTTTTCTAAAACTTAACAATTATTCAAAGTTACAAAGGTCACATACCCGTGTAAAGAGGCCATGTACCTCATACGGCATTAGACATGCCCGTGTGTCTAGGTCATGTGAAAATAGGGCATACCTACTGACTTAGGTCACACGGCCAAGGATACGCCCGTGTGCCAGGTCATGTGAAAACCTGGAGGTTATACTGACTTGGGTCACACGACCAACCACACGCCTGTGTGTCAGCCCGTGTGCCCTTTCAAAATGGACCATACGCCCGTGCATTAGGCCGTGTGCTCGACCGTGTCAAAACCTGTAGGGTACTATGTCTTACTCGTGTGAGGCTGTGTGGAGCGCCCAGGCTCAATTCGAATTGGCCTTCGAACAACACGGCAGAGACACACACCCGTGTCCCTGCCTATATGGGCAAAAATAGGCCATTAGCAAGGCCTTAATGCCAACCAATTTTGGGTCATCCCTACAAGCATCAAATGACACAATTTCATAACAAAAAATGCAGCCAAAATATTACCAAAACATACACAAATCATGCCATATCATCATTCATTTCCATATCTAATTCCAACTCAAACATAACTATTCCATGTACCAAAATCATGCCAAATGTATATGATTCATATCTCAATTAAAAATATGCCATATTCACCACTCAAACTTCTAACAATCTTACCAAAGATTACCATTTCAGTAGGCCATAAATAAACAGATGAAAACACCATAATCATCACATATACCAAAGTCAACCATAGTCTCAAATATAATCAAGCCATATCACATGGCAAGATATTTACATCTCAAAACATCTCACAATATAACTAGCCTATACATACCATACATTATTATGTACAACATCAAAGTACCAAAATATCAGTTGATAGTGTGATGACGATCCTCTTGATCCCCAAGCTCCCGGTAAATTTGATAATATAAAAACAATGAACACTTACACAAAGTAAGCTTTCAAAAGCTTAGTAAGCCATATACAAATAAGCTTAAAACACAAAGGAATTATAAGCCAAACTATCCATGAAATTCATATTAAATCTCATATACAAACTTCATATTTCACATCTACTTCACTTGACTCAATTCACTTGCATATAATCACATTCATTCTCATGTAATTCACTTGTCAATGTTTATATTCATTATCACCTTTCATTCTTGAATCTCATATACAATTCATACATACCTGAATCGGATACTCTTTTACATAGTCATTCATTTCTCGATAATTAATGCCCGTTGCATCGTTTGGAATCGACAAGGATACTTAGATAGCATACATAGCTCGTACAATGCCATATCCCAGATATGGTCTTACATGTTATCACAAATCGATGCCAATTTCCCAGACAGGGTCTTACACGAAATCATATATGATGCCAATGTCCTAGACATGGTCTTACACACAATATTTAATCGATGCCAATGTCCCAGACGTGGTCTTATATGATATTACATCTCAGAAATCCTATGTCATGAAATATGTATCCTATTCTATTCCAATGGTTCGTACGGGGCTTTCGGATGTCGTAACACTGTCGATACTTTCTTAATTTTACATATTCATCTTCCATAGCCATTCAATACATTTCAATATCATATAAACATTAATAATTCAATTTCAATACATTTATTTGCATATGAACTTACCTCAGAAATGAGGATGGCTAAATGAGTTGATTATTTGACAACCTTCGACTTCCCTCGATCTAATTCCGATTTCTTTCGTTCTTGATCTAAATAAATTCAAAATTAACTCTTTTATTCATCAACATATTCAATTTAGTCCAGAAACACATATTTGGGCATTTTTTCACTTTAGCTCCTAAAGTTACACATTTATTCAATTTAGTCCCTATTTCATAAATACACAAAATTCAAAAAATTCAATATAACCCATGCTTAGCTGAATTCTCCTAAGGTCTCTAGCAACCCAAAACTTTTATTTATTTCACATTTTAACCCATCAATTTCTTATTTTCACAAATTAGTCTATAATTAGAACACATCTTTTGCATTTTCTGGTCCTTTTCTCTAATCGAGCTCAAAAACGATAAAATTTTCACACGAAATTTTCACATGTATCATATATCATGCTATAAACACGGAGAATACTATTAAAAATATTTTCTGACCTCGAATTTGTGGTCTCGAAGCCACTATTCCGACTAGGGTCTAAACTGGTCTATTACATTTTCCAATTTTGATTGTTACACGGTTTAAGGTGATCCACACAGTCTAGCGACACAGCCGTGTGGCAATATCCCCACACTTAAGCGTATGCTTGTCCCCAAGAAAAATCCTTAACTCACATTAAAGTTAATATTTCTCAACTTGTAATCCTCATCAATAATGTCTCAAAATAATTTGCCAAGAATCATGCATTGATAATTCAACTAAAAGGGCACTAAAGATTCAAACAATCCAAGTCGAAAAATTTGAAAGTACAAAAACACATGTGTCTCCCTTTATTTAAGTAATTACCTTTAATTCATAATCAACAATATTGACATCATCACAAAAGATTCCCTCAAAGCACTCAAAATGTTTAAGGTTCAAGAAATATGCACTCAACGGTTAAACAAGAAATGTCACTCCAATAAGCTTGCTTGAAAATCAAATCTTCACCACTATAAAATGATATGATACACTATTCAAAAGGTCTTTAAGATGTCGTAATGTGGCTTAGGTTAAGGGTGTAGAAAAAATGCTAGAAAAGTTGGTTATAATTGAGATCGAGTTGATATATTACCAAAATAGAAAAAATAAACAAATGCTGAATTAAAAGAAAGCACATCAATCACTACTTATTCAAGAAAAAAATGAGTTTCTCAATAAAATATGAAATTAGCTATTCAAGCTCAATCAACAAAAAAATAATCAATATATTTTTTCGATTTTTTTAACTAGAACAATAAGAATTAATTCAACAATTCAAACAAAAGAGCAAAGTTAGGCAACTAACCAAATCAAATCTCGATAAAAATGAGTCAATAAAATAGGAAAGAGTCACAATGAAAAATTAGGCTATGAGTTAACATTCACTGGTTAATCAAGAAAATATGTGTTAGGCTCAATGGGGTTCACTAAGGGTTAATTCAATAGGTAGGCTTTTTACAGGATAAGTGGGTTAAAACCTAAGTGGCTCTATCATCTCAGTATATCAAATCTTTGATGTGGTCTCAACATGCATAATTGAAGCAAGTTCTAAATGAACAAATCAAGCTGATACACTCATGAGCAATAATAAAATGAGCATGAAAAATGTATGCTCTATGTAGGCTTAAAATCTTACAAAAATTATGGTTTTGATGTCAAACTTGCAAATTTACAACTTCAAGATAATACCTCAATTCAGGGAAACAACCTAAAATTTTTAATTCTGAAAAAAACTTATCATGCTTGACCCTCTCATGTCTTAAAGTTTAAATCAACCAATGCACAAATATCTACAAATTAATCCAAAACAACATCAATAAAAATCCCAAATCGACAAAAATTCACTTTAATGGAAGTATGAGAGAATTACTTAAACACAAAAAATAATTTTGGGATTTTCTAATAATTATATGAATAACCTCCCCACACTTAAGATGTATATTATCCTCAATATACAAATAGATATAAACACAGAATAAGCAGAATATCATAAGAGAGGGAGAAAACTGAAACTACACTTAATATAGATATAATCGCCAGAATAGAGAAATCTGATATTGTTGGCAAATATAAATATAGTGTATAGTTCCGAGCACACTAATAAGAAAATAAACACAAATAATGAAGAAGATTAAGAGGTTACAAACTCAATTAGAAACAACCATAAAAAAAACATAGTTCAAAAGATAATAAATGAAAGAAGTCTAAGAAAATAAAAATAAAACAACTAAAAACAAAAGAAAAAGAAACAAAAGAAAAAAAGAAAAAATATTAGTGATCTTCATCGTCAGAGGCATCGAGATCGTGAGGAGCTAGCGTTGAAGAAGATATGTGGATGTGTTGTTAGATCTGCTACAAAGTCGCATAAATACTATCGAACCGCTCAAAGCAGTGCCGCCTGAAATGAGTGAACCACTCAGAGAGGTCCGCGAGGGTAGCAGCATTAGTAGTGGTATGGTGACTCAGAGGTAGATGATGAGGTGGATCCTCAGGTGGAAAGGGACACCATCAATTAAGTCCTCATGCTTATCCTGAAGGTCAGAATAAGATAATCGATATAAAGGAGGATCCACGCTACACAGTCACTCGATCATCCTAATGTGACTCATACATGATAGCCCTTACGGAGTCACCTATCCAACTAGTGTGAAGGAGGAGGACTATTTCGAAGTGTCGAGGAGGCTGAAGTGTCATGCGAGGTGAGTCACGTAAGGGCTAAGTAGATAGGACCCTTCCTACTGCGTTCTGTCTAATGGCATCAAACTTGTGTGATGAAGTAGGTAAGATCATAAGTGCGCCTCGTGGCCATGCTCCACAAAAAATAAATGTCAAATGTATCGATGACCCCGGTGCTCTCCCTTTGATCGATTAATGTGTAGGCTAATATGGCATGAATATAGTGCAATGTTGGAGGAAACAAAGTCGCCTTTCATCGACTCGGGTCATAGGGAGTCGTACTAGCCGTAAGGTTTGCCCAGCATAGAGATGGCGAGTAGTGGATGTGCCGATATAAGGTAAAGAACCCCTTGTCATTCATGAACTTCTTAGTATAGAGTCTTAAAGTAGCTTCGAATTCTGGGATACTTATATAAGGTGTTGTACCATCAAGTCAAAAAGTAATAGTGTGTGGCTCATCATGGGTTGACATCATGTGCGGTAAGAGGAATGTCGAACAAAACTTGAAGGCCAGTTCTGAATTGGTGGGCTCGAGGATGGAAAAGAACTGGTCCTAAGAGCTGTAGCAATGATGGCTCACATTTTATCTGCTAACTGAATTTGCTCCAAGGCGACTCAATAAATACATTTGCCTAATCCCAATGGTCGCTGTTGGAGAAGCTAATAGAGACCCTCTTAAGGACCCTGTGAAAATCATAGACATGTATGTCATGCATCAGTAGAAGTGTTCGAATAGGAGGTTACACCTAAAGTTTTCTGCTTTTTCGAAACGGGGACGACGACCTTAGATTTGCCTTTAGTGTTCATCATGGTGTGCTTGAAAAAATAAAATAGTCCAATATCATAAAAGTAATAAAATAAGTAGCACCAATTAAGCAAATAAAGGGGCTGACAAATTAATGTGCACTGTAAAATACGTCGCTAACAATACTTTCATGACTAACATCAAAATCTAAGTAGCCTAAATAGAAAATCTATTCCTAAAATCATGTGTACTAATACATAATCATGCAAAAACCATGTACTTAAGCTACTACAATTCAAATTACCTTAGAAGTAATAAAAAAGTAATGAAGGGAAAAATAAATAAAGTAAACTACATAGAAAACTAAAAGTACAAATAATGAAATAACAAAAATAATAATATTAATCAAAACAGTAAAACAAATAATAATAAACTAATGATAATAAAACTAAGAATAATAAGAGAAATAAAACAAAAAATAATCGTAAAAAATAGAAAAAGAAAAAGAAGTTAAAGTAAGGAAATGGGCAAACGGTAGGGGTGGTGATGCACGCAGTGGACACGGTGAGATAGTCGGCGACAGTGTAAGGCCGGTGACAAGGATAGGTCACGGGGCAGGAAAGGAGAAAGGGGGTCAGAGGTAGGGGTTTGTTGGGTTAGAGGTGCATTTGGACGGTTGTGACAAAGGAAGAGAGAAAGGGACGATGGCGTAGGGAAGGAGGAAGAAGTTGTTTGGTTAGGGGTGTGACGAGGCTGGGTTGGGTTAGGGCTGTGACATGGGAGGGTTAGGATGGTGAACAACAGTTGGCAGCATCGTGATGGTGAACGGTTAGGTCGAACGGCGGGGTAGGGGAAAGAAGAAGAAGACAAAATGAAAGAAAAAAATTAGGGTTTGGGTTAAAAAGAGGACACAGTCGTGTTTAGGCCTATGTTTGGCCACACGGTTGTGTTACATGCCCATGTGATATTTAAAAAACAAAGACAAGTGTTTACATAACCTCGGACATGCCCGTGTGTCTAGGCTATGTGTGATATTCCTTCGCTTCTTTCATGTCTGTGTGCTAAGCCATGTGGGGCACTCGATTTCACAAACGCCCGTGTGATAGGCCATGTCTCGCACATGGTAGTATCTGTGGCTGTGTAACTCACTGACTCGTATTTTAATGTGAAAGATTAACCTCAGTATTCACAAGACCTTGGACAAGTTTCTAGGTTTAAATGAGACCAAATAACAACAACTCATTAATCTTAAAAGAGATTTTGAGAATTTGAAGATGAAGAAGACAAAAAATGTGGAATAATACGTAAATAGGATTATGGCGGTGGTAAACAACATCATGTTACTTGGGGTAGAATTCGCAGATAGCACGGTCGTTGAGAATGTCATTACAACATTTGTTAAGAGGCATGAATCAAAGATTTCTTTACTCGAAGACTCAAGGGATCTCTCGGTGATCTCTCTTTCAGAATTGATAAATGAACTGTATGCTTAAAAACAAAGAAGATCATTAAGGTATAAGGAGCACACAGCAGAAGATGCTTTGCAAGCCATGAGTATTGAAGGTGCAAACCTCCAGAAACATAAGGGAAAGAAAGGTCGGTTAGAGAGGAAAGAGAAGTCGATATAAGATGGTGGAAGAAGAAATATTCACCATGCTCACATTCTAAGAAAAACTCTCACGCTAATAAATATTACTGGTATAGGCCTGATATTAAGTGCAAATCATGTAAGTAGTTAGGCCATATGGAGAAGGTATGTAAGGATAAAGGGCGAACCCATCAATAGAATCTGTATGCTCAAGCACCTGAAGAAGACAGCATTCAGTAGGAGTAGGTGTTCGCAGCAACAAGTTCTGCATAAAAAAAACCCGTGAGAGGTTGGTTGATCGATATGGGTACACTAACTATATGACCTCAGATGAAAGCATCTTCAGAAAGATTGACTGAAGTTGCGATCTTAAAGTGATGATTGGTAATAACACTCTTAGAAGTTAAGGGTAAGGGTGAAGTTTTGATTAATTCATCATTAGGTATTAAAGTAATTTTTGATGTTTTCATTGTACTTGCGATAGATCAGAATCTTCTTAGCATTGGTCAACTGCTTGAGAAAAACTACAAGGTAGTTTTTAAGAATTATGGTTGATTCATTGGGACATGAAGTTGTAACAGTATCGATGAAAAATAGAAACTTTATGTTGGATTGAATTTGGTAAACTCAAGGGCCTACACCAGTAAGGCCGATGATGCGAACCTTTGGCACAAAAGAATGGGACATGCGAATGATAAGTCATTTAGTCAAATGTGCAAAGTAGGTTTAGTTCAAGAAACAATCAGCATTGAGAAGCAAAATGGTATTTGCGAAGTTTGCCAACTTGGAAAGCGGGCGAGGTTACCTTTCCTAGCAAATAAAGCTTGGCAAGCTCAAGAAAAGCTATAGTTGGTGCACTCTGGCGTGTGCGAACCCATGAAAAACCCTCATTAAGTGGGGCAGATGCTTTGTTTTGTTTATTGACGACTACAACAGGTATTACTGGGTGTATTTTTTGAAACAAAAAACTAATGTTGTAGAAGTATTTTAGAAACTTAAAGTACATGTTGAAAAGCAGACTGACAGGAAGTTAAAGAAGATCAAGTTTGACAATGGAACAAAGTACACTTCTGAGAGATTCCAAAACTACTATGAAAAAGCTGGTATCCATTACCAGCTTACCAATATTTACACTCTACAGCAGGATAAAGTGTGCGAAAGAAAGAATAAGACAATAATGGACATGACGAGGTGCTTATTGTTTGAAAGTAGGTTGCCATATGAGTTTTGGGCTGAGTTAATGAACACATCAATCTATTTGCTAAACAGGCTACCATCTAAGGCAGTAAAAGAGATGACTCCATTCGAAGCATGGTTTGGAAACAAACTCTCTATTTCTCAATTAAAAGTTTTTGGCTGTGTCTCTTTTGTTAATGTTCCACATGTGAAAATAAGCAAGTTAGAAAGGAGGTCGCAACCAGGTATCTTCTTTGGGTATAACAACAATAGGAAGGGTTATAGAATTTATGATCCTTTCTCCCAGAAAAATTTTGTCGAACAGGGATATTGTATTCGATGAAAGTAAAATATGTAATTATAATGCTACTAAAGCTGAGTAAAGGTTGGGTGAACTGGGTTCACAAAACCATTATGATGATGGCGAGTTGAAGTCTTAGTTTGGCGATGAGTTAGCTAAAGTAGGCTTTAATGACACTCAATAAAAGGCACGCGATCCATTGATGAGATCTATTAGAGAGCTGACGTAGCACTACCTGAACCTACGAGCTTTGAAGAGGATGAAATGATTGAAAGCAGGAAAGAAAACAAGCAAGAGGAAATAAGCGTGATTCATAAGAACCAAACTTGGGAGCTCATTGACAAACTATTACACAAAAAGGTCATTGGTATCAAGTGGGTGTTCAAAACCAAATTAAATGCTAATGGTTCACTTAAAAAGTTGAAGGCGAGGTTGGTTGTGAAAGGTTTTAGTCAAGAGTATGACATTGATTACTGAGAGACTTTTGCACCAGTAGTAAGACTAGACACGATCAGATTATTATTGTCCTTAGCAGTACAGATGGGTTGGAAAATTCATCAACTGGATGTTAAATCGGCTTTTCTGAATGGCTATTTGCAGGAAAAATCTATGTGGAGCAACTTCTTAGGTTCATAGTTAAAGAAAAAGAGGAGAAGGTATATAGGCTTAAGAAAACCCTATACGGTTTGAAACAGGCTTTGCGAGCTTGATAAGTTAGGAAAGATGAGCACTTTGCGAGCTTGGAATTTGAAAAGAGTCCTAACGAGCCTACCTTATATGTGAAGAAACTGGTGAACTCACTTCGTTGATTGTTTTGCTATATGTAGATGATCTACTTGTGATTGGAAGCAGCGAAGTCTTAGTAAAAGAGTTTATACAACAAATGGAGAGCATGTTCGAAATGTCAGATATTAGGAAAATGAGATATTTTCTTGGGATGGAAGTTCGACAAGTTTAAGAAGTAATTTTCAGAAGTCAACAGGGCTTCACATTGAAGATTTTGAAGAGGTTCTGTATAGTGAAGTGTAATCCAATCAGCACACCTATTGCACTTGGAGAAAAACTCTATAGTATTGAAAAATTTTAGAAAGTTGATTAGAAGAACTATCAAAGCATTGTGGGTTATTTGTTGTACCTAACAACAACACGACCATATATATGTTCGCAGTAGGGTTGTTGTCAAGATTTATGCATTGCTGTGATACTTTTCATTTCAAAGGGGTGAAAAGGGTGCTGAGATACATCAAAAGAACAATTGATTTTGATGTTTGATTCGCAATGGTGAACACCGCAATGATGAGCTCCGCAATGATGAACTCTTTAAAAATTATTAGGTACACTGATAATTATTGGGTAGGATCAGTGGATGATATGCGAAGTGCCTCCGGATACTTCTTTTTACTAGGATTTGGGGTATTCTCTTGGAGTTTGAAGAAGCAATCAACAGTTGCTCAATCCAAAACTGAGGTTGAGTATATAACTGTAGCAACAACAATTAATCAAGTAATTTGGTTGAGAAAATTTTTGTTTGATTTGAATCATGTGCAAGTTGAAGCAACTCAAAATTTTTGCGACAACTAGTTTGCCATAGCAATTGCGAAGAACCTAGTCTTTCATGGAAAGAAAAAGCATTTTAAGATCAAGTATTACTTTGTAAGAAAAGCGAACAGAGCAAAGAAGTGACTCTAGTTCATTGCAGTACTGAGGATCAACTTGCAAAAATCTTGACCAAACTACTTGGAAAGTCAAGGTTTGAAGAGTTGGGGAATAAAATTGGTGTTTGCAGCATGAAGGCCAATGAGGAGTGTTGCGAGATGACCATTCATGCAGCAAACACAGTTGGTGAACCCATCAAGATTGGTGAGGTCATAGAAAGTGGCGAGCTCATTAATTTTGGTGAATAAGGTTCACAATATTCTGGCAAACTAAAAATATGAATAGGATTTGAAGAGCTTACTTGCAAGTTAAGTTTACTTGAAAGAAAAGTTAAATAAAATATATTTACTTTCTAGAAGATTTAGTTTTTTTTAGTATAATATATTTAGCATTTATTAGTATAAATATATTTGTTATTTCTTTCCATATTTAGGAATTTCTCTTGTTATAAATACGCTTGTTACATTGTTCAATTAAGGTGTGTGAAAAATAATAATAACCTTAGCAGATAATTTTATTGTTAAATTTCTCTTTTCTTCTTAGCAATTCTCTTCTTAACATCAAAATTCTAATAGTTTCATTCTAGTTTTTTAGAACATCTCTTGTAACCTTTAGTTTTTCCATAAGTACAAAAGCAAGATTACCTTGAATCTCGTTGCTTTATGCTTGTTGGATGATTATCTTATAGTTTGGATCTTGAAGCCACATAGCTTCAAACCAATATGGTCATCGAAGTAAAACGTTTGTATCGATAATCATCATTCCATGATCCGATTCAATTATAGGGAGATTGAGCACTTGCACTAAAGGGTGAGCCTCAGGTTTTGTCTAGTCGCTCTCAAATGGCTTCCTGGCCTGTTCTATTATTGTCCAAGTGAGCTTGAGATTTCAAATAAATTGCAAAAGTTGAGGCAATCTCTCAAATTTTCATGGTCTTGAATCTTGGTGGATGAAAATGACAGTTTTCCGTTTCATGTAGAACTTGGTTAAAGTTCCCAAAAAGTAGCCATTTTCAATCACCCACTTGCAATGAGAATTTTTTAATTTGGTCTCATGCTTCTTGTCTCTTTGATAGCATTGGGTTCCCATAGTAACATTTTAGCCAAAAGTGTTTACCCTCATCATCGTACAAAAAGAAATGACATAGATTTTCATTAATAAAGCTAGGGTTTACATTCAAACATTCCTCCTACAAAACACAAATACCCTATTTCTTTCCTACAACCAAAGTTTGTACACAATTTTTATAACCCCATTTTTTAGCTAATTTTTCCATAAAACTAAATGTTTTTTTTGTTTCCATCGCAAAACAAAGGCAGGGTTTATGTTTTAGAATCTGTTACAAAAGGTAATAGAGTGCTAGAGGTCGACCCATACCTCTAGTGTTCTAACTTAAACTGATCATTTCTCACCAGGAGGCTATTTTGGGACAACCTCCTGGAAATTTGGATTATCTTCATCTTCTGGGTCATTCTCTTCTCCTTTCTCCATTACAACTGATTCCTTTATTGGCAGACGTCTCACCATCGACTGTATCATGATGTCTTTTTCTTTATTTTCCTTTCTTCTCCTCTTCCTTGGACAGTTCATTAGTTTCTCTATTGGTTATTTATTTGTTGTTTTCTTTTCTTCATCTGCAAATATCAGTCTCTTGAACTTCTTTAGTTTGCCTGCAACTTTTAGATTATAAAGAAGTCTCTTTATGTTGCTGGTTTCAGAAGTATTTTTGCTATCAGATGCCATTGTTTTACTCTTCTTTGTAGAATCCTCTAGTTTATCATTCTGACTACCTATGTTCTTGCTTGAGTTGGTGGGAGAGCTTGTCAAAGTTATTTTATCAGTTTAGTCTGGTATTGTTTCATTACCTAATGGCATTTTTTAACTCAGTTTAGTGTCCCAATAATGGTCCATATTCACATCTAGATTTTCAAACTATGTGTTGAAATCCCACTCGTCTCTGTTTCTATGATATCTAGGTTGAAGGTAACCTTTTCAACTTGTGCTTCGTGGTTCATCATCTCATATGGTTGCCACACTTGTAAGGTCCCATAGTCTCCTCCCATTCTACTTGATTTGCCATGTTCATAAGTGATATCCTTAAACAATGTGCCATTAGTGAGATCCATCTTTCTAGTGGGACTTGTTATTGTTAGAATAACAGTTAATTCTGTTATGTTATGAAGTTAGATAGTCTGTTGTTAGCTTGTAGTTTTTCTATTAACTAGTAATTATAGTTTGCATGGAATGCTATTTAAGCGTGAATAACATCTACTCAAATAAAGTTTTTTGATCAATGAACTTCTCTTGATTAATTCAGTCATCTTCAGTTTATCTTTTTTTGGTTTATAAGTTTAACATGGTATCAGATGTTCGTTTCTTCCTGGGGTTCACTTCTTGATCCACTGTGTGTCTCATGGCTTCTCCTTCCAGTCCGTTTGCTGTGCAATCTACTATACCAGTAATGGCATCAAATCTTCGCAATAGAGTTGTTAACAGCCGTTTCTTTTCTATCAAGAAAATCAGCATCCTTCTTGATGACGATAATTATTTGCTGTGGCGTCAACAGGTCCTCTTAGCTATCAAGACCTATAAACTTTAGAACTTCATTGATTCTCGTATTATTCCTCCCCCTCAACTAATTCTGGATGATATAGGGGTGTCATAAGAGGATCTTGAGTTTGCTTGGTTTGAACAACAAGACAGTGCCCTTGCTTCTTGGCTACTATCGTCGGTAGGTCCTACGGTTCTTCCTGATCTCATTAGTTTAGATATGAGTGCTCAAATCTGGAATGCACTTCTTAGTCTATATGGTAGTAAAACTACCTCTCAGTTGATGTTTTATAGAAGGGCGTTACATTCTCAACGCAAAGCTGATCTTTTCATGAAAGATTTCCTGATGAAAATTAAGGGCTATTATGATAGTCTTGCTAGTTGTGGAGAAGTTATTAGCGACGTGAGCATGTCACTGTCATTCTCAATGGTCTATCACCTGAATATGAGTCCATCATTACAATAATCATTGCGAGTCAAGTATTTTACAGTGTTCAGGGTGTTACTACCATGCTTCTTGATGCTGAAGCACGCCAACAACTCACAATATTTGAGTATGGTCTCTCGTCAACTTGCGATTCCTGAAGGCAACAGTGGGCCTACACCAACCTATTGACCCTCTTCAAATGTTCGTGGTTGTGGGCGTGATTGCTCCTCTAGTTCATGTATCCAATGCCAGCTAGTGGGTAATCAGGTCATCTTGTTGATCGATGTTATTATCAGTTTGATGCCTCCTATAAGAGTGCAGGCTATAGACCTCCTCCCTCTCCACAAGCAAACGTCTACATGTTTGGAAATGGACCTACTCTTCCATCCTGGGTGTCCCCTTCTATGCTTGTTGAACCTCCAAGCTCATAACAAGGTTGGTTCTTTCCACCTGCTACTGTTTCTGCCTAGACTAATCCATTCGCTATCAAACCTCCACAGCATATCAGTACATCTACCTCAGCAGCCCCACACCCTTAGGCTTTTATTGCAACACCTAAAACAGTGGGTGATAATGCGTGGTATCCTGACTCGAGTGCCACACACCATCTCACAAACTCATCTACTTTACTAGAAGAAAGTACTTCCTACATTGGCCCCAGTAAAGTGTATGTTGGTAATGGTACTGCACTCTCGATTCGGTCCACTGGTCAGTCATCTTTACTTACTCGTTCACGCCCATTATTCATGAGATCATTTTTATTTGTATCTGGGATAACCAAAAACCTCTTGCTGTGTCCAAATTTACAAAAGATAATCAGGTGATGTTTGAGTTTCTTCCTACACAGTGTCAAGTTCGTGATCTACAAACCAGGGAGGTTCTTCTTTGGGGTTCAGTGCATGATGGATTGTACAGACTTTTCTTACATGGCTCGTCCAAAACAGTTTTGCCTTCTGATCCAGCTCAGTATTTTTCTGCTACTGCTTCTGTGCCTTTCAGTCTATGGCATTTTAGACTAGGTGTAACGCTGGGGTTTCTACAAGTGTACATAGTCGTTATCAAGTAATAAGTAAGTGTCGAGTTATTGTCTCCACATGAATTGTATTTGTGTTAAGTCACTTAATTGTAAAATTATAATAACAACTTGGTAAATAAAAACACAATATGATTTGGAAGTGTTGATTGAAATTAAGTACATCAAACTAAATGCAATGATCCCTAATGCAATTTATCCTATATATGTAACTATATGAATGAAATAGATTTTAGTAGAATTAAACACAATTTGCAACAATTATAACATAAATAAACTAGGACAATTACTTTAATTAACTCAATTTATCATCAACATGCTTAATAATATTCAGAAAAACATTCCATGGCAACTCGATCTTTCACGAGTTTGGAAACCACACTAGGTCCTTTCGGAATTCTTTACTTAGTAAATATGAATTTTACTGATCTTTATTTACTAAGGGTTTCTTAGCATTTGTGTGAGGTAACAGGGACGTGTTAGGTTTGAAATAGTTTAATCACACAAATCTAAAAACTATGCAGATAATAGAGCTTGGTCAGAGTTGTTATGCAACCTACAATTTAATTGGGTTAGGATCTAAATTGAGCATGCACATTTCAATTATGTGTTCATTAGCAGTCATTTGGTCAGGATAGCTTAGCCAATTCAGGTGCATTTCATTCACGTATGAATGAAATACAGAGTTGATTTTAATTGAAAACATGATCGATTGAGGCACAAACATTATAAGCATGAATCTAATAAATATTATTTAATCAAAGCAATCATCCTAGCTTAAATAAAATTAAGCTATCATTGTTGTAAACAAGAACAAAGAACACATAGCAAACATTTTTAGATTAAATTAAAGAAAAGAAAGATTAAACCTAATTCAAAGTGGCTGTCACCCAAGACTCTGAATGGTGAGGGCTCCTTCGTCCTTCGCTTTGCTCCTATACTGATGGCTCTCCAAGGTGGCCGACCAAGGGCTCTTTAAGAGCCTTAATTGCTAAAATCTCTATGAAAAGATGATGCTAGGCGTGGGAAGATAGAAGGATTGAGAGAAGAGAGAAAGATGAGAATGAGAGATGATTAATGAAATGATGAATGATGAGGGATGATAGAAATGTGGAAATGTGGGAATGTGGGAATGAGGTCTTATTTATAGGTAAGGGGAGGAGGATAGTTTACTAAAAATAGGAGTTTTCATCTCTTCAAGTATCTTCACTATGTGGCCGGCCATAAATTGAGAAAGTTGAGCTGGTTTTTGCTTGATTTTTGCTCAATTTAAGTGCCACAACAACTCCGAACTGAGACTCGGTCAAGTGCAAATCTTCATGTAAATCTCTAAATTCTTCAACATTTCAAGGACCTTGTGCAATTAAACCAAAAAGTAGTTTATGGACAGCCATGTGCAGCCAAATTTTGGGTTGACTTTGTCCTTAATTTGGACGGTTTTGTAATCCAAGAAAGCTACCAGACCTGTCCAAAATAAATCAATAAATTAGAGGACCAAAGAATAAAATTTATCCAATTTAATTAATTAATTAAAACCCAATTTATTAATGAAATATTTACAAATGAATTATTAAATATAATTTTATAATTTATTATTTAATTTAATCATGCATGGCCCACTTTATATCTTAAAAATATATTATGCTCAAAATAAATATAAAATAAGTCATTTTATGCCTGAAAACTATATAATAAAGCACAAAACCACATTTTAATAATTTCTATATCCTATTTTCATATTTTCACATATTTCATTAATTTATTAAACAATTACTTAGTTTTAGCAACAAATTTAAGTAAAAAGGTGATGATTTACATAGGAAAAATCTTATATATTTTTCAGTTTACAGTAGGACATCCTTGTAATGCTACACTTATAAAGGCACTATATCACTGTATTTTACCTTTTGGTACAAATAAAGACCCTCTCAATTGTGTTGCTTGTCACTTAGGGAAAGAACATAAGCTGCCATTTCCTCAGTCCTTATTTGAGTATACTAAGCCACTTCAACTAGTGGCTGCTGATGTTTGGGGCCCAGCTCCAGTGCCTTCTAATGGATTTCGTTACTATGTTGCATTTACTGATGCATATACCAGATACACATGGCTTTATTTTTTGCAGAAAAAGTTAGATGTGCTTACTGTTTTTCCACTATCTCATAGGCAAGCTGAAAGATCTCTCAATTTCAAGCTTCTTTCCTTACAAATAGATGGGGGTGGAGAATTTCAGGTGTTGAAATGGTACTTGTCTTAGCAAGGCATTAGGCAGCGTATTACATGTCCAAATAATTCTGAACAAAATGGTTTAGTTGAACGCAAACACAGACAAATTATGGAAACAGGTCTCTCCATGTTGGCTCAAGCATCCATGCCCTTAACCTACTAGAATGATGCCTTCAACAGTGCAGTATACTTGATAAATAGGTTACCTTCTTCTTCTTTAGGCAATATATCATCATATGAAAAACTATTTCAGGTTCAACCAAACTATTCTTTTCTTCGAGTCTTTGGCTGCTTGTGCTTTCCCAATCTTAGATCATACAACACTCACGAACTTCAATTTCGATCAACACCTTGCACATTCTTAGGATACTCTTCCTTACACAAAGGATATCATTTTCAGGATAACACTGGTAGAACATACATTTCTCATCATGTTATATTTCATGAGTCAGTGGTTCCATTTAAAACCATCAGCTCAAAGCCTGGTCCTGTCATGCTCCCACCATAGTCTAGTTCTAAGTTGCTTGTCTTGGTCCCAAATCTTCTAAATTCTACTACCTCAATAAATAATGATACTTTTAACTCTCAAATCAATACTTTGCATAATACTCCTCGGTCCAACTCATCCAGTGTAGTCCAGTCTGTGTGTGGTTCTTCTTCATCTAAGATACGTAGTAACAGTCTACCAAGTCCACCACCCCTTCCAACCACTGCTCCATTTAACTCTCATGCTATGATTACACGTAGTAAAGCTGAAATCTTCAAACCTAAGGCATACCTAAGCAAAATAATTTGTTTTTCAAGTGATACTCCTGTTGACATCTATGAAGCAATGCAAAGTGACTATTGGAAAGCAGTAGTGCATAGTGAGCTACAGGCCATTCTTCAAAACAACACATGGAGCCTTTGTTCACTTCCTGATAATAGAAGAACCATCGGCTGTAAATGGTTGTTTAAGGTAAAAAAGAAGGCTGATGGACTGTGGAATGGTATAAAGCTCAGTTGGTGGCCCAAGTGTTTTCTCAACATGCTGGAATTGATTTTTGAGATACCTTCAGCCTAGTGGTTCGAGCAGCAACCATCTGGATTGTTGATAAACCATAATAGGTACATATTTTTACCCCATGCTTGGTACATTTATGGATAAATTATCCTTAAAATTAAGGAATATGATGCTCCTAATCTTTTGATTTCATGTTTTATACTTAGGTAAGCATAAGGAAGAAAAAAGAGCAATGAACGGGCCAAAAACGAACAAAATGGGCCAAACTCAATAATCAACATGGCCTAGACCTCCGCACACGGGTAACCCACACGCCTGTGTATGATACATAGGATCAAACATGGCCTGAGCAACTGCACACGGGCGTGTCCCTGTCGAAGACCTATTTTAGTTTCACACAGAAAAGACTAATTTTGAGGTATTTTGGGCTAAGAAAAGTGTTCAAAAGCTTATAAAAAGACCCAAGGGGAGGAACATAAAGACATACAGAGTAGAAAGCAAGGAATTACTCGAAGAACACCGATTAATTCATCTCGAAAGTAAGAAGCTCCATCAAGGCTAAAGATCTCCCTTTAATTTCCTTCAGGGGTTTTTGGGTTTTTTTACTGTTTTGTTGTTTTCCCAATTTCGAGATGTGTTCTTTTATAATTATGAACTAAATCCCCTAAATACTGAGGGGGATGAAACCTAAGACGGATATTGTTATTCTTTTCTGAATTATATGATAAATACTTGATTTGTTCTTAATTGTGTTATTAATTCTTGTGTTAATATTTTAGGATATTAATTCAGGTTGAATGTGCTATTTCAGTGGAGCAAAAGTCCCTGTCTAAGAGTAGATCCAACACAATTAAGCGGAGTTGATTGCAATCGTAGACATAGGACGAAGAAAATCTACCGAATTAGAGTCAAATCTAATAGGAAAATCCATAGATCGAGTTAAGGCAACACTATAGGTTTTAGTTAGAAAGAAATTTTAGTTAATCAATCTAGGGTTAGTTATTTTTAGTCTTGAAAGAGATATTAACATAATTAGGGATTTCTATGGATCAAGTCAAGTGAATAAATCGTCTAGTTCAGAGTCTAATAACAAGTGAAGTCTAGGTGGAGTCTTCCTTGGGTATTGTCTTCATCAATCAGCTTTCCAAAAAGTATTTTCCCCAATTTACTCTCTGTCGTGTTCTAGTAAATTAGTTTAGTTTAATTAGTTTAAAACAAATCCCTTTTATTTTTAGGCTAGATAATAAAAAGAAAGTTAATACTAGTACTTTTAGTCCCTGTGGGTTTGACATCCCGGTCTTACCATAAGCTATACTACTGTTCGATAGGTACGCTTGCCTTTATCGTGATAATAGTTTAGTTTTATAGGTTTGACCATTATAAATATCACTCATCAACTGTCATTGCTACTACTGTCATGAAGGGGTGGTCCTTAAGACAAATTGATGTTAATAATGCTTTTCTCAATAGAGACTTGACCGAAGAAATCCACATGGATCAACCATCTGGTTTTGAGGTCTTAGGTAACAATGGTCAGAAGCTGGTTTATAGGCTGAACAAAGCACTATATGGCCTACGCCAAGCTCCTCATGCTTAGTTTCACACTCTCAAATAGTACCTGGTTGCTCAGCTTGGGTTTAGTGCATCAAAGGCTGATCCTTCATTGTTCATTCGAGCGACTTCAGAGAATATCTTGTTGTTTATGGCTTATGTTGATGATATAGTTATAACAGGTAGTTCAAATGAAGATATTGACAATGTGGTGTAGCAACATCACAGAAAGTTTGGCTGAGTTTTTTCTTAGGCATTGAAGTTCAACACACATCTCAAGGGATGCTTCTTAATCAGAAAAAATACATCTTCGACATACTTAACAAGATAGGAATGGTAGGAGCAGCAACTACACCTACACCCATGGTGAGCACTCCCAAATTGACTGCTTCAGATATTAGTCCACTATTTGCTTATGTTCATTTGTATCAAAGTGTTGTTGGTATGCTTTAATATCTGTACATTACACACCTGGATTTGTCATTCTGTGTCAATAAACTAAGTCAATATATGAATCTTCCAAGTGAAACTAATTAGAAAGTAGTGAAACGAGTACTGTGGTATCTTATTGAAACCATTGATCATGGTTGGTACTTCTCAAAAAGACAGTGTGAAGTAGTTTGCTACTCTAATGTTGATTGGGCCTCATCTGTTGAAGATTGACGTTCCACCATAGGATATGTGGTGTATCTAGGACCAACCCTGTTGTATGGTGTTCCAAGAAACAAGTTGTAGTGTTCAGGTCCTCATCTGAAGTAGAATATCGTAGCCTAGCCAAGTGTGTATCTGAACTGCTGTGGGTTAAACAACTGATAGACAAAATTGGACTGTCAATCTGTCAGTCACCAGTGGTCTAGTGTGACAACACCTCAATAGTGTCAATAGCTGTAAACCCCACACATCATGCCAGAATTAAACATGTAGAGATCGATCATCACTTTGTTCGAGAAAATGTTCTTGATAGTAACTTTTTCCAATCATCAAAACAAGTTGTTGATGTACTTACAAAGCCCATCATACCCAAATAGTTTGCATCATTTCGCCAAGCTCATAGAGTACTCTCAAAAGATGTTGCTCTCAATTGTTCAAACTTCGAAGAAACTGAGAGAATGTTAGAATAACAATTAATTCTGTTAAGGCAGTTAGTCTGCTGTTAGCCTATATTTATTTTGTTAACTAGCAGTTATAGTTTGCATGCTGTGCTATATAAGCGTAAAAAAATCTACTCAAATCAAGTTTTTTGATCAATGAACTTCTCTTGATTAATTCTGTTATCTTCAGTTTATCTTCTTTTGGTTTATAAGTTTAACAGTTATCATTCTTGGAATATTAGGGTTAATCGGTATGCATGGGCATGAATATGGGCACATCACATGCTGTTTCATTTCCAACTTCTGGCAGTACACTCGTTGGACTTGGTTGGTCTCCAAAGTCTCCTCCAAGTGGGTCCAAGATCAGATTATATAGACTATCATCCTCAAATTCCAGATGGTTTACATCCTGCATATTATCATTTTCAGAATGATCGACAACATATTCCCAAAAATTAAGGTCTACTTGTTCTAGGAGTTCCATGCACTAATTTTGATTGGCCATCCAGTCAAACCCTGGGTCCTGGTATTAAACACGCGAGGCTCATCGATCTAACCTGTGAAGGAACGCACATATTTTATTAACAAAGTGCACCTCCTGAACATCCATTCCTATATCGTAGCCAAATCTGTGTCTAATGTCGTCTAATTAGCTATTTAGTTCTCTTTCGATTTCTAGGTTATCAACTCCACAGCTAGGGTAGGTATGCCTTATCCTTCCATAGTTTTTGCATATCTTGAAAACACGCTTATATTTAAACTGGATCTAGATTCTTCTACCTTCTCCGACTCTTAGAAGCACCCTGCTAGTAATGGGCTCCATGGGTCAATGCATATTCTTACCCTTAGGAATTGAATATTCATTGGAAACTTTGCATGCCAGTCAACCTCCATTGCTTCTCCAACTAATCTTGCTATAGTTACTGCAATAATAGGGTTCAACATTTGTAGTGGTAACCCCTTATCTATAACCAAACGGGTGCCTCTAGTAAATAAAGGTTTGGGAGAACCATATTAGGACGCCATATATCAAATACAAAAAGAGCCCCCTCTGAAGACCAAAGATTCTCTCTGAGAATACCGGATTGGTCTATAGGGTCATCAAAATGGAAGACGTAAACAATTTTTTTCTCCCCTTCATTCTCTAAGACATTGACTTCGGTAGATCCTTTGAGCTATGAAATCTTCTTCATGGAAGTTAATGATGGGGCCTCTCTCTTTCTTAACTCATAAAGGGGTGGTGGTACCTGTCTACCCCTCTAAGTTCTTCATCTTCACTCGAGTAGAAGGATTCTTCACTGTTTGTCCAGCTAGCTTCTCGATCGGCATGAATATCGCCCATTTTCTTTTTCTTTTCTGTTGCAAATATGGATTGTGGTGGAAAAAGTTGTTCTAGGTTTGGATAAACTTCCTTTTTTATAGAAAGAATTGAATTTTTTTATTAATTACAAAAATATTATTTTTTAAGAAGTGCCAATCTATTTGATGTGATCAATGATAGAATAGTGTTCGAGTCAAATAGATTGGCTCACCATTTTTACTATGTCAAAATTTTTTTAAGTTATTTTTTTAAATTTAAATTATTTTTTATTTAATGGTGTCACAGAAAATGGTGTGACCACCATGTTGCTAATATTTTTTTGAGTTTTTTTAAAATTATTTTTAATAGAAAAAGAATTTTTTTATTATTTTGGTGGTGTTATTCTCTTTGACATCATCAAATGGCTATATATAACCTCAATGACAGTTAAGTCTAAGGTGAAGATTTTTTTTTTGAATTTTATTGTGTTAGAGAATGAAAGGGAGGGGGATCAGGATTAATTTTTATGTGTTTCTGTTTAGAAAATTTTATAATTTGAATGTATGTGTTATTTAACGATAATTCAGTGGGGCTCTGACACTAGAAAATTTAATAGTCCTTTTCAGGAGTATAGATTTGATTCCTTAATTTCATATGCAGTGACAATTTCAAGTAAAAATAGAGTTTTCGGTTGCCAGTGATTTATTCGGAGTTCAAATTGGTTAAGTCTTTCGGTTGGCTGTGGTAGGACGATAACAAGTTCAAATTGATATTCTCTTGGTTAATGGGATGTCTGAAGGTCCATTGGAATCCCAAAGCAAACCACACGAGTGAGATTATCAATATCAGTAACGTTCGAGCTTCAAAATATTAGTACCAAAAAACTTGCTTGGTCGACTTGCTTGTGTTGCAGTTAAAGTTAGTAATTTTCAATTTGTAAGAGACAATGCTATCGATCTTAAACAAAATTGAAATCATCGTTTAATTATATTTTATTAGTATTAAGAAAGTTGTTTGTGTTGCCATTAAAATTGGTCGTTTATATTCCGTTGTAATTTTTATGTTTCAAATTTTAGCATTTTTTTAAAATATAGAAAAATGTAAATCACGTACTAAAGTAAGTTATGTGAAATTATTTTGGAATGTTGCCAATGTAACATTATATTTTTTAAAATATAATTTCTGAATTATGTAAATTAATAGTTATTTGAAATGTTGGCAATGTAAAATAATTTTCATTTAAATTATTTATGCAATGTAAATTAATTGTTTGATAAATGGCGTAACTAAAAAAATAAAAAATATAAAGGGCGAAACTAAAAAGGATAAAGAAAAAAAAAAGAAGGTTTGAGAAAAAATGAAAAAGAAAAAAAAAGTGAGAGAGAGATGGCTGAAAAAAATGAAAAAAGATATTTACACATAAAATAAAAAATATTTGGGTATTTTTTATATAATAAAAAAAGTTGATTGACCGATCACATTACATCAGTCACATTAGCGACATTAGCGACGCTAGTGACATGACAAGTCTAGAGTTATTTTAATTGACTTTTAATGTTAAAAAAAAAAAACTTACATGAGGCTGCCTCCCACGAGTCATTTTAAAAGGTGGGGTTGGGCCTTTGGTTTAGTCCCTATATTTTAAAACTAAATAGAAATAGAAGAGAAGAGAAGAGGCAGATTAAAATTTTTTTTATTAGTCCTAATTTAAATTTGTTGTGTTTGGTTTAGTTGATGTTATTTGAAATTCGAAGTTAATACGATTAAGGTATATAAATTATATATTTTGATGTGCATGTATTATATTAAAAGTAGTTATTGTAATATAATATTTAATTATATTTAATTTATCAAGTGATGGTTAATTTTTTTAAAAAATTATGCAGATATTAAAATTTCTTCTCCAAATCACACCGTATTGAGGGTCAATGAAACAGTAAAATTGTTAAATCACAAATTATTTATTCAAATTTTATATTTGATATTTATTTATAAAGTGTGATATATGTTTATTAAAAGTTTAGTTAAAAAATAAATAGATTTTTAGTTTAATGTTTAAATTAATTACGTTAAAATTTTAGTTCAAAGTTTAAGTAAAAATTAGTTTGGTTAAGATTTTAGTTTGATTAGGTAAAAACCAATAATGTTTTAACACTTCATTATTTCGTATTAAATTGATGATATTATCATTATGTTTACAGTCCAAAGAACAAAAAAAGATTAAAGAAGATTGCAGAAATGATCCAACAAGCAAGAATCAAAATTCAAAGAGAAGATGATATAGAGTCTGTTCGCTCTATTGAAAATGAACCTTCAGACAAAACCATTTGTGCTATTCCAGTAGATCATGATGAAATTTCAAATTCAGAATTAGATTATTCAGATATTCATATGTTGCTGGCTCAAACTCAAGTTCACGCTCAGAAAAATTGTAAAGGCGTCATACCAGTCCCAATTTCTCATATTCCAGTCAAGATCTATTTAGACAAATATAGTAAACCTATTACTATAATTGCCTTTATAGACATTGGAGCAGCAGAAACTATCATGAATCCAGATGTTTTACCTCCAGAATGGTAGAAGCCTCATGTCAGGTATTTTAATTCTGCTGCAGATCATCCTTTTGCTACCCATTTGATTAGTAAACCTATTACTATTCAGTTCTTTCCAGGCTGTTGTGTTAGAATTACAGTTTTGGGTTTAAAACTCCTAGGAAAAGATGTTGTAGTAGATTTTGACCTCTACACAAAAGCCCAACGTCTAAGAATCATTCCTGATGGAGTACGTTTCACAAACCTATTTCAACATTTTGTTTCCACACTCAAACTTTTTTCCATTCAAACAGAAAAAATCCTTCAGATCACCCAAGAGCTAATAGGAAAACCATGTGCAAACTCCCATTTAGAATTTCTTCTTAAATGCCATAATCCTTTCACACGTTTATTCCACCTAAGATATACGTATATAAATAAATAATATGTTAAGCATGATATGATGTATTTGCATGCGAGTAGGTGTTAAATATTTACTTCTAAATATTATTGTATATTTTGTAAATAAATAAATCTAATAAAGTTTATAATAACATTTTGTATCAAATGCTTTACTTTTTTAAAAATTTGATTTTATGGTGTGGATAGGATGAGTATTGGGTATTGAGGTTGCAAATCCATCCTCCTACGTACCGTGCAAATGAGCAGATTATGCCTTACTTACAGGATGCGGTCGTTGAGAGCACCAAAAATATCCTATTCCCTACAAAATAATGAAAAAGAACAGTAAAGGGGAAATAGGGTCGAATCCTCAGGGACCGGATTGCACGAATGCTTGTTTCTCAAAATCTTGGGCAGAATCGTGCCCAAGAAACTGCGTTCCTAAAAAAATAAAAAAATAGAATTTTAAAGTTTTTAATCTGGGAATAAAATAAAATAAAAACGAAATTAAAAGCTGAATTGAATTTTCAAGAATTAAAAGTAAAAATAAAGTTGAGAAAAAGATTTCTTATAGTGATTTTCCAGCCTCCGGTTGCCTTGATTCGCCTTGGGTTCAATCCTAGGTTTTTAAGTGACCCTTCTCAAGTAGAATAAGCCAGTTATAGTGGAAGAGGACGCCTACGACCACCAGCTCCAAGAATTTAGACTTAAGATTTGGTGGAACCTGACTCTAGCCAATAATCGCTTTTGTGGGACTATCTTCTGCTAGATCATCACTTCCCAATGGCGAATCTCATGCCATTTTGTCTCTTGGGCTCGCCAACCTCTGACGTAGTAAGCTAACGAACCGACCGTGCAACCTTCCCAAAACATATAAAGCGGCTACCTTTGAACACATTGAAAAGATCACCTATTAAGGGACATGGACGGAAGCGTTAACCCTATAATGCGGAGAAGCGATGAATACCTTGTTGAGAAGGCTAAGCGCGGGTTCTAAACCTCATGAACCTTTTTTGGGGGAATTTCGACAACCTTCGGCTAGATTAGATTTAGTGGCTCATGATTTTCGGGGAAAAACAAATAAAAATAATGGAAAAAGAAATTTTTTATAGAAATATGAAAAGAACAAAAAGACTGAATTTATAGGGAAGAGAATGTTTATAGAAAAAGATGACATTTAAATTAAGTAACTCCATCCCCTATTTATAGTGCTAAGAAAGATAGTCTATTCCTACTTAAATTCCTAAAGATAATTACAAATAATTAAAGATAAATAAAGATAAATAAAATGAATCCTAATCCTAAATAATCCTGAATAATTATCCTAATTTGATTGAAATTAAAATAGAGTCTTATGATTCAAAATCTCTTCTTTTTGTATTTTTAGCCCTTGTGTCTTCGATGCTTGCACTTTTTGGCACCACATTTTTCCTGTGTCACATGTTGGCCATTTTAATCTCCAAATTCACGCTTTTCGCCCTTAAATTTACTTCTTGCCTCCAATTTAATCCCTATAAGATAAAAACCATAAATAGCTCAAATTAGTAGGATCATACTCAGAATAAACACATAATTAATACATAAAAATATGTCATTCTAGAGTATTATCGAATTCCCCCTACTTAGCCCATGCTTGCCTTCAAGTATGGTTCCAATCTACTGTGAAAATTAGAATTTGCCCTGAAAGAAATATTACTCCAAAGTTTTATAAAAATTAGTCAAAAAAGCATATGAAAAAATAAAGAGAACCCCAAATTTGCTTTAAGTAAAACTGAAAAAGTATTCTAATTAATACACACAAAAATTAAAATCGACTTGAATTATTTTATGCCATTTAGGTAAATTACCATACCTACCAAGACACCCTATTTATTTCTTCCTTTAGTCCCCAATTGTAATTTAATTAGTACTATTTTTTTCTTTTTCTTTTTTTCTCTTTTTTATTATATATATATATATTTTTATTATTAATTTACTTAGGAATATATTGAACCTTTTGACGTGAAGAAAGATGACAACCCAAGCACCCCACCCCGGTTACTCAGCCCAACATACTCCTAAAAATTGGTTATTTTCGATTAGCAGAGTTTTACCCATCACGTCACACAACCTTTTGACGTGAAGTAGAATGACAACCCAAGCACCCTACCCTGGTTACTCAGTTAGTCACGTTATGAGCCACACTCATAACCTCGGTTAGCTGAGTTTTACCTATCACGTCACACAACCTTTTGACGTGAAGTAGAATGACAACCCAAGCACCCTACCCCGGTTACTCAGTCAGTCATGTTTTAAGCTGCACTCATAACCATGGAAACATTTGTTATCATTAAACGAAATTTACATGAAATTTTAATTTTGGAGGACTTAGGAAAAATAATCAAGTGTCAAAAATAAGTTTCAGTAACCACCTAATAGTAATGAACATAATTTAAGCATGCAATTGTATTAGGTGTCTGCTTTGCATTAAACTTGATCAATTTACGAAAAGCAAAATAGAGTTAACTTTATTAATTATAATTATTTTTAGGCTAATAAAAATAAAACAGTGGAGATGAAATCAAATAGGCAAAATCATAATTAACTCAATAGACAAGAATCATGCATGTAGGTCAAATAGTAGCAAGTCGTGGTCAAATTCTTGGGCATGAAAAGAGGCAGAATATTCTAAAAAAAAAGAGCAGAATCAAGCACAAAACAGTAGCAACAACAATATAACAGCAAAAATAGCAGATAAAATAACAGTAATAACGAAGAATGCCTCCCTCTACTTAAAACACATAGTCCTCAATGTAGAATAAATAAAGAAATAGGCAGAAGAAAAGTGTAAAAGAACTCCCTATATAGTTACTGTCGTTCGCGCATAATGGTAATGAGTTCGACTAGCTGTTGGCCAAAAGTGTCGAGTCGAGCCTCAATGCGTTCTAAGTGTTGTTCAACGGTCATCAAAGGTTGGGCTTGAGTGGGCACTTCGTTCTAACTTTTCCGTCGAAAGACGCGTTCAACTGGTGTGGAGTGAAGGTCGAGAGGGATAAAACGAAAGGAGGATGGAATACCAAGAAGCAGACCCATCGAGTCGAGGCATCGAGCATCCAAAGGGTCAGCCTGACAAGCAACATGCAATTCTGAAATAGGAGCATTAGAACCATGCAGAGAAAATAATAGTTGTGTAATAAAGGAGCCAAAAATTAGAGGACGCTTTGCATTTATAACATGTTCGAATTGAAGTGCATACCAATAGCCCAAGTTTACCATACGACCGGTGTACATACACCATAATAAGAATAACTCTGTCTTCAAGACGATAGCCGGAGCATCTCGACGGCCTGCAAAATTGTAAGCCCGAATAATGTTGTACGTAACATAAAGCGGGGTCACGAAACTATAAATCCTTTAATGTTTTTGGGCTATACATGGATTTGGCATTATCAGTTAACAAAGCAAAGGCCTCAACAGCCTTAAAATCAGTAGGAAATGAACACAAACTGTTTGCATAAGTTGTAGTCATAGCATACTCTTCAGTCACAAAAGATAATGCAATGTTGAAATAGTAAGAGATAAGCTATGCATGGTACCAAGTAATCGGAATTTCACAACGCCCGGTGTGTCTAATGAAAGGTTACTGTACCGCTAAAATTGAAAAGTGGAATAAAATTTCAAGATTAATTTGTAATAGGTACACTAAGTAATATCAAATTTATCGACCCAACCAATATTCTGAAAGTAACTACAACAATAGTGTCAATATGCAAGGCAGCTAAAACAGGGAGCGATAAACACTTACAAGGTATTATTGCTTTGTGTCGAAGAGTGTCATGACTTTGGCAATCAATATTGGAAGTGAGATTAAGGTTACCGTGTAAATGGGCCTCCGGGGGTAAGATATTGACGTGGGATCGTTAGGTTCGACCTCGTATGGGAATCGTATGGTGCTCGTTAGTGGTGTTGGAGGAGTCGGCACGTGTGGGCTACTGGGGGAGTTGGCAGTGGCGTTGGAGGAGTCGTCCGTGAGCGTCGTTGCTAGTTCGACTGTTTGGCGTAGTGGATGACGACAAGGTCGCCTTTGCGATGGTTCGGGCACCGCATAGTTTGGTGGCGTTTGGGTGTGCCGGATGCGGTGGTGATAAATGGCTATGAGGAGGAGTAGGCGATGAGACGAGAGGCGCACGTGGTGGAGAAGGTAGAGGTCCGATAGTGGTACCTGAGGGAGACGATGGTGCAGTTGTTGGGGAGGTGTGGGTATTGCGTGAAAGGGACGTTGGTGAGGGCTTTATGGTTTGTAGCGTAGACGAGGAAGAAGAGGAGGAGGAAGATGAGCAGATGTGCAGTGTGGAAGAGGAGAGGGAGATGCCGTCGGCCAATTTGATGGTTTGAGGAGTGGAGAGACGACGGCAGCGCGAGTTGACGGTGAATAGGGGCTCGGCGGCGGCGCGGCTAGGGTACATACCATGGTGAACGACGATCTGTGGTTGGGGAGTTTTAAGAGTCGTTCGGCGGCTAGTAGGAGAAAAGAAGGAAAAATGAAAAAAATGTTTAGGGTTTTGGGTTAATTGTGGCTGAAGGGTGGCGTTTGGTTGTAGGGATAGGGTATTTTGACCTGGAATAGAGGCTGTTTGGGTGCAGGGATGGGATATTCTGACCTAGAGTAGAGGCTGTTTAGGTGCAGGGATATGATATTCTAACCTAGAATAGAGGCTATTTGGTACCCCTTTTTTTCCTTTTTCTTCGTATCTTCGCTCCGTTTTACCTAGGCAGAAGAAGAGAACTTTATCAACATCTAAAAATAAAATAATAAATACTAAATAATAAAAATAAAATAAAATAAAATAAAATAAAATAAATAAAAATAAAATAAAATAAAATAAAATAAAATAATTGGGTTGCCTCCCAACAAGCGCTTATTTAACGTCGTTAGCTCGACGCCTTGAATGGTTCTATGATGGTTCTAGATGTATCTTTTCAACCATGTGGGCTTGAAAATTCCCGTAAAACGGCTTCAATCGTTGGCTAGTAACTATGAACCGTTTTCCTGACTCTTCACTTTCTATTTCAATTGCACCATGTGTAGATATTTTGGTTACAATAAAAGGTCCTTGCCATCGAGACCTAAGCTTACCTAGGAATAGCTTTCATACAGAGTTATAAAGCAAAAATTTTTGCCCAACCGAAAAATGCTTCTGATCTTCTATGCTAGAATTACTTAGCTAGTGAACCCTTCTAAGGGGTTCAGGATTAGCTCAAAATCGCTGAGAATTTGCAGCCATCGTGGAGATCAAGTCTCTTGCTTGTTGGGGAGTCATGTTGACCAACGCTCCTCCACTAGCGGCGTCTACCATATTCATCTCCATTGGTTTCAAGCCTTCATAAAAGTATTGGAGGAGAGATTGCTCTGCTATACCATGTTGTGGGCAGCTCACACACAACTTCTTAAATCGCTCTCAATAATCGTAAAGAGTTTCTGATTCCTTTTGCATTATTCCAACGATTTCTCTTCTTAACTCAGCTGCACGTGATGCTAGAAAAAACCTGTTAAGAAATAAACGAGACAGATCAGCCTAAGTTGTAATAGATCCAGGAGGTAAATAAAATAACCATTCCCTAGCTGAATCTACTAGGGAAAAAGGGAAAGCACGCAATTTAATTTGATCCTCAGTTACACCTTGAGGTTTCATACTAAGACAAACCATATGAAACTCCTTTAAATGTTTATAGGGGTTTTCATTTTGTAACCCTCGAAAAGTTGGCAGAAACTAAATTAATCCTGACTTTAATTCGAAATCAGTATCTACATTAGGATACGTAATGCACAACGATGATTGTTCTGTCGGAGCTTCGGTCAGTTGCCAAATTGTTTGAGTCATTTGTCGTTATGCTAGATTTGGGTTTTCGTTAACCCTGGCGTCAAGCACCTCTTCAGGTGAATCGACTTCTACCTTTTCACTTTCAAATGTTCAAGTAGGTTTTCGTTAACCCTAGACTCTACTTCGTCGTCGATTCCGATTTCTGGCGGTGGATTACTTTGAGCCTCAACCACCGCTGACTACTTTTTCCTTAGCTTTGTTTCCTTGCATTAGTCTCGTAGTCTTTTCAATTTCTGAGTCAAACGCAAGAGTGCTTGGAGTAGATCTGGTCATAGAAAACAAAAAATAAGATTAGTACGTTGCTAGTCCCCAGCAACGGCGTCAAAATTTGATGCGGTTGTTGAGAGAACCAAAAATATCCTATTCCCTACAAAATAATAAAAAAGAACAGTAAATGAGTAGTAGGGTCGAATCTTCAGGGACCGGATTGTACGACTGCTTGTTTCTCGAAATCCTGAGCAAAATCGTGCCCAAGAAACCTGCGTTCCTAAAAAAAATAAAAAATAGAATTTTAAAGTTTTTAATCTGGGAATAAAATAAACTAAAAATAAAATTAAAAGCTGAATTGAATTTTCAAGAATTAAAAGTAAAAATAAAGTTGAGAAAAAGATTTCTTATAGTGATTTTCCAGCCTCCTGTTGCCTCGATTCGCCTTGGGTTCAATTCTTGGCTTTTAAGTGACCATTCTCAAGCAGAATAAGCCAGTTATAGTGGGAAGAGGACGCCTATAACCACCAGCTCCAAGAATTTAGACTTAAGATTTGGTGGAACCTGACTCTAGCCAATAATCGCTTTTGTAATGGCGAATCCCATGCCATTTTGTCTCTTGGACTCGCCAACCTCTGATGCAGTAAGCTAACGAACCGACTGTGCAACCTTTCCAAAACATACAAAGCGACCGCCTTTGAACACGTTGAAAAGATCACCTATTAAGGGACATGGAGAGAAGCGTCAGCCCTGTAATGCGGAGAAGTGATGAATACCCTGTTAAGAAGGCTAAGCGCGGGTTCTAAACCTCATGAACCTTTTTTGTTGAGAATTTCAACAACCTTCAGCTATATTAGATTTAGTGGCTCATAAATTTTGGGGAAAAATAAATAAAAATAATAGAAAGGGAAATTTTTTTATAGAAATATGAAAAGAACAAAAAGACTGAATTTATGGGGAAGAGAGTGTTTACAGAAAAAGATGACATCTAAATTGAGTCACTTCATCCCCTATTTATAGTGCTAAGAAAGATAGTCTATTCCTACTTAAATTCCTAAAGATAATTACAAATAATTGAAGATAAATAAAGATAAATAAAATAAATCCTAATCCTAAATAATCCTGAAGAATTATCCTAATTTGATTGAAATTAAAATAGAGTTTTATGATTCAAAATATCTTATTTTTGTATTTTTAGCCCTTGTGTCTTCAATGTTTGCACTTTTTGGCACTACATTTTTCCTGTGTCACATGTTGGCCCATTTAATCTCCAAATTCACGCTTTTCGCCCTTAAATTTACTTCTTGCCTCCAATTTAATCCCTATAAGATAAAAACCATAAATAGCTCAAATTAGCGGGATCATACCCAGAATAAACACATAATTAATACATAAAAATATGTCATTCTAGAGTATTATCATTACAGTTGGTGGGATTTAAGGACATGGCATTGGTCTAGAAGTCTGACCTGAGGGTGGACCTAATATCCGCCTTGGTTGAGTAGTAGTGCTCGGAGACCCACACTTTCCATATGCTGTGTGGGGAGTGCACAATCACATTGAAGGATGTCGCTACGCAACTTGGGCTACGAGTTGATGGTGACGTGGTCACGGGATGAAGCAGAGCATTGGAACATTCGGTGCTGTATAACAAGTTTCTTGAATGATCCTCTAGTGATGGAGAAAAGAACTTCACGATCTTGAAATTATCATGGTTGACAGTGAATTTCAAGAACTTATTGAGCATCGTCACTGAGAACGAGTTGAGGTATGTTGCTCGAGCCTATATTTTACAACTGATATGGAGATACTTATATCGAACGAAATGTCTAATTGGGTCCACATAATGTACCATATAAGTACCAGCACGGTCGAAATCCTCCAATAAAGGGAATTACATTATGTGGAATAGAGGTGATCATGGGTTGAGCGGCCTGGCCCGGCCAGAAGGCCCGCCCGAAAAATGAGAAGGTTCGGGTAAAAATATAGGCCCGAAATATGGGTTTGGGCAAAAATACGAGGCCCGTTAGAAAACGGGCCTGGCCTCTGGCCAACCTTTTTTGGCCCGGCCCGAATTATATAAAAAATATTTTTTATTTTTTTAACCATATTTTTAGTTCTAACTTGTTTCAATTTTAATATAACAACTTTTTATTATATTTTTAATTTGTGTATTGTTTTAAGAATTGTTTGTCTCATTTTTATTTTGTTTCTTGTTTTAATATTTGTTTTTATGTTTTTAAATGTATTTAATTTATTATATTTTTAAATTTTTTTAATGAAATAAACAAAAAAAATTAATATGGGCCGGGCCGGGCCGGACTCAGACCTAGCATTTTTATTCTGGGCCGGGCCAGGATAAATTTTTAAGCCCATATTTAGGGCCGGGCTCAAATTTTTAGACCGACCCGACCCGACCCATGCTCACCTCTAATGTGTAACCAGTTAATTTCAAATCCCTCTTCTACTAGCCAAATCATGATATGAGATCACCAAGGTGGATAGAGAGAGGCTTACTTTTCTGTTTAACAAAGGTGAAGGAAATAAGCGAGATGGGTTATCGAAGCACAGATCCTAGGGAAGCAAAAAACAAAACTAACACCACCAAAATACTGAAAGAAGATGAAACAAAATCTATTATCAGATAGAATAATCATTTGAGAATGGCAAGAGTCAAGCTAGTCAAAGGGGAAAAACGATAGTAGAGAGAGTCCAGCAGATGAGATCTAGAGACTTCTAAAGCTGTAACATTGGTTCTAGGATGAACAGATCACACAGAAACTAGGTACGATATGATGGCTAAACAAAACCAAATCGACAGATCCAAACTAGGGTAATGAGATTCAGCAAACTGATAGAAACCAAGGAGGAAGAGGGATTTAAACCAGATCAAAGTAAGAATGCATCAAAAGGAAGAAGACAGCAAAACCTGGAGAGAAAAGCTCCCTGTTTCTTGCTTAATTTTTTTCCATGATTCCCCAAGAAATGAGGTTGTGGTTTCTTTGTCTTCAACTTCTACCATGAAATCATGAGGAACTTTTTGGTCCTGAATATTTTCAGGAAGAACAAGCTGAAACCATCCCTCGAGAAGTTAATTTGGTGGTTAACTAGCCTTAAAACTTATATATTAACCCATATTCATGAGGGCAGAGGGTTTTTATCCATTAAAACTTATATATTAACCCATATTCATGATAACTTTCGGTTATATTTAAGATGAACTTTAGTATTTAAGTATTAAAAAAGAAATACAATTTACATTATTCAACCCGTTGAATTAGTTAAATTGAGAATTGGAGATTTCACTGATTCAACCTCCCATCTGCAAATTTACCAAAATGAGTAGATTAAGGTGAAATATGTAAATAAAATCACTCTTCTTTATCTATAGCAATAGTTTCTCAAAACCACCTTCTTTTCATATGATCTTCAACTAACGATGAATAGAAACAGGAGGGCAGAGACCCCCATTGCTGATATAGTGATTGAGTTTACTTTAGCAGAGTTGGGAAGAAAAGGGTAAGCATCAGGAGGAGGCAACAAGCATTCATCGCCATTAAAGTAGACTTTCCGAGGAAATGCCCACCCATGTTTGAAGGTAAATGTGTCCTTGTTTTTCCTTAACAGCACCTCTGACTGTACATTTCCTTGAGGCCCTGCTTCCATTAATAGATCATTGTAGAATTTCATGCCATAAAACATGCCTGTATCATCTGCATAAACATAAAGTTGAATCATAGGTGTTAAATGATTTCATTAGGAGTTTCATAAAAATCAAAGAGAAGAATGGTTTCGGAGGAACTCACTTATTGCTTCATAGGGCACTAGAGGCTTGTAATCAAAGCTAAAAACTTGGGTGACGGCATTGAGATTGGGATGCTGAGCAACTAGTGTCCACTGTGTGTAGTTCATGCGGTAATTGAAATTTGTAACGGCTATCTTTACACGCCAGTAATCCTTGTAGTTGAGCTTCACATGCCAATGCACTCTTATTGGGCACATATGATGTGTGCATTGTAACAATGGTGCATTGTCTTTCCTTGGTGTATTTATTCCTTTTTTGTGTGCTTGCTTCGAATCACTCCTGAAAATAAGTCCACTCAATTACTAACATTATGGATTTAAATTATGATTGTATTGGTTTCAAAATAACAATCTTTATATTGTGTTGTGATTGAAATAGTTATTATTGTACCTATAAGCATATCATTGGTGAAAGCACTATGAGACCCATGCATGAGGAGTCAAATTTTGACTACTACTATAAAAAAAAGCAAATTAGTCTTTATACATTAGATCAAAGAGTAAACTGATCCTCTTGTTAAAAATTTCATCCATTTCTACTGTTAAAAATTGGTCCATGAATATCAACATGAGGTACATGTGGCACGCCACATGTTATTATCCGGTTATTCTATTAACTGTGTCAGTTTTTGACAGTACAAGAGATGAAAATTTTAACAGAAAGGACCCATTTGTTTTTTGATCAAATGTACAAGGACTAATTTATCTAGCTTTTGAGTAAAGAGAACAAAATACAATTGACTCCTAGTAAAATGACCTCTATAGTACTTTTACTGCATATCATTTCTATTTTGATACCAACGACGATACATTATTGATGTCATTTTGTTTTATCTTGAAATCGATACGGAACATGGATTTGTTAGTTCGAGTGTAGTGAATGGGAGGCTTACACAACACAGTTGTTTTTATTCTGACAGCCGCAAGCGCATTTCGGACAAGGTGTGATAGTCTGGTTATAGAAAGATGAGAATGAAACACAACATTTTGGGTTCTTTGCGGCAAGAAATTGTGAATAAGTGCATGTTACATTCCATGTCACTGCATAGGATTCAACACGTTAGCTATCATAGAGTAATTTAAATTAGATTCGTAAAATTTGTATTATATTTGCAAACATAACATAAAAGAATCGAAAGTGAAATAATGCTTACTCAATGCCTGAGTTTTTCGCCGATGATCGGCTGTTAAGTAGACCGTGGAAGGCACAACTTTAGCAGGGCCACAAGTGTAGCCTAGCCCCGGACCGAGCAAAGTGAAATTCATGGGTAGCTTTACTGTTTTATTTGAAGTTCCAGCGACTCCAACGCTGACTTGAAAGGCGGAGACTGAACTCGACGGATCTTGTCCCCAAGCGGACACTACACCGGCTTTACAGCAATTGGAGAACTGCTGGTTGTAAGGAACGCCAGGGAGTAAATCCACCACAACAGGCTTCCTCAAACAACAGTGAGGCACATTTCCTTTGAATTTGGAACAGTCACCTTGCTCGGTGGTTTGAGCCCCAACCATGGACCATATCACTTCTTTCTTAGCCCATTGCCACCCTAGTGTCCACCCCGGGCTCACGATGCTACGGTACATTTGGAAGTTGCTCATCGTCACTGCTGCCTGGTTTACCATTTAACTGCGTTACTTGAACTGGAGTGTGAATATCAGACATAGATATAGTTTAATACTTCAACATGTTCAACTCACCACATAGCCATCAGCCGTCCAAGAGACAACATCCCATTTTATTGTTATGTTTCCAGTTGGATCCAGTGGATCATATGCAGCTAAAAAAAGAATCCATAAAAACAGGAGATAAATAGATCAAACATTAAATTATTCAAAGAAAAAAAAAACATTTGAATTTGATGTATTGAGAAAGAACTTGTACCAGCATGGGGAAGCATTACAAAAAAAAGAACAACTAGACCACATATGGTCTCCATTTCTTGTTTCAGAATATTAAGTACCAAGTTCTTGGCAAGAACACAGAGAAGAAAGGAAGGTGTTTGCATTAATGCTTGAGCTAAAAAAGGGAAGGGAAAAGTATATATTGGCGGAGGAATATTGCTTTGAAAATGGCTTACCAACTGGTTGTTCATATTTCATGGGATATTTTCATGTCCCTCTCTGTTTATTAGTGAACTTCTTTTTTGCATTTTGAAGCAAAACCCTGGCAAATATGATGGAGAAGTTTTTGATCTGCGAAAAGTGTAAGCAAGTTTAATTGAGTTTAACTTTTAAAATTTGAATTTATCTAATTAGGTTGGATTACTTGCTAAAAAATAAATTCAATTCCCATGTATAATTTCAAACTCAAATTCATATTAAAAATTATCATTACTAAAGTCAAATGTTATATACTTGAATTCAGCTCCCTCAATATCTTGAATTGTTAAAAGCTGATCCTAATAATTAGGTTTCTCTTATTTATTCTTGAAATGTGACTATTGTTTGCTTGCAGTGGTTAAAAAGGGGTTATGTGAAGCGGAGTATCCAAGGGTGCAAATTTGAGCTGCCTTTTTCCATCCTATCCAGACAAGAAGGGAAACGATATCTCTCTTTCAACATGATATCTCAGCTTAATTTAAAGACAAATGCTTAGGAAAACAACATTAAAAATAAAAGGTAGCTCTGTCTTGTTTCCATCAATGTGTGTCCTCAGATAACCTCTTAATTAACCACTCATGGTATACAAATGTGTAGGCCCTTTAAAAGGGAAACAAAACCTGAAAAACCATGACGGGATAAATTTTTCCACTTTAGATGGTTATAAATAAGAGTTGAGCATGTTGGTATTCGACATATGTATGTAGTATAATTATCTAAATATATTTTAAAAAAAAAAGAATATACTCGAATCAAACATGTTGTCCATTTCTCAACATTGAGAATTGCATTCATAGGTAGACACTTTCCTTAGAGTAATTAAATTTGACACTCATGTTTTACATATATTGCATATGATATGATAATCTTTCAAATATAAATTTAAAAAAAAAAAGCCAACTATAGCATATAAGGTAAATTTTTGGTATTAATCCTTGTACTATTACTAAATTTAGAATTTAATCCCTGTACTTTAATTTGGTATTTTTTTAGTCTTCCTGTTGCTATCATTTGAGAAATTAGCCCAAATCATTGTTGGTGTTAAATACTTTGTTGAGCTCAAATCATAAATTCAATCTTTGTACTATCATAAAATTTGAAATTTAACTCATTTACTTTTATTTAGCCATTTTTGGTCCCTTATTGTTATTGGTATGAGAAATTAATCTGAATTGCTAATGGCGTTTGTTGATACAAGATTAGTGAGAGAGGTTGGGAGTAGTTTCCACGAGGATACTAAGAGTCGCTAATAGAGGTTTTTGGGGAAGTTAGAGAATATATATATATATATACACACATATATATATATTAGAGTTTTTGTAGGAGCGAGGAGTGTTGGCTTCCTTAGAGAAATAAGGAGATTTATATAGAGGAGGGGCTTGGCATGGGCTCCTCTAAACAAATGTCCTGCTGTGGTAAAGTCATGAAGTGCTCTACTTGGATGTGATTAGGTATAGCTTGATTATATTTTTATAGTCAATGATAGAGAGATGGAGCAGCTCTTGAATAGATCTTGACATGACCTTTTAGTGGTTGATGTGTGTTATGGAATATAATAAGCATTAATTGTAAAAGTTAGTTAAGATAGTTAGTTAGGTTCAGTCGTTAATGGTTAGTTAGTTAGCAATTAGTTAATGCCATTCTGTATTAAATACTCAGCTTATTCTTCTTTTGCTTTTTCAATGAAGTTAGTTTACTTCTCCACTGAGTATGTTAACAAATGTGACAGGCACACTAGTGTACTTAATCTTGTGAGTTTTCTTTAGTTGAGTAGTTGATTCACAAGGTACTCCTAGTGAAGTATGGTGGTATAACAATTGGCCCTTTAGTCGAGGGAAAGTTATAAATTGACCTTTTTGAAGATAAAATTGTTAGTCAAGGTTTCTTTTTTAGAGATGCGACACGTTGTTTTTGGAGAGCTTGATAGGCCAATAGGGTGAGCTTGTGATGCCAAGTTTGAGGAGCGAGCCAAAAGAGGCAGTAAACCTGAAAATGTGAGGTACTCGAGCAAATCCTATATCAATTGTTGGTGCAACTTCTGATACTTAATTTTTTTTTTCAAATTTTCATTTTTGTGGTAGTTACTTAAAAGGTTTCTTGAGGCAGATGTGAAACAATCATGATGCAATTGTTTCCTTCATCTTCGAGTTCGTGCAGTTTGGCATTAATGAGGGGCCTACGTGTCAAAGTTGATTGGAGAGTGAAGCAACATACTAATTATGGTTATTTCCATGAGTTGTACATCAATTGGGTATAAATATTTGTACCCTTTGAGCTGGATTCATTTGACGCTTATAAATAGTGCCTTTGAATATGAAACTTTCACTTTTCATAAGGAGATTATTAGTGGTTTGTGGAAGCTTTAAGGTTTTTGAGAGATTCTTGGGAGGAGGGAAGCCTTTTTTAGGTCTCTATTTGCTATGTGCATTCTTGCTTCCTTTGTATTATTATTATTATTATTATTATTATTATTGTTATTATTATTATTTGCTTTATTTGTCTTAGCTTCATCATTAATGTTTTTGATTTTATGAGTTAATGAATTTTTATTGTTGTTTTATTTTGTAGTTTTAGGTTCCTTTTAAAAGCAATTTTACTCGTGTTACAGTGTGTTTAGGGTACTTTTTAAATCTAATCTCACCACAATTGCTGTTTGGATAACAGATTTGTTACTGAGTTGACTTTTTTAAACTACACCTTCAATTCCTCATTAATGGTTTTGACTCTAGTAAAAAAAATTACTTTTCACCATAACACTTTATCTTTTTCCAATTTTCCTATATATATATATATATATATATTCTTTTTTTACTTTTACAAGTGTCAATAATAACCAACTCATTATGCTTTTGGGTTTTGTAGTAAACATATTCATTTAATTAATTATATTATTATCTAAAAAATTAATAGATGATTTTATTAAAATATTATATGATAATAAGTAAATAATATATATATATATATATTAATATTTGATAGTGATATTTATGATGGTCAAACCTGTAAAACTAAAATATTATCACGATAAAGGCAAGCGCACCTATCGAACAGTAGTATAGCTGATGGCAAGACTGGGATGTCGAACCCAGAGGGACTAAAAGTACTAGTACTAGCCTTCTTTTTATTATCTAGCCTAAAAATAAAGGGGATTTGTTTTAAACTAACTAAACTAATTAATTAACTAAATGCGACAAAGAATGAATTGGGGAAAATACTTTTGGAAAATTGATTGATTAAGACAATACCCACGGAAGAATCTACCTAGACTTTACTTGTTATTTGTCTCTGAACTAAATGATTTATTCACTTGACTTGATTCGTAGAAATCCCTAATTTATGTTAATACCTCTTTCAAGGCTAAAAACAACTAACCCTAGGTTGATTAATCAAAATTTCTTTCTAATTAAAATCCCTAGTGTTGCATTAACTCGATTTATGGACTTCCCTATTAGATTTGACTCTAATCCGGTAGATTTTCGTCGTCCTACGTCTAGGATTGCGATCAACTCCACTTAATTATGTGGAATCTACTCTTAAACAGGGACTTTTGCTCCACTGAATAAGCACATTTGACTTGAATTAATATCCTGGAATATTAACACAAGAATTAATCATACAAATAAAAGTAAATCAAATATTTATCATATAATTCAGATATTAATAACAAGATTTGTCTTAGGTTTCATCCCCCTCAGGTATTTAGGGGGTTTAGTTCATATTTATAAAAGAAAACATCTCAAAATTCGGAAAATAACAAAACATAAAAAAAACCCAAAAACTCCTGAAGGAAATTAAAGGGAGATCTTCAGCCTTGGTGGATATCCTTACTTCCGAGATGAATCAATCGGCATTCCTCGAGTAATTCCTTGCTTTCTACTCTGTGTGCCTTTTTAATCCTCCCTTAGGGTGTTTTTATAGACTATGGAATACCCAGAATGCCCACAAATTAGCTTTTTTCGCGTGAAATTGAAACAGGGCTTGATAGGGACATGCCCGTGTGACACGCTCGTGTGAGTTTGCTCAGGCCGTGTTCAATTGTATGGAACTCACACGGGCGTTTGGTTTACCCGTGTGAAAATGCCTTAGCCCGTGTTGAATGCTGATTTGAGCCTATTTTATCCGTTTTTGGCCCGTTTCTTGCTCTTTTCTCTTCCTTATGCTCACCTAAGCATAAAACATGAAATTAAAGGATTAGGAGCATCAAATTCGTCAAATTAAGAGATACTTCATCCAAAAATATGCTAAGTATGGGATAAAAAATATGTATATATTATAGTTTATCAAAATACCCCCATACTTAAGCCTTTGCTTGTCCTAAAGCAAAATCCTCAACTCACAATTAAAATTCATTCTTCTCAACTTATAATCTCTATCAATAATGTTTTGAAATAATACACAAGTAATTCATACATTGAGAATTCAACTAAAAGAACATCAAAGTCTCAAATAATCCAAGTTGAGAATTTTATCACGGAAACATAGGTTTCTCCCCTCATCTAAGTAATTACCTTTGATTCAAAACTAACAAGAGTTGACATCCTCACTAAAGATTCACTCTATTCACTCAAAATGTTTAGGGTTCAGAAATTAAGCACTCATTAGTCAATATGAAAAGTTATTGCCATAGGCTTGCAAGAAAATCAAATCTCCACCACTATAGATTGTGATGATACATCAATCAAAAGGTCTTTAGAAGGTTGTAACGGGGCTTTGGTTAAGGGTGTGGATACAAGCTGAAAGAGAAGGTTAGAATCGAGATTGAACTGAAAAATTACCTAACTAGAAAAAATAACTAGAACTGAGAAATTATATAAATGATCCTAGAATTGAGCTTCTCTTCATGAATAACATCGTTGAAGTCCAAGCATTGCATTATTTCATAATAATATGCTAAACGAAAAATTAACAATTGGAATAATAATTTAGTTAGTTTTTTTTTAAACAAATCAAGTATTTAAAGAAACTTCACTAATCGAAAAGAAAAACATAGCTAGATAACTATTTAGTTCAAATCTCGACAAAAATGGGGATCACTTTAATTAGGGGATCTCAACAATAATGGGTTATGGGTTAACATTGAGGGTAAATCAATAAATATTTTGTTAGACTCAAGGGGGTTCACTAAGGGTTAATTATGAAGGTAGGCTTTTATGGAGTGAGTGGGTTAAACCTAAATGCCTTTATCATCTCGGTATATCAAATTAATGGTGTGGTCTCGACATGTATAATCGAAGCAAGTTCTAGAATAACAGATTAATATTGACACACTCATAGCAACAATAAAAGTGAGTAAGAAAGAATATATGCTCTAAAGGCTCAAAATCTCACAAAAATTATGGCTTTTGATGTTAATCCTGTGAATTTTAAACTTCACGATAATACCTAAATCTGGGAAAATAACCTAGAAAAATTCTTAATTCTCAAAAATTCAACTTATCATGCTTGATTCTCTAATGTCTTAAAGTTTGAATAATCAAAGCATAAATACCTATGTCTTAATCCAAAACATATCAATAAAAATCATAAATCAATCAGAATTTCATTCTAACAGTAATATGAGAAAGTAACTTGAGAACAAGACAAAATTCAGGGATTTTCTGATAATGAAATTAATAACCCCCCACACTTAAGATGTACATTGTCCTCAATGTACAAAGATGAATAATAGGATTATAAGCATAATATCATAAGAGAGGGAGAGAAGTGAAACTTCCTGAATTTTGGATGAATCCTTGGAATAGTGAAAGCTGATTTGGAGAGAAAGCTAATGAAGTGTGTGATAAACTAGGCAAAGGTGAAGGTGGGGGAGGATACTCTAGTGGTGGTAGAGGATGGGGTTCCATAATCACGATGCTAAATAAAGATATTCATGGTTTTCAGTGTCCTGGTTGAGCATGACATGGTAGTCGTGGAGTATCTTTCCTCAGTGGATTATCATGGCATCAAGCACCTTGAACCTTTTGAAACTGTAGAGTCATCAATAATATTTTAGGGAGGTGTATTAATGGGATTAGCATGGTTACTCATTAAGAAATAGCCAGAAATGAAAAGTTTAAAATATACTAATAGAAGTTTTGGATAACATAAAGAATAAATAGAAATAAAGATAATGATAAAGATAAGGAAACATAAAAATTAAAATAACAAGAAAAAGAAGAGAAAAATAAAAATAAAGATAAATAGTTCAAAGGCCCTCATTGGTAGATGGTTCGTGAGGTGGGAGCGGTGGAGATGAAATACGGAGATGCTGATAAATCTACTGTAGAGTAGCATCAATGTGATCGAATCACTGAAAGCATTACTGCTCGAATCGAGTGAGGCATTCAGAGATGTCAGTGAATGAAGCAGCCGCATGAACTAGTCGGTGGCTCGGCGGTGGCTGTGAAGGGGGATCCTCATGAAGTGGAGGGATATCATCAGTATATCCACTGGGTGATCCTACTCGGTAGACTGAGCTAGACAGTATTAAGGAGGATCGAACCCACGACGACGCTCAATCATCCTCATGTGAAGCATGCTCGAGATTCCTTGTGGGGACATCTGGCCGATGAGAGTGAACGATGAGGATTGTGCCACTGTGTTAAGGAGACCGAAGCACCGTGCCAAGCGTGTCACATAAGGGCCTAGGCAAATTGCTCCGTTCCAATGTTGTTCCGTTTGGTGTCGAATAGCGAGGGCTATAAAGTATGCTTAATTGAACACGTGTCCGTGTGCCATGCTCTACAAAAGTAAGCGTCGTGAGTGTTGACGATGCCGGTACTCTCTTGTCGACCCGTCAAAGTATGGACGAGGATGGCGTGTAGGTATCGTAATGATGGAGAAATAGTTGACACCTTGGAGCGACTGGGGTCGTAGGTGGCTGAAACAAGGACCAGGGCCCTTCAATAGGAAGAAGGAGAATAGTGAATGTGGCGATGGAGATTGGAAAAATCGTCGTCGTCCATGAATTCCTCTGTATATAGTCCCAACGCGACTCCGAATTCAGGGATGCTTAGTTGACGTACTAAGTCGCCTAGACGGAACTGAACTGTGCCTGGATCGTCGAACTCCGACATAACTATCTGAAGATGGAATGTAGAACAGAGCTCAAAGGTCAGCTCCAGGTATGTTGGCTCGATAATATAAAAAAAGCGCCTCCATGGGTTAGTAGTGATGAGGGCCTTAACTGCATCGGCGGGTTGGACCTGCTCTAAGGCGGCCCAATCGATACATCGTCCTACGCCAATGGGTCTCTCTCAAAGTATCTAGAGAGCTCCTCCTGGGTTCCAAGGGGAACTGTAGAAAATAGTGGCGTACTTCGGTAGTAGCACTCGAAGATGTAGCACCAGGTCCCTTCCACTTTTTGAAGGCGTGGACGGCAACCTTCGACTTGCAACATGGGGGCATCATTGTGTACCTAAAAGAAAATATATATATGTTTATATGAATAGTAATATAATGATAATAACAGCAAAATTTAACTATAGAAATGAAAGGACCTAAATGTAAGCATAAATGAATGAAAGGGAAATAACTAAGGTACAGCCTAACCCAAATAGTAATTGACTAACTCCTATAAAGGTACCAATGAAATCTAAAATCAGTCATAACATGAGTTAAGTAACCAACTTAGTCAACAGTGATATTTCAAAACTAATTTGAATACCCAAAGCAAGAATCAGAAATTGCTAGGTAGTTGACTAAAACCTAAAGAGAATGAAACAGTAATCAAACAAAATATTATGAGATGAATAAACGAATAAATTACTAAAAAAGAAATTAACAGAAAAGGGTTGTACGAAAATGGCTATGATGGGGTAGGTTGTTGTCGACCGGAGGAAAAGTGGCGGCTGCGCAGGTCTTGGAAGGTAGAGAAATCGGCTTTGTATGGGTAGTTTTGCAAGAGAAAAGAGGAGAGAAGAAAGGGATGATGGAAGGGTGTGGTATGGGCTGGTGTGTACTTGAGTGATGGTAAGGGGCAAGAGGAATAGGAAGAAGATGAGGGAATGGGTGGTATCGCTAGAGTTGGGAGGAAAGAGGTAGGGTGCAGTGGTTTAGGGTTTGCAAGGGGGAAAGAATTTGAAGAAAAAGATGAATAGTAATAGGGTTTTAAGAATTTAAATAGGGGCCACGACCGTGCTAGACTCGTGTTGGGTCACACGGCCGTGCCCCACGCCCGTGTGCTTTAAATTTAGCTCGTGTTTTTTGTGAATTTGGGGTTCGAACGTGCCTATTTCTTGGCCCATGCCCGTGTTCCCTAGGCATGTTGGTATACACGGCCATATCGCACGGTCGTGTACTACTTCGTTCGTTTCTCCTACACCTATGTTCTAAGTTCACACGCCCATAAAATTAAATCAGAGACGCCCATGGAGTCTGGGCACTAATGTGTTGAACGCTTGCGTTACTTTTTTCAGTATCGACCACGGTATAGAGGCACGAGAGTTTCGCATGCCCATGTGAACTCATCAGTATTGACCACGGTGTATGGACATGGACATGTGATTGTTTCACATACCCGTGTGCTTTAGGCAGTTTTGCACATGGCTTCCTGGCACGCCTGTAGGAATTTATTAGTTTTGTCCACGGCCATATCCCACGGTTGTGGGGATTCGTCGCATCCCTTATGACATCCTCAGTTTGGGAAAAATTTAAGACCTGTTTTCACACGACCAAAGACACGCCCTTGGATCCAACCTGTGGTGGGCACACGACCTAGGGCACGCCCATGTGCCAGGCTGTGTGGTTTGGGAAACCTGCGTTAAAATAACTCAATTAGTGCTTATTAGATGTTATAAACTGAAATTAAGATAGTCAATAACGTTAGTGTTTGGGTTGCCTTTCAAGAAGCGCTGATTTAGAGTTTAAGCTTGACTTTTCTCAATATCGCATGGTCATGGTGATTGGAGGAGTTGAAACTCCTCTCTTATGCTATCACTTCTAATGTCAAAATAAGGTTTAAGTCGAGTATTGTTTACCTTAAAAGTGCCAAATTTGGAATGTGTTACTTTGACTGTACCATAATGATAGATTTTTACTACTGTGAAGGGAGGTGCATTATCTGTATGAAGCTCTGAAATTGCAATTCGAGGGTCCTTCTCCTCTAACAATACTTTATCCCCAACCTTGAATTAACTCGTCTTATCTGTAGGTTCATCATGTATTTGCTTTCGTTCTACATGGTGTATCCTGGGTTCCTCTCTGCTATAGTTCTGCCATTCGTCTAGTTCATCAATCTGTAGCGCTCGCTCTTCATAGATTTCTACCTTGTTGTCGCATGAACTTGAACATGGCTCAATTATACTATTGCGAGGTATGTCCTGTAAAGAACATAGACCATTGAAGCTACTCTTATCAAAAGAACTCGTAAAATCATCTCTGTCATCAGATATCCTAATAGAATCATGAGCTTGAAGAGTAATCGTGTCATTGCCTACATGAAGTGTGAGTTCACTTGTGCCCATATCAATGATAGTCCTAGCAGTTGCTAAAAAGGGTCGCTCTAAAATTAAAGGCACATCGCTATCCTCATCCATGTCTAGAACAATAAAATCTACTAGGAATATGAATTTGTCAATTTTAACAAGCATATCTTCAAGAATAGCCTTAGGAAATCTAATGGTTTTATCAGCCAATTGAATGCTCATCCTAGTTTGTATGGGTCTCCCAAGAGTTGTTTATACATTTTATAAGGTATTACGTTTATACTCACCCCTAAATCAGATAAGGTATTTTTAACATCTAAACTACTAATTAAACAAGGAATCGTAAAACTCCCTGGATCTTTTAATTTGCTAAGTAATTTATTCTATAAAATGGTCGAGCAAACTGCATTCACCTCTACATGTGACGATTCGTCTCTAACTTCCATTTATTTGCTAAAAGCTCTTTTAAGAATTTAACTGCATTTGGAATCTACGAAAGAGCTTCAATAAATGGTAAGTTAATATGTAATTTCTTTAAGAATTTAAGGAATTTACCAAATTGTTCGTCAGTGCGGTCTTTCCTCGTCGCATTCGGGTATAGGACATGAGGTTTATACTTCTTACCTGCTGGTTTGTTGTAACTTACCTCAACCTTACCTTTACTTAATACATCATTTTGCCTCAATTCTGATTTGTCTTCAACTAACCCTTCTTCATCGAGCACAGTGATAGCATGTAGTTGCTCCCTTAGGTTAGCTTCTGTGTTACTTGGCAAAATACCTTGTGGTCTTTTAGAGATCAACTTAGCGAGTTGTCCTATCTGAGTTTCGAGCCCTTGAATTGATGCTTGCTGATTTTTAAGTGCAGTCTCGGTGTTTTGAAAATGGGTTTCTGACACCGAGAAAAATTTCATAAGCATCTCCTCAAGGTTCGGCTTCCTCTCTGCTGGTAAGGTGGTTGTTGGAAGCCTAGAGGGGGTAGTGCCCTTTGATTTCCTTAACCACCTTATGAGAAGTTGGGGTGGTTCCTCTAACCTGCATTATAAGTATTACTATACAGGTTATTTTAAGGCCTAGAATTGTTACCCATATAGCTGACTTGTTCGTTCTCTGTGCTAGGATTGTAGAATGAATAGTCTGTGTTGTGCATCCCTTCTCCATTTGAATCACACCTCATCACTGGATATACCTGCGTAGAACCAACTAAACCATCAATCTTTTTATTCAAAAGCTCTACCTGATTTGACAGTATTGTGACCGCGTCAACATTAAAAACACAGGCGACTTTTGTAGGCTTCGTCCTCATGACTTGCCACTGATAGTTATTCAGTGACATTTCCTCTATAAACTCATAAGCCTCCTCAGCTGTTTTGTTATTTATTGTTCCACCGGCAGCTGCATCAATCATTTGTCTTGTTGAGGGATTCACACCGTTGTAAAACGTCTGAACTTGAAGCCATAAAGGTAAACCATGGTGAGGGCACCTTCTTAATAAGTCCTTGTATCTCTCCCATGCATCATAAAGTGTTTTTAAGTCCATCTGCATAAAAGAAGAGATATCATTCCTCAACTTTGCCATTTTAGCCAGCGGAAAATATTTCAAAAGAAATTTTTTGGTCATTGGTTCCCAAGTAGTGATAGACCCTCGTGGTAGAGAATTCAACCACTGTTTAGCCTTATTCCTCAAAGAAAAGGGAAAGAACCGAAGATGAATGACATCATTAGAAACACCATTAATTTTAAAAGTGTCGCAGAGTTCCAAAAAGTTAGCTAAATTTGTGTTAGGATCCATGTCCTGCAAACCATCAAACTGAACAAATTGTTGTATCATCTGTATAGTTAGGTTTCAGTTCAAAATTATTTGCAGCAATAGCAGGTCTAACAATACTAGATTCAGTACCAGCTAAATTAGACTTAGCATAATCATACATAGTACGAGGAGCAGGATTTAGATTCACAGGATTCGCAGCTACCATAGGAGGTAACGGAATATTTTGATTTGCCTCCAACTCTTCAGTAGTATTGGTCACGTTCTCTTGCTCTTGTTCTATGTACTGTAGGCTCCGCCTTATTTCTCTACGGTTTCTATGAACTGAAGTTTCTATCTTACTATCAAAAAGCAAAGGTCCTGACAGATTTCTTCTAGTCATAAACTAGAACACCTATCAGGGAAGAATGAAAAGAAAAATTTAGTAAATAAACTGAAAATAAAAACAATAAGTAAATTTTAGTAAAAGTGAAAATGGCTAAAGTAATAAAAAAAGAGTGTTTCTAATATTTTAATTACCCGGCAATGGCGCCAAAAACTTGATAGTGATATTTATGATGGTCAAACCCGTAAAACTAAACTATTATCACGATAAAGGCAAGTGCATCTATCGAACAGTAGTATAGCTGATAGCAAGATCGAGATTTGTTATCTAGCCTTTTTTTATTATCTAGCCTAAAAATAAAGGGGATTTGTTTTAAACTAACTAAACTAATTAATTAACTAAATGCGACAAAGAATGAATTGGGGAAAACACTTTTGGAAAACCGATTGATTAAGATAATACCCACGGAAGAATCCACCTAGACTTTACTTGTTATTTGACTCTGAACTAAATGATTTATTCACTTGACTTGATTTGTAGAAATCCTTAATTTATGTTAATACCTCTTTCAAGGCTAAAAACAACTAACAATAGGTTGATTAATTAAAAGTTCTTTCTAATTAAAATTCCTAGTGTTACATTAACTCAATTTATGGACTTCCCTATTAGATTTGACTCTAGTCCGGCAGATTTTCGTCGTCCTACGTCTAGGATTGTGATCAACTCCGCTTAATTGTGTGGAATCTACTCTTAAAGAGGGACTTTTGCTCCACTGAATAAGCACATTTGACTTGAATTAATATCCTGGAATATTAACACAAGAATTAATCACACAAATAAAAACAAATCAAATATTTATCATATAATTTAGATATTAATAACAAGATTTGTCTTAGATTTCATCCCCTTTAGGTATTTAGGGGGTTTAGTTCATATTTATAAAAGAAAACATCTCAAAATTCGGAAAACAACAAAACATAAAGAAAACCCAAAAACCCTTGAAGGAAATTGAAGGGAGATCTTCAGCCTTGATGGAGATCCTTACTTCCGAGATGAATCACTCGGCATTCTTCGAGTAATTCCTTGCTTTCTACTTTGTGTGCCTTTTTAATCCTCCTTTAGGGTGTTTTTATAGACTTTGGAATGCCCAGAATACCCACAAATTAGCTTTTTCCGCATAAAATTGAAACAGGGCTCGACAGGGACACGCCCGTGTGAGTTGCTCAAGCCGTGTTCAATTCTATAGAACTCACACGGGCGTGTGGTTTACCCATGTGAGAATGCCTTAGGCCATGTTGAATGCTGATTTGGGCCTATTTTATCCGTTTTTGGCCCGTTTCTTGCTCTTTTCTCTTCCTTATGCTCACCTAAGCATAAAACATGAAATTAAAGTATTAGGAGCATTAAATTCGTCAAATTAAGAGATAATTCATCAAAAAATATGCTAAGCATGGGATAAAAATATGTATATATTATGGTTTATCAATATTTTACTTAAGTAAAAATATAATTTTTTGATATTGTAATTTTGTAACTATTATTCAAATATATATAAATATTTTCATGCATTGCCCTTCATTTTTAAAAACTTTTAAAATTTCGCAACACGTCTAATATTGTTTTTCCAATAGAAGCCTAAAAGGCTTGGTTTTACTAAAAAGGGAGCTCGTGTGCTTGAAGAGGAAAAACCTATAAAGGTTTAACTTCACTAAAATGTGATCTATGTGCTTGAAGAGGTGAGACATATAGAGGCTTGAATTCAGTAAAAATTGAGTCATTGTGCTCGAAAAGTATCAGTTTTATTGAAAAGTGAGTCCATATGCTAGAAGAAGTCAGGCCCGTAGAGGCTTTACCTTTCTGAAAACTAAGTTTGCATGCTTAAAAGGAGTGACATTTGAAAAGAGTTATGCATTTGACGATAAAATGCAGTTTCGTTCAACTATATAGACATACTTACGAACTTACATATAGTATTTCTTTAGTGTCATGTGTTCCATGTCCTTGGTACGAATTTGACATCCACCTGTGCCAATTGGTAAGCTTTATATTGATCTTTTTGATAACCCTATAAGGACCTTTCCATTTTGGTGTCATTTTTCCTCATTGTGATGTAAGGGAGTTGGCTTCATTATTGCATATAACCATGTTGTTTACTTGGAATTTGTGGTTATGAATTTAGAACTGCAGTACTTGGCCACTTGTTGGGCCCAAGTTGCTAGCTAGCCTAGTTTCAATAAAATCTTAAGTTTTATTTAGGAGGACTAGGTTGATTTTGAGGGATTCCTTATTCAACTAGTTGTTAAAAAGGGAAACCTTATAAATACTGAAGCTCATTTTTGTTGGTATGATTGTTGGAAAAATTGATTTAGAAAACAATGTTTTTAGGCACAATGAAAGTTTAAATTTTTTATTAAAACTGAGTCTTTGTGATATTTATAACAATAAATCTTTAATCGAAATTATACTTGTGCTTTGTATGAGGTGATTAAGTCAATCTCAACTTTCAACCAAACGACATTCTCCGATATTCTCAAACCACAAATTTATACTTGTAAAATAAATATATTGTCCTTATAAGATATCTGTAATCTCTTTGGGATAAATTCGTTCTCCCAATATGATTTTATTTTCTCTAATAAAAATCATTACATCTTTCTTCATAAAAAGTAAAATACTAACAAATAGTAATTAAATTATTTATCTCTAAGAAAAATGACTCTTGACCACGTTACTTTCCATTTATCATGTAATACTGATGAGAGAATATCATTTACCCTTTATTGTCTATGAATTTCACTATTGTGGAATGATGACACATCATGCAAAACTTGTATAGCAATGTACCAACTTTTGTTTCATTATCTATTTGAACTTAAGTTTTTATTTACATTGAAGTATGCAAGTCACGCAAACGCAGTCTATCATCCACTCAGGATTAAGGTATGACACATTATGAATGTCACAAGTGAATAAATCTATAAACATATCTAAGATCTATTCTACTTGGGTCTTGTTCGATGTACTGCCAGTTTAGTTAATCACATCTATGTTTTTATATTTTAGGAGTCATCTGCTCTGATATTTCAGATGAGGTATCTCTTTTATTGGATTTAACAAACGACATATTAGTCTTTCAATCAGTTTTCTCAATTCCAATTAAACTAATGATGTGTTTAAATTATCTATTAATATAAGTTGTCTTCTTGTATTACGATCCAACCATGTAATACCGCTTGATATTAGTTTAAACGTTAGATAATTAATGAGTCAATATTTGCTTTCATTTTGTTTTGTGTGCAAAAATCATTGAAGACAATGTACAAAAGATATTAATAATATTAATGGATTTTATTAAACCAATTTGTTCAAAAAGTTACAAGTACATAAACGAAATAATTACACTAATTGCACTAGATCCCGACAATGATGGCTTCCCAAACATCAAATTGAAGAGGCCTCTACTTTGGAATCTTCCTTAAAAGCCCATAGAATACCCCGATAATTCCTTAACCATGCTTATTTGGAATCTTTGACTTTCTCCTTAAGGGCTTGAAGGATTTTCTTGTTGGTGGCTTACACATGTTTGCTGGTTTGTAGGGTTTTTACAGAGTTGTGGGTGAGGGAGATGTGAGAGTTGCCTAGGGGTGAGCAAAATTTGATTTGACTCGAAAAAATAATTTTTTTTTTCAAATTTTGAATTATTCAAGTCAAGTTAATCAAATCAAGTCGAATTTTTTTTTTCAAATTTCGAGTTTGAGTTGAGTTAAATTTTTAAATTTGAATAACTTGAATAAATTGAATAAAATGAATACAAATTATATTATTTTAAAATTTAAAATTTAAAATTTAAAATTTAAATTTATATTCTCAAGCCCAAACCTTTTCACTTTACCCTATTCCCCCTAAGGCCCAAAGCTTAAAGCCAAAACCCTTTTACTTTACCCAATTTTCCCCTCAAAGCCCGTCTACCCCAGCTGACTAGACCTACTATTTTCCCAATTTCCCCCAAATCAAACCCTATAGGTTCCATCGTCCATCCATTCAAACCCCCAAACTCCAAATATATTTTTTTCTTCAAAAAACCCTAAATTAATCTTAAAATCCAATCTTCTTCTTATTCTTCAAAACTCTCTAAATTAAACCCTCCATTCATCATCATCATCATCATCATCATCATCATCAATTCATTCATACCCCTAAATCAAAATATCTACCTCTGTCCTTCATCATCATCATCAATTCATCAAGCTTTCTTAGGTTAGAAAAATCCCTCATCATCACTGGTCACTTCGAAACTGGTGTTCTTTCTAGTTAGCGCCACTCTGAAACTGGTGTTCTTTTGGTGCACTACAGGTACAATACGAAGCATAGGCATTAACATCATACCAAGCTAGGGTTCTAAGCTCTCAAGCAAAGCTCTATTTTTTTATTTATTTCATGACATTTTGATGTGGCCTTGAACATGTTTATTTGATTGTTGTTGACGATATTTAACCATTGTTTCGACTGTTGTCTATCTAACATTTTGATTTAAAGCTTTGAATTTTTATAAAATTGAATCATTATTGTTGGTGATTGACCTAATTAAACAATGAACAAGTAAAAAATAACGAAAGAAATTGAAAAATTGAACACAAAAATTTAATATGGAAAAATCCTTCTAAAGAGGATAAAAAACCACGGACAAAGATAATTTTACTATAATAGAAAAAGAACGAAGAATACAAAATATGGAGATAAAAACTAAACCTCGAAACCTGAAAACAAAGAAACCTTAAAATGTAAACACAAAATTCTCCAAAAGTGTTATGAGTTTTAATATTTTAATAGGTTTTTTCTCTAAAGTTGTAAAAGAGCCTATTTATAGGCTAAATTCGTAGGTCAAATAATAATAAAATAATGTAGACTAATCAGAATTCGATTGAAACAAATAAACAGAGTTTAATTGGGAGATTATCTTTCAAATTTGATTGAAATTTGAGTTATACTCAACAAATCTCCACCTTGACTTGTAGTTGCACAATGCCATCTTTGCCAAAGCCTGCCACGGGCCTATCTTGAACTATGCAGGGAATTAACTAAGTCAAATCTATGCTTAGAAGCTAGAAAACTTCTAGCCTTCGACTTGTGTACTGCCAAATCAAAACTAACCCAAGTTTGATTTTCACGAACACAGTGCCCTAACTTTTCAAAACATGCATCCAAAAGAGAAACTCTCTTCAACAAAACTGTCATACCTTTTTCCCTCTTATGACCAAGTTGCCTCCACTCCAAACGAGTTGACTTCGAATCCATAACGGACAAGGGACGTCCAGTTTCACTGGTCACTACAGAACCTTTCAGAATATAAAGACTGTCGGTCCTTTTACCTTTTAACAAAATAGGAGCCCTATGTGACACCTTAATGCTGCTCGACTTGATGTTGATTTTGTAACCTTTTGAGTCTAAAATACTTAAGGAGATAAGATTCTTTTGTAAATCAGGTACATACTTGACATATGAGAGTGTTCTAATTTTATCATGTGCATCCTAATTTTAACAGTACCAATATCAATTACCTTATTAGATGAATCGTTTTCCACGCGCACAACTCCACATTCAACCGAACTGTATGTGGAGAACCATTCTATTGAGACACATGTGGAAAGAACTTTCAAATCTAGGATCCACTTGGAATTAAGCTCAGAGTTATCGCTCGTTAACACTAACAAGAAATCATCACTGTTTTCGTCGGCCAAATTAGCACCAACTATACCTTCCTCGTTACTCTTATCAGCCCTTTTTATTTCACAATTTATAACAATCTACTTTGATGTGACCTAACTTCTAACAACAATGACACCTTTTGTCTCACTTTTTTGATGCTACCAAAATGGAAGATTGCTTATCTACCTTACTATCCGAACCAAACTCATTATCAAGTTTGTCTTTACTTAACAAATGACCATTCACATCTTTAAATTGAGAGTTTGTCTTTACAATAAATCAGGGTCTTCTTGAAGGACTTGAATGAAGAGGGCAAAGAGCACAAAAATAGCATAGCCTGATCTTCATTTTCAATCTTAAACTTAATATTCTTTAAATCATTCAAAAGAGAAATAAATTGACTCATGTGATCTCTAAGAAGCTCACATTCGTTCATGCGAAACATAAATAGACTTTGTTTCAACATTAAACGGTTAGCCAAAAACTTAGTCGCATAAAGAGTTTCTATCATTTTCCACAAGGTAGATGAGGTTTTCTCCATCAATACCTCCTACAATACCCTATTCGTGAGACACAAATGGATTGCAGACAGGGCCTTTTCATCAAGCTCTTCCCATTTTGTCATATATAGATTCTTAGGCTTTTTCTCGATAACAACCTTTTTTCAGACTAGTCTAAGCTAGAATTGCCATCATCCGAACTTGCCACAGATTGAAATTTGTGGCACCATCAAACTTCTCAATGTCAAACCTTGTTGTTGCCATATCTGAATGAGTTGATCTACAAAAATTGAACTAGCTCTTGATACCACTTGTTGGGGATTGACCTAAACAAGTAAAAATTTGTTGACTATGACTCATATTTCAATCAAATTTGAGAGATAATCTCCTAGTTAAACTCTGTTTATTTGTTTCAGTTGAACTCTGATTATCTAGATTATTTTATTATTATTTGACCTATGAATTTAGCCTATAAATAGGCTCTTTTACAACCTTAGAAAAAACACCCATTAAAATATTAGAACTCATAACACTTTTGGAGAATTTTGTGTTTACATTTTGAGGGTTTTTTTTTTTTTGGGTTTCAAGGTTTAGTTTTTATCTCCATCTTTTGTACTATTTGTTCTTTTGCCATTATAGTAAAATCTTCTTTACCCATGGTTTTTTTATCCTTTTTGGAGGGGGTTTTACATGTTAAATTTGTGTGTTCAATTTCTCAATTTCTTCCGCTATTTTTTACTTGTTCGTTGCTTAATCGGGTCGGTCCCCAACAATTATGTTCTTTGGAATTAATGAAATTGTGATTATTTAGTAACGCTAAGATTGTTTAGGCCAAATCTTTTCATTTATTTACTTTGGTAGCATTAAAATTCTAGAGTGGTGTTTGGCTGTTTGCAGTTTATGTTGCCATTACATTGCTTGGGGACTAGAGAGTCAGTAAAACTTAGATATAACATGAATTGGAACAATTGAATATGATATTTGGTTTAATATGTACATTATGGTATTTAGTTTTTTTTTTTAATTTAACTCGAACAAATATATTCGATTCGATTCGAATTCCATTTCACTAGACTTGATTCGAGAAAATTTCAAATCAAGTTAGGATGATAAAATAAGATTCAAAAACTCGATTAACTCGAAATTTTTTTATTTAATTCGATCAAACGTTCACCCCTAAAATTGGCATAGAATGTTCATATTTTCCCTTGAACTACGTGCCATTATCAGTGATAGCTAACTTAAGCATGCCATATCTATAAATGTACTTTTATATGACATTTTGGTAAGGCTCAAATTCTTGAATGAGCTTTATTGCATCTTGTTAATAGCTTGCTAGCAGTATCTTTGTCTCAAGACGTCTGGGCCAATGCTCTTTTTTCCATGTGCTGCCTTCATAGTTTTATTTGATACAATTGTGATTTGAATATAGACTATTCTTGGAAAAGACGAACATCCTGCCAATAGGCAACAACTTTAGATTCAATGCCTTCATAGTTTTAATGAAGAATAGAATTAGCCTCGTCTAAGCCAAGGCATCTAGATAATTGAGGTAATGATTGAAGTTTTTTTTTAACAAATAAAAAATAAAAGGGTTAAATCTCAAATTTAGTGATAGTAAAAGGATTAAAATATAATTTAATAAAGTCATTCTCATAAAAAAAATTAGAAAAAAAATCAATCTCATAATTAATTATTAATGAAATTAAATCCCAAATTTGATAAAAGTATATAAAGAGTAAAGTCATATTTTAACCTATATATATAAAAATACATTCAACACTAACCATAAATCACATAAAAGAATAAGTTGCGTATAATGCATCATTACAAAATAGTATAAAAATAATTGTGGACAAATATAGACATCTCATCTATGAAAATGACTTATTGGATAATAATAATAATAGCGGCCAATGAAATCTCAACTTCATAATTAGAAGAAAAAAGAAAGCAGCTATTTTAGTAGCATTCTTTGGAAGCTGAGATGTGCTTTTCAAATATATTAATTTGGTACGTTACCTACCATAAAATGACATTTTCTATAAGCTTTTTTATTTTTTATTTTTATTGCATGATTAACTGCATATCATCAATTTGTTTTGATATCAGATTCTATGGAAATCATATATTTCTCTATATATAGTTTTATATTTGATTTTAAAAAAAATTAATAAATAGATATATATTTGGTCGTTAGGTTACCAACTTAAACAAAACTTGCGAATGATGGTTGAATTTGAGTATGTATTCTATGTATTTTTTTAGTAAGCTATTAAAATAGTCACTTTTATTTATCTTAGGTTACATTTTAGTCACTTATGTTTGAATGTTACGTTTTAATCACTTACCGTTAACGTGCCATGTCAGCTTGAATTATGTTTGAAATGTTATATTTTAGTCACTTATGTTTTAATGTACATTACTATATGTATTTTCGTTTGAAATAATAATTTAATGTGCCACGTCAACTTACCGTTACACTGTTAACGGCAGTTAACGCTTAGCTTAAGTTATATTTGTCTCAGGTTACTTTTAGTCATTTATATTTGAAATGTACATTAATATATGCATTTTCATTTGAAATGATGATGTAATGTGCCACATCAGCTTACCCAGGGAAGAAGCCATAAATTTTTTTCAGGGGGACAAAATTAAATATTAAATTTTAATAGCCTATATCTTTATAACTTTTAAAGGATTAAATCAAATTTTTATTATTTTTAGGGGGCTAAAGTGTAATTTTAATTTTACTAATTTAAAATTTTAAAATTTCTAAAGGGCCTAAATGAACAATTTTTTATTTTAGGGGGATCCCCTGCCAGCCCCCTAGAGACGCCACTGAGCTTACCGTTACATCGGTAACGGAAATTAATGTTCAATGACTAAAATGTTATAACATGATAACGTAAGTGGCTAAAATATAACATTTCAAACATAAGTGACTAAAATGTAACCAGAGACAAACAAAAGTGACTATTTGGTAGTTTACCCCCTTTGTATTTTTAAAATATTTTATCTTAGTGAACTTATTTTGAAGTTTCCTTTTCAGTTGTTTTCACCTTTATATATATGTAAGCAAAGTTTCCTTCGAAGTTTAGAGAGACTTCATGTGTAGTCTTTTAAGTAGTGGCGGAATAGGCAAGATTTTGTGATCATCCAAAGTAAAGTGTTGAGAGCATTTGTGTGTGTGATGTGGTAACATTGACCTCTAATTCCATATTCGAGGCTTTGGATATTTCTTTGTTGGATTTTGGTTAGATTATTTCTTTATATTTTGGCTGGATTTTATAGTTGTTTTTTTTCTTGATATTTTTTATATGGCTTCGGGAACATAATGTTTTTGCGAGTCGAATAAAGATTGAATGTGTAACACCCCTAACCTGCATCCGTAGCTGGAATAAGGTTACGAGGCATTACCAGAGTTATATAGAACATATACAACTAAATCGAGTCAAGTACTATTTAATTTTTTAGTTTCATCAAAATGTCCCTTGATTGGACCTTCAAGGCCCAATACATGCACTAGAATCGAGCCGGGACTAAATCGGGAGCTCAGGAAATTTTTCATAAAATTCCAAAATTTTTCTCAGCTTTAGGAGTCACACACCCGTGTGGTAAGACCGTGTGGCTTACACAGCCATATGACATGCCCATGTCTCAGGTCGTGTGACGACACACGCCCGTGTCCCTTACCAATGTAACTCTCTAACTTGTAACCCATGAAGAAATTTAAGTCACATGATCAAGTCATACGCCCGTGTGCTAGGTCGTGTGGTTAATTTAATTTTTGAAAATTAGGTGCAGGTTTCACATGGCCAAGGGACATGCCTATGTTCTAGGTCGTGTATTTCACACGGCTGAGACACATGCCCGTGTCTCTGCCCGTGTGCTCAATTCAGAGCATTCTGTTTCTCAATTATTAGAATGCAAGGGACACACGGCCAGGCTACACGCCCATGTACCAGATCGTATGTCACACATGGCCTAGACACATCCGTGTGGCTAAAATAAGACTATTTTCCAAGCCTTATTCCTCACCCTTTTTCATCCAAAACCTGCATAAAACTTTACCAATTCCAACCAACCAATTCAAACCATATATACCAAAATCAAGTCATCATTAGCCAAACCAATAGCTAGTTTACATTAAATCATTTCAACACATACATTAGCCTTACTAGCCTATACATGCCATTATACCCAATAAGATTCATATCTATACCAACATGAGCTGGAGGATAGTGTAATGTTGCTTCGACCATTTCCAACCCTTACGAGCTTCCGAGCACTAAAATAGAGAAATAAAACCTAGTAAGCATTTAATGCTTAGTAAGTTCATGTAACAAGAATCTAACTTACCATGTATTTTCATGCATCTTAATCACATACATAAACGTCCAAATAAGTGAATTATTAACCTATCACACAACTTAAACAATTCAAGTTAATTAAGTAATTTCACATATCTCATTAACTTAGATGAGCTCATCATATCATGTTTTTCCACGTGCTCATCATTTCCATACCACATATACATCTTCAGTATAAATTCATTCAAATTCCATCAATCATTTCCAAGTTTTGTCCGTTGAATTTATTTAAATTTCGATAGATACTTACATGTAGTACACTTAAAGTGTACGAAACTCTCGAGCCACCTTTTCAAGTCATTTGGGTAAATTGTGTAATATATATCATGAAGCTAATCCGGGCTAATCAAGTATGCTCATAAGAGTCATGTCTCATGTATTAGTTCACAAAGAACTTTTAGCTCACAAAGAACTTCTAACTGGGAAAGTCATGTAATAAAAGCACGGGATAGCCATATCTCATGTAGCTCATGCGAGTTATGTCTGGATGCTCACACAAAGCTGCGTTTGTGTCTGCAACGTATGCAAGATCACAATCGATCGATTATCATAATGCTTACAAAGAGCCATGTTTGTGTCCACAACATATGCAGGATCACAATCGGGCAAGTCATGTATCAAGATGCTCACAGAGAGCTGCGGTAGTCCACAACTTATGCAAAATTACTACCGGTAACTATACTGGCAGAACTTTATCTCATAATGCTCGAGAGACTTATCAGGATTACTCGCCTAAGCTAAATTTTGTCTGTAACACATGCAAAATCACGTTCACACTAATCCATCGAATTTTCTTCATTCAACCGTGACTTATTCCTTTTCTCAAGTAATATCAAACATATTATCAAATTTTACATATTTAACAATTACGTTAACATTTATATCATGTAACATGTAATTCAAACATTTTACTATTCAATATTAAGTTACACGAACTTACCTCGATATTTGTTTGTACAAAAATCTACTAATCCGAAATCTTTTTCTTTCCTCGATTTAGCTTCGTATTTGAGTTTTTTGGATCTATATAAATGAATTTAATCATCAATTTTATTCAATTCGTATTCAATTGAGCTCAATTTACTCTCTAGGCAAAATTACTATTTTGCCCCTAAACTTTTCATTAATTCCAATTTCTTCCCTAGGCTTGGAAAATGAAATTCATGCAATCTAATCCTTGTTCCAAGCCTAACCAAAAGTTTCATGTATCATTTACAACACTTTTGATTCACAAAATTCAGAATTTTTTTTGAATTTCACAACTTTACAATTTAGTCCCTAAATTTCAATTTCATACAAAGTCACTTTGTAAAAGTTGTTTATCTACTAACAACCTTTCATTTTCTACCACAAATTTCCAATTTTCAGCATATTCATCTATGGCACAAACTTTATACTTTGATATCTTTTCAAATTAATCCCTAATTTAGATAGATTATACTATCCCGATTTCAAAAATATAAAAATACTAAAAACGGAACTTGATTACATACCTATTTATGACAAGAAAGTTTTCTTCCTCTCTCCTAGGCTTTCCATCAAAGTTTTGGGGATGAAGATGATAAAATATTGGTATTTTTCATGTTAATTAATTATCATCTTTTATTTTCTTTGAATTCTAATTTAGTTCTTTTCTTTTTTCTCAATTTCTATGTATGATTCATCTATAAATATCTACTAACTTTTCTTAATGGTCTAATTACCATATAAGGACATCAAGTTTTGAATTCCATAACGAATTAATCTTTCTAGTTTCTAGAATTCAACTTCTACATTTTATGCAATTTGGTCCTTTCTCTAATTAATCACTTAATCGGTAAAATTTTCCTATTAGTATTTTCACACGACTTTTTATCATAATATAGACCATGCAATAATATTAAAATAAATTTCCTTTCTAGCTCGGATTTGTAGTCCTGAAACCACTGTTTCGATTTCACTGAAATTGGGCCGTTATAGAATGTCTTCTTATTTTTAGGTATCTTATAGATATTAATCACTTAGTGTTAAGCTTGAGATATCTAATTTACAAAATAAAATCTTTATATTTTGAGTTAGTGATTTTTAAGCTTAAGCATGTATAGAAATCCAATAATTATCCTACCCATTTTTAACTCACTTTACTGTGTTTAGGCTGTGAATCTCACTCTCCCTATCTCTTTGTAAAATGAATGTGTCTTTAAGTGGTGAAAATATGCTTTTTATTGTGTTGGTCTATAATTATGTACAAATAATTTAATTATGTAAAATGAAACGTTAGGCGGCTCGTTTGAGATTGAGGGAGGGGGAAATTAAGGGTTACAAAATCGGTTGATAGATCTCAATAAAAAGGGATAGAGATGAGGAGAATATCTCTGATCTTTTAGGAACAAAGTTGGAAATGAATATTGAAATTGATAAGGAAGAACTTTATTGGGTGCAGAGAGCACGTGTGAATTGGTTGAAGATGAGGGACTGAACCACGAGGTTTTTCCATTGATTTACATCACAGAGGCAAAGAATGAATAGAATTAAGGGTTTAATTGGAGAATGTGGGAAAATTGTCTCATATAGAGATGAGTTGTTTGATATTGTTAATGATTATTTCATGCAATTATTTTATCATAGGGAGGTGGGAATTCTGATCATATTTTAGAGGGAGTGGAACCATGTATTACTCGCGAGATGAATAATAGCCTAAATGCTAGCTATGAAAGGGAGGAAATCCTTATTTCTTTGAAAGTTATGGCGTCAACCAAAGCGTTAGGACCAGATGGTCTTCTAACTCTGTTCTACCAGAACTATTGGCACATAGTGGGGCAGAATGTTGGAGACTATTGCCTTGAGGTTCTATATGGTGGTAAGTCTCTTGCTGACATGAATAAAACAAATATTGTCCTTATCCCAAAAATGGAAATCCTACATGTACGCAACAATTTTGGTCCATTAGTTTATGCTCTGTTTGTACAAAGATAATTTTGAAAACAGTGGTGAATATATTTCAAGAAGTGTTGAACTTATGTGTGGATGAGGTATAAATCGCTTTTGTTCTAGAAAAGCTAATCACGGATAATATTCTCCTTGCTTAGGAAATTCTCAATGTATATAAATGTAAGAGGTCAGGTAAGAGAGGCCATTTTGCTCTCGAACTGGATATGAGTAAGGCATATGACAGGGTGGAGTAGGGGGTTTTTTAGAGAAGATGATGTTGAATATGGGTTTCTCGAAAAGCTGGATGGATTTTATTATGTATTGTATTAGTATAGTGTCTTATTTTATGGTTTTGAATGGTAAATTGGGAAGGAATTTTTCTCCCAGAAGGGTTCTTCGGTAAGGGGATCCCCTTAGTCCTTACTTGTTTCTTATTTGTAGCTAGGGGTTGTCTTTTCTTATGCGAATAGCGAATAGGGAGCAGTTGGTGAGGGAATTAGTCAGAAGGGTCTAGAAATCTCACATTTATTGTTTGCGGATAATTGTATTCTGTTTGGGGAGGCGACAATAAATGGAGCTATGATTTTGAAGTAGATTTTGGCAAAATATGAGAATTCGTCGGTCAATGTATTAATTTTGAGAAATTAGTTGCCTATTTCAGTGCAAATATGGAAGAGCAGTGTAGGAAGGATATAGCTGTGTGTTTAGTTGTCCGTTCCTCTACTGACCCGAAACAATATTTAGGTTTACCCAACATGGTGGGCCAAAATAAATGGTGGGCTTTTCAGGTTTTTAAGGATTGTTTGAGAAGTTGTGTTGTGAATTGGTGTGTTAGGCTTTTATTGCAAGGGGTAAGGAAGTTTTTATTAAAAGTGTTTTGCAAGCCATTCCTACCTTTGCAATGTCATGTTTTGGAGTTAAAACGTATTATTAGTTGATTTTGGTGGCAAAAGCATGGGGAAATAAGGGTATTCATTGGTGCTAGTGATTGAAGTTGTATGACCTAAAGGAGGATTGAGGTTTGGGTTTTCGTAATTTGGAAAATTTTAATATTGCCTTACTTGCAAAACAGGGATGGTGTTTGATTAAATATTTGGATTCTCTTTTAGCGCGGCTACTTAAAGCAAAGTATTATACATTAATTGATTTTTTGAACGCATATCTTTGTACTTACCTATCATATACTTGTAAGAGCGTTTAGGCTGCAAAGGGTCTAATCAATTTGAGATTGGGCTGGCGAGTGGGCTTCAGGTTTAATATCAAAATTTGAGAGGATGTATAGGTTCCTGGCCTACCAGAACGAAAATTACGAAGTTTAGAGGGGAACTCGTTAGTTAGGCTAATGTCTGAATTAATTAATTCTCAAGCAAGGCAGTGAGATGAGCAACAACATACCATGCATTTAAATGAAGAGATTGCTGAGAGGGTACGGTGTATCCTTATTGTTGGGAATTTATAAAAGGACATGGTAGTTTTGGGGGATGAGTCGTCGGTCGATTTTACAGTAAGGAGTGGCTATAAGATCCTACTTTGGAGTGATATCTCACTTGAGCCTACAGGTAATTATGGTAATTACACAAATTTCTTTAAGAAACTCTAGCAAATCAATCTACCAGAGAAAATAAAAATTACAGCATGGCAAATTTTTAAAAATTACATCCCTAGCTACTATAATTTGTCCAAAATATACAAGAGATGTCGAGACCTCAGAGCATATCTTTAGAGAATGTCCTTCTGTCAAGGAAATATACAGAACGTTAGATTTGAAATGGCCTGATGATATTGCTAATGTATCTTTGCAGGATTAGCTTACTCATATTGTTTCCACGTTTCCGATTACTACATGTAGAATTGTGGTATGTACTCTATGGTTTATTTGGTCTATAAGGAACACGTTGATTCATGATAAAGTAATCCTATTATCTCAGGACATATTGAAAAGGGTTGAGTCCTACATTAAAGAAGTCGATGTGGTTCAGTAAGGTTACTTGTTTGAAGGGTTAAGTATGAGCCGCGGAGGCCTCTAAAGGATCCTTTTCTTAAAATAAATTTTGACGCAACATTTCAAAGGAATGATAGAAGAACCTGTATAGGGATTGTTTTTAGAAATGGGAGGGGTCAAGTGGTAGGCTCAAGAGCAATTGTAAACTGCCACATACCTACGAGTTTTGCACCGGAGGCTCTTATATGTCTCTAGGCAGTGAGTTTGGCGATTGACTTAGGGATTCAAGAGGTGATGCTAGAAGGGGATGCTCTGTCGGTGATTAAAAAGATGATATCCTGCAGTGATGATGAGTCGATTATAAGGGCCTATATATATGATGCAAAGTTAAAAGTAAAGGGTTTCAAAAAAATGTTTATTCATACATGTTCCCAGGGATGCAAAATAAAGTTGCACATATATTAGCTAAAAAGAGGTTGAGGAGGGGTGAGAGGACTTATTTTGGGAGGGTGTGTTTCGGACTTTGTGAGGGATGCGGTGGAGAACAACTGGTATGACATGTAGATAGAGGAAGGGGGAAGAAATGGTGGGTGTCGTCTCTGATAGAATCGCATTGGGTGATGGAATTAAGTCCCTTGAGAGGGGTTCTTGGAGGTGTATGAAGGTGATGGGCAGGGAAGAAAGGAGGTTTAATTGTCGGACAAGGAAATGACGGTTTAGAAAATACAATACAATTTTATTGTTGTATTAATCCATAACTTTAAAGAGAACAAATCCCAATTTTACTATTTTCAGGCTAAAGCTTCTCTCTGCCTATTTGAGAAAGAAAATTATTTTTCTTCAAGGATTTGTCCTGATTGGGACTTTTTATAAATAATTTAAAATTCAAGCAGGCTATATACGAATTATTATTTTAATAAAAAAATTTAATTAAATTTAGTTATCAATATATCAAATCAATGTAAAAACAAAATTTCACTATATTTTATTATTTTTAAATAAAAATATTTACGGATCAACCTTTAATTTGGACCAGCTTAACTAAAAATCCAGACTGAAACCCGGCCCCAGCCACTAATGATAAAACCTTGGAAAAACCCAGATTCATTATTGGCTTTTCTCTGCAAAATCATTCATGTCACACTTTTTTTCATCTACCCCCTACTGCTTCAACTTCATCCACATGGCTGCCTGTCAATGGCCTACCTTCTTAAAGGTTTGGTTTCTTTCATCTTTTCCCTGCTTTCATTCAGTCACTCACTTCAAATCATCCCCAAAAGATTAGAGAAAACCAAAAGCAAAAAGGAAGCCATTGTCGATACTGAAATCAGCTTTGAATTTGCAGAGTTTGGTAGATAAGGATATTCATCTGGACCTGGCATGGCGCATTCATCGCCATTGAAGTATATTTTCCTAGGGAAAGCCCAACCTTGCTTGAACGTGAATGTACTCATGTCTTTCCTAAGAATCAATTCTGATTGGACGTTTCCATTAGCTCCGGCTTCCTTTAATACGTCATTGTAGAACTTCAAGCCATAGAACATACCAGTGTCATCTGCAGGTTCAAAGTTAGTCCATGGTTAGCCCACTTGTCGACTGCCTAGGGAAATTCAAATCAAAGACAAGGACTTACTTGTGTATTTGTAAGGAAGGAGGGGTTTATATTCGAAACTGAAAACTTGGGTGATGTTGTCTAGGTTAGGATGTTGAGCCACAAGTGTCCACTGCGTGTAGTTCATGGCGTAGTTGAAATTAGTGACCGTCATCTTCACTCGCCAATACTCCTTGTAATTCAGCTTCACATGCCAATGCACTCGGATGGGGCACATATGGTTGGTACACCTTATCATCGCATTCGAATTTCTACTCCTTGTTCTGTTCTTGCCAACTACACTTTCTATCTCTGCATCACCCCTGCAATTTGTAGACTAATGTCATTAGGGAGGATGATATATAGTGAAATCCATAGTTAAAAACATTTTCGTGTGGGATCAGAAAGAAGGTTTACGAGATGCAATTATTGTTGTTTTGACAGCCACAAGAACATGATGGGCAAGGTGTGATTGTGGAGTTGTAAAATGAAGACATCGAGACACAACAGCTCGGATATCGTGATGCCAGAATCTGATTATACGTGCATGTCACATTCCATGTCACTGCAGCACAAATTACAACACATAACTTATGTCGGATGTAAGTGTATCTGTTTTAAGTGCAAATTATCAAAAACTTACTCAATGCTTGAGTTTTTCGTCGACCATCAGGGGTGAGAAAAACAGTGGACGGCACCTTTTTAGCTCCGCTGCATGTGTAACCCAGACCGGGACCAAGCAAAGTGAAGTTCAACGGCAGCTTCACTGTTTTATTGGAAGTCCCGGCACGGCCAACACTCACCTGAAAGGACGAAACTGCGGAGGAGGAGTCTTGGCCCCATGACGATACGACGCCACCTTTGCAACAATTGGCTATCTGTTGGTTGTATGGGACGCCGGGGAGCAAGTCCACGACTGTGGGGTTTTTCTTACAGCAGTGTGGGACGTTTCCTTTGAACTTTGAACAATCTCCTTGTTCAGTGGCTTGGGCTCCCACCATTGACCAGATCACTTCTTTCTTAGCCCAAACCCAGCCTAGGGTCCAGCCAGGGCTCATTATGTGCCGATACATTTGGAAGTTGGTCATTGTTACAACTGCCTGCATACCAGAAATGATATATAAGCTTGCATTTCTACTTCTTCAACTATCCCACACTCAAAAGTTATATTTACTATAAAAATGAATATTGAAAATTTTAGTATGGGATCTTATATCCAACCAAATTTGAGTAACAAAAGTGAAAAGCATTGTTTATGGTATAAAGAAAGTTTGGAATGTACAAGAATTTGGAACCTACCTTTTAAAAATCATTACATGAACAGTTTAATTTAAGTTTGAGTTTGATAAAAGACACTTTATAATTACTAAATTGAAGTAATATTCGCATATGGATATTAGGATATTGACCAGGAATGAAGCTAGAAGTTCCGTATTGTGGGGTTAAAATAAAATTTTAAAAGTTTGGAGGCAAAAGATAAAATTGATTAAAAAAAGTTAAATTGAATATTCTATAATTAGAATGAATTAAAATTGTTATTATTCCGGGTTAAGGCTCCTTTCAACTCTTAGCTATACCCTTGTTTTAGGTACCTTTCAATTATAAAAAAGAACTTGAAAAAGTTTTAATATATTAGTGATGGATACATATCAATATTTGAACCTCACATTTAACATTTAATAAATATAAATGAAAATTATTGTTTTTGGTATAAAGAAAGTCGTATTTATTGAAATTTTATATTTTAAGGGTACTACGTGAACCAATTAATTAATCTTGAGTTTAATGAAAAATATGAACAGAAATAAGTAAATTTAAGTTATACTTACAATGTAACCATCTGGAGTCCAGGATATAACATCCCATTTGATTGTTATATTTCCGTTAGGATCTAATGGATCATATGCTCCTACAACAAAAGTAGAAAGGGAAAGGAAATTATTAGCAAGAAAATTAACTAAAACACGAATATGATTATAGCAACTGACCTGCTTGAGAAATGATTATAGCAAAGAAAGCAACCATTGGCAGAGGGTAGGCAAATTTGTAGAACATCATTGTGCAATATCAAGAAGTAGTACTCCTTCTGTCTGTAAACAATGATACTCCTATGGGTTTATATCTATTCCCCCAACAAACAAGAATTGTTTATGACAGCCTCAACTACTGGTTTTGTTGTATATATGTGTGAGTATGACTTGGAACTTTTTTCATACATATTCTGAGCACAATCTTCTAACTGCCGATATTCGTCAAATACAGGAACATCTTAAACTCGATTTAATCACCTACCAAACAAATGATTTCCATTTAAAATTAATTAATTAATTAAATTGGTGGGTGTGTGAGAGCTTGCAGTTATAGAAGTCAACTCACCTAGTGATAATGACTACTCAACTGTTTCACAGTTAATAATATAATAATAATAGATTGTAAAAGGGATAGGGAAATGGCAACAACAAAATTTTTAGTTTTCAATATGCAACATATGTGATAGTTTAAATGGAATAATTGAGTTATTCCCATTTTGTTTTGTGTTTTAATATGGATGTTAGATGAAAGCTTTGCTTATGCTAACTCCCTTTTTTTTTTTTTTTTTTTTTTTATAAAAAAAAGTAAAATCAACTTTGAGATTTTATGCTAACATGACAAGCCAAGTTTCCCAGTATAATTATTTATGGCATAAAACAACAAATTGTTACTACAAGTTTAGTGAGTAATTGATGTACATGACGCAGCGGGAACTTCCTAGCTTGGGGGTAAATTACCCAATTTATCCATTGTCCATACACCAACTTTTTCTATAACCCACACAATTACTTATTAAATTATGGATAAATTTTCGTTTTTATCACTTAGTTAAAAAAGTTACAATTTGATTATTGAATTATTCAAAAAATTTACACTCCCTAACATTTTCTCTTCTATAATTTTTTATTATTATTATTTATGAAATAACTTTATACATCACAAATCTATAAACCAAAATTCAAATAAATCTATTATCTGACAATAGTCGTTAGATCAACTTAGATCTAAAATATATTCTCCTACTCATCGATGGATATTAATATACCATATTGGCTGTCGAGTAATCGCTTGAAGCTCACTGGTGATTTAAAAAAAAAACTCAAACAACTTAATGACTTAAATAAAAACTTTGAATAATCTAACAACTTAAATAAAAACTTTCAAATAGTTCAAAGATTAAATTGTAACTTCTTTAATTAAATAACCAAAATTAAACTTACCCATAGTTTAATAACTAATAGTGTAATTTACCCTAAAATTTAAGGAGTCTAGTAAGTTTTATATCACAAGCTCATATAAAACTTGTTTGATAATTTTGCTTTAGTTATGCATCTAAATAGCGAGTGTCGAATATTAAACTGGATTTGATGAATGTTGCAAACAGAAATGTTGATAATTTTGTTCGTCAAAACATTTTTAATTCGAGAAACATAATCAAACAATTTTTTTTTTTCGATTACAAAATAACTTGTAAAAGTCTAGGTGAAACTTCACCGAGGGGTGGGGTGAGGAATCCTGTTAGCAGCTGCTGAACCTTCTCATCATGCTTCCATCTATGTTACTCCGACTATTCGGACATCTCAAGAACTGTGCAGCTTTCAGCAACATTTTAACTTGTCTTCCATTGCAAGTCCAATCATTTAGTTCCAGACCAGCAAATTCAGAGAATGGAAGAATGTTAGATAAACAAAACACTTGGTTCAAATGTCAAAGATATATGATCATAATGTTATTCAACTCGAGCATCTTTACTTACCTTAATCTGTACTTAAACGATTCGGAGGCAGGTCTCATTTTCATTGTCTTCTTGCATAGATTGTCTTTGATGTTCCACTCTCTGAAGCTGCGATGAAAGCTGAAGCAAGTTGATTGTCGGTCCATCTTTGCATGATAGTCCATCAGTGATATTGAAGTTGGCAGCTTCACTACTGTCAGATATCAGTATAGCACCCATGTTACTGCCTTCGGTTGAATTGATCCCTGATGAAGAGATCGTATTCGACATTCTGTCGAGCTTTTCTGAGACTTGAGTCATGTGATGGTTATGGTAGCCTGGAATAACCAGGGAACAGGCCATGGGAATTCCTGATGAGCGGCTTGAAGAACTGTGTGATTGAGATGACAGAAGAGAGAGAGCACAAACAGAATCCGAAATCCCAGATAATCCCCGAATGCTCAATGCTCCATCGAAAACATTGATGTCTTCACTTGCTGACGAGGAGGTGCCTTGGAACAAAGGCCATGGTCCGGAATTAGTCCCATCAAAACCATGAGGATATCGTGCATTGTTCTCACCTAAAATGCCTCCAGTGACTGCACTAGGTCCATTATGGAAATAGGGAAAATGTTTCTCAAAATGCCCCCCGTTCTTGACAGGTATGGCAGAAAGAGTGCTAAAATCCGTCCCATCTTCAACTTTTATCTGTTTGCCCCATTCGTTTGTTACATATTTCTCAGGATGCAAAAGGCCACTAGTTCGAACATCTTGGCAAATAAAGGATGTATTTGTCAACATAGTCCCTTGAAATCTGCCACCAGCGAAGCCTGCGCAATGTTGGGAGCATTTAAAAGATGCAAAACATAAAAGTCACGGATAATTATGAATATTACTAAAGTAAACTTAGTTGCTTTCTTTAAACTTTTGGCGCCTCTGACTTCTTGTCTTACCTGCAAGGCAACCACAACTTCTGATTTTTCATTTTTCTTGTTCGCCTATGTCTAACACATGCAAATCACAGCGCTGTAGGGAGGGTGGTAGGCTGAGGTCCCACCTCCCATCTTCTTCATATTTTCTTCAATTTTTGTTTTTTATAATTTAGTATTTTTATACTTTAGAAAAGTTAAATATATATATATATATTGACCCCCACAAAAATTATAATTATAATTATAATTTGATTTGATTTGATTTCTTTTCTTTTTATCTCAACCAGCCCAATTTAAAATTCTTGACTTCGTTCCAAGACACTCTAACCTGAGTCTGAGTATCATAGACTACATGAATACTGCTTAGTGTTTTAAAGTGATATGTCTAGCTAATATGGCTAATCTCTAAACTACCAGTAAAAGTGAACTCTAGAACCATAAATTCTGGCAAGCTACGAAAGGTAATGTCAAGAAATCTCAGACCATTAAAACTGTCAAATGTCAATACATGTTAATCATCATATGGCTTGTACAAAAGGAATCGGTGAAAAAGAACTAGAATGAAGCTTATAAAGCTAAAGCACAACTTCTTTGCATCTTTATGCACCTCTGTATTATCATGAAACAGAAGGTTAACGCAGCTACCATGTCATCACATATATTATCCTCCTAGTAACTGACTATGTATTCGGACTAGGATGTGGGTATTGGAGACATGTATGTGTTTAATAGGAATATGTTCTATATTTTTCTAAGACTTTGAATGTATTTGGAGGGTCCTTCGACAGCCATATCTCCAAAAATGTGTCAGACACAGATGACAGACAAGGGTAATTCAAGTAAAATGAAGAGTCGGAACAACATAGGCTGTGGAAATGTGCCAATCTAGTTGCAAATTATTCAAGCTAACATTTGAGTCTGCGCATGCATGATTGAACTCAAGCTTAACCCTGAGCCTGAGTTTGAATGGATTCACATTGCAAGATCTGAGCTGAACTTAAGCTTTGAAAATCTTTCAAAGTGATCTTAATCCTCAGGTGATTAGCTTGTTCAGACTTGAAACAAACATGAATCTCAAAGGTTCCTAGCAGTTGTTCATCCACCTAGTTTAAAGTTTGGAATAAAAGAAAAGGTTACCGAGAACTGGGTGAAAATGTATGGTGTCTCCTTAATAATTCGATGAAAAACCACTCAGATATTGAGCATACATCTCTCAAAAGGCACTAAGAGGCAACATCTCAAGATATTATGGTATGGACTCACAACCTTGGATTGAGAAACCTTGAGCAATGGTCCCTTGTAGAAGAGTTAAGCATACACCCAAGTTGAATATAATTTACTGATAATGCTGGAATAAAGCTCTGAAGGCTCACATATGCCTTCTAAATCCAATAGGCATGCAAATTTGCAGGTTGATATAGGGGTTTGAGACAAAAAATGGATGTTCATACATATCAGTTTATATGGAAAGTGAAGGCTTCATTTCACTTTAACTTTTCCTTTCATGGAAATAGAGGAAATGGATATTTGAAGATATACACACATCAATAAAAGAGGAATCCAATTTAGAGAATGTTAATGCGATCATAAATGGTAATGTCAACAAACTCAATGTTTACCATACAAAGAAGTCAAAACATTTAAAATTTCAAGTGTTTTTGAACTGAAGTATGAATCAAGAAATAAAAGCAATTGATGTTTTATATTTAGGAAACAAGATAAGCAAATCATTGTATTTTTGGAAAAGCTTTCTACCAATTCAAATAATCTATTGCCATTTAGCTTAGCAAACAAAACTAATATTTTCATGTTAATATTCTGCCAAGGAAGTAAAAGAATCGCAGGTCACATATCGACACGTTATTATATGAATGACTGAAATCAGGTATGATATGGGTTTATTACTATTATATGGCTGAAGTAACCTTCCGGTTCTCCCATATCGAATACCAACTTGAGGCTTTCTCCGCCGCTCATTGTGGCCAGCTAGGCGTTTACGGCAACTGCGCTTTCCATCATCAAATTCAGCCAGCAAATGAAACCTGGATGGTGAAACACACTAAGACATATTATAGCAGGAATGAGGCTCAAGTATGGTAATTGAGCGAAGTTCTATGATGACAAAAATGACTTTCACCCATTTATTGACACTCAAAATCAGGCAACCTTTCAAAATGGTAGATTTTATCTTTTCGCTGAAAAACAACAGGACCTGATAATTAAGATGAATCAACAATGTAAATAGGTTTATGCCAGCAATCCATCCGCAGAGGTTACGGCCTCGAAAGTGAAAAGGTTCATTATACAACCCTCAAAAACAAGATTTGCAACATGAAACGAAAAACCTGGAAAACAATCCAATCTTAGTTAACTATATGAAAGATGGAACGAGACAACCGGAACACTTCCAAGGTCCCAAATGAACTTTTCTACAAATGAGAAAACACAGGAAAAGCTGAAAAGGGATAAAAAGAAAACTGTGAACATTACATAATTTACACAAATATGAAGACTGCAAAAGGGCTTCTACAAGCAAAACTGACCTGCTGCATTGTTGACAAAACCTTTGTTCAATTCCATTAACAATAACTTTCTCAGTTTTTGAGTGAGCCTCGCAAACTTTGTGCCTCTTGTGGTAATCTTTTGAGGAAGTGAGATCCTTATTACATCCATAAACTTGGCAATATGCAGTATGAGAAATTGCTCCGGCTGCTCGAACTCTCCTTGGGGGTGTAGATGACTCACATGATGATAAAATGGGGGCTCCTATAGATAAACTAGAACTTTGGCCATCTATATGATCAGGAAATCTTCCCAGCTTCAAATCTATCAGCAAAGAATCCCGACTATTCGAGTCTACAACAGAACTTGAAAGCATTGAACTGGACTCATCGTCCACGGAATAGGTATTCAGGGTAGTCAATATTGGATTTTCAGTTCTAGCCTCACTAACTTTGCTACTTAAAACATCCCCAATTGAACCATTAGTTAACTGTTTCCCTATCAATTCTCCATACCCCAACTCTCCAAAACCATGGCTTTCAATTGTTTGTTGTCCAGAGACTATCATATTGTTACTAAAACTATATGGACCTTTTAACTCCAAATTCATAAAGGCATTTCTGTTTCTTACAAAAGAATCAGAAGCTGAATTTGCTGCATCAGATTCAGATCCATTCTCCCCAGAAACATAACTCCAGGACTCCATTACATGCAATGGAATCACCAAATACAAATAAAACAAAGTTCAATTCAAGGAAAAATTAAACACAAAAAGACCTATCTTCCTTAATCCTTTTCACTATAACATGCAGACATCCAAAAATTCAGCTGAGTCTCAAAAGTAACTCTTTAGGGGCCCTCAAACCTTATCCAGATTAAGACAAGCAAAGAAACCCAACAAATTCTCTTCTTTGAAGCACCGAATTTATGGGAAGTTCAAGTCTTTTCACAGCCAAATGCACTTCACGAACAAACAAAAAAACCAGTGCAGAAAATCAAAAACCCAAAACAATAAACAGCTCTAGCAATTACTTGATAACCCAACTTGGATTCAATCAAGTAAAAAGCTGAGAGAAGAAAAGAAGTAATGCTAAATGTAAGCGTTAAAAAAAAGTATCAGTTAATGAAAATAACTTTAAAAAACAACACTTGAAGAAGAAAAAGCTCAATGATTAAGAGTAAAAAGTTTCTCAATGATTATGAGAGAGAAAGGAGAAAAAAGGGAAAGGAAGAAAAAGAGAGATAAAGAAGTGTGTACTTACCAGAAAAGAGTGAAGCAATGGTACAATAAAATGGTTTGACATGGAGAGAGAGACACACACACACAACACAATAAACTCAGTGAAAACGATATGCGGATGTCCCATACTCCATGGAAGAAGCGACAGAGAGAGCTTTGGGTGTTGTTATTTTCAGAGACCACAAAATATCTTGTTTTTTTTTTTTTTTCTTTGAAAAAACTACTCTTAATAGGTGGTGCGAATTCGGTTAATTGGTCGGTTAACTGAATTTTTTCGGTATTAGATCAGTTAACTGAATTTTTTTGGTTAGAGGTTGATTAATAATTTTTTAAATTTTCAGTTAACAGTTAATTTGGTTCGAAACCGATCGCTTAACCGAATTTTTTTAAATTAACCAAAAAAATTAATAAATAAAATTATAATATATAAGTAGCCTACTATTCATTCACACCCAATCCAATATAAATCTAATCAAACTAAAATTAATTACTCAACCCAATTATCTAAATTACCTAACTCAATCATAAAAATTACAAATAATTTAATAAATAAAAATAAAAATAAAAATAATTCAGTTAATTTGATTAATTCGGTTAATTCGGGTAAATCGATAATTTATTAATTCGGATAATTCGGTTAATTCGGGTAATTCAGTTAATTTTATACTTATTTTAACCAAAAATAAAAAAATATATAATTTTCGGTTAATTCTGTTAACCGACCGAATTAACCGAAAAAATTTTAATTCGGTTAATTTTTTTGAAAAAATTTCGGTTCGATTAACGGTTAAAATTTTTAAAAAGTTGATTAATTCGGTTAATAGTATTTCGAGTTGGTTAACCGATCGGTTAACCGATTGAACACCCCTACTCTCAAAGCTTTCCAAATTTTTTCCATAAGAAAAATAAAATTTTCGAATTTCAACCATTTGTATAGGGTGCCATGGAAATGGTTTTTTTTTTTCCGGAAAATATAAAAAAAATATTTTCCGAAATAATATAATTTTTTTGTCAAAATAAGACGAGAGATGCATGAAATGAAAGCCGAGAACAACATGCTGGTTGATGATTTGAGGTTGAATTCGATATATTTATTGTGTTTGAAATGAACAAAACATATGAAATATATCAACAATCGGACATACCAATTTGAAATATTTGGCGATGTAGGTTTTATCAGATCGTATTACATAACGATTTGGGAATGGATGGATTAGCCGCCATCCAGTCCATAAATACCGTCCCACTCATTCACCTTATAAATAAAACATTTACAATCAATGTCATTTACATTTTATTATATTTTTTATATAAATTATTTTCTTTTTTACTGAATTTTTTAAAAACATTTATAATTTAAATCTATGCATAATAATAAATTAATTTTTAACAATAATTGTAATATTAATTTTCTTTCTTTGAGCAAAACTATCTTAAAACAAATTTAATAGCAAATAGATTTTTTTTTCAAACTATTAACTCCTTATTATCAATTGTTTTCTTTTTTCTGCCCACAACTTTTTTTTTTACTTTGAAGTAATTTATTCTCAAAAAATAAGGGTTTTTAAAAATCCCTAGAAAGTTTGAGATTTTTTTATCTTTAGTCATGTCAGACATTAAGGGAGCAGAGATTCCCTACTACTTAGGAAGCCTAAATCAGTAGCTGCTTACTTAAGAAGCAGGGAATCTCTACTACACTTGCACCAACATGGCTTCTTTTATGTTTGGACAATATTACCTTTTAAGTAGAACCTGCAGCTTTTTATGTTGTTGATTTTCTTGTTCTATGTTCATTCTAATTTCGAGTGCAACGATTGTAAAAGTTTGCGTCAATGTGTTTGCTACTAAAAACCTTTGGTTATTTTTGTGAATTATTTAACATTTTTTTTTTGTGCTTTTGTTCTTCTTTTGCAAGGTTTAGCAATCTCTCAATCACAGGTTAAAGTTTATTTTATAAGACTCAATTTTTTAAAATAAAATTAATATATATATATATATGTTTATTTATTAAAGTAAATATTTTTATTTTTTATTTTTTATATATCTTAAAAGGTACCAATAGAATTAAACATTTATATATATATAATATTTTTAAGAAAAATAATTTTTTAATATTTTAAACTTTACATAATTTAGAAAAATCATCTATAATGAATCAAGATATCTTATTGTCTAGATTCACATTGAGTTTGGATAACCATATGTCCATATTCATTATGAGCTTTAACTTTTAAATGGTTTTTATTAAATTTATTTTTTAACTTTTTGAATTTTATTTAATATTTTTATAAATTTTAATAATGTTTTTATATATTTATAATTTTTTTAAAAAATAAGCTTTGAAATGATTGAACCCATTCCAGTAAAAAAAACATTTCTTTTAATTTATTAAAAAAATTGAATATTTTATTTTTTTGCTGACATGGCAATTAATGTCAACTGTCGTCGACATGGAGTGCCACGTTAGCGCCGTTAACGGCCATATCGACGTTGTAATGATCAAAGATGGAAAACGTTGGTCAAAGAATTTAATTGATGCAATCTGAGAGATTGATGGCTTAATTGAGTATATTTTTTCGTGGAAGGGCTTAACTGATTTTTTTGTGAAAGTTCATAGTCTTATATATCATTTTAGACTATTTTATATTTGTGAACATCATGTTATTCTAAACATAATAAAATTATTATTTATGCAATATTCTTGTTAGATATATATTTGAATTTCTAAAGATGACGAGTTCATTTAGTAAAAATATTTATTTGTCCATTAAAGTTAGTAACATTTATTTATAATAGTATATTGCAATTAGAGAAGAATTACAATATACTTCGATTGTTTGCTTATATAAATTCATAAATTAAATTTAATATTTGAACATTAATGTATTATTTTACTTTTATTTATTATTTTGCAGTTATTTCTTTTCATTCGCAAGCTTTATTTGTTGCTTCATTTAATGGTTAGAGCTTTTCTGAATGGAATGAGCAAGTCAAGTTCCATTTAGGAGTTTTGGATCTTAACTTGACACTATTAGGAGATAAACCTATTTTTATTATTGAGTTAAACAATGAGGAAAAGACTGTGTATCATAAACAATGAGAATGATCAAACAAATTGAACCTTATGTTTTTAACATGACTATTTTCAATAACATTAAGCCACAATTCAATAAATTAAAAGTGGGAAATAATATATTATGTTTGTAGAAATGTTTCTATTATATGAATAAGTCACTTGTTGGCACTTTAATGACACAACTCACTATCATGAAGTTTGATGGGTCGAGGGGAATGTGAGAACATACCATCAAGATGACCAATATTGCAACAAGACTAAACACCTTGGAGATGATGATGGAAGACTCTTTCTTAGTCAGGTTTATTTTGAACTCACCACCTTTAAATTATAGGCTATTTCAAATTAACTGTAAGATTGTTAAAGATTAGCAAGATGTTAATGAATTGGCTAGTAAGCTTGTTCAGGAGAAAAAAAAGATTAGAGAGTTAAGGAAGTCATTCCATCAACATTGTAAGTCAGTGAGATATTAAGGTAAAAACCAACAAGTTTAAGAGGAAGAAAAATACTCTTATCAATGTCTCTAAATGTGAGAAAAGAAAACAAATGATAGATTGTCACTTTTGTAAGAAAAAAAGACACTATAAAAAAGATTGCTAAAAACACAAAGCTTGGTTAAAAAAGAAGGTTATTTTTATGCTTCTATATGTTTCAAATCAAGCTTAATTGAAGTTGCTAATAAATTTAGTGGTTTGACTTAGACACCACCACTACTATTACTACTACTACTAATGTATCTAACATGAAGTATGGATTCCTTTCAATCTAAACCGCAAATCTAAATGAAGATATCTTATATATGGAGAACCGAATAAAGGTTTTAATTGAAATCATAAGGACTTATATCTTAGTCTTAGATACTATTTATATCTTAATCTTGGACCTTCAGTTTCTAAGAATTTTATTGATATTTAAAAAAACTTAATGTTTTGGGGTCTAATGTTAAGTTTGGACATGGTTGTTTTGATTTATTTAAAAATGACACTGTTAGAGGTTTTGGAAATCTGATTGATGATTTATATAAATTAAAATTTGATTATATTTTGATGAATCTTTACTTGTTTATCATAACAAAATTGAAATTAAACATAATATGTTAAATGAAAATTTTGTTTATTTTTTGCATAAATGTTTAGGTCATGTATCTAAAGAAAAAGAGACTAGAATAATCATTAAAGAATGAGATTATACCTAATCTAGGTTTTACTAATATTCGTGTATATATAGATTGCATTAAGGGAAAGAAAGCCAAACATTCTCAGAAAGTCACCATAATAAGTACCCAACTTCTTGAAATAATACACACTAATTTATGTGGACCTTTTAATGTTCCATCTTTTAATGGAAAAGAAATAATTTATCACTTTTATTGATAAATTTCATGGTACTTTTTTTATATCTATTTTCTTAATTAAAGATCTCAATCCATAAATGTCATTGAGGTATACATTAACAAAATTGAAAGACAATTAGATAAAAAAGTGAAAATACTAAAATAAGATAGAGGTGGTGAATACAATGGGAAATACATTAAATCAATACTAATACTAGAGGTTAGGAAAAAAGAATAAATTCTTTGATCCCAATGCTGGGATCTAGGGTCTAGTGCCCTCAGTGTAGTGATTTCGTCTATATACTTGTAATTTTTGAACAAATTGGTTTAATAAAATCCATCAGTATCATTAATATATTTTGTATATTGTCTTCAATAGTTTTTGCACGTAAATAAAATTGAAAGAAAATATTGACTTACTAATTATCTAACGTTTAAACTAATATTAAGTGACATTACGTGGTTAGATTGTAATTAGTAGATAATCTAAACACGTCCTTAGTCTAATCAAAATTGAGAAAATCAATTGAAAGACTAATATGTCATCTATCAAGTCTAGTTATGGAGATACATTGTCTTGGGTATCGTAGCAAATGACTCCCAAAAGATAGAGACATAAATGTGACTGACTGAACTTGTAACAACCCGAATTTGGGCTTAGTCAGAATAGTAGTTTCGGAACCACAAATCTGAGGTTGGAGAAATTATTTTAATATTATTTTATGTGTTATAGCATGATTATATGAGTGTATTTATGCGATTGTGGGCTTAATTGTGAAAAAAGACTAAATCGCATAAAGGGTAAAAGTTTTATTTTACTAGAAAATAGTGTTAAATAGATAGAGAACCTTAATTAAGGGTCTTTAAAGAGAAAATAAGCCTATTTGAGGGTGATGGCCGACCATAGAGGTAAAAGAAATGGAAAAGTCAAAATTTGGTGGTATTAGGTGATTTATTTGACTAGAAATAAAATAAAAAAAATTATAGCTTCATCTTTTTCATTTCTTCTTCTTCACACCACCGAAAATATCATCCAAGGGGAGGATTTTGAAGCTTGAAAACTTAGCCATTAAGTTCTCTTACAATTAAGTCATTTTAATGGTCTTTCTTGATGATTTTTGTACTTTTGGGACCTTTGTAGCATAAGTTAACTATTGAGGGGACTATTTTACAAAATGGTTGAGATTCTATGATTTTTCCATGAGAGTTTTCATGTTTTTTTCTAAAACTTTGTGGAAGAAAATGAATTTTGGTTGTTTAATGAACAACTTTTGTGAACGGATTTTCATGAAAACACCTAATAAGGACCATTTTGAAAGGGTTGTAAAATAAGTGGTAAATGTGTGTTATAATTGAAATCTTAGGCTGCCATAAGTATAAAAAGAGTTCGGATAGGCTTGGTTAGTAAGGTAATTTGATAAAAATCGATTTACGAGCCTAGGGGTAAAATCGTCATTTTTGTGAAAGTCTAGGGGCAAAATGGTCATTTTGCCAAAATATGAATTATGGGATGTATTGATTAATATGATGATTAAATTAGTGAATTTTATCATTTTAGATCAAGAAATATGAAATCCGGACCTAGACGGGGAAAAGTCAAGCAAGTGGACTAAATTGATTAGTCACTCACATTTTGTATACCAAGGTAAGTTGTACGTAAATAATACAACTTTATCGTTATTATGTATTGAATGATTGATTTTGCTAATATGTTTGAATATAATTATGAGCTATGTATGTTGAAATTTAACGTGGTAAACTCCTAGTTGAACCATAGGAATAGATCGATATTCATGCCATGATACAAGAGCCACACGAGAGCTAGTGTAAGACCATGTCCGGGACATGGCATCAACCTCGTTATGTGTCAATGTAAGACCATGTCTTGGACATGGCATCGACACCGATATGTGCGAGCCAGTGTAAGACCATGTCTGGGACATGACTTCGGTGTTGATACGAGTGCTAGTGTAAAACCTTGTCTGGGACATGGCATAGGCCTCGATATGTGAGCCAGTGTAAGACCATGTCTAGGACATGGCATCGGCTTTGATATGTGTCAGTGTAAGACCATGTTTGGGACATGGCATTGGCCTCGATATGAGAATTAGTGTAAAACCATGTTTAGGACATGGCATCGGCATGGATAGAGGAGAGCCAGTGTAAGACCATGTCTGAGACATGGCATTGGCCTCGATATATGAGAATCAGTGTAAGACCATGTTTGAGACATGTCATCGACTTGACGTGTGAGCTAGTGTAAGACCATGTCTGAGACATAGCATCGGCATCTTATCCTATGTTTGAGGCTTATTAAATATCCTTTAGTATTGCAAATGGTTCAACGGGAAATTTTATAGCTTATGTTAAAATGAGAGAGGTTATGACCATATTTTGAGTGGTACAGGTGCCTATATGAAATTCACGAGATGTGAGCTCAATTAATGTTGTATGATTAGTAAAGGATGAAATGAGTAAGTTGTGCTTATAACCATTTATGTATTACTTGCAAATGATGATATGGTATGAGCATGTTATTGTATGGTAAATTAGTTGTTAATTATTTACATGCAACTTACTAAGCTTTATACTTACCCCTTTTTCTTTGCATTTTCTTATAGTGCCACCAAATTAGCTCGTGGATCGAAGAACATCAGAGGCATCGCTTACACTATCAGTTGAAGCATTCGGTATAGCTAGTTTTTAGTATTTTAAGAAATGGCATGTATAAGGACTTAGTCTTTTGTTTTGTGTCATTATTAAATTTGGCCAAATGTGTTGGCTTGATACGAAACTAGTCATTTTGTATAAGGCCATGAATAAATGCCAATATTGAAATATTGATATATGTATATAGGAAGGTCTTTCATGAACGTGCAAATTTTAGTATGGTGAGACATGTGGTGTGTTAATGCATGAATGGATAAGTGCACGATTGGGTTGTTTAAGCATGTGATAAGTGTTGCTTGTGCATGAATTTTAATGGCCTTGGTGTGCGGCTAAATTGGTCATGTAATTGTGTGTGAATTGGTTTTGCTTGGTGAGGTTTAGGTTGGTGCAAGTAAGGGTGGCAATAAGGCTTGGTAAATAGCCTTATATTGTCCACACGGGTAGACACACGGGCGTGTGTCTAAGCCGTATGTGACACGTGGTCTGCCCCACGGGCGTGTGGTCAGGCCGTGTGTCCCCTGCACCTTAGGTTGGCAAAAAATTATTGCCTAGTAGTAACCTCACGGGCTGAGACACGGCCGTGTATCTCAACTGTATGGGAGACACGGCCATAAGACATGGGCATGTGCCCAGGCCGTGTGACGTCTACACCTTGCTTGGGAAATTAAATTCACCACACGGTCTAGCACACGAGCATGTGCCATGGCCGTGTGATCTTAAATTGTTATTGACGTTAGAAACAGAATGTCAAGGTTTTCACACACGGGTTAAGACACGGGCGTGTTATGCCCGTGTGAGGGACACGGGCCAAGGACATGAGTGTTTACCAGGCCGTGTGAAAACCCCTTTAGGTTCAATGTTAGAAATTAAATCTACACGGGCATGGGGCACGGTGTGTCCCTAAATGCTTAGGTCGTGTGAGCTGTACGGGCTCTCAACATGGCCATGTTATGGGATCACACGGGCGTATCATCCTTCCACATGGGAGTGTGCCCTGTTTTGAATGAAATTTTTTAATGTTTTTGATGGTGCTCGATTAAATCCTTCAAATTGCCTCTAAAATGCGATTTGGGCCTCGTAGGCCTTAATTAAGGACTGTAAGATAAAGTTTGAAAAGTTTTAAATTAGAATGATATTTTATGTCCCAAGAATATATGTTTGCATGTGTATTAGTTAGGTAACACCTCGTACCCTGTCCCGCTGTCGGATACATGTAAAGGGTGTTACATTTAGTGGTAGCAGAGCTATGGCTTAGTAGATTCTAGGACTAACCTAGCTTGTATACGAGTCTAGCTATACATGCCATAGTTATAATATGATAGTGTGACGACTCTTAACGAATATAAATTGTATTTTCATATAGCAAATAGATCCCGGCGGAGGTATGACGGATGACGTGGAAAGTAATGCACCGGCTCCCGCTGAAGAGACCGCGCTAGTTGAGAGCGTGCCCGTGACAATGAGTCAGGGAGAAGGGGTTAGAGAAGCCTACCTCCACATAATGAATGCTTGGTACTCAGAGTTTATTCGTGTAAATCTAATTACTCCGCCCCCACCCCTCGATTACTGAGCTTGCCCTTATAGCTCCCCAAGGAGCAAAAATGGTTAGGAGAGAGAAGCCCCCAGTAGACAGAATTAGAAAGCAAGGGACCAAAGAATTCCGGGTGAATATAGATGAAGACCCGAAGAGAGCAGAATTCTGGCTAGAGAATACCATTAGGGTATTTGATGAGCTATCATGCATAACTGAAGAGTGCATGAAATGTGTAGTGTCATTTCTACGAGATTCGGCCTACCAATGATGGAATAATCTCGTGTAAATTGTACCGAGAGAGAGAGTAAGTTGGGAATTCTTTCAAGAGAAATTATGTAAAAAGTATATTAGTCAGAGGTTTGTAGACTAGAAAAGGAAGGAGTTTCTTGAACTAAAGTAAGGCCGAATGACAGTGATGGAATATGAGCGTGAGTTTGTAAGACTCAGAAAATATGCGCGGGAGTGTATATCTACCTAAGCCATAATGTGTAAGAGGTTCGAAGATGGTTTGAATGAAGACATCCGATTGTTGGTTGGTATTCTAGAGTTAAGGGAATTCGTGGTGCTCGTTGAGAGAGCATGCAAGGCCGAAGAGTTGGCCAAAGAGAAAAGAAGAGTCAATATTGAGTCTCGTGACTCAAAGAAAAGACAGATGGGGAAATCACATCAGTCCTCGTCCAAGAGATCAAGAGAGTTTACTACCCAATCAAATGCCTCGATTGGATTTTCGAGTAGAAATAACAATAAGCAGTACACGACATCTAAAGCTCACACAACTTCTATCGCGAGTGTCGGTAGTGCTGGATCGAATAAACTAGAGTGTTCGCAGTATGGTAGAAGGCACTTCAACGAGTGTCGAGGAAATGATAGAGGTTGTTTTAAGTGCGGTTCACTAGACCACTTCATTCAAAATTGTCCTGAGATGGGTGAAAAAGACAAGAAGCAAGATAGGAGAGCGAGTAATACTCCTTCAAGGGGTAGACCATAGAAGAACCTAGGAAGCTGGGCTAGCAGTAGAGGTGCACCTAGAGATTTCGCTATGAGGTCCGAGGGTAGAGCACCTGCAAGGACTTACACTATTCGCACCTACGAAGAGGTTGCGTCTCCCGATGTGATTACGGGTACCTTTTCTATCTATGATATACATGTTGTTGCTTTGATTGATTCGAGGTCTACCCATTCTTATATGTGCTTGAAATTGGTACCTAGTATGAACATGATAGTTGAGTCTACTAAATTTATAGTAAAAGTGTCAAACCCGTTAGGTAAGCATGTGTTGGTTGACCAAGTGTTTAGAGATTGTCTCTTGGCAATTAGAGGTCATTGTTTTTGGCTAACCTAATGTTATTGCTATTTGATGAATTTGACATAATCCTCGGTATGGATTGGTTGACTGCTTATGACATAGTAGTAAATTGTGAGAGGAAATTTATTGAGCTGAAATGTGAGAATGGGGATGTTCTTTGGGTTGAATCAGGTGAACCGGATAGCTTGCCTATAGTGATGTCTTCTATGACAGCTCGAAGGTACATGAGGAAAGGGTATGAGTCGTATCTCGCCTTTGTGTTGAATACCCAAGTGTCAGAAGTAAAGATTGAGTCAGTGCTAATGGTATGTGAATACTCGGATGTGTTTCCGGAAGAATTGCTCGGATTGCCTCCAACTAGAGAAGTTGAGTTTAGTATCGAGTTGGTCCCTAGTATGGCACCTATCTCTATTGCCCCGTATAGGATGGCTCCAACGGAGTTAAAGGAGTTGAAAATGCTGTTACAAGAGTTAACGGACAAGGGTTTTGCTAGACGGAGCTATTCCCTATGGGGTGCACTGGTATTATTTGTGAAGAAAAAGGATGGTTCGATGAGATTATGTATAGACTACCGACAACTCAACAAGGTTACAGTTAAGAACAAGTACCCTTTACCTAGAATTGATGACTTGTTTGACCAACTGAAGGGAGCTATCGTGTTTTCTAAGATAGACTTGAGGTCCGGTTATTATCAACTAAGAGTTAAGGAACAAGATGTATGGAAAACTATATTTCGGACGAGGTATGGCCACTATGAGTTCCTCGTCATGCCTTTTAGCTTAACGAATGCCCTTGCAGTATTTATGGATTTACTGAACTACATTTTCTGACCGTACTTGGACAAGTTCGTCATAATCTTTATTGATGATATACTCATTTACTCTCGTGATGAAAGTAAGCATGCGGAGCATTTGAGGATTATCTTGCAAACTTTGAGAGATAAGCAATTGTATGCCAAGTTTAGTAAAAGTGAATTTTGGTTACTAGAGGTCAGATTTTTGGGGCACATAGTGTCGGGTGACGAGAAAAAAGTCAATCTGAGTAAGATCTTGGCTATTGTTGAGTGGAAACCGCCGGGGAATGTATCGAAGATTAGAAGCTTTTTGGGCTTAGCAGGATACTACAAACGGTTTGTAAAAGGGTTTTCTATGATTACTACTCTGATGACGAGGTTGCTGCGGAAAGATGTCAAGTTTGAATGGACAGAGAAGTGCCAACAAAGTTTTGAGAAACTAAAGGCCTTGTTGACCAAATCCCCAGTTTTAGTACAACCGGAACCGGGAAAGGAATTTATGGTGTATAGTGACGCGTCTTTGAATGGATTAGGGTGTGTACTTCATGCAAGAAGGCAAGGTAATAACCTATGCCTCAAGACAGCTAAAGCCACACGAGAAAAACTACCTGACACATTATTTAGAGCTGGTCGCCATAGTATTTGCATTGAATATTTGGAGACACCACTTGTATGGCGAGAAATGCCAGATATTCACCGACCATAAAAGCCTAAAATATTTGATGAGTCAAAAGGAGTTGAACCTAAGGCAACGGAGATGGTTAGAGTGGATTATGGACCACGAGTTGATAATCGACTATCACCCTCGGAAGGAAAATATAGTCGCCGACGCATTGATTAAAAAATCATTGTTTGTCTTGAAGGTTATGGATACTGAGTTTGTTTGTAATTGATGATGGGTCGATTCTAGCAAAGTTAAGAGCTAGACCAATATTTCTTTAAGAGATTTGTGAAGCTCAGAAAAATGATAAGGATTTGCAAGTCAAGAAAACTTAGTGCGAAATGGGTACTGAACCAGATTTTTGGATGGATTCTGATGGTTTTTTGATGTACCGAGATAGGATTTATGTACCGAAAACTATAAGTTTATTTAGAGGATTTTGCGAGAAGCACATAGTGGTTGCTTGTCTTTTCATCCAGGTAGTGTAAAAATGTATAATAACATGAAGAAAATGTATTGGTGGTCAGGCATAAAGAGAGACATATCAGGATTTGTTTTTAAGTGTTTAATTTGGCAACAAGTGAAGGCCGAACACCAAGTGCCTTCGGGTTTACTTAGCCTGTGATGGTTCTCGAGTGGAAATGGGACCATGTTACCATGGATTTTGTGACTGGGTTGCCGTTGACACCAAGGAAGAAAGATGTTGTATGGCTTGTAGTGGATAGGTTGACAAAGTCGGCTCATTTTATACCAGTGCATACTGATTATCCACTTGAGAAACTAGCCAGTTTGTATGTTTTCGAAATGTAAGGCTTCACGGGCTACCCTTGTCTATTATTTTGGATAGAGATCCTAGGTTTACATCTCGATTTTTGAAAAAGTTACAAGAGGCTTTGGGGACAAAATTGAATTGCAGCACTGCTTTCCACCCACAAATCGACGGTCAGTCGGAAAGAGTAATCCAGATTCTTGAAGACATGTTGCAGTGTTGTGTTCTCAAGTTTCAAGGGAGTTGGGAAAAGTACTTACCATTGGTAGAGTTTGCCTACAACAATAGCTATCAGTTGAGTTTGAAAATGGAGCCTTATGAGGCTTTCTATGGGCATAAGTGCTGAACGCCCTTGTATTTGACCGAACTTAGAAAGGATCAGGTTCACGTGGTTGACTTAGTCAAAGAGACCGAAGAGAAAGTTAAGGTGATTCGTGATTGTTTGAAGGCCGCTTTGGATAGACAGAAATCCTACGTGGATTTAAAATGAAAAGAGATTGAGTTTCAAGTAGGTGATAAAGTGTTTTTGAAAGTATCCCTATGGAAGAAAGTCATTCGGTTCGGTAGAAAAGGTAAATTAAGTCCACGGTTTATTGGACCTTATGAGGTGATTGAGAAAGTTGGGCCAGTGGCATATCGGTTAGCCATGCCGTTTGAATTAGAAAAGATCCATAATGTATTCCATGTGTCTATATTGCGCCATTACCGTTTTTACCCTTTCACATGTGATTACAACAGCAAAGGTCGAGATTCAATCATATATGACCTATAGTGAAGAGCCTGTTAAGATTTTGGCTCGGGAGGTCAAGAAATTGAGAAACCAAACTATAACACATGTAAAAGTATTATGGTATAGACATGGAGTCGAGAAAGCCACATGGGAAATTGAGGAGACTATGAGAGATCAATACCCAAACTTGTTCATTGGTAAGATTTTTAGGGACGAAAATCCCTAAGGGGGAGAATCGTAACAGCCCGAATTTGGGCCTAGTCAGAATAGTGGTTTCTAAGCCATAAATCTAAGGTTATAGAAATTATTTTAATATTATTTTATGTGTTACAGCATGATTTTATGAGTGCATGAAAATTTTGGTGAATTAATTTAAGCGATTGTGAGCTTAAGTGTGAAAAATGACTAAATCGCATAAAGGGAAAAAGTTTTATTTTACTAGAAAATAATGTTAAATAGCTAGAGAATCTTAATTTGGGGTCTTCAAAGAGAAAATAAGCCTATTTAAGGGTGATGACCGGCCATAGAGGTAAAAGAAATGGAAAAGTCAAAATTTGGTGGTATTAGGTGATTTATGTGACTAGAAATAAAATAAAAAAATTATAGCCTCATCTTTTTCATTTCTTCGTCTTCACACCACCAAAAATATCAGCCAATGGGAAGATTTTGAAGCTTGAAAACTCAGCCATTAAGTTCTCTTACAAGTAAGTCATTTTAATGGTCTTTCTTGATGATTTTTGTACTTTTGGGACCTTTGTAGCATAAGCTAACTATTGAGGGGACTATTTTGCAAAATGGTTGAGTCTAGGGTTTTCCCATGAGAGTATTCATGTTTTTTTCTGAAACTTTACGGAAGAAAATGAATTTTGGTTGTTTAATGAACAACTTTTGCGAAAGGATTTTCATGAAAACACCTAATAAGGACCATTTTGAAAGGGTTGTAAAATAAGTGGTAAATGTGTGTTATAATTGAAATCTTGGGCTACCATAAGTATAAAAAGAGTTTGGCTAGGCTTGGTTAGTAAGGCAATTTGATAAAAATCGATTTACGAGCCTAGGGGTAAAATCGTCATTTTTGTGAAAGTCTAGGGGCAAAATGGTTATTTTGCCAAAATATGAATTATGGGATGTATTGATTAATATGATGATTAAATTAGTGAATTTTATCATTTTAGATCAAGGAATACGAAATTCGGACCTAGACTAGGGGAAAGTGAAGCAAGTGGACTAAATCGATTAGTCATTCACATTTTGTATACCAAGGTAAGTTGTACGTAAAAAATACAACTTTATCGTTATTATGTATTGAATGATTGATTTTGCATAATATATTTGAATATGCTTATGAGCTATGCATGGTGAAATTTAATGTGGTAAACTCCTGGTTGAACCGTAGGAATAGACCGGATATTCATGCCATGATACTAGGGTCACACGAGAGCTAGTGTAAGACCATGCCCGGGACATGGGATCGGCCTCGTTATGTGTTAGTGTAAGACCATGTCTGGGACATGGAATCGACACCGATATGTGTGAGCCAGTGTAAGACCATGTCTGTGATATGGCATCGGAGTTGATGCAAGTGCTAGTGTAGGACCATGTCTAGGACATGGCATCGGCTTTGATATGTGTCAGTGTAAGACCATGTCTGGGACATGGCATCAGCCTCGATATATGAGAGTCAGTGTAAGACCATATCTGGGACATGGCATCGGAACGAATAGAGTAGAGCGAGTGTAAGACCATGTCTTGGACATGGCATTGGCCTCGATATATGAGAGTCAGTGTAAGACCATGTCTGGGACATGGCATTGAATTGACGTGTGAGCCAGTGTAAGACCACGTCTGGGACATAGCATCGGCATCTTATCCTATGTTTGAGGCTTACTGAATTTCTTTTTGGTATTACAAATGGTTCAACGGGAAATTTTACAGTTTATGTTAAAATGAGAGAGGTTATGACCATATTGTGCGTGGTACAGGTGCCTACATGAAATTCACAAGATGTGAGCTTAATTAATGTTGTATGATTAGTAAAGGATGTAATGAGTATGTTGTGCTTATAACCATTTATGTAGTACTTGCTAATGATGATATGGTGTGAGTATGTTATTGTATGGTAAATTAGTTGTTAATTATTTACATGCAACTTACTAAGCTTTATGCTTACCCCTTTTTCTTTGCATTTTCTTATAGTCCCACCAAATTAGCTCGTGGATCAAAGAACGTCAGAGGCATCGCTCACACTATCAGTTGAAGCATTTGGTATAGCTAGTTTTTAGTATTTTAAGAAATGGCATGTATAGGGACTCAGTCTTTTGTTTTGTGTCATTATTAAATTTGGCCAAATGTGTTGTCTTGATACGAAACTAGTCATTTTGTATAAGGCCATGAATAAAGGCTAATATTGAAATATTGATATATGCATATGAGAAGGTCTTTCATGAATGTGAAAATTTTAGTATGGTGAGACATGTGGTGTGTTAATGCATGAATGGATAAGTGCATGATTGGGTTGTTTAAGTATGTGATAAGTGTTGCTTGTGGATGAATTGCAATGGCCTTGGCGTGAGACTAAATTTGTCATGTGAGAGTGTGTGAATTGGTTTTGCTTGGCAATGATTAGGTTGGTGCAAGTAAGGGTGGCAATAAGGCTTGGTAAATAACCTTATATTGTCCACACAGGTAGACACACAGGCGTGTGTCTAGGCCGTGTGCAACACACGGTCCACCTATGGGCATGTGGTCAAGTCGTGTGTCCCCTGCACCTTGGGTTGGCAAAAAATTATTGCCCAATAGTAACCACACAAGCTGAGACACGATCGTGTGGGAGACATGGCTATAGGACATGGGCATGTTCCCAGGCTGTGTGAAGTCTACACCTTGCTTGGCAAATTAAATTCACCACACAGCCTAGCACACGGGCATGTGCCATGGCCGTGTGACCTTAAATTGTTGGTGACGTCAGAAATAGAATGTCAAGATTTTCACACATGGGCTAAGACACGGGCATGTCATCCTTGTGAGGGACACGAGTCAGGGACACGGGCGTGTGCCAGGCCATGTGAAAACTCTTGTAGGTTCGATGTTAGAAATTAAATCTACACGGGCATGGGGCACGAGCGTGTCCCTAAATGCCTAGGTCGTGTGAGCTGCACAGGTGGAACGGTGGAAATGTGCAAGTGTATATAGTCGTAACAAGTAATAAAGTGACAAGTAAATGTCGAGTTATCGTACCCATAGGGACTGTAAAAAGGAATATTTATGAATTTAATTTAAAAACACTTTGGTGAGAAAAATAATTTTCGTTTGAAAAGTTGATTTATAAACTAATATATTAAAACTAAGTAAACAATTTAAATAAAATAAAAGAGTACTAATGCATGATTTCAAAAAGATTTAATCAAGATGATCTAATTGTGTTGGATTAAGTACATCTTTTTAACTTAGAATTATTAAATTCATGCTTATGCTGTTACGAAGAAATTCATGGCAACTCGGAAAAATTGCTAACTACTGCTCATACATATTTATTAAATTCAACCAATCTCTTGCATGTTCCCATGTCAATTCAAACAATTAATTCAATTTAATAAACATATAAAAGATTATGTGAAGTAACAAGGTAGTCATACTTTGAAACAATTTAATCACAACAATCTTGCAAGTTATGCAAGGCATATGTATTTCCAAATACAATGCTAATTTAATTTTCAGCTACCTTAGAATAATTAAACATGCACTGATTAAGTACTGTGTCCATTAACGGCAATTTCAATCCCTTTAAACAATTAATTCATTAGTTATCTAACAAATTTAATGACAAAATAACTTACGCATGATTTTACTTAATCAAGCATTTTTACCGAGGCCTATAACAGCATAAACACTATTTTAATAATTCAAGTAGGTAAAATATAATCAACCCAACACGAATTAAATTCAAGCTAAATTGATTAAAATAACCATTTCAACAACAATAATATTCATAGATTTTTTCATCATAAAAACCATAGAAATTAAAAAGATAGGGAACAAGAGGCAAATCCGGTGTTTCTCCGTGGCTTGACTGATTGCTCCATTCTTTGTCTCCGTTGTCTTTGCCGAGCAAGGCTTCTATGAATCCTTGATTGCTGCCCAAGATGGCTGAAGAACACCTCTTTTTCAAGAGAGGAAATTGGCACAAGGGAAAGGGGGAATGGAATGGAAAAAGGAAGAGAGAAAATTTGAGAGAAGAGAAGAGAGGATGAGAGAATGTTGTGGAATGAGGGATGAGTGAAATGATCAGCAAGGGGTGGCTTTTATAGCTGATCGTGGCTGCTAAAAATAGCAAATTCCAGTAGCCAAAGAGCCCCCTATGGCCGGCCACACACATGGCAAGGTTGAAGCTTTCAACTTTGCTATTTTTGGCATGGGGCAAATCTACAAAGCCATAAATAAAGGTGGGGTTTGAATGCAAATTAGAGGTTTTTCATGGGCCTTTTTGCAATAATATTTAATTAGCTAAAATGCTGATTTGGGTCAGCCTATGGACGGTTCTGGTCAGCCCAATTAGTGGCGGTTCGGCTCACTCCATTCGGTTCGACTAGTGCGGTTCAACTAGGCCATTTCTCCATAATTAATTAAAATTAATTTATTTAACCCAAATTAAATAGGGAATAAATTAAAATTAAATTAATTATGAATTAATACACATTTCTGGACCGTCTTGGGCTGGAAATTAGTTCGCCTCGATACTCTAAATTGCTCCTCAGTTTTGTTCTTCTCGCAGTGTCTGCCGGGCCATTTTTCGCCCTTTGTGCAATTTTGTCAAAAATAACCAAATTTAATCAAAATTAACTATAAAATTAATTAAAATTCATCATGTTCATATTTTTAACACAATTTAATTATTTTATAATATTTAATTATTTTTCGACAAGAATTTAACCGGAATAGCATGATTTTAAGTCAAAAAGGGTATGAAAAAATATATAAATTTTTGTGTTTCCAACAGGCTCTCAATATGGCTATGTTATGGGATCGTACAAGCGTGTCACTCTTTCACACGGGCGTGTGCCCTGTTTTTAATTAAATTTTCTAAGGTTTTCGATGGTGCTCAGTTAAATCCCGAATTGCCTCTAAAATGCGTTTGGGCCTCGTAAGCCTAAATTAAGGACTGTAAGATAAAGTCTGAAAATTTTTAAATTAGAATGAAGTTTTATGTCATGGGAATGTATGTTTGCATGTGTATTAGTTAGGTAATGCCTCGTACCCTGTCCCAACATCGGATACAGGTAAGGGGTGTTACAGAACTAACATTACATCAGTCAATCACATCCATCAAGACCTAAGTATAATAAATCCTAGATTTGTTTATGAATTTATTCATGTTGAACAATATTTTTCTCATGTCATATTAAGGGAAACACACGGGGTATTTATACATGTTCCTACTACTACTGTTACAGCTCACAATAGGGCCTACTATTTTGTCTTGGTCTTGGGGCTGATGGCACTGGCATTCCCTGGCTTATTGGATGCGTATTTGTGGAGCACACGGTCCTTTTTGATCTTAGGATTGACACCTTCAGCTAGCCCTGTACCTGTTGGTCATGAGCGATGGTCCCTTATAGGGCTCGTGATCCTTTCTATGGACATAGCTTGCGACCCCCTTTGACGAAGCTTATGCAAGCTCTCCTCATGAGTTATCTTTATGAGCACCTGGCACCCTAGCGGGTCCTTCGTGAGCTGTCTTTAGGAACATCTAGCATCCCAGCGAGTCCCCAGTGAACTATCTTTATAGAGAACATTCTTCTTCCGGGTTGAGTCTATCCTGGTCGGAGACTTGGACCCTATTGCATCATTTTGGCTGGTCGTAACCAAATCCTAACAATCAAGTCCCCCTTAGTAGGCCTAAGAGACATTATAAAGTGGCAGGCCTTAGGTCCATTTTGAATGTAGCTTGTTAGGTACACCGCAAGTTGTAGTGCATAACAATTGCCTTGCCATGTGTGAACCCGGGTATGGGTATATGTATCTGAATGTTGAGAGACAAATCATTTCTTCTTGCTTACATCTGGGTTGTTGGTTCATTTTTGGCCATTCGAATGGTTTAAGGAACTTCTCTTTAAAAGGGGGTTTAGGTTTCTTCACTATTTTGTATTTTCTATAAGTTGGAATCGAGGTAATTCTCACGAATCTTTTCTACTTCTTAGTTTCCATTTCTATTTTCTTTATTACTCAAATCATGGTGAGGATGAAAGGAGCCTACAATCACATCATCTCGGTCTGTCCAGTTCCAATTATTGTAATCGAAAAGCCCTACGTCTGCACCACCACATCGGAGGAAATGGAACGGGCTTCAGTTTTTTAGGGAATAAAGTTCCCCCACTTTGCCTATGAATTTTTCATCCTTTTAGGGTCACATTAGGTGTTCGAGGAACCCGAGGATATCTTCCTTCTCGCGCTGCATGTCTTGGAAGCAACATTCCACCTCCCACTACATTCTTTTTTCTGTAACCTCCTCAATGACTACCGCCTCGCTTTTGGCCAACTCTTTAATTTTTCCTGGTGGCAAGCCATGGTGTATTTTCTTGATAGCTACCAGTATGGCAAAGTGCAGATGCTCGTTATCTTCCAACATCTATACCAGTTGAAGGGGAGTGATGTGGGGGAGTCAGTAGGTTCTGCTACATTTTCCCTTGTTAGAAGGCTTGGACGATCATATGAAATCAGTACAAGAACCTTCAGCTAAAACAGCGAAAGTATATCCAAGTTCACAGCATCCTTGGTGAGGGCTTTGGGTTCCCCACCAGGTGGTCTTCCTCTAGTGAAGATATGCACGCCTTCTAGAGGAGTCTTACCATAAATGAGGCTGTCGCACAATTTCAGGGGTTGTGCGTTGGTCACGTGCTGGCTCTAGAGGTGATCCTGACTGCGAGGAATGATTTTAGGTTCTACCTAGAGGATTTCAGCATGAACAGTTGAAGAGCTAGTGACAACCAAGAGGTCGCACATTTAATTAGTGGGCAACCAACGAGGAGTACTTGGCCTCATGATTCCTTTGATTAGCTGGGCATGATATTAACGGGGATTTTGGAAGAGCCTGTGAACTTCTTCTACCTTTACTATGGGATGACACTTTGTCCCTTCACTCTTCCTAAGTTCGAGAAAGAGGAGAGGGCTAGAGGAGGTACTAACTTGTTAATTGCTTCTACTGATCCTTGGGTTGTCGATGGTGTAGGGGGTAATCGGGGTTGTAAGGATAATCCTAGTGAAACTGACATCATCTTGCGTGAACTTAATAAAGCTATGGATATTGATGCTTTGATAGGCAGTGGCTGTAAGAAGCATAAGACTTCTGTTGGGGCCATACGTATTAACCTTTCTAGCGAGGAGAAAGAAAGCGGTGCTCTACTAGAGTACCGCTGAAAAAGGAGAGTCATTTATAGTGGCCCTATTGCTTGGTCACCCTAATCTATTCTTCCCTTGTGGGCGAGCTTGCGAATTGTTGCATAGGCAAACTTACTGATTACCATCAATAAGGATACCCCCTCTCCTCGATCCTAAAAACTCCCCTGTAGCTCTTATTATTGAAAGAGTGCCTGTTAAGGTTAAAGAGGACTTCTCTTTGTCTCTATACCTCTAGCTGTCTGAAGTTAGTGCTCTCAGACTAAGGTAGACGGAAGCCCATAATAAGGAGCTCGCAGACACCAAGGCTGAGCTAAATAGGGTGCATGAGATGTATCATAAGATAACAGAGGAGAATGAGATAATAAATGAGAAACAGGGGGTCTTCATCGAACGCCTTGCAATCATGGAGATGAAGGTAGAGGAGTGTGAGGTTAAGCTTCCTTTAGAGAGAGAGAGAGAGAGGCATATAACTGCAGAGGCGGAGTTGAAAAGGGTCACCGCGAGACACTTTACCAAGCTGGAAAGAATTATCAGAGAGTGCAAAGAGTAAGTGGATAGCAACCTATGGAAGCAAGATGAGGCTCTGACAACTTTTAAGCAACAAACATCCCATAATATCCTAGGCTTCCTTCAGAAGTTCAAGGAGAATCTACTACTTTATGCCCAGGTTGCTTGCAGTACTTTTGATGTTCGCAAGGTGGATTTTGATGAGCTCATTGATGTGGACATGAGTATCTTGGGTTTTATTGTTTTCAGTCCTTCTAGGCCTACTTGGGACTCTTTTGTGGCTATTTGGAAAGGCGACCTTTATCTAGAGGAAGGGGAAGACTCTGCCACTGTAGACATGGCTTATTTTGTTGTCGGTGACGATGTGAAATTGATTCCTCTTTTGGTGATTGGGGGTGCTACTATTGTTTCCTCAACTGGCAAGGGTGTCACTCTTGTTAATACAGACTAGGGTTTTAGGGGTTGATGATGTAATCGAGCAAAGCTTTTTTTAATTTAGTTTTTCTTTAATGAACAAATATTTATTTTTATTTCCTATTGGCTTTCTTTCTGTGTTTGCAAGCTTCGTATCATGTAGTATGCTTTGAGAATAATGTGTTGGGAATGTAGATTTGTGAACTTTTCTCTACTTAAGAATTTTAAAATTCATAGTTGGGAATACAAATCCGAGAGCTATTTTGTACTTAAGGGTTTTTTCTCACAACAGGGAGTATGAACCTGTGAGCTGTTCTATACTTAAAATTTTAAAATTCATAGTTGGGAATATGAATCCGTGAGCTATTTCATACTTAAGAGGTTTTAAAATTCTTTGCGTGCAAACCTTATTTTTATAGCCGGGAGCTTTGCTCTCGCTAACTATTTTAGATGTTGCGGCTCTTCACCTACGAACCTTGTTTTATAGTTGGGAGCTTTGCTCTCGCTAACTATTTTAGAGGTTACAACTTTTCACTTGCGAACCTTATTTTTACAACTGGGAGCTTTGCTCTCGTTAATTGTTTTAAAAGTTACGGCTCTTCACTTGCGAACCTTGTTTTTACAACTGGGAGCTTTGTTCTTGCTAACTATTTTAGAGGTTACGACTCTTTGCCTGTGAATCTTGTTTTACAGTTAGGAGATTTGCTCTCGCTATCTGTGTTAGAAGTTGTGGCTCTTTGCTTCTGAACCTTGTTTTTATGGCTAGAAGCTTTGCTTTTGCTAACTATTTTAGAGCTTGTGGCTCTTCGCTTGAGAACTTTGTTTTTATACTTGGGAGCTTTGCTTTCACTAACTGTTTTAGAGGTTACGGTCTTCACTTATGAACCTTGTTTTTATAGTTGAGAGCTTTGCTCTCGCTAACTATTTTAAAAGCTGCAGTCATTCACCTGCGAACCTTGTTTTTACAGCTGAGAACTTTTCTTTCGCTAACTATTTTAGAGGCTGCGACTCTTTACCTGTGAACCTTGCTGGGAGCTTTTCTCTCGCAAACTGTTTTAGAGGTTGCGACTTTTCGCCTGCAAACCTTATTTTTATAGTTAGGAGCTTTGCTCTTGCTAACTATTTTTGAGGCTGCGACTCTTTGCCTATGAACCTTGTTTTCATAGCTGGGAGCTTTGCCCTCGCTAACTATTTTAGAGGTTGCGGCTCTTTGCCTGCGAACCTTGTTTTTACAACTGAGAGCTTTATTCTCACTAATTATTTTAGCGGGTGTGGCTCTTCACTTACGAACCTTGTTTTTATAGCTCAGAGCTTTGCTCTCGCTATCTATTTTAGAGGTTGCAGCTCTTCACCTATGAACCTTGTTTTTATAGCTGAGAGCTTTGCTTTCTCTAACTATTTTAGAGGTTATGGTCTTCATTTATGAACCTTGGTTTTACAGTTGGGAGCTTTGCTCTCGCTAACTATTTTAGAGGCTGTAGCCATTCGCTTGCGAACCTTATTTTTACAACTGAGAGCTTTTCTCTTGTTAATTGTTTTAGAGGTTGTGGCTTTTCACCTGCAAACCTTGTTTTTACAGCTGGGAGCTTTGCTCTTGCTAATTGTTTTAGAGGCTGCGTGTAACAGCCCGATTTTAGTCAAATCAGACTAGTAGTTTTAGAACCACAAATCTGAGGTCAAAGTATTTATTTTATTATTAAATTAAGGTCTACAACTTGATAGTATGATTGTGTGAAAATTCATTGAGAAATGTTATTGTTTGAATGTTCAATTCGATAAAAAGGACTAAATCGTGTAAAGCGTAAAAGTTGAGTTCTATTAGCTAAAGGTGTCTAATAGCTATAGAACATTAAAGTAACGGTCCTTATGTTGAAATTAGACCATTAAAGAGATAGTGGATTGTGATGGTATGGCATTTTGTGAAATAAATAATGTTTTTAAAGGTTAGTTTTGTAATTTAGTTAGTATTGTTATAATAAGTTAAAAATAACAATTAAAAAGAAAGTTTTCATTTTCTTATGTTCTTCAACCAAAAATGGAAGGAGAGAAAGCCAAGAAGCTAGGTTATTTGGCCATATCTCTCTTGTCTAATTAGGTACGATTTTTGTCCTGTTTTTAATGATTTTTATGTTTTTGAGATCATTGTAACCTAGTCTAGCTAGCTCAGGGACCAATTTGTGAAATGTTAAAGTATTTGGGTTTTGCCATTGATGAATATGTGTGAGCTTTAATTTGATATTAGTTAAAGAAGTTTTGTAAAGGGATTTTTAGTGAAAATGTCAATTTTGGATTAAATTGAGAAAAATGAAATTTTGTGGTTAAAATGTGAGATAAATGAAAAATATGGGCTGATATGCTAATAATAGAATTCGGTTAGCATGGGTTAAGCTTGAATTGCAAGAATTTTTATTTTTATGTGATAAGGAATAAATTGTAAAGAAATTGAAATATTAGGGGCAAAAACATAATTTTTCCATAATGTGATTTTTGGATTAAATTGAATAAAGTGTTAATTAAATAAGTTAAATTATCAAGAAAAACGAGATTTAGATTTAGAACGAGGGAAAAACAAAGTATCGGATTAGTCGACCTAATTCGTTGTTTTTGCGATTGAGGTAAGTTTGTATGTAATAAGCATTGTTATAATTGTGTTTTATATTCTTTGATATTGGATAAACGGTGAATACAACCTTGCAGACATATTTGACGACGATTCGATGAGTGAGATATCCCATTTGAACCTTATGAATAGTTTAGGATACGAATGTCATGACATTAGGGTTACTGTGGTTATGTGATTTGGGTGCTGGTCATGTACGTCCTACCGGTGGTTGAGTATACTGGTATGTGTTGCGGTTACTTAACAGCTTGTGTGAGTAGGACTGTGTAGCTACGTCTTGACTAACAGCTTGTGTGAGCATGCCCATTGATAGCTCAAGAGTGAGCATTATATGTGATATGTGATTGAGATAGCTTCGGCTATATATGTGGCACATAGGGTAAGAGATTCCCGAGTATCTGATAGTATTCCTAATGGTTCAACGGGTATATGAAAGATATGGATGAGTATAAGATTGACTCGAGATGGCACAGGTATGTACATGAACCGTATAAGCTTTAAACTGAAGAAATTTGTGAAGTTCACAACTAATCTTGTGAGTTTACGTGTGATAGGTTTGTGTATTTATATGAGTTGCATAATGATATGTTCAATTGTTTGAATTGTGTATTTATGATTAGTTGAGTTTATTTCATACAGGCTTACTAAGCTTTATAACTTACTTTGTTTTCTATTACTATGTTTTATAGTGTTTCGAAGGCTCACTCGGATTGGAAGTTGTTGGAGACTTCATCACACTATCTAGCTATTGTTTGGGTACTTTTAAGCTTTGTGATTTCGGTTATATGGCATGTATCAGCTTTATGGTTACATGATAAGTATAAGTAATTTTGGCTAATGAAGCCTATGTGTTTTGATATGAAATTAGCCATGTGATTTGGCTTAAATTTGGTATTGTGATAGTATGTAATTATATGAGTACATGACTTATGAGGTTTGGTAAATATTTGCTATGTAATTGTCTTGATTGTGAAATGGTGATTTGAATTGGCATATAAGTTATGTGATAGGCATATAAGTAACCATATGCAAATGACCATTTGAGAAACCTTGAAGTTGTTTATTCTAAGTTGACATTAATGGTAGCAAATGGTTGGAATTGATATGGTATATATATGTTAAGTGCTAAGTAAGATAATGCATATATAAAAGTGATCATTTAGATGAGTTTTTGTAAGTAATATTGGTATGAATTTGAATGATCAATTGTGAAGTGTATGAACTATATTTTCTGTTAGCATTGGGTTTGCATGATTTGGATTTGGCTATGGTTGTTTTGAATGTATATTGAAAGTATGGTCATATGCTATTTGAAGTGAATAAGTTGATGCAAATTTGGGTGAGAAATGTGGCTTGTAAACTAGCCTATTTTCGTTCACACAAACAGGCGTGTGTCTCAGCTGTGTCTGACACATGGTCAGGTGACACGGCCGTGTGTCCCCTATAGCATTTAATGAAAACAAGTTAGTGAGTTACACGAGCTGGTCACACGGGTTTGTGGTTGGCCGTGTGACATAAGTCAGAGAGTTACACGGGTAGAACACGGGCTGGGAGACGGCCATGTGATCCCATTTCAAATGTCCACATGACCTGTGACACGGGCATGTCTTGTGGCCATGTAAGACACATGGCCTGGCCACACGGGCGTGTGTCTTGAATCTCTTTAAATGTCTGTTTTGGGCCTCGAGAGCTTCGATTGGGGACTATATGAATGTATATGGATGATCTATGTTTGGAATAAGAAATGTATGTGAAATGTATGATGAATTCTGTGGTAAGTCCGGTAATGCTCCGTAACCCTATTCTGGTGACAGGTACAGGTTAGGGGTGTTACACTGCAACTCTTCTCCTACGAACCTTGCTTTCATAGCTGGGAGCTTTGCTCTAGCTAACTATTTCAAAGGTTGTGGCTCTTTGCCTGCGAACCTTGTTTTTACAGTTAGGAGCTTTATTCTTGCTAACTTTTTTAGAGGCAGCGGCTCTTCACTTGTGAACCTTGTTTTTACTGCTCTGAGCTTTGCTCTCACTATCTGTTTTAGAGGTTGCGACTCTTCACCTGTGAACCTTATTTTTATAGCTAGGAGCTTTGCTCTCGCCAACTGTTTTAGAGGTTGCGGCTCCTCACCTACGAACCTTGTTTTCACTGACGATAGTTTTGTTGGAATGGAATTTTATTCATGGGATAGGAATTCGTACATAGTACTTTTTAAGGTTTCAGGCATTCTAGGTTCGCAGTACCATTGTGCCTTCTATTTTTGCTAACCTATATGCTCCATAGCTTATTTTCTTTACCATTTTATACGATCCCTTCTAGTTAGGAGCCATTTTCTCGCATTGGGAAGAAGGTAGGTTAGCTTCAGTGTTTCTTAGCACAATGTCAGCTACTTGAAACTATTTTCTTCTGACCTTAGAGTTATAGTAGTGAGCTATTTGTTGGGTGCGAGCTACATTTCTAATTTTAGCCATTTCTCTGAGCTCATCGATTAGGTCCAAGTTGAGTCATAGGGCCTCATGGTTAGCTTATTCGTTCAAGTGTCGTGTTCTATGTTATCTTAAGTCTATCTCTGTGGGAATTATGGCTTTTGTGCCATAAATGAGTGAGAAGGCCGTTTCTCCTATCGTAGTGTGGGGCGTAGTTCACAGTGCCCACAGGATTCTTGGCAACTCTTCCAACCAAGCCCTTTTTAGTTCGCCACCTTTTTATTGAGAGTTGTTAGAATTTTCTTGCTTATAGCTTCCACTTGGCCATTAGTATTTGGGGTCTTTACCGAGCTTTTGGCCAAGGATATATGAAAGTTTGTGCAAAACTTATTGAATTTCCCTTGAAACTGTGTAGCGTTATCCATGATAACAATGCGAGGTATTCTGAATCTACATATAATTGACTTCCACATGAATGACTCCATTTGCTTTTCTGTGATAGTTGCTAAGGCTTTTGCCTTGATCCACTTGGTGAAGTAGTCTACAACTACTACAATGGATTTCTTCTGCGCCGTGGCTATGGGGAACGGTTTAAGGATATCAACCCCCAAGTTGCAAAAGGGCAAGGTCCTGTCATGATCTAGAGGGGTTCTGTTGGTTCTCACTGTATTCTAGCATTTCTTTGGCAGGAGTCGCACTTGTGAACCATGTTCTGGGTGTCTTCATTGACAGTAGGCCAATAGTAAAGTTGTCTAATTTTCTTTTTGCTAATAATCTTCTTCCTAGGTGATCAACGCAAATGGCCTCATGGATTTCTCTTATGATATACTCAGCTTCTGAGGGAGAAAGGTAGCGCGGTAATGGGTGCGAAAACCTTTTTTTATATAGCACACCCTCTAGGAGGGTGTATCTATCAAAAGGTGAATGAAACATGTTGTTTTAACTTAGTACGTAATAAGTTTTCAATAGGCGGATATGTAATTTTCATGCGAACAATTCAACAAGTATTCGCAGTTCGTATCAAAGACATACCTTGTTGCCTTGCGCTATAGTTTTGCGAGCTCTTTTCGATCTTGGCTTTCTTATTTACCCTGTAACATATAGATTATAGAGGTTATCCATATTTTTTCTTGGGTCATAGCGAGTACTTGGGGGCGCTGTAGCTTGGCATTTCTTTGTGTTCGAGTAGGACTTTTCCTCTCTACTTAATGGTAATGGAGGATGCTAACTTTGATAGAGCATCTGCACTCATACTGTCGTTCTTTAGGAGCTGCCTAACTTTGACTTTATTGAACCCTGCCAGTAATTAGGTTGCCATCACATGATATTGTTTTAGGGTTTCTTCTTTCACCTCGTACTCCCATGTATTTGCTTCGCTACTAGTTGGGAGTCTGTGTGTATGCTCAGGTCCCTAGCGCCTAACTAGCACACCAATTGTAGCCCAGAGATCAGCGCTTCGTACTTAGTGGTTGATAAATGATAAATTATATATGTTTTTACCTCATGCTTAGCTTAATTTATGGATGAATTATCATTGAATTTATGGAAATTGGTGCTCTTAAGCCTTCTATTTCATGTTTTATGCCCAGGTAAGCTTAAGGAAGAGAAAAGAGCAAGGAACGAGCCAAAAACAGGCAAATTAGGCCCAATTCAATAATCAACACGGCCTGGAGATTCACCACATGGCCGTGTCACCTTGAGCCCAAAACGGCTCAGCCCCGACAAGCACGGCCGGACCACACGGCCGTGCCACCATCAACAGACCCGACCACGGCCTGGGCCTCGATCCACATGGGTGTGGCAAACAGATGTGTCCCTGTAGTGAGGAAGTGCAATTTCACTTGGAAAAGGATGCTTAGAGGCTAAGAAAGGCATTCCAAAGCTCTATATAAAGACCCTAGGAGGCAACTAAAAAGATATACTTTTCTCTCCACAAAAGAGTGCCTTATTTCTGCCAACACAGAAAGTGGAAGCAAGGGATTACTCCAAAGGAAGCCGATTAATTCATCCCAGAAGCCGGATTCTACATCAAGACAGAGGATCTCCCTTCAATCCTTCAGGGGTTTTTGGGTTCTTTATGTCATGCTATTTCAATTCTTCTGAGATGTTTTCTTTATTAAATATGAACTAAATCCCCCAAATACTTGAGGGGGATGAAACCCGAGACAGATCTTGTTATTATTTTATCTTGAGTTATATGATAAATACCTTATTTGTTCTTAATTATGTGTTCTTAATTCTTGTTTTAATATTCCTAGGTATTAATTCAAGTATTGATGTGCTTATTCAGAGGAGCAAAAGTCTCTGTTTAAGAGTAGATCTAGCATAATTAAGCGGAGTTGTATGCAACCCTAGACATATGGCGACATAAATCTGCCGGATTAGGGTCAAACCTAATAAGGTGATCCATAGATCGAATTAATGCAAGACTAGGGGTTTTAACTAGAAAGAGATTTCAGTGAATCAACCTAGGATTAGTTGTTCTTATCCTCGATGGAGGTACTAACATAAATTAGGGATTTCTACGGATCAAGTCAAGTGAATAAATCGTCTAGCTCAAGAATTGATAACAAGTGAAGTCTAGGTGGATTCTCCCTTGAGTATTGCCCAAATCAATCAGTTTTCCCTAAGAGTTTTTCCCAAATTAACTTTTTGTGCATTCATAGTTTAGTTTTAGAATTAGTTTAGTTTCATAAAAACCCCTTTTATTTCTAGGTTAAATAATAGAAAGAAAGTACTAGTACTTTTGATTCCCTTGGGTACGATATCTCGGTCTTGCCATTAAACTATACTACTGTTCGATAGGTGCGCTAAATCGTGATAATAGTTAGTTTCTGTTTTGATCATTATTATAAATTTTATTACTTCATATCATGCATATCAAGTTTTTGGCGCCATTGCCAGGGAACTAAGATATTAGGAACACTCGATTTTTATTACTTTAGCCATTACTATTTTATTTATTTTTAACCTTTGTTTTTATTTTTTTTATTTCTTTTAATTTTCTTTGCCTTTTCCCTTTCTAGGTATCTCTAGTTTATGACTAGAAGAAACCTAGGAGGACCATTACTTTTTGACGAGGATTTAGAAGCTACAGTTCGTAGAACTCGTAGAGAAATCAGACGAAGCCTTCATTATCCAGAACAAGGACAAGAACAAGAGCCAGAACCTACGGAAGAGATGGAAGCAAATCAAGACAATCTACCACCCCCCGCGATAGCCGCAGAATCGGCAAATCACGATAATGCTCCTCGCACTATGTATGATTATGCTAAACCTAATTTGGCTGGTACTCAATCTAGTATTGTTAGACCTGCTATTGCTACAAATAATTTTGAACTAAAGCCTAACACTATTCAGATGATTCAGCAATTTGTGTAGTTTGATGGTTTACAGGATGAGGATCCCAATTCATATTTAGCAAATTTTTTGGAATTTTGTGATACTTTTAAAATCAATGGCGTTACTGATGATGCCATTCGCCTCCGATTATTTCCTTTTTCCCTAAGAAATAAAGCTAAGCAATGTTTGAATTCTCTACCATGAGGCTTAATCACTACATGGGAACAGATGACTGAAAAGTTCTTACTTAAATATTTTCCTCCAGCTAAAATAGCTAAATTGTGAAACGATATCTCTTCTTTTGTGCAGATGGATTTAGAGACACATTACGATGTCTAGGAGAGATACAAAGATCTTTTGAGAAGGTGCCCTCACCATGGGTTGCCTTTGTGGTTACAAGTTCAAACCTTTCAGAACGGTTTGAATCCATCAACAAGGCAAATGATCCAGGCTGCCGCAGGAGGAACAATCAACAATAAAACACTCGAAGCAGCTTATGAGTTTATAGAAGAGATGTCACTGAATAACTATCAGTGGCAAGTCATGAGGACAAAGCCAACAAAAGCTGCAGGAGTTCTTAATATTGACACTGTCACCATGCTTTCTAATCAAGTTGAACTTTTAAACAAAAATTTTGATAATTTTGTTGGTTCTACGCAGGCACACCCAGTGATGCAGTGTGACGCAGCCCAGGGAAATATGTTCAATCTAGAATACTCCTCCTATGGACATAGCATGGAAACTGAGCAAGCCAACTATATAGGTAACAATTCTAGACCCCAAAATAACCCTTATAGTAATACTTAAAATGCAGGTTGGCGGAACCACCCCAATTTTTCATAGGGAGAACAAGGAAATCAAAGACAACTACCTCCTCCGGGATTTCAACAACAACCACCACAACAAGAGAAAAAGCCGAACCTTGAAGAGATGTTCACCAAATTTATTGCCGCATCAGAAACCCATTTCTAAAACACCGAAACGGTACTAAAGAACCAGCAAGCATCCATTCAGGGGCTTGAGAATCAAATTGGTCAGCTTGCCAAATTAATTTCAGAAAGACTACAAGGTGGACTACCAAGTAACACTGAGCGAAATCCTAGAGAACATGTCAAAGCAATTACTCTAAGGGATGGGAATACTGGCTGAGCCTGAAAAGAAGCCTATTCAAGAAAAGGTAGCAGAAGAGGAACCCAAGCAAAATACTCCACCAGCACCTAAAGAATACAACCTACCCATACCATATCCGGCAACGTTAAAGAAAGACCGCACAGATGCTCAATTCGATAAATTTCTTAAACTTTTTAAACAGTTACATATTAACTTACCTTTTGTTGAAGTGATTTCACAGATACCGAAGTATGCAAAATTTTTAAAAGAACTCCTTACAAATAAAAGGAATTTGGAAGAACTAGCCACAGTGGAACTCAACGAGGAATGTTTAGCTATTCTCCAAGAAAAACTACCAGCCAAGCTAAAAGACCCAGGGAGTTTTACTATTCATTGCTTAATTGGTAGTTTAATTATTGAAAAAGCCTTAGCTAATCTAGGTGCTAGTATGAACCTAATGCCTTACAAAATGTTCAAGCAACTAGGTTTAGGGGAACCAAAACCCACTAGGATGAGTATACAATTAGCTGATAGATCTGTTAAATATCCTAGGGGAACCATTGAAGATGTTCTAGTAAAAGTAGATAAATTTCTATTCCCTGTTGATTTTGTTGTGCTTGACATGGATGAGGATATTGAGGTACCTTTAATTTTGGGCGCCCATTTTTAGCTACTGCTAGAGCTGTTATCGACGTAGGGGATTGTAAATTAGTACTTAGAGTTGGTGAAGAAGTAGTTGTCTTTAAAATCTATGATGCTATGAGATTTTCTAGAGAACAAGATGATTCCTGATATTTTATTGATGTTATTGATTATTTTGTTCAAGATAATTTTCAGGAAATCACTCTTGAAGACACGTTAGAACTGTGTCTCATTCAAGGTGGGGAGGACGATGAAGCCACCACTGAAGTAAAAGAAGTAATGAAGGAGTTGAACTCTCATGAGATTGTCACAAGGCACATAAGTTATGAAGGCCTTAAGTTAAATGAAGAACTAAGACAAAAAACCTCGATTGATGAACCTCCTAAATTAGAGCTAAAGCAACTACCTGACCACTTAGAGTATGCATTTTTAGAAGATGATTCTACATTACCAGTAATTATCGCATCAGATTTGAGTGCTGAAAAGAAGGAGGAATTACTTCAAGTATTAAGGGAACACAAAAAGGCTATAGCTTGGAAGATTTCTGATATTAAAGGAATTAACCCTTCTTTTTGCACCCAAAAAATTTTAATGGAAGATGAATATAAGCCATCGGTGCAAGCTCAACGACTATTGAATCCCAACATGAAAGAAGTCGGAAAAGCCAAGGTAATTAAACTTCTAGACGCAGGCATTATTTATCATATTTCTGACAGTTCTTGGGTAAGTCCTGTGTAGGTTGTTCCTAAAAAGGGAGGCATGACTGTAGTGTCTAATGACAAAAAAAAGTCAATACCTACAAGAACTGGAGAGTTTGCATTGATTATAGAAAGCTGAATGATGCAACTCAAAAAGATCATTTTCCCTTACCCTTTATACATCAAATGTTGGAAAGGTTATTAGGACATATGTATTACTGTTTCCTACATGGCCTCTCTGGTTACTTCCAAATGCCGATAACTCTAGAAGATCAGGAAAAGACGACATTCACATGCCCATATGGTATGTTTGCTTATCGTAGAATGCCTTTTGGATTATGTCATGCTCCTGCTACTTTTCAGCGATGCATGTTAGCTATCTTTGACGAACTCGTGGAAGACATCATGGAGGTATTTATGGATGATTTTTCGATTTTCGGTAATTCTTTCCAACTTTGTCTTAATAATTTAAAACACGTTCTAATAAGATGTGAAGAGATGAATTTAGTGCTAAATTGGGAAAAAATGTCACTTTATGGTTCAAGAAGGTATTGTCATAGGACATAAAATTTATAGTAAAGGGATAGAGGTAGATAAAGCAAAAATTGAAACCATCGAAAAGTTACCTCCCCTAATTCATTTAAGGCCATAAGAAGCTTTTTAGGACATGCTAGTTTTTATCGCAGATTTATTAAAGAATTTTCTAAAATAGCTAAGCCCTTAACAAAATTACTAGAAAAAGATGTGCTTTTCAATTTTGACCAAGAATGTTTAGAGTCTTTTAACACTCTCAAAGAAAAGTTAGTTAATGCTCCGATTATGATTTCACCTGATTGGAATCTACCTTTTGAACTGATGTGTGATGTGAGTGATTTTGCAGTAGGTGCAGTTTTAGGGCAACGAAGAGACAAGCACTTCCAACCGATTTATTATGCTAGCAAAACTTTGACAGAAGCACAAGCAAATTATACTACCACAGAAAAAGAATTGCTAGCCGTTGTTTTTGTGTTTGACAAATTTAGATCATATTTAATATTGTCGAAAGTCATCGTTTATACTAATCATTCTGCTCTTCGTTATCTTTTAACTAAAACTGATGCAAAACCTCGATTAATAAGATGGATTCTATTGTTACAGGAATTTGACTTAGAAATAAAAGATAAGAAAGGAGTTGAAAATTTGGCAGCAGATTACCTTTCAAGATTAGAAAATCCACATCCTAAGGACCTCGATAAAATAAACGACTTGTTTCTTGAAGAACAACTCCTAGCCATAGCAGAGGCTACCGTTCCTTGGTTTGCCGATTTCGCAAATTATTTAGCAGCTAACATAATCCCAAAAAGGGTTAACCCATCAGCAAAAGAAGCGATTCTTCGCTGATGTGAAAAATTACTTTTGGGAATACCCTTTCCTTTTTCGTATTTGTGCAGATCAAGTCATTCAAAGATGCGTTACAGAGACAGAAGCATATAAAATTTTAAAGCACTGCCATTCGGGACTAACAGGAGGACACCACAGTGGAGCTAGAACTACTCACAAGGTACTCGAATCAGGTTTTTACTGGCATACCCTTTTCAAAGATGCCAACAGGTATGTGACCTCTTGTGATAAATGCCAGAGAACAGGTAACATCTCTCAGCACAATGAAATGCCTCAAAACTATGTACTCTCATGTGAAATATTTGATGTATGGGGTATTGATTTCATGGGTCCTTTCCCTACTTCGTTTAGGAATAAATACATACTACTAGTAGTAGATTACATGTCAAAATGGGTAGAAGCCTAAGCTTTACCTACTAATGATGCTAGAATGGTAGTACGCTTCCTAAAAAAACTTTTCTCTTGATTCAGAACACCTAGGATAATTATTATTGATAGGGGTACTCATTTTTGCAATGCTCAATTTGATAAAGTTTTAAAAAGATATGGAGTGCACCATAGAATAGCTACCCCCTATCACCCACAAACCAGTGGTCAAGTTGAAGTGACAAATAGAGAACTAAAACACATTTTAGAGAAACCAGTAGAAGCAAATAGGAGAGATTGGTCAATGAAAGTAGATGATGCTTTAAGGGCTTATAGAATTGCATTTAAAACTCCCATAGGAACATCTCCTTATAAACTTGTTTATGGAAAAAGCTGTCGTCTGCCATTTGAACTTGAACATAAAGCATTTTGGGCTATTAAATTTTTAAATCTTGATTTTAAGCTTGCAGGTGAGAAACATCTAATGCAACAAAACGAGATGGATGAATGGTGTTGCAATGCCTATAAAAACTCACGATTGTATAAGGAAGCCACAAAGCGTCGCCATGATAATCGAGACAACCTAAGCAGTTCAAAACTGGTGATCTTGTCTTACTTTACAACTCAAGGCTTAAACTATTTCCTGGAAAACTTAAATCGAGGTGGTTCGGTCCATTCACTGTTCAAACTATTTTTCCATACGGCACAGTCGAGGTAACTCATCCAAACCACGGCACTTTCAAGGTAAACGACCATCGGCTTAAACATTATAGAGGTGAGAATTTCAAAGATAATAGGGAGGAGCTTCGACTCTACGAACTCTCGTCATGATTTATACAGGTAGAGTCGAGCTTAGACTCTAAATAAGCGCTTCTTGGGAGGCAACCCGAGCAATAACTTAGTAACTCTTTTTATTTTAGTCTTCTAATACATCGACTAAGCCTTTCAAATACAGGATTTTCGGACCACACGGCCATGCCCATGGGTGTGCCTAAGGCCGTGTGGACATTATGAGCATAGATACGGCCGTGCAATTTGACCATGTATAAACAGGGTAAAAATTTTCAAGAGACACGAGTTACGACAAAGTACCACGGCAGTGCGATGTGGCTGTGGCCAACACTGTCAATTTAGACACGGGCTTAGACCAGCCGACACAGCCGTACGATATGGCCGTGTTGATTAAAACACGGGGTGTGACACGTCCGTGTGCCAAGATCGTGGTCGACACTGTCAATTCAGACACGGGCGTGTGACCTACTACACGGCCGTGGGAGAAACGAACATCGAAGGACACAGCCGTGTGCCTCAACACGCCCTGGGTACACGGGCGTGGGCCTCGAACTAGGCGCACTAAAATCACCGATTTTTGAACCACACGGGTAAAACCCGAACTACACGAGCGTGTGCTGTGCCCGTGTGACCCAAAAGACTATATAAACAGGCCACTATTCACCTTTTTCCCCAAATTAAACCCTAAAACCTCCCACCTAAAACCTATCCTAGCCCTCTTCAGCACTACCAATAGCCTCCCAAGGCATCCCCACGACCGAGCGACGCTCCCACGACCGTGCTCCACCCTCATAATCACATATTCGGTTCTATTTTCTTAATTTTCTCTTTAATTTTTTTCTTTTATATATTTTTATGTTAGAAAAATATTTTTTGCATTATTCTTTGGGCATGAAAGTCATTGATTTAGCATGAACAATCAAGAATATTTTAGAGAATTCCATGATGCTACGCCACTTAGAATCCTATTTGCTTGCCACTTTTCATTATCTAGAATAATATTCATTTAGTATAAATTCATACACATGTCTCCATAATTTAAATACCATGCTTAGGACGAATAGACCGTATTATTTAGGTTAGTAAAATCCACATTTCATTTCAAATATTTTGTGTAAATTGCCATTTGAGGATAAAAACGTATTTTTAATTTTCTTTTTAATTTAATTTCAATTTTTAGGACTCATGCAAGTCATTTTTTTCATTTTGTTTTTAGGAATTATGTCTTCGTCACGCGGAAAGAAAGCTGCCGTCCCTGTCTCAAAGAAGCGGAAGGGGCCCGGTGGCTCATCCTCCAGACCCACAGCCGAAACCCGCCATCCATTCATTCAATTTCCTTAGCACTCCCAATAGGAGTTATTCCAGATCCTACGAGCCCGCCCTGTAGGAGCTGGCCATTGCATTGATTGGGCCGCTTTGGAACAAGTCCAGCTTGCTGATGCTGTTCGGGCCCTACTGTCCACTGACCAATGGGAGCAATTCTTCAACATCATCGAGCCCACCTACCTTGAGCTGACACTAGAGTTCTGCACTACTTTTCATCTACAGGTAGTGATGACGAACCACGATGACCCAGGCACCATTCAATTTTGCCTCGGTGGATTGGTGTGACAGTTGAGCGTTCCAGAATTTGGTATCGTACTAGGACTCTACGCAGATGAGTTTATAGCAGACGAGGACTTTCCCACACTCTCCCGCCGCATCCATATCTCCCCAGTAAACTGTTGGCGCGCCCTAGTCCCTGCATTGCCCTCATACGACCCTAGTCGTTCCAATGCGACCACCCTTCCCTCATCTTTGAGGTACCCTCACGCACTCCTCGCACACACTTTGACAGGAAGACACGAGAGCACAGGTGTCGTTAGCATACACGATGCCTACTTCTTATGGAGCATGGCAAACACGCATACCATCGACCTCGCCTATTTCATCGCACTCGCCATCCAACATCAAACAGAGAGGCATTGTAAATGCGTGATATCCATGGGCCCATACATCACACGGTTGGCCCGCCACTTCGGGATACTCAACACTGCGGCCTAGACATCCTCATACACACTGATCGGCCAGATGTCCCCTCAGGGCATCCAGACTATGCTCCACATGAGGATGATCCAGCACAAACCGGGGACCGACCCACCACAGTACCGCCTACTCCGAGAGGCTGAGGATCCAGAGGACATTACTGACGATGTCCCACCACCACCGGAGGAGGGCCCAGCTGAGCCACTACCCCCTCGCCGCCCAGTTCATGCGGCAGCTTCATACGCTGACATATCTGAGCGCCTATCACGATTCGAGCAGTAGTGCTTCCAACGTTTTGACCATATTAACGCTACTCTACAACAGATATGTCAGCACTTTCACATCACCTCACCACCTCCACCTCCTGGACCATCTGAGGATTAGAGATTTCTATTCCTCTTATCTTTATTTTTATTTTTATTCTTGATCTTTATTTTCACCTTCTCTTTAACTTTATGTTTCCTTAGAATATTTAGATTTTCTTTATCTTTATTTTGATATATATGTTTAGTGACTATTTTAGTTTAGTTTTTAATTTTATTTTTACATCGGTTATTACCTAACGAGAAAATTACGCTTCACTAAAATGCCTAAACACTTTTAAATGCCTTTGTAGTTTCAAAGGAGCTCTACAGCTCATATCCATATGCAAATGGGAAAGCCCTGCCACAACTGCCGGCTCTTCTAATTCCAATCTCCATCTCACAAATTCATCCAAAATTCAGGGAGTTTCATGCCTTTCTGTATCTTATGATCTTTTGCTTCTATTGCTACTAATGTATCTTTGTACATTGAGGGCAATGTACATCTTAAGTGTTGGGGGGAAACTTACTTTCAGTTATTGCATTCTCTTTGAAATCCCTGAAAATTTTTAAACTAACTTTTTGCATTGTTCTCAAAATTTTGAATTCTCATTCTCACTCTTTACATTATCTTCAATCTCCTATTAGGAATTAATTCTGATTGATTTATGATTTTTATTGATGTGTTGAGAATTAAGACATAGACGCTTGTACTTTGATTATTCAAACTTTAAAACACTAGGGAATCAAGCATGATAAGTTGAAATTTTTGAGAATATAATTTTGTTCATAGGATATTTTCCCTAACTTTAAGTATGATCTTGAGATATGAAATTCGTAGGATTGACATTAAAAAGCCATAATTCTGGTGAGATTTTTGAGCCTTTTGAGCATACATTCTTTCGTGCTCACTTTTATTGTTGCTTTGAGTGAGTCAATACTAATTTGTTATTCTAGAACTTGCTTCGATTATACATGTCAAGACCACATCATTGATTTGATACACTGAGATGAGAAAGGCACCTAGGTTTTAACCCACTTACTCTATAAAGCCCTACCTCCACAAATTAACCCCTAGTGAACCCCATTGAGCCTAACAACCCATTCTTTGACTTACCTCTAATATTAACCTATAACCCGTTTTTGTTGAATTCGATTCAATTTTTTTGATCCCTATTTTTATTGAGATTTGAGTTGAATTATTATCTAGCTTTATTCTCTTTTCTAGTTTGTAAAGTTTGTAAATATTCAAAGTATTGTATTTGATTTGTTCTTAAAAAAAATTGTGTATATACAGTCAATTCAGTTGTAATCTGTAAAAGTCGATAGTTTTTGCATATTTTTACAAGCTTCTAAATCCAGAACGAGGTCATCATAAGACTTAGCTCTAAGGAATATGTTCCAATGATAGAGATTTTTCTAGCTAGATGATTTTTCAATTCAATCTCGATTCTAACCCTCTCTTTTTCAGCTTGTGACAACACCCCTAACCAAAGCCCCATTACAACCATTGAAAGACCTTTTGATCGATGTGTCATATCAATCTATAATGGTGGAGATTTGATTTTCTTGAAAGCCTATGGTAATAACCTTTTAGGTTGACTAATGAGTGCTTAAATTTTGAACCCTAAACACTTTGAGTGGATAGAGTGAATCTTTTGTGAGGATGTCAAATCTTGTTAATTTTGATTGAGAGGTAATTACTTAGGAGAAGGGAGAAAACCTATGTTTCTGTGATAAAATTCTCAACTTAGAATGTTTGAATCTTTAATGTTCTTCTGGTTGAATTCTCATTGTATGATTACTTATGGACTAGTTTGATACATTATTAATAAGGGTTATAAGTTGAGAAGAATGATTCTTAATTGTGAGTTGAGATTTTGCTTTAGGACAAGCAAAGGCTTAAGTGTTGGGGTATTTGATAAACGATAAATTATTCATGTTTTTACCTCATGCTGAGCTTAATTTATGGATGAATTATCATTAAATTTATGGAAATTGGTGCTCTTAATCGTTCTATTTCATGTTTTATGCCCAGGTAAGCTTAAGAAAGAGAAAAGAGCAAGGAACGGGCCAAAAACAGGCAAATTAGGCCCAATTCAATAATCAACACTGCCTGAAGATTCACCATACGGCCGTGTCACCTTGAGCCCAACACGACCTAGCCCCGACAAGCACGGCCGGACCACACGATCGGCCACCATTAACAGACCTGACCACAGCCTGGGCCTCGATCCACACGGGCGTGGCACAGGGGCGTGTCCCTGTAGTGAGGAAGTGCAATTTCACTCGGAAAAAGATGCTTAGAGGCTAAGAAAGGCATTCCAAAGCTCTATATAAAGACCTTAGGGGGAAATTACAAAGATATACTTTTCTCTCCATAAAAGAGTGCCTTATTTCTACCAACACAAAAAGTGGAAGCAAGGGATTACTCCAAAGGAAGCTGATTAATTCATCCCAGAAGCCGAATTTTACATCAAGACAGAGGATCTCCCTTAATCCTTCAGGGGTTTTTGGGTTCTTTATGTCTTGCTATTTTAATTCTTCTGAGATGTTTTCTTTATTAAATATGAACTAAATCCACCAAATACTTGAGGGGGATGAAACCTAAGACAGATTTTGTTATTATTTTATCTTGAGTTATATGATAAATACCTTATTTGTTCTTAATTATGTGTTCTTAATTCTTGTTTTAATATTCCTAGGTATTAATTCAAGTATTGATGTGCTTATTTAAAGGAGCAAAAGTCCCTGTTTAAGAGTAGATCTAGCATAATTAAGAGGAGTTGCATGCAACCCTAGACATAGGGCGACATAAATCTGCCGGATTAGGGTCAAACCTAATAAGGTGATCCATAGATCGAATTAATGCAAGACTAGGGGTTTTAACTAGAAAGAGATTTTAGTTAATCAACCTATGATTAGTTGTTCTTATCCTCGACGGAGGTATTAACATAAATGAGGGATTTCTACGGAGCAAGTCAAGTGAATAAATCGTCTAGCTCAAGAATCCATAACAAGTGAAGTCTAGGTGGATTCTCCCTTGAGTATTGCCCAAATCAATAAGTTTTCCCTAAGAGTTTTTCCCAAATTCACTTTTTGTGCATTCATAGTTTAGTTTTAGAATTAGTTTAGTTTCATAAAAACCTATTTTATTTCTAGGTTAAATAATAGAAAGAAAGTTAGTACTAGTACTTTTGGTTCCCTTGGGTACGATATCTCGGTCTTGCCACTAAACTATACTACTGTTCGATAGGTGCGCCTGCCTTAAAATCGTGATAATAGTTAGTTTTTGATTTGATCATTATTATAAATTTTATTACTTCATATCACGCATATCAGTGGTGTTGTTCGATGTTTGGGATCCAAACGATAGTCTATATTGCCATTCATTATGAGAGCGCCTACCCCCGATCTTATTTTGGCTGTAGAGCCGTCGATGTAAACCAGCCAACCTTTCAGGTTATCTATTGTGCACACGATTCCTGGGGTTGTTTTTGCTATCGGCGGTGTTCAACAATAAAAAGCAACTTTAGTACAAAATGCAAAGGGAGTATCGTTTTTCCTCAAAATATAAGAATCATTAGAGTGGTACATCTTATCATAAAATGTGCCATCATTAAATTGCTAACTTTCATTAGTGTTCACATATTACACTATCTCTGTGAGATATTTCAATATTTGATGCATCAAATTACAACCTATGTTACCTATCATGTCCCCGCTTCTTTCGAACAAGCACTCTACTATGAACTGTCAGCACCTACCTTTTTATAGCCTTTCGCAGGGTGAAATCTATCTCGAAATCTTCGAGTTTGATTCTCCACTTTGTTATCCTCCCTAGGGTGTCGACTTTGGCGAGCACTTCCTTCATTGGTTGGTCGATGACTATAACGATTGGGTGGGCCTAGAAGTATGGTCATAGCTTATGAGCTGTAATGATTAGAGTATAGATTCATTTTTCTATTTTTGTGGACCTGAGCTCACCGTGCTGAAGCACCTTGTTGACGTAGTATACCGGGAATTGAAGGGTGCTTTCAGACTTGACTAAGATGACTGCGACCGTCTCCTCTGAAGCTGCTAAGTATAAGTATAGGGTTTCTCCCATTCTAGGTAACTTTAATAGTAGAGTTGAGGTGAAGTACTGTTTCAGTTGTTTGAAGGCAGTTTGGCATTCTTTAGTCCATGAGAAGGGTTTCCTTAGAGCTTTGAAAAATGGGAGGCACTTGTCTGCCATCCTGAAGATAAACCTATTCAATGCCACCAGCCTACCTGTGGGATGCTGAATCTCTTTTATAGTTCGTCGAGGGCTTCTCCGTGATGGCCTAGCTTTTTTTTTGTATTCACCTCTATTCCTATTTCTAAGATCATGAAACCTAGGAACTTGCCAACTTGCATACCGAAGACACATTTTTCCTGATGAAGCTTCATGCTGTGAACCCTCAATACTGCGAATGATTTGGAGAGGTTCCACACATGTTTCTTTATAGATTCACTCTTTACCAGCATGTCATCTACGTACACCTCTAGGCCGTGGCCTATCTGCTCCTTGAATATCCTGTTTACCAACCTTTGTTAAGTTGCACCCGCATTCTTAAGTCCAAATGGCACGACTCGATAACAAAAGAAACCCTCTTCGTTGATGAAAGTTATTTTTTTTCTTGGTTGTCACAGTCTAGTAGGAAATTATTGTAGCTCGAAAAGGTGTCTATCGAACTCATAAATTTGTGCCCTACGGAGGCGTCAACCAGGCGATCTAAGGACATTAGGGGGAAGCTATGACATTAGGGGGAAGCTATCCTTGGGGCATGCCTTGTTCAGGTTGGTGAAGTCGATGCACATCCTCGACTTGCCCGTCTCCTTTTTACCTTTACCACATTCAAGATCCAATCCGAGTACTCCACGTCCCTATGCACAATTACCCGCAAATCTATGCTTGGCATATTCATCGCAGACCATACGAAGACGTCTGAATTCCCCTTCAGACATTTGACCAACATCATTTTTTCTTCCTCATTTAGTGGTGACGAGAGCTTAATTATTTTCTTTTTGTTGTCACAGAATAGCTGTAGGGTCTCAGTGTGCTCTGCTGCTTTCGGTTTCTTATCTCAATGCTCTTCTTTTACATCTAGATTGTCTAAGTTGATGGCTTGGGTAATTAATTTTTCCTTTTGTGAACCCTGCCTCTTGGTTAGAGGCTCCCTTCCTTGCCTAACAGATAGCATGTGACATTGCCTCGCCATGTGTTGGTCGGATCGCAAGAAGTCGACGCTGGTACTTGTTGGGAATTTGATTTTCATGCAAAAGGTCACCATCACCATTTTCACCATCTTTATGAATAGTCTTCCAAAGATGGCATTGTATGCCATCGAGTGGTTGATCACATAGAATTGGACACACTTTATGGTTGTTGTCCCCTATGGTGACTGATAACATGATTGCACCTTTTACCTTGACAAGGTGGTTTGCAAAGCTGTATAAGGGGCTAACCTTAGACAAAAACTATTCTTTTAAGCCTATTTTCTTATACGCTTCCTAAAATAGAACTTCTACCGCGCTATTGCTATCGAAAAGTATCCTCTTAACTTTGAAGCTTGCGACTGTAGCCAGAACTATCATTGGGTCATTTCCCTTATCATCACAGATTAGCTCCTCATCGTTGCTTTCAAAATCCACACTCTATTTTTCCTAGTGTCACGGCCTCTTTAGAGCATTGAGTGACATCACACCTTTCATGTGTGCTCATCGTTTTGCATTTGACTGTATCCAGTCGTCATTGGTGCCTACGATTACATGAATGGTGCCTCACACCCTTTACTTACCCTTGGAATTTGGTCCTCGCGAGCTTTGGCCTTGCTGTGAACCTCCCTGATTTATGAACTCAACAAGTTTTCCATTTTGAACTGCTTCTTCTATGGTGTCCTTTAGCATGAAACAATCTTCCATCTTATGCCCCACATCATCGTCGAAGTATAATAGTATGATTGTGTGAAAATTTTATTAAGAAATTTTATCGTTTGAATGCTTAATTTGTGAAAAAGGACTAAATCGCGTAAAATGTAAAAGTTGTGCTCTACAAGCTAAAGGTGTCTAATAGCTATAGAACTTTAAAGTGGAGGTCCTTATGTGGTAATTAGACCATTTTTATAGTGAGTGGACATTTATGGACATGGAATTAATTGATTTTAATGATTAAAACAAAGGTTAAAATAGTAATTAATAAATAAAACATAAAACAAATAAAGGAAAAATTTGTGTCCATCTTCTTTAATGAATTTCACCATCGAAAAAAGAAGAGAAGAAGCCATAGCTAGGGCTTTAAGCATTTGGTTCAATATCAAGTTTGTATGTAAGTGAATTTTGTCCCTTTTTTAATGATTCTTATGTTTTTAGAGTCATTGTAGCTTAATCTAGCTAACCCAGGGACTAATTTGCAAAATTGTTAAAGTATGTGAGTTTTGCCATTGATGAATATGTGTGAGCTTTGTAGCTTCATAATAGATTATGAATGTTTGATGAAAGTTAAACAAGTTTTGTAAAGTAATTTTTAGTGAAAATATCAATTAGGGATTAAATTGAGAAATGTGAGAATTGTGTGGTTAAATGTGCGAATAAATGAAAAATATGGGCTGTTAAAAGTATATATGGAATTCGGCTAGCTTGGTTAAGGCTAAATTTCATAAATTTGAATTTTTATGAGATAAGGACTAGATTGTAAAGAAGTTAAAAATTTAGGGGTAAAAGTGTAAATTTGCAAAAATGTGTATTTTGGGCTAAAATGAAGAGAATGATAATTAAATAAGTTAAATTTGATTAAGAAAAGTGAACGGGTCATGCATGTTTTTGATGAAATTTCAGTTAAATTACAAGTGTAAAATGGTAATTAAGTAAATAAAATCATAAACAAATGAAAATTAAGCTATCATCTTCTTCATTCTAACATTTCCCAACCGAAAACACCAATTTTAAAAGGAATAATTGGTCAGGCTTGGTTCTTTACATGTAACTGAATTTTGCTTTCGTTTTTAGTAAATTTTATGTTTTTGAGATCGTTATAGCTTAATCTAGTTAACTTGGGGATTATTTCTTGAAACTGTTAAAGGTTTTGGGACATTCCATTAATGATTTTTAGATGTTCTTGAGGTTATATTATAAGCTTGATGTTAAAACTAAGACTATTTTGTAAAATAATTTTAGTTAGTTTTGAGTTTAGGGACTAAATTGATAAAATATTGAATTTAACAAGGAATTCTTGTAAAATATAGTTACTTAGGGGCTGTTAAGGGACTATATTGAATTTGACACTAATATTTTTGGTTGACTTATGAAAAATATGCAAGTTTCAATTTTAAGGACTAAATTAAATAAAAGATAAAAGTTTAGGGTAATAATGTAAAATGTTAATTGATTTGCCGCAGTTTGCTGTAGCAGATTAAACTACTTTTTGTACTTGAGGAGCTCGTATACAAGCAATTTCGATATTTTTTACTTGGTTTTTAATTTTAGTTCATAAGTAATAAAAAGTGTAATTTGAGTCATTTATATGACCTTAGGGGCCAAAATAGGCCTAAAGGTAGGATAACGTATTCAGTGAGTGTGCAAGACATCATTCGGAGGCATAGGAATGCAAGACTGGCCGTGATGTTGCAACATGGAGTGTTGATGTCATAAAATAGTGAGAATGGCACTCAAAAGGAGTAAATGGCCTTCAGTGTTGCGACACAGCCCTGTAATCAAGCCTCAGATCGTAAACTACCATCAGTTTCGCGGCACAAGCTAGAGGGTGTTGCGATGTTGTGTAACATCTCGAATTTTGGGCTTAGGAGATATGGGCTTCGTGTATCAGAGAAATTCAAATTTTTAAGGTCAAGAAAAAATATTTCGTAATTTTGTGTTTGGATGGTTAATTAAGTAATTTGGAGTGCTTGCAGATGTTAGAGAAGTCCAGGATTTAAAAAGGGACCTTAAAAAAATTTTTAGTTTTTGTCTTTAGGGGACTTTGGCATTTTAAGGAAGGGCTTAAAAAAAATTTTGGTTAAATTCAGGCGGTGGATTGCTATCGGTGGAATAAAAAGTCAAGCGGTGGAAGGCTATTTTAATCCTTTAATTTTTATGGAAATTTTTAAATGATTTGCTAGCTAATTTCATGCGTGAATTTAAGGGCTTGTTTGAGGTAAGAATTGGCTGATTATGGGACTCATTGATTCCTTCGGTCAAAGTCGACTATGTTACCAAAATTGAAGTGCTTAGGCTAGCTTGATTCATCATTTGGGAGGGGGATAGGAGATCATTGTAACACCCCTGACCCGGCCCAGACGTTATGGCCATGTCCGGTGTGCTACATCACCTAGACTATGCTACGCCGTCCTATATACTAAGTCTGATGTTTGAGATTTTTGAAAAGTAATACTTGTTTTTCTTGAAATTCCTGATTTAATTATTATTCAACCTAATTTCTATCTCATTTGTTAATCGTTTCATTTTAGTCTTATTGTCCTCTTTAGTCTTCAGTAAAGTCAGGTTGGTTAATAAAATGTTTGTTTAATTTTGAAAACGGTGTAGGTTTGTGTTTGAAATAAAACGGTAGAGAAATCCCGAATAACAGTTATAGCGGCGTTATTACAACCCATGTCAAAATAAAACCAATAAAAGGTAATTAAATAATAAATAAAAAAAAACCAACTATGATGAAAGTTCAGTCCTCGTGGCCACTCTGAATCCCTCCCAGCGTCCAAGTCACGATCTAGGGCTCACCTGCAAGGATGGAAAGAAAGGGTGAGTTTGGGAAAACTCAGTGTGTGCAGAACCCATCCAAAGCCCAAATTGGCTCAAGCCCACTGGGCCTAAACCCTAACCAGTCTCAGTCAGATACTGGGCCGAAGCCCTATTCAGGGAACAGTAATCTGGGCCAAGGCCCTATAACAGATACTGGGCTAAAGCCCTATTCAGAAAACAGATTGGCCCATAGGCCCAGAACAGTACAGTACAGTAATACAGTATAAATGCAAACCCAATTGGGGAGACTACTCAACCCACCAACCGCTACACACCACCCGTACCAGCCAACACACCATGTGGGGAATATCTCGACCCACCCAGCCCACACACCACAGTCGCAGCATGGCTGCTCAGTTAAACAGTATACGAGGCAAAGCCCCTTTCAGAAACAGTACGAGGCATAGCCCCTTTTCAGTAACGTGGCTGTGCCACTCACACTTCCTCTATTATCAAAACCCAACCCATGCAATAGATACATATCATGGCATGCAATAACAGTAATAGTCATGTCAAACAGTACAGTCAATTTTTGCCCTAGGGGTATAACGGTAATTTTCTACCTAGGGGCAAAACAGTAATTTCTTACCCTAAGGGTATTTCAGTAATTTTGCTCTCATGTTACAGATTTTATGCTTATTACAGTATTTATTAATCACATAGTTGTCACAGAAGTCCGGTTAACTCAGTTTTTCAGTCTTAGCATTCAAGCCCTAAAACCCCTAATGAGCCCTATTATGTCGATTGGCCCATTAGGCCCATTTAGTCCCAATTTCATAATCAGTTATCTTGTTTTAACTGTTTTCACGCCTACAGTTCATAATATTACCTTTAAACCCACTTTTGCTCACATGGACCCAAATCGCCCATTGGGCCCATATTTGGCCCACCGAGGCCCAACTTACCATAATGTCCAAAATTTAGCGGTCAACACGCCTAACAGTGCCGATTCCAAAACTAACCTTCTCCTACTAACTTGAGAATGTTCGCACGCTCACAACCTCTCGAAATACCGAAACTTCGGCATTTCGGCTTTTCGGCTTTTGCCGATTTGCGCATTGAAGGGCGTTCGAAACACACACCTGTTTTGCAGTTTCTCCTACGAGATCTCCTATGCGTTAATCCCTACAATCCAATACTTAATTGATTAGACCATATTAACACTTAATCTGAATTGAAAACTTACCCAAAGCCTTACTTACACATTCGGCCAACACCTCCAATGGCCTTAATGTTCTTACCTTGCCGATTTAGATCCCTTTAGATCTAGATCTGATGTTCCAATGTCTTCAACTCCTTGTTTGATCACCTTCTTCTCTAACTAACACACAAAAAGAACAAAGAAAACACCACTTGATTTACCAAAAGTCCAAAACGACAAAATCCTTAACTTTAGGGACTTTCGGCTTTTCCAAATATGAAATATTGAACAGATCTGAAGTATTAAACACTTACCAACGATTTCCCTTCAGTTCCTATGTAGATCTGATGTAAATCTGACCCTTAAACGTCAGTAGAAACCTTATCTCTTAGATTTGCAATTTCGGCTATCTCCCTACAACTATGGTGATTTCGGCTTTTCAACAAGAGAAGAGGATGGCATTTTGGGTGTAGATTTTGGGTGATGGTGTCAACAATGGTGTGATTCAAGGGAGTGTAGTAATCGGCCACAACAGGTGAAAGGAATAGGGGTGATTCGGCTTACAAGAAATCGGTAAGAAAGGAAGCAGTTTTCGGGATTTCTGGCACTTTGAGCAATCGGTTATGGTTGATTTTAAGAGGAATGAAAGCAAAAGAAAGAGTGGATCTGTGCAAGGTGGGTATTCAGATAGGGAAGAGATCAAAGGGGAAGAAGAAAAATGAAAAAAACAATGGTAGAGGTGGAGAGGAAGAATTCGGCTATGAGCTTTCCATGGAGGCAACTTTTGGCTTTTCTGACAGTAGAACAGAGAAAAATTCCTAAGGTGGCTAACCCTAATTGTCATGACAGAAAAAAGAAAATGATATAACCCTAGTAGTCCCTCTAAAGCAATCGGCCCAAGTCCCTAAAGCCCCCTTGCCGAAATTCACTTAAGTTAGGCACATGCCCGGCACATGCTTAAAAATTAAAAAGAACTCTACGCTTACCTTGTAACTCGAACCCTTGTCCTTGAATATCCACTTAGGCGCCACTTTTCTAGGAGCTTAGTGGCTCCACCTTGCCACTTTACCAAGAGCTCACTTGTGACATATTTTACACGGTTTTTCTTAAAAGCCCACTTAACCAAGTCCCCTTTCACTTGAAAATCCAACTTAATATTTTACCGGGTTTTAACTTAAACTTGGGCCTTCTATAGGCCCACTAACACATGTACATACATTATCAACCTTTAGAACACCAAAATTTTAAAAATTTCACTAAAATTCAGAAAACCCGAAAAATCCCGAAAATCAGGGCGTTACAATCATTTTGTTTCCATTTTGTTTCTTACCGACAGAAAAGTTTGCTTTTGCCCTTTCACTCTTTTCTCTTGAATTTTGGAATGCCGATTATACCTTTGTTCAGTCTCTTTTTCTTTGACTTGACAAAAACTGAATGCATCCATGGCTATAGGTTATTTCACCAACCTCTAATCCTTTCTCTATTCCTTCACTAACTGAACCATATTTTTTTACTTTTTGTCTCTTGTTCATTTTGTTGTTCTCTAAACCATTTGATTAATTCTCTTTAAAATTACACCCATCCCTTGTTAGCCGATTTCTTTTATTTTCCATCTCCCTCTCTATATGTTGATTTTGGTACTTAAACGAGAATAATTATTTGCTCTTGCCGAACATATCTTGTTCATTTGATTTTTTCCTATCGATTTTTATTTGAAGGTAATCTTTCAATTTGAGGGTTGTTCTTTCCTTCTAGTTATTTCTTTAATGAAAATAGATGTTTAGTCTCTAGGTACTAACTTTTGCTCTTTTGTTTTGATGTCGCTCGTGGGGTATCAAGTTTCAAGGAGTGTTACGCCTCTCTGACTTCTCCTTTTTTTCCTCTACGTAGCCCGAATCTAAGGTCTATGGTGTGTTGACCGAATAGTAGCCTTTGATAATTCGGTAAGTATTTAGAAAGAGCTCAAGTGGTTTAAATGAATGTTTTGTGACCATTGATTTCAATTAAGTAGTGATCTTATAACGCTGAAAATTGGTATTCTATGAATAGGAATACGATTTACTAAAAGGGTTTAGCTGAACTCTCAACTTTTGCAAGGGATCGTTTCTTTTATGGGTGCTTGGATTCTGGAAGTAGATAGTCACTATCTCATTACAAGTGTGTTAACCACACTTTTAGATCTCGATGGTGAAATGCCGAAACCACAAACGTTGAAAAGCTGACGATTTTGAACGTTGGAAACACGGGTGTGCGAGCACCCATGAGATCGACCGAGGCCACAAACTGTGGCCCTACATCAGAAAACGACTATCATGAGTAATTTTATGAGTTGGGCCGAAACGGGCCGAATGGGCCCGTAGACCCGCTAGATGGGTTTAAATTTGGCTGCATGTGTCGCTAGACGACCATGGGCTTACTAATAGGCCTTCACTATCGAAGGACCACACTGACAAATGACTGAAATGCCCCTATGGGCAATTTGACCAAAATACCCCTCGTGGGAAAACTGTCTATTTTGACCCTATATGAGGTATGAATGATTATGCATGCTCTGATGTATGTATGTATGTATGTGTATATCTTGTATTATGACTTTACATGACATTCTACATTTACGTATGATTTTATGACATGTCATCCTGCATGGGTTTAGGTTATATTGATGAAGGAAGTGTTATGGCTTATTGTCATCTTGTCTAAGGCCTATGGCCTTCTTGCTTATGGCCCTGTGCCATCCTGTTATGGCTATAATCCATCGTGTTAACTTAATGCCGCATCGGTACTATACTGTGGAGTGTAGGGTTGGGTGGGTTGATATTATATCCCCACATGGTGTGATGGGTTGGACGGAGATGGAGTGTAGCGGATGGTTGGGTAGGATTCTGATTGCATGTTATATTGTTCTGTATCGGGCTTTGGCCCACTGATTGTGATATACTGTTCTGTAATGGGCTTAGGCCCACTGATTGTGACATGCTACTGTTATGGGCTTTAGCCCATTCTGATTCTATTATATTGTTATTGTCGGGATTACACACTTAGTATTCGTATACTCACCCAATTATTTTAACTGTACAGGTAATTTTAAGGCATAGGCGATTTGGTGCTACGTGGACTTGGAGGCGGCCACACTCTTTTTTATATTGTTTCTGGTTTCTATTTATTTTAATTATGATTTTATTTTTGGGTTTGTAATAAGGCCGTTATTTTATTTTTCTTAAGTTTTAGGATTATTTATCTGCATGTTTAAATCTGTTAGCTCTAGAGCGCGTTTTACAAAAAAGATATCCGTTTTTCAAAAATCACGTTTTCGCAACAAATGATAATTTTAAATAAGCTTCCGCAATGATTATGTTTATTTTCAAAGTAAACTACTTTTCATAATCTGGTTAATCAAAGAAAGACGGAAAGGTGATTTATTTAAAAACTTCTTCAAAAAGGGTTTTCAATGAAAACACAGTTTTCTAAAAACTCTTCTGTGACATGCCGGACTTGGGTCTAACGTCTAGGCCGGGTTTGAGGTGTTACATATTGCCTTGATGAGGAGAATTAATGAGCTAAGGGCATTTTGGTCTGCATAAAAAACTTTAATGCAAAAACGTTAGCCGAATTAAGTCAATGAACGACGACCAACCCTAAGCCTATAAATAGACATCTCTAAACACTTCATAAACAATTTTTAGTTCAAGTTTTATGTTACGACTTTCATTTAGTTTTATTTTCAGTTTCTTTTTAGTTTATTTTGTACTTAGGTTATTTTCATTTGTAATTTTATTCTAGCTTTTATTTTCATTTGTCGTGGAATTCAATTTATGGATTCATCGACTCTTCGTGGATTTCTATTCTCATAATTATCAATACATATCAGGATTCTTCTTATAATTTATTCTTGATATATTATTTATGCTTATCTTTTCAATCAAGTTTGTAATGTTTATTGGATCATTGAAGGACTAATCCTTTTATGGGAGATTAGCGAGTGGATGTGGGAGTAATTAACTTCTATGTAGGGTTTCTTAGCGGATCAACTGGTTGGGATAGGAAGAACTTAAAACCACTAGGCCTAATAACCCTAGGAAGTCATTTAGGTTGGAATCAACCCAAAATTGGTGTTGCCTATTCGTGAACACCTTATCTTAATTCGATTTGGACTATGAGGTCAAAAGATAAGTAGTTCTTATCGACTTATTAGTTTAGTGGAAGATCGACAGATCTTGCTAGGTTAATGACTAGTTCATTGAATAAAACCCAAAATAGGAGTTAGTTATGATCAGCAAAGTGAGTCTTTCGTCTTTAAAATTGATAAAGTCTACAAATTAGTTTACCGTCTTTATTTTATGCATTTTAATTATTTTCATACAATATGATTTCTCATCACCTTAGGATTCATTGTAATATAGTTTTATTAAATTACTAATTAGATTTATTAACGTAGAAGTCAGAATTAGTTTATCTTTACCTCTTTTAGGTACGATCCTCAAAGTACTCCAATATATTGTTGTATAAATCTATATTACAACCTAACCTGCATACTTGTAGAAACCACTTAATGATAAAATTTAGTTGTAGGATTTACACTTTAGATGTTAGTACGTCCGAAGGTGGTCAAGTTGTTGGCACCATTGCCGATGAGGCAACGGTACTAGATTAATTTTAATTTTTGCATTTAATAGGATAGTTAGGAAAATTTTAAGTTATAGATACGATTTTATTTTTTTAATTTAGCCTACTAACTTCTTTATTTCTCCTTGTAGATCTTAGTGTATGCCTCAGGAGAGAGGAATACCCGTCCAGTCAGTTACTGATTCATAGAGACTAAGTCGACAAAGATCTTTGAACTGTGGATGAGTTTGGTTACATATGGTTTGATGATAAAATGAACTATGATGATGAAATATACGAGGATGGAGTTTATGAAGAATGAAAGGTCATGGAAAATAAAAATTATTCATGATAGAGCTAAGCCAATGTGGCAATGAAGCCTCAACGCACTAGTGGAGTAATAACCAAGGTACTAATATAGTTGAACATCCACATGAGTTCACTGGTAATTTTTTTGAGGCACCTGAAGAAGATCATGATATGCCCGAAAATTTAGACAAGCCTTCTTGTGATTTGTATGAGTTGCCTTTATGTGAAACCACCAAAATTGTTAACTCTGAGGTATTATCAAACATGTCAGACATGATGGTGCAATTGATGAAAATGATGTAAGAGATATCTGGAGTGCTGCCTCCAAGGAAAGAGGACGTGTCTGACGTGCACAACTTGGATCATGAAACCCTTGTACTATTGAAAAACATGATGAGATTCATTGTCGGATTCAGCCTGACATTGTAATTAAAGATCATGGGGATGAGTTGAACATAGTTGAAATGATTTTTGATCCAGTTGACATAACAATAGATGTAGCCGCTAATGTAAAACAAAAGTAACCACTAACGTTGAGCTTAAATTGATCATGAATGAAAGTGCAGAAAAGCCAGTACACTTTTCGGCCAATGTAGAGAAGGTGCCAGCTGAAAAGATCGACGATTTTGATTCATTCTCGTTCGGCAAGGGCAATAAAGCTTGAGTGACAAAAATTCATGCGGCATGGAGTGGAGGAAGCTTGAGGCAATAATACCCAAAAAAATAGTTTGGGGTTGGATCGGATTTGGTACTAAATGGCTTACAAAGTGGATGTCACATTGGTTGAAAATAAGGTAAAATTGTTGGAATGAACCAAAGTGGTTGCTTGATATACATCGATAGAAAAACAAACGTTGGATTAAGGTGTCGAGAACTAGTTGGAGATTCTTCTATGGTGGCGATAGGGTCATCCCAACTTTTAAAGAACCCTTATTTCTTTTTAAAATTTTTTCAATTTCTTTTATTGCTTTAGTTGTGTATTTTATTTTAGTTATTAATTTCTTTTTATTTAAAATATATTTCATATTTCATATTTCTTGCCATAACATTGTCTTGTAGGTACTTTATGTCTGATTGGAGCAAACGAATCCTGATGTCAATACAATAATAGGGATTTGACCTTCTCAAAGAACTTTTCTTTTTTGCCCTTTAATCATATTACAGCAAGGGCAATGTATGCTCTAAAGTGTAGGACGAAGTACATCGGGAATGAATTTCTTCAAATTGTTTAAAAGTAGGATATGTATGAACTGAACACCTTGAAATAGAAAAAGGCCAAAATAGGATTGGTGTTGCAACACTAAGTCCAGAATAAAAAAAATAAAAATCAAGTTACAACACAGGTACCTCTATGTTGTGACATCAAACCTTGATGTCGTGACATCGACAAACTATTAGGGGTGTAGTAACACAAAACCTCCATATCGCGACATCGCTACAAATTTTTGCAAGATTAACCCGACTCGTTATGGAAACCTGATAGCCAAACCCTAACCCGACTCGTTATGAAAACCTGACAGCCAAACCCTTATTTTAATCGGTACCTAACCAAAAACTTCCAGTCTTTTAAAACTAAAATTAGTTATCCTAAACGTAAAACCCTATACCCAGTCTGATCGCTGAACCTGAATATGAGGATGCAACACAATTGTCTCACATCATACATAGTAAAAATGAGTTCATTATTAAAGAAACATATTCCATTTTAGCATTTACACAAGTTTTAAGTCAAATATACTCTTAATTATCATTAAGACTTACTACACACACTTTAATTGATCATATAATAATAGCTGTACATACATGAGGGCCAGTTAGCAAAATTTCAAAATTAACTATGTATGAATCGATACTGGAACATGGGTATCAATATTTTCCTTACTTGGTATTGATATTGATTGAAAAATCGATACCAAAAAAACATTCTATTTCTCACCTAAAAATAAAACACCAGAAGTTATCGGTACCTTTCAATACATATCAGTAATTTTACCCCGAGTATCAATACTCATGATATGGTATCGATACCAAATTACGATTCTAACTTCATGCACATTTGAAAATCATAGAGGTATCATTTTTAAAACTCAAATATCAATACCTCTGCTTCAAATAATAAAACTTCAACATATAAGAGCATACAAACAGTTCCAACACAAGTCTATTCAACATGCAACTTTTACCATATCAAATAAATGTCAGAATGACTATAATAACAGTTTCAAACATTGGAAATAAGTCCGAGCAATAATCAACATATCACGATTCAAATCTTTAAATCCTAAGAACAAAATAAACTATGGAAACATCCAAAACATCATGGCAAATACCAGCAAAAAGTCTACCACATTACCTTTATTTTTTGAAAACATAAATGGATAATAAATCACCTACGAAGAATCAATGAATGCCTAAAATAACTACCATGCAAACAAGTCATCATGCATTAATGAAACATCTATATAGCATACTTACAAGAGTACCAACTTTAATGTCATATTATACTTACTCATGCATTGTTTAATGGTTCATTTACTTAGTAATCACATATGCTTTTAAGCATATATCACATTGCATGTATAATAATAGTTAAAGATAATTTGGCACTTAAACTATGAAACATATAAGTGGTGCTGGGCTCTATCACCATACGTTAGATACACGGATCTCCAACACACCAATTGACTCAGAGTCAAACATATCCTAAAAAGTGAAGTATAAAGCTAACACTCTCCAACACACCAAGCATGTCCCGTTGAATGAAGCTTAGCTCACATTCCCTTATCTCTCCAACCTTTCCCAGGGCCTCAATTCCCAAAAAACACAATACATATAGGTCACTACTCATATTCTTATGGCATGCCAACTATATGCAACGGTTTCAAGGATCACAAGGCCAAAATATATGTAATTTACTTACCGTTCACTGCACTTATTCACTGCAAATATCACATTATAAACACAACATTATCTCTATCATTTAGCATGTATAACATGCCTACATTTACACTTTAACAACGGTAATGATGAACACATAACACATGCTATAACATCTCGTTTCAGTTTACATTTTCACAATCACACTAGCATATATTTCACAAATTAAATCAAGTGTATGAGAAAGCTTACACTTGGAATTTAGATTAGGGGTTTAGGCTACTTCTAAATTCCTAATTAACGAAATGAATAGTGTTCACAAGCAACGATTCTAAACACTCACCAATTACGTTTTCGTCAAAATGACGAAAGCTCAAACTAGCCTTTCCTTAACTCGTGGAAGGTCCTAACGAATCCAAGGCTTCAACAATATATATCACACAACAACATAATCACAATTAGCTAAGGACTCACCTCAAGGAATAAAAAACATAAGCCTAAGCTAAGTTCTCAACTAACCGAAACCTTCTACATAACAAACTTAAATTTCAAATATCTCAGTCTATACTTAATATTGTTGCCTAAAATGAATTCTATTCATCTAATTATTCACCTACGACAGATTCTCAACCTTTAAACTATGCAAAGATACTCAATTCATGGTATCAAAATTTTCGACATGTTTATGGCAAATTTCATAAAAAAATTATTAAATCCTTAGAAATCTTTAACAAAACTTCAATATAATTTTAAAAATCTTTTAATCTCATTAAAACTAATTTAAAAGCACTTTGAAACCACATTTTTACCCAAAATATTGAAATTCACCATTAAGGACCCAATTTTTGGCTTTTATTGAAAACATGCGATTCAATAACTAAAATTCAGTTTTAAAGACTAACTAACATTAAAAACTAATGGGTGGACGAATGATTACCTCTGATGGAAGAAAAACAAGCTTTTGATTGAAAACCCCAAAAACCCACAAACTTGACAATGGAGAAATCTATGGTGTTTTAGGTGTTTTTATTGAAATTTTGTAGAGGCTTATGGCTTGGGTGTTGATAGAAATCAAAGGAATATAGTTTTGGAAATCAAAATTTGATGAACTAAGGTTTGGGATGTAAAGGATGGCACAAGAATGAGGGGAGAAGAAACGGACGTAATATGCTAAAGGTGGAGGATGATGTTAGGTTGTATTTTTTTAACTACTTTATAAACACACAAAATTTTGCCCTTTTTACAAATTAGTCCTTTTTTTAAAATTGAAAACCTTTTGAACATTATTTTCAAAAATTGATTTGATTTTCTAAATACCATAAATGTGAACATCTCTGATTACCATGCTTATGAAATTCCCGAGCTCATTAGAGCTAAAATCCCTAAAATACCCCTAAAACTCCTAGGCCTAATTTTGGGGTATGACAACTTTCCCCCTTTAAAAAGAATTTCGTCCTCAAAAATTACCTGAGCTAAAAAAATAAGGATATTATTGTCTCATCGCATCTTCGGCTTCCTAAGTAGCATCTTCTATCTTGTGGTTGTGCCACAAAACTTTAACCAACGAAACCCTCTTATTACACAAAACCTTCTCTTCACAAGCTAAAATCTCAATTGGTTCTTCATCATGTGTGAGATTAGCTATAACATCAATCTCCTTTGCTAGCACGATATGCGACAGATTTGAATGATACTTCTGCAACAGACACATGGAAAACATTATGAATTCGCTCAAGCTCTAGTGACAACTTGGGCCGATAAGCTACCAAACCAATCCTTTCAACAACTTCATAGGGTCGAACATACCTTGGACTCAATTTACACTTCCTATCATACCACAAAACCTTCCTTCAAGGCAAAACCTTCAAGAACACCTTATCTCTAACTTGAAACTTGATATCTTGACATTTCGAATCTTTATAAGATTTTTACCTATCAGACGCTACTTTCAATCGATCATAAGTCAACTCCACTTCTTCCTCAGTCTCATGAACTAAGTCTAGTCCAACAACTCCCTTCTCATCCAATTCTGTCCAACACAAAGGAGTTCTACACTTCCTACCATACAACGCTTCAAAGCCATACGAATACTCGCTTGAAAACTATTGTTATAGCAAACTTCGCTAATGGCAAATATCGCTCCGAACTACTACTGAACATGATCACATAGCTTTACAACATATCCTTTAAAACTTGAATTACCATTCTCGGATTGACCATCTATTCGGGGGGTAATAAGTCGTACTGAAACTAAGCTTCAACCCTAAAGCCTCTTGTAAAATCTTCCAAGACCTCGATGTAAAATGTGAATCTCTATTAGAAATAATAGAAATTGGAACTCCATGAAGACATACAATTTCAACAATATACAACTTTTGAAATTTTTACAAAGAATAGTTAGTACACACAGCCAAGAAATGTGCACTTTTTGAGAACTGATCAACCATTACCTACACTGAATCTTATCATGTCGAAGTTAAAGGCAAACCCAAAACAAAGTCCATAGTGATCTTTTCCCAGTTCCATTCAGGAATTGCAATCTATTGTAACAATCCTAAAGGAAACTGATGCTCCACCTTTACCTTCTGGAAAACCAAACACCGAGTCACAAAATTCACAACATCACCCTTCAATCCAGGCCATTAATAAATATCTCAAAGATCATAATACATTTTACCACTATCGGGTTGCATAGTGTAAGGGCCATTATGCACCTTAGTAAGAATCGCTTGCCTCAAATCTACATCATGTGGAACACACAATCTACCTTGAAAGTTTAACATACCATTACTGTCAACGTCAAAATCCCCTTTAACACCTCGCTCAACCTGTCGAATCCTTTTTAACAACTCCCTATTTAATGAGTATTTCTCCTTAATCTGTTGTGACAAAATCAGCCTCACTTGAAGTTCTGCTAACAAACCACCATCACTAGCTAAACTCAAACGTGTAAACATAGCTCTCAATTCTGCCATCAACTTTCTACTCAAAGCGTCAGCAACTACATTAGCCTTGCCAGGATGATACTCTATCACACAATTGTAATCCTTCAAAAGTTTAATCCAACACCTTTGCCTTAAATTCAACTCATCTTGATTGAGGAGTTACTCAAGGCTCTTATGATCTATGTAGATGACACACTTCACTTTATACAAGTAATGGCACCAAATTTTAAGCGCGAATATCACAGTCGCTAATTCCAAGTCATGAGTTGGACAATTGCGCTCATGCATCTTCAATTGTCTCGAGGCATAAGCCATAACTTTATCCTCTTGAATTAACACACAACCAAGTCTCGAATACGAAGCATCATTGTAAACCACAAAACCTTTTCCAGACTTTGGTTGAACCAACACAAGTGCCTCAGTTAAAACTGCCTTAAGCTGTTCAAAACTTTCTGCCTTAAGCTGTTCAAAACTTTTCTGCCTTTCATCAGTCCATTCAAACACCACACTCTTCTGAAGTAATTTAGTTAAGGGTGTACCAATAAAGGGAAAACCCTTCAACGAATCTACAATAATAGCTAGCTAAAAACAAGAAACTCTGAAATTTGATAATACTCCTATATGGCTTCCACTATAAGATTGCCTCAATCTTCTTTGGATACATTCAAATCCCTTCTGTCGATACAACATGACCTAAAAATGCCATTTTTTTAAGCCATAATTCACGCTTACTCAACTTTGCATACAATTGCTTATCTCGCAGAATCTACAAAATAACCTTTAGAAGCATATCATGATCCTCCTCAAAATAAGAATACACCAAAATATTGTCTATGAAGACGACCACAAATTGATCCAAGTACGAATGGAATACTCGGTCATCAAATCCATGAACATAGCAAGGGCATTAGTTAAACCGAATGGTATGACCAAAAACTCATAATTCCTATATTGAGTCTTAAAGGAGGTTTTCAAGATATCATACTCCTTCACTTTTAACTGATAATACCCATATCTTAGGTCAATCTTTGAGAACATAGTTGTACATCGAAATTAATCAAACAAGTCATCAGTTCGAGCTAAAGGATTTTTTTTCTTAATAGTCAACTTGTTCAACTATCTATAGTCAATACACATCCTCATCAAACTATCCTTCTTCTTCACAAACAAAATTGGTGCACCCCATAGAGCTACACTCGGCCGAATGAACCCTTTGTCAAGCAACTCTTGCAACTGAACCTTCAAATCCTTGAGCTCTTTGGTTCTATGTGATAGGGCATTATAGACACCGATGCAGTACCTAGATATAGCTCAATATCAAACTCAACTTCACGTTCTGGTGGCAAACCAATCAACTCTTTGGGAAACACGTTAGGAAAATCCTTAACTATGTTAATATCCTAAACTCTCAACTCCTTACTAACCAAATTCATCACATAGGCTAAGTAAGCTTCACAACCTTTTCCCATCATCTTCACATCCTTCATAGCCGAAACAACATTAGACATAAATCTCGGTCGTTCACCACCACCAACAATTTCTAACCCATCACTATTTCTCATGTAATTTGTTTCATCTAAAATTATACCTTAGCCTTATGTTAAGGCAACCAGTCCATACCAAGAATAACATCAAACCCATAGAAAGGCAATTCCATAAGATCAACAGGGAAAATGTGCCCTTGTATCATAAGGGGCATTTACGATATACTATTTCTAAAAGAGCTAATTACAGTCATACCAAAATCAATAGTCTCTACAGGAATCCCTAACTTACAAGCCAATTCACTCAAATATATACGAATGTGTAGAACCAGAATCAACCAAAGAAAATAATGGAGTATACTATAAAGTAAAAGTGCTTGAGATAACTTCAGTCGGATCTTGATCCTTTGGTTCCCTAACAACATAAAATCGAGTTAGAATTCTAGACTCAACTTGTGAAGCAACAGTATGAGCAACAATTTGTTGCCTAACCGGTCTTCCATTACCTTTATTGGGACCAAGGCCTCTAGCATGCGTAGAACCAGGTGTTGAACTCTGAGTCTGTGAAACCTCAACTCTACTTGGGCAATCCCTTAGAAAATGTTCCTTCAAACCATACTTAAAACAACCGCCTGCCAACTTATGGCACTCACCAAAATGCCTACGCTCGCAATGTGCACAAATCAACCATCTAGAAGCACCCATCAAACAACCAATACTAAACACAACATTACTTTGCTGCCTAGACTGACTCGGTTGGGACCCATATCTTGCATCACTATTGGAACTCTAACTATCACATCCTCTCTTAGGCAGTCGACCTGATGCACCATAAGAAGTCCTCTTACCAGATTCGGTAACCATAGAACGAGAAAACTTAGCTAAAGTTTCCTCACCTACTTTAGTTCTCTCAACTAAATCATCAAACATCTCCACGTTCTGAGCTACCAAGTAAGCCCGAATCTCACGATTAAGCCTAAATAAGAAACTGTTACAACGATCCCTCTAAAAAAGAACCTTATAAGGAGCATATTGACTAAGTTGCACAAAATCTACCTCGTAGTCAGCCACTAACAAATCACCTTAAACCAAATCCAAGAACTCATATTTACAAGCCTCCATATACTACTCGCCCATGAACTTCCTCTTAAACACCACAAGAAAATAAACCAAAGCCAAACAATCAACAGTAGTACCTCTCTTAACTGTATTCCACCAATGATGAGCCTCACCATCGAGTAGGAACACAGTACAACCCACTTCTTCTTGTTAGAATAGGGCATCTGCTCGAGGATCCTTTTAACACTTTCCAACCAGGACTCAGCTAAGGTTAGATCGGTATCTTTTACCCCAAAAAACTCTTTACCACCCAATGCCTGTAGATTTTAAAGTAGCAACCCTCAATTAACATGTACAGGATTAGCAAGTGTAGGAGTAGGGTTAGCACCAGTAATCTACTAAAACGCTCCAATCATAGCTTCTATTAGAAGGCCAACACCCTCATCAGGTATGTTCACTCTACGTGACGACACATAGGTGTATAGGATGTACCATCCTTTTGAGCACAAGCTATCACATTAACACGTCTAGGAGGCATATCACACAAACAAACAAATAAAAAGTGTGAGTGGCAGGGAAATGATCCAAGTCACAATCTTGCAAGGAAACTTTAAGATTAAAGACAATGTGTTTCAGTTCCTACCCCACATACAATTCAATCAGAGACATTTCAACAATTTTAAGAATTCAAAATAATTTAAATACTTGGGTTTCTAAATCCATGGGTTGTGAAACCCCAATCAACACATCAACAATCACCTAAGTTTGAGTGTTAGTAAACCTTGGCTTTGATACTACCAAATGTAACACCTTATACCTGGGCTAGTCGCCGAGCTCAAATATCAGGATGCCACACCATCGTCTAACATCATACACAGTACAAATGAGTTTGTTATTAAAGAAACATCTTCCATTTTAGCATCGACACGATTTTTAAGTAAAATATACTCTTAATCATCATTAAGACTTACTACATACACTTTACTTTATCATATAATAATAATTGTACATGCATGAGGGCCACTTAGCAAAATTTCAAAACTGACTATGTAAGTATTGATATTGGAACTTGGGTATCGATATTTTCTTTACACAGTATCAATACCAATTGAAAAATCGATACCAAAATAGCATTCTATTTCCTGCCTAAAATTAAAAACCAGAAGTTATCGACACCTTTCAATATGTATCAGTAATTTTACCTCGAGTATCGATACCAAATTATGATTTTGAATTTATGCACATTTGAATATCATAGAGGTATTAAAACTCTAATATCGATACCCCCTACTTCAAATTATAAAAATTCAACTTATAGAAGTATACAAACCAGCCCAACACAAGTCCATTCAACATGCAACTTTTACCATATCAAAAACGTCAGAATGACTATAATAACAATTTCAAACATCAAAAATAAGTCTGATAAATAATCAACATATGACGATTCAAATCTTTAAATCCTACGAAAAAATAAGCCATGGAAACATCCAAAATATCATGGCAAATACCAACAAAAAGTCTACCACATTGCCTTTATTTTCCCAAAACATAAATGGATAATAAATCACTTACAAAGAATTACTAGAGTGTAACTTGGATCAATCCCTTGGAACCACATTGCTCACACCAAAACATTACTATTCTGCAATGGTTTAAAAGGAGTGGGTGAGCTTAACAAGTTCAGTGAATGCCCAGAATAACTACCACACAAACAAGTCATCATGTATTAACGAACCATCTATATAGCATACTTACAACAATACCAACTTTAATGTCATATTATACTTACTCATGCATTGTTTAATGGTTCATTTACTTAGTAATCACATACACTTTTAAGCATATATCACATTACACATATAATCACATTTAAAGATAATTTGGCACTTGAGTTATGGAATATAGAAGTGGGCTCTATCACCACACAATGGATACATGGATCTCCAACACACCAATTGAGTCATAGAGTTGAACATATCCCAAAAAGTGAAGTATAAAGCTAACACCCCAATCCCGTAACCATCGCCAGAATAGGTGAGGGGCATTACCGGACTTATAACACTGATCAGTATAGTATATTATCAACATAATCCAAATTATTTTCAGGCATTCACAATCAATTCATGCTTTAATCAAACATCTAAAGCTATAATAATAACATAAGGACTAATTTGAAAACATATAAAGATAGAAGAAAACTTAAGAAAATTTTCGGAGTAGGATCACAAGGCCGTGTGCCTCACACGGTCACCAGACACACCCGTGTGTCTAGGACGTGGCAAAACAGGGCATACATACTGACTTGTGCACACGGCCACAAGACACGCCTGTGTGTCTTGGCCGTGTGAAATTAAGGAGGTTATTGACTTGTACATACAGCCACGAGGCACGTCCGTGTGTCTAGCCCATGTGACATCCTGACCATTTTAGCTAAGGTGCAGGGATCACACGGTTGAGTCACACACCCGTGTGCTCAGGCCGTGTGGTACGAATTAGGCTCGATTTAAGCCACAATTCACACCTCACAATACCAAGTTCCTACAAGAAAAATTACACAACCTTTACCAACCAATTCCGGCCAAAATCATGCTCCAAACATACATCAAGATAACCAATTCATCAACTACCACCTACACATGCAAAAGTATCTCAAATTATACCATTTTATAAGGCATGAACTTAGCCAAACACTTATCACATATTCAATTTTATACCATTTCAAAATCCTAATCAATTCCTGCCAAAACTTACCATAATTCATCATTTAACTCATACTAAAATGACCATATTTAACAAGGCCATTCATGCATTATAAGGCATGCCAAAATTGCATCACATATCACATACCAAAACAACCATATTCACAAACTTACCTAGCCAAGTCACACAGTTTAGCCTATTTACAAGTCAAAATATATACATGCAAACCTCCCTAGCTTATACATGCCATACTTAGCTATTCAAAAACCCAAAAAGTACCAAAATGAGTTCTGATAGTGCGATGAAGATCATCGATGATTCCCGAGCCTTCAGTAGCTTCGATGATCTATAAAAAAGAAATAAACAAACCAAGTAAGCTTATAAAGCCTAGTAAGTCATAAGCAAGTACTCAATGTATAAATACAATAGTAAATCTATCATTTACCAATCCAACCATTCTAAAGTATCACAAACCTTGTCCCATGCCTTACCACACGGTTTATTCACCTACATGAATTTCCTCCATTTGATTTAAGTGATTCCACTACATATTTTTTTATAGCAGCCATGTACATTAACATACCTGACCATTTCATACCATCTTATCCACATTCACCACCATAACTCTTTCATTGAATTTCTCTAGATTAATAGTTATTTCATCGAGCTGTTCTTTCGATAAGTACCTATACCATGGCACGAAGCCAACTTAAGGTAACTTATCCTAGAGCACCTATACCATGACCCGAAGCCAACTCAAGGTCACTCCCGAAACATCTATACCATGGCCCGTAGCCAAATCAAGATGTTTATCGCACCAAAAGTGTCAGTAACATGGCCCGAAGCCAAATATTCATCCTAGTGACATGTTACTAACTTCTGAAACTAAACTTATGGTTCCACCGATCTTTATCTATCTCGTTTTCTTTAATATCTCAACCACAACATTCAATTCAATATACTCACCTCATTCTAGGTTTCATTTATTACAAATCAATCTATAATAATGCAATTAACAACATTTATAATCAAATTACTAATGAACTTACCTCGAGTGTGACTTGTCAAAAAGAGTCAATTACTCGTCGACTTTCGATTTCCTGCGATCTAAGTCTGGATTTCATTTTTCTTGATCTATATGTATTAAAATCAACTTATTCAATCTCACACTCAATCAATTCAATCCATAAACACATAATTAGGGCACTTTGCAAATTAGTCCTCACATTTCACATTTTGACATTTAAGTCCCTATTTCATAAAATCATCAAATACACCCAATTTCTTTAAACAAGGCCTAGTCAAATTTCTATCTAGTCCATTCAAGCCCACATATTTCATAAATTTCCCATTTTAGTCACTCTATATAATCATTTTCATAAATTAGCCCAAACTAACTAATTTCATAAAAAAAGCAATACAAATATATCAACCCAATTCATACCTTTCATTTAACACCAAAAATCATCACAAAACTCACCATTTCATCAATGGCCCATCCCAAAATCATACTCAAATTCAAAAATTGAGGCATGGGCTTGAGAAAACACGAAGCAACGATCACAAAAACATAAAAATCATCAAAAACGATCAAATTTCATACCTTAATTAGCCAAAGCCCTAGCCAAATGCAAAACTCTCTTCCTTCTCTTTTTCTATTGTATTTTTGGCCAAGAACACAAATTGCTTGGCCATTTTGTTTTATTTATTTTATTACAATCATATTATTAACTAGTTTACCATTTTAACCTTTATGAAATAATATAAACATTCACGTAACCTTGTCCAATATTGTCCACCTTTAATTTAAATGGTTTATTTGACATACTAGGGCTCCACATTAATATTTCATAGCAATTTAACACTTTAACAATTAGAAGGCCACTTTTGCATTTTATGCGATTAAGTCCTTTTTCATAATTAAGCAATCAATTGATCAAATTTTTTATACAAAAATTTCACACATGACAATTCAGATATTATAAACACAAAAAAATAATATTAAAATATTTTTGAACTGGGATATGTGGTCCCGAAACCACTATTTCGACTAGGGTCTAAACCGGGCTATTACAATAAATCAATTTAATTATTATACGAATGTACCTAAATCAAAATAGCAGCAAACATGACTCCAAGGACTACTTAGCAATTTTTCCTTTTTTGTGTTTGTCTATCGGTTGATCTTCTCTTGATCTATATGATAATTTAATTCAATTAACCATTCAAATCCCTTAAAACATCTAAACACATGCATAGGACCCTTTATTAATAACCGCCTCGGAACAGACTAATGTCTACAGTGTAAATCCTGCAACCAAGTATTATCGTTAGGCGATTTCTACAAGTACAGGTCAGGTTGTAATATAGATTTATACAATAAAGTATTGGAGTACTCTGAGGATCATACCCAAGGGAAGTGAAACTAAACTAATTCTAACTTCTACTTTAATATATCAAATTAGTAATTTAATTAAACTATATTAAAATTGTAACACTTCTTACCCGTATCCGACACTGGAACAGAGTACGAGGTATTACCTAACTAAAGCTCACACAAAACAATCAATTTTAAACAACCGAAATACGTCCCAATTTGAAACTTTTCGACAATGACTTACGGACCTCAATGAGGGCCTACGAGATCTAACTTGTGGCTTAGAAACAATTCGGGACCATTTTGGGCACTTAGAAATCTATCAAGAAAATCCACCACAATTAGGGCACACGCCCGTGTGAAGGGGCGACACACCCGTGTGGCCTCTAGACAAGGCCCTGTTAATAGCCCATGTACCTCACACGGCCTGAACCATTGAAGGATACGCTCGTGCCCCTCACCCGTGCGAATTTAATTTCCATCATCAACCTATATGGGTTTTCACATGGCCTGGCGCACTCCCGTGTGCCTAGCCTGTGGCCTTCACATAGCCATGACATGCCCGTGTCGCGGCCCGTGTGCAAAAACCTTGACATTCTATTTCTAACACCATCACTCACACGGCCGTGGCACACGGCCGTGGCACACGCCCGTGTGCTAGCCGTGTCCTCCAAACTGTTGAGACACACGGTCGTGTCTCATGCCCATGGGAAAACCTAATGGCATTTAATACTATCCATGCAAGGTGCAGGGGACACACGGTCGAGCCACACACCCGTGTGCGGCCCGTGTGTCTCACACGGCCTAGGCACATGCCCGTGTGTCTATCCGTGTGAGTAATATAGGGATATTTGCCAAGCCCTTATCCACCCTGAAACACATACAAACAAAACCCTAATCTTCATACAACATAACGTAGCACCAATACTTATCTAAAAGCTCCTAAATAGGTATTCATATATTAACCAACTCATGTTCAAAATGCATGCATAAACAACTAAGCAACTTTGCACAAGTTCCATGTGAATTAATCTTATTTCATTAAACAACTTGATTGGATTTAGGCCAATTCCAAAGGCCATTTACAAAATGAACTTGATAACATAAATGGCCAACACAATTAGCTTACTAATAGGTCTTACACCAAAATGACTATCTAGCCTATACATACCATTACTCAAAAATAAAATGCAACTATACCGAATGCTTCAATTGATAGTGTGAGCGATACCTCCAACGTCTTTGGATCCTCAATTCACTTTGGCGGCACTAAAAAGAAAAGTGAAAAGAAAAGGAGTAAGCATAAGGCTTAGTAAGTCTATATGCAAACAAATTTATACCCCAACCATGCATTAGGCAATTAACTATAGCATCAAGCATACCAATACTTCCAACCGTGAGTTCACTTACTCTTCCCGTCATTTACCCAACGTTCTCAACATAATTTTACACACGTAGCTCATAATGATTAGCACATACCAACCGTGCACTTATCTATCGTCATGACCCATAAAAAATTTTATTCATAATGACATTAGCAATAATAAGATGAATTCCGCACTTAACCCACCCTTGTTAATTAAAATATGGTGGTATCGCAGTTAGCCCAGCCTTGTTAATTTGTTTCCAATGGTTTCGCACTTAGCCCATCGATAATGATCGTCAACCAAATGATTTGCCCTTAACTCACTAATTTCAACAATTCCCAGGTGGTTCCCACGTAGCCCACCTTTATTCATGATTTATGGAAATTTAATCGTACTCCCACTTATCATGATTTCATTACATGTCCATAACATTTAACCACACATCATATAAGACATTCATGGGCAAAAATATTAATAAAAGAGGTACCGTTTACATATAAACTTACCTCGGTATACAAAATACGAGAAATATGAGATTTACTTTGAAGCTTTTCCCTTGCCTCGGTCAAGGTTGACTCCACGCTCTCCTTGATCTATATGAATACAAATTCATCCATTTAATCACTAAATTAATTAAAACAATCCAAAATTCACATTTTGGCAAAATGACTATTGTGCCCTTAGTCTCTTGGCAAAATGACCATTTTGCCCCTAGGCTCGGAAATTAATTTTTATTGAATTTCCTCATTAAACAAGCCTAATCAACTGTTTCTATTCTCATTACTACCCCAATTTCTCATTATTCGTTACACTTTCCCTTTTATTTTACAACTTCTACAATTAAGTCCTTCTCTAAGTGTTTTCATACAATTTCCTTCACATTGTTTATTTAACAACAATAGCTCATTTTCTTCCCAAAATTTCCAGCAAACATCACTTATATATTCATGGAAAAATTCAAAACTTTCAACCAAAATACAAGATATCCCTCAAAAGATAGCTTATAAAGTAAGAGACTCAAAAGTACTAAAATTTTTGAGAAAATACCTTAAAATCACTTACCTTTGCGGACTAAATATTGCTGCAAATTTTCAAGCTTCTAAACTCTTTTTCTTGCTGCAAGATTCGGTGGAAGGATGAAGGAAATGAAAAGAAAATAAGGTTTTAATATTTTTAAACCAAACTAGTCAAATAGGTCACCTAACCCTACAAAATTTTTTACTTTTAAAACATTTCCTTGTCCCTATTACTTCCCTATGGCCGGCCACCTCAAGAGAGAAAGGTTATTTTCCCTTTAAAACCCCCAAACTTTAATTCAAAATCTATTTAGCACCTTTAGCAAATAGAATACAACTTTTGGCCTTTACACGATTTAATCCTTTTTCACGATTAAGCCCTCAATCACGTAAATTAATTCACCAAAATTTCCATGCATCCTTATAAAAACACCATAACACATAAAATAATGCTAAAATAATTTCTCTAACCTCAGTTTAGTGATTTCAAAATCACTATTCTAATTAGGCCCAATTTCGAGCCATTACAATTCTCCCCTTAGGGATTTTCGTCCTCGAAAATCTTACCATTAAAGAGGTTCGGGTATTGATCTCTCATCGTCTCCTCTGGTTCCCATGTAGCTTTCTCAACTCCATGTCGATGCCATAATACCTTCAATAACGCTATACTCTTTTTTCTCAATTACTTGACCTTTCGAGCCAAAATCTTAACCAGCTCTTCATCATAGGTCATATCCAGACTTATCTCTATCTCTACCGGTGAGATCACGTGCGAAGGGTCAGAGCAGTAGTGATGTAACATCGATATGTTAAAGACATCGTGAATTTTCTTTAGCTTTTGAGGCAATACTAGACGGTATGCTACCGCTCCAATTCTCTCAATTACCTCATAAGGTCCAATAAACCGTGGACTCAATTTGCCTTTCGTACCGAATATGAGAACTTTCTTCCACGGGGAAAATTTTAGAAACACTTTATCCCCGCCTTGATACTCGATCTCTTTCTGTTTCAAATCTGCGTAAGATTTCTATCTATCTGAGGCAACTTTTAAGCATTCTCGAATCACCCTAACCTTCTATTCGGCTTCTTTGACCAAGTTGACCTCGTGTAACTGATTCTCTTTAGGCTCTGACCAATATAGAGGCGTCCGACACTTACGACCATATAAAGCCTCATAAGGTGTCATTCTCAGGCTTGACTGATAGCTATTATTATAGGAAAATTCCTCCAATTGCAAGTACCTTTCCTAGCTACCTTGAAACTCTAGAACACAACGCTGTAACATGTCTTCAAGTATCTGGATTACCTCTCAGATTGGCCATCTATTTGCGGGTGAAAAGCAGTACTGAAATTAAGTTTTGTTCCCAAAGCTCCTTGCAATGAGATGTAAATCATGGATCTCTATCTAAAATAATTGATAGAGGTACTCCGTGAAGTCTCATAGTCTTGAAAATGTACAAATCAACCAATCTCTCAAGTGGGTAGTCGGTATGCACCGGTAGGAAATGAGCTGACTTAGTGAGTTTATCTACCACTACCCCAACTGTGTCCTACTTCTTTGGAGTTGTAGGCAACCCCGTCACAAAGTCCATAGTAACTGGATCCTATTTCCACTTGAGAACCATTATAGGTTGAAGTAGACCCGATGGTACCTGATGTTCGGCCTTCACTTACTGACAAATTAAGCATCTCAAAACAAACTTTGAAATGTCTCTCTTCATACTTGGCCATCAATACATTTTCCTCAGGTCATTGTACATCTTTACACTACCCAGGTGAATCGATAAATGACTACTATGTGCCTCTTGCAAAATCCTCTAAATGAGCTCATCATGTAATATCCCGAATTAGGGCCTAATCAAAATAGTGGTTTTATAATTATTTTGATGTTTATGATATGATTTTATGATGGTGTGAAAATTTCGTGAAGAAATTCTAAGCGTAAAGTGCTTAATTTGAAATTAGGGACTAAATCGAATAAGTTGCAAAACTTGCATTCTAGAAGTTTCTAGTATGAAATTGCTTTGGAATATTAATTAGGAGGTCTTAAATAGCAATTTGACCAATTTTAAGTTCATGGACAAAATTTGGACATGGATGGAATTTTTGAAAGTTTAGTAAGGAGGGGCATTTTGGTCATTTGGATATTAACATGAAATAAAAAGGGAAAAATAACACAAAATTGGTCATCTTCTTCATTACCACGAAATTTCAAGGGTTCTCCATAGCTAGGGTTTGTTTCAAGCTTCCAAGCTTCATAGTAAGTGATTTCAAGCCCCATTTTTAATGTTCTTTATGTTTTCGTAGTCCCAGTAACTCGATAAAGCTTATGTTAGCAATGATTTAAGTTAGGGTTCATATTTGGAAAAATACCCATAGGTGAAATTTCTGTATTTTGATGTTTTATGATAGAATATGAGGTTTTAAATTATGTTAAGCAACTTGTGCTACTCGTTTTTAAGTAAAAACGAGTAAAACGGCTTAATTGGTAAAAGTACATATTGTTCATAAGTATGTGTTTTAGTGGGAATTTGAGCTTGCTAATGGTAAATAAATGATCAGCATGTCCTAAAACATAAGAATTTGTGATAAAATTTAATTTCTGAACTTTGGGGCAAAACTGTAAATATGCAAAAGTTTAGGGGCAAAATTATAATTTTGTAAAAATTTGAATTTAGGACTATTTTGATAATGAGAGTATTAAATAAGCTAAATGTGTTATTTTAGATCAAGAAAGACGTGGAATCAACCTTGATCGAGGAAAAGAAAAGATTTTGGACTAAATTGCAAAATTGCTATATTTTGTACCGAGGTAAGTTCATGTGTAAATAATGTAACATAATTGCTATTTTAAGTGATTTAATGCTATTTATACGATATGATACTTGTTATTATGAATATTATGCTTTGTGAAATATTATGTATTGGTATGAAAAGTATGTGATTAAATTGATAAGTATGAGATGCAAGCAACGTATTGGTTCCAATATTCCGAGGAGAATGACTGGGAAATGTGTGACTGAGGAAAATCCCGTTTGAACCTTGGGAATAGATTAGGATACAAGTGACATGTCACTAGGATGGTTGGGCATCCGAACTTATTGAGTTGAGTCCGAGTTCACTTATGAATGCAAATGTCCGAACTCGTTGAGTTGAGTCCGAGTTCGTGAGATGTAACTAGGCATCCTAGCTCGTTGAGTTGAGTCCGAGTTCACTTATGGATGTGAACGCCCGAGCTCGTTGAGTTGAGTCCGAGTTCGCTTATGGGCGGGTTACATGATTGATTGATTACATATGTGGCACTTATGTGCAAATGATCCGTGTATCCGAGTTATATTTCGATGTGTTCAACGGGTAAAATTCTAGCGGAATGGAAGAATACTCAAGATGCAAATGATATTTTGGTAAGTGTTGTGAAATGGACAATTTGGACAGGTATGTACTTAACCCTCGGGTTGAAACTTGATATAACAGAAATAAGGTGGTAAGATGATACACGATAGCTAGAAATGTGGTTTGTATCTTGGTGATATCATGCTATTGTTGTTGATATAATTGCTTTGTTATGTTACTTGTTATTTGCATGTGAACTTACTAAGCATTTATGCTTACTCCCTCCTTTTCATTCATTGTAGTTTTTAGCGAGCCAACTTGGATATTGGGAAGGTCGAAGAAACGCTCAAACTATCCGAGGAAGAATTGGTATATTGGTTTGTATGTTTTGATGTATGGCATGTAAAGCAATATACTTGTTTTGTGTAAATAATCTTATGATATGGTTGTGGTTTGGTTGAGAAAATGCTTGATAATGCTTAGTAATTGGTATGGCTAGCCTAGATAATGTTGGATGTGTAATATCCCGAATTGGGGCCTAATCGGAATAGTGGTTTCATGACCATAAATCCGAGGTAGAAATAATTATTTTATAATTATTTTGATGTTTATGATATGATTTTATGATGGTGTGAAAATTTCGTGAAGAAATTCTAAGCGTAAAGTGCTTAATTTGAAATTAAGGACTAAATCGAATAAGTTGCAAAACTTGCATTCTAGAAGTTTCTAGTATGAAATTGCTTTGGAATATTAATTAGGAGGTCTTAAATAGAATTTGACCAATTTTAAGTTCATGGACAAAATTTGGACATGGATGGAATTTTTGAAAGTTTAGTAAGGAGGGGCATTTTGGTCATTTGGATATTAACATGAAATAAAAAGGGAAAAATAACACAAAATTGGTCATCTTCTTCATTACCACGAAATTTCAAGGGTTCTCCATAGCTAGGGTTTGTTTCAAGCTTCCAAGCTTCATAGTAAGTGATTTCAAGCCCCGTTTTTAATGTTCTTTACGTTTTCGTAGTCCCGGTAACTCGATAAAGCTTATGTTAGCAATAATTTAAGTTAGGGTTCATATTTGGAAAAATACCCATAGGTGAAATTTGTGTATTTTGATGTTTTATGATAGAATATGAGGTTTTAAATTATGTTAGACAACTTGTGCTACTCGGTTTTAAGTAAAAACGAGTAAAACGGCTTAATCGGTAAAAGTACATATTGTTCATAAGTATGTGTTATAATGGGAATTTGAGCTTGCTAATAGCAAATAAATGATCAGCATGTCCTAAAACATAAGAATTTGAAATAAAATTTAATTTTCGAGCTTTGGGGCAAAAGTGTAAATAAGCAAAAGTTTAGGGGCAAAATTGTAATTTTGCCAAAATTTGAATTTAGGACTATTTTGATAATGTGAGTTTAAATAAGCTAAATGTGTTATTTTAGATCAAGAAAGACGTGGAATCAACCTTGATCGAGGAAAAGAAAAGATTTTGGACTAAATCGCAAAATTACTATATTTTGTACCGAAGTAAGTTAATGTGTAAATAATGTAACATAATTGTTATTTTTAAGTTAATTGATGTTATTTATATGATATGCTGATATTTATCATGAAATATATGCTTTGTGGTTATTATCGAATAATATGCAAATTATGTGTGCTACTTGTTAAATATAAATTGCTACCGAGTATTGGTTTCGGTATTCTGTGGAAGACGGCAAGGATATGTGATTGAGGAAATTCCTGTTTGAACCTTGGTAATAGATTAGGATACAAGTGACATGTCACTAGGATGGTTGGGCATCCGAGCTCGTTGAGTTGAGTCCGAGTTCACTTATGGATGCGAATGTCTGAACTCGTTGAGTTAAGTTCGAGTTCGTGAGATGTAACTAGGCATCCGAGCTCGTTGAGTTGAGTCCGAGTTCGCTTATGGGCGGGTTACATGGTCGCTTGATTACATATGTGACACTTATGTGCAAATGATCCGTGTATCCGAGTTATATTCCGATGTGTTCAACGGGTAAAATTCTAGCGGAATGGAAGAATACTCAAGATGAAAATGATATTTTGGTAAGTTTTGTGAAATGGACAATTTGGACAGGTATGTACTTAACCCTCGGGTTGAAACTTGATACAACAGAAATAAGGTGGTAAGATGATACACGATAGCTAGAAATGTGGTTTGTATCTTGGTGATATCATGCTATTGTTGTTGATATAATTGCTTTGTTATGTTACTTGTTATTTGCATGTGAACTTACTAAGCATTTATGCTTACTCCCTCCTTTACATTCTTTGTAGTTTTTAGCGAGCCAACTTGGATATCGGGAAGGTCAAAGAAACGCTCACACTATCCGAGGAAGAATTGGTATGTTGGTTTGTATGTTTTGATGTATGGCATGTATAGCAATATACTTGTTTTGTGTAAATAATCTTGTGATATGGTTGTGGTTTGGTTGAGAAAATGCTTGATAATGATTAGACATTGGTATGGCTAGCCTAGATAATGTTGGATGCCTTGTGAGTTTAATATGTTATATAGCTCATGAGAATTCATAAAAAGATGAAACTTGCCATAAAACAGAATACTACAGCAACAACGACGTGAGTTTGAAAAATCACCAAAAATAGTATAAAACGAATTAGGTGAAGCATTAACTATGAAATTGAAGCTTATTGTGTCTACTTTCAAATGAAAGAAGCTAAATAGGTAAAGAAGTTATATGTTATAAGATATTTGAGTTTTAGTGAAATAGGGCCAGAGCGATTTCTGGATCCCCTGTTCCAACTTTGAAAATTCATTATAAATTGTACAAAAATAATTAGGAGGTTTAATTTATATCCTTAGAATCCTTATTGAATATAATTTTAATACAAATAAGCGGTATAGTTATATAAAGTTTGTACAGGGATAAAATTGGTTCGTAGTAAGTAGAGGTTAGTGCAGTCAAGTCCTGAAACAGGGGTAAATTTAACTAATAAACTGTACTAATTGGCCGAACCAAAAATTTTAGAAAAAAATTAGTAGATATATGTGTGAGTCTAGATTCAGGGAAAATTTACGGATCTTGATTTCAAGTTTTGTAACTCGAGATATGATTTTTTTAGCGACCATGATGCAGAAAAACTACTTATTCCGAAAATCAAAATAAATGATGTAAAGTTGTTTAAATGATAAATTATGTTCGGTAACACCTCAAGCTCGACTCCGGCGACGGTCTCGGGCGTGGGGGTGTTACATTTGGTGGTATCAGAGCAGGTTTAGTCGGTTCTTGGACTAACATATTTTATGCACGAATTTTGCTATACATGCCATATATGTATATTGTGATAGTGTGACGACTTCTGACCTTTTAAATGATTTTTTATAGTAAATGGATCCCGATCCAACCGTGGCCGATGATGTAGAAAGTAATGCATCAGCTCCAGCTGAAGGGGCAGTGCCGACTGAAAATCCACCTCCCACTATAAGTCAAGGAGGAGGAGAAAGAGGCCGAGAAGCCTTTCTCCAGATGATGAGTGCTTGGTATACTGAGTTCGTTCGTACGAACCCGAATGTACAACCTCCCCCATCTCCCCCAATTCCTCAACCTGTACCCCCGATGCCTCAAGATGTGGGTATGATGAAATTCCAAAGAACTCCATTTGATAAAATCCGTAAGCTAGGGGCCGAAGAATTTAGAGCTAATGTAGATGATGATGCCGAGAAAGCAGAGTTCTCGATTGAGAATTCTATCCGAGTATTTGATGAACTGTCTTGCACACCTGAGGAATGCTTGAAATGTGCTATATCTTTGTTGAGAGATTTAGCTTATAATTGGTGGAAGACACTGATTTCGGTGGTACCGAAAGAGAGGGTAACTTGGGAATTCTTTCAAGAAGAGTTTCGGAAGAAATACATCAGTGAAAGATTTATTGATCAGAAGCGCAAGGAATTTCTTGAGCTAAAGCAAGGTAATATGATAGTCACTGAATACGAAAGAGAGTTTGTTCGATTGAGTAAGTATGCCAGAGAATATGTTCCTACAGAGGCCAAGATGTGCCGACGATTTAAAGATGGGCTCAATGAAGAAATTAAGGTATTTGTTGGGATTCTTGAATTAAAAGAAATGGTGGTACTTGTCGATCGAGCTTGCAAGGCTGAAGAACTACTTAAAGAGAAGAAAAAGGTAGAATCTGAGACACGAAATTGGAAGAAAAGACCAATGAGTAATGCACCCTCACAGCAACCCGAAAAATCAAGAAATATGAATCCTTGTTCCCAAGTTTCAGCTGGACAGTCATATGGGAATTTTAAGAAGCAAAATATGGGTCCTAAGTCCCAGACTACTTCGGCAGCTAGTGTAGGGAATTTGAGATTTGTTAAACCCGAGTGCCAGCGGTGTGGTAGAAATCATTTTGGTCTGTGCAGAGCAAATGAATGTTTCAGATGTGGTTCTCCGGATCATTTTATTAGAGACTGCCCAGAGAGGATTGAAAAAGAAAAATTTCAGAGTACAAAAGCAGGTGGTGCAGATTCGAGAGGAAGGTATCCAAGAAAAGCTGGGAGTGAAGCAAGTAGCAAGAATGGAGCCAGAGATGCAGCAGTTAGACCTGAAGGAAGGGCTCCGGCTAGAACTTATGCTATTAAAGCTCGTGAAGATACTTCCTCACCCGATGTGATTACTGGTATATTTTCTCTCTATGATGTTAATGTTACTGCTTTGATTGACCCCGGTTCTACTCATTCATATGTGTGCATGAAATTAGTATCTAGCATGAATATACCTGTTGAGAATACAGAATTTATGATTAAAGTGTCAAACCCGTTAGGCCAATGTGTTATAGTTGATAAAGTATACAAGAACTGTCCTTTAATGATTCGGGGTTATTACTTTCCAGCCGACTTGATGTTGTTGCCGTTTGATGAGTTTGATGTTATTTTGGGTATGGATTGGTTGACATTGCATGATGCTATAGTAAATTGTAAACATAAAGTTATTGAATTAAAGTGTGAAAATGGTGAAACTCTGCGGGTCGAATCAGATAAATCAGAGGCATTGTCTAGTGTGATTTCTTCAATGTCGGCTCAGAGATATTTGAGAAAGGGTTATGAAGCTTATTTAGCGTATGTGTTGAATACAAAGGAAATTGAAAAGAAAGTGGAATCAGTGCCGATTGTATGTGAGTTTACGGATGTATTTCTAGAAGAATTGCCGGGTTTGCCTCCAGTTAGAGAAGTAGAGTTTGGTATTGATTTGATGCCGGGAACAGCTCCGATCTCGATTGCTCCGTACAGAATGGCACCAACAGAGTTGAAAGAATTAAAGTCGCAGTTGCAAGAGTTGACCGACAAAGGCTTTGTGAGACCGAGTTTTTTGCCTTGGGGTGCTCCGGTATTGTTTGTGAAAAAGAAGGATGGTTCGATGAGATTGTGTGTAGACTATCGGCAATTAAACAAATTAAACAAAGTGACAATTAAGAACAAGTATCCGTTGCCGAGAATTGATGATTTGTTTGATCAGCTGAAAGGAGCAACATGGTTTTCAAAGATTGATTTGAGATCCGGGTACTATCAGCTGCGGGTAAAAGAGTCAGATGTGCCTAAAACTGCTTTTAGGACAAGGTATGGTCATTATGAATTTTTAGTTATGCCGTTTGGATTAAAAAATGCTCCTGCCGTGTTTATGAATTTGATGAATCGAATATTTCGACCATACATGGACAAGTTTGTTGTGGTATTTATAAATGATATCTTGATTTATTCGAAAGATGAGATAGAGCATGCTGAGCACTTGAGGATAGTTTTGCAAACTTTACGAGACAAGTAGTTATATGCCAAGTTTAGTAAAAGTGAATTTTGGCTTCGGGAAGTTGGATTTTTGGGTCATATTGTTTCGGGTGATGGTATACGGGTTGATCCCAGTAAAATTTTAGCTATTGTTGATTGGAAGCCACCAAAGAATGTACCCGAGGTTAGGAGTTTCTTGGGACTAGCTGGATATTATCGACGGTTTGTAAATGGATTTTCTATAATTGCTGCTCCTATGACTAGATTACTTCGCAAGGATGTTAAATTTGAGTGGACGGAAGAATGTCAACAAAGTTTTGAAGAATTGAAAAAGTTATTAACAGAGGCACCAGTGTTAGTACAGCTCGAGTCAGGTAAAGAATTTGTGGTATATAGCGATGCTTCTCTAAATGGTTTGGAATGTGTACTGATGCAAGAAGGAAAGGTTGTGGCTTATGCTTCGAGGCAGTTAAAACCTCACGAGAGGAATTATTCGACTCATGATTTGGAATTGGCTGCAGTGGTGTTTGCTTTGAAGATTTGGCGACATTATCTATATGGTGAAAAGTGTCGAGTATATACCGACCACAAGAGTCTTAAATACTTGATGTCACAAAAGGACTTGAATTTGAGACAGCGAAGATGGTTGGAGTTATTAAAAGATTACGAGCTTGTGATTGACTATCATCCAGGAAAAGCAAATGTAGTTGCTGATGCTTTGAGTAGAAAACTGTTGTTTGCTTTGAGAGTTATGAACACTCAGTTGGAAATGTCAGATGATGGTTCCATTCTGGCTGAGCTAAAAGTAAGACCGATGTTTTTACAAGAGATTTGTGAAGCTCAGAAAAGCGATGAAGACTTGCAAGCCAAAAGAAAGCAATGTGAGGTTGATACAGAGTCAGATTTCAGAATCGGTCCTGATGGTTGCTTGATGTTTAAAGATCGAATTTGTGTACTGAAGAATGAAGAGTTAATTCAAAAGATTTTGCAGGAAGCACATGGTGGTTATTTGTCGATTCATCCAGGCAGTACGAAAATGTATAATGATTTGAAGAAAATGTACTGTTGGAATGGAATGAAAAGGGATATATCAGAATTTGTATCGAAATGCTTAATTTGTCAACAGGTGAAAGCTGAACACCAAGTGCCTTCAGGATTACTTCAGCCTATTATGGTTCCAGAATGGAAATGGGATCGGATTACTATGGATTTTGTTTCAGGGTTGCCGTTGACTCCAGGAAAGAAAGATGCCATCTGAGTAATAGTTGACAGATTAACTAAATCAGCTCATTTCATTCCAGTACGTACGGATTATTCTCTTAACAAGTTAGCTGAATTGTATGTTAGAGAAATTGTTAGACTACATGGAATACTATTGTCAATCATTTCAGACAGAGATCCGAGATTTACTTCACGGTTTTGGCAAAAGTTGCAAGAAGCGTTAGGTACAAGGTTAAATTTCAGTACTGCTTTTCATCCACAAACTGATGGGCAATTAGAAAGGGTAATTCAGATTCTTGAAGACATGCTTCGATGCTGTGTATTAGAATTTCAAGTAAGTTGGGAAAGATATTTACCGTTGGTGGAATTTGCTTACAATAACAGTTATCAGACGAGTTTGAAAATGGCAGCTTATGAAGCATTGTATGGTCGTAAGTGTCGGACGCCTTTGTATTGGGCCGAACTCAAGGAAAATCAAATCTATGGAGTTGATCTAATAAAAGAAACCGAAGAAAAAGTGAAGGTAATTCGAGATTGTTTGAAAGCTACTTCGGATAGACAGAAATCTTATGCAGATTGGAAACGAAAAGAAATTGAGTTTCAAGTTGGTGACAAGGTATTTTTAAAGGTGTCTCCATGGAAGAAAGTCCTCAGATTTGGACAGAAAGGTAAATTAAGTCCGCGTTTTATCGGGTCGTATGAAATAATTGAAAGAGTTGGACCGGTAGCTTATCGGTTAGCATTACCATCTGAGTTGGAGAAAATTCATGCTGTGTTCCATGTATCTATGCTACGTCGGTATTGTTCGGATCCTTCACATGTGGTTTCACTGACAGAAATTGAATTACAACAAGATATGACCTACGAAGAAGAACCGATTAAAGTTTTAGCTCGAGAGGTCAAACAACTAAGAAACAAAAGTATTGCTCTTGTGAAAGTGTTGTGGCAAAAGCATAGAATAGAAGAGGCTACATGGGAACCCGAGGAAACTATAAGGAAACAATACCCACACCTGTTTACCGGTAAGATTTTCGAATCCTTAAAAGGGGGGAGAGTTGTAATATCCCGAATTAGAGCCTAATCAGAATAGTGGTTTTGTGACCACAAATCTGAGGTAGAAATAATTATTTTATAATTATTTTGATGTTTATGATATGATTTTATGATGGTGTGAAAATTTCGTGAAGAAATTCTAAGCGTAAAGTGCTTAATTTGAAATTAGGGACTAAATCGAATAAGTTGCAAAACTTGCATTCTAGAAGTTTCTATTATGAAATTGCTTTGGAATATTAATTAGGATATCTTAAATAGAAATTTGACCAATTTTAAGTTCATGGACAAAATTTAGACATGGATGGAATTTTTGAAAGTTTAGTAAGGAGGGGCATTTTGGTCTTTTGGATATTAACATGAAATAAAAAGGGAAAAATAACACAAAATTTGTCATCTTCTTCATTACCACGAAATTTCAAGGGTTCTCCATAGCTAGGGTTTGTTTCAAGCTTCCAAGCTTCATAGTAAGTGATTTCAAGCCCCGTTTTTAATGTTCTTTACGTTTTCGTAGTCCCGGTAACTCGATAAAACTTATGTTAGCAATAATTTAAGTTATGGTTCATATTTGGAAAAATACCCATAGGTGAAATTTGTGTATTTTGATGTTTTATGATAGAATATGAGGTTTTAAATTATGTTAAACAACTTGTGCTACTCGGTTTTAAGTAAAAACGAGTAAAACAGCTTAATCGGTAAAAGTACATATTGTTCATAAGTATGTGTTTTAGTGGGAATTTGATCTTGCTAATGGTAAATAAATGATCAGCATGTCCTAAAACATAAGAATTTGTGATAAAATTTAATTTCCAAACTTTGGGGCAAAAGTGTAAATATGTAAAAGTTTAGGGGCAAAATTATAATTTTGTAAAAATTTGAATTTAGGACTATTTTGATAATGAGAGTATTAAATAAGCTAAATGTGTGATTTTAGATCAAGAAAGATGTGGAATCAACCTTGATCGAGGAAAAGAAAAGATTTTGGACTAAATTGCAAAATTGCTATATTTTGTACCGAGGTAAGTTCATGTGTAAATAATGTAACATAATTGCTATTTTAAGTGATTTAATGCTATTTATACGATATGATACTTGTTATTATGAATATTATGCTTTGTGAAATATTATGTATTGGTATGAAAAGTACGTGATTAAATTGATAAGTATGAGATGCAAGCAACGTATTGGTTCCAATATTCCGAGGAGAACGAATAGGAATAGATTAGGATACAAGTGACATGTCACTAGGATGGTTGGGCATCCGAACTCATTGAGTTGAGTCCGAGTTCACTTATGGATGCAAATGTCCGAACTCGTTGAGTTGAGTCCGAGTTCGTGAGATGTAACTAGGCATCCGAGCTCGTTGAGTTAAGTCCGAGTTCACTTATGGATGTGAACGCCCGAGCTCATTGAGTTGAGTCCGAGTTCGCTTATGGGCGGGTTACATGATTGATTGATTACATATGTGGCACTTATGTGCAAATGATCCGTGTATCCGAGTTATATTCCGATGTGTTCAACGGGTAAAATTCTAGCGGAATGGAAGAATACTCAAGATGAGAATGATATTTTGGTAAGTGTTGTGAAATGGACAATTTGGACAGGTATGTACTTAACCCTCGGGTTGAAACTTGATATAACAGAAATAAGGTGGTAAGATGATACACGATAGCTAGAAATGTGGTTTGTATCTTGGTGATATCATGCTATTGTTGTTGATATAATTGCTTTGTTATGTTACTTGTTATTTGCATGTGAACTTACTAAGCATTTATGCTTACTCCCTCCTTTTCATTCATTGTAGTTTTTAGCGAGCCAACTTGGATATCGGGAAGGTCGAAGAAACGCTCACACTATCCGAGGAAGAATTGGTATATTGGTTTGTATGTTTTGATGTATGCCATGTATAGCAATATACTTGTTTTGTGTAAATAATCTTGTGATATGGTTATGGTTTGGTTGAGAAAATGCTTGATAATGCTTAGTAATTGGTATGGCTAGCCTAGATAATGTTGGATGCCTTGTGAGTTTAATATGTTATATAGTTCATGAGAATTCATAAAAAGATGAAACTTGCCATAAAACAGAACACTACAGCAACAATGACGTGAGTTTGAAAAATCACCAAAAATAGTATAAAACGAATTAGGTGAAGAATAAACTATGAAATTGAAGCTTATTGTGTCTACTTTCAAATTGAAAAAGCAAAATAGGTAAAGGAGTTATATGTTATAAGATATTTGAGTTTTAGTGAAATAGGGCCAGAGCGATTTTTGGATCCCCTGTTCCAACTTTGAAAATTCACTATAAATTGTAAAAAAATAATTAGGAGGTGTAATTTATATTCTCAGAATCCTTATTGAATCTAATTTTAATAGAAATAAACGGTATAGTTATATGAATTTTTTACATGGAGAAAAGTGGTTTGTAGTAAGTAGAGGTCAGTGCAGTCAAGTCCTAATATAGGGGTAACTTTAACTAATAAACTGTACTAATTGGCCCAACCAAAAATTTTAGAAAAATATTATAGATAGATATGTGAGTCTAGATTCAGATAAAATTTACGGATCTTGATTTCGAGTTTCGTAACTCGAGATATGATTTTTTTAGCGACCATGATGCAGAAAAACTGCTTATTCTAAAAGTCAAAATAAATTATGTAAAGTTGTTTAAATGATAAATTATGTTCGGTAACACCTCAAGCTCGACTCCGGCGACGGTCTCGGGTGTGGGGGTGTTACACATCATCCTTAGGTACGCAGATTTGATCTTGGTACATCAAACAACCATCGGCACCAACTCTGAAGTTTGATTTATTTCTCATCTCGAACTGAGCCGTCTTAGCTTGAAAATACTTGTCATTTTTTGGAGCTTCGATGATCTCTTATAAAAACACCAGTCTATCTTTCATTTCGGCTAAGGTCGATCCATCGTCACCTTTGTCAATTGAGCATTCATAGTCCTCAAGGCAAATAATGATTTTCTGCTCAATGAATCGGCGACTACATTTGCCTTTCCAGGGTGGTAATCGATCACCAACTCGTAATCTTTTAGCAACTCTAGCCATCTCTGTTGTTGTAGATTCAACTCTTTTTGTGACATCAAATACTTCAGACTTTTATGATCCGTGAAAATTCGGCATCTCTCGCCATACAAATAGTGTCTCTAAATCTTTAGCACAAAAACGCTGGCGACCAACTCTAAGTCATGAGTAGGGTAGTTCTTCTCGTGTGGCTTCAACTGTCTCGAAGCATATGCAACTACTTTATCCTCTTACATTAGCATGCACCTTAATCCATTTAAGGAAGCATCAATATACACCCCAAACTTTTTTCCTGACTCGGGTTGCACTAAAACCGGGGCTTCAGTCAACAAAGCCTTTAATCTTTCAAAACTCTACTGGCACTTGTCGGTCCACTCGAATTTAAGATCCTTTTGAAGTAACCTCGTCATCAGAGTAGCAATCATGGAAAATCCATTAACAAAGCGTCGATAATAGTCTGCTAAACCCAAGAAACTTGCAACACCCCAAACCCGGCCTAGACGTTACGACCAAATCTGGTGTGTCACACGATCCTAAAACTAAGTTTACGACCCTTTTTGTCTTGTTGTGTCTTAAGTGAGGTTTGAATCAAAAGAGTAAGTTTGTTAAGACCAGTTTATAAATCCTTTAAGTTATCCATATTATTCACTCGTTGAGTTTTGAAAACGTTCTTTAGATTTTGAAACCAGCGCAGCCTAAACTAGCGATTCTATAAAATGTAATTTAATCATCAAAGGAAAATTAAACCAAATAAAAACTTAGATAGCGGCCTTATTACAAAATAAAACCCCAAAAATAACTTAATAATAAAATACTTTGAACAAAATGAAAACCAGTTCTGCAGATGCTGTGGCCACTCCGAATCCCTCGCAGCTCCAAGCCCACTATGGTTGAGTGTTACCTGCAGAGATTAAATAAAAGGGGGTGAGTTTGACAACTCAGTGTGCAACATTATCTCAACCATAGGCCAAAACAGATCAAGCCTCAGAATCAGATTAGTTGGGCCTTGGCCCATTACAGAAATCAGGTTAAGCCCAGAAGCCCATAATAGATACAGATCAGATATAATATGCAAGCAGAAACCCAACCCAGATCCATCTATAACACCCCCGTACCAGCCTTACACCATGTGGGGAGACTACCCGACCCACCCAACCGCTACACACCACAGATAATTGTAGCGAGGCTGCCAGATATAATTTGCAGCGAGGCTGCCAGATATTGTGACGAGGTCACCAGATACAGATATTGTGGTGAGGCCACTAGATTGCAGCGAGGCTGCCAGATAATAATGTGACAAAGTCACCAGATTGCAGCGAGGCTGCCAAAACGCTTCCTCCATCATAAACCCATACCCCATGAAACAGATATATACATACTAGCATGCAACATATAGCATCTCATGCATCAGATATGCTCACATTAAATGGTAACTCATGCAGATACATAAAATCATACATTTCATACAGAATTGACCCTAGGGGTATAATAGTCTTTTTACACCTAGGGGTATTTTGGTAATTTTCCAGATTCAGGGGTATTTTAGTCCTTTATCATATTTTCAGAGTTTTTATGCACGTCCGATTAGTTATTAGTCCATAGCTTACCTCGGAAGTCTGTTTCAACTAAAAGTCCAATTTTTACCCTTTTTAGCTTAAAACCCCTAATGGGCCTTACTATGTCCATTGTCGTCGCAAGTCCATTACGTCTAATTTTTAGGTTTAGTTTACCATCTTAACCATGTTTTGATTATTCAAGTTACCAGAAAGTCTTTTATGAACATTTTTCAGATTTGGGCTCGGAAGCCCATTGGGCCCACCTTGGCCCATTGAAGCCCAGCTTACCAAAACGCTTGAAATTGCACCTTTTGCAATTTCGCCATCGTCAATTCCCAGTGTGACCACAATAGAGTATTCGGCTACTCTTAGATCCTTCTAAGACTGATTTTCGGTCACTTTCGATCGGTCACTTTAGCATAGTTTTTGGTTATTACAGCCTTTAGCCATCCTAGTCTATGATAGAGATACGTTACACACCTGTTAGCTATCGAAACTGTTGAAGAAATCCACGAACGAAACCTATTGTTAATCACCTCAGTTTTAGTTAAATAATCTACAACCATAAAACCAAAATCTCATTATCCTAATCGGCTCACATGGCCTTAGTCCTTAAAAACCTTTACCTTTTTGTCGAAAGTGGACCAGATCCTACTGTCCCGTAGCGTTTAGCCTTCCGAGTCCTTAGTTGCACAGCCTCTTGATCGCACTAACAAAACCAAACCAAAAGAGAGCGGCCAACAAGCCCTTAGTCACTAACGTTAGCCTCCCCATAAGGGATTTCGGCTTGCAGCTTTAAATCCTGAAGAACTAACGAAATAAGTCTTAAGTTACTTACCAATGTAACTACGATCTACAACAGCTCCACTTGCCACCGCCAGAAGAGATAAAAGATGACTTAGAATTCAGTTTAAAACACCACAAGGTATGGAGGCTTTCGGTTCCCAAAAGAAGAAATACGGTTTTGGTCCTCAAAGTATTCGGCTCAATAAGAAACAAGAGGCTTTAAGAAATGGAAGAAGAGAAGAGAGAGTGGTGGTGCAAGGATTCGGCCAGCAAGAGAATGAGGGTATGGAGTCGGTTTATGGTTTGAGAAGAAGAGAAGAAGAGAAGCAAATAGATGAGAATAGAAAAGAAAACAAAAAGGAAGTGCTTTAGTCGACTGAAGATTCGGCAACAAGGGAAAATAGGGTTCGGCTACAAGGTTTAATGAGAGGAACGAAGTGGCAAAAAGGATACCTAATAGGCTATGCGATATTGACAGAAGAGGAGAGCTTCCATGCTTAAGGAAAATCGGCACAAAACTCCTAGAGAACTAAAGAGAATTCGGCACCCACTAGAGCCTAATTGCCGAAAATGCAAGCACTAATCCCCCTAGCCGAATTGCACTTGCAAAGTCCCAAAATCGGCTACTTCTTTTCAAAATTCGAAGTTCCTTGATTTGCTCCTCAACCTCCTCCACAATTTGCTCCCTTGACCGATTCAAATTCTCCCAAGCAGAGTTCAATTCTGCTTCAAACTCTTACCTGCTCAAGCTCAAAAATAAAACACTACCTTTGCAACCTCTGGCGCTTGAACCCTTGACCTCTAAGCTCACTTAGGCGCCACCTTTTAAGGAGTCTAGTGGCGTCTCCCTTGCCACTTTACCACTGACCCATTTGTGCTACATTTTGCACACACAATTTCTTAAGACCCTTACTTTCAATGGTCCCCTATCTCCTAAGTCAAAAATACAAAATTTTACCGAGCTTCTAACCAACACATGGGCCTTCTATAGGCCCATTAACACTCCCTAAACATGCATTACACACCCAAATACTAGCATTTAGACATTTTATCAGATAAAGAACAATCTAAGAAAAACCCAAAAATTAGGGCGTTACAAAACTCCTAATCTCGGTCACATTTCTCGGCAGTTTCCACTTAATAATTACCGATACCTTACTCAGGTCGACTTTGATCCCATTCCCGACACAATGTGTCCCAAGAATCCGACCTCTGGTAGCCAAAATTCACTCTTACTGAATTTGGCGTATAATTGCTTATCTCTCAAGGTCTGCAGGACAGTCCTCAAATGCTTTGAATGCTCCCACTCGTCACGAGAATAGACTAGTATATCATCAATGAAGACGATGATGAACTTGTCCAAATAAGGTCGAAAAATGTTGTTCACTAAATCCATGAATACCGCTGGGGCGTTTGTCAAGCCAAATGGCATGACCAAAAACTCGTAATGGCCATACCTCATCCGAAATGCAGTCTTTGTTCTTCATAGTTACCTTGTTGAGTTGTCTGCAATCGGTACACAACCTTAAGGATCTATCTTTGTAACGCCCCAAAATTGGGCCTGGAAAAATGGGCCGTGTGGGCCCAATAGGCTTGTGGGCTCACACGGGTCGTTGTCTTTGGACTTATGAGAATTAGTGGTCCGGCTGTGTCGTACATGTGGCTGTAGGAAAATCTGGCTTGGCAGGCCATGCGAGCACGTGGGCCCCACTTGGGTTGCGTAATGGGCCCCTGGCCCATATTCACTGAATGACGTGTTGGTGTGATGAGTGAGAGGTTTAGGAGTGTTAGAGAAGTCCTGGGTTCAAACCTGGGCCTTAGCAAAAATTGATGTTTTTCTCTTATGGGAGCCTTGACATTAGTGGGTAGGCTTTAAGAATATTTTTGGTGAAAGCATGACACAAAAAGGTGTGTGGTGTAGTGGTAAAGTGGTGCCACTTAGGGGACAAGGAAGTGACGCCATAAAGGAAGCAAGGGGGTCCAAGGTTCAAGTCTTGGCTCTTGCAATTTATTTTGGTTTTTCTTTTAAATAAATCTGGAAGCGAGTAGGCGGGCTTTAAAGATAAATGCGTTGAACTTATGACACAAAGGAGCTTGTGTCCTAGTGGTGATAGCGTGGCATGGTTATTGAGAGGACTAGGGTTCGAATCCCTTTGCACGCAAGGGTTGATTATTTTGCCAATACTTTAGTTTTTGGAGATTGATGGAGGATACCACATCGGAAAGCTAGCATAGGAGTAGGCAAGAAGCTGGCTTTAAATAGAGCGATCTATAAGGAGAGTAAGCATACCCTGGTTGGCGTTTGGGCATAGGAGTGTTCGGCGCATGGAGTAACTTGGGATTCTTATCACGTGTGTATTCCACTCTACTCTAGCTGTAGAGCGGCAAATACCGAAATGCCAGTCACACGACGATGATAGCCACACGAGCGTGCGAGCGCACGTGTGGAAGCTTTGACACGATAGTCGAGGCCATCATGAGTGTTCTTGTGGGTTTAGGTTGTTCGAGCCGCGATGGGCTGAAAGGGGCCATATGGGCCCAATGGGCTTACAGGCCTAATTGGATAAGTTGTTCGATTGTGTAGTAAATATTGGACTAGACTTGGTGAATCTCATATCTGTGGCTAGATTTGGGCTAAAAGGGCCACACAAGCGTGTGGGCCCATTTGGGCCAAGAATGGGCCCTAGGCCTATTTGCATTGCTATTTTTGTTTAGAATGCTTTAGTTTACCAAATTACTGAAATACCCTCGACTTGTAAAATTACCATTTTACCCCTGATTTGTAAAATTACCATTTTACCCCTGATTTGTAAAATTACTATTTTACCCCTAATATGTAAAATTAGCATTTTACCCCTGATTTGTAAAATTACTAGTTTACCCCTGATTTGTAAAATTACTATTTTACCCCTGATTTGTAAAAATTACCATTTTACCCCTAATTTGTAAAATTACTATTTTATCCCTAATTTGTAAAATTACTATTTTACCCCTGATTTGTAAAATTACCATTTTACCCATGATTTGTAAAATTACTATTCTACTCCTGATTTGTAAAATTACCGTTTTACCCTTGATTTGTGAAGTTATCGAAATACCCTTGTAGGGTAGAGTTACCGAAATACCCTTTTAGGGTAGAATTACTGAGATACCCCTATAGGGTAGAATTACCAAAATACCCCTGTAGGGTAGGATGACCGAGATACCCCTGTCAGGTAAAATTTCCATTTTGCCCTAGGGTGTTAAATGATTGTTTTACCCTTGTGGGCAAGTGACTGACTTGGACTGTGTGTTTGACGGATTTGACTGTGAATATATGTTGGTGACATGAATGACTTGACTGTGATTGTTTGATTCAAATATGGGCATGACATTCAGCATACATGACATGTTGCATAGGATTTGGGAAGTATTGATGGAGGAAGCGTTCTGGTGGCCTCGCCACATATATCTGTTCTGGTGGCCTCGCCACATATATCTGTTATGGTGGCTTTGCCACAATATCTGTATCTGGTGACTCCGTCACAATATCTGGCAGCCTCGCTGCAAATCTGTGGTGTGTAGTGGATAAGTGGGTCAAGTAGTCTCCCCACATAGTGTGTTGGCTGGTACGGGTGGTGTGTAGCAGTTGGATGGGTTGAGTAGTCTCCCCACATATTTTGGGCTTTGTATTCATGCATGTTATCTGTACTGTTACTTTTATGGGCCTATGGGCCGTACTGCTATCTGAAAAGGGCTAAGGCCCAGTTTACTGTTATCTGAATAGGGCTTCAGCCCAGATATTACTGTGATTGGTTAGGGCTTAGGCCCAGTGGGCTTGAGCTAACTTGGGCTTTGGATGGGCTTCTTTGCACACTAATTCTGATTTTGATTCTGATTCTGTTAATTGATTCTGATTCTGTAATTGATTCTGATTTTGACTCTGATTCTGTTAATTGATTCTGATTTTGATTCTGTTAATTGATTCTAATACCGACTCTGATTTTGTTTCTGATTCTATTATTGATTCTAATTCTAATTTTGATACTAATACTGACTCTGATTCTGATTCTGATACTGGTTCTAGTTCAGATAATGTTTTTGATTTTGTATTGGGCTAAGGCCCAATTGATACGGAAACTGTCGTAGGGCAAACTTTTAAATTCTTTTACATGACTGATTGATCGTATTGGTAGTAGGGGATTACACACTAAGTTTTCGTAAACTCACCCCGTTTATTAACCTTTCAGGTAATCCCCAGCCTTAGACGGATCGGAGTTGCGAGGGACTCGGAGAAGGCCACACACTGCTTATGTTTCTATTTTGATTATTTACTCTCAAGTACTTTATTTTGGGTTTGGTTTGTAATAAGGCCTTTTATAATTTCTGGATTTTTATTTTAAGGTTTTTATTTACTTTGAATTATATCTACTAGAGGTGAATCGCGGTTTTCTAAAAAACAGGGGATTAACTTTTAGTTGACCATGTCTTGAAAGTAAACAAATGCAAGTTTTAGTTGGCAACAAGTTTTAAATGAGAAGGATTTCAATGAAAACATGGTTTTTAAAAAAACACTTCAATGTGACACACCAGACTTGGCCGTAGCGTCTAGGCTGGGTTTGGGGTGTTACAATCTTTCTTTTTCACAAAGAGTATTGGAGCACCCCATGGGGAATGACTCGGCTTAGCGAACCCCTTATTCGCTAATTATTGCGGTTGTACCTTCAACTTCTTCAACTCCGTTGGTGCCATCCTATACAGAGCAATCGAGATAGGCGCTATCCCAGGGACCAACTCGATGCCAAACTCCACTTCTCTCTCCAGAGGTAATCCGGGTAACTCCTCCAGAAACACATCAGGGTACTCGCGTACCTCTAGCACCGAATCAATTTTTGCCTCCGAACACTTGAGTGTTCAACACAAAAGTGAGATAGGCTTCACACCATTTTCTCTAATATTTTTCTGCAATCAAACACGAAGGGTAGTTCGTTCAAGTTGAAGTTGTTGAAAACCTTAAAAACGTTAGGTTTGTTCGCGATAGAAAACAGTGCTTTTATGTCATAATTTTTTAAATCAAAACTAGCCTTGAAAACAAGGTTCTTTAGTTTAAAACGATGCCAGTTAAAATTTGTTTAATTGCAAGTTTAGATAAAACCTTTAGTTTGTTATTTGAAACCCTTAGTTTGTATTCTTTGTTAAATTCCCTTGTTTATTTACAGCAGAAGCTCTTGTTTTAAAAACATTCGTATTTTTAGGTTGAGTTTGCAAAAAAATGTTACTTTAGTTTTAAAAAATAGGTTCAGTTTAAAAGTTAAGCCCATACGAGAATAAAATCTAAACCAAATCAAAACCAGAGGAAGGGCCTTATTACAACCAAAAACCCAATAAAGAAAAACAAATACTAATAAAATAAAATAAAATATTGAACTAAATCAGCTCGTAGTGTGGCCTCTCCAAGTTCTCCCTTACGCTGAACCGCCTACTAAGGATCCCCTGAAATGAAATAAAAGAGGGAGTGAGTTTTCGAAACTCAGCGTGTACAACCCTCGTCAATCATATAACATGCATCAATCAACTTGGGCCTAAGCCCATTTCAGTAACGGTGGCCTTTAGGCCTTAGCCCATAATGGCCTCAGTTGGGCCTAAGCCCATAACATATATAATAACAGCATATGCAATGCACAAATGTCCCATCCAACCCTACACACCCCCTTCCAACCCTACACTCCTGTGGGGATTAAATCGACCTACCCATCCTTACACTCCAATGTAGCACCGGTTGCAGCACCACCAATATTACAGTAGAGCTGTCAATCACATATTAGGCTTAAAAGCCATCGGTGGGTCCACAATCGTCTCGGGCGACCCGTATGACCTCCCTCAAATAAATCCACAGTCGTCTCGGGCAACCCGTACGATTAGGTCCACAGTTGTCTCAGGCGACCCGTGCAACCATAACAAATCAATCACTTCCTCCAACAATGTTCCCATCCCCATGCAGCATAATATCACATGAATACAAACATATCATAACATGGCATACAAAATCAGTCATATAACATATAGGGGCATTTTAGTCATTTTGCCCTTCAGTAGTATAACGGTCATTTATTATTATTATGGGTTAAGTACATGTCTCGACCCATTAACAAGTCCACTACCATTTAGTGCATTTAATGACATTTTTAGCAATTACAAACACTATAGGGCCCAAAAGCCCAATACGTGGCCCAAATGGGGCTCACACTCTCATATGGCCCATTAAGCCCAAATCCACCATTGACCATGCAGTCAATGTGACTGGTTTGACAATTCTTACCAATCCATCAATTTTACTTGTGCCGGGCCAGCGAGCCCATCGGGCCCATTTGGCCCATTTCGGCCCAATTGGCCAAAAAGTGGCCCAAGTACATGAGATCGCTCATGAGGCCTCTGCCATAGTATCGATCTCTCCACACGAGCATTCACACACTCATGGAGGTTGTCGTAGCCAAGCTTTTGGCTTTTCGGCATTTCGGCTTTTAGGGATTTGCCGATCTATCGTGTGTGCGGTGTGTGTACACACTTAATTTACGAAAACTCGTTACAAATCCCTAGCCATGAACCTATAATCATTCAAGACTAACAGTTAGCCAATCGATCCATAAAATTAACCTCCTTCCAACAAAAAGCTGAAACCATACTTCACTTACCTTAATCGCTCGCACCTTGTAAAACCTTCTCTAATCGTTAGCAAAAGTTAAACCCCTATATGAATGCTGCATCACATTGAGCCTTATTAAAAGAAGTTGAGCAATCATGTGATTAAAACCGTACTTAAAATTTTACACCCTAAAAAGAATATTTGGCTTCAACCAAACAAGGCAGGAACGCTCACCTTGGTCAAGAATCGAGAGTAGATAGTAGAAGAAACTACTGCTTTATAGAAGGAGCAAGAAATAAAAACAAGTTCGACAATAGTTAAAAAGTGAGAGAGTCGAGGGGAAAGAGTATTCGGCTTCAAAATGAGATGGTTGAGAGAAGAGGGGATTCGGCTATAAGCAATAAGTGGGGAAAGTAGAAGAGAAGAGCCAGGGCTTGGAAGAGAAAGGAAGAGCAATGTTCACCACAGGCAAAAAGAAAAAAAGGTAAAAGAATTAGAGAAGAAAAGAAAGTCAAGAAGAGGAGAAGTAAGAAAGAAATTCAGCCAATAGCTGACAGTAGGTTCGGCACAAAATGGCCTAAATGGTCTTGCAATTCTAGCAAAAGAAAAAGTACAAATCGAAAGCAAAGGAAAGTCTTGAATAAAGTATCTTCTTGATAAGAATTCGGCTACACCAAGAACCAAAACTCCCTAAATGCCGAAAATGAGCTTAATATCCCTCCTTAGCTGAATTTGTACTTCCACACTTCCCAAATCGGCACCAACTGTAACACCCTAAACCCCTGTCCGTCGCAGGGATAGGGTTAAAAAGGTATTACTCAATTACAACCAACTTTCGAACATTTTAAAGTGTAAGGGTAAATCGATCTTTAATTAAGTTACACAAAAAGTCATCATCCACAAATAATACTCATAATAAAATAGCCAGATACAATCACGAACCATTTATGTGATCATCATTAAAACCAAATTTGTTATGTTCCATATCAAATTGAATAGGCCACTTCAAGTATCCGGTTCATTTCATTTTGAAATATCTGCTAATATATCTAAAAATCGATTATAAGTACCAAGCACAACCCACAAAGAACACAATTATATCATAGCATGGAGACATATTTATCAAAATGTACAAGCCATTCTCACTTGGCTCGATCACCACATAAATATTTATACAATCAAAACAAATTAACAAAGGAAAAGCTTAGCCTATACATGCCAACTTTTAAAATATCGAATCGTTTTAAAAAAATACCAAAATAGGATAAGATAGTGTGGTTGACTTCGACTTGAATCCCTCAAACCAGTAGCTTTCACCGAGATCTAAAAGAAACAGAGTAAAACGAATTCACAGTAAGCGAAAGAGCTTAGTAAGTTTTGAATAAACAAGGTGATTTGATTAAATACATCAATCACACACACATATATATATATATATCTAAATATAACCTCACTTGTGCCGAAAACTTAAGACCACCTCAAACACATTTCCACTGATATTTTCTTTATTTGAAATTTATAAGCACATCATCATATCATCAAAACTATCAAAGTCATTCCTAAATCCAATTATTCGAATAAATCACAGGCACTATATACGTATAAGTTTTCCATATCAAACACATAGGCATAACATGTACTCTCACATATTTAATTTCGCAATATCCAATACATATATAAACATTCACATCCAAATCATGTTCCACTCTATTTCAGCAATTCAATTTCCTTTAGCCTCATATACGTATAATAGATTTACGTATCTTAGCAATTTAAATCTATTGATCAAATTTGGATGCCTTTTTGTACCAATTTCTTAGCTTTACTTCTTTATCATATCACCGGCTTTTAGTCTGCTGGGTATCACTCAAACTTATCATCGACTTAATGCCTGCTGGACTTAAAGTCCGAAACTCAATCACCGGCTTTTAAGTTTGCTAGGTATCACTTGAACTTATCACCGGCTCAATGCCTGCTGGACTTAAAGTCCGAAACTCAATCACCGGCTTTTAAGTTTGCTAGGTCGATGACCCGAATAATATCGTACGATAGTCCGTTCACAAAATTTACCATATGTAACCTCTTATAATTTTTAATTATCCACATACATAAGCATATCAAGTAGAAAATGCTTTTAGTAGCACCTTCTCATATATCACTTAGTTTACTTTCATTTATAAATAATCACTCAGCCATACTACATTTCCAATTAGCCATTCAGCCTTACTATACAAATAGAGATCGTATACATTTCTCAATAATCATTCATCATTACTTCACATACAACTTTCACGCGACTCACACTAATCAATCGACATATCACACATGTATATGCCATTTAGTTACATTTGGCTATATGCACAAACATATTAACATTTTGGGTTCTCATGGTATGTGTGTACGTATATATATTTCATGTCATATATATATACTCAACTTTAATCTAAGTTTATTTACTCGAAACTTACCTGGATAGTGATGAACAGCTAGGAGTTCGCTAGTCGTTTAATTTCGTTTTCCCCTCTATCCGAGTTTGTTACCTTTTGCTCTTGAGCTTCAATTTGAACGAATCAACGTAGATAAATTACTTAACTGATTTATTTTCTTTAACTTTATAATTGTAAGTTCGGCAATACAAGCTTCATGAACATAGCAATTAGTCATAAAGAAAAATTGCAAGCCATTTCATATACAAGGCATATGGCGCTTTAATTCAATCATTCCAAAAACTCAAAACCACATCATCATCAATTAACCAAGTATACAAAACCTCATATATAATCATTCTTGAATCAATTTAATAATTCATACCTATACTTTTTAGTAGCCGATTGTACCTAATCATACCAGGGCATTAGCCATACAGAAAATTATATTAACAAAGCTTGAAGCCGATTCCTTATACAATAATACTCAATTATTCACATTTCGAATCTTAATATCTTAGATTATGCTTTTCTTATGGCCAAAATATAAGTATCAATCATATACTTCTTACACATATCAATCACTTAACTTACCTTAATACACATTTTATCACATTGCCGAAATACATTTAACTAAATGGCCAAATTCACAAGATTACTTCTATCTATACATTACATATCAAGATTACAACGGCTCCAAGTAAATTCAACTAAACCTTATAATTAACAAACTACTCAATGTTCAACTTGTTAATTCATTCAACCATTACTAAAACAACTAAGTTAACATTAACCTTGAACATATACAAAATATATTACCAATCTATCAACAAGCTCACATTCGGCAATAATGCAAAACAACATTTTACAATCTAACATTTTAACCCAAACTAAAACACTATTTTTCCCAACTTTACAACCCTTATAGCACATATATTTAGCTTCCAACACAATTATATTTTTAAGAATATGCACTAAACATTTAACCAATTCATTTGTTTCCAAAAGACATAGCCAAATGTTCCCTTAAGCTAATTAAATCACACTAAGCATTATTTGCATTATTTACACATATTAACATTTAATCATATAAATATGACCTCAAAACATTCGTTAAAACCATCCATAATTCAATACTATCATCAAAACTCAAAAACCTCATCCTTGCAACCATGGCCGAATAAAGAATTTACCATTAAATTAAAAATCAACACATGGGTTTTGCTAAAGGCTTGAAAACTAACTTAAAAACTCAAATTTAAGGAAATTAACAAGGAATTCATACCTTCAATTTGACACACTCATGGCCAAATGCTTGCTCATCTTCTATACAAATTTTCTTATTCACTTTCGGCAAAAAGAAGAACAAAGAGGCCACCTTTTTATTTTCACCCAACTTTTATTATTTTATTTATCTTTAATAATTAATAAATTCCACTAATGCATTACCTAACATATAATATACAAAACTATTTAATTAAACAATAGCATGACCGGCCACTAAGAGTAGAAGTGGCAATTTGACATGCAAATCCATTTATTTCACATCATTCTATAATTATTCACTTGAAATTTTCCACGCATGTATCCAATTCTTCTCAGATAAGTCCTTTTTATTTAGAAACACATTCAAATTGGAAAAAAAAAATAAAAAAATATATACATATCAAAGCATTCAAAATTCACACACATGCATGATCACATATTTTAGACATAAAATATTATATTCAATTATTTTTACAACTCGGTTTAGCGGTCCCAAAACCACTTCCCGACTAGGGTCAAGATTAGGGCTGTCACACCAAGTCCCCACAAATCAAATTCCCTTAATTTTCTCCCCTTATCACTCCATAATCCACTCCTAGATTTCCTCACTTAACCAGTTCAAACTCTTTCCACCAGAGTTCAATTCCAACACAACCACTGGATGCCTAAAGGTGTAAAATAAATCCTCAACATAATACCACGCCAACCCTCGAACCCTGGACCTCTTTGCCCCCCTGTGACGCCACTTCTTAACCTCACTTGTGGTGCCACCTTACCACTAGATCACTTGGCTCCTTGTGTTATTTCTTAGCCTTATTTATTTAAAAAGCTTAGTACTTGAAGTCAGTGTTCCACTAAAGCTCAAAAGCAAAAAGTTTTCCTATGACAAGCCTTGAACCTAGGACTTCCTAGAAACCCTCTAACACTTCAAAATTATTAAACCATCAAAGCAAACATGAAATTGTGTCACTTTTTTGATCACGTAAATTTTTATGAGATCCAATGCTCAAGGCCCAATTCTTTTAGGCCCAAACTTCAGGGTGTTACAAATTCTGGCAGGTTATTAGGTCCATTTGATTCAACCTAAAGATCATCTCCATTTTCACATCTCAATTTAACAATTTTCCTCCCACAATCCACTATCACATTATAAGTGGACAACCAATCCATACCAAGGATCACATCAAATTCATCAAATGGTAATAACATAAGATTAGTCAGAAAACAGTGACATCTAATTGTCAAAGGACAGTTTCTACATACTTAATCAACTAACACGTGTTTGCCTAGCGGATTAGTCACTTTTACCACAAATTCCATACACTCGACTAGCACATTTATTCTGGGTACTAACCTTATGCATATGTAAGAATAGGTAGAACTCAGATTATCTGGAGCAAGAATAAATATATCATGGATAGAAAAGATACCCATAATCACATCTGAGGATGAGGCTTCCTTGCGAGCGCGAATGGCATAAGGCCTTACTGGCATTCAACCCTCTGATCCCATGGCCGGGTCTCTAGACATACTCTTGTTGCCGACCCCACTTCTCGGGTTCCTCTATGGTCTACCTCTTGACAGAGCACTACTCGGTCGAGCATCCTAAAATCCTTTTGCCTCAGCTCTCTCAAGGCAGTAATTAATAAAGTGGTCCTGAGAACCACAGTTGTAACAGGCTCGACTATTTCCCCAACACTTGTGACAACCCTAGTTCGACCTTAGTCGGGAAGCAGTTTCGGGACTGCTAAACCGAGTCAGAAATTTTAGTTGATTGTGTGAGTGGTGTAGTTGATATGAGCTTTGGTATGTATTATAAAAATTTTGTGAAAATTTGACCGTTAAAATGACTAATTGCTTAAAGAGGACTTAATTGTTGAACATGGAATTTTAGTAGGTAAAAATCAAAGTGACTAAAAAGTATAACTTACAAAGAGATGTCTTTGCATGTCTAATTGCCCATTTTCACCTTAGTGGACGGCAATGATGATGTTAATAATATTTTTATATTGTTTATGTTATAATAAGTTATTTTGACTTACCGTAAAATCAAAAGAAAATTTAGAAAATAAAATTTCTTTAGTTTTCATCTTCTATTGCCGTTTGTGAAGAAGAAAAGAGGGTTGGAGTTTAAGAGAGGTTCAGCCATTGTAGTCTAAAATTGAAGGTAAGAATTCAATGTTTTTACATGTGTTTCTTCAAATTTTTGGTGAAATGGAGTTAGCCACTAAGTTCCTTACCTAGCCCATGTCTAAATTTTGAATTTGGTTGATGTTGGTGCATTTGGCCATGTTGAAAACTTGAGTGAAAAGATGATATTGAGCTGCAAATTATCAAATTATATGCTAAAGATTTAGTACATGTGTAAAATTGCCGTATGTACATATAGATTTAAGGAGGTGGAAAATAGGTATTAGGTTTTGACATGTTTTATGTGTTAATTTGGATTTTTGATAATGGATTTTGGTTGAGGATTTATAAGTTGTTGCTTTGAGGTTGAAATTGCTAATTGATATAGGTATATATGTGTGTGTGGCTTTAATGCTTTAATATTCGGCTAAATGAAGAAATTATAGTGGTCTTGAGATTTTGTTAATTTGAATTTCTAATATTGGTTTTATTAAGGGCCGAATGGGGGGAGTTTTTGAGAAAAGATTTAGTTGACATTTTGTTTTGTGAGTGCAAATGGCAAGTACCGTATATGAGTCATTTGAATTAAAAGTCCGTATTATGTTTAGAGTAATGAATATATGTGGTTAAATGGGCATTGACATTCGGCTAAGTAGCATTCGGCCATGGAGTGAGTTTTGGGTGAATGAGAGTTTTAAAGAAAAGAAATTAAAGGAGAAGGTAAGGGATAGTGTTGAGAGGAAAATGTTTAGATGTTTTTGTGACATTCGGTCTTGAGAAATTAAGTATAAAGATTTAGTTTTAAACTTTAAATATATGTATGTACAAATTCTTGATGTGAACGTGAAGAATAAGCATGAGGTTGGATAATGACATACCTATGTAGACTTATAATGCAAATTGAATTTTTATATAGAATGACTGAAGGTGAAACAATTAAGTTTGATTTTGTGAATTTAGTTTTGGCATGAATTCAATCTTATGGAACTAGTATGCGAATAATGTGTGTGTTCATAATGATTTTTATTTAAGAAATGACGGAATGAACTATAGGTTATACGTGGATAAGTTGTAATTCAAATGAGTACATATGGTTAGTAGATAATGACTTTCGGCAATATGGAATTTAAATCTTAAATTAAGTGCTGGTTGAGCTTAGTAAATATACGACCCTAACCAGTTTACGTGGGTTTGTAATGAATCAAATTTTGTTTCTCTTAGCTCAAGAACACATAGGGACAGTTTCGGATAAAGGAAAGGCGAAGGCAGCCGACCAGTAAACTCAAAACAATCATCGACCACTGAGGTAAGTTTTAAGGAACATTGATTTTCATACTACTCAATTCCTTACATAAATTGTGATTTATTTTTGAGATGGTGGAATTGGGCATATAGCCGAATGTTTACAAGTCCTAGAAATGTCTGAGAAAGAGAGATTCGAGTTACGTATTGTTCATATGATTCGTGACTATTAAATAGTGAAAAGATGTCGTACTATGTGTGAAATTTCGAATGAAACAAATGAATATTAGTATGAAATATATTTTGTGGGTGATATCCGGGTTAATCCCGAAGGGCGATGATGCCATTGTGATATCCGGGTTAATCCCGAAGGGCGATTGCGCCATTGTGATAACCGGGTTAATCCCGAAGGGCATTTATGCCATTGTGATAGCCGGGTTAATCCCGAAGGGCGATTGCGCCATTGTGATATCCGGGGAAATCCCGAAGGGCTCATGAGCCATTGAAGTAACCGGATTTATTCCGAAGGGCTTCCGAGCCGATGTCGTTTCAAATTAAATAAGATCGTCATGGTAAGGAGACCAGGTATTGGTTGTACTATATTGATGAACAAATTCTGTTAGATTATGGTTTATCGAACATGCATTGTGGACTTAGAAAACTGTTAGTGAATGTCTAAACGTTTATGGCCTTACATTACGGTACTACTTATGCCATATTAAAATTTGGGTTATGTTCGGCTATAGAGTAAATAAGCCAAGTGCTGAAAGTTATGTCGTTTTTTTTTATATAATTGTAGTTAACCATACTTGTCGCTTAAAGCTTACTAGGCATTTTAAATGCTTACTCGGTTGTTTTCCTCTTCTGTTTTCCTTCCTTAGATCTCGTTCGCTAGCTACGGTCTCGGGGTTCTTGCGCTTGAAGTTGTCTCTACTATCAAGACACTCTTTTTGGTATTTAATTAGATAAACTTTCGAATGGCATGTATAGTTTCTTTTTGTCTTATGATCGTTGAGAATGATACTCTTATTTTGAAATTGTAAATAAGTAAATATGTATATCCATGCGAAAATGGCTTGTCTTGTTGTCATATGTGCTATGTATAGTTGATGTGAATGTGTGGATGTATTCGGTAAAGGTTTTGGAAGTTTTGAGTGAGTTATGCTTATATATAAATCAATGCACTCGTTAGTAAGAGATGATCCATGTTCAGCCATGCCTAAGATTAACTACCAAATGAATAGTGTGTTCAGCTTCGTAAATTTTAAGATGCTCCATGACATTCATCTATGTTTAAGCTATTCAGTTTATTACCATATGAATTGTAATACTACTTTAGAAGTACTATTGGTTCTTTGTATATTGACAATTCAGATGCACATATTTATCATTCAATAAATGTTTGAAACCTTATAAGAGTGATTGCTAATATCTTTTCATACGTCTCCTTTCAAAACTAGTTTTATGTCAAAGTTAGGTACCGTAAACTTAGGAGCATGACTTAGGGGTGTTACATTTTATTGGTATCAGAGCTACGGTTTAGTCGATTCTCGGACTACCGTAGTGAGTATGAGTCTAGCTATACATGCCATTTAGTGTCAATTTGATAGTGAGATGACTTCTGATATTTGAAATGTGATTTTTGGTATAGAATGGATCCTGAACCCGATCGAACCGTAGCGGACGATGTTGAGAGTGTAGCTCCTGCTCCCGCGCAAGGGACAGCGCCACCTGACTCTCAGCCAAATATGGGTCATCGAGATGATGATATTAGACCAGCTTTTTATGCGATGATGAGTGACTGGTTCGCTCAATTCGTTAGATCGAATCTGGCTGTTCCGCAACCTCCGCCCCCGAATACTCCGTTTCTGACTTTCACGACCCCTCCTGTGACCGATCCAATGAGATCGAGTAGGCCTCCTGTTGACAAAATTAGAAAATATGGGGCTGAAGAGTTCCGGGCTACCCCTAGTGATGATGCCGAGCGAGCCAAGTTTTGGCTCGACAATACCATTCGAGTGTTCGATGAACTGTCCTGCACACCCGAGGAGTGTCTTAAATGTGCAGTGTCTCTGTTACGTGACGCTGCCTACTACTGGTGGAATACTCTGGTTTCTGTTGTTCCGAGGGAACGGGTCAATTGGGAATTCTTTCAAACCGAGTTCCGTAAGAAATACATCAGCCAGAGATTCATCGATCAAAAACAGAAGGAATTTTTAGAACTCAAACAAGGTCAGATGTCAGTGGCCGAGTATGAGAGAGAGTTTGTACGCCTCAGCCGCTATGCTCGCGAATGTGTATCCTCCGAAGCCATAATGTGTAAGCGTTTTGAGGATGGATTAAATGAAGATATCAGATTGCTGGTGAGGATTCTGGAAATTAAGGAGTTTGTCGTACTAGTCGAGCGGGCTTGTAAAGCTGAAGAACTCAGTAATGAGAAAAGAAAAGCCGAAGGTGGAGATAGAGAGTCCCGTAAGAGGTCCGCGGGGAAATCTGTTCAACAATCGTCCAAAAAGACTAGAGATGATTCAGGCCGATCTAAATATACATCGGGTTTTTCTAGACGAGAACACCATCGACCTCCCGCGAGTTCGAGAGCTACGTCTATTGCCAGTGTTGGAAATGAACGTCGGGATAGATTGGATTGCACTTATTGTGGTAAATGGCACCCAGGGAGCTGTAGGCATTGTGACCGCTCTTGTTTCAGATGTGGATCTGCCGACCATTTTATTAAAGATTGTCCAAGAAATGATGAACGCACTCCCGATTCGACTCAAAGACCTAGTGGCACAGCTTCGCGGGGTAGACCACCGTGACGGGGTGGAAATATTAGCGGCAGTCAGAGAGGGACTAGAGATACTACAGTTAGATCCGAGGCTCGAGCACCGGCCAGAGCATATGCTATTCGTGCCCGCGAGGAAGCTTCTTCTCCGGATGTTATTACTGGTACTTTCACCCTCTTTAATACTGATGTTATTGCCCTGATTGATCCTGGTTCGACCCATTCATATGTGTGTGAAACTTTAGTCTCCAGTAAGACTCTTCCTGTTGAGTCTACTGAATTTGTAATACGAGTGTCGAACCCTTTGGGTCGTTGTGTTCTGGTTGATAAAGTATGCAAGAAATGTCCGTTAATGGTTCGAGATTTTTGTTTTCCGGCTGACTTGATGCTTCTTCCATTCAACGAGTTTGACATTATTCTCGGAATGGACTGGTTGACCGTTCATGACGTGATAGTAAATTGTAAGCGGAAAAGTATCGATTTGTGATGTTCGAATAATGAAATAATCCAAATCGAGTCCATTGATCTAAGTGGACCACCTGCAATAATTACAACCATGTTAGCTCAGAAATATGTGAGGAAGGGTTATGAAGCGTATTTGGCCTATGTGCTAGATAACAAAGTTTCCGACCGAGAACTTGGAACGGTGCCCGTAGTCTGCGAGTTTTCAGATGTCTTTCCCGAAGAATTACCGAGATTGCCGCCTGTAAGAGAGGTCGAGTTTGGTATAGAGTTGATTCCAGGTATGACACCGATTTCGATTGCCCCGTATCGTATGGCACCTACAGAGTTAAAAGAATTAAAATCTCAGCTGCAAGAGTTGATGGATAGAGGCTTTGCGCGACCTAGTTTTTCGCCTTGGGGTGCACCGGTTTTGTTCGTGAAAAAGAAGGACGGGACTATGAGAATGTGCATCGACTATCGACAGCTGAATAAAGCCACGGTGAAGAATAAGTATCCGTTGCCCCGAATTGACGACTTGTTCGATCAGTTGAGAGGAGCCTCAGTCTTTTCGAAGATTGATTTGCGATCCGGCTATTATCAGTTGAGAGTTAGAGATTCCGACATACCGAAGACGGCATTCAGAACGAGATACGATCACTATGAGTTCTTAGTGATGCCGTTTGGACTCTCTAATGCCCCGGCGGTATTTATGGATTTGATGAATCGTGTATTTAGGCCATTTTTGGACCGCTTTGTAGTAGTGTTCATCGATGATATCTTGGTCTACTCTCGTGACGAGTCAGAGCATACCGAGCATTTGAGATTAGTACTTCAGACCTTACGTGAAAATCAATTGTATGCGAAATTCAGCGAGTGCGAATTTTGGTTGCGTGAGGTTGGGTTCTTGGGCCATATAGTATCTGCATCGGGTATTCGAGTTGATCCGAACAAAATTTCAGCTATTCTCGACTGGAAACCTCCTAAAAATATTACTGAAGTTTGAAGCTTTTTAGGACTCGCTGGTTATTACCGACGATTTGTCAAGGGTTTTTCGATAATTGCGACTCCGTTGACGAGACTGCTGCAAAAAGATATCAAGTTCGAGTGGTCGGATAAGTGTCAGAAAAGCTTCGATCAACTGAAAACCCTTTTGACGGAAGCTCCAGTGTTGGTTCAGCCAGAAACCGGTAAAGAGTTTGTAATTTATAGTGATGCATCTCTGAACGGTTTAGGCTGCGTTTTGATGCAAGAAGGCCGGGTTATTGCTTATGCTTCGAGACAGTTAAAGCCTCACGAGCGAAATTATCCAACTCACGATCTTGAATTAGCCGCTATTGTTTTCGCTTTGAAGATTTGGCGACACTATCTGTTCGGTGAAAAATGTCACATCTTCTCCGATCACAAAAGTCTCAAGTATCTGATGTCTCAAAAGGATTTGAATCTGAGACAAAGGCGGTGGCTAGAATTGCTAAAAGATTATGAGCTTGTTATTGATTATCACCCGGGGAAAGCTAATGTCGTTGCGGACGCTCTTAGTCGAAAATCCTTATTTTCCTTGCGAGCTTTGAACGTGAAGCTAACGATGTCAGGAGATGATGTGTTGATTGCCGAATTAGTAGCAAGACCTATGCTACATCAACAGATTAGTGAGGCTCAGAAAGCCGACGATGACTTAGTTGCCAAACGAGTTCAGTGTGAGTCAAATGTGGATTTCGCATTTCGGGTCGACGAAAATGATTGTTTGAGATTTAAAGACCGAGTGTGTGTTCCGAAAAAGTCATAGTTAGTTTCGATGATTTTAAATGAAGCCCATAGTAGCTGCATGTCGGTTCATCCGGGCAGTACGAAAATGTATAACGATTTGAAGCGACAGTATTGGTGGCATGGCATGAAACGAGACATCTCTGATTTCGTATCTAAATGCTTAGTATGTCAGCAAGTAAAAGCGGAACATCAGGTGCCGTCAGGATTACTTCAGCCGATTTTGATACCCGAGTGGAAATGGGATCGTATTACAATGGACTTTGTGTCGGGCTTGCCGTTGACGCCGAGCAAAAAGTACTCCATTTGGGTTGTCGTTGATCGATTAACGAAATCAGCCCATTTCATTCCGGTTCGCACTGACTTTTCACTTGATAAGTTAGCAGAATTATACGTTTCTCAGATTGTGCGACTACATGGGGTGTCGACTTCTATTGTTTCTAATCGAGACCCTCGGTTTACTTCTAGATTTTGGAGAAAGCTGCAAGAAGCTCTGGGTACTAAACTTCATTTCAGCACTGCTTTTCATCTGCAGACGGACGGTCAATCTGAACGGGTTATTCAGATACTCGAGGACATGTTGCGATGTTGCATCCTCGAGTTTAGGGGCTCGTGGGAGAAATACCTACCGCTAGTTGAATTCGCGTATAATAACAGCTTTCAGACAAGTATTCAGATGGCACCTTACGAAGCTCTTTATGGCCGTAAATGTCGTACTCCTCTGTTCTGGACCGAGCTTAATGAGAATAAGATTCTCGGAGTTGATTTAGTTCGAGAAGCAGAGCAGAAGGTGGAGATAATTCGCGACAGTTTGAAAATGGCATCCGATCGTCAGAAATCATACGCAGATTTAAAGCGAAAGGATATTGAGTATCAAGTAGGTGATAAAGTGTTTCTGAAAGTTTCACCGTGGAAAAAGATACTCCGTTTTGGCCGCAAGGGAAAGTTGAGTCCGAGATTCATTGGACCGTATGAGATATCGGAACGGATTGGACCGGTTGCTTATAGACTGATGTTACCTCCTGAGCTTGAAAAGATTCACAATGTTTTTCATGTATTGATGCTCCGTCGGTACAGATCTGATCCTTCGCATGTGTTAAGTCCGTCCGAGGTAGGAATTCAACCTAATTTGAGTTATGAGGAAGAACCTATCCGTATTTTAGCTCGAGAGGTTAGAGAATTGCGAAACAAAAGAGTTCCGTTAGTAAAAATATTATGGCTCAGGCATGGGATCGAGGAAGCAACTTGGGAGCCCGAGAATTTAATGAAAGAGCGATATCCAAACCTATTTCCAGGTAAGATTTTCGGGGACGAAAATTCTTTTAAGGGAGAGGGAGTTGTGACAACCCTAGTTTGACCTTAGTCGGGAAGCGGTTTCGGGACTGCTAAACCGAGTCAGAAATTTTAGTTGATTGTGTGAGTGGTGTACTTGATATGAGCTTTGGTATGTATTATAAAAATTTTGTGAAAATTTGACCGTTAAAATGACTAATTGCTTAAAGAGGACTTAATTGTTGAACTTGGAATTTTAGTAGGTAAAAATCAAAGTGACTAAAAAGTATAACTTACAAAGAGATGTCTTTGCATGTCTAATTGCCCATTTTCACCTTAGTGGACGGCAATGATGATGTTAATATTATTTTTATATTGTTTATGTTATAATAAGTTATTTTGACTTACCATAAAATCAAAAGAAAATTTAGAAAATAAAATTTCTTTAGTTTTCATCTTCTATTGCCGTTTGTGAAGAAGAAAAGAGGGTTAGAGTTTAAGAGAGGTTCGGCCATTGTAGTCTAAAATTGAAGGTAAGAATTCAATGTTTTTACATGTGTTTCTTCAAATTTTTGGTGAAATGGAGTTAGCTACTAAGTTCCTTACCTAGCCCATGTCTAAATTTTGAATTTGGTTGATGTTGGTGCATTCGGCCATGTTGAAAACTTGAGTGAAAAGATGATATTGAGCTGCAAATTATCAAATTATATGCTAAAGATTTAGTACATGTGTAAAATTGCCGTATGTACATATAGATTTAAGGAGATGGAAAATAGGTATTAGGTTTTGACATGTTTTATGTGTTAATTTGGATTTTTGATAATGGATTTTGGTTGAGGATTTATAAGTTGTTGCTTTGAGGTTGAAATTGCTAATTGATATAGGTATATATGTGTGTGTGGCTTTAATGCTTTAATATTCGGCTAAATGAAGAAATTATAGTGGTCTTGAGATTTTGTTAATTTGAATTTCTAATATTGGTTTTATTAAGGGCCGAATAGGGGGAGTTTTTGAGAAAAGATTTAGTTGACATTTTGTTTTGTGAGTGCAAATGCCAAGTACCATATATGAGTCAATTGAATTTAAAGTCCGTATTATGTTTAGAGTAATGAATATATGTGGTTAAATGGGCATTGACATTCGGCTAAGTAGCATTCGGCCATGGAGTGAGTTTTGGGTGAATGAGAGTTTTAAAGAAAAGAAATTAAAGGAGAAGGTAAGGGATAGTGTTGAGAGGAAAATGTTTAGATGTTTTTGTGACATTCGGTCTTGAGAAATTAAGTATAAAGATTTAGTTTTAAACTTTAAATATATGTATGTACAAATTCTTGATGTGAACGTGAAGAATAAGCATGAGGTTGGATAATGACATACCTATGTAGACTTATAATGCAAATTGAATTTTTATATAGAATGACCGAAGGTGAAACAATTAAGTTTGATTTTGTGAATTTAGTTTTGGCATGAATTCAATCTTATGGAACTAGTACGCGAATAATGTGTGTGTTCATAATGATTTTTGTTTGAGAAATGACTGAATGAACTATAGGTTATACGTGGATAAGTTGTAATTCAAATGAGTACATATGGTTAGTAGATAATGACTTTCGGCAATATGGAATTTAAATCTTAAATTAAGTGCTGGTTGAGCTTAGTAAATATACGACCCTAACCAGTTTACGTGGGTTTGTAATGAATCAAATTTTGTTTCTCTTAGCTCAAGAACACATAGGGACAGTTTCGGATAAAGGAAAGGCGAAGGCAGCCGACCAGTAAACTCAAAACAATCATCGACCACTGAGGTAAGTTTTAAGGAACATTGATTTTCATACTACTCAATTCCTTACATAAATTGTGATTTATTTTTGAGATGGTGGAATTGGGCATATAGCCGAATGTTTACAAGTCCTAGAAATGTCTGAGAAAGAGAGATTCGAGTTATGTATTGTTCATATGATTCGTGACTATTAAATAGTGAAAAGATGTCGTACTATGTGTGAAATTTCGAATGAAACAAATGAATATTAGTATGAAATATATTTTGTGGGTGATATCCGGGTTAATCCCGAAGGGCGATGATGCCATTGTGATATCCGGGTTAATCCCGAAGGGCGATTGTGCCATTGTGATAACCGGGTTAATCCCGAAGGGCGTTTATGCCATTGTGATAGCCGGGTTAATCCCGAAGGGCGATTGCGCCATTGTGATATCCAGGGAAATCCCGAAGGGCTCATGAGCCATTGAAGTAACCGGATTTATTCCGAAGGGCTTCCGAGCCGATGTCGTTTCAAATTAAATAAGATCGTCATGGGAAGGAGACCAGGTATTGGTTGTACTATATTGATGAACAAATTCTGTTAGATTATGGTTTATCGAACATGCATTGTGGACTTAGAAAACTATTAGTGAATGTCTAAACGTTTATGGCCTTACATTACGGTACTACTTATGCCATATTAAAATTTGGGTTATGTTCGGCTATAGAGTAAATAAGCCAAGTGCTGAAAGTTAAGTCGTTTTTTTTTAAATAATTGTAGTTAACCATACTTGTCACTTAAAGCTTACTAGGCATTTTAAATGCTTACTCGGTTGTTTTCCTCTTCTGTTTTCCTTCCTTAGATCTCGTTCGCTAGCTACGGTCTCGGGGTTCTTGCGCTTGAAGTCGTCTCTACTATCAAGACACTCTTTTTGGTATTTAATTAGATAAACTTTCGAATGGCATGTATAGTTTCTTTTTGTCTTATGATCGTTGAGAATGATACTCTTATTTTGAAATTGTAAATAAGTAAATATGTATATCCATGTGAAAATGGCTTGTCTTGTTGTCATATGTGCTATGTATAGTTGATGTGAATGTGTGGATGTATTCGGTAAAGGTTTTGGAAGTTTTGAGTGAGTTATGCTTATATATAAATCAATGCACTCGTTAGTAAGAGATGATCCATGTTCGGCCATGCCTAAGATTAACTACCAAATGAATAGTGTGTTCAGCTTCGTAAATTTTAAGATGCTCCATGACATTCATCTATGTTTAAGCTATTCAGTTTATTACCATATGAATTGTAATACTACTTTAGAAGTACTATTGGTTCTTTGTATATTGACAATTCAGATACACATGTTTATCATTCAATAAATGTTTGAAACCTTATAAGAGTGATTGCTAATATCTTTTCATACATCTCCTTTCAAAACTAGTTTTATGTCAAAGTTAGGTACCGTAAACTTAGGAGCATGACTTAGGGGTGTTACAACACTCGCCAAACTGTTGTCTACCATATTGTAAGCATTTAGGCTTATCCGGTCGAGCATTGCCAACACTCGCAACGGAGGTATTCTGAGCTTTAGGCGCCATGTGTTGCTTATTCTTGCTTCTGCTTGAGTATCCTACTGAAGTAGTTGATCAGGTAGGAAACTTTCTCGATCTTTTAGTTGAAGAATGATATGATTTCCCCATTTATCTCTTCTTGGAGTCACGGGACTCTATATCTGTCTTTCTCTTCTCTTTGGCCAACTCTTCAGCCTTACACACTCTCTCAACGAGCACCACAAACTTTCAATCCTCTAAAATCCCCACTAGCAACAGGATGTCCTCATTTAGTCCGTCTTCAAATCACTTGCATATGGTGACTTCAGAAGATACACACTCCCTAGCATACTTGCTAAGCCTCACGAACTCATGCTCGTACTCACTAACCGTCATGCGACCTTGCTTCAGTTCAAAAAACTCCTTTCTCCTCTGGTCGATAAACCTTTGACTAATATACTTTTTCCATAATTCTTCTTGAAAGAACTCCAAATTTACTCTTTCTCTCGGTACCACCAAAACAAGAGTATTGCACCATTGGTACGCCGCATCCCGCAAAAGTGATACTACGCACTTTATGCACTCCTTAGGGGTGCATGACAGCTCGTTGATACCCTGATGGTATTCTCCAACCAGACTTTTCTCTTTTCGGGTCATCATCCTTGTTTGCCCGAAATTCTTTGGCCCCATGTTTTCTAATCCGATCTACTGGAGGTTTGTTTCTTCTACCCATTTCTACTCCTTGAGGGGCTACCGGGGCATGGTGATAAAATTAGAGGAGGTGGGGGAGGTGGAGTGTTCGAATTTGCACGAACATACTCTGTATACTAGGCGTCCATCATTTTAAGGTAGGCCTCTCTAGCCTCTCCACCCTGACTCCAATTCACGGGTCTACTTTCTACAGGTGCGGTCCCTTCCACGGGAGCCGGTGCGTTACTTTTCATATCATCCACCAATGACTGATTGGGATCCATTGCTATACGAAAAACAAAATTTACAATCATCAGAGGTCGTCACACTATCATATTACAGTTTATGGAATGTATAGCTAGACTCGTACAAGTTTCAATTCGTCTTAGAATCGACTAAACCGTGCTCTGATACCACTAAATGTAACACCCTTTACCGTATCTGACATCGAAACAGAGTACGAGGTATTACCTAACTAAAGCTCACATAAAAAAATCAATTTTAAACAACCGAAATACATCCCAATTTGAAACTTTTTTGAACAATGACTTACGAACCTCAATGAGGGCCTACGAGATCTAACTCGTGGCTTAGAAACAATTCGAGACCATTTTGGGCACTTAGAAATCTATCAAGAAAATCCACTACAATTATGGCACTCGCCCGTGTGGAAGGGCGACATGCCCATGTGACCTCTAGACATGGCCGTGTTAATAGCCCGTCTACCTTACACGGCCTGAACCATCAAAGGACATGCCCGTGCCCCTCACCCGTGTGGATTTAATTTCTAACATCAACCTATAGGGGTTTTCACACAGCCTGGAAAATGCCCGTGCGCCTAGCCCATTGCCTTCACACGGCCATGACACGCCCGTGTCGCGGCCCATGTGCAAAAACCTTGACATTCTATTTCTAACGTCATCACTCACACGGCCGTGGCACACGTCCGTGTGTTAGCCGTGTCCTCTACAAGGTTGAAACACACGGCCGTGCCATATGCTTATGAGAAAACCTGATGGCATTTAATACTATCCATGCAAGGTGCAAGGGACACACGGTCAAGCCACACCCTCAAGTGTGGCCCTTGTATCTCACATAGCCTAGACACATACTCATGTGTCTACCCGTGTGGGCAATATAGGGATATTTACCAAGCCCTTAGCCACCTTGAAACACATACAAACAAAACCCCAATCTTCATACAACATAACATAGCACCAATACTCATCTAAAAGCTCCTAAATAGGTATTCATACATCAACCAACTCATGTTCAAAATGCATGCATAAACTATTAAGCAACTTTGCACAAGTTCCATGTGAATTAATCTCATTTCATTAAACAACTTAATTGGATTTAGGCCAATTCCAAAGGCCATTTACAAAATGTACTTGATAACATAAATGGCCAACATAATTGGCTTACTAATAGGCCTTACACCAAAATAACTATCTAGCCTATACATGCTATTACTCAAATACAAAACGCAACTATACCAAATACTTCAATTTATAGTGTGAGTGATACCTCCGACTTCTTTGGATCCTCGATTCACTTGGGCGGCACTAAAAAAAGTGGAAGGAAAATGAGTAAGCATAAGGCTTAGTAAGTCTATATGCAAACAAATTTATACCACAACCATGCATTAGGCAATTAACTATAGCATCAAGCATACCAATACTTCCAACCATGAGTTCACTTACTCTTCCCGTGGTTTACTCAATGTTCTCAACACAATTTTACGCAAGTAGCTCATAATGATTAGCACATACCATCCATGCACTTATCTATCATCATGACCCATACAAAATTTCATTCATAATGATATTAGCAATAATAAGATGAATTTCACACTTAGCCCATCATCCTCAATAAGTACGGTGGTATCGCACTTAGCCCACCTTTGTTAATTAAAATACGGTAGTATCGCACTTAGCCCACCCTTGTTAATTTGCTTTCGATGGTTTCATACTTAGCCCATCGATAATGATTGTCAACCAAACAATTTTCCCTTAACTCGCTAATTTCAACAATTCCTCGGTTGTTCGCACATAGCCCACCTCTATTCATGATTTATGGAAATTTAATCGTACTCCCACTTATCATGATTTCATTACATGTCCATAACATTTAACCACACATCATGTAAGACATTCATGAGCAAAAATATTAATAAAAGAGGTATCGTTACTTATAAACTTATCTCGGTATACAAAATACAAAAAATGTGAGATTTACTCCGAAGCTTTTCCCTTGCCTCGGTCAAGGTTGACTCCACGCTCTCCTTGATCTATATGAATACGAATTCATCCATTTAATCACTAAATTAATTAAAACAATCCAAAATTCACATTTTGGCAAAATGACCATTGTGCCCCTAGTCTTTTGCAAAATAACCGTTTTGCCTCTAGGCTCAAAAATTAATTTTTATCGAATTTCCTTATTAACCAAGCATAATTGATCTCTTGATTGTGATGAAGTAATAAAAATCAATCGTACCCGAAAACTAACTAATATCACGATAAAAGGCAAGCGCACCTATCGAATAGTGGTATAGCTTGTGGCTAGACCGGAATATCAAATCGAAAGAACTAAAAGTACTAGTAATGACTTCCTTCCTATTATCTAGCCTAAGAAATAAAAGGGGTTTGGTTGTAAACTATTCTAAACTAAACTAAAGAAACGACAAAGAGTAAATTGGGAGATTGCTTTTGGGAAAAACTGATTGATGAGGGTAATACCTAAGGAAGAATCCACCTGGAGTTCACTTGTTATCTAACTCTGAACCAGATGATTTCTTTATTTGATTTGATCCGTAGAGATCCCTAAATTATGTTAATACCTCCGTTAAGGATAATAACAACTAATCCTAGGTTGATTAATTGAAATCTCTTTCTAATTAAAACCCCTAGTCTTGCATTAACTCGATCTATGGCTCCCCATATTTCAAATCTAATCTGGTAGATTTTCGTCGTCCTATATCTAGGATTGCGATCAACTTTGCTTAATTGTGTTGGATCTACTCCTATGCAGGGACTTTTGCTCCTCTACATAAGCACATTCGACTTAAATCAATATCCCAAAAATATCAATTTAAGAATTAAAAACACAATTAAGAACAAATCAAATATTTATCACACAGTTCAGATAACAATAACAAGATCTGTCTTAGGTTTCATCCCCTTAGATATTTAGGGTTTAGTTCATAATTGTAAAAAGAAACATCTCAAAATATATAAAATAACAAAACATAAGAAAACTCAAAACTCCTAAAAGGATAGAAGGGAAATCCTCTGTCTTGATGTAGATCCTGGCTTCTGAGATGGATCAATCGGCTTTCTTTCGAGTAATTCCCTACTTTTAACTTCCCGTCTTGGCGGGAATAATGTGTGTCCTTGTAGTTGCCTCCTAGGGTCTTTATATAGAGTTTAGAATATCTTTCTTAGCCCCTAAGTAGCCTTTTCTAAGTGAAATTGAACTTCCTCATGACAGGGACATGCCAGTGTGCCACGCCCCTGTGAGTCGACTTCCAGGCCGTGTTCGAGCCTGTTAATGTGGCACGACCGTGTGACACGCTCGTGTGACGAACTTCCGGGCCGTGTTGATTATTGATTTGGGCTTAATTTGCCCTTTTTTGGCCAGCTCCTTGCTCTTTTCTCTTCCTTATGCTCATCTAAGTATAAAACATGAAATAAAAGGATTAGGAGCACCAAATTCCACAAATCCAATGATAATTCATCCAGAATTTAGGTTAAGCATGAGGTAAAAATATGTATAATTTATGGTTTATCAATAATAAACTCTTTTTATTCTTATGACTACCTCAATTTCTCATTATTTCCTACATTTACCCTTTTATTTTACAACTTCTACAACTAAGTCCTTCTCTAAGTGTTTTCATATAATTTCCTTCACATTGTTGTTTATTTAACAACAATAGCTCATTTTCTTCCCAAAATTTCCAGCAAACATCACTTATACATTCATGGAAAAATTTAAAACTTTCAACCAAATACAAGATATACCCCTCAAAAGATAGCTTATGAAGTAAGATTCTCAAAAATACTAAAATTTTTTAGAAAAGACCTTAAAATCACTTACCTTTGAGGACTAAATATTGTTGCAAATTTTCAAGCTTCTAAACTCTTTTTCTTGCTGCAAAATTCTGTGGAAGGATGAAGGAGATGAAAAGAAAATAAGGTTTTAATATTTTTAAACCAAACTAGTCAAATAGGTCACCTAACCCCACAAAATTTTTGACTTTTAAAACATTTCCTTGTCCCTATTACTTCCTTATGGCCGGCCACCTCAAGAGAGAAGGGTTATTTTCCCTTAAAAACCCCCAAAATTTAATTCAAAATCTATTTAGCACCTTTAACAAATAAAATACAACTTTTGGCCTTTACGCGATTTAGTCCTCTTCCACGATTAAGCCCTCAATCGCGTAAATTAATTCACCAAAATTTCCATGCATCCTTATAAAAACAACATAACACATAAAATAACACTAAAATAATTTCTCTAACCTCGGTTTAGCAATTTTAAAATCACTATTCTGATTAGGCCCAATTTCGGGCCGCTATAAAAATAAACCTAAGGTGATGAAAAATCATATTGTATGAAAATAATTCAAATGCATAAAATAAAGATGGGAAAATAATTTGTAGACTTTATCAATTTTAAGGAAAAATGAGTAACTCATTTTGATGATCTTAACTAGCTCTTATTTCGGGTTCTATTCAAGCAACTAGTCATTAACCTAGTAGGATCTCTCGATCTTCCTCTAAACTAATGAGTCAGTAAGAAGTACTTATCATTCAACCTCACAGTCCAAACCAGATTGCGGTACGGTGTTCACAAATAAGTAATACCAATTTTGGGTTTATTCCCACCTAGATGACTTCCTAGGGTTATCAGGCCTAATGGTTTTAAGTTCTTCCTATCCTCACTAGTTGATCTGCTAAGAAACCCTACATAGAAGTTAATTACTCCCATGTCCACTCGCTAGTCTCCCATAAAAGGATTAGTCCCTCAAGGATCTAATAAAAATTATAAACTTGATTGAAAAGATAAGAATAAATAATATATCAAGGACAAAGTTTAAGAAGAATCTTGATATGTATTGATAATTGCAAGAATAGAAATCCACGAAGAGTTGATGAATCCACAAATTGAATTCCATGAAAAATGAAAATAAAAGCTAAAATAAAATTACAAATGAAAATAACTTAAGTACAAAATAAATTAGAAAGAAACTAAAAGTAAAACTAAATTAAAGTCGTAACCTAAAACTTGAATTAAAAACTATTTATGAAGTGTTTAGAGTCGTCTATTTATGGGCTTAGGGTTGGTCGTCATCCATTGACCTAATTTGGCTGACGTTTTAGCATTAAAGTTTGTTGTGCAGACCAAAACACCCTTAGCTCATTAATTCTCCTCATCAAGGCGGTGTCGCGACACCCTTTGGCTTATGTCTTGTGACATTGATGGTAGTTTATGATCTAAGGCTCGATTATAGGGCCGTGTTGCAACACTAAAGGCAATTTACTCCTTTTAAGTGCCCTGCTCACTATGTTGCGACATCGACACTCTGTATGGCAACATCGCGGCTAGTCTTGTGTTCCTATGCATTCGAATGATGTCATGCACAATCACTAAATATGTTAGTCTACCTTTATGCATATTTTAGCCCCTAAGATCATATAAATGGCTCAAATTACACTTTATTCTTATTTATGAACTAAAATTAAAAACTAAGTAAAAGCAAATCGAAATTGCTTTTATATGGGCTCTTCAAGTATGAAAAAGAGTTTAATCTGCTACAACGAATTGCGGCAGATAAAAATCTCCTACACTTAAGTTATTGCTTGTCCTCAGCAAGAAAACATAAAAACAAAAAATATAAAAGACAACCCTTGAGCAAGTATGATACAAAGATGAGTTTTGGAACATTGTAACTAGGAATAATAATAAATACATGTAATTCTGGCTTGATATGTAAATGACTTACCATTTTCAACTTCAAGCATTTACAAAGTATATAACCAACAAGGTCCTCAAATAAATTGACCCATCAGTAAATCATACAGGAAATTTGATTATCCTAGTAGAATACAAACAATTATTATTTCAATTACTCAATACAATGTCCATTCATGAATATATTTACCTAGGTCACATAGGAAATTTTGGCTTGTAACGTTTTAAGGCTTAAGGTTGGAATGGAATTCTAGAACAAAGAGCATCAAAACAGTTTCAAGTATGAAATTAGTTTGGCACATCGTATTGTCCCCTATTTACCCCCTTTAATAACCCTTTCCCACTCGCCACCTTATTTCTCCTTCTCTCACCTTCCTTATTTCTCCATGTAGGAAGCCAGAACATGATAAAGTAACAACAGTCAGCTTACGAGTTTTTGTGCATTAATGATTGAGTTTTCTAACTTTGTGACTTTTTTTAGTCACTTTTAACTTTTTCAACATGTCTCATTCGCAATAATTTTTTTTAATTATGTAAGTACTTTTTCTACTCGTTTTGACTTTTTTTAAAAATTTTCTTTTATTTTACACATTTTAGCTAAACCCATAATCACTATATCACATTGCTTCTTCCTATTTCACTCTAATTTTACAAAACCACTATTATGTCTCTACCTATCCATTAATACGTACGGCTTGACGTCTAAGTTTGTGCAATTCAAGGACCAAAGAAAAATGGTAAGTAGAAATTCGCATTTCAATTTTGGGTTTTTTATGGAGGTTCATCAGAAAGGGTTTTATGACTCAAATATGAGTACTAAAGATTGATGAATAAGGTTGGGTTTTTGGCTCTGGGTTATACTAAACAATACCTTAGGTCATCCTTAAGTATTTCAATATTCACAAATTTAATCAATCAAGCAATCACCATACTAGCCATTTATCATTTATACTAGCATACTCGTTTCCCTATATTCTCTTTGTCATTTGGTATATTCAATTACTTAATGCCTATTTATAGTGTAATATATAGGACTTAGTAGTCTAATAATTGAAACTTTAAAGTCATTCACTATCATGTCAGATTTACAGTAAATACATTCAACCTATATACATGCTCCTAACCAATCACTTGTAATTCTACAAGCTTAAGAACACTTTGTACAAGAAGAAAAAAAAAGCATAAAAGTATAAACATTAAACTTACTATGTTACCCCCACACACTTTAGATAGCACATTGTCCCTAATCTACAATCCTCAAATATATGAGAAATGAAGTTACCCAATTGATCGTGACATTGTCAAAATCTTATGGTGAGTTTCTCCTTATTTATTCATTTAAAGCTCGTAAATGTAGTGCTTTCTTCATGTAGGGTTCCTGCATAGAAAAGTTAAAAACAAAATATATATATATCTACTGATATTAGTCTACTCCTAATCTAAGAAGAAAAATTCAAATCATGTAATTAATTTACAATATAAAGAAACCATATATAATCATCAAAATGGGGCAGTTGTCCCCCCACCACCGGAGCTTTTCCTTTGATCAAGACATGACCTCGAGAGGAGCCTCCACCCGATGAATGTACATGTCGGGTTGTGCTACGGATGTTCCATACTTAATGAGCTCTTAGGAAATTAGTTTAGTTATATTTTTTTAGTTTAAATTTTTAGTTCACAAATAATAAAAAGAGCAATTTTGACCATTTATATGATTGTGTGGGCCAAGAGAGGCCTAAAGGTAGACTAACCTATTCAGTGTGTAGAACACTATTCGAAGGCACGAAGATAGTAAATTGCTAGTGATGTTGCAACATAGAGCTTCAATGTCACAACACAATGAACAAAGTAATCAAAAGGATCAATCTGCCTTCGGTGTCATGACATAGCCAGAAGGTGTCGTGACACAACCCTGAAGACACGCCCAAGACTAGTAGACTGCCATCAGTTTCGCGACACATGCCATAGGGTGTCACGACACAGATGTAACGAGGCCAATTAATGAACCAAGGGTGCTTTCATCTATACAACAACTTTTGACGGGAAATAGTCAGCCAAATTAGGTCAAAGACTGACAACCAACTCTAGGCCTATAAATAGGTTGCTCTACTTAGTTTATGGACAATTTTTTTAATTAGTTTTAATTTTCCATTATTTTTTTTGTTTTGTTTCTATTTTTAATTTAGGTTTCTTTTCATTTGTAATCGTATTAAATTTCTTATGTCGTTATTCGCGGGGTTCAGATTGTGGATCTATCAAGTTATTTGACAGTTTATCGTTTGCGCGCTATAAATACATATCAAGATTTTTCTCAACTCTTTTCTTGACCTATTCTTAATGCTTATCTTTTTATTCATGTTTATGATGTTTTTTAAATTCATAGGGAACTAATCTGGTAATGGGAGATTAACAAGTGGACGTGAGATTTGTAATAGTTTGATTTTAGTCAAATCAAAAAAGTGGTTTTGGAACCACAAATTCGAGGTCAGAAATTTATTTTATTATTATTATAATTTTTACAGCATGATATTATAGTTGTGTGAAATTTTTGTTAAGAAATTTTACTGTTTAAATGCTCAATTTGATAAAAAGGACTAAATCACATAAAATGAAAAAATGATGTTCTATTAACTAAAGAGGTTTAATAGCTATAGAACCTTAAATTAAAGGACCTTATGTTGAAATTAGACCGTTAACGAGATAGTGGATTATGATGGTCTGGCATTTAGTGAAATAATTAATGTTTAATAAGGTTAATTAAGTAATTTTGTTAATAAATGATAAATAAATAAAACAAAAGGCCATAAATTTCAATCATCATCTTCCTTAGCCAAATAAAGCAAGAAGAAAAGCCATTTTTAGGGCTTCATAATCAGTCAAGCTTCCTAGCTCAATTGTAAGTCCGTTTTTGTCCTGTTTTTAATAATTTCTACATTTTTGAGATCGTTGCAGCTAGGTCTAGCTAGCCCAGGGACTAATTTGAGAAATTGTTAAAGCATGTGAATATTTCCATTGATGAATATATGTGAGTTTTAATGTTTAATGATAGATTATAAATGTTTGATGATAGTTAAACAAGTTTTGTAAAGGGATTTTTGGTAAAAATGTCAATTTAGGATTAAATTGAAAAATGTTAAACTTTTGTGGTTAAAATGTGAAATAAATGAAAAATATAGGCTGTTATGGTAATAAAGAGAATTTAACTAGCATGGGTGATCTTTAAATTTCATGAATTTGTGTTTTTGTGAAATAAGGACTAAATTGTAAAAATGTGTAATATTAGGGGCAAAAGCGTAAAGTTGCCTTAATGTGAATTTTAGACTAAATTTAATGAATTGATGATTAAATAAGTAAAATTTGATATAGATTGAGAAAAATGAGATTTGGATCTAGAATGGGGGAAAACAAAGTATCGGATTAGTTTCCCTAATTCATCGTTACAGCGAATGAGGTAAGTTTGTATGCTAATAAACATTATTAAATTGTGTTATAAATGCTTTATTTCTATTGAATTGAATTAAAATGCTGAATGGTTATGAGTACGAGCCAAAGTCGACAGAGTTACGATAGCCAAAAGTCTCGTACGAACCTTAGGAATAGTATAGGATACAAATGTCATGACATTAGGGTTACCAAGATGAATTATGTGTAAGACCATGTCTGGAACATGGTGTCAGTATGAGATTTCGTGTAAGACCATATCTGGGATATGACATCAACATAAGACTTCGTGTAAGACCATAGCTGGGCTATGGCATCGATATGTGATTACATGTAAGACCATATCTAGGATATGGCATTGTACTATGCATACGTGACTCCTGAGTATCCTTTAGTAATTGCGAATGGTTCAATGAGCAAAGTCAAGATAAAAATGAAAGTATGATTGAATTAAGTAAAATAGGTACGTACAGAACCTGTGTGAGAATCGAATGAAGGTAACTTGTTGAATTCATAATGTACCATGAATATGAAATGTGAAAGATTTGTGCATAGGTATATTTCATGCCAAAATGTGTTCATTTGGCTATATTCAGGTATGAATTAAATGATATATGAGTTATGAGTTATAGTTGTTTTAATTATATATATATGGCACATTGTGTGCGAAATACCGTTATTTGATGATATTTCATATGATTCACGTTGGCTAAAGAAAATGTGATGGATATTGGTTTGAATGAAGTTATATAGATATTTGATTATGCATATATAAATGTGATCGAATTGATAAGAATGTATTTGATCCATACGAGCATAGAATTGAATAAACTTGTGAAACTTTTGTTAATTATGTGATTGGATTTATGGTATAAAGGTGAAATCAAATGAGTTTACATTATAATATGTAAATGTTTAATGAGTGTTTATTCAATAAGATGAGTTTAATACCATACGAGCTTACTAAGCTTTATAGCTTACTTTGTTTTCTTTTCTATATTTTATAGTGTTTCGAAGGCTCGCTAGGGTTGGAAGTCGTCGGAGGTCTCATCACACTATCCAGCTACAGAGTTGGTAACTAAGTTTTGTAGTTTTTGGTTATATGGTATGTATAGGCTAGTTGATGATATGAATTGTATAAGTAATTTTGGCAATTGATGCCTATGTGTTTGATATGTAATTAGTCATGTGATTTGGCTTAAAGGTGGTATATCTGGTAGTATATAATTATATAAGTATATGACTTATGAGGTTTGGTTTATAATGGTTACATGGTTGTCTTGATTACAAATGGTGATTTAAAATGGCATTTTTCGATATGGTAAATTAGTAATGTGGTGATAATTAGTTACGTGCTCATGTGGTTAATTTTGTATGTGGTGTATAATGGTTTGAGATATGCCTTGTTTTGGGTTGAATTTGAATGTTGAATTAGTTGATTATAGGTTAAGTCATATATGTGAAACATGGTTAGTAAAATATGTGTTTTTGGTATGTGAATTGGTTAGTTTTATAGCTTGAATTCGAGTTTTATGATTTGTGTATTATATTGTTAATAAATCATGTTGTTTTGATATGCATTTGGTTAACTGAAAGGTATAGAATTGAGATTGGAAATAAATGATGTTGAAATGGATAAAATTTAATGATTTGAAATTATTTTGGCTGCACTTATATGTCTAGAAATAGTGCAAATTCGAGCTTGTACAGGTGTATAAAATAGGGTGGAAAAATGGCTTTGCAAATAGCCTAATTTTTGTCCACACGGGCAGAGACACGGGCGTGTGTCTCTGCCATATACGACTCACGGTCATGTACACGGCCATGTGTCCCCTGAAGCTTAATCAGAAATCAAGTTAGTGAGTTACATGGCCTAGAGAAACGAGCGTGTGGTTGGTTGTGTGGTGTAAGTCAGTATGTATGCCTTATTTTATATGGCCTATGACATGGGCATGTCTAGTGGCCGTGTAAGGCACACGGCCTAATCACACAGGCGTGTGACCCTTGTTTACATGAAAATTGTCCATGTTTTCCAAAGTTTTTGTATGTTATCGGTTTAGTGTCGAACCATCTCTAAAGCATATTAAGGCCTCGTAGGCCCTTATAAGGGACAAAGTGATTGTGTTTGAATGACATATGACTATGAATGCTTAATGTATGAGAATTATATGCTAAATGATATGATTTGATCAGTAATACCTCTAACCCTATTCCAGCAATGAATACGGTTTAGGGGTGTTACAAGATTAATTAGCTTCTATGTAGGGTTTCTTAGTGGATCAGCTAGTTGGGATAGGAAAAACTTAAAACCCTAGGCTAGACAACCCTAGGAAGTCATATAAGTGGGAATGAACCAAAAATTGGTACTGTCTATCCATGAAAACCTTACCCCAACATGGCCTGGACTGTAAGGCCAAGATAAATAGTTCTTACCAACTCATTAGGTTAGTGAAAGGCCAAGAAGCCCTTCTAGGTTAATGACTAGTTGATTGGATAGAATGCAATTCAGTTTGGCTGAGATATTGCAATGTACACGCATCCAGTTAGAGGAGTAATAGCAATTCTAAGTGTATATGTTGATGATATTATATTAACAATAAATGATTTAGTTGAGATAAAGAGCCCAAATAATAGTTTGGCCTTATAATTTGTTATTGAAGATCTTGGCTCATTGAAGTATTTTTTGGCATAGAAGTAACAAAATCTAGGTGAGGAATTGTGGTGTCTCAGTTCAGGCACATAATTGACCTGTTTAAAGAAACTAGGAAGACTGGTGCTCGACCATCCAAAACACCTATAGATCCAAATAAAAATTTGGAGTTAAAGGATGAAAAACTAATTGATACACGGCAATATCAAAGGTTGGCTGAAAAGCTTATCAACCTATCTCATAAAAGGCTAGATATATCTTTTGCAGTCAACATAGTAAGTCAATTCATGCACTTTCCTAAAGAATATCACTTGGAGCTAGTCCATCAAATCTTAAGAAACTTTAAAGGCTCATCAGAGAAATGCTTGTTCTTTGACAAAAAAAAAAAAACTCAAAACATTAAAGCCTATACTAGTGTTGATTGGGCTAGCTCTATTTAAGATATAAAGTCTACCTCAAAGTATTGTACTTATTTATGGAGCAACCTAGTGACTTAGAGGAGCAAAAACCAAAATGTGGTGGCTCGAAATAGTGTTGAAGTAGAGTTTCATGTTATGTCTAATGGATTATGTAAAATAATTTAGCTTTGAAGAATTAAGGTAACCTATGACAAAGTTTATTAGACATTATTGTGACAACAAAGCTATGATCAATATTGCCAACAACCCAGTCCAACATGATAGGATAAAACATGTTGTAGTATATAGACATTTTATAATAGAGAAGGTGGATGGAGTAGAAATCTACATGCCATTTGTATCGACCTCACAACAAGCAGATGATATACTTACCAAGGGTCTATTCAAGCCACAGTTTGGATCTTTTGTAAGCAAATCGGGCATGACTGATACCTATGCACTAACTTGAGGGGGAGTGTAAATATTTGGAAAAAAATAAATACACTCTTTGATCCTAATAGATAAGCAAAATCCTTAGAGATAGGGATATGTTACATTAGGAAATTAGTTTAAAACAAAAGATAATGATTCCTTTGAATTAAGGGATCTAGTTTCCTTTTCTTTCAATTTTTTTATATAAATCATACTATTTTGTACATGATTATTTAATAAAAATAAATAAATATTTTTACTTCTTCTAAACTTACACCAAGTTCATTTTCAAAATTTTAAATTTTGTAGCTTATGTATGCAATATGTCATGCGCACTTCAACAAAATGGTGTGACAAAAAGGCATAATCGAACTTTAATGGATATGTTTAGAAGAATGATGAGCAACTATTCATGACACATGTTGTTTTGGATGCATGCATTCAAAACCATTGTATACCTATTGAATAGGGTTCCTAATAAGATAGTTCCTAAAATTCATTCGAGTTGTAAATCAGAAGGAAACCTAGCTTAAGACACCTATATTTTGGGTTTGCAAAGGAAAATTATGAATATATAATTCACATAAAAGAAAATTAGATTCTCATATGATAAATTAATATTTTATTGGTTATCTAAAGAAATCTAAAGGATATTGGTTTTACATTCCAAATCATAGTTCAAAAATTGTAGAAACATGTGATTCTAGATTCTTTAAGAATCATAAAGTTGATGGGAGTACTTCAAAACAAGTAGTGGATGTACAATAAATTATAGCAGAATTTTCTACACCTATAAATTTTCCTTTATCTAGAACTACGTCAAATGCTTTTCTAGCAATTAATGAATATCCTAATAATAATGTACAACATTTAAATGATGAAACACCTTATAAAAAAACTAAATAAAAAAGTCTTGTAAAATTGAACCACAAATAATAACATTAAAATGATCTTAAAGAGAGAGAAAATTGATCATTCATGATGATTATGTGGTTTATTTATATGAGTTTGATTTCAATAATGGAATTGATAAAGATTTGATATTATTTTTATAAGGCATAAAAAGTAATGAATATGATAAATGGTTTGATGTCATGAAATGGTTTGATGTCATGAAAGATAAGATGAAATCTATGGAACAAAACAAAGTTCTTGATATTGCCAAATTTCCAAAAAAATCAAAATAAGCAAGATGTAAATGGATTTTTTAAAAATAAAGCATGACTCAAATTGTCATATCCGATGATAAAATACTAGGCTTATTGCCAAAGGTTATACTCAGAAGAATGGTATTGATTATAAAGACTTCTTAGGAATTAATATGACATTGGTGACTCTTATGATTTAGAGTTACACAAAATGGAAAATATTGAGGAAGAAGTTTATATGGACCAACATGAAGGTTTCTCAATTAAAGGAAAAGATCATATGGTGTGTAAACTTGAAAAGTCTATATATGGGCTTAAGCAAGCTTTAAGAAACTAGTACATCAAATTCAACAATACTATAAAATCGTTTGGTTTTCAAGAAAATATAGTTGATCGATGTATATATCAAGAGCTTAGTGGAAGTAAGTTCATATTCTTAATTCTATATGTTGGAAATTTTTGCTTGCTAAAAACGATTTAGTTATATTGAGTCAAGAAAATATAGTTGATCGAATAACTTTGAAATGAAAGATATGAGAGAGAAATTATATGTGAAAGAGATTGAAATATTCCATGATAAATCACAAGGATTGTTAGGATTGTTAGGATTGTCAAGATTGTCTTAGAATATCTATATTGAAAGAGTTCTAGAGAGATTTAATTGTATAATTGTTCATCATTGATTATTTCTGTATAAAGAGGGGAAATATTTAATCTTATGCAATGTCCAAAGAATGATGTGAAATAGAAAGGAATGAAATAAATTCCGAATGCTTCTGTAGTAGGCAATGTATGTCCAGACTTGTTGAAGACCCAATATTAGCTTTGTAGTCGGGATGCTTGGCAGATATAAAAAAAAACCTCAGAATTGATATGGGAAGGCTACAAAAAAGATGTTTTATGGTACCTAGAAGGGACAAAAATTACATGCTCATGTATAGGACATTTGATCAGTTGAAAGTGTCACAACTGAAAATCCAAAATACTCGAACTCAAGAAAGAGACTGGCAACTGCTAATTGAATATTAATGAAAAGTTATTGTCACTAGAGAGAAATTTAGAGACTTTGTGGCTTGTTAGGAGGAAGTTAGACTTTGGTGGTAGTCATAAATAATCCTAGCCTTATAAAATATGTTACTATTACCCTTATGAGAGTAATGAAATATATAAAGTAAAAGAGAATATAAACAAATATTAGGTGCAATAATAAAGTAAATTATTTTTAACTCCAACATTAAAGATAAATTTGACTTAGTTTTATATATATTACTTTTATGTTATATAAAGAAATGTAAATATAAAAATATTTTCAATATCCATATCTTAGAATTTAGTAAAAAATTAATAAAATATAACATGGGTTTGCATTTTTTAAGAAAAAATAATAGTAGCAAATTGAATTATACTCATTTTTACAAATATGAATAGATTTAAATAAATATAATATTTTTATTTCATGCTAAATTTTGACAATTTTGTATATTTTTTTTTGATGTTCTTCATATTCGTTTTACAATTAATATTCGAAGTTCGTAATTATCTTTTTTAATAATATGTTTTTAGAGTTCAACAATTTTAATATAATTTATTTGGTATTTGACAATTTTGTATAATATACAGGTATTATAATAAACATAAATTCTTAACTACAACTTTATTAAAGATGGGTAGAATTTTCTTTTTTCTTTTTCATTAATTTTGTTTATGTTGACAATTTTGTATAATATACAAGTATTATGATAAATATCAACTCTTTACTACAACTTTATCAAAGATGGGTAAATTTTTTTTTTCTTTTCATTAATTTTGTTTAGGTAGGGATGCTTATGAAAAGTCAGACTTTTAGATATCCCTAACTAATACTATTAAATTTATACTCACTTAAATAGCTAATCTATCACATGCCTCCATATACTTTATTTATTTTCAAATTAAATGAAGCATAAATACATCTTATTTCTTCAAAATTATGTGCAAAAAAAAAAAAAAAAAACTCTAGTGAGTATAAATTATCATTTGATAGATAAGTGAATAAATTATTGAATTCATATAATACAAATGAACAAAATAATATTAACATGATATGAATATATAAATGTTTTAAATTTTATATAATAGGAATTGTTAATTGAAATTTATGTAAATATAAAAAATAAATAATATTACAATACAAAAAGATAACGCGATAATGTTTGCTATATTTTCTATTATTTATATGAATATAAATATAAAATAAATTCTTAAAATATAAAAAAATTTGAACATGGTTGGTACTATGATACAAAATGGGTGGAAATAAGGAGGAGATTGTAATGACAAGGAGATCAATTCCATCCATGTCAGGTGGAGAGTCGAAGTAAAGGAGTTAGGGAGATAAGAGGATAAGGAGAGGAGAGGTAAACTATTGCTAGGTGAAGTTCTTAGGTTTGTTGAAGGGGAAATGATCCTTTCTTCATCATGCCTAAGGTATAAATATGGTGAAGGTCCCCATGCTTGGTAGTCCCATGACACCGACATTATGGCTGGTGGCCTACTCGTATGTTCAACTAGGTGTCAGATCCCTTATGTGCTTATTTTTGACATTCTCTTTATTAAGTTATTCTGAGGTTGTTACATTTCAGTGCTCCCTTAGGGGTTCTCTCTTGGGGATAAGAGCATACCTGCTAAAATGCAGGTAGCCTAATAGAGGGTCCACTATTTAGCAAGTAGTCTAATAGAGGATGAAGCATGTGAAGGGTTGGTCCTAGGAGGCCAACTAGGCAATGCAAGGTGGAGGGCCATCCATGGGTACTTCTTAAATAGCTTCTTGTGATGCCACATGTCCAAGTCAGGTAGGGGTAAAACAACTACAATATGTATCATGTCTTTTTTTTAAAGAATATGTATCATTTCATTATTTTTATTCTTACTGAAAATATCTTATTCTCGTGGGAAATGATGCAGAACATAATGGCTAAATATATGCTCTAGGTCCTTGATTTTTAATACATTTGAAATCTAATCTTCCTATTTTTATTTCAAACAATTTAGTCTATTTACTTTTTGAATTAAAAAATGCAATTCTAATTATTAACATCATCAATTTTTTTGGAAGAAAACATAGGTATAAATTAATCAAAATGAAAAGAAAACAAACAGGACAATCACATTGACACCTAGGACCAACTACTTCAAGCCAGCAGGCTTACACCATACACCTATTCCTATGTCCAATAACACCAACACTGACATCCGGTGAAATACGAAATAATAAAATATTTGAAATACAACTAGGAATAACATTAGAAATATTGTAGTTTACACTTAATACGGCTACCCTAGCAAGCTTATTAGTCACCTTGTTTGCATTCCTACTTGTCCACTGAAAGGACAATGAATCAAAACAGTTTCTACACTCAAGATAATCTATAATTATCAATCCTAACTTAGATTCATTCTCACAAAAAAGTATTTAAAGCATCCACTACATGTGAGCAACTAGATTCTAAAATTACATCTTTGACTCCCTTGTCCTTAATCTATGAAAGGGCCTCACGCATTGCTAAAGCCTTCATTATGATAGCCTCCATACAACCAACCCAAAAGCTTGTACAACTCCTAACAAGCAAGCCATATTTAAATAGAAGTTCATTGCAATGTCATTTTTGTTATACATGACTATCAAATGAGAAATTTTGAATTTTAAAATGTTACAATAGCATATTTATCAAAATAATTTTGATAGTGTTAAGAATTAGATTTAAGTTTTAAAATTTTAAAAATAAAAAGATTAAATTCTTAAAAATAAAAATTTAAAATATTAAATTGTAAAAATAAGAAGCATATTTTAAGCAAGAGAAATGTGTGAGTGATGTTCAACAAAGTCTCAATGCAGTATTAATACACACCCAATCGTGTTGGGATATTGAAGATAGGTTCCCACTCGTCACGTTTGATAAACACTGCATTTCCCTCAACAGTCCTTTTGTCATTGTCATCACCGACTAATGGCGCATTTTTTTACACATTAATCTTAATGTGTGTGGGTCACTATTTTCCACACAATTATTTAAAAAAAATTAGTTTATTGCAATAACGAAAATGTGCAAGTGAACACAATCACAACAAGTAATAAAATGACAAGTAAATGTTGAGTTATCGTACCCACAGGAATTGTAAAAGAATTATTTATAAAAGCAATTTTAAACACTTTGGTGGAGGAAAAATTTTGGTTTTAAAAAGAGATAAAAAAATTAAGAGTTAAAAACTAAGTGAAATAATTAGAATAGAACAAAGAAATTCTAATGCACAATTTCAAATATGATTTAATCAAGATTATATAATTGTGTTGGATTAATCACATTTCTTACCTTAGAATTATTAAACTTATGTTTATACTTGTTACGAATAAATTCACGGCAACTCGGTAATTTGCTAACTTATGAACATATTTACAAATTAAAAATCTATTCATCTCTTGTACATATTCCTATGCCAATTCGACTGACTAAATAGATTTATAAAGGTAAACATGTTATTGCACATACATACTTATTAAATTAAATAATCTCTCACATATTCCTATGTCGATTCAAACGATTAATTCAACCTAATAAGCATATAAAAGACTATGTGAGGTAACAAAGTATCCTTACCTTGAAACAATTTAATCGCAATAATCTTGCAAGTTATCTAAACAATTATAATGCCAAAATAACTTAGCATGATTTTATTTCATCAAACATTTTACCGAGGCCTATAACAGCATAAACATAAATTTAACAAATCAAGAGGACGAAATGCATCAACCCAACATGAATTAAATTCAAGCTAGATTGATTAGAATAATCATTTCAAAGATATGAATGTTCATAGATATGTTCATCATAAAAAAAATAGGAATTAAAAAGATAGGGAACAAGAAGCAAATCCGATATTTCTCCGTGGCTTGACTGATTGCTCCATTTTTTGTCTCCGTTGTCCTTGCCGATCAAGGCTTCTATGAACACTCGCTTGCTGCCCAAAATGGCTGAGAAAACACCTCTTTTCCAAGAGGAGAAATCAACACAAGAAGGCTTGGTTTTTTGGAGAAAAAGAGAGAATGGAGAGAAGAGAAGTGAATGAGAGAATGAGAGTGTGAGGGATGATTTGAATAGGCAGCAAGGGGGCTTTTTATAGCTGAGGAAGGCTGTCAAAAATAGCAAATTCCAGCAGCCAAAGATGCCTCCCCATGGCCGGCCATCTACATGGCAAAGTTGAGACTTTCAACTTTGCTAAAATTAGCCTAGGGCAAATTCGTAAAGCCTTAATTTAAGGTGGGGTTTGAATGCAATTTGGAAGTCTTTCAAGGGCCTTTTTGCAAGGTCATTTAATCAGCTAAAATGCTGATTTGGGTCAACATTTGAACGATTCTGGGCTGCCCAATTGGTGGCTGGTTCGGTCCGCTCAATTTGGTTCAACTGGTGCGGTTCAACTGGGCCCTTTTTCCATAATTAATTAAAATTAATTTGTTTAGCCCAAATTAAATTGGGAATAAATTAAAATTAATTATATTATGAATTAATACACATATTTGGACCGTCTTAGGCTGGAAATTATTTTGCCTTGTTACTTCGAATTGCTTCTCGGTTTTGTTCTTCTAACAGTGTCTACCGGGTCAATTTTGGCCTTTTGTGCGAATCTGTCAAAAATAATCAAAATTCACTAAAAATAATTGTAAAATTGAATAAAAATTAACATGTTCAAATTTTTAATACAATTTAATTATTTTATAAAAATTAATTATTTTATGACAAAAATTCTATTGAAAATGCATGATTTTAAGTAGAAATAGGTATGAAAAAGTCTATAAATTTTTGTGTTTTCACACCCCCAAACTTACATCATTGCTCGTCCCGAGTAATGCATAAATTTTGAAAAGAATTTCTCGGAAACACTTTTGAAAAACTCCTTTAGAACAACTTTTTCCCGAAATTACGAATTTGATATAATCATGCTCAAAAATAAGAAATTTGATAGTTATGCTACTTAAGTATATATATCATTCAAATTACATTCAACAATTATTATAGTAGCAAAATTTAGACTAAATGCTTCCTTAATAAAGACTTGTTAACCCTTACCAATCTAATTTTTATTCCCTTATTCAAGACTAAGCTGCAATCATTAAGTTTAACTTATGTCTTCATAAGTTGATCTTAGCAATTTCTCTTCACTAATGTAGGTAGCATAGAAACTTGAATCAATAGATCTTTATTAAGGTTGTAACGTGGCTAGGCTAGGGGTAGGTAAAAGATAAATTTTGGCTTAAAAACCCTAGACTCAGCGTAAATCAAACCTTTGGAATTTTTACCTTTGATACACCAACTTACTTAACTTTCACACGCTCTTTTGTACGTCTATTTTCTTTCGAGTACATGTGTGTTTTTTTTTCTAAATTCGAGCACTTGCTTCATGTACTACAATTTTTTTTGAGCATTTGATACTTTTTTTCAACTCCCCCAAACTTATTTTCAAATGATATTCTGAATAGTATTGAGTCTAGTGTTTGGGACAATTTTAAAGATAATTAAGAGAAAAGTGATGGCTAAATATTGCAAAGGTCCGAATAAAATTAGGCCATATAGTCTCGAAGTTGGGTTTCAAAAGATAAATTTATCATGGTTGGCTTGAAAGGCTCAAACGGTCGAAACAATAGTTGCCTAAATCATTTTTAATATTCCATGCTTCCTAGGATTTTGCCTCAAGAAACTGCTGAGTCAATTCTAAAGGCTTAAATATTCATGCATGCTTAATTTTTGTAAGGAACTAAAAATTTATGGTATGATTCACATGCTTTATTAAAAATATATTTATATCATTATTAAGCTAACATAATAATTTATTGAAATAATAGAACTTTATTAATACTAAAGTTTAGCATACTTAACAAAATTTCAAATTTATTAAACAAGATTTATCCTAATCATAATTAAAAGAAAAATTTATTCTGAGTGGAAATAATTCAAATTTTCGGTCCCCCTACTTAAAGTGAACAATGTCCTCATTGTTTAAAGTGAATAGATATTATATACCAAGTAGGATTTTAGAAAAGAGGAGGTGAGTCAAATTGACTGCTTAAGTACCAAGCTCTCTCTAAATCCAATCCTAGACATGTATATACCTATTGCCACACTTCATACTTTGTGACTTGTTCAAATTTTATTCATGATTCCTATCTCTTATTTTATTGTGCAAAATAGAAATTCCTAATTAACCTAATCCTAAAATAACTTAAGAATAAAAATAAAATAAAGTTGAGGTCCTCCCTTTTAATTTGTTCACTGGTCCTTCCAAATTTGACCCATCTTTTGCTCCATCATTATTTCCTTTACATGAATCACTTTGCTCCCTCTTCGAAAATGAACTCCATGGTTCCAATATGAAATCTGGAAACTTAGGCATAAAAATAAATGGGTCATTATAAAGTTTCCTAATGGCACTCCTCATTGAGTCATCCCTTATTTTTTAGTATCTCCATTAGGCTTATTGTTGCCATTGCATGTGTTGCACTAAGTCCATCAGCTTTGATAGCTCATCTCGAAGATCTGGGCTAGGCGGTAGAGCTCCAAACATTGAAGTTTCGATTTCAGGTTCAACTTCTGGTTCCATTGGTTCTGCCTCATTAGGGGCTTCAGCTGGTTGCTCTGGCTCGATCTCTGTGGGGTCATCTTCTGCTTCTTCAGGATCCTCACTCTCTTTAACTCGTTGTTGTAGAACAAAATCTCCAGCTACTCGGTAGAGGTCCCAATCGGTGATTGTGCCTTGACTATACCCTGTCTTCCTTACGTTCACAAGAATTTTTGCTTTTAAGCACAGAATTGTTATCGTAAAGAGAAAGTAAGTTGGGCCAGAACGTCTAACGACACAATTTTGAATTTCTCTTAGGATGATTTTACCCACGTCAATGGTCTTCATAGTTAAAATTGAGTATAATAGGACCATTCGTGTAATATCCCGAATTAGGGCCTAATCAGAATAGTGGTTTCGTGACCACAAATTTGAGATAGAAATAATTATTTTATAATTATTTTGATTTTTGTGATATGATTTCTTGATGGTGTGAAAATTTCATGAAGAAATTCTATGCATAAAGTGTTTAGTTTGAAATTAGGGACTAAATCGAATAAGTTGCAAAACTTGTATTCTAGAAGCTTTTAGTATGAAATTGCTTTGGAATATTAATTAGGATGTCTTAAATAGAATTTGACCAATTTCTAAAATTTTGGACGAAAATGGGCTTGTACATGAAAATTTTCAAAGAAAGGCATTAAGGGTATTTTGGTCATTTGGTAAATTAAAAGAATAAAATGGGAAAAAGATGACAAAAAGCTATCATCTTCTTCATGCCTTGGCCAAACCTTGCTTCTCTCCATAGCTAGGGTTTCTTCAACTTTCAAGCTTCATAGTAAGTGATTCCAAGCCCCGTTTTTAATGATTTTTACATTTTTGGAATCCCGGTAACTTGATAAAGCTTATGCTAGCAATAATTTAAGCTAGGGTTCATATTTGGAAAAATACCCATAGGTGAAATTTGTGTATTTTGATGTTTTATGATAGAATATGAGGTTTTAAATTATGTTAGATAACTTGTGCTACTCAGTTTTAAGTAAAAACGAGTAAAAAGGGCTTAATCGGTAAAAATATAAATTGTTCATAAGTACATGTTATAATGAGAATTTGAGCTTGATAATGGTAAATAAATGATCATCATGTCCTAAAACACAAGAATTTGGAATAAAATTTAATTTTCGAGCCTTGGGGCAAAAGTGTAAATATGTAAAAGTTTAGGGGCACAATTGTAATTTTGAAAAAATTTGAATTAAGGACTATTTTGATAAATGTGAGTATTAAATGAGCTAAATGTGCTATTTTAGATCAAGAAAAACGAGATTCAAGTCATGAATGAGGAAAAAACAAAGTTTTCGAGGAATAGGCTCGATTTCAAATATTTGGCACTGAGGTAAGTTCATGTGTAAATAATGTGATATAATTGTTATTTCTAAGTTATTTAATGTCATTATATGCTATTGTAGTTTTTATTATGAAATATTATGTGTTGTGAACTATTTCTTATTGATGTGCAAATAAGCATGGAATATAGTAAATGTTGGTTTCGATATCTCGAGGAAGACGATTGAATTGTGGAATTGAGAGAGAAATCCCATTTGAACATTGGGAATAGATTAGGGTACAAGTGACATGTCACTAGGATGGTTGAATTCCGAACTTGTTGACTTGAGTCCGAGTTCGTGAGATGTAACTAGGCATCCGAGCTCATTGAGTTGAGTCTGAGTTCACTTATGGATGCGAACGCCCGAGCTTGTTGAGTTGAGTCCGAGTTCGTTTATGGGCGGTTTACATAGTAGCTTGGCTACTTGAATTATAAAAGCTATTGAGCTTGTTAAACTAAGGGGATGGCACATTTACGTGCATACTATCCGTGTACCCAAGTTATATTCCAATGTGTTCAACGGGTGAACCTTAAGGAAATTGGGAGAACACCTAAAATGAAAGTGAATCGATGGTGAATGTGATAAATAAAGGTAAGTGAACATGTATGGACTTATTCCTTTTTGTGAAGAATGTGGTAAGACAAATTGTGGTGAGGTAATAAATATACTCATGTCATGAATGGAATGCTCTGGTGATGTTTAAGCAAATGATGTTATGTTAAATTGTACGATTATATTACCCGTTATTTGCATGTGAACTTACTAAGCATTTATGCTTACTCCTCCCTTTTTATTCATTGTAGTTTTGGGCAAGCCGCTTGGGAATCGGGATAGGTCGAAGGCTCGCTCACACTATCCGAAGAACTATTTTGGTAAAATGGCTTGTATAACTGGAATATGGCTTGTATAACAATATACTAATTTTGTGTAATTAATCTTGTGATATGGTTGTGGTTTGGTTGAGAAAATATTTCATAATGATTAGTCATTGGAATGGTTAATCTAGATCATGTGTGAGGTGACACTTAGTCCATGAATATCCATAGAAAAGTGAAATTTGCCATAAAATAGAACATTGTAGCAGCAAATACATGAATTTGAAAAATCCCTAAAAATAGTAGAAATTGAATTAGGTGATGAATTAAATATGGAATTGAAGCTCATTGTGTCTATTTTTATATGCAAAAAGTAAAACAGGTAAAAAAGTTATATGTTGTGAGATATTTGAGTTTTAATAAAATAGGGACAAAGTGATTTGTGGATCCCCTGTTCCAACTTTTGAAATTCACTATAAATTGTAAAAAAATAATTAGGAGGTATACTGTATATGTACAGAATCCTTATTGAGTCTAGTTTTAAGAGAAACAAATGGTATAGTCTTATCAATTTTGTATAGAGAAAAAAGTGGTTCGTAGTAAGCAGAGGTTGGTGCAGTCGAGTCCTGAAACAGGGGTAACTTTAACTAATAAACTATACTAATTGGCCCAACGAAAAATTCTAAAAAAAATTAGTAAATAGGTATATGAGTCTAGATTCAGGGAAAATTTACGGATCTTGAGTTTAAGTTTCGTAACTCGAGATATGATTTTTTTGTAACCGTGACGCAGGTGGACTGCTAATACTAATGTTGAGATTAACAAGGTAAAATTTCTTAAATGTTGAAACTTAGTTTATTAACACCTCTAGCTCGACTCCAGCGACGGTCTCGACCGTAGGGGCGTTACATTTAGTGGTATCAGAGCAGGTTTAGTCGGTTCTCGGACTAATGTGTTGCATGTTCGAGTTTTGCTATACATGCCATATGTGTATATTGTGATAGTGTGACGACTTCTGACCTTTTAAATGATTTTTTTATAGTAAATGGATCCCGATCCAGCTGTGGCTGATGATGTTAAGAGTAATGCACCAGCTTCGGCTGAAGGGGTGGTGCCGACTAAAAATCCACCTCCTACTGTTGGTCAAGGAGGAGGAGAAAGGGGTCGGGAAGCCTTTCTCCAGATGATGAGTGCTTGGTATACTGAGTTCGTTCGTACGAACCCAAATGTACAACCTCCCCCACCTCTCCCAATTCCTCAACCTGTGCCCCCGATGCCTCAGAGTGTGGATATGATGAAATTTCAAAGAACTCTAGTTGATAAAATTTGTAAACTAGGGGCCGAAGAATTCAAAGCTACTGTGGATGATGATGCCGAGAAAGTAGAGTTTTGGCTTGAAAATTCTATCCGAGTATTTGATGAATTGTCTTGCACACTTGAAGAATGCTTGAAATGTACTATATCTTTCCTGAGAGATTCAGCCTATAATTGGTGGAAGACATTGATTTCTATGGTACCGAAAGAGAAGGTAGCTAGGGAGTTCTTTCAAGAAGAGTATACATCAGTGAAAGATTTATTGATCAGAAGCGTAAAGAGTTTCTTGAGCTAAAACAAGGTAATATGACAGTTACCGAATACGAAAGGGAGTTCGTCAGATTGAGTAAGTATACTAGAGAATATGTTCTTACAAAGGCCAAAATGTGCAGACGATTTGAAGACGGGCTCAAGGAAGACATTAAGGTATTTGTTGGGATTCTTGAACTAAAAGAAATGGTGGTACTTGTTGATCAAGCTTGCAACGCTGAAGAACTACTTAAAGAGAAGAAAAAAGTAGAATCTGAGACACGAAATTAGAAGAAAAGACCGATGAGCAGTGCACCCTCACAGCAATCCAGGAAATCTAGGAATATGTATTCTCGTTCTACTGTTCTGGCTGGACAATCACATGGAAATTTTAAGAAGCAAAATGTGGGTTCTAAATCTCAGACTACATCTGTGTGTAGTGTGGGGAATTTGAGATTTGTTAAACCCGAGTGTCAGCGGTGTAGCAGAAATCATTTTGGTCCATGCAGAGCAAATGAATGTTTCCAGTGTGGTTCTCCAGATCATTTTATCAGAGACTTCCCAGAGAGAATTGAAATAGAAAAATTTCAGAGTACAAAAGCAAGTGGTGCGGATTCGAGGGGGAGATATTCAAGAAAAGCTGGGAATGAAGCGAGCAGCAAGAATGTGGTCAGAGATTCAGCAGCTAAATCTGAAAGAAGGGCTCCGGCTAGAACTTATGCCATTAAAGCGCGTAAAGATGCTTCATCACCCGATGTGATTACTGGTATATTTTCTCTTTATAATGTTAATGTTACTGCTTTAATTGATCCCTGTTCTACTCATTCATATGTGTGCATAAAATTGGTATTTAGTATGAATATACCTGTTGAGAACACAAAATTTATGATTAAAGTGTCAAACCCGTTAGGCAAATGTGTTATAGTTGATAAAGTGTGCAAGAAATGTCCTTTAATGATTCGGGGTTATTACTTTCCGGCCGACTTGATGTTGTTTCCGTTTGATGAATTTGATGTTATTTTGGGTATGGATTGGTTGACATTGCATGATGCTATAGTAAATTGCAAAGAAAAGGTCATAGAATTAAAGTGTGAAAATGGTGAAATTCTGCGGGTTGAATCAGATAAATCAAAGGCATTGTCTAGTGTGATTTCTTCAATGTCGGCTCAGAGATATTTGAAAAAGGGTTATGAAGCTTATTTGGCTTATGTGATGAATACAAAAGAAATTGAAAAGAAAGTGGAATCAATGCCGATTGTATGTGAATTCGCGGATGTATTTCCAGAAGAATTGCTGGGTTTGCCTCCAGTCAGGGAAGTAGAATTTGGTATTGAGTTGATACCGGGAACAGCTCCGATCTCGATTGCTCCATATAGAATGACACCAACAGAATTGAAAGAATTAAAGTCGTAGTTGCAAGAGTTGACCGACAAAGGCTTTGTGAGACCGAGTTTTTCACCTTGGGGTGCTCCTGTATTGTTTGTGAAAAAGAAAGATGGTTCAATGAGACTGTGTGTTAACTATTGGCAGTTAAACAAAGTGACAATTAAGAACAAGTATCTATTGCCGAGAATTGATGATTTGTTTGATCAGCTGAAAGGAGCGACGTGGTTTTCAAAGATTGACTTGAGATCTAGGTACTATCAGCTACGGGTAAAAGAGTCAGATGTGCCTAAAACTGCTTTTAGAACAAGGTACGGTCATTATGAATTTTTAGTTATGTCGTTTGGATTAACAAATTCACCTCTGTGTTTATGGATTTGATGAACCGTATATTTCGGTCATACTTGGACAAGTTTGTTGTGGTATTTATAGATGATATCTTAATCTATTCAAAAGATGAGACCGAGCATGCTGAGCACTTGAGGATAGTTTTGCAAACCTTGCGAGACAAGCAGTTATATGCCAAGTTCAGTAAAAGTGAATTTTGGCTTCGGGAAGTTGGATTTTTTGGTCATATTGTTTCAGGTGATGGTATACAGGTTGATCCCAGTAAAATTTCAGCTATTGTTGATTGGAAACCACCGAAGAATGTAACCGAGGTTAAAAGTTTCTTGGGGCTAGCTGGATATTATCGACGATTTGTAAATGGATTTTTTATAATTGCTGCTCCTATGACTAGATTACTCCGAAAGGATGTTAAATTTGAGTGGACAGAAGAATGTCAACAAAGTTTTGAAGAATTGAAAAAGTTATTAACAGAGGCACCAGTGTTAGTACAGCCCGAGTCAGGTAAAGAATTTGTGGTATAAAGTGATGCTTCTCTAAATGGTTTGGGATGTGTTCTGATGCAAGAAGGAATTCGAGACAGTTAAAACCTCATGAGAGGAATTATCTGACTCATGATTTGGAATTGCCCGCGGTGGTGTTTGCTTTGAAGATTTGGCGACATTATCTATATGGTGAAAAGTGTCGAGTATATATCGACCACAAAAGTCTTAAATACTTGATGTCACAAAAAGACTTGAACTTAAGACAGCGAAGATGGTTGGAGTTATTGAAAGATTATGAGCTTGTGATTGACTACCATTCAGGAAAAGCAAATGTAGTTGTTGATGCCTTGAGCAGAAAGTTGTTGTTTGCTTTAAGAGCTATGAACACTCAGTTGGAAATGTCAGATGATGGTTCAATTCTAGCTGAGTTGAAAGCAAGACCGATGTTTTTACAGGAGATTTGTGAAGCTCAGAAAAGCGATGAAGACTTGCAAGCCAAAAGAAAGCAATGTGAGGTTAATACAGAGTCAGATTTCAGAATCGGTTTTGATGGGTGCTTGATGTTTAAAGAGCGGATTTGTGCACCAAAGGATGAGGGATTGATTCAAAAGATCTTGCAGGAAGCACATAATGGTTGTTTGTCGATTCATCCAAGCAGTACGAAAATGTATAATGACTTGAAGAAAATATATTGGTGGAATGGAATGAAAAGAGATATATCAGAATTTGTATCCAAATGCTTAATTTGTCAACAAGTGAAAGCTGAACACCAAGTGCCTTCGGGATTACTTCAGCCTATTATGGTTCTTGAATGGAAATGGGATCGGATTACTATGGATTTTGTTTCAGGGTTACCGTTGACTCCAAGAAAGAAAGATGCCATCTGGGTAATAGTTGACAGATTAACTAAATCGGCTCATTTTATTCCGGTACGTACGGATTATTCTCTTAACAAGTTGGCGGAATTGTATATCAGAGAAATTGTTAGACTACACAGAATACCTTTATCAATCATTTCAGATAGAGATCCGAGATTTACTTTGCGGTTTTGGCAAAAATTACAAGAGGCATTAGGTATGAAGTTAAATTTCAGCACTGCTTTTCATCCACAAACTGATGGACAATTAGAGAGAGTAATTCAGATTCTTGAAGACATGCTCAGATGTTGTGTATTGGAATTTCAAGGTAGTTGGGAAAGATATTTACCGTTGGTAGAATTTGCTTATAATAACAGCTATCAGACGAGTTTGAAAATGGCACCTTATGAAGTATTGTACAGTCGCAAGTGTCGGACGCCGTTGTATTGGACCGAACTCAAGGAAAATCAAATCTATGGGGTTGATCTAATAAAAGAAACTGATAAAAAAGTGAAAGTGATTCGAGATTGTTTAAAAGCTGCTTCAAATAGACAGAAATCTTATGCAGATTTGAAACGAAAAGAAATTGAGTTTCAAGTTGGTAATAAGGTATTTTTAAAGGTGTCTCCATGGAAGAAAGTTCTCAGTTTTGGACGAAAAGGCAAATTAAGTCCGCGTTTTATCGGGGCCGTATGAAATAATTGAAAGAGTTGGGCCAGTAGCGTATAGATTGGCATTACCATCTGAGTTAGAGAAAATTCATGATGTCTTCCATGTGTCTATGTTACGTCGGTATCGTTCGAATCCTTCACATGTGGTTTCACCTATAGAAATTGAACTACAACCAGACATGACCTACGAAGAAGAACCGATTAAGATTTTAGCTTGAGAGGTCAAACAACAAAGGAATAAAAGTATTTATCTTGTGAAAGTGTTGTGGCAAAAGCATGGAGTAGAAGAGGCTACATGGGAACCCGAGGAAACTATGAAGAAACAATACCCACACCTGTTTATCAGTAAGATTTTCGTGGATGAAAATCCTTAAAGGGGGGATAGTTGTAATATCCCGAATTAGGGCCTAATCAGAATAGTGGTTTTGTGACCATAAATTCGAGATAGAAATAATTATTTTATAATTATTTTGATGTTTGTGATATGATTGCTTGATGGTGTGAAAATTTCGTGAAGAAATTCTATGCATAAAGTGTTTAGTTTGAAATTAGGGACTAAATCGAATAAGTTGCAAAATTTGTATTCTAGAAGCTTTTAGTATGAAATTGCTTTGGAATATTAATTAGGAGGTCTTAAATAGAATTTGACCAATTTCTAAAATTTTGGACAAAAATGGGCTTGTACATGAAAATTTTCAAAGAAAGGCATTAAGAGTATTTTGGTCATTTGGTAAATTAAAAGAATAAAATGGGAAAGAGATGAAAAAAAGCTATCATCTTCTTCATGCCTTGGCCGAACCTTGCTTCTCTCCATAGTTAAGGTTTCTTCAACTTTCAAGCTTCATAGCAAGTGATTCCAAGCCCCGTTTTTAATGATTTTTACGTTTTTGAATCCCAGTAGCTCGATAAAGCTTATGCTAGCAATAATTTAAGCTAGGGTTCATATTTGGAAACATACCCATAGGTGAAATTTGTGTATTTTTATGTTTTATGATAGAATATGAGGTTTTAAATTATGTTAGATAACTTGTGCTACTCGGTTTTAAGTAAAAACGAGTAAAAAGGCTTAATCGGTAAAAATATAAATTGTTCATAAGTACTTGTTATAATGAGAATTTGAGCTTGCTAATCGTAAATAAATGATCAGCATGTCCTAAAACATAAGAATTTGGAATAAAATTTAATTTCCGAGCCTTGGGGCAAAAGTGTAAATATGTAAAAGTTTAGGGGCAAAATTGTAATTTTGCCAAAATTTGAATTAAGGACTATTTTGATAAATGTGAGTATTAAATGAGCTAAATGTGCTATTTTAGATCAAGAAAAACAAGATTCAAGTCGTGAACGAGGAAAAAATAAAGTTTTCGAGGAATAGGCTCGATTTCAAATATTTGGCATTGAGGTAAGTTCATGTGTAAATAATGTGATATAATTATTATTTCTAAGTTATTTAATGTCATTATATGCTATTGTAGTTGTTATTATGAAATATTATGTGTTGTGAACTATTTCTTATTGATGTGCAAATAAGTATGGAATATAGTAAATGTTGGTTTCGATATCTCGAGGAAGACAATTAAATTGTGGAATTGAGAGAGAAATCCCGTTTGAACCTTGGGAATAGATTAGGGTACAAGTGACATGTCACTAGGATGGTTGAATTCAAAACTCGTTGAGTTGAGTCCGAGTTCGTAAGATGTAACTAGGCATCCGAGCTCGTTGAGTTGAGTCCGAGTTCACTTATGGATGCGAACGCCCGAGCTCATTGAGTTGAGTCCGAGTTCATTTATGGGCGGGTTACGTAGTAGCTTGGCTACTTGAATTATAAAAGCTAGTGAGCTTGTTAAACTAAGAGGATGGCACATTTACGTGCATACTATCCGCGTACCCAAGTTATATTCCAATGTGTTCAATGGGTAAATTGGGAGAACACCTAAAATGAAAGTGAATTGATGGTGAATGTGATAAATAAAGGTAAGTGAACAGGTATGGACTTATTCCTTGTTGTGAAGAATGTGGTAAGACAAATTGTGGTCAGGTTATAAGTATACTTATGTCATGAATGGAATGCTTTGGTGATGTTTAAGCAAATGATGTTATGTTAAATTGTATGATTATATTACCCGTTATTTGCATGTGAACTTACTAAGCATTTATGCTTACTCCTCCCTTTTTATTCATTGTAGTTTTGGGCAAGCCGGCTTGGGAATCAGGATAGGTCGAAGGCTCGCTCACACTATCCGAAGAACTATTTTGGTAAAATGGCTTGTATAACTTGAATATGGCATGTATAGCAATATACTAATTTTGTGTAATTAATCTTGTGATATGGTTGTGGTTTGGTTGAGAAAATACTTGATAATGATTAGTCATTGGAATGGTTAATCTAGATCATGTGTGAGACCATGTATGCTTAAGGTGACACTTAGTCCATGAATATCCATAGAAAACTGAAATTTGCCATAAAACAGAACATTGCAGCAGCAAAGACATGAATTTGAAAAATCACTAAAAATAGTAGAAATCGAATTAGTGATGAATTAAATATGGAATTGAAGCTCATTGTGTCTATTTTTATATGGAAAAAGTAAAACAGGTAAAAAAGTTATATGTTGTGAGATATTTGAGTTTTAGTAAAATAGGGACAGAGTGATTTCTGGATCCCCTGTTCCAACTTTTGAAATTCACTATAAATTGTACAAAAATAATTAGGAGGTATACTATATATGTACAGAATCCTTATTGAGTCTAGTTTTAAGAGAAACAAACGGTATAGTCTAATCAATTTTGTACAGAGAAAAAAGTGGTTCGTAGTAAGCAGAGGTTGGTGCAGTCAAGTCCTAAAACATGGGTAACTTTAACTAATAAACTGTACTAATTGGCCCAACGAAAAATTCTAAAAAAAACGTAGTAATAGCTATATGAGTCTAGATTTAGGGAAAATTTACGGATCTTGATTTCAAGTTTCGTAACTCGAGATATGATTTTTTTTGTAACCATGATGCAGGTGGACTGCTAATACTAATGTTGAGATCAACAAGGTAAAATTTCTTAAATGTCGAAACTTAGTTTATTAACACCTCTAGCTCGACCCCGACGACGGTCTCGGGTGTAGGGGCGTTACAATTTGCTCTAATGAGATTGTAGTCCCATGCGAACTAGGCATAAGGCTGAAACGGATGAAATAGATCCATACCTTCGCAAATGGTGTCAAATATTCTCTTCGGCACTTGCGAATTCCTTGCTTTGACATAGTCCACTTTGAACCTGGAACTATAAGTTCCTCGAGAATTTCTTGCAAATTTTCAGGCTTAATGTTGCTCAACAAAGAATAATATTCATCATTTTCGAATCAGGTAATTCGAAGAACTCATTAATAACATTTGAAGTTATTGGTACTTTGATTCCGTGAACTGGAACTTCAGTCAACTCGCTTGAGGTTAAGTTCGCGTAGAATTCTCGAACTAGTTCCTCATCCACACTTGGTCTCTTCTCACAAAACAATTCCCAATTGAGGGCTTCAGCAACTTAACGAATACGTGCCATAAAGTCTCTGTAGTTGCTTTCCTTCAATGTGAAGCCTTTTTCTGGATACATCTGTTGGTTTTTGAAGATAATTTCGTATCTTACTTTGGCTTCTTCACAGTGAAACTTGTTTGCATTTCGTCAATTTGAGCAGAGGCATGAGTTCTCTTGCGAGGCATAATTGACCTGAACATAAGATGAAAAAAATTTTATTTTCTCAAAAAATTAATTAAAAATTACTAATAATTCATAAATTGAAAAATTAAATAATTAAATTTTAGAAGAAAATAATGTCTTACCACCTTTTTGCAAAAATATAAGAACTCTTAAAAAAATAATAATGAAGAAATAGATGATAATTTAAAAGGAGGGTTGGAGGGTTTTGGTTTAAGGGCTTGGTGTATGAAGTATGTTGCACAAGTGCTAGAAAGGAATTAGGCGAGCGGGTGGATGGTGTGGGAAAAGTGCACGGAAAGGCCTAGCGTGGGGCGTGTGTTGCGGCCTGGTCTAGCAAGGCGTGTGCCCAGGTAGGGCGCTAGGCAGCAGAGGTGCGTGCGGCCTGGTCTAGCAAGGCATATATGTATTGCCAAATACAATGCTAATTTAATCTTTAGCTACCTTAGAAGAATTAAACATGCATTGATTAAGTACTGTGTCCATTAATTACAATTTCAATGTGTTTAAATAATTACTTATTTAGTTATCTATACAATTATAATGCTAGAATAACTTAGCCATGATTTTACTTAATCAAGCATTTTACCGAGGCCTATAACAGCATAAACCTAAATTTAACAAATCAAGAGGATGAAATGCAATCAACCCAACACGAATTAAATTCAACCTAGATTGATTAAAATAACCATTTCAAAGACATGAATATTCATAGATATGGTCATAATAAAAACAACAGGAATTAAAAAGATAATGAACAAGAAGCAAATCTGGTATTTCTTCGTGGCTTGACTGATTGCTCCATTTTTTTGTCTCCGTTGTCCTCACCGATCAAGGCTTCTACGAACACTCGCTTGCTGCCCAAAATGGCTGAGAAAACACCTCTTTTCCAAGAGGAGAAATCGGCACAAGAAGGCTTCGGTTTTTGGAGAAAAAGAGAGAATGGAGAGTAGAGAAGTGAATGAGAGAATGAGAGTGTGAGGGGTGATTTGAATGGGCACCAAGGGGGGATTTTTATAGCTGAGGAAGGCTGCCAAAAATAGCAAATTCCAGCAGCCAAAGAGACCTCCCCATGGCCAGCCATCTACATGGCAAAGTTGAGACTTTCAACTTTGCTAAAATTAGCATGGGGCAAATCCGCAAAGCCTTAATTTAAGGTGGGGTTTGAATGCAATTTGGAAGTCTTTCAAGGGCCTTTTTGCAAGTTAATTTAATCAGATAAAATGCTTATTTGGGTCAGCATTTGAACGGTTTTGGGCTGCCCAATTGGTGGCTAGTTTGGTTCGCTCAATTTGGTTCAACTGGTGCGGTTCAACTAGGCCCTTTTTCCATAATTAATTAAAATTAATTTATTTAGCCCAAATTAAATGAGAATAAATTAAAATTAATTATATTATGAATTAATACACATATTTGGACCGTCTTAGGCTGGAAATTATTTCACCTTGTTACTTCGAATTGCTTGTAGGTTTTGTTATTCTAACGGTGTCTGCCGGGTCAATTTGTGCCATTTGTGCGTATCTGTCAAAAATAATCAAAATTCACTAAAAATAATTGTAAAATTGACTAAAAATTAACATGTTCAAATTTTTAATACAATTTATTTATTTTATGACAAAAATTCTATCGAAAATACATGATTTTAAGTAGAAATAGGTATGAAAAAGTCTATCAATTTTTGTGTTTCTATTTATATACTAAATTAAAACAAAAATATTTATGTAAAACTATATTTATAAGAAAATTTATTCAATGATTGAATTATAAGAATAGTACTTACCTATAAATATTTATCAATCTTGAGTTATATTTTTTTATTTACACATCTTAGATAAAAATAATAAACTAAAAAAAGGGAGAGATGTATTAACATCGGTGTAAAATTAAATTAGTTTTATGCCATTTCATATCATTTTGTATGATTAATATTTTAATTTTCCAATCCTTAAATATAATATTTCATTCATATAAATCATGTAAGTCAAATTTGATGCAAATTAAAAATTTCCAACTATTTAGCTTAGATTAGATGTTTTATGTCTTGAGACTTGCTTGATAAGTCTTAAGACTTATGCCTAGAAATTCTTGAATTGCATGAAAACATTCTTATGGTCTTGATATCTGCTGTTGATCTATCGAGATAATAGTTCAAAAATATAGAAAATTGACATTTCAAGTTATGCAATTGTGACCCTTAATGCACCTAATATGTTTAGCATGGAATCAAACCAATAGCAACATATTTTGATACACTAAAACATATCTATAACATACAATATCATGAATATTAACACAATAGATCAATGTTTAAATAGACAAGTATTTTGAAACAAATAAACCATACAAAATCATCCACAAAATTCGTCAAAAAGTAACCAAAAGACTAATATGTATCAACACATTTGCCACATGCCACAGTATGTTCAAAATACCAAATTTCAACACTTAAAGATATGAAAGTCACCTAAGGACTTAGGTGCAACCACTTATTATAAAGACATTAAAGAAACATTACAAACTTAAGATGCAAGCTAAGATATAAGCATTTGGATGTAGAAAAATCATGAAACATCATGAATCACCTCAAACACTTGAGCACATTGAGCAAAGAAAGCTCAGTGATGCTAACATAACTAAAATCATAATATAACAATAGTAAGAAACATAACATGCTAATTAACAACATAATATTGATCAATTACATGTAAGTCACTAAAATATCAACATTTAACAACATCCAAAAAATTTCTTAATAGCTATTCAAGTTATCATCTCAAACCATATCTATAATATTATGTTCATTCTATAATGTCTTCATAGTTTCATATTGATATGATCTTTCATAAATCACACAACCATGTAATCATCATAATAGAAATTCATGTTAAAATTACAGTTCATATTAACCAAATGTGGAATAAAGTACGGATACACAAATTAACCCCTAAAACTACACAATAATGCACACAAGTTTCAATATAGGTATGCACACACAAGCGCCCAATGAAATGCACTCGATTTCTAGATACATCCTCCAAGCCAGGCAATTTCTATGGCAAGCCAACTATACTCGAACCATATTCAACATTGTTTAATAGGGCATTTAGTATTAGAAAGTATCTTAAGAGCTTTACATATTATCAATAATTAATAAAAATCATCACGCATCTTTTCAAAGCATGGCATCAATTCCAAATCTAAATGAGATCATGCACTCATATTACATCATTTCATCATTACTGTAACACCCCAAACCCAACCTAGACGTTATGGTCGAATCTGGAAGTGTTACATGAAAGGAGTTTGGTTTGTAAAATCCTCATGCTTAAACTGTATCAGTTTCTTGACTCTCCTTTGCTTTTATCTTTTGCCAAAAATAGTTTATTCATTTACTTAGTTTGCCTTTTAAGGGGTTTTTATAGTGGAAGCTTGAAAACATTGTTTTAAGAAATCAATTCACGTTGTTTAGAAAATTTTTTTGGTTCTAGTAAAAATCATAGTTTTTAATCATTAGTCGTAAATCATGTTTAAAAACTACAATCCAATTCCCAAAGAAAATCGGCCAAAAGTCCGGAGAGTCTAAATTACAGAAAAACCCAGAAACAATCTTTAAAGCTAAATTAAAACAATAAATTATTAACCTAGACAGTTTATAACCGTGTGGTCACCAAGAAGCTCCGCCGCGCCTATCTGCCTAAGATTGGGGATTACCTAAATAGAACAGACAGAAGGAGTGACCTTACGTAAACTCAGTGTGTAACCCCACAGAATTAAGCATGCACATAGCCAGAAAATTAGAATCAGGCAGATATAGATTCGGCCCTAAGCCCATCTCAGATACAGATACAGATGTGCAAATTAGAATAAAAAATCAGAAATCAAATATCCTACACCCATCCTTTACACACCATCTCCGACCATCCCTACAAACCATGTGGCGTTTAAAACACACACCCAGCCCTACACACCATGTTATACCGATGCGGCACATAACAGATATAATGCAGCCATGCTGCCAGGTAATAGGCGTAAATTGCTTTTCAAAGCACTTCCTTCAGTATATGGCATCCCACCCCAATAACAGTAACTGAAACAATAACAGATGTACAATCTAACATGCTCGACATGCTATTATTTAGATCACAGATAGGCATAGAGAACAATAATCAGACATGCATGGTACTATCATGCTCAGTATAGAATATCAGTCTATCAAATTATCATATCATACAGAATAGGGTTTATTTAGCCCTTATCGACCCTACAGTAAGCCCACAGTCGTTTCGGATGACCCACGCAATCCTAGGGAAAATTTCAGATAGACGGCCCACATGCTCATGTGGGCCTACATGCCCAGATTGGCCTTGCCCGTGTAGATCATACGGCTTGGCCATGAATCCACACACCCATGTGGGCCTACACACCCAATTTGGCCTAGCCCGTGTGGTTCACACGGCCACTTCCCAGCCATCGCACGGTCGTGTCTTGTGCACGGCCTGGACTTCGTCAACCACACGGTCGTGTCATCACACATGACCTACCAAACAGGCGACCACACGCCCGTGTAGTGTCGACAAATTGCAATTTCAACTTTTGCCGAATCCATTTTTATGCATTTCGGGTACATACCTAGTACTGTTTGATACTAAAACAATCCCGAGCCTTTTGAAAACCTAACAAAAGAGTACCCAATACCGATTTAGTAGATTAACAAATGGATTCGTAAATAAAGAACTCAAAAACTCACTACTTACCAAACTTCTCGAATAAACCCGACTATGGTTTGTAGGCTAAGTACTCCGTTTGTCATGATTCGCTGCCAAAATCCAGAATCATATTAATGAGAGGACCAAAATCAGTATAAACAGTTAGAAAAACTTACCCCTAAATCGAACAATTTCACAACTCTCACTTGCCAGACACACGAAGGATGCTAAAATTATAACGCTGTGATTTTAGAAGAATAAGGTTGGTAGTTCAAAGAAAAGAAAAAAAATCTTTTGAATGGGAAAAGGTTACAAAGAAAACGTCAGAACTTTTGAGAGGAGAAGAGAATAGAATTTTTTGAAAAGAAAAAGGAAAAAATTAAAAATTAAAAAATGAATTTGGATAACCCCTAAAATCCCACATTTTTCTCCCACAATCCCCAATACTCACAACTCCCTCGGAATTTCAAATTCACTCGAACTCTCTCATATGCCAAACGTCCAGAAGCAAAAACACTTAACCACCAGACCAACAGGCCCATTCTGATATCAAACAACAAACAAACAAATATAAACCCACTCATCAAGGCTAAGGTTTAAACTTGGAACCTGTCACACACACTCAGAACACATAACCATTGAAGCAGATACACAGTTGTATCAAATTTACAAAAGTCGAAATAATAAAAATTTTAGGCGTCACAACTCTACCCCCTAAAAAAAATTTCGGCCTCGTGGCCTCCTCAGTGCTATGATTCTGCCATAGAACCTTTACTAATGGAATGGACTTTTTCCTCAAGACCTTAACATATCGATGCAGAATTTCCATAGGCTCCTCCTCAAAAGTTAGATCCGGTTTAACCTCGATCTCCTCAATAAAGATAATGTGAGATGGGTCAGACCGATACTGCCTCAACGTCGAGACGTGGAACAGTCACGAATTCGATCTAGTTCAGGGGGTAACTCCAACTGATAAGCAACTGGTCCTACATGTTTTAGAATTTGGTACGGCCTAATAAACCTAGGGCTCAGCTTGCCCTTACGACTAAACCTCAGAGTCTTCTTTTGTGGAGAAACCTTAAGAAACATGAAATCCCCCACAGAATACTCAATGTCACGTCTTTTCAAATCCACATAGGATTTCTGCCTATCAGAAGCCACTTTTAGACAATCCTGACTTAGTCTAACCTTGTCCTCGGTCTCATAAACTAACTCAGGACCCAAAACTCGACGTTCACCCAACTCAGTCCAACATAAGGGAGTGCGACACTTACGACCATACAGAGCCTCGTAAGGTGCCATTTGAATGCTAGACTGGAAGCTGTTATTGTAGGCGAACTCAGCTAGTGCAGATAATCCTCCCAACTACCTTAGAAATGAATCGCACAACTCCGAAGCATATCCTCTAGTATCTAAATCACCCTCTCAGATTGACCATTAGTCTAAGGATGGAATGCAGTACTGAAGTCCAACCTTGAACCCATAGCCTCGTGCAATTTCTTCCAAAACCAAGAAGTGAAGCGAGGATATCTATCAGAAATAATCAAGAGAGGTATCCTATGCAGTCTTATTATCTCAGAAATATACAGTTTCATTGACTTTTGCTGAGAAAAGTATGTCTGAACCTGAATGAAGTGAGCAGACTTGGTCAATCGATCCACGATGACCCAAACAGAATCCCTTTTTGTAGGTGTCAAAAGCAACACACTAACAAAATGCATCGTCACTCGTTCCCATTTCCACATGGGAATCTTAACTTGCTGTAACAAACCTAAGGTAAGTGGTGCTCAGCCTTAACTTGCTGGCACGTCAGACAACGAGCAACGAAGCCCGTAACCTCATGCTTCAAACTCGGCCACCAGTACAATTCACGAAGGTCGTGATACATCTTGTTCCCACCAGGATGCATAACATAGGGGCTACTATGCGCCTCTATCAGAATCAGCTATCTTAAATCAATATCATTCTGCACACAGATCCGACCATAAAAACACAGTACCCTATCATTATTCAGTCCAAAATCTGAAGTACTACCACTCTTAATTTGACGAAACAACATAACCAGGGACTCATCCTCCAATTGCTTAACCTGAATCTAATCAATCCAACTTGGATTAACTTGTAACTTGGCCAGCAGACTCTCATCATCAAACAAACTAAGGCGAGTAAACATTACCCTTAGATCAGACATCGCTTTATAACTTAGAGCATTGGCCACCACATTGGCCTTACCAGGATGATACTCGATTGTGCAGTCATAATCCTTAAGCAATTCAATCCAACAATGCTTTCTAATATTCAATTCTTTCTGAGTAAGGAGATACTTGAGGCTCTTGTGATCAGTGTGAATAATATACCTCTCACCATACAGATAGTGCCTCCAACTTTTCAGTACAAAGACCACAGCAGCCAGCTCAAGGTCATGCGTCAGATAGTTTCCTTCATGTGACTTAAGCTAATGGGACACATAAGCCACGACCTTACCATCCTGAATCAAAACATAACCCAATTTAATATACGATGCTTCATTGTATTAGAACAGGAGCCTGAGTCAGAACAGACTTGAGCTTCTTGAAGCTTGATTGTTGCGCATCAATCCAGACAAATGGAACACCCTTATGTAGAAGCTTAGTTAGGGGCACTGCAACCAAGGAGAATCCTTCCACAAAACACCAATAATAACCTGCCAGACCTAGAAAACTGTAGATTTTGGACATATTCTTGGGTTGTTTCCAATCTAGTACAACCTAAATCTTTCTAGGATCAACTCGGATTCCTTCAGTAGAAACCACGTATCACAAAAAAGTCACTTCACGTAGCTAGAACTCACACTTGCTTAACTTAGCGTAGAGCTGCTTTTCTCAAAGTGTTTGAAGTACTACTCTATGATGCTCATCATGGTCATCCTTAGTCTTACAGTAGACCAAGATATCATTGATGAAGACCACGACAAATTAATCTAGATACGGTTGGAACACACGGTTCATCAAATCCATAAATGCCGCTAGAGCATTTGTCAAACCAAAAGGAATCACTAGGAACTCGTAATGCCCATAACGAGTCCTAAACGCAGTCTTATGCACATTAGCCTTCTTAACCCTCAATTAATGATACCCAGATCGAAGATCTATCTTAGAGAATACAAAATCTCCTCGAAATTGATCAAATAGGTTGCCGATCCTCAGAAGTGGATTTTACTCTTCACTGTTAACTTATTCAGTTACCGGTAGTTGATACACATCCTTATGGTCCCATCCTTCTTCTTAACAAATAGAACTGGTGCTCCCCATGGAGACACACTAGCGTGGATGAAACCACGATCTAACAGCTCTTGAATTTGGGCCTTAAGCTTTGTAAGCTCCTTCGGTGCCATACGTTAGGGAGCAATGGACACCGGAGGTGTACCCGGAAGAAGTTCAATCCCAAATTCCACTTCGCGATTCGAAGGTAAACTCGGTAACTCCTCAAGAAAGACATTCAGTAAATCCCTCACAGTTCTGATATCCCCAATAGCAGAGTCCCCAAAAGCAGAAGCACTGACATAGGCCAAGTACGCCTCACACCCTTTCTGAACTAGTTTCTCAGCCACAAGCACGAAAATTATATTAGATAAATAATCTCGATGCTCACCGATCACAACTACCTCATTATCCTCCTCAGTTTTGAAAACGACCCTCTTAGTCGCACAGTCCAAACTAACTCGATTCTTGACCAACCAGTCTATACCCAGAATTAGGTTAAATTCCTCAAACGGAAGCTCCATTAGATTAGCCAGAAAGACTTCCCCTTACACCACTAACGGAACATCTTTATACAACTTACTAACCCGAACAGTTTGTCCCAACAGACTCAGTACAATAACCTTACTCATAGTGCTCTCGACCGTAATCCTAGGTTTCCAGATATTGAACTAGCTATGTATGAGTGAGTAGACCCAATGTCTTTCAAAGTCAAGTAAAGTACATCAAATATAAAGAATGTACAAGTAATGAAGTCAGGAGCATCTCTATCCTTTCGGTGACGTGCAGCATAGACCAAAACAGGCTGCCTCGCCTCTGTTTGACCAGTACTTTTGCCTGGTGCTCTCTGTCCTCGGTTGATACCATTACCACCCCTAGCCTGACCACGACCCCTAGGTGGCTACTGAACTACTCTCGAAAGCTGTACAGTACCTGGTCCCGTAGCTTGCACCTGATCAGCCCTTAAAGAACACTCTCGAATACAGTGCTCTAGAGACCCACACCACAGAGATGCCCCAGTCCTCCTCCAACACTCACCCAGATGGCGTCTACCATAATCTCCACAAGGCAACTTCCCAATAGAAGCAACAGGGGCTCCCACTCTAACTTGCCCATCAGATCTGGCCTTTTTTATAGGCATCTGAATAGAACTCGAGGGATATAAATCCTTCTTGTTCTTACCTCTCTCCCTATCTCTAGTTTGGCACTCTGGGCGCTTAACATCTTCGATGATCTTTGCTTTCTCAACCAAAATTAAAAACTCGTGCTCCCTTTGTAGAGCAATCAAAACTCTTAGATTATCTCTCAGCCCATCCTAAAAATGAACACACCTCTCATATACAGATGCCACCATACCTCGAGCATAGTGGCTCAGTCTTAGGAATTCAGCCTCATACTCGGCCACAGATTGGTCACCTTGCATGAGAGTTAGAAACTCATGCCATGGAGCATCTACATAGCTAGCTCCCACATATTTTCTCTGGAATGCAGTCTTAAAGATTTCCCAAGTTAAGCAATCAGGCTGAGTGCCGTCCTTAACCGTTAACCACCACTGGTATGCCTCATCGTGAAGCAAGGAAACTGCACCCTTCAATTTCTACTCAAGGGTACAGTATAGATCACCCATAATTCTCTCGCTGGCATCCAACCAGTACTTAGCCACATTAGGGGCGACTCCTATGACACCACCAAACAACTCAACTCCATTAGATCGGAGTCGTTCAGTTACAGACCCTCGGCCCCTAGATCCAGAATTGGATCTAGCGACCCTCTCCAATATCCTTGGCATGGCTTGAGACAATATGTCATCTCTAGCCATACGATCTTGAGACCCAGTCTCGATAGCAGGCAAAACTGACATCTTACTAGTATCCAGATTCGGCATACTGCCTAGAGATGATGACTCAACTTGAGCCCCTCTACGCCCTCTACCATGACCTTGAGTACCACATCTACGAATTCTACGAGCACTCATTGTCTATTCGAATTTATCTACATTAACAATTTTATGCATCACTTTTAGTACTTATTAACAGATTTTTTATACAATAAGTATCAGAAGTTCAGTAAAGTCTCCAAAAGTTTTAGTCCCTATTAATTTTACTACAGTTCCAGAGTGTACTAATTATAGTGTTTTCAAAGTAGACTATTAACAATGTTTTCATAATTTTCTATCAGAAATTAGAAATACTTATAGGATCGGCGCCAGAGACTCTGTGTACCACACTTAATTAGAGTGTTTAAAATCATTTGAAAACCAATTCTTTAAAACTTATTTTGGAACCCACATTATGGCTGAATCTGACAATGTCACATGAAAGGAGTTTGGCTTTCAAAATCTTCGTGCTTAAACCATATATGTTGTTTATCTTTCGTTTGCTTTATCTCTAGCCAAAAATAGTTTATTCATTTACTTAATTTTCCTTTTAAGGGGTTTTTATAGTGAAAGCTTGAAAATGTTGTTTTAAGAAATCAATTTGCATTGTTTAGAAAACATTTTTTGTTCTAGTAAAAATCATAGTTTTTAATCATTAGTCGTAAATCATGTTTCAAAATGAAAATTCAAATCCCAAAGAAAATCAGCCAAAATTCCAGAGAGTCCAAATTACACAAAAACCCAGAAATAATCTTCAAAGCTAAATTAAAACCATAAATTATTAAACTAGAAGTTTATAACCGTATGGTCACCAAGAAGCTCCATCGCACCAATTCGCCTAAGATTGGGGATTACCTGAATAGAACAAATAGAAGGAGAGAGTTTATGTAAACTCATTGTGTAACCCCACAGAATTAAGCATGCACAAAACCAGAAAATCAGAATTAGACAGATACAGATTCGAGCCTAAGCCCATATCAAATACATATACAGATGTACAAATCAGAATCAGAAATCAGAAATAAGATATCTTACCCAGATCCTCTACACACTATCCTCAACCATCACTACACACCATGTGGGGTAAAGCACCCACCAAGCCCTACACACCATGTTGTATCGATGCGGCACATAACAGATATAACGCAACCATGTTGCCAGATAATAGGCATAAATTGCCTTTCAGAATAGTTCTTCTAATATACATCATCCCACCGCAATAACGGTAACAGAAACAGTAATAGTTATGCAATCTAACATGCTCGACGTGCTATTTATCAGATCACAGATAGGCATACAGAATAGTAATCAGACATGCATGGTACTACCATGTTCAGTACAGAATATCAGTCTATCAGATTATCATATTATACAGAATATGATTTATTTAGCCCTTACCGATCCTACAGTTAGCCCATAGTCATTTGGGACGGCCTGTGCAACCCTTGGAAAAATTTTAGATAGCCCACATGCTCGTGTGGGCTTACACTCCCGTGTGGCCCACAGGCCCAGATTAGCTTTACCCTTGTGGATCACACGGCCTTCCCCCGAATCCACACACCTGTGTTGGCCCACACGCTTGTGTGGCCCTTACACCCAATTTGGCCTGTGTGGCTCAAACATCTACTCCCTGGCCATAACACGACCGTGTCTTACACACGGACTGGCCTTCGTCAAACACACAACCATGTCATCGCACACTGCCTACCACACTGGCGACCACACACCCGTTTAGCGTTGATAGATTGTAATTTTGACTTTTGTCGAATCCCATTTTACTGCGTTTTGGGTACACACCTGGTACTGTTTGATGCTAAAACAACCCCGAGCCTTTCGAAAACCTAACAATAGAGTACCCAATACTGATTTAGTGGATTAACAAGTGGATTCGACAACAAAGAACTCAAAAACTCACTACTTACCAAACTTTACAAATAAACCCGACTACGGTTCGCAAGGGAAGTGCTCCGTTCATCACGATTCGCTGCCAAAATCCAGAATCATATGAACAAGAGGACCAAAATCAATATAAACAGTTAGAAAAACTTACCCTGAAATCAAGCAAGTTCACAACTCTCACTTACCAGACACACGGAAGATGTCAAAATTATAACGCTTTGTTTTGGAAGAATAAGGTTGGTTGTTCAAAGAAAAGGAAAGAAATCTTTTGAATGGGAAAAGGTCGCAGAGAAAACATCAGAACTTTTGAGGGGAGAAGAGAATGTAATTTTTTTTGGAAAGAAAAAGGAAAAAAATTAACATATGAATTTGGATAACCCCTAAAATCCCACATTTTTCTCCCACAATCCCCACTACTCACAACTCCCTCAGAATTTCAATTTCACTCGAACTCCCCCACATGCCAGACGTCCAAAAGCAAAAAGAATTACCCTTCTCGCTCGCACAGGGATTTGAACACAAGACCTTCCACAACCTAACACTTAGCTAAACCACCGGACCAGCAGCGCCATTTTGATATCAAATAGCAAACAAATAAATATAAACCCACTCACCACGGGTAAGGTTTAAACTCGGGACCTCTCACACACACTCAGAACACTTAACGACTTAAGTAGAGACACAGTTATGTCAATTTTACAAAAGCTGGAATAATAAAAATTTAGGGCGTTACAATTACCTAAATCACGGATATGACACAACCATTCAAATCACATTAACAACATAACTTCATAATTTATATCCTAAACTAAATTACTTAATAAAGTTATACTAAAAATTTAGATTAAGTTAGCATAAACCAAAAACCGTCAAGCTTTGGTAACCTTTTCTTCCCTTTTTCCCTTGAGGATTTGGCCACCTCTTTCGCTACAATTAACAATAGAAACAATGGAACTTGATTAGGAAAACATAATCAAGTAGAAAAAAACCTAGAACTAAGTATGAGATGCATTTCGATAAATCAAGAACTTTTTCACTTCTATTGAAAACTCAAGGGAACTTAAATCTAACCTATCTGAATCTGAAATCTAACTTTAAAATCAAGACTAGGGACTTGTAACTATCCAAAATCTATGAGAAAACTCAGCTCAAGCACATTCTCTCTCTACAACAAATTAAACACTTAACAATGGCATTTCAAGTGAACCTCATCCAATCTTTATTTTAACTTGATTTTTATCTATCTCACTCCATTCTAAATTTAATTCTAATTATATTTTATTCCAAAAACAATAGGAAATGCAAAAATCAAAGTTTTCTCTCATTAACTTGAAAATTACCAAAAATGCAAGAAAATAAAGGGGAAAAAAAAAATCATGTTTCATTAATTAAAAAACAATAAATTATTACTACAAACCATCCTACCTTAATGAGAAATCAAAATTTTATCGAAGAAATCAAAAGAATTCCACCTCTACGTTTTCTTTTCTTGAATTCCAACACTACTAAGAAAGAAATTAGTAGGAAATGTTAAAATTTGATCTTACAATCTTGTTTGTATGAAAAGAATAAATTAGAAATTTGAAATATGGAAAAGAAAAATAAAGCTTTGATATAAAAGTGTAAAGAAAATCTTGATAGACTTTGACAATTTTTAGAAAACCTCTCTTGCAAAATGGAGTGAGAAAATCGTTCCCTCCTAACAAATTTTCAAAAAGGAATATTTCATATGAGGGGCTTGGGTTATTTACCAAATAAGTACCTATCTTCCCCTAAATATTATTTTCTAGATTTCTCACACTGACCCCACTAATTTTCTTAGACTTAAAATTGCGTCCACTAATTTTCCTACCTTAACCCTTTAATGATTTTAATTAATGCAGACTTACTAAAGAATGAAACTCTAATCCACTACCATGCCTACTCCAAAAAAACCTTTCAGTTTGACTTCCTATAATGACTTGGTTTAAGAAATCCAACCTAGAACATAATTTTTTGACACCTAGATCAAGATGGTCTTCAAGAGCCAGTCTAATAACTTTGCAACTTTTAGGGCCAAATATAGGTAAGGTTAAAAATTAAGAATTTGGGAGGTTTTAGACTTTGAGATATCGACACCACTGGAGTTTTAGTTGTATGAAAAAAAGGAAGAGAAGTGGTCCTTATAGCCACAATAGAAAAATAAGTATAGAGGTCCATTGAATGCATTTATTAAGGTTAAAAACCCCAAATGGTAAAAATTGAATTAATAAAAAAACTTGGCAATCATGGGTGTTAAGCTTTCCTTGTATTAATTAAGAATAAAATCCTTAATGGTTAAAATGAAAAGCAAATACATGGATTTAAGTTTTAAGGAATAGGTGTCATGGTCTTCTTGTATTAGTTAAAATTAAAATCCCTGGCAATCAAAATTGAATGCAAATACAAGGAACTTAACACCTTTGACTGTTAAGGTCTATCATTATGAACTAGATGCAGTTTTTTGCATTATTGAAGATCTTGGACTCAAAAAATTTAGCCAACAATTATTAGTGACCTCAACACTCAACATCCCTTTCCAAAAAGAAAAACCTACTTCGGGAATTAAGTTTCTGATATATGTATTTTAGTGTACATATTTATGTTATTTTAGTAATACCACATAAAATACTGATGCTATGATACAGTCTTTTGTTAAGTTTGGTGTTACAAGTCAACCCAACACCAACTTAGTTAGAAAAATGAGTTTAAAACCATTTTTAAAGAATTATTATAATGACATTTTTTTCTTGGGAAAGTATTCACTTATGTCGGTGTAGTAAAACTAAATTTACACCTTTTTGACAGCCTCCTAACGTGCGAACGTCGAAAGTGTAAAATCGTACAAAAATATAAAGATAAGAGTTAAGTGTAGTTTCTGCAAGCGTACATGTAAAATTTTAATATAGCTGTGTTACAACGGAACACTTGGCAAGTATTCAGAGAATCGTACCCAAGGAATTGAAGATTGGAGAAAATCATTATTGAATCAATTACCCGAAATAAGTATTAATCTACTCGAGTCACGAATTAGTAATGTTAATTCTAGAGTAAGATAATAAGAAACTAATTAAATGAATTTATGACTAAAGCTAACCCTAAGTTATGTTATTCAACTTTTCTTATCCCTTGTTTCGACTATTCTAGCTACTTAGCCTAGAATCAATTGCGTTACCTGAATATTAACTATGTAAATAATTACCCTTAATTAAGTACTTATCACCCTTAGTTAAGAATACCATCTCGATCTCATCTTCAATAAGGATTACCACTTAAGATACCCTCTTGGTCTCACTTAGGCAAACGAATACTCTCTCAATCTCACTGCTTGGTACAAGTTTTACTCAACAGGATACCCTCTTAGTCTCACCTATCTAAATTTTCTACTAGGGTCGTCAATCCTAGTATACTAAGTCTCTTGAATAAATACCTAATTTAGGTTATTAATTACTTAATCAATCAATTAAATTAAATAGTTGAAACATGTGAGATCTTGTATAAAACATAAATTTATTCTAATATTTACACAAACAACCAATTAACCTAGTTAAAGAAAGAGATATAAATAATAGAATAGAATAAGAGATGGAGAAAACTCATGGATTAATCGATGCCAAAGCGTCGTTTTGGAACAATTTTCGCTAGTGAAAGTCTCACTTCAGAAAGGATCTTCTGATTGCACAAACATAAAAGAAACTCAAGAAAAAATGAAAAGCAAATGAAGTCTAAAATCTAATATCTATAATCTATGGCGGCCCCTCCTTAATTTGGTTATAATGTTGTTTATATAGACAAAAAAAAGGACTAAAGTTCTCATTTGTTTATAATAACAATTAGGGTTATAAGTTGTAAAAAGACCCTAACTTGTCCCTAAAAATCTCAATTGACGCGCGTAGAAGTCGTGTTACAACATCAGACTCTTGTGTTGCAACATAGGACTCGTGTCATGACACAACAAGAAGCGTGTCACAAAACAACAGGCAGTTTTGTCCAGAACTTGTTTTTGCTTCTGTCTTCAGTGTTGCGACATTGATCTCTTGGTGTTGTGACATGGTTAGCTATTTTGGCTTGAATGTGCATCTTTAGCTCTTGATTTGACCTACATAACTACATAACCTTATTTAGATATCTAAAATGTAATAAAAACTACAAAAAAACATAAATTACTAATCAAAGTATAAAAAATAGATAAATACTAAAATGGCTTGATTTAACTTTTAAACAAGCTAAAGTTATCTGAAAAAGGGATGTAAATAATACTGTAATTTGTGGCAGATCAGTTTTCATATCTTTATGTACGATTAATATTTTAATGATTCAACTATTGAATTTACTAACATAATTGTACTTGTCATGCATGTGAAGTTTTGAATTGATTCAATATATATATATATATATATATATATATCATATTGACCAAAAATACTCTATCTCGAGACATATGGGATAATGTCTTAAGACTTCAAACTTCTGGGCTAAAATCTTGAAGTAAGGGAGACATGTCTTCACTGTCTCCACACATTACCTTGCATTTTGCTAGTTTGACCTAGGATTCATAACTTGGCTTCATGTTTTACCACCTTTGACCCTAAAATATTGCATGTCAACCCATTGACCTCATTTATGTGCATTTAGCATTCATAATACCCTTTCATTCTATTCACCATGCTTGTCTTATTTAAGCTTCAATGTATTATTTTAATGTAAGTTTAAGTTACTTCAACAACAGATATGGCGTCTTATATCCTATCAAAGTCTGTGTCAGGTGCAGGTATAGGTGTAACACCTTATACCCGACCCACTTGCTGGATCCAAGTGTGTGATTCCACATTACGAGTATGCCACTTGTCTCGGACCTAGAAATGATTGTTTCAAGACTATACAAGTATGCCTCAAGACCTTAGGCTCTTGAATGCAAAAATTTATGTGAAATTTGTTCTAACAATCTCGAGACATGTTCTTTCTATCTCGAGACTTAGTGACCAAATGGTCAAAATCCTAAACTTTTAAGTGTCCAAAGCCTTAGTCAAATGAACCTAAACATACCTATAATATACCACAAAAACATATTCAACCAATTGACCTATCTAAACATATTCAAACATTACCAATTTATAACCATCCAAATTGCATATTCAAATCCACATAATCAAACGTAATTAACTAGTAATCAAAAAATAAAATTCAACTAAGATAACATTATAGGTCACTTACTAAAAGTTCCAAAATTAACTTAGGCTTCCCAGCTGAGCTTGAGACTTGGATGCTTGATCATGAGATTTCTTTTGCTTTTTTTTCAAGACCTGTGCACAAAAATAAACAAATCCATACACTGAGTAAAGTATACCTATTGGTGTTAACATAACTCGAATTGAATTATAAACATAACAAGATTTAAACAACATAAGTAACATAATAAAATAATAAAACTAGGTAGGAGTATGTTAGACAACCAAATCAGGACAAGATCACTAGATTGAGTGAACATCTCTACAAGGATCACTTGCTTTGCAGATCCTAATTTGCTTAATGCTCCTTATCTTAGCCCTTATCCTAGATATCACTCTATTATGAGGTTTAATAGAGGATGTTAGATTATCAATCATCCTTCTATTGAATTCTTCATCATTGCTCGAAGGGCGAATGGAAGTGGGCACTTTTGCCTCCCCTGCGATAGTTGTTGCTTGATGGTCTACTTGTTCCTTTTGCTCAGCATTCTCACCACCTGCTTACAATACTAGCTCTACACTAACATCCTTACCCTCAAGCCACTTAACAGAGAACTTAAGCTGAAGAACTATCCTCTTACATCTTTTAGTGATTTTCACTATCTTTGGATTTTAAAACATTAGGACTTGGAAAACTGAAGATAGAAATGGTAAAAGGTTCCTAGCATGTACCTTCTCAGCATGACTTATCACCTAATTGAACACCAGCTAAGCCACATCAAACTCGATCATCTCCACTGCTTTTCTAATTAACACAGCTACCTTCAGGGTCACTGAATCTCTCTATGTGTTTAGGACCCAATTTCTAGTTGTAATGGAAAATAAGACAACATATACAGTGGACAGTGAAGAAGTTCTAATGCTTCCTTTTTCAGGCAAAGATCAGCAGATATTGTTGGTAATGGTAGCAATAGTGGCATTCAAGGATTCATCCAATTCAACCAAGTATCAATTAAGCATTTAAGCACCATCTAGATCAATTCACGGTTGATCTCACACCAATGGCCTCTAACGTACACCTTCTGGAACAATTTTCTCATTGAACCATTGATCGAGAGATGAAAATTGGCATCAAATTCCATTACAAGCTCTCTTACATAGTGCTTTACAAATGACATAGTACCCAGTAGACCACTTTTAGTTAAAAAGATGCCAATGCCTTGCTCTACAAAACTAGCATCTTTAATGTTTTCCTCCTCAATGAAGCCTTTTGTTCTCAAAGCCATGTATCTATTGAAGTAGCCTAGTGTCAATAATACTAGATCCTTTTTTTTTTTTGCTAAAAGCACTTCCTCATCTACTTTTTCCTTTACCACTACATCAACTGACGTTGTTTGTAACGACCCGATTTCCAATGGTGTCGAAAAAGATGATTTTGAGACCAGTTTTCATAAACTGAGCCCGTAAATATTTAATAAGAAATTTACGAAGTTAAATTATAGATGAATTGGATTTTGGACAGCCAATTTAGTCAAAATTATGGTTAATTAAGGTTTAAGAACTAAATTATAAAGTCAGATTGCTATAGATTTTTAATTAGTAAATGGCTGGGGGAATTAAATTGAAATTTACCAAAGGTTCTGATAATACTCTAAAATGACATACTTTTATGTGTTAATTACATATATATTTTGAGTATGATCCTACTAATATGGGTTTTTTATGGTTTTTTATCTTGTAAGGACTAAATTAAAGGCAAAAATAAATTTGAGGGCAAAAAGCATGAATTTAAAGACAAAATGGGCCAACATACGAAATAGGGAAGAAGTGGTGCCGAAAATACAAAATGTGTAAGACTTAGGGCAAAATTTCAATGAAGAGATTTATGAACATAAAAATTTATTTAAATTTGAATTTTATTTTCAGGATTATTGTTAGGATTATTATCATATTTTTTAGATTTAATTTCAAATTATATCTTTTAAAAATTATCATCTAGAGTTTAAATAGGAATTAACTAGGTTTTTTATGTACTATAAATATGGGATGGAGTGACATGAATATTCACTCATCACTTCTGTAAAAAACTCCTTCTCACTAAGGCTCTTAGCCCTTTTGTTCCCTTTATTTTCCAATAAAAATCCATTCCATTGAACTTTTATTTTTTTTCTCTAAAAAGCATGAGCAACTAAACTCATCTACCTAAAGGTTATCAAGACTCCTCCAAAAAAGTTCATAAGGCTTAGAACTCGCACTTAACCCTTCTTAATGAGTATTCATCATTTTTCGCATTACAGGACTAATGCTTCCATCCATGTCCTTCCAAAAGTAATTTTTTCATCTTGTGCAAAGGCAGCCCGCTTTGTATATTTTGGGAAGATTGCATAGTCGGTTTGCTAACTAACTATGCCAGATGTTGTCAAGCCCAATAGACGAAATGGCATGGCATTTGCCATTGAGAAGTGATGATCTAGTGTAAGACGGTCCTACAAAAGTGACAGTTGGCTAGAGTCAAGTTCCTCTAGATCGTAAAGCTATAATGTAAGAGAAGCTGGTGGTTGTAGGCATCCTCTTCTACTATAACTGGCTTATTCAGTCATGAGAAGGATCACCTAAAACCTTCTGATTGAACCTAAGGGGGATCAAGATAACCAGAGGCTATAATCCCTCAAATAAAAAAACCCCTTCCCTCAATTCTGTTTCTTTTTACAATTGCAACTTCAATTTATTCAATTTCAACTCGTCCATATTTTTAATTTTATTTTTTTATTTTTTCTAGGTTAGACGTTTTTCTTAGGCATGACTATGACTAGGATTTCAAAGAACAAGAAGTTTTAGTGATTTAGTCCCTTAGGATTTGACCCTACTTCCCTTATACTATTCTTTTTGTTATTTTTGGTGTTTTCAACGACACGCAAAATTTTGGCGCCGTTGCTAGGGATTGGTAACGTACTAATCTTGTTTCTTTTTCTTATCACAAGATCTGCTCTAATAAATCTTGTGTTTGATTCAAAAATAGAAAAGACTGTAAGAGCTAATTACAAGGAAACGAAGCTACAGAAAAAGCAATTAGAGGTGGCAGGAACTTAGAATAACCCACTACCAGAAATAGCAGTAGGCGACGAAGTTGAGTTTAGGGTTAATAAAAATCGTACTCAAACACTAGAGAATGAAAGAATAGGAGTCGATCCACCAGAAGAAGTGCCTAATACTAGGGTTGATGTAAACCCAAATCCAGTACAATAACCTATGGCTCAAACAATTCAGCAAATGGCCAAAGCTCTTGTAGATCAATAGCTGTTACGCATTGCGTATCCTACTATGGATACTAATTTTAAACTTAAGTCAGGATTAATCCTGTTGCTACTAACTTTTCATAGATTGCAAAATGAAAATCCACATAAACATCTAAAAGATTTTCATATGGTTTATCTTAGTATGAAACCTCAAGACGCAACTGAGGACCAAATCAAATTACGTGCTTTCCCTTTTTCCCTAGCATATTTTGCTAGTGAATGATTATTTTATCTACCTCTTAGATCTATCACAACTTGGACTAATCTTTTTTGTTTGTTTCTCAATAGATTATTCCCATCATCATGCATAGCTGAGTTAAGGAGGGAGATTGTTGGGAAAGGGCAAAAGGATGTGAAGTCTCTTTACGACTATTGGGAGCAATTTAAGAAGTTGTGTACAAGTTGCCCACAACATGAGATAATAGAACAGTCTATGTTCCAATACTTTTATGAGGGCTTGAAGCCCATAAAAATGAATATGATAGATGTCGCAAGTAGAGGGGCATTCGTTGACATGACCCCCCAATAGGCAAAGGACTTGATATCCACAATGGCTGCAAATGCACATCAATTCCGAGCCAATCCTAAACACCCTGGACAGGTTCACCAACTAAGTATTTCAACTTTAAAAGATAAAGTCGAAAGCTTACAAATATCATAATTTCTTTTTTACAAAAAAAGTAAGACCAGCATGACTATGCAGAATTTGTGCTACACTTGAACATACAACTGACACATGCCCTAGTTTGTATGACGATATTGTGGGGAACTTTCCTGGGCCATCCCAAAGGTGATACGACTATCATATTCATTTCTATGGGCTTCAAGCCCTCATAAAAGTATTGGAACATAGACTGTTCTATTATCTCATGTTGTGGGGAACTTTCCTGGGCATCCCAAAGGTGATATGACCCTTATGCTAATACATAAAACCCAGGATGGAAAGACCATCCTAGCTTGAGTTATGGGGCTAACCTATGGTATAACCAGCCATACCAAAATTAATTTCCACAACAAACGTGAGATTCAGGTAGCTCCCTAGAAACCACAGTAAATAACTTAGCAACTAATGTGTTTGATTTCCAACAGCAAATAAAACGAAAAACTGTTGATTTCTGTAATAGCCCAATTTAGGGCCTAAACAGAATAGTGGTTTCTAAACCACAAATCTGAAGCAGAAAAATTTATTCTGATTAATTTTTATAATTTACCGAGTAATTAGATGCATGTGTTAGAGTATCGATAGAAAATTTTATGAATTACATGTCTAATTTGCCTTTTAGGGCTTGTTTGAAAAAGTTGATAACTATGAGTTCTAGATAGGAAAGGATTAAATTGAAGAGCATAATTGAAGTAGAGGTCCTTAAATGGAATTATACCATTTGGTTTTCATGGACAAAAATGGACATACATAGATAAAAATAACTAAAGTTTTAACGGATGGTATTTTAGTCATTTGATAATTAAAAGATTAAAAAGGGAAAAAGATGGCAAAATGTTGTCCATCTTCTTCAAGTAGGCCAAAACTCCAAGGGACACCGTAGCTAGGGTTTCTTCAACTTCTCAAGCTCATAGTAAGTGATTCCAAGCCTCGTTTTTAATGTTCATTACGTTTTTAGAGTCCCAGTAACTTGATTTAGCTTATTCTAGCAATAATTTAACCTAAGGTTCATATTTGGAAAAATACCCATAGGTGAAATGTGTTTATTTTGATGTTTTATGATAGAATAAAAAGTTAGAAATTATGTTAAACAACTTGTGCTAGTTGGTTTTAAGTGAAAACGAGTAAAATGACATAATCGGTAAAAATACCTAATGTTCATAAGTATAGGTTAGAGTGAGAATTTAATGTTTCCGTTTGTAAATAAATGATCAGGATGTTCTAAAACACACGAATTAGGGATAAGGTTTAATTTCTGAGCTTTGGGGAAAAAGTGTAAATATGCAAAATTTAAGGGAAAAATCGTAATTTTTCCAAAGTTAGAGTTAAGGGCTATTTTGATAAATGTGAGTATTAAATAAGCTAAATGTGTTATTTTAGATCAAGAAAGACATGGAATCAACCTTGATCGGGGAAAGGAAAAGATTGTGGACTAAATTGCAAAATTTCTATATTTTGCACCGAGGTAAGTTTGTATGTAAAAAAATATATTGTTTTTACTTATGTTATAATATTTTGTTATTATATGAGATGTGATTGCATATTTAATGTTCACTTGAGGTAAAATATGAATTGAAATTGAGTATGGATGAATTGGTAAAATGTTCAAAAGTGAGGGATTTCCCAGTTGAACCTTCGGAATAGAAAAGATACGAATAATTCGGGGTTAGAACACACGTGTAGTACTATGTGTAGGCTACTATGTGTTCATGATGGCTTAGGTCATGTGTGTAGTACTAAGTGCAGGCTACTACGTGTACCATATGGTTGGGGTTGCATGTGTAGTACTATGTGTAGGCTACTATGCTTACCCGATAACTTTGATCATATATGTGGTACTAGGTGCAAGCCACTATGTGTAAGGAATGATTTTGGTCACAAGTGTAGTACTAAGTGAAGGCTACTATGTGTACCAATTAATCTTAGCTTCAAAGGTATACTATGTGCAAGCCACTGAGTATTTATTATCGTTCTATTCCGAAGTGTTCAATGAGAAAGTAGCTAAGTGAAAAATGAGTGTGATTATGTAAAGATTAAGTGTAGATATATGTGTATATAAGCATATGAGTAATGTGTTCGATAAATGATCGAACTTCGATAAGTTTGATGTGGGCAAGCGTTATTGGAAAATGGATATGAGAAAATTTATGAAAAAGGTGAAATCAGAAATAAAATAGTTTATGGCAACAGCAGTGGGGTGACTTTGAAAAATTACCAAAAATAGTAAACGTTGAATTGGAGGTTGAATGAGATGTAATTAAATCTTATTGATTCTATTTTCATATAAAAGAAACAGGGCATGTAAAAGAATTCTATATTTTGAGTTATTTAAACTTTTATAAGACTATGTTAGATTGATTTCATGATCCCTTGTTCTGATTTGGAAAAATCATTAAAATTTGTACAAAAATATTTATGGAATATAATTTATATGGATAGATTCCTTATTAAGTCTATTTTTAGAAGAAACAAACGACAACATTTTTTGAATTTTTTATAAAGAGAATTCATAATGTTAGTGAAGAGTAGTCAGGACTATCGACTAGCAAAATGGGGGAAGCTTTAATGAATAAACTGTATTAATTGGCTCAAGCAAAAAGTCTTAAATTTTTAAGGTAAGAAGACATATGAGTCTATCTTTTTGGAAAATTTACGAATCTTAATTCGAAACTCCGTAGCTCTGGATAAAATAATTTAGTGACTGGGACTCAAATGGACAGCTTGCACTGAATTTTAGTAAATGGTAATTTCATGTAAGATTAAGGTTGTATAATTGTGGAAACATATTTTGAGAGTTATAAATGCCATTAATAGTTTATTGTTTTTATTATTTACATATTACTTACTAAGCTATAAGCTTACTTTTTTCCTTTTCTTTCTTGTTTGATTTTATAGTGTAATCGAGTTTATTCGTGACTAGGAAAAGTTGTTGGAAGCTCACCAACACTATCCATCCTTCCTTTTGGTATTTTGTAAACATATTTTGGAACTATGGCATGTATATAAGGCTTTAGTATGTTGTTGTATATTGTAGAAATATTACTTGAAATGTTGATTTCTAATATTTGATATATCACTCATATTATGTTATTGATGTGGTTTAATTTTAGATAAATTACAAGTTTATGATATATGTGAATTTAATGTCTAGAGGATGAATGAAAAGTTGAAGGGTTTTAATTTAGATAATCATTTTCTGTCTCGATTTATTATGATTACATGTATGCTATTCTGGTAATACTCGTATCCTGTTCCGGTATTGAACACGGGTAAAGGGTGTTACAATTTTAGTGGTATCAGAGCTATGGTTTATTCAGTTCTTGGACCAATATAGTGAGTGTGAAAGTCTAACTATACATGCCATAAATATATTGTGATAGTGTGGTGACTCCTGACATTACTAAACTGTGTTTTGTTTTATATAGTAATCGATTTTGATCGAGCAACGACTGATGATGCTACAAGTAATGCACCGGCTCCCACGCAAGGGACTGTGCCTGTAGAAAGTGGACATGGGACATCGGGTCAGGAAGACGAAGCTAGGAATGCTTTTCTACAACTGATGAATGACTGGTATACAAATTTTATTAGAGGAAACCCTAATGCTCAACCTCCTCCTACCTCACCTATACCAGAACTGGTCCACGTAGCTCCACAGAGTATTGATATGGTACGATCAACAAAACCTCCAATAGATAAGATCCGTAAATAATGGGCTAAAGAATTTAGAGCAAACATTGATGATGATCCAGAAAAAGCAGAGTTCTGGCTCAAGAATTCTATGCTGATATTTGATGAATTATCTTGTACACCTGAGGAGTGTTTAAAATGTACAGTATCATTACCGAAAGATTAGACCTATCATTGATGGAAGACTTTGACATCTGTAGTTCCAAAGGAAAAAGTAACCTGGGATTTCTTCTTGGAAGATTTTCAAAAGAAATATATTAGTTAGTGATTTATCGATTAGAAACAGAAAGAATTTCTGGAATTGAAACAAGGTAAGATGACTGTGGTTGAATATGAATGCGAGATCGTAAGACTCAGTAAATATGCACAAGAATGTGTTTCTACAGGAGCAATGATGTGTAAAAGGTTTGAAGATGGACTTAATGAAGACATTAAGGTGATAGTGGGAATTCTTAAATTAAAAGAAATGGTGGTACTGGTCGACAGAGCTTGTAAAGCTGAGGAGTTGAATAAAGAAAAGAGAAAAGCTGCAATTGAAGCCCGAGATCAAAGAAAGAGACCGATGAACAAGTCATTTCAATCTCAGTCAAAGAGGTCCAGAGAGATAAATCCTTGAAAGACAACTTCAGTTGAGTATTCACGCCAAGATCGTGGGAAACCCTATTTTGGTTCTAGAACTCCAACTACTTCAATGGTGACGTGGGTAATGTGAGATCTAATAGACCCGAATGCCAGCATTGTTGTAGCTGACAGTTTGGTGAGTGTTATATGATTAGTCATGCCTGTTATAAATGTGGCTCCAAAGAGCATTTTATTAAGGACTGTTTCGAGAAAGTGGAAGAGAAAGCTCAGGGTGTTAGGCAGAGTAATATTACTGGCAGAGGTAGACCCCCGCGAAATGTCAGAGGTGGGACTAGTAGTAGAGGTATGGTAAAAGACTCAGTTGCAAGGTCAGAAACAAGAACAACTACTAGAGCTTATGCTATACGGGCTCGTGAGGAGGCATCCTCTCCCGATGTGATCACTGGTGCTTTCTTACTTTATAATACTGATATTATTGTATTGATTGACCCTGGGTCCACTCATTCTTATATTTGTGAAAATTTAGTACATAGTAAGAAATTGCCTGTGGAATTAACTGAATTTGTAGTTAAAATATCAAATCCTTTAGGCTAACATGTGCTCGTAGATAAGGTTTGCAGGAATTGTCCTTTGATGATTCAAGGCTACTATTTTCTGGCTGATTTGATGTTGTTTCCATTTGATGAGTTTGATGTTTTTTTGGGTATGGATTGACTAACTCAGCATGATGCGGTAGTAAATTATAGACATAAATATATTTTGTTAAAATGTCAGAACAGTGAGTTGCTTTGAGTTAAATCTGATCAGGCAGAGGGGTTATCTGATGTGATTTTAGTGATGGCAGCACAGAGATATGTTAAAAAAGGGTATGATGCTTACCTAGCTTATATACTCGACACTAAACTATCAGAGTCAAAGATTCATGTAGTGCCGTTAGTATGTGAATTTTTTGATGTGTTTCTAGATGAATTACTAGGGTTACCACCAGAAAGAGAAGTGGAATTTTCTATAGATTTGATTCCAGGAACTACTCTGATTTCCATAGCTCCGTACTGAATGGCTCCTACAGAATTAAAGGACTTAAAGACACAGTTACAGGAACTTGTGGATAGGGGTTTTGTTCGACCAAGTCATTCACCTTGGGGTGCTCCGGTTCTGTTCGTGAAAAAGAAAGACGAGTCCTTGAGATTGTGTATCGACTATAGGCGACTCAATAAGGTAACTATAAAGAATAAGTACCCATTGCCCCGGATTGATGACTTATTTGGTCAGCTAAAAGGTGCCACAATATTCTTGAAGATTGATCTCTAATCAAGTTACTATCAGTTATGGGTAAAGGAGTCAGATCTGCCAAAGACAGCTTTCAGAACCAAGTACGGACATAATGAGTTTTTGGTTATGCCGTTTGGGCTAACTAATGCACCTGCGGCATTTATGGATTTGATGAACCGGATATTCAAATCGTATTTAGATAGATTTATGGTAGTATTCATTGATGATACTCTAGTTTATTCTCGAGATGAAAAGGAACATGCAGAACATTTAAGAATTGTGCTGCGTATTCTACGAGAGAAATAGTTATATGCTAAATTCAGTAAATGTGAATTTTGGCTTCGAGAAGTGGAGTTTCTCAGGCATATTGTATCCGCCGAAAGCATCAAGGTGGATCTGAGTAAAATCTCAGCTATTATGAATTGGAGTCCACCGAAGAATGTACCTGAAGTTAGATGTTTCTTGGGTTGAGCTGGTTATTATCGAAGATTTGTACAAGGGTTCTCTATGATAACTTCTCTGATGACCCGTTTATTGCAGAAAGATGTTCAATTCGAGTGGATTGAAGAATGTCAACAAAATTTTGATAGATTGAAAGAATTGTTGACAAAAGCACCTGTGTTGGTACAGCTTGAACTGGGTAAAGGATTTATTATTTATAGTGATGTATCATTAAATGGTTTAGGTTATGTCTTGATGCAAGAAGGCAAAGTAATAGCCTATGCTTCAAGACAACTTAAGCCATATGAAAAAAATACCTGGTACATGATCTCGAATTAGCTGCTATTATATTTGCATTGAAGATATGGTGGCATTATTTGTACGGTGAGAAATGTCATATTTATACTGATCATAAAAGCCTGAAATATTTGATGACACAGAAAGATTTGAATTTGAGACAGCGCAGGTGGCTTAAATTGATAAAGGATTATGATTTGATTATTAATTACTGTGCGGGTAAGGCTAATGTTGTAGCTGATGCTTTGAGCCGAAAATCTTTATTTGCTTTACAATCTATGAATACTCAATTATCCTTGTCTGGCGATGGTTCAATTATAGCTGAAATGAGAGCTAGACCAGTGTTTATACAGCAGATCTGTGAGGCTCAGAAAAATGATGAAAAGTTACAAACTAAACGGGCTCAATGTGAGGCGGGTACTGATTCTGAATTTCAAGTAAGGATTAATGGTTGTTTATTATTCAGAGGAAGGGTATGTGTACCTCAGAATTCAAAACTAATATAGAAGATACTACACGAGGCTCACAGTGGTACCATGTCTGTACATCCGGGAAGTAATAAAATGTATAATGATTTGAAAAAGATGTATTGGTGGCCAGGTATGAAATATGATATCTCTGAATTTGTATCAAAGTGTTTGATATGTCAGTAGATTAAAGCTGAGCATCAGGTACCTTCGAGGTTACTTTAGCCAATCACTATACCGGAATGGAAATGGGAAAGAATTACTATGGATTTTGAATCTGGGTTACTATTGTCTCCAAGGAAGAAAGATGCCATTTGGGTGATTGTTGACCGATTAACAAAATCGGTGCACTTTATTCAAGTACGCATGGATTATTCTTTAGATAAACTGGCTAAATTGTACATATCTGAGATTGTCAGGCTACATGGAGTGCCTGTTTCCATCATATCAGATAGAGATCCCCGATTTACATCTTGTTTCTGGAACAAATTGCAAGAAGCATTGGGTACTCAGTTGTATTTTAGCACTGCATTTCATCCTCAAACTGATGGCCAAACTGAGTGTGTAATTTAGGTATTGGAAGATATGCCCTGATGTTGTATACTAGAGTTCAAAGTTAATTGGGAGAGGTATCTACCGTTGATCGAATTTGCTTACAACAATAGCTATCAATCCAGTATTAAAAAGGCTCCGTATGAAGCTTTATATGGTAGAAAATGTAGAACATTGTTATATTGGACAGAGCTTAGTGAAAAGAAGATACATGGGGTTGATTTGATTTTAGAAACTGAAGAAAAAGTAAAAGTGATTCGAGAAAGTTTGAAAGCTGCTTCTGACCGTCAAAAATCATACGCTGATCTTAAACGGAAGGAGATTGAATTTTAGGTCGGGTATAAAGTATTTTTAAAAGTATCACCTTGGAAGAAAGTTCTCTGATTTGGTCACAAAGGCAAATTGAATCCAAGATTCATCGGACCATATGAAATCATGAAAGAATTGGACCGGTTGCTTATCGATTGGCATTACTACCGGAACTCGATAAAATTCATAATTTTTTTCATGTATTTATGCTACGATGGTATGGATAAAATCCTTCACATGTTATTTCTCCTACAGAAGTGGAAATTTAGCCAAATATGAGTTACAGTGAAGAAGCAGTTAAGATTTTGGCATAGGAGACCAAGGAACTCAGAAATAAAAAGATAAAGTTAGTAAAATTATTGTGGCAAAAACATGGAGTAGAAGAGGCAACATGGGAACTGGAGGAAGCTATGAGAAAACAATACCCAAACATTTTTAACGGTAAGATTTCCGGGGACAAAAATCTCAAAAAGGGGGGAGAGTTGTGACAACCCGATTTAAGGCTAAACGGACTAGTGGTTTTGAAACCAAAAATCCAAAGTAGAAAAATTTATTCTGATTAATTTTTATAATTTACCGAGTAATTAGATGCATGTGTTAGAGTATCGATAGAAAATTTTATGAATTGCATGTCTAATTTGCCTATTAGGGCTTGTTTGAAAAAGTTGATAAATATGAGTTCTAGATAGGAAAGGATTAAATTGAAGAGCATAATTGAAGTAGAGGTCCTTAAATGGAATTATACCATTTGGTTTTCATGGACAAAAATGGACATACATAGATAAAAATAACTAAAGTTTTAATGAATGGTATTTTAGTCATTTGATAATTAAAAGATTAAAAAGGGAAAAAGATGGCAAAATGTTGTCCATCTTCTTCAAGTAGGCCAAAACTCCAAGGGACACCATAGCTAGGGTTTCTTCAACTTCTCAAGCTCATAGTAAGTGATTCCAAGCCCCGTTTTTAATGTTCATTATGTTTTTGGAGTCCCGGTAACTTGATTTAGCTTATTCTAGCAATAATTTAACCTAGGGTTCATATTTGGAAAAATACCCATAAGTAGAATGTGTTTATTTTGATGTTTTATGATAAAATAAGAAGTTAGAAATTATGTTAAACAACTTTTGCTACTTGGTTTAAAGTGAAAACGAGTAAAACGACATAATCTGTAAAAATACCTAATGTTCATAAGTATATGTTAGAGTGAGAATTTAATGTTGCCATTGGTAAATAAATGATCAGCATGTTCTAAAACATAAGAATTAGGGATTAAAGTTTAATTTCTGAGCTTTGGGGTAAAAATGTAAATATGCAAAAGTTTAGGGGTAAAATCATAATTTTTCCAAAGTTAGTGTTAAGGGCTGTTTTGATAAATGTGAGTATTAAATAAGCTAAATGTGTTATTTTAGGTCAAGAAAGACGTGGAATCAACCTTGATTGGGGAAAGGAAAAGATTATGGACTAAATTGCAAAATTTCTATATTTTGCACCGAGGTAAGTTTGTATGTAAAAAAAAACATATTTTTTTTACTTATGTTATAATATATTGTTATTATATGAGATGTGATTGCATATTTAATGTTCACTTGAGGTAAAATATGAATTGAAATTGAGTATGGATGAATTGGTAAAATATTGAAAAGTTAGGGATTTCCCGGTTGAACCTTCGGAATAGAAAAGATACGAATAATTCAGGGTTAGAACACATGTGTAGTACTAAGTGCAGGCTACTATGTGCTCATGATGGCTTAGGTCACGTGTGTAGTACTAAGTGCAGGCTACTATGTGTACCATGTGGTTGGGGTCGCATGTGTAGTTCTATGTGCAGGCTACTATGCGTACCCGATAACTTCGATCATATATGTGGTACTAGGTTCAAGCCACTATGTGTAAGGAATGATTTTGGTCACAAGTGTAGTACTAAGTGAAGGCTACTATGTGCACCAATTAGTCTTAGCTTCAAAGGTAGTACTATGTGCAAGCAACCGAGTATTTATTATCGTTCTATTCCAAAAGTGTTCGATGAGAAAGTAGCTAAGTGAAAAATGAGTGTGATTATGTAAAGATTAAGTGTAGATATATCTGTATATAAGAATATGAGTAATGTGTTCGATAAATGGTCGAACTTTGGTAAGTTTGATGTGGACAAGCGTTATTGGAAAATGGATATGAGAAAAATTATGAAAAATGTGAAATCAAAAATAAAATAGTTTATGCCAGAGCACTGGGGTGAATTTGAAAAATCACCAAAAGAAGTAAACATTGAATTGGAGGTTTAATGAGATATGTAATTAAAGCTTATGGAGCCTATTTTTATATAAAAGAAACAGGGCAAGTAAAAGAATTCTATATTTTGAGTTATTTAAATTTTTGTAAGACTGGTTTAGATTGATTTCTTGATCCCTTGTTCTGATTTGAAAAAATCATGTACAAAAATAGTTATGGAATATAATTTAAATGGTTAGATTCCTTATTGAGTCTATTTTTAGAAGAAACAAGCAAGAACATCTTTTGAATTTTGTATAAAAAGAAATCGTAACATTAGTTAAGAGTACCAGGACTATCGAGTAGCGAAATAGGGGAAGTTTTAATAAATAAACTGTATAAATTGACTCAACCAAAAATTCTGAAATTTTTAGGGTAAGAAACAATATGAGTCTAGTTTCTGTGAAAATTTATAGATCTTAATTTGGAACTCTATAGCTCTAGATAAAAATAATTTAGTGACTGGGACTCAAATGGACAGCTTGTACTAAATTTTAGTAAATGGTAATTTCATGTGAGATAAGGTTGTATAATTGTGGAAACATATTTTGGGATTTATAAATGCCATTAATAGTTTATTATTTTTATTATTTACATATTATTTACTCAGCTATGAGCTTACTTTGTTTCCTTTTCTTTCTTGTCTTATTTTATAATGTAATTGAGTTTGTTCGTGACTCGGAAAAGTTGTCGGAAGCTCACCAACACTATCCATCCTTCCTTTTGTTATTTTGTGAACATATTTTTGAACTATGGCATGTATAGAAGGCTTTAGTATGTTGTAGTAATATTACTTGAAATGTTGATTTCTAATATTTGAAATATCACTCATATTATGTTATCGATGTGGTTTAATATTAGATAAATTACAAGTTTATGATATATGTGAATTTAATGTCTAGAGGTTTAATAAATAGTTGAAGGGTTTTAATTTAGATAATCATTTTAAGTCTCGATTTATTATGATTACATGTATGCTATTCTAGTAATACTCGTATCCTATTTCGGTATTGAACATAGGTAAAGGGTGCTACAATTTCCAAAAATAGAGTATTTTCAACAGAGAACTAAGGTGTCTAGAAAAGAGTTGACTACATAAATTGAGAAAATGAACTCAAAAAGGAAGTCATTATCACAAAAAGAAGCTAACCCAAGACAAGATGCAAATGCAGTGACATTGCGAAGTGGGAAACAATTGGAACCAAATCTTGACAAGATTCTTGATCAAGATCTGACTAGGAAAGGCAGGAGAACTGTGAATGGGTCTGAAAGAAACCTCCATTGCCCATAATTCAACCTCTGTTTCCACGACAGTTGAACCAACATCGAAAAGGAAGAGGAAAAAGAGATTTTCAAAATATTCAGAAATGTCCAGATTAACATACTATTGTTGGATGCCATCAAACAAATTTCGCGATATACCAAGTTCTTTAAGGAGCTTTGCAACAACAAGTGAAAATTAACTAGAAATGAAAGAGTAAGTGTTGGTGAAAATGTATTTGTGGTGCTACAGCAAAGGATGCCAGTAAATTGTAAAGACAGAGGCATGTTTGCAATACTATACAAAATAGGCCACTTAAGAATTAAAAAAGTTATGTGTGATTTAAAGGCCTCCATAAATGTAATGCCTTTTTTTCATTTTTGAATCACTTAACGTGGGTTATTTGATGAAAATAGGTGTTATCATTCAATTGGTGGATAGGTCTATTATGCATCCTGAAAGAGTCCTTGAGGACGTATTCGTGAAAGTTAATGGGCTTATCTTTCCAGCGGACTTTTATGTGGTAAAAATGGAAGTGGATAACACTCTTGGGTCTTTAGACATCTTGTTACGGTGACCTTTCCTTAGTACCGCGAGCACTAAGATTGACATGTGTAGCAGAACCCTCACGGTGGAGTTTGGCAAGGAGATCGTGAAGTTTAATGTTTACGACACTATTAGTACCCAAGTGAAATCTTGAACGTAAACCGTGTCAACATAATTGACTCATTAGTAGAAGAAACTTTTGAGTCACTTTATGAAGATAAACTTGAAACATTGTTAGATGATAATTTCAATTTGAGGTTTATTTGTAAATCTATTAATGTATTGTTGTCTCCTATGAACACTAAACTGCTACCTTCTGTTGTGCAGACACTAGATTTGGAATTAAACCAATTCTCGATCATCTCAAATATGCATTTCCAGGGAAAGATAATATCTTACTGATCATAGTTTCAAATAAACTCTCCAAGCTCAAGGAGGAAAGCTTGATACAAGTACTAAAAAACCATAATGAGGAAATTGGCTAGATTATCGTCGACTTAAAAGGGATCAGTCCCTTGACATGCACACATAAGATTTTCTTGAAGGAAAACATGAAACCAAAGCGAGAGGTGCAAAGACGATTGAACCCGAATATGATGGATGTGGTAAAAAAATTAAGCTACTAAATGTTGATGCAATTTACCCCATTTCTGACAGTAGATGGGTAAGTCCGATACAAGTCATGCCTGTAACACCCATTACCCGCATCCACGCCGGGATAGGATTCAAGGCATTACCGGTCTTACACACACTTACACATACAATTTCGAGTCGTAAAATTTGTGTCCAATTTAAAACTTTTGAAACATATCCATAACGTCCCTATTACAGGCCTACATAGCCCTAAACATACATTGGAGGTGGTTAGGGACTAAACTGAAAACTTTCAAATCTTTTACAACACTTTAAAAAAATTTTCATCAAAACAGGGTCACACGCTTGTGTAACTTGGGACACATCCATGTGGGCAGGCCATGTGGTCTCACACGCCCGTGTCCCAACCCGTATGAAAAACATTGAGCATTCTGTTTATGATGTCATCAACCATTTAGGGTCACACACCCGTGTGCTAGGCCGTGTGGCGAATTTAATTTTCGCATTTATGGTGCAAACTTCACACGGCCTGGGCACACTCCCACGTCCTGAGGCCGTGCCCTTCACACGGCTAAGACACAGGGCCGTGTCTCTGCCCGTGTGTTTACTAATGGACATTTTGTTTTGCAAAATTAGGGTGCAGGGGACACACGGCCTTTGAACTTTAGCACACTGTGCCGAAATACACTGTCAAAATCTAAATCACTCCCTTAGACTTATCATTGATATATAAAATAAATTTCTTGTGCCAAGATGTAACTACGTACTCATAGTTTCCTATAGCTTTTTCCATGATTGGGATATAATCCTCGGATCTCAATACGAAATTATGGAGACTGGCACTTCATGTAATCGACTAATCCCAGAAATATCTTACTCAGCTGGTTTGTTAAACAAGAAATCTGTATACAAATGATTGATCACAATCCGATTACCTCTTCCTTTTTTGAGTTAAAGATAATTCAGATACAAAATCTATAATGTTTCTATCTCATTTTCATTCTAGATTCATCACTATCTGCAATAGTCTTAAATACTATTGAAATTCAGCTGTTGCATGTTGACAATTCAATATTTAAGCACAAACTCACAATTAGCATGTACATATGCAATTATCAGAACATCAACTCTTATGGCTGCATATTTTATTCCTCTACGGACGAACTGACAAACCACTATTGTGAACTTTGTATAAAACTTTCTGTATAATCCCCGGATTCTTCGACACCCAAATTCCATTTTAGAATAATAATAATATGAGCCAGGTCCAACCTGAAATTTAGAATCAAAAGTCGATCCTCACTATACTTATTTAGTTTACACTCAATACCACATCTCGGAGTTTCACAAGCTTGTAAAGAAAACATCACTTTAGCTCTTTATTTGGTTAAAATTAAACATCATCAAGCAAGGTCAATCATGTAACCTACTCATAAAATAAACAAAGATTTTTCTATTCATAAGTTGTAACTATATCTGTTTTCTCAGAGATTAATCAATAATTACTCACAGTCTTTCAATAACTCAAGTCATCGACACTGTCTTAAACTCAGATCTTTCTGTGCCATTAGATACATTAAACTTTTGAGATCAGGAAACATATAATAATCTTTGTTGAACAAACAATTTCATCAAATTCTCAATACAAACATAATAGTGACCGTCTCCAAATCACTCATCGAACAATTCTTTTAATGAGATTTTAACCACCTAAAAACATAAACTGCACTTTACATTCTTGTAATCAAATCACATTCCAATTCGTTCAATAATGCACTACTGAGAATCACGAATTCTTTACTCAATTCAAACAGAAATCAAAACCAATGCTTCGATTAATAGCACCTTCAACTGTTTTCAATTTGCCTAACATACAACGAACCTTGCAAACTTTGATAATTATGATAACTTTATCAATCGGACTAGTTCTACTCATAACACATCATTCGATTAAAACAATCTACTAAGTATATCTCCATATCATACTTTCTAGGATATAGATTCTTCTTTCAAATTGTCCATATATTCACCAATAAATGTACAAGATTTTATTTTCTTACCTGATGATAAACTTAAATGCATTTAACTTGAATTACCTTACAACAGATCAGCTCACTCAAATAAAACAATTGAGTCAGTCTTAACATCATATAATAACATATCAAAATACCCTTTCTACATGTGGTTAAATAACTCAAACATACAATCTTTTATAATTTCCTTAACACACTAGTCAAAGATTTTCACAACCACATTAGCTCAAGAAAACAAAATATCTTGATTGATTTCACTGACGTTAATCAAATTTACCTGAGGAAAGAATCATCACATAATTTGAGCTTGAGCTTCCATTATTTATACCTTTGCCGATATCAATTTTTTTTCACAAAAATTATAGAAATTCAGATACCTGAATTACTACATTTCTAGGATCGAACCGGAAATACACTCATAATAGACATAGTTATCATAAACCAAAGAATACACTTTAAAGATAAGCCATTGTAACACCCCTAACCTGTATCTGTCACCAAACTAGGGTTAAAGGCATTACCGGATAGTTCAGGACTTTTACCGACATTATACAATCATTCATCTCAAAACATAATCAAAAGTAATTATATAGTCCCTTATGAAGGTCTTCAAGACCTTCAACATGCATTAAAAGTAGGTCAGGACTAAACCGAACACTTAGAAAATTTTTCAAAACTTTAACATTTTTCAATACTGCATAGGTCACACGCCCGTGTGACCAGGCCGTATGCCTCACACGGCTGCCAGACACGCCCATGTGTCTAAGCCGTGTCAAAATAGGGCATACCTACTAACTTATACACACAGCCACAAGGCACGCCTATGTGTCTAGGCTATTTATAAACATAATAAATATTAATGTCAAGGCTATTTATGACCACCACCTTTGCAATTGGTTTAATAACCATTTAGGGCCTTAACAAATAAAAACCATATTCAAATAGACACATTGAACATATAGCATATTAAATTTACCTTTTATGCACTTTAATCCTTTTTCAAATTAAACACTCAAACAGACAAATTAAATCACAGAAATTTCACAGAAGTTAATTTAGATAACACAGACACAGAAAATAATACTAAAATATTTTTCAGACTCGGATATGTGGTCCCAAAACCATTATTTTGACTAAGGTCTAATCTGGGCTATTACAACTCTCCTCCCTTAAAGGATTTTTGTCCCCGAAAATCTTACCGTTAAACAGATCCGGGTATTGTTGTCTCATCGCATCTTCAGGCTCCCACGTAGCCTCTTCTAAACCGTGATGATGCCATAATACCTTGACTAATGAAATCTTCTTATTTCGTAGTTCTTTCACTTCACGAGCTGAAATGTAGATCGGTTCTTCTTCATAAGTCATATCGGGCTGTATTTCTATCTCAGATGAACTAATCACATGGGATGGATAAGATCTACACCGTCTAAGCATCGATACGTGAAATACATTGTTAAAATCATTTCAAGCTCAGATGGCTGAAGTAATCTATAAGCAACCGGCCTAACTTTTTCAATGATTTCATACGGTCCGATGAACCTCAGACTCAATTTGCGCTTTTTACCGAATCGAAACACCTTTTCCATGGATAAACTTTTAAGAACACTTTGTCAGCAATCTCAAATTCAATGTCTTTGTATTTCAAATCTGCGTATGATTTCTGATGATCAGAAGCTGCTTTCAGACTATCTCCATTTATTTTCACTTTTCGCTCAGTCTCTTTAATCAAATCAACCCCGTGAATCTTGTTTTCACTAAGCTCAAACCAGTATAACGGTGTACGGCATTTTCTACCATACAAGGCTTCGTACCGTGCCATTTTAATACTCGATTGAAAACTATTATTATAAACAGATTCAATCAATGGAAAATGTTGTTCCCACGTGCCTTTAAACTCAAGAATGCAACATCTCAACATATCCTCGAGTATCTGAATGATTTGCTCAGATTGATCATCCGTTTGCGGGTGAAAAGTAGTGCTGAAATGTAATTTCGTACCTAAAGCCTCTTGTAATTTCTTCCAGAATTGTGAAGTGAATCTCGGATCTCAATCTGATACAATAGACAATGGCACCCTGCGCAATCTCACAATATCAGAAATATAAAGTTCAGCTAACTTTTCAAGTGTGTAATTGAATCGTACCGGGATAAAATGAGCTGATTTCGTTAATTTTCAACTACAACCTAGATTGAATCTTTCTTTCTCGGAGATAGTTTCAAACCAAAAACAAAATCCATTGTCACCCGATCCCATTTCCACTCTGGAATCATGATTGGTTGTAATAAACCGGAGGGCACCTAATGTTCAGCTTTGATTTGTTGACATACTAAGCATTCAAAACAAAATCAGAGATGTCTCTTTTCATTCCCAGCCACCAGTATAGTTATTTTAAGTCATTATACATTTTTGAGTTTCCCGGATGTACAGAGAATTTACTACTATGTGCTTCATTCAAAACCATCTGAATCAACTTAGAATTTCTCGAAACGCAAATTTGATCTTGAAATATCAAACAATCATTAACATCAACACAAAATCTGGAATCTGAATCAGCATTACACTGAGTTCGCTTGGCTAACAATTCATTATCCACTTTCTGAGCATCAATAATCTATTGCAAAAACAAAGGTTTCACCTTTAATTCAGCTAATATCGAACCATTGATGGACAGATCTAAACCAGCATTCATAGCACGAAATGAAAATAGTGATTTTCGACTCAAGGCATCAACTATAACATTTGCTTTTCCCAGATGATAATCAATGACAAGTTCATAATCTTTCAATAGTTCTAACCATCTTCTCTATCGCAGATTCAAATCCTTTTGATTCATCAGGTATTTCAGGCTTTTATGATCAAAAAACACGTGGCATTTCTCACCGAACAGATAGTGACTCTAGATTTTCAAAGCAAAAACAATAGCAACTAACTCAAGGTTGTGCGTTGGATAATTCTTTTTGTGCGGCTTTAACTGTCTAGAGGCATATGCTATAACCTTGCCTTCTTGCATTAAAACACAACCGAAGCCGTTTAATGAAGCATCACTGTATATCACATATTCTTTACTCAATTCAGGCTGAACAAGTACTGGGTCTTCTGTTAACATAGCTTTCAACTGATCAAAACTGTGTTGACATTTATCTGACCATCCAAATTTCATGTCTTTTTTGTAGTAGTCTCGTCAACGGAGTTGTGATCATAGAGAAACCTTTCACAAATCGACGGTAATACCTGACGAGTCCCAAAAAACTACGAATCTTAGAAACATTCCTCAGAGGCTTCCAATCTAGAATAGCTGAGATTTTACTCGGATCCTCTCGGATACCAGATGCTGATATAATATGACCCAGAAAGCTAACTTCATGTAACTATAATTCACATTTACTGAATTTTGCATATAATTGCTTATCACGCAAAATCTGAAGCACAATTCTTAAATACTCAACATGCTCACTTTCATTCCGTGAATAAATCAAAAAGTCGTCAATGAATACAACAACAAATTGATCTAAATATGGTCTAAAAATTCTATTCATCAGATCCATAAACACAGTAGGAGCATTCATTAGTCTGAAAGACATAACTAAGAATTCATAGTGTCTGTACCTCGTTTAGAAAGTTGTTTTCTGAATATCTGCATCTTTCACTCTCAACTGATAATAACCCAATCTCAGATCTATTTTGGAAAACACATAGGCACCTTTTAGTTGATCGAACAAATCATTGATGATGGGCAGAGGATATTTATTCTTTATAGTCACTTTATTCAACTGACGATAATCAATGCACATTCTTATCATGCCGTCTTTCTTTTTTACAAAAAGAACCGGAGCACCTCATGGTGAGAAACTTGGTCTAGCAAATCCTCTATCAGTCAATTCTTGTAACTGAGACTTTAGTTCTTTTAATTCAGTCGGAGCCATTCTAGATGGAGCTATCGAAATCAGAGTAGTTCCCGGTATCAATTCAATGCCAAATTCAACGTCTTGAATTAGAGGTAACCCCGGAAGTTCCTCAGGAAACACATCAGAAAACTCACAAACAACAGGCACTGATCCAACTTTCCTTTCAGACATTTTTGAATTAATCATATAGGCAAAGTAAGCTTCACAACCCTTATTCACATATTTCAGAGCTTTCATTGCGGATAACACAGGTAGTAACCCTTTCAAATCACTGGAGTCGATTTGGATTATCTAATCATTCTCGCATATCAAATCAATAGTTTTCCATTTGCAATTCACAATAGCATCATGCAAAGTTATCCAGTCCATACCCAGAATTATATCAAATTTATCAAAGGGTAAAAGCATTAGATCAGCCAGAAAACACACATCTCGAAACATCAACGGGCAATTCTTACAAACTTTGTCAACTAGGACGCTATTGCCTAAGTGGTTCGATACTCTAATTACGAATTCATTAGACTCTACAGGCAAAGTCTTTCTGTGCACTAAATTCATAAGTATATATAAATGAGTAGATGCTGGATCTATTAATGCAATCACTGAAGTATCGTATAAAGTAACAGTACCCGTTATCACATATAGAGACCAAGCTTCCTCCCGAGCTCAGATAGCATAGGCCCTAGCTGGTGCTCTAGCCTCAAATCGAATAGTAGTGTCTCTCGTAGCTCTCTGATTACCACTCACATTTCCCATATTCCTGGGGTCTCTACCTCTTGCTGAAAATTACTCAATTTCAGATTCTGTGCAATCTCTTGTTCCACAGACTCAAGACAATCTCGGATGAAATGATCCATAGATCTACATCTAAAACAAGCTCGATCATTCAATCTACAACTTCCCAGATGTCTTTTACCACAATGCTTGCATTCAGGCCGATCGGATCGAACATTTCCAACACTAGCAATAGAAGTAGTAGGAGTCTTGAAACTCGAGTACGATCTGGCTCTATCCCTACTCGAATGTCCCATATTAGACTTTGAATGGATACAACCATCTCGGAATTTCTTTGACGCAGACTGAAATAATTTATTTGTAGATCTTTTTCTCACTTCTCTGGCTTCAGAATCAGCTTTTCTTTTCTCCTTATTGAGTTCCTCAGCTTTACATGCTCGATTAACAAGTACAACAAACTTTTTAATCTTGAGAATACCAACTAACAGTCGAATATCTTCTTTTAAACCATCTTCAAATCTCTTGCACAATGTTGCTTCAGTCGAGACGCACTCTTGAACGAATCGGCTCAATCGAACAAATTATCTTTCGTATTCTGTAATAGACATACGGCCTTGTTTAAGTTCTAGAAACTCTTTCCTTTTCTGATCAATGAATCTTTGACTGATGTATTTCTTACGAAATTCAGATTGAAGGAAATCCCACGTTATTCGTTCTTTCAGAACAATGGAAGTCAGAGTTTTCCACCACTGATAAGCTGAGTCTATAAGCAAATAAACCGTACATTTCACACACTCATTAGGAGTACACGACATTTCATCGAAAACCCGAATGATATTCTTGAGCCAAAACTCAGCTCTCTCAGCATCATCTTCACATATAGCCCTAAATTCTTCGGCTTCATATTTTCTAATATTATCCATTCAACAGAATCAGATTCATTATTGGAGGTAGAGCAGATGTCTGAGGGGGAATAGGTGGGGGCGGAGGTTGTTTAGCAGCCAGATTAGTACGAACATATTCTGTAAACCACTCACTCATCATTTGGAAGAAGGCTTGTTTTGCCTCTCTCCTGTGGCTACTAAATACGTTTTGTGAATCAGAAGGCACTGCCTCTTGTGCAAGAGCTGGTGCATTACTTTTAACATCATCGGCTACCACTCGCTCGGGATCCATTACTATATGAAAAACACATTTCAGATGTTAGGATTCACCACACTATCATATTTTCAGATATATGGCATGTATAGCTAGACTCACAGACACTATGGTAGTCTTAGAATCGACTAAACTATTGCTCTGATACTAACCAAATGTTACACCCGTAACCTGTATCCGTCGTCAAACTAGGGTTAAAGGCATTACCAGATAGTTTAGGACTTTTACTGACATTATACAATCATTCATCTCAAAACATAATCAAAAGTAATCATATAGTCCCTTATGAAGGTCTTCAAGACCTTCAACATGCATTAAAAATAGGTCGGGATTAAAACGAACACTTAGAAAATTTTTCAAAACTTTAACATTTTTCAATACTGCATAGGTCACACGCCAGTGTGACCAGGTCATGTGCCTCGCACGGCTACCAAAAACACCCATGTGTCTAAGCCGTGTCAAAATAAGGCATACCTACTGACTTATGCACATGGCCACAAGACACGCTCGTGTGTCTAGGCTTGTGAAATTTTGGTAGCTACTAACTTGCACACATAACCACAAGGCACGCCTGTGTGTCTAGCTCGTGTGACATCCTGACCACTTCGACTAAGGTGCAGGAGTCACATGGTCGAGTCACATGCCCGTGTGCTCAGGCCGTGTGGCACAAAATGGGCTTGGTTTAAGCTACATTTCCCATCCAATGCCAAGTACCTACAAAACATATAAGTATACCACTCTATATGCAACAATGATCAACCGTTTCAGCCAATTACCAAATCAAAACATAGCTTAATTCATCATCATTCAATTCATACTTACCATCCAAACCAATTCATATCCAATTCTCAAAATAAAGATATACCAAAGTACACCTTACCTAACTCATTACATCACACATATAGTCGCAAGATAAACTTACTAATTTCACAACAATTCACATAACAAGATGACCAATTCACATTAGGCCATATTTGTATCATAAAGCTTACCAAAACAAGTATTATCACAACCATTTGGTTAGCCACATCTCATGGCAAAACTTAAAACCATTTCAAAACATAATTCAAATACATCTAGCCTATAAATGCCATAATTCAACATATCCACTTACTAAATATACTACATAAAGATTGATAGTGTGGTGATGATACTTGATGACCCTCGAGCTTTCGATAGCTTTGATATCTATAAAACAAAGTAGACAAATATAAAGTAAGCTACAAGTAGTTTAGTAAGCCATACACAAATAAATTCCATAACCAAGAACAATGTTAAACCATTTTAAACACATGATTTATGGCATAACATAATCATAAGTCACAACTCTCCTAAATCTCAATTAATCAAATTCACTTACTCCATTTCACATATCTTATCCATGTAGCTCACATATCAAGTGATCATATACAAACATACCTCTTATTCTCCAAATTTCATATACATTCATACGTACTGAAGTTTAGATGCGCATTCGTATTCTCTTTCACTTTCTTAGAGTGCTCATTAAACCAATCGGAATTAACTAGGATACGTGAATAGCTCAGAAAAGTCATACAATGCCGATGTCCCAGACGTGGTCTTACATGTAATCAGATATCGATGCCACTGTCCTAGATAGGGTCTTACTCGAATCAATACGATGCCAATGTCACAGATATGGTCTTACACGTTAATCTCATATCGATGCTAATGTCCCAGACGTGGTCTTACACGAAAAAGACATATCGGATCCTATGTAATGACATATGTATCCTAACTATTCCTAATGTTTAAACGGGGATTTTCAGACTTGATCACATGCTCGTAATTTATTTCGGATTTCACATATTCAGCTCTCATAGCCACATAATACAATTCAATCAACATAATAGCAAATATAATTCAATTTAACTCATTTATTTGTATATAGACTTACCTCGTATAGATTCAGATAATTACGAACGGCTAATCAACGACTTTCGACTTTCCCCAATCTAATTTTATTTTCTTTAGTTCTTGATCTATATAAATTCAAATTAAGCTCTTTTATTCACTAAATCATTCAATTTAATCCAAAAACATATAATTAGGGCATTTTACAAATTAGCCCTCACATTTGCACATTTTTACAATTTAGTCCCTAATTCATAAAATCACAAAATACTCAAAACTCACTTAGACCATGACTTAGCTGAATATACATGAACCTCATACCAACTCATACATTTCATTTATCTCACAAATTAGTCCTCCAAAATTTCATATTTCACAATTTAGCCTAAAAGCTCAAATTCATCAAAAATTCATGGCAAAACATATTAATCTCAAACTTCCATAATTCATCAATTAACACATCAAAGCTCATAAAACCAACAATGACATCTCATGAAATCTTTAACAGAAACAGAAATTGTGACATGGGCATTGTAGAACACAAAGCAACGATCACAAAAACGTAGAAATCATCAAAAACGAACCAAAATATATACCTAAATCAAGGATGAATGTAGCCGAACCCTAGGATTCTTTCTTCCTTATTATTTCCTTTGATTTTTCGGCAATTTAAAACATAAGAATGGCCATGTATTTGTTTTGTTTAATTAATAACACGTTAATAATTTATTTACCAACTTGTCCCTCATTTATAAACATAATAAATATTAATGTCAAGGCTATTTATGACCACCACCTTTGCAATTGGTTTAATAACCATTTACGGCCTTAACAAATAAAAAACCATATTCAAATAGACACATTGAACATATAGCATACTAATTTTACCTTTTATGCATTTTAATCCTTTTTCAAATTAAACACTCAAACAGAGAAATTAAATCACAGAAATTTCACAGAAGTTAATTCAGATAACACAGACATAGAAAATAATACTAAAATATTTTTCAAACTCGGATATGTGGTCCCGAACCACTATTCTGACTAGGGTCTAAACCGGGCTGTTACAGCCATGGTTGATAATTCACGAATTAAGAATGATAGAAAAACCAAGATAGAGGAATCTAAGATATGATACCTTATCAGAAGTTCGGGAGCACAACTCATAGGAAAATAATGGAGATCTTGATGATTCCTCAGAGAAATCCAGAAGAAAACAATGCTTACACGTGCTGGAATCAATTGTAACAGAGATGACATCTTTTCCATGTATGCATATAGAACAGAACAATAACCAATAGGAACAGAAGAATAGCCTCGTACAATTTTACCATTGACTTTCATTCTAAACATAATAGAACAAAATTCCAAAGAAAAATAAGAAAACACCGGTCATAAGTTGATCAGACCAATAGAGCTTTCGTCTAACATCTTAGTTAGTCAGCATTCTCACAACATAAAAACTCCATCAAAAACTGAACAATCACACACATATCTCTGAGGATAAAGAATACATAGGATACCTAGAAAAGATTATCATATTCATTTCAACTATAACCCTCACACATAGACATCTCTACCACTTAATTATCATTTCTCTGACTAATTATGTTATCATGAACCTCACATTATTCCATTCACTAACGAAAACCAGTTTGGGAGAAATTTCAGCAAACATATCTTTAGACTTCATACCCAATTGCGTCAATTAACAGAGGCTAACTTCTTCTTTATACATAACATTGCATAGTCTGTATAATCTTTAAAACATTCTGATATTCTTCTTAAAGCTGTTTTCACTTTCTAAACTATTCTCATCTTTGTATACATTAGTAATTATTTCACCACTGAACTCTTTAGTTTTACACTTATGGACTTTTCAACATAATTCTGGTGAAATTTTGTTATGAATATCACATTGGTAAGGGGTGAGGTCGTAGAGCCTCTAATTTGACTCTCATAAACACACCCACATGGCTTAGCATTTATCATTCACACAATATCGTCATAATCACATAGTTCACCTTAAGCAATTTAACATACATATTCATGTTACACAAACTTTCCGATTATTTCATTAAATAAGTGCACATAAATACATATCCCATCAATTTGAGTAAGATTACTTATCACGTTCACTTAATCAAATAAGTTAGGCATATAACATCATGTGGATATAGAACAAATATGGGTGAGTTTTCACAACATAAACTTTCATTTCATTTCACTTTTCCCTATTGGAATTTTGTATAATCATTGCTAAACTCTCATAGCCATTTCATACTCGATCGTAACCTTATCATAAGAGTATTACTAAACATCACATATTAACTCATCGTTATTCTTCCTTCCAATTGCCATATGAACTTTGTACATACCTGTATTACTTACTTTGCGTGTACTTTCGTTCTCATTTAAACTTAGGCCCATTGAACCGTTCAAAATCATTAAGGATACTCAGGAGTCATACATAGGTAGTACAATGCCATATCCTAGATATAGTCTTACATGTAATCTACTTTCGATGCTAATAGCCCACCTATGGTCTTACACGAAAACTCATATCGATGCCATGTCCCAGACATGGTCTTACACGAAATCGCATACCAACGCCATGTCCCAAACATCGTCTTACACGTACTACCATACCGATGCCATATCCCAAATATGGTCTTACATGGAATCACATTTCGATAACCTCGATGTTATGACCCTTGTATCCTGTCATGTTCCTAGGGTTCGTATTGGACTTCCACACGTATCAGATTATCATTAAACTCATTCGTACAATTAAACATCATCCATATGGTCAATTATGCAATTCAAGAAATAATTAAACTTTTAAACATAATATAAGGGTGCATTATTTACACATAAACTTACAATTCGATTTTCATATCACAACTATAATCCATCAGAGCTGAACGTTCAATTGGAACAATGACATTTCACCCATATTTCCAACTTATCGTTGTTTCATTTTTTACTTAATCACATACATATCCTAAACATTTATTCTTACGTTTATGAGTTTCATCTCTTCACTAACACATTTTCAAACATTTTAATATCACTTTCGGCCTTATCAAAAGTAGCTCAATTGGAAAGTGTTTCTGTCTCAACAAAACAATTTCATTAGGATCGGGAGATATCACATTATCACAGATTATGTGGCATGTATAGTTAAACTCTCATACATGCTAGGTTAGTTTGAGAATCAACTAAGCCATAGCTTTGATACCACTAAATGTAATGCCCCTTACCCGTATCCACGTCAGGATAGGGTTTGAGGCATTACCAGTCTTACACATACTTACACATAAAATTTCGAGTCGCAAAATGTGCGTCGAATTTAAAACTTTTCAAACATATTCATAACGTCCTTATTACTGGCCGACATATCCCTAAAGATACATTGGAGCTAGTTAGGGACTAAACCAAGAACTTTCAAAACTTTTACAACACTTAGAAAATTTTTTCATCAAAACAGGGTCACACGCCCGTGTGACTTAGGACATGCCCGTGTCCCAACCTGTGTGAAAAACAATGACCATTCCGTTTATTACGTCATCAACCATTTAGGGCCACACGGCCAAGTCACACGCTCGTGTGCTAGGCCGTGTGGCAAATTTAATTTTCAGATTTATGGCACAGACTTCACACGGCCTGGGTACACGCCCATGTCCTGAGGCCGTGTCCTTCACACAGCTAAGACGCACGCCATGTCTCTTCCCGTGTGTTTACTACTGGACGTTCTATTTTGAAAAATTAGGGTGCAGAGGACACAAGGCCTATCAACACGCCCATGACGCTAATCGTGTGTCACACACGGCTTAGAAATATGTCCGTGTGTCTATCTGTATAGACAATTTTAAGGCTATTTCCAAGCCATTTGCCACCCTCAACCTCATTCACATACTATACATTTCATTAGCAAAGAGCATGGCACTAATTGGCAATCAAACATCCACAAACATGGCTTGAACATGACATTCACTCAACATCAAGGCATTAATTCATGCATACACATATAGATAGGTTTACAACCCAATTAGCCAATATAAGCCAATCATTACAAGCCAATACATTTGGCCATATCATTAACACATACACAAAATGACTAAGTCCCTATACATGTCATAGACTCAAAGATTTGCTCTCATTTACCCTACTTGATAGCTTGATAGTGTGATAACATCTCCGGCAATCTCCAACTCGAGCTAGCTTACAACCCTATAAGATATGAGAAAGGAAGGGAGTAAGCTACAAACTTAGTAAGTTCATATGCAAATAATAAACATCTTACAATTTATTTAGAAATCAAAAGCTCTCCATTATAACTAAATCCCACAATTCACCAATCAATCTTAACCTCATATTATACATACACCTTAATTACGATTATTCGTTTTTTGAATACATATATATTTTAGCATCTTTCAGTCGCTCAAAGCACATATTTCTCATCATTGTTTTAATAGGCAATTATGCCAATCTTTCCTTTTTCTTATATCCGATAAATCACAATTTGTGTGAATAAAACATGCTACATCATAATTTAATTTGGCCCTAAAGCCAATTACACAATTGCCAATCAAATTTAACATGTATTTCATACATTACAAGTATGGAAAACACAAGTCTTATCTCATATTCATCATTATACAGGCTTAAACCATTCATTTAATATAGATAAAAGCTTGCATAAATATTATTACCCTCACAATCATAACTTACTCAATCTCCATCATAACGAGGTTGGACACATATCAAGCTCATTTCTAATGACGTTTACATACATACCTGTACCATTTTGCACAAAGCCATATACACTTTCACATGTTTAGCTTATCCTGTTGAACTCTCAGAATACTAACGGATACACGAAAGGTTTGCACATAAGTGCCACATATATGTAGCCAAAGCTACCACTTATCACTTGTAGCTGAAGCTACCATATATCACTTATCACTTAAAAGCTCACTCTCGAGCTAATCACGGGCCTACTCACACAAGTTGACAGTTGTGACGTAGCTACACAGTGCTGCTCACACAAGTTGACAGGTATCCGCAACACATGCCGGATTACCTAGCCACTGGTAGGACGTACTAGACTAGCACTTGGAACACTTAATCACTTAAACACTTGGTTTCCTAGTGACATGTCACTCGTATACTATTTGATTCCTAAGGTTCATCCGGGATTTCTCATTCTCACTTATCACTTATCGAACTTTGTCAAATACATTCGTTAGATCATTTACACAATTCATACAATATATAAATAGATAAACTTGAATCATCGATGTATTATTTACATACAAACTTACCTTTATGCAACAATAGCGAGAAGGGACTTAAACGTCAACTACTCGTTTTTTTGTCGTTCTAGTTCTGAACCTCGTTTTCCATGATATATAATATCACATTTAGCTCACTTATTAATCACATTATTCAATGTGACCTAAAAACCATATTATGGAAAAATTATGTTTTTGCCCCTAAACTTTTACATAGTTACACTTTTGCCCCTAAGCTCATAAAATGAAATTTATTCAATTTCTTTAACATACAAGCCTAGCCGAACCATTTTCATAACTAGAACAGTCCACAATTTCCACTAAATCACACTGTTATGACAAATTTTATAACTTTTACAAATTAGTCCTTTTAGGCATTTTCACCGAAAATCACTTATTAAAAGTCATTTCTCTAACCATAAACATGTATTTTCTACCATTGAACACAAAACTAAACGCATATTCCTCATAGGTCAAAACCCTAGACTTGAACCGTATCTCAAATTAATGGTAGAAATAGGCAGATCATGTTACAAGGATATCAAAAATGTGAAAATCATTAAAAACAAGGCAAGAACGGACTTACTATCAAGCTTAGAAGCTTGGCCAAACCCTTGCAATGTCTTCTCTTGCTACATTCAACCATGGAGAAGAAAGATGGACAAAATTTTCCCTTTATTTTGTTTATTAAGTCATTTAATTACTAAATGACTAAAATGCCCCTAACTAAAAAATATTTTATTTCACCTATTTCATGCATATTTTTGTCTAACAATTTAATCATTGGTCTAATTACCATCTAAGGACCTCCAATTTAAGAACTCATTTCAATTAAATCCTTTTAGCAAATAAAACACACATTTTGTAAGTTTTGTAATTTAGTCCTAAAAATCAAATTGGACACTTTATCACTAAAATTTCTTCACAAATTTTTACACATGCATTCAATCATATAATAAACCTCAAAACTTTATCACAATAAATTTTCATGCTTCGAATCTATGGTTTCAAAATCACTATTCTGTTTAGACCTGAAATTGGGTAGTTACAGTGCCCAAGAAAACAAGTGTGACAGTAGGGTGATCTAGTACCAACTTGAGTGTAAAATGGGTAGCATGTTTGTATTGATTACAGGAAGTTGAATTTTTATACTAGAAAAGAGCATTTCCCTCTTCCTTTTATAGATCAAATGCTTAAACATTTACTTGGGAAAACTCATTATTACTGTCTTGATGGATATTCAGGTTTTTCCAAATCCCAATTGCACCCGAAGACTAAAAAAAACAATCTTATACATGACCATTCAAGACATTTGCGTATAGGAGGATGCCATTCGGACTTTGTAATGCACTGGCCACCTTCCAAAGATGCATGATTAGTATACTTTCTGAATATATGGAAAACATTATCGAAGTTTTTATGGATGATTTTGTTGTGCATGGAAACTCTTTTGATCAATCACTTCAAGACAAAAATTTTAAGTAGATACTTAAAATTTAATCTTGTCTTGAATTATGAGAAATGTAATTTTATGGTAGACAAAGGTTTAATTCTAAGACATATAGTTTTAACTATAGGGAGTCGATAAGGTCAAAATTGATATTGTAAATTCTTTTCCATATCCGTCAACTGTAAGGGAAATTCGTTCTTTCCTTGGCCATGCAATATTTTACAGGTGCTTTACAAAGAACTTCTCAAAAGTAGCTGAACCACTTCGCAAATTATTGCAAAAAGATAAGAAATTTGAGTTCAGCCCAAAATACAAGGAGGCTTTTGACACACTCAAACAGAAGTTGTTTCCACTCTTATAGTATAAGCAAACTATCCCTTTGAAACCATGTGTGATGAAAGTGAATGAAGTGTAGGAGCCATGTTGGGGCAAAAGATAGATAGAGAACCCCACGTCATTTGTTATGCCTTAAAAACCCTAGATGTTGCACAAAGAAACTACACTACCACAGAAAAGAACTTTTAGCTATTGTATTTGCTTTAGATAAATTCCGGTCTTATCTATTGGGATCTAAAGTGATTATTTTTTTCCAACCATGCAGTTTTTAGGTATTTGATCATAAATAAGGAAGCAAAACCAAGGCTTATTAGATGGATTTTACTGCTCCAAGAATTTGACATTAATATTCAAGACAAGAAAGGATGCAAAAACTTGGTGGCTAACCACTTGAGTAGGTTAAAAACACATTGTGACGACACTCCTATAAAGGATGAGGTTCCTGATGAGGTCCTATTTTTGGCTCAAGCGTATTTTCCTTGGTATTAGGATATGGTAAACTTCCTTGTTATAGGTTCATTACCCACTGGGTTATCTCATCCTGTGAGGGACAAGCTTAAAAGAAAAGCTCGATATAAAACTTGGGATAACCCATACCTATGGAAATATTGCTTGGATCAGATAATAAGACGTTGTTTTCCAAAAATCGAGGTAACTTTTATACTCACTTTTTGTCATACCGAAGCTTGTGGAAGTCACTTTGGCCCTAAACGGACTGCTCATAAGGTATTGGAATGTGGGCTATATTGGCCCAGAAATTTCTGATATGCATATGATTTCTGTAAATCTTGCGATAGATGCCAACATGCAAGTAACATAACTAAGTGAAATCAAATGCCTCTATCTTTAATTCATGTAAGTGAGATTTTTTATGTGTGGGGCATCGACTTCATGGGTCCATTTATTTCTTCATTTAGAAATGCGTATGACCAGACTGAGTGAGGAGTGTTACTGGTAACTGAGCATAATGTAGTTCTAGACTATCATAAAAAGAAGTTTTTCGTCCAATGACTAGAATATGAGATAATGGAAGTGAATAGCATCAGATCGACTGGCTTGACTCGCATTATTCCATATCAAAATCATTTCTTTATTACCATTCATTTATCTTAAGGAACATCAGTAAAACAAATAGGGGCATCAAAGTGCATACATGGGCATGAGAGTGCAAACCAAGGGCACGAATGTGCAATCAGTGGCACAAAAGTGCAATCACAGGCACAAAAATGCAATTAGGGGCACTAGGGTATGATCAAGGGCACCAAAGTGCAATCAGGGGCATGAAAGTGTAATTAGAGGCACCGAAGTGCAATAAGGTAAACAATTCCTAACAAATTAATCCAAATATAAAAGTTTTGTGCCGTTATATAAATGACTCAAATTATATATATTCACGTATACAATATATAATTCAAATTACCTATAACAATCAAATATAAAAATGCTACATGAACTTTGTAACACCCTTTACCCGTATCCGACGCCGGGATAAGGTTCGACGTGTTACTAGACTTAAACATAAAATCCATGCAAAATCGAGCCATAAAATTTCATTAAATTTAAAACCATTCATACTCAAGCATTTCGTCCCATATAAGAGTCTACGAGACCCTAAATATACATTTGGAAGTGGATAGGGACTAAATCGAGAACTTTAGAAACTTTTACAACACTTAGAAAATTTTCGTTCTTTGCGGAGTCACACACCCATGTGGATAGGCCGTGTGGTCACACACGCCCATGTGGCTTGGGACATGCCTGTGTCCTTAGCTCATGTCACTCTCTATTTTTGACGACATCAACAATTTAGAGACACACGGCGAAGTCACACGCCCGTGTGCTAGACCGTGTGGCGAATTTAATTTTCATATTTAAGGTGCAGACTTCACACGGCCTGGGCACAAGCCAATGTCCTATGGCCGTGTCCTTCACACGGTCGAGACACAAGGCCGTGTCTCATCTAGTGTGTTTACTACTGGGCATTTTGTTTCTTGAAGATAGGGTGTAGGGGACACACGGCCTATTCACACGCTTGTAGGGCTGACCGTGTGTCACACACGGCCTAGACACACACCCGTGTATCTACCTGTGCGGAAAACTTTAAGGCTATTTTCCAAGCCATTTGCCACCCTAAACTTCACACACATATTCATACATCTCAATCGCATTTAACAAGGCATTATTTGGAAACCAAACATCCACTAACTTGGTTTGAACATGGCATTTCCCAACATCAAAGGCATTAACACATGCATGCTCAAATAAATAGGTTTACAACCCAATTACCCCATACGAACCAATTTATGTGACTACATACTGATTCGGGTCCTTAATCAATACAAGTCAATACATTTGGCCATATCATAAATACAGATAAACAAACCAACTAAGTCCCTATACATGCCATAGACTCAAAGGTTTACATTCATTTACCCAACATAATAACTTGATAGTCTGATAGCATCTCCGGTGATCTCCAACCTAAGCTAGCATACAACCCTAAAAGATATGGAAAAAGAAAGGGAGTAAGCTACAAAACTTATTAAGTTCATATGAAAATGATAAGCATCTTAAACACAACTTAATTATGCAATTTATAAGGTAAGGGGTAACATAAATGTCATTAAGACTTTCATAATCATAACTTGTTTAATCATACCCTTTTTGTAAGAGTCCATTTCTTATTGAGTTTATTACTTACGAGTATTTTTACCTATCATTTACTAAGGCCATCATTATGGATACAAAACAAATTATCGTAACGCCCACAATTATATCTTATCCGTCCATATTGACTGCTTTATCAAATTTGAAGGTATAACTTAACATGTTTCGCCATTAGCCTAACAATAATAACCTTCTATTCGTATCTAAACTCATCATAATAAACATACACATAATTCATGAGTATTCACCATTTAACAAATATATTTTGATATCTTCCATTTATTTAAAACTCATATTAGTCCATAAACATTTTAATAGCCAATCATGCCAATCTTTCCTTTTCTCTCATGTCTAACAAATCACGTTTGTAGGCGAAAATTTATGCTATATCTTAACTTAATTTGGCCCAGGAGCCAATTGCACAATCATCATTCGAAATTACCATATATTTCATATATTACAAGTATAGGCCATTATCCTCAAGACTTTCGTAAAGACATTTTCGTAGTCATAACTTACTCTATCACGATCTTACCAATAGCTTATCATAATAAGGTTTGTACTTGTAAATTTCACATACATACCTATACCCTTCCAACATGATCATACCTTGTCATCTCTTTGACATAATCTTTGAATTACTCATCAAACCACTTGGAGTACCAGGATGCCCTAGAAATCTCATACACGTGGTAGGATGCCAATGCCATATCCCAAATATGGTCTTACATGGGATCACATATTGATGCTGATGCCATATCCTAGATATGGTCTTATGCATGATCTCATATCAATGTCGATGTCATATCCCAGATATGGTCTTATATGGGATCTCATATCGATACCGATGCCATATCTTAGATATGGTCTTATGCAGGATCTCATATCGATGCCGATGCCATGTCCCAGAAATAAACTTATACGGGATCTCATTTCGATGCCGATGTCATATCCCAGACTGTTACAATTCTCCCCTTTAGGGATTTTCGTCCTCAAAAATCTTACTAGCAAATAGATTAGAGACTTGATGTCTCTAATCTTTTTAACTTTCCACATAGTTTCAGATTTCTCAACTCTTAGTTCTCTCATGCTAGGATTATGATCTGTACTTCGTTACACGTCATATAAAGCTAAATTTCAACTTCTGAAAGAGATATTATATCTAAAGGGTCTTATCTACATCATCATATTATAGATAGAAGAAACACATTATGAACCTTCTTAAGTTCTAACAATAATACCAATTGAATAAGTTACTAATTTTATTTCTCAATAATCTAATACGGCCTGATATAGCACGAATTTAACTTCTCATATTTTCATAACCATTTTAATAGACAACTATGCAAATCTTTCATTTTTCAGACATATCCAATGAATCACAAATCAAGTGGAAAAAACATCTTGTCTCTCAATTTGGTATGGCTTAAAAGCCTAACACATAATTCTCAACTGAATTATCATGAATTTACATGTCATAAGTATAGACCTACAATTACAAGGTCATCTTAAAATCATTCTCATCATTTCCTCTATCACATTGAAAGATCTTATTTGAGGCAGTACTTCTAGAAACACTCTGTCGGTGAATCTAATATCTAAAATCTTAAACTTTCAAATCTGTATATCACTTATGTCAGTCTGAAGTTGCTTTGAACTTTCATTAATCACTTTCACTGATTTCCCAGAATTACAAGTCAATTTAACTTCGTACATCTCTTCCAGTCACCTTAGAACACTAGAACATAGTGTCAAAGCATAGATTCAAAGATCTGATTTATTCTCTCAAACTCACCCTAAATCTAAAGATGAACCACAGTGCTAAAATGCATCTGCGAATTTAGAGTTTCCCGTAGCTTTTCCTATAATAGCGATATGATCCTCAGATCTCAATCTAAAATAATGGGGAAAGGCACTCGATGAGAGCTAACAACCCTAAAACATATAACTCGGCCAATCTGCCAAATGAGAAACCTATACATACCGAAATGATTATGTGAAATTTTTTTGTCAAACAATCAATCACAATTCAAATAACATCTTCCTTTTCAGAAATAAAGGAAATCCTGATACGAAATCTATAGTATTTCTACCTTATTATCACTCCAGTATCATCAATGACTATATCATTGTAACGCCCCAAATTTCCCTTAATTTCAACTTTTTGTGAATTGTAGCATAAAAATATCTGACTATGTTTTTATGATAATTTGGTATAAATATCTGTCTGCGTCAGTGGTTAAATGCTTTGGGTGTGTTGGGGATGTCCCAAGTTCAAGCCAAGACTTGGGCTAAATTTTGGTTTTTATTGAATAAAGTCTTACCCTTGGTTAGTAGGCTTAAAAGAATTTACTGGTAAAAGCATAACAGAATAGGCCTACTCGTATGATGGTTAAATGGAGAAGGGTTATGAGAGAGGTCTTGTGTTCGAATCCCAGGATGAGCATGGGTATTATTTTTGTATAGAGTTTCGGAAAGAGTTTGAATCTGAGTAGGGAATTGAGTAGTGGGGAGTCATGTGGAGAGAATTAAGGGGATGAGCAATCTCTGTTTAGCACAATTTCTTTCTTTTTGCAAATTCGGGTATCCCTACTTCTCTTCCTCTCTTTTTTCTACCAATTTTTCCTTTCCTGAACCCCGATTGCTACCAATTTTCTCTTTTTTTCCCTTCTTACTGTTTTTTTATTTAAGCAGGCCTTTGTGATTCTTTAGCGTGGTGGTCGTTTGGTAAGTCTCTGTTTTGCTATCTTGAACACCATTTATATTAAGTGTTTAAATGGTGTTTTGGTTACTGTTAGGGATTTTCAGAGGGTTGATCATTGCTCTGAAACAGATTAAGCGTGTAGAGTTCACAATCGTTCGTTGAAGGTAAGGTTGTTGATTGTTTCGGGATTTATCGGTTCATAATAGTTCGATTTAGGATACTAAAATTGGACTTTGGATTGTCAATATTAGGTTTGGAAGGGCTCAAGAGTGCTTAAGCATCAGAAAAAAGTCTAGGTGTGTACTCCAATTGTACAGAAAATAGGTTTCGTCGAAAGTTGAAAAGCTTGCTATCGACGCCACACAGGCATGTGAATTGCCTATGTAGGGGCCGTGTGGCGAGACACGGTTGTGTGATCGACGAGCCAGGCCATGTGCACTTGACACGGGCACGATGCACATAGCCATGTGAGGCTGGCGAGGCCGTGTACGAGACACGACCTCAGCCAATTGGGCCGTGTAGGCCTCACGGGCATATAGGTCTATACAGGTGAACCACACGGGCGTGTGAAATTCTAAGCCAAGCCGTGTGATCCACATGGCCAAGGCCAAATTGTGCCGTGTGGGCCCACACGGGTAGGCCACATGGGCGTGTGAGCCCAATTTTCTGTTATGAACTGGAAGGTTGCACGGGTGGCCCAAGTCGACTGTAACCTGTCGTAGGGTCAGTAAGCATTACTGAGACCCCTATTCTGTGATATGATTCTGAGATATGTGTGTTAGCATGTTATACATAGCATGTGTATTCATACTATTCTAGATATGACTGTATCATCTATTATCTACATTGTAGCATGCCATGATAGTATGATACATTGCATTGGGGTAAGATTATTGATGAAGAGAGAGGAAGTATCTGAAAAGCTTCCGAGCCTGTTACTTGGCAGCTATGCTGCATATATCTATTATGTGTCATTTCACGGTACCATATGGTGTGTAGGGTTGGATAGGTTGATTTTATCCCCATACTTGGTTTGTAGGGCTAGGTGGGTCGATTTTATCCCCACATGGTGTGTAGGGTTGGACGAAGATGGTGTGTAGGGTTGGTGGGCCTATTCTAATTTGTTATGAATGTGATATCTATATGGGCTAAGGCCCGATTATATCTGATTCCGTACTGAGTAGGAATTATGACTGTATTCTGATATCTGTTTGTATGTATGCTATGCTGTGGGGATGTACACACTGAGTTTGCGAAAACTCACCCCCTTTATTTGTTTTTGTCTATCAGGTAATCCCCAACAGTAGATGGATCAGTGTAGCAGAGGGTTCGACGGTGATCACCACTTATGGAACCATTTATTTATGGGTCACATTTATACCACTTTATTTATTTTTGGGATTATTCATGTATGAGGGACTTGGACTGTTTTGATTTTGATTTGGGTTTTTAATTTGTTATTATTATTGGTTTATAAACTACGACACCATAATGCTTTTTGCTAAACTAAATTGAATGGTTTTCAAAGCTTCCGCGTAAAAGAAATGTTTTAACAAATCGAATAGTTTTGTTTTCTGGGCTTAAGTAAAAGATAATAAATTGAACGAGCTTTTATATCAGAATTGGTTTTTAAAACACTCTCATATGACACTGCCAGATTCGGCCATAATGTCTAGGCGTGGTTTGGGGTGTTACAATCATTCTTGAATACATTTGATATTCAGCTTTAATCTATTAACAAATCATCATCTGAACACAAAATTAGAAATATCGAGTTTCACACCCGTATATCAGAACATCTACTTTGAATCGTTGTACTTTTCATTACTTTTGGATGAATAGACAAGATACTACTACAAGTTCGGAGTCTCTCGGTACGTAAATTCTAATTCAGAAAAATAATAATAATAGAAATCAATTTTGATTTGAAATTCAAAATCAAAAGTCGATTCACACCGTATTCATTTAGTTATTACTCACTATCACGTTCCTGAATTTCTCAGATTTGTAATGGAAACATCGTTTTAGCTGTCAATTTAGTTAAAATCAAAACATCATTAAATACAGTTAATCTTGTAATTAATACTCACAAAGTAAACAAAATTTCCATTCACGTATCTGCAATTGTATCTATTTTTCCCAGGTCAATCGACATCTACTCACTAACTTTCAATAGCTCAAGTTATCAACGCTGTCCTAAATCATTATCTTTCTATAACCTTAAATACATTAAACTCTTACGACTAGTAATTTCAAAATATTTTTCACCGAACAAAAGGTGTTCACACTTTTAGCACAAACAATATAGTAGCAAATCTCCAATTCACACATCGGATAATTTCTTTAACGTAGCTTTAAACGTATGGAGGTACAACTACCACTTTACATACTCACACTATAGCACATCTCAACACATTCAATAACACATAGCTAAAGATCACAAACTCTTTGTTCAGTTCAGGCTAAAACCAGAACTAGTTCTTCAGTTAACAATGCTTTCAACTATTTAAAACTTTGCTAACATGTATTATACTATTCAAACTTCACAGATGTAATAACTTCCTCAATCGAAACAACTTTACTTAAAATAACATCCAGTAGAATCTGAAAAATGGCCTCACATAAATTTTCACCATCAACTTTTCAGAACCCAGAGATATAAGATATACTGATCATCAACCAATCCAACCAACTATGTTTTCTTCTAATATTAAAATTATCTAACACTCTCATACCATAAGAATTTCATTAGAAAACGAACAATCACATATATTTTTGAGGATAAACGAATACATAAAACACCCAGGGGATCTTTATAATCTATTTAATTAAAATTACTGCACCCAGACATCTTTACAATTCAAATATCATTTTTTGACTAATTCTGTCATCACAATCTCGTGTTATTCCATCCACTAATGAAAATCAATACGAAAGAAATTCCAGCAAACACATGCTTCGGACATCATACCTGAATGAATCGATTAGCTGAGATTAACTCTTTCTTTAACCGTGTTATTACGATGTGTGAACGATCTTTAGAAGAACCTGACTATTTTTAATTTTAATCATGTTATTTGTTACTCCGTTATCGAACTCTTTAGTTTCTCACTTGCGAGCTCATTCAACTTAAATGTAGTAAAATTTCGTTATAAAAATATCACATTGGTAGGGGGTGAGATCGTAAAGCCTCTAACTCAATTCTCATATCTATACACACATGTGACTTAACATTCATCTCCATCATAATATCATCACAGTTATGTAATTCACCTTAGGCAACCTACACACATAGATTCATGTTTCACGAACTTTTCGATTACCTTATTCAAATAAGTGTACTCATACATACATTCCATTAATTTTGAGTAGATCTACTTGTCACATTCACCTAGTTAGACAAGTTAGGCACATAACATCATACGAATACCAAAAAGACATGGATGAGCTTATCACAACATAAACTTTATTTTCATTTCACTTTTCCATATTTCACGACCTATGGTCATTTCATATTATACATTATCACATAATTAATCAACTATCATTCATGCCTTTTTCCAAGTTTCACTTATTACAAACACATTTTCAAATACCTTGGTATCATTTTTAGTGTTTTTGTAAGTAGCTCAGTTGGAAACATCGCTATCTTAACAAAATAACTTCATCAGAGTCGGGAGATATCACACTATCACAAGTTATATGGCATGTATAGCTAGACTCTCACACATGCTAGGTTAGTCTGAGAATAGACTAAACCATAGCTTTGATACCACCAAATGTAACACCCCTTACCCGTATCCGACGTCGAGATAGGGTTTGAGGCATTACCGGACTTAACATAAACATTCATGCAAAACCGGGCCATAAAATTTCGTTGAATTTAAAACCATCCACACTCAAGCATTTTGTCCCTTATACGAGTTTACGAGAACCTAAATATACATTAGAAGTGGATACAGACTAAACTGAGAACTTTAGAAACTTTTACAACACTTAGAAAATTTTCATGCTTTGAGGAGTCCCATGCTCGTGTGGGTAGGCCATGTGGTCACACACGCCAGTGTGGCTTGGGACACGCCCGTTTCCTTAGCCCGTGTCACTCTCGATTTTTTACGACATCAACAATTTAGAGTCACACGGCCAAGTCACATGCCCGTGTGCTAGGCCGTGTAGCGAATTTAATTTTTGCATTTAAGGTGCAGACTTCGCACAGTCTGGGCAAACGCCCATGTCCTATGGCTGTGTCCTTCACAAGGCTGAGACAAACGGCCGTATCTCAGCTCGTGTGTTTACTACTGGGCATTCTGTTTCTTAAAGCTAGGGTGCAGGGGACACATGACCTATTAGTACGCCCGTGTGTCTACCCATGTGGAAATTTTAAGGCTATTTTCCAAGCCATTTGCCACCCTAAACTTCACACACATATTTATACATCTGAATAGTATTTAACATGGCATTATTTGGCAACCAAACATCCACTAACATGGGTTGAACATGGCATTTTCCAACATCAAAGGCATTAACACATGCATGCTCATATAAAATGGTTCACAACCCAATTAGCCCATACGATCTAATTTATCTGACTACATACTGATTCGGGTCCTTAATCATGACAAGTTAATACATTTAGCCATATCATAAAGACACATATACAAACCAACTAAGTCCCTATACATGTCATAGACCTAAAGGTTTACATTCATTTACCCAACACAATAGCTTGATAGTGTGATAGCATCTCTAGTGATCTCCAGCCCGAGCTAGCATACAAATCTAAAAGATATGGAAAAAGAAAAAGAGTAAGCTACAAAGCTTAGTAAGTTCATATGCAAATGATAAGCATCTTAAACACAACTTAATTATGCAATTTATAAGGTGAGGGGTAACATAAATGTCATTGATACGACTATCGCGATATTAAGTAATAAAATTTATAAAACTGATCACACCAAAACTAACTAATATCACGACCTTAAAGGCAAGCGCACCTGTCGAACAATAGTATAGTTTAGTGGGAAGACCGAGTTATCGTACCCAAGGGAACTAAAAGTACTAGTACTTACTTCCTTTCTATTATCTAGCTTAAAAATAAAGAGAGTTGATTTAAACTAATTCTAAAACTAAACTAACTAAAAGTGCACAAAAAGAAAATTGAGGAAAAACTTTCGGGAAAACTGATTGATATGAGAAATACTCAAGGGGGAATCCACCTAGACTTCACTTGTTATTGACTTCTTGAACTATATAATTGATTACTTGCCTTGATCCATAGAGATCCCTAACTTATGCTAAACCCTCCGTCGAGGCATAGAGCAACTAGGCCTAAGTTATTAATTAAAGTTCCTTTATTAATTAACTCCCTAGGTTGCATTAATTCGATCTATGGATCCCCATATTAGGTTTGACCCTAATCTGACAGATTTATGTCGCCCTATGTCTAGGGTTGCATGCAACTCCGCTTAATTATGGTAGATCTACTCTTATCACAGGGACTTTTGCTCCTCTGCTCTAAGCACATCAATTTCTTGAAGTAATACCTAGGATTATTAAATCAAGAATGAAGAACGCATAATCAAGAACAATTCAAGCAATTATCATATAACTCAATAATTAATAATAAGATCTGTCTTAGGTTTCATCCCCCTCAAGTATTTGAGGGGTTTAGTTCATAATTAAGAAAAGAAACATCTTAGAAGATAATAAATAACAAAACATAAAGAAACCAAAAACCCCTGAAGGAATTTAAGGAGATCTTCTGTCTTGATGTATGATTCCGGCTTCTGGGATGAATCAATTAGCTTCCCTTGGAGTAATTCCTTGCTTCCGCTCCTTATGTTGGCTGAAAGATGGTGCTCCTTTTTGGGAGAAAAGAGTACACCCTTAGAGTTGCCTCCTAGGGTCTTTATATAGAGCTTTGGGGAGCCTTTCTTAGCCTCTAAGCATCTAAATCCGAGTGAAATTCCTCTTCCTCACGACTAGAACACGCCCGTGTGCCACGCCCATGTACTTCAACAAGAGGCCATGTGAGATTCTGTCAATTGGGGCACGACCGTGTGGCCTTGCCGTGCTTGTCGGGGCTAGACCGTGTGATCTTTGTATGGCACGACCGTGTGCCATGGCCGTGTGGTGACTTCTTGGGCCATGCGTTTTTACATTTTAGCCTATTTTCTCTGATTTTCAGTCTATTTTTCATTTTTTTCTCTTCCCTATGCTCTCCTAAGTATAAGATATGAAAAAGAAAGATTAAGGCCACTAATTCTCACTAAATTGATAATAATTCATCCAAAATATAGGCTAAACATGAGGTAAAAATATGTATAATTTAGCGTTTATCAAATACCCCCACACTTAAGCCTTTGCTTGTCCTCAAGCAAAATCTCAATCCCTAAATAAGAATCATTCTTCTCAACTCACAATCTTTATCAATAATGTTTCAAATTAATCCACAGGTAAGCATACAATGAAAATTCAATCAAAAGAACATTAAAGACTCAATTACTTTAAGTTGAGAATTTTATCATTGAAACATAAGTTTTCTTCTTTCTCCTAAGTAGTTATCTCTCCATCTTAATAAACAGAAGTTGACATCCTCACTAAGGATTCACTCTATCCACTTGAAGTGTTTAGGGTTCAAAAATTAAGTACTCTCTAGTCAACTTGAAAAGTTATTACCATAGGCTTGCTAGAAAATCAAGTCTCCACCATTGTAGATTGATATGATACATCGATCAAAAGGTCTTTCAAGGGTTGTAATGGGGCTTGGTTAGGGTGTTGTCACAGGCTGCAAAAGAGGGTTAGAATCAAGATCGAATTTGAAAATTATCTAGCTAGAAAAATCTCTATCACTGGAACATATTTCTCGAGCTAATTCTCATGATAATATCAATTTTGCCTTGGTAGAAATATGCAAAAACTATTTGAACTACTATAGATTACAACTGAATACATATGTTTTTTTTTAAGAATAATTCATCTATGATATAATACTTGAACAAAACTTTACAATCTGAAAAGAGAATAAAGCTAGATAAAAATTTCAACTCAAATCTCGACAAAAATAGGGGTTAAAATAATTGAATGGAATTCAACAAAAAATGGGTTATTGGTTAATAATTAGGGGTAAGTCAAAGAAAAGGTTGTTAGGCTCAATGGGGTTCACTAGGGGTTAATTTATGAAGGTAGGTTTTTGTGGAGTAAGTAAGTTAAATCCTAGATGCCTTTATCATTTCAGTATATCAAATCAATGATGTGATCTTGACATGTATAATCAAAGCAAGTTCTAGAATAACAAATCAATATTGACTCACTCAAAGCAATAATAAAAGTGAGCACGAAAGAATGTATGCTCAAAAGGCTCAAAAATGTCACCAAAATTATGGCTTTTGATGTCAATCCTGTGAATTTCAAATCTCAAGATAATACTTAGAATTAGGGAAAAAAACTTATGCAAAAAATTGGAGTTCTCAAAAATTTTAACTTATCATGATTGATTCCTTAATGTTTTTAAGTTTGAATATTCAAAGTACAATCATCTATTTCTTAATTCTCACATATTAATAAAAATAATAAATCAATCAGAATCAATTCCTAAATGGGAGACTGAAGATGATGCTATTGAGAACAATGCAAAATGTTAGAAAAGTTCAGGGATTTCAAAGATAATAGAAAGTCCCCCCCTCACACTTAAGATGTACATGGCCCTTAATGTAGAAAGATAACATTAGTAGTAATAAAAGCATAAGATCATAAGATAGGGGGAGGTATGAAACTCCCTGTATTTTGGATGAATTTGTGAGACGGATATTGGAATTGGAAGAGCTGGCAGTTGTGGCAGGGTGTTCCCTTTTTTGTAGAGATTTGAGCTGTAGAGCTCCTTTGAAACTGCGAAAGTATATATTAGTCGTAGGGAATTTGGAGCAATGGAAATTACTCGTTAGGGGTTGGCCGTTAGGAAAAATAAATAATTCAAAACAAAATACGAAAATTACTAATATTCAAAAAAATGAAAAAAATGAAATGAAAGAAAATAAAAATAAACTGAAAAAGAAAAATAAAGTTAGTATAAAAGGTAAAAATAAAGATTAGTGTGTAAGTCTAAGTGATGTTAAAAATAGGAAGAAAAAGAAAATAAACATAAGAGGATCTAGTCCTCGGATGGATCACGCGATGGCGGGGTGATGCTCAAGTGCTGGCATATCTGTACCAAAGTGGCGTCGATATAATCGAGGTGTTGGAAGTATTGCTGCTCAAATCGATCTTGGCGCTTGTGTATGTCAGCATGTGAGGCCGCCGTCTGGGTGGGTTGTTTGGGGAGTGGTGGCTCGGCGGGCTCATCCTCTTCCGGTGGTGGTGGTGGGACATCATCAGCAATGTCCTCTGAGTCCTCGCCCTCCTGTACGAGGAGGAAGTGGAAGTGGCCGCCTCCTGGCCGTCGCTCTACCATCCTTATGTGCAGCAAGCTCTGGATACCCTGCAAGGACATCTGGCCGATCAAGGTATAGGAGGATGTCTGGGCTATAGTATTGAGGAGCCTGAAGTGACGAGCTAGGCGTGTGATGTAGGGCCCCATCGATAAGATGCCTCTGTGGTGCCTCTCTATCTGATGTTGCATGGCAAGCGCGATGAAGTATGCTAAGTCAATGACGCGCTCGTTTGCCATGCACCACAGGAAGTAGACGTCGTGAGTGTTGACAACCCCGGTGCTCTCTCGTCGACTTGTAAGAGTGTAGCAAGAAGAGCATGAATGTACCTCAGAGATGGCACGAGAACGGTTGCCTTCCTGACGCTAGGGTTATAGATTTGTCGTCCAGGGGCGATCTCGTTCCAGCAGTCGACGGGCCGAATGTGGATGTGACGAGAAAGGGTGGGGAAGTCCTCATCTACCATAAATTGCTCTGTGTAGAGCCCAAGTACTGTGCTGAACTCTGGCATGCTGAGGTGTCACACGAGTCCTCCCAAACGGAATTGGACCGTGCCTGGATCGTCGAATCTATTCATCACAGTCTGTAGGTGAAATGTGGAGCAGAACTCGAGGGTGAGTTCTAAGTATGTCAGCTCTATGATCTGGAATAACTGCTCCCGTGGCTCTGTCATTAGTAAGGTCCGGACGCCATCTACTAACTATATCTACTCAAGGGCGTCCCAGTCTATGCAGCGGCCCGTGGAGATGGTGCGGATCCGGAGTAGTTGATAGCGTTCCTCCTGGGAGGCTTGCGAGAAGGTGATGAACGGGTGGCGCTCCTCGAATATGGGCCTGGATGAGGAACTTCCTGGTCCCTTTCGTTTCTTGAAGACGGGGACGGCGGTTTTCCTACTGCGTGATGATGACATTGTATCTGAAATAAAATAAAATAACAAAAGCATTAGTCCTAAATATTGAAATTAAACTAGATAGATAATAAGTAAAATATAGATTTAAATGACAATGTTCTAAAAAATAAAAATGAGGATGAACTTAAATAGTAGAATTTAATCATATTGACTTGTAACAAAATTAATAACTATGGATATGTATATATACTAAAAATATGACAAAATGGCATGCAGATATGAGTCTAAATGGCAAAGAAAATGAAATCTAAATGGCAAGAAAAAATGAAATTAAGTGGTATGTAATCCTAATATATTCTGTACTATTCTAGATTATTCATCCTATTTTTCCTAATTCCATTCTTGAATTATCATAAAGAATAAAGCAAAATTAAAAATATATATAATGAAAATGAGATATAAACAAATAAATGAGAAAAATTGATAGAATATAATCAAAATTGAGGGTGCACGATCGTGGGTTGAGTTTACACGGGCATGGGTTGGCTGAGTTCGGGTATGGTGGTGTTTTAAGGGCTGTGGTGGCACTAATGGTGGTTTGGTGAGGAGTTTGGATGAGAGAATTTAGGGTTTGAGTGAAAAGGAAGGTGAATAGTAGCCCCTTATTTATAGTTTTTGGGTCACACGGGCATGTCACACGCCCGTGTGAGTTGTATTTTGCTCGTGTCTTTCAAAAATCGGTGGTTATGGCTCGCCTGGTTTCGACGAGCACGCCCATGTGGTTGATTTACACGGCCGTGGGAGATTGTGTTCGTGTTTCCCACGGTCGTGTAATATGTTCCACGGGCGTGTGAAATTTGACAGTGTCTTCCACGGTCTGGGAACACGGGCGTGTGGAGTTGTGTGAAACTGTGTTGATACTGCAGGGTTGCCACGGCCATGTCGCACGGCCGTGGGGTGTTATTGGTAGCCCGTGTTGAAGTCGAAAGGTTGCCACAGCCATGTCGCACAGCCGTGGCCATTTACCGGTGGCCCGTGTTTTGGGAAAATTTTTGCTCTGTTTATACACGGCCTCGGTACACGACCATGTCTCTGTTTAAAGGGTTCACACGGCCTGGGACACGCCCGTGGGCATGGCCGTGTGGTCCTAAATCTCTGCATTAAAAAGGGTTAGTGTGATGCATGAAAAATACTAAAAACAAGATAGATGAAAAATTACTAAGTTAGTACTCGGGTTGCCTCCCGAGAAGCACTTATTTAGAGTCTAAGCTTGACTCTACTTGGATGTATCATGGAGGGATTTTGTGGAGCTAAAGCTCTTTCCTGTAGTTTATAGAATTTTCATCTTTGTAGTGTTTAAGCCTAGGACTGTTTAACTTAAAAGTACCGAGGGTTGAGTGAGTTACCTCAATTGTGCTATATGGAAAGACTTTCATTACCATGAAGTAGGGTGTATCACTTGTATGTTCTTTTGAATTTGAGCTTTGTGGATCGTCTTCCCCAAAAATTACCTTATCTCCCACCTTGAGGTGATTTATTTGTCCTTGAGGGTCGTCTTGGTGATGCTCCATTTTGGTGTGGCATATTTTGGGCTTTTTGTTAAAGTTTAGCCACTCATCTAGTTCCTCAATCTGGAGCATTTGCTTTTCTGGTTCATCTCTTGTAGGTGAATTTGACATTGTTTGTGTTGTCTTTATATGAAGTGCGTCCTGCACAGGAATTTGTGTGGTGAGTTCAGTGTTTTTACAGGGACTCAAATCTCTATTTTTGTCTGTAGTTTTAACTGTGTTGTGAGCTCGTATGGTTATTGTATCATCACCTACTTGTAATTTGAGTTCACCTGTTTCTAAATCAATTTTAGTTCTAGCAGTTGCCAAAAAGGATCGCCCTAGAATTAAGGGTACATTGCTAGCCTCGTCAATGTCTAAAACAACAAAGTCAACTGGGAATATAAATTTATCGATTTTGACAAGTACATCTTCAATTATTCCCTTAGGCGCCCTAATAGTTTTATCAGCTAGTTGAATGCTCATCTTGGTTTGCTTAGGCGTTCCAAGACCTAGTTATTTAAACAGGTTATAAGGCATGACATTTATACTTGCCCCTAAATCAGCTAAAGCATTTTTTTCCTCTAGGCTACCAAGTAAACAAGGGAGAGTAAAGCTCCCTGGATCTTTTAGTTTGGTTGGTAGTCTATTTTGTAGAATAGCTGAGCAGACTACATTTAATTCCACATGAGATTTCTCCTCTAGCTTCCACTTGTTTGTCAAGAGTTCTTTTAAGAATTTAACCGCGTTTGGCATATGCAAAATTGCTTCAACAGATGGTAAGTTAATGTGTAATTTTTTTAAGAGTTTAAGAAACTTACCGAATTGTTCATCTGTGTGGTCTTTTTGTAGCGCTCTTGGGTATGGTATACGAGGCTTGTGTTCGTTGATGTCTAGCTTGTTGTTGCTTGCCTTTACCTTACCTTTACTCACCTTAGGTTCCTCGCCTAACTTTGGGTCATCTTTGGTTAACACCTCCTCATTTGTTGTATTTATGGCATGAAATTGCCCTTTAGGATTGGTCTCAGTGTTGCTTGGAAGTCCACCTTGCGCTCTTTCTAATATTAACTTGGCGAGTTGACCGATTTGATTCTCAAGGCCTTTGATTGATGCTTGCTGGTTCTTTAATGCCATTTCAGTGTTCTGAAAGCGAGTCTCTGACATGGCCATGAATTTGGTAAACATTTCTTCAAGGTTGGGCTTTTTCTCCTGTTACGGCGGTAGCTGCTGAAATCCTTGAGGGGGTTGTTATCTTTTATTCCCTTGACCTCCGCAAGAAAAATTGGGATGGTTTCACCAACTTGCATTATATGTGTTACTATATGGATTATTTTGAGATCTAAAATTGTTACCCATATAATTGGCCTGCTCGGTTTCTATGCCATTGGCAGAAGATGAGTAGTCTGGAGTGAACATATTTGCCTGAGTTGTGTCGCACTGCATTACTGCTTGTGCCTGCGTAGAACCAACAAAATGATCAAACTTGTTATTTAAAAGTTCTACTTGGTTAGAAAGCATCGCGACAGCATCAATGTTAAAAACTCCTGCAGCTTTCGTCGGCTTTGTCCTCATGACTTGCCACTGATAGTTATTCAATAACATCTCTTCGATAAATTCATAAGCTGCTTCAGGTGTTTTGTTGTTGATTGTTCCTCCTGCGGCTATATCGATCATTTGTCTGGTTGATGGGTTCAAACCGTTATGGAAGGTTTGACCTTGTAGCCACAAAGGTAGACCATGATGAGGACACCTTCTCAAAAGATCTTTGTATCTCTCCCATGCATCGTAAAGTGTTTCTAAATCCATCTGCACAAAAGAAGAAATATCGTTTCGTAATTTGGCTGTTTTAGCTGGAGGAAAATATTTGAGTAAAAATTTTTTGGTCATTTGTTCTCATGTAGTGATTGAGCCTCGTGGTAAGGAATTTAACCATTGTTTGGCTTTATTTCTCAAAGAGAATGGAACTAGCCTCAAGCGAATGACATCGTCAAAAATGCCATTTATCTTAAAAGTATCACAAAATTCCAAGAAATTTGCTAAATGTGAATTTGGATCTTCGTCTTGCAAACCATCAAATTGCACAAACTGCTGAATCATCTGAATAGTGTTAGGTTTTAATTCAAAATTATTAGCAGCAATAGCAGGTCTAATAATGCTAGTTTGGGTACCAACCAAACTAGGTTTAGCATAATCATACATAGTGCGAGGAGCTTCTTCTTGATTTGCTGGTGGCGCGACTATTGCGGGTGCGAAGAGCTTCTTCCTGATTTGCTAGTGGCGCGACTATTGCGGGAGGTGGTGGAACATTTTGATTTGCGTCCATCTCTTCTGTAGGTTCTGGCTCTTGCTCAGGTTCTTGTTCTGGATAATGTAAACTGCGTCTAATCTCTCTGTGATTTCTGCGAACTGTCGCTTCTAGATCTTCGTCAAAAAGCAGTGGTCCTGTTGGGTTGTTTCTAGTCATAAACTAAAAATACCTAAAAAAGAAAAAGCAAAGAAAATTCAAAAATTTAAAAGAAAATAAAAATAAATAAATAAAAACTAAAAATAAATAAATAAATAATAGCTAAAGTAATAGAAATTGAGTTTTCTTAATATTTCAGTTCCCCAACAACGGCGCCAAAAACTTGATACGACTATCGTGATATTAAGTAATAAAATTTATAAAACTGATCACACCAAAACTAACTAATATCACAACCTTAAAGGCAAGCGCACCTGTCGAACAATAGTATAGTTTAGTGGCAAGACCGAGTTATCGTACCCAAGGGAACCAAAAGTACTAGTACTTACTTCCTTTCTATTATCTAGCCTAAAAATAAAGAGAGTTGATTTAAACTAATTCTAAAACTAACTAAAAGTGCACAAAAAGAAAATTGAGGAAAAACTTTCGGGAAAACTGATTGATATGAGCAATACTCAAGGGAGAATCCACCTAGAATTCACTTGTTATTGACTTCTTGAACTATATAATTGATTACTTGCCTTGATCTGTAGAGATCCCTAACTTATGCTAAACCCTTCGTCGAGGCATAGAGCAACTAGGCCTAAGTTATTAATTAAAGTTCCTTTATTAATTAACTCCCTAGGTTGCATTAATTCGATCTATGGATCCCCATATTAGGTTTGACCCTAATCCAGCAAATTTTTGTCGCCCTATGTCTAGGGTTGCATGCAACTCCGCTTAATTTTGGTAGATCTACTCTGATCACAGGGACTTTTGCTCTTCTGCTCCAAGCACATCAATTTCTTGAAGTAATACCTAGGATTATTAAATCAAGAATGAAGAACGCATAATCAAGAACAATTCAAGCAATTATCATATAACTCAATAATTAATAACAAGATCTGTCTTTTGAGGGGTTTAGTTCATAATTAAGAAAAGAAACATCTCAGAAGATAATAAATAACAAAACATAAAGAAACCAAAAACCCCTGAAGGAATTTAGGGAAATCTTCTATCTTGATGTATGATTCCGGCTTCTGGGACGAATCAATCGGCTTCCCTTGGAGTAATTCCTTGCTTCCGCTCCTTGTGTTGGCTGAAAGATGGCACTCCTTTTGGGGAGAAAAGAGTACACCCTTAGAGTTGCCTCCTAGGGTCTTTATATAGAGCTTTAGGGAGCCTTTCTTAGCCTCTAAACATCCAAATCTGAGTGAAATTCCTCTTCCTTACGACTAAAACATGCCCGTGTGCCACGCCCGTGTACTTCGACAAGAGGCCGTGTGAGATTCTGTCGATTGGGGCACGGCCGTGTGGCCTGGCCGTGCTTGTCGGGGCTGGACCGTGTGATCTTTGTGTGGCACGGCCGTGGTATGGTGACTTCTTGGGCCGTGCGTTTTCAAATTTTGGCCAATTTTCTCCGGTTTTCGGTCCATTTTCTGTTCTTTTCTCTTCCCTATGCTCTCCTGTGTATAAGATATGAAAAAGAAAGATTAAGAGCACTAATTCTCACTAAATTGATAATAATTCATCCAAAATATAGGCTAAACATGAGGTAAAAATATGTATAATTTAGCGTTTATCAGTCATTAAGACTTTCATAATCATAACTTGTTTAATCATAGCCTTTTTGCGAGAGTCCATCTCTTACTGAGTTTATTACTTACGAGTATTTTTACCCATCGTTTACTAAAGCCATCATTATGGACACAAAACAAATTGTCGTAACGCCTACAATTATATCTTATCTGTCCACATTGACTGCTTTATCGAATTTGAAGGTATAACTTCACATGTTTTGCCATTAGCCTAACAACCATAACATTCTATTCGTATCTAAACTCATCATAATGAACATGCACATAATTCATGAGTATTCACCTTTCAACATATATATTTTGATATCTTCTATTCATTTAAACCTCATATTAGCTCATAAACGTTTTAATAGGCAATTACGCCAGTCTTTCCTTTTATTTCATGTTCGATAAATCACAATTGTAGGCGAACATTTATGTTATATCTTAACTTAATTAGGCCCGGGAGCCAATTGCACAATCATCTTTTGAAATTACCATATATTTCATATGTTACAAGTATAGGCCATTATCCTCAAGACTTCCGTAAAGACATTTTCGTAGTCATAACTTACTCTATCACGATTTTACCAATAGCTTATCACAATAAGGTTCGTACTTGTAAATTTCACATGCATACATGTACCCTTCCAAAATGATCATACCTTGTCATCTCTTTGACATAATCTTTGAATTACTCATCGAACCACTTGGAGTACCAGAATGCCCGAGAATTCTCATACACATGGTAGGATGCCAAGGCAATATCCAAGATATGGTCTTACATGGGATCACATATCGATGCCGATGCCATATCCCAGATATGGTCTTATACGGGATCTCATATCGATGCTGATTTCATATCCCAGATATGGTCTTATACAGGATCTTTTATCAATGCCGATGCCATGTCCCAGATATGGTCTTATATGGGATCTCATATCGATGCTGATGCCATATCCCAGATATGGTCTTATACGAGATCTCATATTGATGCCAATGCCATCTCCCAGATATGGTCTTATACGGGATCTCATATCGATGCTGATGCCATATCCTAGATATGGTCTTATACAGGATCTTTTATCAATGCCGATGCCATGTCCCAGATATGGTCTTATATGGGATCTCATATCGATGCTGATGCCATATCCCAGATATGGTCTTATACGAGATCTCATATTGATACCGATGCCATCTTCTAGATATGGTCTTATACGAGATCTCATATCGATGCTGATGCCATATCCCAGATATGGTCTTATACGGGATCTCATATCGATACCGATGCCATATCCCAGATATGGTCTTATACGGGATCTCATATCAATGCCGATCCCATATCCCATATATGGTCTTATAAGAGATCTCATATCGATGCCGATGTCCCAGACATGGTCTTACACGAAATCACATGTCTCGCCAATGCCATATCCCAGATATGGTCTTACACGAGAATCACATATCTCTCCGATGTCATATCCCAGATATGGTCTTACACGGGAATCACATATCTCATATTGCTATAGTCAACCATGGTCTTTTACCGTCAATTTATATTTCACTATGAACCGGTCGTAATCGATCTTGCATTTTTACTCATTTCGAATATTTAATTCAAGTTACACAATTCAATCAAATATATTATAATAATGCACTATTTATACAATTCAATAACATTTATTAGCATACGAACTTACCTAGGCACAGAAATGGCGAAAGGGGCTTACCGTCAATTTCTCGTTTTTTCCCTCGTTCTAGTTCCAAACCTCATTTCTCTTGATCTATAATGACACATTTAGCTCATTTATTAGTCACATTATTCAATGTGACCGAAAAATCATATTATGGAAAAACCACGTTTTTGCCCCTAAAGTTTCACATATTTTAAATTGTCCCCCTAGGCTCGTAAAATGATTTTCATTCAATTTCTTCGTACTTTAAGCCTAGCCAAACCATTTTCATGCTTTTAGCAGCCCACATTTTCCATTAAAATAGATTTTTAACACATATTTTATAACTTTTACAAATAGGACATTGTATGCATTTATACCAAAAATCACTTAGTAAAAGTTGTTTCTCTAACCATAAACATGCATAATATACCATTAATCATCAAAATGCACTCATATACATCATGGGTCCAAACCCTAGACTTTAATTAGAGGTAGAAATAGGTAGATCATGATACAAGGATTTCAAAAACGTAAAAATCATTAAAAACGGGCTATAATAGACTTACTATGGAGCTTTGAAAGCTTGAACAAAACCCTAGCCATGGTGGTCTTCAAAATTTCGGCCAAGGGGTTGAAGATGGCTTTTATTTTGTTTATTCAATCATTTAATCTTTAAATGACCAAAATGTCCTTAACTTAAAAATATTCTATTTCACCTATTTCATGTCCATTTTTGTCCAACAAATTAACCAATGGTCTAATTACCATTTAAGGATCTCTAATTTAAAATCTCATAACAATTGGACACCTCTAACACGTAGAACTCAACTTTTGCACTTTTTACAGTTTAGTCCTTTTGACTAAATTGAGTGCCCAAACGTCAAAATTTTCAAACGAAATTTTCACAAAATCATTCCGTGAAATTAGAGACCATATAAATATAATAAAAAATAATATTTTTCTAGTCGAATTTATGGTCCTGAAACCACTATTCCGACTAGGCCCAAATTCAGGCTATTATAAACTTACCTAGTAAAAAAAGATGGTAAGCAAAGTGAAGTTTTAGGGGCTAATTTGTAATTTTTCTTTTTTCTCAATCATCTACTGGTTGATTCAAACCTTGATCTATATAGTAACTTATTTCAATTTATCATTTTCAATTACCTTATAACACATTATTCTATGCATATGACATTTAAATTTCACTTTTCACAATTTTCATAAAGTTTCACATTTTATTCAGTTTAATCCCTAAAATCAAAATTACCATGACTTTCACTTTAAAGCTTTGTTTTTCAATCCATTTCCAATTTCATCCTTCTATAACCTTCTAGAATTAATAATTAAAGAAATTTCATATCAATTTCAAAATAATTCTATTTTAGTCACTATACTCAAAACTAGCAAATTTCACATTACAAATTAGTCATGTATCACATCTAAGCTTACAATAAAACCATTTAACACCAAAATATTCAAAAATCATGAATGGAAACATGTCAAAACTTTAACATTTTTACGATCAAATCCCTAGGTTAGCTAAATCAAGCTTCTAGTATTTCAAAATCATAAAAAATTACAAGAAATAAACTAAAATTGTCTTACCAATTTGAAGAATAAAGCTTGGCTGAAAGCTTGGCTTCTCTACAATGGTGAGAACGGTGGAAGAGGGTGAAAAGCATGATGAAAATGGCCATTACATTTTTCTTTTATATCTTATTATATTTTAACTTAATTATAACATTAATATTAACCTTATTTTAACATATATTATGCTAATTATCAAGCATTAATAGTCAAAAAATGTTCTTAACTCTCAATTTCCATTTTAACCCTTGAAAGTAACCTATTTAGCCCATTTAACTAAAAAAATTAACAATAATTAACTTTTATGATTTTTACGATTTAGTCCTTGTACCTTAATTACTATCCATTCAATAAAATTTCCAGACAAAAATTAACATAACATTATAATAGACTCGTAAATATTAATTAATAATATTTACTAACTAGATCATTAGAAAATGAGGTTCCAAAACCACCATTTCCAACACCAGTGAAAAGTAGGTTGTTACAACTATCCCCCCTTAGAAAATTTCACTCTTGAAATTTTTACCTGAGAATAGATTAGGATGAACGTAGCATATGTAGAGTCTAGAAGTACATGCCATAATAACTTGTATTAGTGTAATGCTTTCTATAATACCCCTAACCTTCCTCCATCACTAGACTAGGGTGATTGAGCATTATCGTACAAATTAGAGCATTTAACATCATAACAAAAATAATTATATATCTTAATATCAATAATTAACAACTTAATATAATCATAATAAACATACACATTTGGACCTTGAACCGAGCCTTTGAGGCCCTAAAAATAACTCGAGAAGGTTCAAGGATCCATTTGAAAGAAAATAGAAAACTTTGGGAAAACATGAAAATTTGGGAAACTAGAGGTTACACAGTCGTGTGACATAGTCCAAACCATGTGGACATTCGAAGTCTGGAAACACAGTTGTGTCCCAACCTGTGTGTCTGCCTATACGGGTATTTGAAAAAGGACCACGGCCGTGTCGCATGTCACGTGCCAAACCTATCTACATTCAATGTTGGGTCACATGGTCGTGTTATAGGTTGTGTGCCAGACTGTGTTACAAACTGACTAGAGACACACGACCGTGTTGTCGGCCGTATATCAGACCGTGTGAAACCTACACCTAAAAACCATAATGACGCACGGTCGTGTATGCTTAGGCTGTGTATGTAATAACCCATTTTTATTGAAATCAGAATAGTTGTTTCGGGACCTCAAATAAGAGTTAAAAAGAAAATTGATTTTAATATTATTGCATGGTCTGCATTATGATAGGAATGTCATATGAAAATTTTACAGATTATGTGCTTAATGACGGAAAGGACCAAATTGCATAAAAGTAAAAGTTGAGTTCTAGTAGTTATAAGTATCAAATAGTTATGGAATTCAAAAATTGAGGACCTAATATGGTAATTAGACCATTAAAGAAAGTTAGTAGATATTTTTGATGATTCATTCATGGAAAAATTAGAAAAGGCTAAGGAGTAAATTGGAAAGTGATAGAATTAAAAGATGATAATTAAATTAAATAGATATTATCATCTTATTTTATATCATCTTCCCCAAAATTTGCATGGAAACCCTAGGAGAGAGAGAAGAAACTATTCATGCTTAATTGGGTAAGTATTCAAGTTTTGTTTTTAGTAGTTTCTATATTTTTAAGATCGAGATAGTTTAATTTATCTATTTTGGGGATTAAGCTGAAAAGAAATCAAAGTATAGAAATTTTTCCATGGATGAATATGCTGAAAATTTGAAATTTATGGTAGAAAATGAAAGGTTGTTGATAAATAAACAACTTTTACAAAGAGAATTTTGCTAAAATCATGATTTAGGGACTAAATTGAAAAGTGGTAAAACCCATGGAAAATTCTAAGTTTTTGTGAAATACAAGTGTTGTAAATGTTATATAAAATTTTGGTTAGACTTCAAAGAAGGACTAAATTGCATGAATTTTATTTTTCGGGCCTAAGGACGAAATTGGAATTTGTGAAAAGTTTAGGGGCAAAATGGTAATTTTTCCTAGAATATAAATTGAACTCAATTGAATATGAAATGTGTTAAATTGATTATTAAATTTATTTATATAGATCCAGATAACTCAAATTTGAAGCTAGATCGAGAAAAAGAAAAATTTTTGGATTAATAGACTTATACACAAACAAGTGTTGAGGTAAGTTCATGTAACTTAATTAAGCATGTAAATATGTTTGAACTGATGTTGTATTTGGATTGAATGTGGTATGAGTTTATTTGAATTACATGAATGTTATAAATGTAAGAAATGATCACATGCTTGGAAATGGTAGTAAAAGGGTTAAGCTCCGTTTGAATATAGAAATTCGATAGATATATGTGATTTCCTGCATAAAATATGGTCCTGCATATGTTGCGAATGGGATTTAGCTCGAACGAGTAATCTCTAATATAGCCCTCTCGAGCAGCCTATTAATAGTTTCTACAAGTAAGCTAATTGGTAGTGAACTTGCCTGTGTTGCCCACTACCATAGCTCTTTGTGAGCGTCCTGACACATGATTCGATCAGTTGTGTTCTGGTATATGTTACGAACACAAATGCAGCTCCTTGTGACAATACTGATATAGCTCGCTTGAACTTTTTGAGATATGGCTATCCGGTGCTCTTGTTACATGGCTCTTTGAGAGCAATCCTGATAGGCTCCTTGTGAGCTTCCTGATTAAAAGTTCTTTGTGAACTTCCTAATGTTGTGGCTCTAATGAGCACTCCTAAGATTTAGGCCGGATGAGCATTCTGATACATGGCTCATAAAAGCATCTTGATAAGTGGCTTAAGTGTGTACTCTCTAATTATGTGCCTTAATAGGCACCTATGGACATGAATTGATGGATTTTTGAATTGTACACCTTGAGTGTACTACCTGAGCATCCATCAATATTTCAGTAATTTGATAGACAGTACCCCTGACATGAGAAATTGGGAGATCAAAAGAAAGATGTATCGAATGTATATGAAATACCTGAAAGTTGTGGCATAATGGGCTCATTTATGCATATTTGATATACATATGAATTACATGACTAACTTGCTTGACTGGGTGTATATGCTATCTTTGCTAATGTTGGCATGTAAATGGTTGTTTCTAACATAGCCATTGGAATGGTAATGATAATATATTTTGGTATATTGTTATAAGGTGTATCTTGTTTAATATATAAGTATATAGTATGATTTGATTGAATTAGGGTAAAATATAAATCTTCACAAAAAAGGTAAGATTATAAACATGAGCACATGTACATGTATGGATATACCACGTTAGATGATAGGATTGGCTAGTTTTGGTGTAGGTTGATGACAAGTTTAGGTGAGAGGATAAAGCTAGGAAATGGTTTTATTTTGTCCACATAGGCAAACACACAGGCGTGTGTCACACATGGCCAGGCACATGGGCATGTGGTTTGGCCATGTGTCCCTTGCATTTTAAAATTGAGAAACAGTATACTCAAAATTAGGCACACGGGCAGAGACACGGGGGTGTGTCTCAGTCGTGTGAAATACATGGCCTAGGACACAAGCGTATATCTTGGTCGTGGAAAACATGCACCTAATTTTTGAAAATCAAATTGACCACACGGCCTATCACACGGGCATGTGACTTGGCCATGTGACCCATGCACTTAGTTAAACTAGAAGTTAGAGAGTTACAAAGGTTAGGGACATGGGCGTGTGCCTTACCTTATATGTCACACGGTCTGAGACATGAGCATGTCATCTGGCCGTGTGGCTTAATCACACGGGCGTGTGACCCCTGCATCTAGGTAAAATTTTAAAATTTTGCAAAAAAATTATCTGAGATCCTAATTTAGTCCTGAGTTGTTTTTAATGCTTAAATTGGGCCTCGAGGGTCTAATCAAGGGACAATAAGATTAGTTACAAATATAAATAGTGAATAACATGAATTATCTATATTTATTTTGTAAACTATAATAATACTTCATAACCCTATTCTGACGACGGATACGGGTTAGGGGTGTTACATTTATTGGTAGGTATCAGAGCCAGGTTGAATAGATTCTCGGACTAACGTAGTATGTACAGGTATAGCTATACATGCCATTATATAATTTGTGATAGTGTGATATCTCCTGACCATTTTAAATATGTTTTTTATATAGTAATGTCTTCCAACCAAGCTAGAGCTGGATCTGAGGAAGTTGAGAGTGTTGCCCAGGCTTTTGTACAACGAGCTATATCTAGTAGTAGGAGGAGGCCTGTATCTGAGGGCCGAGGTGAGGAGCCAAAAGCAGCCTTCTTTGAAATGATGAATGAATGGTTCATTAAATATATGAGAATGAACCCTACTGTTCAACAACTTCCCCCACCTGCTCCCAACCTGTTCCTCAGATGCCACTAGGTGTTGAACCTATTAAAATTGGTAAACCTCTAGTTAATAAAATTCAGAAATATGGGGTAGAGGAATTTAGAGCCACTACTGATGATGACCCAGAAAGAGCTGAATTTTGGTTAGAAAATACCATTTGGGTTTTAGATGAATTATCATGTACTCCAGTCGAATGTTTAAAATGTGTAGTTTCCTTATTAAAAGACATAACCTACCATTGGTGGAATACCGTAACTTCTGTGGTACCGAGAGAAAATATTACATGAGAATTCTTCTAGATTAAATTCAGAAAGAAGTACATTAGTCAGACATTTCTAGATCGGAGAAAGAAAGAATTTTTAGAGCTCAAACAAGGAAACATGACTGTATCTGAGTACAAACAAGACCTTGTCTGGTTGAGCAAATATGCCAGAGAACGGGTTCCAACCAAGGCTAATATGTATAAATGATTTGAAGGGGGATCAAATGAATATATTAAGCTGTTGATTGGAATCATTGAATTAAGGGAATTTTTTGTTTTGGCTGATCAAGCACACAAAGCCGAAGAATTGAGTAAAGAAAAGAAACAAGCTGAAAGAGAAGCTCGGGTTTCTGGTAAAAGATTTAGAAGCAAGTCACAATCGTCTGTTTCAAAAAAATCAAAGAAGTATCATGATCGTTCTACCACCTCTACAGGGTATTCTAGAAAAAAATGGGGCTCTCAACACTCTAACCCGAGATCGTCGTCTCTATCTGTAACCAATGTTGGAAGTGTCAGTAATCCCAAACTGAAATGTAAATATTGCAACAAATTTCATTTTAGGGAGTGTCATTTGAGAAGTGGAGCCTGATACCGATGTGGTTCTCTTGATCATTTCCTCAAAGATTGCCCAGAAAGGATTAAAAAGGATACTGATCAAACTTCAAAGTCGAGTAATCCCGCCTCGAGAGGAAGACCACCTCGTTACCCCGATAATGTCAATGGTAGCCGAGGTACTACAAATGATTCAATAGTCAAATCTGAAGCACGAGCACTGGCAAGGACATATGCTATACGAGCTAGAGAAGATACTTCTGTACCAGATACTTGATACTGATATTACTGCTTTAATTGATCTTGGTTCAATACATTCATACATATGTACAAATTTGGTGTCTAATAAAAATTTACTTGTTGAGTTTACTGAATTTGTGGTTAAAGTTTCAAACCCTCTGGGCCAATGTGTTATGGTGGATAAAATTTGTAAAAATTGTCCATTGATGGAAAACAGTTATTATTTTTTAGCTGATTTGATGCTACTGCCCTTTGATGAATTTGATGTGATTTTGGGAATGGACTGGCTAACCCAGCATGATGCAGTGGTAAATTGTAAACATAAATACATTGTGTTGAAATGTTAGAATGGTGAGTTACTTCACGTTGAAGCTAATAAATTGGATGGATTATCTACTATGATTTCAATAATATCAGCACATAAATATGTTAGAAAGAGTTATGATGCTTATCTTGCACATGTGTTGGATACTAAAGTAACTAAGTTGAAAATTTAGTCAATGCCGGTTGTTTGTGAATTTCTTGATGTATTTTCAAAAGAATTACTTGGTTTAACACTGGTTAAAGAAGTGCAGTTCTCTATAGATCTTGTACCGGGGACAACACCAATAGCTTTAGCACCCTATAAAATGCCTCCTACTGAATTAAAAGAGTTAAAGGCACAGTTGCAAGAACTAATTGACAAAGGTTTTCCTCAACCTAGTTTTTCACCTTAGGGTGCACCAGTTCTGTTTGTAAAGAAGAAAGATGGATTGTTGAGGCTATTCATTGATTATAGATAGCTCAACAAAGTTACAATTAAGAACAAATATCTACTACCTCAAATTGATGACTTATTTGACCAATTGAAAGGTGCCACTTATTTTCAAAGATTGATCTCTATTCTAGCTATTATCAGCTAGAGTGAAAGAATCAGATGTTCCAAAGATAGCTTACATAACCAGATACGAGCACTATGAATTTCTTGTGATGTCATTCGGATTAACTAATACTCCTGCAGTATTTATGGATTTGATGAATAGAATTTTCAAACTGTATCTAGACAGGTTTGTGGTGGTATTTACTGATGATATTCTGGTCTATTCTCGAGATGAAAATTAACATATTGAGCATTTGAGAATAGTGTTGCAAACATTACGGGAAAAAAATTGTATGCGAAATTCAGTAAGTGTGAATTTTGGCTACGGGAAGTTGGTTTCCTTGGACATATAGTGTCTGTAGAAGGTATTCGAGTGGATCCAAGTAAAATTTCAACTATTGTTAATTGGAAACCACCGAAAAATGTGTCTAAAGTCAGAATTCTGGGGTTCGCCAAATATTATTAGAGATTTGTACAAGGGTTTTCAATGATAGATTCTCCGATGACTCGTCTATTGTAAAAAGATGTGAAATTTGAGTGGTCTGGTAAATGTCATTAGAGTTTTGATAGATTGAAAGCATTATTAACAGAAGCACCTATGTTAGTTCAGCCTGAATCAGGTAGGAATTTTTAATTTACAGTGATTCATAGTCGAATGGTTTAGGCTGTGTAATAATGCAAGAGGGTAAAGTAATAGCCTATACTTCGAGATAGCTAAAGCAACATGAAAGAAATTACCCGATACATGATCTTGAATTGGCAGCAATTATGTTTACATTGAAAATTTGGTTGCATTACCTGCTTGGTGAAAAATATCATACCTTTACTGATCATAAAAGTTTGAAGTATTTGATGTCATAGAATGATTTGAATTTAAGACAGCGCAGGTGGCTTAAATTATTGAAAGATTATGATCTTTTTATCTATTACAATCCAGGAAAAGCAAATGTTGTTGCAGATGCTTTGAGCATGAAATCTCTATTTGTTTTACGAGCAACCGGTTGTCTTTTTCTTGTGATGGTTCACTTATAACTGAATTAAAAGCTAGATCAACATTTCTATAACAAATCTATGAAGCTCAAAAGAGTGATGTTGAACTACAGGCTAAACGGGTCCTATGTGAGTCAAATTCTAATTTAGAATTTTAGATTGGGTCTGATGGTTGTTTATTATTCAAAGGCAGAATATATGTACCGAAGAATTCAGAGTTGGTGTGGACTATTTTACATGAAGCTCATAATGGTACAATGTCTATTCATCCTGGTAGTAATAAAATGTATATTGATTTGAAGAAAATGTACTAGTGGCCAGGAATGAAGCGTGATATTTCTGAATTTGTATCTAAATGCTAGATATGTCAGCAAGTAAATGCTAAAAATCAAGTGCCCTTAGGATTATTACAGCCAATCACGATACCAAAATGGAAATGGGAAAGGATTACCATGGATTTTTTATCAGGGTTACCCCTATCTCTGAAAAAGAAAGATGCTACTTGGGTAATAGTTGACCTGCTAACAAAGCATGCACACTTTATTCCGGTACGTATGGATTCTTCCTTAGATAGATTGGCTAATTTATATGTTTCTGAGATTGTCAGATTGCATGGAGTGCCAGTTTCCATTATATTACACAGAGATCCTTGACTTACATCTCGATTCTGGACCAAATTGCAAGAAGCCCTGGGTACACAGTTACAGTTTAGCACTGCATTCCATCCCCAGACTAATGGTCAATTCGAAAGTGTAATACAGATTTTGGAAGAAATGCTTCGATGTTGTATTTTTGAATTTGAAGGTAATTGGAAAAAATATTTGTCTTTAGTGGAATTTGCCTACAATAATAGCTATCAGTCTAGCATTAAAATGGCACCATACGAGAAAAAGATACACAGGCTCAGTAAGAAAAAGATACACAGGGTTAACTTAGTCCGAGAAACTAAAGGAAAGCTGAAACTGATTCAGGACAGTTTGAAAGTAGCCTCAGATTGCCAAAAGTCTGAAGCCGATCTTAAATGAAAAGAGATAGAATTTTAGGTCGGTGACAAAGTATTCTTAAAGTATCACCTTGGAAGAAACTACTCCAATTTGGCTGTAAATGAAAATTGAGTCCACGATTCATCGGGCCATATGAAATTACAGAAAGAACCGGACCTATTGCATACAGATTAGCATTACCACCAAAGCTTGACAGGATTCATAATGTTTTCTCCTGTGTCTATGTTACGATGGTATAGATCAATCCTTCACATGTGATTTCTCTGACATAAGTTAAGATTCAAACTAACATGACATACAGTGAAGAACCAATCAAAATCTCAGCACGTGAAACAAAAGAATTAAGAAATAAAAAGGTAACATTAGTAAAAGTTCTTTGGCAACGACATGGTATAGAAGAGGCTACTTGGGAACCAGAGGATATCATGAGAAAGCAAATCCAAATCTCCTTAATGGTAACATTTTCGAGGACGAAAATCCTTAAGGGGGAGAGTTGTAATAGCCCATTTTTAGTGAAATCGGAATAGTGGTCTTGGGACCACAAATTCGAGTCGGAAAGGAAATTTATTTTAATATTATTACATGGTTTGCATTATGATAGGAATTTCATCTGAAAATTCTGATAAGAAAATTTTACCAGATTATGTGCTTAATGACGGAAAGGACCAAATTGCATAAAATGTAAAAGTTGAGTTCTAGTAGTTATAAGTATCAAATAGTTATGGAATTCAAAGCTTGAGGTCCTTATATGGTAATTAGACCATTCAAGAAAGTTAGTAGATATTTTTAATGATTCATTCATGGAAAAATTAGAAAAGGCTAAATACTAAATTGGAAAGTGATAAAATTAAAATATGATAATTAAATTAAATAGATATTATCATCTTATTTTATATCATCTTCCTCAAAATTTGCATGGAAACCCTAAGAGAGAGAGAGGAGAAGCTAATCAAGCTTAATTGGGTAAGTATTCAAGTTTCATTTTTAGTAATATCTATATTTTTGAGATCGGGATAGTTTAATTTATCTATTTTGAGGATTAATTTGAAAAGAAATCAAAGTATAGAAATTTTTTCATGGATGAATATGCTAAACATTTGAAATTTATAGTTGAAAATGAAAGGTTTTTGATAAATAAAAAACGTTTACAAAGAGAATTTTGCTAAAATCATGATTTAAGGACTAAATTGAAAAGTGGTAAAACCCATGGAAAATTCTAAATTTTTGTGAAATACAAGTGCTGTAAATGTTATATGAAATTTCGGATAGACTTGAAATAAGGATTAAATTGCATGAATTTTATTTTCTAGGCCTAGGGACGAAATTGAAATTTATGAAAAGTTTAAGGGTAAAATGGTAATTTTGCCTAAAATATCAATTGGACATAATTGCATATGAAATGTGTTAAATTGATTATTAAATTTATTTATATAGATCCAGATAACTCAAATTCGAAGCTAGATCAAGGAAAAGAAAAAGTTTCAGATTAATAGACTTATATACGAACAAGTGTTGAGGCAAGTTCGTGTAACTTAATTAAGCATGTAAATATGTTTTAATTGATGTTGTATTTGGATTAAATGTGGTATGAGTTTATGTGAATTATATGAATGTTATAAATGTAAGAAATGATCACATGCTCGGAAATGTTAGTAAAAGGGTTGAGTTCCGTTTGAATATAGAATTTTGATGGATATATGTGATTTCCCATATAAAATATAGTCTTGCATATGTTGCAGAGGAGATTTAGCTCAAACACATAATCCCTAATATAGCCCTCTCGAACATCCTATTAATAGTTCCTACCAGTAACCTGATTGGTAGAGAACTTGCATGAGTTGCACACTACCGCAGCTCTTTGCGAGCGTCCTGACACATGATTCGATTGGTTGTGTTCCGGCATTTGTTACGAACACAAACGTAGCTCTTTGTGAGCGTCCTAATATAGCTCGCTTAAACTCTCTGAGATATGGCTATCCGGTACTCCTATTACATGGCCCTTTGAGAGCAATCCTGATAGCCTCCTTATGAGCTTTCTAATTAATAGTTCTTTGTGAATTTCTTGATGTTGTGGCTCTAATGAGCACTCCTGAGATTTAGCCTGGAGGAGCGTTCTGATACATGGATCATAAAAGCATCATGATAAGTGGCTCGAGAGTGTACTCTCTAATTATGTGCCCTAATGGATACACCTGGACATGAATTGATGGATTACTAAATTGTACACCTAGAGTGAACTACCTGAGTATTCATCGATGTTTTAGTAATTCAACAGATAATACCCCTGACATGATAAATTTTGATGTAATGCCCCAATTTTTAGGGTTTTTGAATTTCTGCTTGGATTTATTTTTGCATGTCTTAATATGTTGAAGTAGTGAGTTGAGTGAGTTTAGTGGACCTTTAGGAGGCCTAGGTTTAATTCTATGGCCCGACAAAATTTTAATTTTTGGCCTTAGGAGAGAATGGACTTTGGCTAAGTGGGCTTTTAAATAAATGTTGGGGTTTTATAGCACAAGAAAGCCTGTGTTAAAATGGCAAGGTGGCACCACTTAAAACATAGTAAGGTAGCGTGTGGAAGCTTGTGAGGGAGCTAAGGATCGAATCCCTTGAAGAGCAAGGTCTTTATTTTATTGCAGGTGCATAGTTAAAGGTGGAATCCAAGTTGAACTCTGAGGTAAAGAGGTTGAGTTGTTCATGGAATTAGGTTGAGAAGTGATAAGGGGAGGTTATCAAGGAGAAAATTTAGGGATGAGATAAGGAGGAAGTGTTGGCCGATTATGGGGTTATTTGAAGTGCAATTCGGCTAGGGGGTATGGTTTAGCAATTTCGGCATTTGTGGTAGGGTGTGTGCCGATTTCTTGTTGTTAATCTTTTAGGATTTGCCTTTTTCAGTTATTCTTTAGTGCCAATTAGGTAGGTTTGAAGGGTGCTTCCATTTTTTTCTTTCTTTTCTCTCCTTCTCCCTTTTGTTCTAAAAGCCGAAAATTGAAATTCATAAACTCTCTTTGTGCCGATTTGTTCAAAGAACTGAACCCTTCCATCTCTTTTTCTTCTCAAGCCGAATCTATTTTCTTCTTCTCCTCTTTCTTCTTTTCTCAATTGTTTGAATCGACTCACCTAGAACCCCTCTTGGCCGATTGCCTCAAAAAGTTGAAACCTGAACCATCTGGTCTTCTTCAACCGATTTCTTCTTTGATCGAACCCTTTCTCATCTCTACTCGGAAAAAGTCAAAACCTCTTCACAACCTCTTCTCTTCTTCTTTCACCTTTTCTTCCAAAACTAAAACATCAACTCTCTCTAGTGATCTCTTCTCAAAACCGAAACCTTCTCCTTTCTCTGTTGTTCTTCCAACCCCTAGCATCCATTCTTCTTCTTCCCTTGTGGTTGATTAGATCGAGTGCAGATCTGGGCTTAGAGTGGTGGAAATAACTCTTAGCGATATCAAAATCAATCTAGCAAATCCCTGTGGTAAGTACTCAAATCTCTTCTTTCATATTCTTATGAATTAAGAAAAGCCGAAAACCCCTATCTCCTTATGGTTGCTATCGGTTTTGACCCCTTTGTTGAACATCCATTTTAGTCCCTTTTTCTTTTGGTTCTTGTGTGTATTAGTGTGGTAAAGGGGCGATCTAGCGAGGAGCAGTTGGAGGCTAGGGGCATCGTAGCAATCTAGATCTATTTGTTAGATTTCGGCAAAGGTGGGTGATGGTGATATTCTAGTGGTTGCCGAATAAGTAAGTTAACGTGATGTTGATTGATTCGATTGGATTATGGTTTGACGTGTGGTTAAATGGTTATAGGTTAATCGTTCGCGGGATCTAGACGTAGTTCGCAAACAGGTGTGTAACGCACCCTCTAGTAGCTTAGATCGGCAAAAGTCGAAAACCCAAAATGCTGAAATGCCGGCATTTCGTGGACTTGCGAGCATGCGGACCCTCGTAAGTCAAACTGAAATGGTGAATCTAGAATAATGGACGGTAAGGCCTGTTGTGTGCGTTTTGTGCACTCAGATTGTTTTGGGCCACGATGGGTCGAAATTGGGCCCAATGGGCTTACGGGCCCATATGGGTAAAAATATGCGGGAAATGATTTCTGGTAAACTGGACATTAAATCTGCAATAATATGTTTAAAAATTAGACTGAGCGGGCCACAGTAGTATGTGGGCTCCCTCGGGCCCATTTGGGGTTTTTGGGCCCGATGGCACTATATAAATGAAAGGGCTATCTGAGCTGCTCGGAGTGACGTTAGACTTGCTAGAAGGTCGTTTTAAGCATGAAACTTAGAAACATCGAAAAATTACTAAAATACCCCTGAAGGGTGAAAATTATCATTTTACCCCTAGATGTTAAATAACTGTTTTACCCCTAGAAATAGCTGACTATTTTGCATATTACTGTATCTGATATTCTATATGCCATGTCATGCAGTATTCTAATTTGCATGGGGTTGGGTTACGGATATGGAGGAAGTGCTAAAAGTTGCATCACCACGTAATTTACTTCAAGGCTCTGCCCTCGTAATTCTGTTTTAGTGACTCTGCCACAATTTCTATATTAGCAGCTCTACTGCGTTTGTGGTGTGTAGGGCTAGGTGGGTTGAGTTATTCCCCACGTGGTGTGTAGGGCTGGTACGGGTGGTGTGTAGGGCTGGACTAGGCTTGGGCTTTGCATACATGCATATATATATATATATGTATACTTTGATCTGTTTCTGTAATGGGCCTAAGGCCCACTCTGTTTCTAAAAAGGGCCAAGGCCCAGTTTAATCTGTATCTAGAAACACAAAAATTTATATACTTTTTTATGCCCTTTTTGACTTAAAATCATGCTATTCCAGTTAAATTCTTGTCAAAAAATAATTAAATATTATAAAATAATTAAATTGTGTTAAAAATATGAAAATTATGAATTTTAATTAATTTTATAGTTAATTTTAATTAAATTTGGTTATTTTTTATAGAATTGCACAAAGGGCGAAAAATGGCCCGTCGGACACTGCGAGAAGAACAAACCGAGAAGCAATTTGAAGTATTGAGGCCAATTAATTTCCAGCGTAAAACGGTCTAGAAATGTGTTTTTATTCATAATTTAATTAATTTCAATTTATTCCCTATTTAATTTGGGTTAAATAAATTATTTTTAATTAATTATGGAGAAAGGGTCTAGCTGAACCGCACTGGTCGAACCGTATGGAGTGAACCGAACCAGCCACAAATCAGCATTTTAGCTGATTAAATATGCTTGTAAAAAGGCCCTTGAAAGACCTCCAATTTGCATTCAAACCCCACCTTCATTTATGGCTTTGTAGATTTGCCCCAGCCTCTTTTTAGCAAAGTTGAAAGCTTCAACCTTTGCCATGTGTGTGGCCGGCCATAGGGGGCTCTTTGGCTGCTAGAATTTGCTATTTTTGGTATCCACAATCAGCTATAAAAGCCACCCCTTGCTGATCATTTTAATCATCCCTCATTCCACAACATTTTCTCATCCTCTCTTCTCTTCTCTTAAATTTTCTCTCTTCCTTTTTCCATTCCATTCCCCCTTTCCCTTGTGCCGATTTCCTCTCTTGAAAAAGAGGTGCTCTTCAGCCATCTTGGGCAGCAATCAAGGATTCATAGAAGCCTTGCTCGGCGAAGACAACAAACACAAAGAACGAAGCAATCAGTCAAGCCACGGAGAAACACCGGATTTGCCTCTTGTTCCCTATCTTTTTAATTTCTATTGTTTTTATGATGAACAAAGCTATGAATATTATTGTTGTTAAAATGGTTATTTTAATCAAATTAGCTTGAATTTAATTTGTTTTGGGTTGTGATAAATGATAAACTATACATGTTTTTACCTCATGATTAGTCTAAATTCTAGATGAATTATCATTGAATTTGTGGAAATTGGTGCTCCTAGTCCTTTTATTTCATGTCTTATACTCAGGAGAGCATATGGAAGTGAAAAGAACGAGAAATGGACTGAAAACAGAGAAAATGGGCCAAAGTATGAAAACAACACAGCCTGGAGGTTCGCCACACGGTCGTGTCACCTTGAGCTCAAACACAGCCCAACCCCGACTTGCGCCCCAGACCACACGGCCGTGCCACCTTAACAGGCTCGAGCACGGGCTGGGCCTTGATCCACACGGGCGTGTCCCTATCGTAAGGAAGTTAAATTTCACTTGAAAAAGGCTACTTATGGGCTAAGAAAGGCATTCTAAAACTCTATATAAAGACCCTATGAGGCAACTAAAAAGGTGTGCTTTATTCCCGCCAACACAGAGAGCAGAAGCAAGGAATTACTCAAAAGAAAGCCAACTAATCCATCTCAGAAGCTGAATTCTCCCTCAAGACTGAAGATCTCCCTTCAATTACCTCTAGGGGTTTTAGGGTTCTTTATGTTTTGTTGTCATTATTCTTCTGAGATGTTTTCTTTTATAATTATGAACTAAATCCCCCAAATACTTAAGGGGAATGAAACCTAAGACAGATCTTGTTATTATTTTCTCTTGAATTATATGATAAATATTTGATTTGTTCTTAATTGTGTTTTTAACTCTTAAATTGATATTTTCGGGATATTGATTTAAGTCGAATGTGCTTATGTAGAGGAGCAAAAGTCCCTACATAGGAGTAGATCTAGTACAATTAAGCGGAGTTTATTGCAATCCTAGAGATAGGATAATGAAAATCTGCTGGATTAGGGTCAAACCTAATAAGGAAGTCCATAGATCGAGTTAATGCAACACTAGGGGTTTTAATTAGAAAGAGATTTCAATTAATCAACCTACGGTTAGTTGTTTTTAGTCTCGAGAGAGATATTAACATAAGTTAGGGATTTCTACGGATCAAGTCAAGTGAATAAATCGTCTAGTTCAAGAGTTGATAACAAGTGAAGTCTAGGTGGATTCTCCCTTGAGTATTGTCCAAATCAATCAGTTTTCCTAAGAGTTTTTCCCCAATTAACTTTTTGTGTGCATTCTTAGCTTAGTCTAATAATTAGTTTAGTCTAATAAAAAATCCCATTTTTTTCTAGGTTAAATAATAGAAAGAAAGTTAGTACTAGTACTTTTGGTTTCTTTGGGTACGATATCTCGGTCTTGCCATAACTATACTACTGTTCGATAGGTGCACTTGCCTTAAATCGTGATAATAGTTAGTTTCTACTGTGATCATTTGTTATAAATTTTATTACTTCATATTGCGAATATCAAGTTGATTATACTTTGCCTACTTGAATTATTAAAATAATGTTTATGCTGTTATAGGTCTCGGTAAAAATGCTTGATTAAGTAAAATCATGCCTAAGTTATTCTTGCATTATATTTGTTAGATAACTAATGAATTAATTATTAAACGCATTGAAATTATAATTAATGGACTCAGTACTTAATCAGTGCATGTTCATTCTTCTAAGGTAGCTGAAGCTTGAATTAGCATTCCATTTGGTAATACATATGCCTTGCATAACTTGCAAGATTGTTGTGATTAAATTGTTTCAAGGTATGGCTACCTTGTTACTTCACATAATCTTTTATATGTTTATTAAATTGAGTTAATTGTTTGAATTGACATGGGAACATGCAAGAGATTAGTTGAATTTAATAAGTGTGTAAGCAATAGTTAGCAATTTTTCCGAGTTGCCATGAATTTATTCGTAACAGCATAAGCATGAATTTAATAATTCTAAGTTAAAAAGATGTAATTAATCCAACACAATTATATCATCTTGATTAAATCTTTTTGAAATTGTGCAGTAGTACTCTTTTATTTTATTTAAATCGTTTACTTAGTTTTAAAATCCTAGTTTATAAATCACTCTTTTCAAATCAAAATTATTATTCTCACCAAAGTGTTTTCAAATTAATTTCATAAATATTCCTTTTTACAATCCCTGTGGGTATGATAACTCGACATTTACTTGTCACTTTATTACTTGTTACGATTGTGTACACTTGCAAATTTTCACCGTTCCAAGTTTTTGGCGCCGTTGCCGGGGGCTGTTTTGAAAAATATTATTTGTGAATTTATTTTTGCATTTTGGTTCATTTATTTTCCTGTTTAATTTTACTTACTTAATTTTTCTTTGATTATTTCAGGTGTTTATGAGTATTGACCGAATTATCGACTTACTCCCTGTAGACCCTGAGATAGAACGAACCTTTCGACAGCGAAGAAGACAAGCAAACCAGAGAAGGACTGAAGAGATGAATCTTGAGAATATCAATCAAGGAAATGGAGCAAACCTTGCTCAAAATCCTATCCTTCTTGCTGATGATAAGGATAGAGCCTTACGACAATATGCTGTGCCAGTGTTCAATGATCTTAATCCGGGTATTAGAAGACCCGAGATCGAGGCACAACAATTTGAGCTGAAGCCAGTCATGTTCCAGATGCTTCAGGCAGTAGTCCACTTCAGTGGAATGCCTATTGAAGATCCTTATCTTCACTTAAGATTGTTTATGGAGGTGAGCGACTCTTTCAAACTAGCCGGAGTACCCGAAGATGCACTACGATTAAAGTTGTTCCTGTATTCACTGAGGGACAGAGCTCGAGCCTGGTTAAACTCACTGCCACCAAACTCAATTTCCACATGGCAAGAGTTAGCCAAGAGATTCCTCATGAAGTATTTCCCGCCAAGTAAGAACGCTAAATTGAGGAATGAGATCACTGCTTTTCAACAAATGGATGACGAATCCTTATATGAGGCATGGGAAAGATATAAAGAATTATTATGAAAATGCCCTCATCATGGAATCCCACATTGCATCCAACCTGAGACATTTTATAATGGTCTCAACGCTCACACGAGGATGGTAGTGGATGCCTCCGCTAATCGTGCTCTCCTCTCTAAATCCTACAATGAGGCTTACGAAATCATCGAGAGGATCGCCAGTAACAATTATTAGTGGCCAGCCAATCGAACAGCGTCAGGAAGACGAGTCACTGGAATACATGAAATAGACGCTCTTACTTCACTTGCATCTCAGGTATCTTTGATATCTTTAATGTTAAAGAATCTTACCACTAATGGGTCTAACAATTTTACAGCACAGCCATCTAACCAATATGAGAATATAGCCTGTGTCTATTGTGGGGAAGGACATTTGTTTAAAGAATGTCCATCAAACCCAGGATCCGTATACTACATGGGTAACCTGAACCAAAATCGAGGAAGGCAAGGGCTGCAATCCAACTTTTACAACCCATTGTGGCGAAATCACCCTAATATTTCTTGGAGTAACCAATAGGCTGGGGGCAGTAATAACTATGCCCAACCTAGACCAACCCAGCCACCTAGTTTCCTCCAGCAAGTTCAGAAACTAGCTCAAGCTGAATCATCCAATAGCTTAGAGAATTTATTGAAGGCATACATGGCAAAAAATGACGCCACTCTAAGGAATTTGGTGAATCAAGTGGGCCAGCTTGCTACTAAACTCAGGAACTGTCCACAAGGTGCTCTACCTAGTGATATGGAGAATCTGAGAAATCTAAGGAAGGAGCATTGTAAAGCACTAACATTGAGGAGCGGAAAAATAGTAGAGCCCAAAACTGTCGAAGTTGAGAAGGAGCCAGCTGAGGCTCAAGATTCGGAAGAAGGTCAACCGAATGTTGAAGTTCCAGTTCCACCTAAACTAGAACCTGCAAGATCTGATAAGGTAACCTTAGAACTAGTTAATTCTGATCAACTAACAACTCAATTAGGTGCAGAATTACCACCAAAGACAAATCAACCAGTACCAGTTCCAGTAAGGAAACCTCCACCACCTTACCCTCAAAGACTTCAGAAACAGGAGATTCAATTCAAGAAGTTCCTTGACGTACTCAAGCAACTTCATATCAACATCCTGTTGGTTGAAGCACTTGAACAAATGCCAAACTACGTCAAATTCATAAAAGATATCCTGTCCAAGAAGTGAAGACTTGGAGAATTTGAGACGGTAGCCTTGATGAAGGAATACAATGCATATCTTTAAGACAAACTACCCCCAAAAATGAAGGATCCTAGATGTTTTACCATACCGTGCAATATTGGAGGAACATATTATGGTAAGGCATTATGTGGCTTAGGTGCAAGTATCAACTTGATGCCTATGTCAATATTTAAGAAGTTGGAGATAGGTGAAGTTAGACCTACTACGGTAACACTTCAACTAGTAGATCGATCCTTAGCACATCTAGAAGGAAAAATTGAGGATGTATTGGTACGTGTAGATAGGTTTATCTTTCCTGCTGATTTTGTAATTTTAGATTTTGAAGCAGACAAAGAAGTACCAATTATCCTGGGGAGACTGTTCTTAGCAACCGGAAGGACACTTATTGATGTGCAGAAGGGCGAACTTACTATGCGTGTTCAGGACGATCAGGTAACATTTAATGTTTTTAAGTCTATGTAATTTCTTGACACAATTGATGATTGTTCTGCAGTATCCGACTTAGAGGATTTAATAGTAGAGAAGGAACTTAACTCTGTTGAGGATCCACTGGAAAGAATTCTGGCATTAGATCCTCCAAGTGATGAAGAGGAGGATGAATACTTAGCTTTGCTAGAAGCTGATCAAAAGGGATTTAATCCACAATCCCCTTTTGAATCTTTGGATTTAGAGAAGAGGGATTATATTCAACCAAAAGCGTCAATCGAGGAGCCACCTAAATTAGAACTCAAGGCATTACCTACTCATTTAAAATACGTTTATTTAGGTAACGCTTCTACTCTGCCTGTGATTGTTTCAACAGAATTAACTTCTAAGCAAGAAGAGAAACTTATCTTAATTCTGAAACAATTCAAGAAGGCTATCAGATGGACCATAGCCGATATTCGCAGTATTAGTCCATCTGTATGCATGCACAAGATCATCCTAGAAGATGGTGAGAAAGGGAAGATCGATGGACAACGAAGGCTGAACCCCATCATGAAGGACGTGGTGAAAAAGGAGATTATCAAGTGGTTAAATGCGAGTATCATTTACCCCATGTCATATAGTTCATGGGTAAGTCTGGTCCAGTGCATGCCAAAGAAAGAAGGTATCACGGTTATAGAGAATGAGAACAACGAGTTGATACCAACTAGAACAGTTACGGGATGGAGAATCTGCATCGATTACCAGAAGCTGAACAAGGTAACTAGGACGGATCACTTTCCTTTGCTGTTCTTGGACCAGATGCTGGATAGACTCGCGGGCCTAGATTACTATTGTTTTCTCGATGGATACTTGGGGTACAACCAGATTACGGTAGCACTAGATGATCAACACAAGACCATATTCACCTGGCCGTAAGGTACATTTGAATTTAGATGCATGCCATTTGGTTTATGTAATGCACTTGCTACATTTCAAATATGTATGATGTCTATTTTCACTGACATGGTTGAGAAATTTTTGGAAGTTTTCATGGATGACTTTTCAGTATTTAGAGATACGTACGATGATTGCTTAAACAATCTAGCTAAGGTACTAAGGCGATGTGAAGAAACAAACCTAGTACTTAACTGGGAAAAGTGCCATTTCATGGTACGAGAAGGAATTGTTCTAGGGCATCGAGTAATGAGACATGGGATCGAGGTAGATAGAGCAACGGTAGATGTGATAACGACTCGCGATATTAAGTAATAAAATTTATAAAACTGATCACACCAAAACTAACTAATATCACGATGTTAAAGGCAAGCACACCTATCGAACAGTCGTATAGTTTAGTGGCAAGACTGAGTTATCGTACCCAAGGGAACTAAAAGTACTAATACTTACTTCCTTTCTATTATCTAGCCTAAAAATAAAAGAGGTTTGGTTGAAACTAATTCTAAAACTAACTAAAAGTGCACAAAAAGTAAATTGGGGAAAACTTTAGGGAAAAGCTGATTGACATAAGCAATACTTAACGGAGAATCCACCTAGACTTCACTTGTTATTGGTTCTTGAGCTAGACGATTTATTTACTTGACTTGATCCGTAGGGATCCCTAACCTATGCTAAACCCTCCGTCGAGGCGTAGAACAACTAGGCCTAAGTTGTTAATTAAAGTTCATTTATTAATTAACTCCCTAGGTTGCATTAATTCAATCTATGGCTCCTCATATTAGGTTTGACCCTAATCCGGCAGATTTATGTCGCCCTATGTCTAGGGTTGCATGCAACTCTGCTTAATTATGGTAGATCTACTCTTATCACAGGGACTTTTGCTCCTCTGCTCTAAGCACATCTAATTCTTGAAGTAATATCTAGGATTATTAAATCAAGAATTAAGCACACATAATTAAGAACAACTCAAGTATTTATCATATAACTCAAGAATAAATAATAACAAGATCTGTCTTAGGCTTCATCCCCCTCAAGTATTTGAGGGGTTTAGTTCATAATTAAAGAGGAAAACATCTCAGAAGAAATAAAACAACAAAATATAGGAAACCAAAAACCCTTGAAGGAATTTAGGGAGATCTTCTGTCTTGATGTAGAATTCCGGCTTCTAGGATGAATCAATCGGCTTCCCTTGGAGTAATTCCTGGCTTTCACTCTTCGTGTCGGCAGAGAGACGACTCCTCACTTTAGGGAAAAGATTACCCTTGGCAGGGGAAAATCAAGTACACCCTTAGAGTTGCCTCCTAGGGTCTTTATATAGAGTTTTGGGGAGCCTTTCTTAGCCTTTAAGTATTCAAATCTGAGTGAAATCCCTCTTCCTCACGACTAGAACACGCCCGTGTGCCACACCCATGTGATTTCGACAAGAGGCCGTGTGATTCTATCAGTGGAGGCACGATCGTGTGGCCTGGTCGGGCTTGTCGGGGGCTGAATCGTGTGATCTTCATGTGGCACGGCCGTGTGCCACGGCCATGTGGTTACTTCTTGGGCCGTGCATTTTCACATTTTGGCCTATTTTCTTCGGTTTTTGGTCCAGTTTCCGTTCTCTTCTCTTCCCTATGCTCTCCTGAGTATAAGATATGAAATAGAAGGATTAAGAGCACCAATTCTCACTAAATTAATAATAATTCATCCAAAATATAGGCTAAACATGAGGTAAAAATATGTATAATTTAGCGTTTATCAAATACCCCCACACTTAAGCCTTTGCTTGTCCTCAAGCAAAATCTCAATCCCTAAATAAGAATCATTCTTCTCAACTTACAATTTTTATCAACAATGTTTCAAACTAATTCATAGGTAATCATACAATGAAGATTCAATCAAAAGAACATTAAAGACTCAATCACTTTAAGTTGAGAATTTTATCATTGAAACATAAGTTTCTTCCTATTGCCTGAGTAGTTATCTCTCCATCTTTAATTAACAGAAGTTGACATCCTCACTAAGGATTCACTCTATCCACTCGAAGTGTTTAGGGTTAAAAAATTAAGCATTCTCTAGTCAACCTAAAAAGTTATTACTATAGGCTTGCTAGAAAATCAGATCTCCACCACTGTAGATTGATATGATACATCGATCAAAAGGTCTTTCAAGGGTTGTAATGGGGCTTGGTTAGGGTGTTGTCACAGGCTGCAAAAGAGGGTTAGAATCGAGATTGAACTGAAAAATTATCTAGCTAGAAAAATCTCTATCATTTGGAACATATTTCTGGGGCTAATTCTTATGATGACCCTGTTTTGGATTTCGGAGCTTGTAGAGATATGCAAAAACTATTGAACTATTACAGATTACAACTGAATTAACTGTATATACATTTTGTCGTTGTTGTTGTTGTTTTTTTAAGAACAATTCAATACAATAAATTGAATATTTACATTCTGAAAAAGAGAATAAAGCTAGATGATAATTTCAACTCAAATCTCGACAAAAATAGGGGTCAAAGTAATTGAATAAGATTCATCAAAAAATGGGTTATTGGTTAATAATTAGGGGGTGAGTCAAAGAATGGGGTGTTAGGCTTAACGGGGTTCACTAAGGGTTAAATTATGGAGGTAGGCCTTTGTGGAGTAAGTAGGTTAAATCCTAAGTGCCTTTATCATTTCGGTATATCAAATCAATGATGTGGTCTTGATGCGTATAATCAAAGCAAGTTCTAGAATAACAAATCAGTGTTGACTCACTCAAAGCAATAATAAAAGTGAGCACGAAAGAATGTATGCTCAAAAGGCTCAAAATCTCACCAGAATTATGGCTTTTTGATGTCAATCTGTGAATTTCAAATTTTAAGATAATACTTAGAATTAAAGAAATAACTTATGCAAAAATTGGGGTTCTCAAAAATTTCAACTTATCATGCTTGATTCCCTAATATTTTAAAGTTTGAATAATCAGAGTACAGACACTTATATCTTAATTCTCAACATATCAATAAAATCATAAATCAATCAGAATTAATTTCTAATAGGAGACTGAGAATTATTTGAGAATAAAGCATAAAGAAAAATTTTAGGGCTTTCACAGATAATGTAAAGATTTAAAGTAAACTTCCCCCCCACACTTAAGATGTACATTGCCCTCAATATACAAAGATATAAATAGCAAGAGAAGTATAATATCATAAGATAGGGAGAGGATTGAAACTCCCTGAATTTAGGATGAACTTGTGAGGAAGAGTCGGCAATTGTGGCAGGGTGTTCCCATTTTCGGTTGAATATGAGCTGTAGAGCTCCTTTTTGAAATTGCAAAAATATTAATTAGTCGTGGGACTTTTGGATTAATAGAGATTGCTCGTTAAGGATTGGTCGATATGAAAGATAGAAAAATAAATAACAGAAAAATAATAAACTAAGTTCTAAAAACACTAATAATGTAATGATTAAAAGGAGTTAACATAATAAAAATAAGATTCGAACTAAAAATGAGACTAATAAAGGAAAAATAAAAATGAAAAATGAGAAAGATAGAACTGAAAGGGAGAATAAAGGCACACGCCCGTGTGTCTCGGGTTTAGCCTGTGTTGGCCAGATTGCACGGCCGTTTGTGAACTTGTTCGCTCTTCACACAGTCGTGTAAGTGGTCTCACGGTCGTGTACGATGATGCTTCGCTACTCCCACGGTCGTGTGGGAGGGCACACGGTTGTGTTTAATTTGGCAGTATCTTCCACGGGCTGGGGACACGAGAGTGGGGATTTGTGCAAGCCAGTGTTGAAGTTAAAAGGTTGCCACGGCCATATCGCACGGCCGTGGCTATATATTGGTGACCCGTGTTTTGGGAAAATTTGTGCTCTGTTTATACACGGCCTTGGTACACAACCGTGTCTCTGCTTGAAGTGTTCACACGGTCTAGGACACACCCGTGGGCATGGCCGTGTGGTCCTCAATTTCTGCAAAAAAAAAGGTTAGTTGATGAATTAAAAGAAACTAAAATAAAAATAAAAGAAAAGTTACTAAGTTAGTGCTCGGGTTGCCTCCCGAGAAACGCTTATTTATAGTCTAAGCTCGACTTTACTCGAGCTTGTACGTTCACGGTGGTTTGAAGAGTTGATACTCTTCTATCCTGCTTACTATTTTATTATCAACGTAGGATTTGAGTTGAGTGTGATTTACCTTGAAAGTGCCGAGTGACTCATGTTTTATCTCGACTGTACCATAGGGAAAGATTTTCTTTACCCTGAAGTAAGGTGTATCACTTGTATGCTCTTTGAATTCAAGATTCGAGGATCGTCTTCCCCTAAGATTACCTTATCCCCTACCTTGAGTTGATTCGTTTGTACCTGAGGGTCGGCTTGGTGATCCTCTGGGTTGGTTTGGCATACTTTGGGCTTTTCATGATAGTTCAGCCACTCATCTAGTTCCTCGAGCTGAAGCATTCACTTTTTAGGTACATCTCCCTTGGATGGACTTGTCTGTGATTGGGTTGCCTTTATGTAGAGCGTATCCTGCACAGAAGGTTAGGTGGTGAGTTTAGTGTTTCTACAAGGACTCGTAACTATATTATTATCAGCAGTCTTAATCGAGTTCCAAGCTTGTAAAGTAACTTTGTCATCACCTATGCGTAGTGTAAGCTCACCTGTTCCTACATCAATTATAGTTCTGGCAGTTGCTAAAAAGGGACGCCCTAAAATTAAAGGTACCTCAATATCTTCATCCATGTCAAGCACAACAAAATCAATAGGTAATATAAATTTATCTACCTTTACTAGCACATCTTCTATGATTCCCCTAGGATATTTAACAGATCTATCAGCTAGTTGAATACTCATCCTAGTGGGCTGTGGTTCCCCTAGACCTAGTTGCTTGAACATTTTGTAAGGCATGAGATTAATGCTAGCACCTAAATCAGCTAAGGCTTTATCAATAAGTAAACCACGAATTAAACAAGGAATAGTAAAACTCCCTGGGTCTTTCAGTTTTGTTGGCAGTTTATTTTGGAGAATAGCTGAACATTCTTCGTTGAGTTCCACTGTGGCTAATTCTTCCAACTTCCTTTTATTTGTCAGAAGTTCTTTAAGGAACTTCACGTATTTTGGCATCTGCGAAATTACTTTAACAAAAGGTAAGTTAATATGTAATTTCTTTAAGAGTTTAAGAAACTTACCGAATTGTTCGTCTGACTGGTCTTTCTTTAATGCGTTTGGGTATGGGATACGAGGCTTGTATTCTTTGATGTCTGGCGTATTGCTGCTTACCTCTACCTTACCTTTATTCAACTCAGGTTCCTCACTTGATTCTGGATTGTCTTTGGTTAATGTCTCCTTTTCTATTGTACTGACGGCATGAATTTGCTCTCTTGGATTGGTCTCAGTGTTACTTGGGAGTCCACCTTGTGGTCTTTCTGAAATTAGCTTGGCGAGTTGACCAATTTGATTCTCAAGGCCTTTAATTGATGCTTTCTGGTTCTTTAGTGCCGTTTCGGTATTTTGAAAATGGGTTTCTAATACGGCCATAAATTTTGTGAACATCTCTTCAAGGTTCGGCTTTTTCTCTTGTTGTTGAGGTGGCTGTTGAAATCCCGGAGGAGGTGGTTGTCTTTGATTCCCTTGTCCTCCCCAAGAAAAATTGGGGTGGTTCTGCCAACCTGTATTGTAAGTATTACTATAAGGGTTATTTTGAGGTCTAGAATTGTTACCCATACAGTTGGTTTGCTCAGTTTCCATGCCATGTCCATAAGAGGAGTAATATGGATTGAACAAATTTCCCTGGATTGCGTCACGCTGCATCACTGGATGTGCCTGCGTAGAACCAACAAAATTATCAAACTTTTATTTAAAAGTTCTACCTAGTTAATAAGCATGGTAACAGCATTAATATTATAAACTCCTGTAGCTTTTGTCAGCTTTGTCTTCATGACTTGCCACTGATAGTTATTTAATGATATCTCCTCAATAAATTCAAAAGCCGCTTCGGGTGTTTTATTGTTGATTGTTCCTCCTGCTGCGGCATCGATCATCTGTCTTGTTGAAGGGTTCAAACCATTGTGGAAGGTTTGAACTTACAGCCACAAAGGTAAACCATGATTAGGGCACCTTCTCAAAAGATCTTGGTATCTCTCCCACGCATCGTAAAGTGTTTCTAGATCCATCTGCACAAAAGAAAAGATATCGTTTCGCAATTTAGCTATTTTAGCTGGAGGAAAATATTTAAGTAAAAATTTTTTGGTCATCTGTTCCCATGTAGTAATTGAGCCTCGTGGTAGAGAATTTAACCCCTGTTTAGCCTTGTTTCTCAAAGAGAATGGGAATAGCCTAAGACGAATGGCATCATCAGAAACGCCATTTATTTTGAATATATCGCATATTTCCAAGAAATTGGCTAGATGCGAGTTAGGATCCTCATCTTACAAACCATCAAACTGAACAAATTGCTGTATCATTTGAATAGTGTTAGGTTTCAGTTCAATATTATTTGCAGCAATAGTAGGTCTAACAATGCTAGATTCAGTGCCTGCTAAATTAGGTCTACCAGAATCATACATAGTACGCGGAGCAGGATTTTGCTTAACAGGATTTGCGGCTACTACAGGAAGTAGCTGATTATCCTGGTTTGCTTCCATCTCTTCAGTAGGTTCAGGTTCTTCTTCTTATCCTGGATAATGTAAACTGCGTCTAATTTCTCTACGATTTCTTTGAACTGTCACTTCTAGATCTTCGTCAAAAAGTAGTGGTCCTGTTGGGTTGTTTCTAGTCATAAACTAAGAATACCTAAAAAGAAAAAGCAAAGAAAATTTCAAAAATTTAAAAGGAAATAAAAATAAATAAATAAAAACTGAAAATAAAAATAAAAGAAAAATAAATAAATATATATAAATATAGTAATGGCTAAAGTAATAGAAATCGAGTTTTCTTAATATTTTAGTTCCCCGGCAACGGCACCAGAAACTTGATAACGACTCGCGATATTAAGTAATAAAATTTATAAAACTAATCACACCAAAACTAACTAATATCACGATGTTAAAGGCAAGTGCACCCATCGAACAGTAGTATAGTTTAATGGCAAGACCGAGTTATCGTACCCAAGGGAACTAAAAGTACTAATACTTATTCCTTTCTATTATCTAGCCTAAAAATAAAAGAGGTTTGGTTGAAACTAATTCTAAAACTAACTAAAAGTGCACAAAAAGTAAATTGGGGAAAACTTTAGGGAAAAGCTGATTAATATAAGCAATACTTAAGGGAGAATCCACCTAAACTTCACTTGTTATTGGTTCTTGAGCTAGACGATTTATTCACATGACTTGATCCGTAGGGATCCCTAACCTATGCTAAACCCTCCGTCGAGGTGTAGAGCAACTAGGCCTAAGTTGTTAATTAAAGTTCCTTTATTAATTAACTCCCTAGGTTGCATTAATTCGATCTATGGCTCCCCATATTAGGTTTGACCCTAATCTGGCAGATTTATGTCGCCCTATGTCTAGGGTTGCATGCAACTCTGCTTAATTATGGTAGATCTACTCTTATCACAGGGACTTTTGCTCCTCTGCTCTAAGCACATCTAATTCTTGAAGTAATACCTAGGATTATTAAATCAAGAATTAAGTACACATAATTAAGAACAACTCAAGTATTTATCATATAACTCAAGAATAAATAATAACAAGGTCTGTCTTAGACTTCATCCCCCTCAAGTATTTGAGGGGTTTAGTTCAGAATTAAAGAGGAAAACATCTCAGAAGAAATAAAACAACAAAACATAGGAAACCAAAAACCCCTGAAGGAATTTAGGGAGATCTTCTGTCTTGATGCAGAATTTCGGCTTCTGGGATGAATCAATCGGCTTCCCTTGGAGTAATTCCTAGCTTTCACTCTTCGTGTCGGTAGAGAGACGACTCCCCACTTTAGGGAAAAGATTACCCTTGGCAGGGGGAAATCAAGTACACCCTCAGAGTTGCCTCCTAGGGTCTTTATATAGAGTATTGGGGAGCCTTTCTTAGCCTTTAAGTATTCAAATCCGAGTGAAATTCCTCTTCCTCACGACTAGAACACGCTCGTGTGATTTCGACAAGAGGCCGTGTGATTCTATCGGTGGAGGCACGACCGTGTGGCTTGGCCGTGCTTGTCGGGGGCTCGACCGTATGATCTTCATGTGGCACGGCCGCGTGCCACGGCCGTTGGTACTTCTTGGGCCGTGCGTTTTCACATTTTGGCCCATTTTCTCTAGTTTTTGGTCCATTTTCCGTTCTCTTCTCTTCCCTATACTCTCCTGAGTATAAGATATAAAATAGAAGGATTAAGAGCACCAATTCTCACTAAATTAATAATAATTCATCCAAAATATAAGCTAAACATGAGGTAAAAATATGTATAATTTAGCGTTTATCAAGACGTGATTGAGAAACTCCCACCTCCAACATATGTGAAGGGTGTTAGGAGCTTTTTGGGCCACGTCAGCTTCTATCGAAGGTTTATTAAGGACTTCTCCAAAAGTGCTAAACCTTTGTGCAAATTGTTGGAGAAGGACACGACATTCAAATTCAATGATGAATGCTTAAGAGCTTTCAAGGATTTAAAGAGTCGATTAGTCACGGCACCAATAATCGTTACACCAGACTGGGACTTGCCATTTGAACTGATGTGTGAAGCAAGTGACTTTGCTATAGGAGCTGTCATGGGCCAGCGAAGGAACAAAGTTTTTCATCCCATCTACTATGCAAGCCGAACTCTTATAGGATCTCAATTAAACTATATGGTAACAGAAAAAGAGTTACTTGCTATCGTGTTTGCTTTTGACAAGTTTTGATCTTACCTTGTAGGTACCAAAGTGACTGTCTATACGAACCACTCGGCAATCAAGTACTTACTTGCCAAGAAAGACGCTAAACCGAGGTTGATCCAAAGGGTACTTCTACTTCAAGAGTTCGATTTGGAAATTCAAGATCGAAAAGGAATAGAAAACCAGGGGAGATCACTTGTCCAGATTGGAGCTGCAAGAAGGAAATACTCCACTTATACTGATTCATGAGACCTTTCCAGATGAGCATATACTTAAGGTAAATCATGTCCATAATACCCATTGGTTTGCTGATATTGCTAACTTTTTAGCTTGTGGTTTGATGCCAATTGATAAGATGTATCAACAAAGGAAAAAGTTTTTTCACGATGTTAAGTACTATTTCTGGGAAGAGCCATATCTATTTAAAAAATGTGCAGATCAAATGATCAGGAGATGCGTGACAGAAGAAGAAATATCGAAGATCCTATACCATTGTCACTCAGCTTCGAGTGGGAGACATTTCGGAGGTACTCGGACTGCGGCCAAACTATTGCAAGCCAGATTCTTTTGGCCAACACTCTTCAAGGATGCATATGCATACGTAAAAACTATGACCGATATCAAAGGATCGAAAACGTCACCAACAGAAATGAGAGGCCTTGAACAAACATCATTGAGGTTAAATTATTCGATGTTTGGGGTATTGAGTTTCTTGGGCCTTTCCCTTCGTCTTTTGGTCACAGGTATATATTGGTAGCAGTAGACTATGTGTCCAAGTGGGTCGAGGCAGAGGCATATCCGACAAATGATACGAAGGTTGTAATAAAGTTCTTGCAGAAGCACATGTTCACAAAGTTTGGAACCCCAAGAGCTATCATTAGTGATGAAGGGTCCCACTTTGTAAACAAGTGGTTAAAATGGTTGCTAGATAAGCACGGGGTGAAACACAAAGTTGCAACAGCTTACCATCCGCAAACAAATGGGCAAGCTGAACTGGCAAATAAGGAGATCAAAGGCATACTTGCGAAAGTAGTATGCCTGAATAGACGAGACTGGTCCAAAAGACTGGATGATGCTTTATGGGCTTACAAAACAGAATACAAGACACCTTTAGGGATGTCACCCTATAGGCTGGTCTTTGGGAAACCATGTCATCTACCCCTAGAGTTAGAGCACAAAGCTTACTAGGCTCTTCAACAGCTTAATTTGGATCCTAAGCTCGCGAAAGAAAAACGGATTTCCAACTCAACGAGTTAGAAGAATTCCGAATGTTCTCATATGAAAATGCCAAACTACTCAAAGAAAGACTCAAGAAATGGCATGACAAACACATTCGAGTTCGAGAATTTGAAGCAGGTCAGCAAGTATTGCTGTTCAACTCTAGATTGAAGTTCTTTCCAGGTAAGCTAAAATCACGTTGGTCTGGTCCATTTACGATTCACCGAGTCTACCCATACGGAGTTGTTGAACTCCAAGGTAAGGGAGGTAATTTCCGAGTTAATGCTCAGCGTTTGAAACATTATTTGAAGGATAAAATCGAACGGGATAACATCTCGTTCATTTTATCAGATATTTAATATTTCGTGTTTTGTTTAATAAATGATTTAGGGTCTATTTTTGGGTTTAGTATGTTTAAATAAATTCTGTCTACGAGGTTGGAACTTAAGCGGGACCGTTTTGTGACCCCTCCAATCTTTCCTAGGAATTTATTTTAACATAATTTCCCAAGAAATTATTCCCTAATCAACAAAAATTTTTTTTTGTCTTTCAAATAAAAGGGTCAATTTTCATCCAATTTTTAATTTGCAACTCAATTCTTAATTTTCATTAAGTCTAGGGACTTAATTGAATTATTTTTAAAATCTGATTGCTGTTTTTGTAAATAATAAAAACTAGGTGCCTTTCTTTGTAAATATTTTCAAAAAGCATCTAGAATAAATTTTTTTTTTACTATTATTAATAATTTGATAAACTTTAATATATAATTATTTATAATTTATATATTAATTTTTATCAACTTAGATTAGATTTAGGATTAATTTAATTTCAATTTTTATTTTATGTTTATCTTAATAATTTAATAGCAATTGATAATTTCATATGCATATATTTAATTATTAATTGTTGTTAATTTTGACTAGGATTAGAATTAAACTCTTATTTTAATTATTAAATTATACTAAGAGTTCCATTCTAGTTCCTATTGGTCATACTATAAATACCACATTATTTCTCCCATCCATGCATCACCCAAAAATCCCAAAACACCAAACAACCTAGTGCCGTAAGCCCCTAGCTACAGCAGTTGGCCAAGCACGCCTCAACAGTCGCAAGCATCCTGCTAATACACCCATCCACGCGCACTTGCTGCTCTTGCCCAAGCCGCAACACACGCACGCCCCAACGCCCGCGCACGCCATTGCTGCGCTTAGACCACGCGCATATCCTACTACCGAAGACACCTACTGTTTCAGCCCCAGTTGCCCAGGCCGTGTCCCGCACCAACGCCTAGGCCTGCTCGACGAGGCTCCACATGCTGCCTGCTTCAGCCCCTTGTGTGCTGCTGCTTGCTGCATTCCAACACCCGAGCGACACACACCAAACCCCTTAACCAAACCCTCCAACCCTCCTTTTCAATTGCTATCTTTCCTTCATAATTATTTCTTTTCTTTGAGTTCTTATATTTAAAAAAAAATGGTAAGACCTAATTTTCTTTTAAATTTTAATTTTGTTAAATTATTTAATTTTTCAAGATTATTGGATTATTAATAATTTTTATTAAGATTTTCTAGAAAATAAATTTTTCCATCTTATGTTCAGGTCAATTATGCCTCGCAAGAGAACTTGTGCCTCCGCTCAAATCGATGAAACACAAAGCAAGTTCCATTGTGCTGAAGCCAAGATGAGATATGAAAGTATCTACAAAAATCAACAGATGCATCTTGAGAAAGGCTTCACACTAAAGGAGAGCAACTACAGGGACTTTATGGCATGTATTTGTCAAATTGCTGAAGCTCTCAATTGGGAATTGTTTTGTGAAAAGAGACCTAGTATGGATGAGGAGCTAGTTCGTGAGTTCTTTGTGAATTTAACTTCAAGCGAGATGACATAAGTCCCTGTTCGTGGAATCAAGGTACCTATAAATTCGAATGCTATTAATGAGTTCTTTGAATTACCTGATTTCAAGAACGACAAGTATTCATCTTTGATGAGCAATATCAAGCCAAAACTTTTGCAAGAAATTCTCAAGGAGCTTACAGTTGAAGGTTCCAATTGGACTGTGTCAAAACAAGGAACCCACACTTGTCGAAGAGAATACTTGACACCTATTGTGAAGGTATGGTTCTATTTCATCCATTTCAGCCTTCTGCCTAGCTCACATGGGACTACAATTTCATTGGAGCAAATGGTATTACTATACTCGATCTTAACTGGTAAGAACATTTATGTGGGAAAGATCATCCTGAGAGAAATTTGAAACTGTTCCTTTAGACGTCCTGGCCCTGCTTACTTCCCCTTTACAATAACTATTCTGTGCTTGAAAGTAGAAATTCTTGCCAATGTAAAGATGACAGGGTACACCCAAGGCACAACTACAGATTGGGACCTCATCGAGTAGCCGGAGACTCAGTTCTGCAACAACGAGTTGAAGAAAGTGAAGAACCTGAGGACCCTGATAAACAAGAAGATCCCACGATGCAATCATTTGAAGCTCTTGATAAGGTGGAACCAATGGAGCAAGAAGCTGAGCTGGATGCTGAAACTCCAATGTTTAGAGCTTAGCCTCCTAGCCCAGATGTTTGGATGAACTGTCAAAGCTAATGGACTTAATGCAGCACATATAATGGCAGCAACAAGCCTACTGGAGATACTCAAAATTAAGGGATGACTCGATGAGGAGTGCCCTTAAGAAAATATACAATGACCCATTTATTTTTGTGCTTGAATTTCCAGATTTCATATTTGAGCCATGGACTCCATTCTAAAAAAAGGAGCGAAGCGATTCATGCCAAGGCAATAATGATGGAGCAAAAGATGAGTTGATTTCGGAAGGATCGGCAAATAAATGAAAAGGGGAGGATCTTGAATTTATTTAATTTTTGTTTTAGGTTACTTTAGGGTTAGGTTAATTAGGAATTTTATTTTTGCATAATAAAACAATAGATAGGAATCATAAAGAAAATTCAAACAAGTTGCAAAGTATAAAGTGTGACAATAGGTATATACATGTCTAGGATTGGATTTAGAAAGAGCTTAGTACTTATGTAGTCAAATTGACTCGCCTCCTCTTTTCTAGAATCCTACCTGGTGTATAGTATCTATTCACTTTAAACAATGAGGACATTGTTCATTTTAAGTTGGGGGGACCGAAATTTGAAATTATTTCCATCCAAAATAATTTTTTTTTCTTTTAATTATGATTAGGATATATATCTGTTCAATAAATTTCAATTTTGTTAAGTATGCTAAGCTTGAGTATGAATAAAGTTCTATTTATTTCAATAATTTATTATGTTAGCTTAATAATGATATGAATGTATTTTTTATAAAGCATGCAAATTCATACCATAAAATATTTAGTTCCTTACGAAAAGTTAGGTATGCATGAAAGTTTAAGTCTTTAGAATTGACTTAGTAGTTTCTTGAGGTGAAATCCTAGGAAGCATGGAACATTGAAAATGATTTAGGCATCTATTGTTTGGACCATTTGAGCCTTTCAAGCCCACCATGGTAAATTTTATCCTTTGAAACCTAACTTTGAGACTGTATGGCCTAACTTTATTTTGGAACCTATACAAATTTAGCCTATCACGTTTCTCTTAATTATCTTTAAATTGTCCCAAACACTAGACTCAGTACTATTGAAGAATATCGTTTGAAAATAAGTTTGGGGGAGTTGAAAAGAAATATCAAATGCTCAAAAATTGTATGCATAAAGCAGGTATAAAAAAAAAGAGCATATGTATTTGAAAAAGAGCATGTGAAAGTTGCTGGTTGAAGGTAAAAATTTCTGAAGGTTTGATTTACACTGAGTCTAGGGTTTTTTAGCTGAAATTTATCTATCTTTTTACCTACCCCTAAGCCCAGCCACGTTACAACCTTGTTAAAGACCTATTGATTCGAAGTTCCAATGCTACCTACATTAGTGGAGAGAAATTGCTTTATTCAACAAATGAAGACATAAGTTAAGCTTAATGATTACAGCTTAATCTTGAATAAGGGATTAAAAATTAAATTGGTAGGAATTAGCATGTCTTTGTTAATAAACATTTAGTCTAATTTTGCTATTGTAATAATTGTTGAGATTAATTTGAATAATATGAACACTTGAGTAGCATAATGATCAAATTTCTTATTTTTGATCATGAGTATATCAAATTTATAATTTTGAGAAAAATGTTGTTCTGTAGAAGGTTTTCAAAAGTATTTCCGAAAAATTCTTTTCAAAATTTGTGCATTACTCGGGACGAGCAATGAATTAAGTTTCGGGGTATGGAAACACAAAAATTTATATACTTTTTCATGCCCTTTTTGACTTAAAATCATGCTATTCCGGTTAAATTCTTGTCGAAAAATAATTAAATATTATAAAATAATTAAATTGTGTTAAAAATATGAACATTATGAATTTTAATTAATTTTATAGTTAATTTTAATTAAATTTGGTTATTTTTGACAGAATTGCACAAAGGGAAAAAAATGGCCCGGCGGACACTGCGAGAAAAACAAATTGAGAAGCAATTTGAAGTATCGAGGCCAATTAATTTCTAGCCTAAAATAGTCTAGAAATGTGGTTTTATTCATAATTTAATTAATTTTAATTTATTCCCTATTTTATTTGGGTTAAATAAATTATTTTTAATTAATTATGGAGAAAGGGTCTAGCTGAACTGCACTAGTCGAACCGTATGGAGCGAACCAAACCAGCCACTAATTGGGCTGACCAGAACCGTCCATAGGCTGACCCAAATTAGCATTTTAGCTGATTAAATATTGATAAACGATAAATTATACATATTTTTACCTCATGTTTAGCCCATATTTTGGATGAATTATCATTAGATTTGTGAGAATTGGTGTTCTTAATCCTTCTATTTCATGTCTTATACTCAAAAGAGCATAGGGAAGAGAAAAGAACGAGAAACGAGCCAAAAACGGAGAAAATAGGCCAAAATGAGAAAACGACACGGCCTAGGGATTCACCATACGGCCGTGGCACACGGCCGTGCTACACAAGGTCCAACACGGCCTAGCCCCGACAAGCACGGCCAGGCTACACGACCGTGCCACCCTTAGCAGGCCTACACGGCCTCTTGTCGAAACCACATGGGCGTGGCACATGGGCGTTTCCCTATCGTGAGGAAGTTCAATTCTACTCGAAAAAAGATACTTAGGGGCTAATAAAGCCATTCTAAACTCTATATAAAGACCCTAGGAGGCAACTTCAAAGGCGTGCTTATTTCCCGCTAAGGGAATACTCTTTTTTCTCTAAAGAAGGAGTGCCGTATTTCTGCCAACACAAGGAGTGAAAGCAAGGGATTACTCTAAGGAAAGCCGATTGATTCATCCCAGAAGCCAGAATTCTACATCAAGACAGAGGATCTCCCTAAATTTCTTCAGGGGTTTTTGGGTTCTTTATGTTTTGTTATCTTATTTCTTCCGAGATGTTTTCTTTATTAATTATGAACTAAACCCCACAAATACTTGAGGGGGATGAAACCTAAGACAGATCTTGTTATTATTTATTCTTGAATTATATGATAAATACTTGAATTGTTCTTAATTATGTGTTCTTTATTCTTGATTTAATAATCCTAGGTATTACTTCAAGACCTTGATGTGCTTAGGCAGAGGAGCAAAAGTCTCTGTTTTAAGATTAGATCTACCATAATTAAGCGGAGTTGCATGCAACCCTAGACATAGAGCGACATAAATCTGCCGGATTAGGGTCAAACTAATAGGGGGATCCATAGATCGAATTAATGCAACCTAGGGGTGTTAATTAATAAAGAAACTTTAATTAACCACCTAGGATTAGTTGTTCTTATCCTCGACGGAGGTATTAACATAAGTTAGGGATCTCTACGGATCAAGTCAAGTGAAGAAATCATCTAGTTCAAGAAATTAATAACAAGTGAAGTCTACGTGGATTCTCTCTTAAGTGTTGCTCATATTAATCAGTTTTTCCCTAAAGTTTTCCCCAATTTACTTTTTGTGCACTTTTAGTTAGTTTTAGTATTAGTTTCAATTAATCCCCTTTTATTTTTAGGCTAGATAATAGAAAGGAAGTAAGTATTAGTACTTTTGGTTCCCTTGGGTACGATAACTCGGTCTTGCCGCTAAACTATACTACTATTCGATAGGTGCGCTTGCCTTTAAAATCGTGATATTAGTTAGTTTTTGGTGTGATCAGTTTTTATAAATTTTATTACTTAATATCGCGTGTATCAAGTTTTTGGCGCCGTTGCCGGGGAACTAAAATATTAAGAAAACTCAATTTCTATTACTTTAGCCATCACTATTTTTATTTATTTTAAGCTTTTATTTTTTATTTATTTTTATTTTAATTTTCCTTGCTTTTTCCTTTCTAGGTATATCTAGTTTATGACTAGAAGAAACCCAGGAGGACCATTACTTTTCGACGACGATTTAGAAGCGACAGTTCGTCAAACTCGCCAAGAGATAAGAAGAAGTTTGCAATATCCAGAAGATGGACAAGAAGAAGAACCTGAACCTATGGAAGAGATGAAAGCAAATCAGGATAATCAGCTACTTCCTGTAGTAGCCGCAAATCCTGTTGAGCAAAATCCTGCTCCGCATATATGTATGATTATGCTAGACCTAATTTAGCAGGTACTGAATCTAGTGTTGTTAGGCCTATTACTGCTGCAAATAATTTTGAACTGAAATCTAACACTATTCAAATGATACAGTAATTTGTTCAGTTTGATGGTTTGCAGGATGAGGATCCTAACTCGCATCTAGCCAATTTCTTAGAAATATGCGATACATTCAAAATAAATGGCATTTCTGATGATGTCATTTGTCTTAGGCTATTCCCATTCTCTTTGAGAAACAAGGCTAAACAGTGGTTAAATTCTCTACCACGAGGCTCAATCACTACATGGGAACAAATGACTGAAAAATGACTGAAAAATTTTTACTTAAATATTTTCCTCCAGCTAAAACAGCTAAATTGCGAAACGATATCTCTTCTTTTGTGTAGATGGATCTAGAGACACTTTACGATGCCTAGGAGAGATACAAAGATCTTTTAAGAAGGTGCCCTCACCATGGGTTGCCTTTGTGGTTACAAGTTCAAACCTTTCACAGCTGTTTGAATCCATCAACAAGGCAGATGAGCGATGCGGCCGTCAGAGGAACAATCAACAATAAAACACCAGAAGCAGCTTATGAGTTTATAGAAGAGATGTCACTGAATAACTATCAGTGGCAAGTCATGAGGACAAAGCCGACAAAAGCTGCAGGAGTTTATAATATTGATGTTGTCACCATGCTTACTAACCAGGTAGAACTTTTAAATAAAAAGTTTGATAATTTTGTTGGTTCTACGCAGGCACATCCAGTGATGCAGTGTGACCCAATCCAGGGAAATATGTTCAATCCAGATTACTCCTCTTATGGACATGGCATGGAAACTGAGCAAACCAACTATATGGGTAATAATTCTAGGCCTCAAAATAACCCTTATAGTAATACTTATAATGTAGGTTGGCGGAGTCACCCCAATTTTTCATGGGAAGGACAAGGAAATCAAAGTTAACCGCCTCCTCCAAGATTTCAGCAGCCACCACCACAACAGGAGAAAAAGCCAAACCTAGAAGAGATGTTCACCAAATTTATGGCCATGTCAGAAACCCGTTTCCAAAATACCGAAACGGCACTAAGGAACCAGCAAGCATCTATTTAAGGACTTGAAACTCAAATAGGCCAGCTTGCCAGGCTAATCTCTGAAAGATCGCAAGGTGGGTTATCAAGCAATACTGAGACTAACCTCAAAGAGCAACTTAATGCCGTAGATACAATAGATAATGAGGGGTTAACAAAAACCAACCCAGAGCCATGTAAGGAGCCGGTAGTAAGTAAAGGAAAGAATGAGGTAAGTTACAAAGATGAAATTACCAAAGAATTTAAACCTCGTATCCCATACCTAAACGCGCTAAAGAAAGACCGCACAGATGAGCAATTCGGTAAGTTTCTTAAACTCTTAAAGCAATTACATATCAACTTACCATTTGTTGAAGCAATTTTGTAGATGCCAAAGTACGTAAATTTTTTAGAAGAACTTCTCACAAATAAAAGGAAGTTGGAAGAACTGTCCACAGTGGAACTCAACGAGGAATGCTCAGCTATTCTCCAAAATAAACTGCCAACCAAACTAAAAAATCCAGGGAGTTTTAGTATTCCTTGTTTACTTGGTAGCTTAGACGCCAAAAATGCTTTAGCTGACTTAGGGGCTAGTATAAATGTCATGCCTTATAAACTGTTTAAACAACTAGGTCTTGAAAAACCTAAGCAAACCAAGATGAGCATTCAACTGGCTGATAAAACTATTAGGTTTCCTAAGGGAATAATTGAAAATGTGCTTGTCAAAATTGATAGATTCATATTCCCAATTGACTTTGTTGTTTTAGACATTGATGAGGATAGCAATGTACCCTTAATTCTAGGGCAACCCTTTTTAGCAACTGCCAAAACAATAATTGATTTAGGAACAGGTGAACTTACACTACGTATAGATGATGACCAAGTTACCTTACAAGCTCGAAAGTCAATTAAGATTGTTGATAATAATATAGCCACGAGTCCTTGTAAAAACACTGAACTCACCACCCAACCTTCTGTACAGAATACACTCCACATAAAGGCAACCCAATCACAGCCAAGTCCATCCAAGGGAGATGCACCTGAAAAGCGAATGCTTTAGATCGAGGAGCTAGATGAGTGGCTGAACAATCATGAAAAGCCCAAAGTATGCCAAACCAACCCAGAGCATCACCAAGACGACCCTCAAGTACAAAGGAATCAACTCAAGGTAGGGGATAAGGTAATCTTAGGGGAAGACGATTCTCGAATCTTGAATTCAAAAGAGCATACAAGTGATACACCTTACTTCACGGTAATGAAAATCTTTCCCTATGGTACAGTCGAGATAAAATATGAGTCATTCAGCACATTCAAGGTAAATCACACTCGACTCAAATCTTACGTTGATAATGAAATTATGAGTAGGATAGAAGACTATCAACTCTTTAAACCACCGTGAACGTACAAGCTGGAGCAAAGTCGAGCTTAGACTATAAATAAGCGCTTCTCGGGAGGCAACCCGAGCACTAACTTAGTAACTTTTCTTTTATTTTTGATTTTAGTATTTTTATGCATCAACTAACCATTTTTAATGCAGAAATTTAGGACAACACAGCCACACCCACGGGCGTGCCTCAGGCCATGTGTACACTTTGAGCAGAGACACGGTCATGCAACTTGGCCGTGTACAAGCAGGGTAAAATCTTCCCTAAGGCACGGGCTACGATAAATACCCACGGCCGTGCGATATAGCCATGGCCAACACTGTCAATTCCAACATGGACGTGTGACCCCATACACAGCCGTGGGAGAAGCAAACATCGAAGGACATGACTGTGCAACACGGCCGTGTGCCTCAACACGCCCTCGCAACATGGAAGTATGTCTCGAGCCAGGCATGCCAAAATCCCTGAGATTATTATTTTTTCCATTTTATTTTATTTTATCTTTTTCTTTATTTGAATTTTAGTATTCTCAAAACTAGTTTATGTTATTTCAATTATTTTATATCGGTTATTTCCTAACGAGTAATTGTTCTAATCCTGAAATACCTAAAATCCCTTAAGTGCTATCGCAGTTTCAAAACCATGAACTTCAAGTATTCCTTCCTCCAAGACAACTTTAACAATTCAAAGGTTCCATCCAATATTCAGGGAGTTTTACTTCTCTCCTTAACTTATGATCTTGTGCTTCTATTGCTATTAATGTTATCTTTGTACGTTGAGGGCAATGTATATCTTAAGTGTGGGGGGAAACTCACTTTCATTCTTTATATTATCTTTGAAATCCCTGAAAATTGCTCTCAAATTTCGAATTCTCTGCATTATCTTCAAATCTCTTGTTGGGAATTAATTCTGATTGATTTATGATTTTTATTGATGTGTTAAGAATTAAGACATAGGTGTTTATGCTTTGATTATTCAAACTTTAAAACATTAGGGAATCAAGCATGATAAGTTGAAATTTTTTAGAACCCAATTTTTTCATAAGTTATTTTCCTGAATTTTAAGTGTTATCTTGAGATTTGAAATTCGCAGGATTGACATCAAAAGCCATAATTCTAGTGAGATTTTTTAGCCTTTTGAGCATACATTCTTTCATGCTTACTTTTATTATTGCTTTGAGTGAGTCAATACTGATTTGTTATTCTAGAACTTGGTTCGATTATACATGTCAAGACCACATCATTGATTTGATATATTGAGATTATAAAGGCACTTAGGATTTAACCCACTTACTCTATAAAAAGCCTACCTCCATAAATTAACCCCTAGTAAACCCCATTGAGCCTAACAACCCATTCTTTGACTTACCTCTTATATTAACCCATAACTCATTTTTGTTGAATTCCATTTAATTATTTTGATCCCTATTTTTGTCGAGATTTGAGTTAAAATTATTATCTAGCTTTGTTCTCTTTTTCAGTTGTAAAGTTTCTCAATATTCAAAGTATTGTACTTGAATTGTTCTAAAAAAAAAAGTGTAACAACCCATTGAGCCTAACAACCCATTCTTTGACTTACCTCTCATATTAACCCATAACCTCTTTTTGTTGAATTCCATTCAATTATTTTGATCCCTATTTTTTTTGAGATTTGAGTTAAAATTATTATCTAGCTTTGTTCTCTTTTTCAGTTGTAAAGTTTCTCAATATTCAAAGTATTGTACTTGAATTGTTCTAAAAAAAAGTGTATATACGGTTAATTCAGTTGTAATCTGTAATAGTTCAATAGTTTTTTCATATTTCTACAAGCTTCCAAATCCAAAACGATGTCATCATAAGGCTTAGCTCTAGGAATATGTTCCAGTGATAGAGATTTCTCTAGCTAGATGATTTTTCAATTCAATCTCGATTCTAACCCTCTTTTTCAGCTTGTGACAACACCCCTAACCAAAGCCCCATTACAACCATTGAAAGACCTTTTGATCGATGTGTCGTATCAATCTATAGTGGTGGAGATTTGATTTTCTTGCAAGCCTATAGTAATAACTTTTCAGATTGACTAGAGAGTGCTTAATTCTTGAACCCTAAACACTTTGAGTGGATAGAGTGAACCTTTAGTGAGGATGTCAAAACTTGTTGATTTCAATTGAGAGATGATTACTTAGAAGAAGGGAAGAAACTTATCTTTTAATGATAAAATTCTCAACTTAGAGTGATTGAATCTTTAATGTTCTTCTGATTGAATTTTCATTGTAGGACTACTTGTGAATTAGTTTGAAACATTATTGATAAAGATTGTAAGTTGAGAGGAATGATTCTTAATAAGGGATTGAGATTTTGCTTGAGGACAAGCAAAGGCTTAAGTGTGGGGGTATTTGATAAACGATAAATTATACATATTTTTACCTCATGTTTAGCCTATATTTTGGATGAATTATCAATAGATTTGTGAGAATTGGTGCTCTTAATCCTTCTATTTCATGTCTTATACTTAGGAGAGCATAGGGAAGAGAAAAGAACGAGAAACAGGCCAAAAATAGAGAAAATGGGCCAAAATGAGAAAATGACACGGCCCAGGGATTCACTACACGGTCGTGGCACACGGCCGTGCCACACAAGGTCCAACACGACCCAGCCTGGCTGTACGGCCGTGCCACCCTCAACAGGCCCACACAGCCTCTTGTCGAAACCAGACGGGCGTGGCACACGGGCGTGTCCTTATCGTAAGGAAGTTCAATTCTACTCGAAAAAAGATACTTATGGGCTAAGAAAGCCATTCTAAACTCTATATAAAGACCCTAGGAGGTAACTTTAAGGGTGTGCTTATTTCCCGCTAAGGGAATACTCTTTTTTCTCTGAAGAAGGAGCGCCGTATTTCTGCCAACACAAGGAGTGAAAGCAAGGAACTACTCCAAGGAAAGCCGATTGATTCATCCCAGAAGCTAGAATTCTACATCAAGACAGAAGATCTCCCTAAATTCCTTCAGGGGTTTTTGGGTTCTTTATGTTTTGTTATCTTATTTCTTCTGAGATGTTTTCTTTATTAATTATAAACTAAACCCCTCAAATACTTGAGGGGGATGAAACCTAAGACAGATCTTGTTATTATTTATTCTTAAATTATATGATAAATACTTGAATTGTTCTTAATTATGTGTTCTTCATTCTTGATTTAATAATCCTAGGTATTACTTCAAAACCTTGATGTGCTTAGGTACAGGAGTAAAAGTCCTTGTTTTAAGAGTAAATCTACCATAATTAAGCAGAGTTGCATACAACCCTAGACATAGAGCGACATAAATCTGCCGGATTAGGGTCAAACCTAATAGGGGGATCCATAGATCAAATTAATGTAACCTAGGGGTGTTAATTAATAAAGAAACTTTAATTAACCACCTAGGATTAGTTGTTGTTATCCTCGACGGAGGTATTAACATAAGTTAGGGATCTCTACGAATCAAGTCAAGTGAAGAAATCATCTAGTTCAAGAAATTAATAACAAGTGAAGTCTACGTGGATTCTCTCTTAAATATTGCTCATATCAATCAGCTTTTCCCTATAGTTTTCCCCAATTTACTTTTTGTGCACTTTTAGTTAGTTTTAGAATTAGTTTCAATCAATCCCCTTTTATTTTTAGGCTTGATAATAGAAAGGAAGTAAGTATTAGTACTTTTAGTTCCCTTAGGTACGATAACTCGGTCTTGCCGCGAAACTATACTACTGTTCGATAGGTACGTTTGCCTTTAAAATGGTGATATTAGTTAGTTTTTGGTGTAATCAGTTTTTATAAATTTTATTACTTAATATCGCGTGTATCAAATATGCTTGCAAAAAGGCCCTTGAAAGACCTCCAATTTGCATTCAAACCCCGCCTTAATTTATGGCTTTGTAGATTTGCCACAGCCTATTTTTAGCAAAGTTGAAAGCTTCAACCTTTACCATGTGTGTGGCCGGCCATGGGGCTCTTTGGCTACTGGAATTTGCTATTTTGAGCAGCCACAATCAGCTATAAAAGCCACCCCTTGCTGATCATTTTAATCATCCCTTATTCCACAACATTCTCTCATCCTTTCTTCTCGTCTCTCAAATTTTCTCTCTTCCTTTTTCCATTCAATTCCCCCTTTCCCTTGTGCCGATTTCATCTCTTGAAAAAGAGGTGTTCTTCAGCCATCTTGGGCAGCAATCAAGGATTCATAAAAGCCTTGCTTGGTGAAGACAACAGAGACAAAGAATGGAGCAATCAGTCAAGCCACGGAGAAACACCGGATTTGCCTCTTGTTCCCTATCTTTTTAATTTCTATTGTTTTTATGGTGAACAAATCTATGAATATTATTGTTGTTGAAATGGTTATTTTAATCAAATTAACTTGAATTTAATTCGTGTTGGGTTGATTATACTTTGCCTACTTGAATTATTAAAATAGTGTTTATGCTATTATAGGTCTCGGTAAAAATGCTTGATTAAGTAAAATCATGCCTGTGTTATTCTTGCATTATATTTGTTAGATAACTAATGAATTAATTATTAAACGCATTGAAATTATAATTAATGGACTCAGTACTTAATCAGTGCATGTTCATTCTTCTAAGGTAGTTGAAGCTTAAATTAACATTGTATATGGCAATACATATGCCTTGCATAACTTGCAAGATTGTTGTGATTAAATTGTTTCAAGGTATGGCTACCTTGTTACTTCACATAATCTTTTATATATTTATTAAATTGAGTTAATTGTTTGAATTGACATGGGAACATGCAAGAGATTAGTTGAATTTAATAAGGATGTATGAGTAATAGTTAGCAATTTTTCCGAGTTGCCATGAATTTATTCAACAGCATAAGCATGAATTTAATAATTCTAAGTTAAAAAGATGTAATTAATCCAACACAATTATATCATCTTGATTAAATCTTTTTGAAATTGTGCATTAGAACTCTTTTATTTTATTTAAATTGTTCACTTAGTTTTAAAATCTTAGTTTATAAATCACTCTTTTCAAATCAAAATTATTTTTCTCACCAAAGTGTTTTTAAATTAATTTCATAAATATTCCTTTTTACAGTCCCTATGGGTATGATAATTCGACATTTACTTATCACTTTATTACTTGTTACGATTATGTACACTTACACATTTTCAGCGCTCCAGTATTTGAATAGGGCTTCGGCCCAGACTGAGCTTGCCTGATCTTTGATACTGGTTGGGTTACATTACACACTGAGTTTTCACAAACTCACCCTCTCATTTCCATCCATGCAGGTAACCCCCATCCATAGAGGACTTGGAGCTGCGAGGGATTCGGGGTGGCCACGTGATTCATACTTTTGGTTATAGTTTTCTTAAACTTACTTTATTTAGATTTTAGTCCTAAATTTTGGATTTAAGTTGTAATAAGACTGCTTGGGTATTTTGTTTGGGTTTTATTTACTATTTGTTATTTTCAACGGTAGAATAGTCAAAGCGGGGTTTTTTTTCAAACTTAATCAAATGTTTTCAAAACATGCCATACGTACCGATTGGATAACTTAACATCAATAACACAATAATGAGATCTACTAAAAATGAAATTTTACTTAGTAATAATTACGGTTCTCAAAACTGAAAATGATTCTTATTTACAAGCTTTTAAACACGGTTTAACTACAAACAACATAACGTTTTAGTAAAAGAGGATCAAAACCTAGTCGATTTTCCATGTGACACACCAGATCTGACCATAACGTCTGGGCCGAGTTTGGGGTGTTACATTTAGTGGTATCAGAGCCTGGTGCAATAACTCGGCTGTGTAATGGGTTCAAACGCTTTCTTAAAATTTAAGTTCTAACTTGTTTTGAAATTCAGTTTTGAAAATTTTCTTAGGAAAGGTCTTTTTAAAATTCAATTTCTTTTCCGAAAACATTTTCTTCATTTTTCTAAAGACTAGGGTTTTTGAGAAATTTTTAACAGAGTACATTTAAAATAAATTACAACCAATGAAACTTGGGTTTTTTGAATTTGGGTTCTAACAAGTGGCACACCGAATCTCCGGCACCAAGTCTGTAAGTATCTTCTGTCTTACTGTACTTAACTGTGATACTGTAAAACTGAAATATTATTGTAGATAGTACTAAGACCCTACTGAAACTCTGTAGTTAAGGTAACATAAAGACTGTAGAAGACCGAGACAGTAGGAAAAACTAAAAACTTTAGAAGACTGAGACTATAGCTAGATTGCAATTCTGCCAAAACAAAACTCTGAAATACTATCTCTGCATAAAACATCTGTAATAAATACTAAAAAATTGAACTAATTCATAAAATTCGTAATCAGATAATACGATATGAGTACGAACGCAGCACGTGGAAGAGGCCGTGGACGTGGCCGAGGAAGTACTCAGGCTGGATCTTCATCTTTGGGACATATGCTAGCTGGAGAGGCACAAGTGCCACTGGCAACTGAGATTGGGTCTTATGATCGAGCTGCAGGGGATGATGCTTTATCCCAAGCGATGCTTCGTGTTCTGGAAAGGGTTGCTGAAGCGAGCACGGGAATGGTGAATCGAGGATCGATTTCTAAGCAGCTTCGAGCTAATAGAGTAGAGATTTTTAGGGGTGTATCGGGTGTAGCCCCGAATGTGGTCGAATATTGGTTGGAGGCTACAAAACGGATAATGGACGACATGGAGTGCTCAGGAGTAGTATCCTTGCTACGTGACAAGGCCTACCAGTGGTAGATCATTGTGAGGGATGGTACCCCAGCTGAACGGGTGACTTGGGAGATGTTTAAGATAACTTTCAAAGGGAAGTACATTGGGGCGAGTTATATGGATGCCCGAAGGAAGGAATTCCTAAATCTGACTCAGGGTAGTAAGATTGTCGTGGAGTATGAAGCTGAATTTCTAAGGTTAAGCTGGTATGCTGGTGGTATAACCGCTACGGAGTATGAACGCAGCGTGCGATTCGAGGATGGCCTCAGAGATGAGCTAAGAGTGCTGATTGCTCCACAGAAGGAGCGTGATTTTGCTGCTCTAATGGAAAAAGCCAAGATTGCTGAGGAAGTGAAGCACATAGAGTGCCAGAACCGTGAAAAAAAGATAGAAACTCATTCAGGAGGGATTCAGGGCCTTCGAGTGCTGCGGGTAGGACTATTAAAAGGGCTAGAGTGGACGAGCCGGTTTGAGTAGTTCCGATGAATGTGGTTAGACCTCAGCTTGTGCGGATTGTGGTAAAGTACATTTGGGTGAATGTTGGAAGCGTTCTTGAGCATGTTTCCGGTGTGGGTCCAAAGATCATCAAGTTAAAGATTGTCCTCAGAGGCTGGCGCAGATGCAAGCTGCTAAACCGAGGGTTGCTCAGCAAGTGAAAGGTGGACAGCAACCACCGAGTGGCCGTGGTCAGGCTAGGGGCGGTAATGGGAATGGACGTGGACGTGGAGTATCAGGCAGGGGTGCTGGAAATGCTGAGGCACAACAGCCGGAGTTGGTTTATGCAGCTCGTCGCCGAGAGGAGGGTGACGCACCTGACATCATAACCGGTACTTTTTTAATTTATAGCACGCCATACACTACTCTGATTGATATTGGATCTACCCATTTGTATGTTGCTTGTGATGTGTCTGGGACGTTGGGTGTGCAAACTAAGAAAACTGTGAGTGGGGTATCTATGATAAGTCCATTGGGTCACTCGGTTAGGGTAGACAAACTTTTTAGAGATGTACCCTTATAGACACAAGGTAGGATTTTCTCTGCGGACTTGATGGAGTTGCCATTTGGAGAGTTTGATCTCATTTTAGGCATGGATTAAGCATCGGGTGACTTTGGATTGTGCTGCCAAGCGGATGGTGTTAAAGACCACGAAGGATGAGGAGGTAACTGTAATAGGGGAGCGAAGGATTACTTGTCCAATGTTATTTCTGCTTTAAGAGCTGAGAAGTTGATTCGCAAAGGTTGTGAGGCATTTTTGGCATATGTGAGTAAATCAGATTCTGAGGGTTTGTCTGTAGGGGAAGTTAGAACCGTCAAGGAGTTTCAGGATGTATTTTCAGATAAGCTTCCTGGATTGCCTTCAAACCGTGAAGTCGAATTTGGAATCGACTTGTTGCCTGGAACGGCTCTAGTGTCCATCGCTCCTTATAGGATGGCACCGAAGGAGTTGGTAGAGTTGAAAACGCAAATCCAAGAACTTCTGAATGGAGGTTTTATTAGAGCAAATGTGTCTCCGTGGGGAGCGCCGTCTTGTTCGTTAAGAAAAAGGATGGGACGATGCGTATGTGCATTGATTATCGTCAATTGAATAAACTGACTATTAAGAACAAGTACCCTCTGCCAAGGATCGATGACCTATTTGACCAACTAAGGGGAGCTTCAGTATTTTCCAAGATCGACCTTCAATCCGGATACCATCAACTAAGGGTCAAAGAGGTGGATATTCATGAAACAGCGTTCAAGACTCGGTATGGTCATTACGAGTTCCTGGTAATGCCATTTGGATTGACGAATGCACCAGCGGCCTTCATGAATCTAATGAATCGGGTATTCTAACCCTACTTAGATCAATTTGTGGTTGTCTTTATAGATGATATTCTGGTGTATTTGAAAACTGAGGAGAATCATGATGAGCATCTCCGGATTGTTCTGCAAGTGTTGATGGAGAAGCAGCTGTACGCGAAATTCAGCAAGTGTGAATTTTGGTTGCGAGAAGTGACATTCTTGGGTCATGTTGTTTTTGCTGAGGGGATTAGGGTGGATCTTCAGAAAATCAAGGCGGTTCTGGAGTGGAAGCCACCAAGATCTGTGTCAGAAATTCAGAGTTTTTTGGGTTTGGCAGGGTATTATAGGAGGTTTGTGGAAGGGTTTTCCTTGATTGCGGCACCGTTGAAGAAACTTTTGAGAAAAAGAGTACTGTTTATTTGGACTGAAAAACAACAAGAGAGTTTCGAGAAGTTGAAAGAAGTTTTGACTGAGGCACCTGTATTGATTCAGCCGGAGTTTGGAAAGGATTTTACTGTGTATAGTGATGCATCGCATGTTGGATTAGGTTGTGTGTTAATGCAAAAGGGTAAAGTGGTTGCTTATGCATTGTAATAGCTTAAGCCTCTTGAGACGAATTACCCTACGCATGACCTAGAGTTGGCAGCGGTAATTTTTACACTTAAGATCTGGAGGCACTACCTGTATAGAGAAAAGTTTATCATATACAAGGATTATAAGAGCCTCAAGTATCTTTTGACTCAGAAGGAGTTGAACCTTAGGCAACAAAGATGGATAGAGTTGCTTAAGGATTACGACTGCTCTATTGAGTATCACCCAGGCAAAGCCAATGTGGTAGCTGATGCACTAAGTCGAAGAGCTGTAACTAAGTTGAGAATGATGTTTGCTTGTCTTAGTCTGTATGATGATAGTAGCTTGTTAGCTGAGTTACAAGTAAGACCGACCTGGATAGAGTAAATTAAGGAGAAGCAATTATTGGATGAGTCATTAGCTCCTCGATTTTGACTGGTTGAAGAGGTGGAACTTCTGATTTTGGTCTAAATAATGAGGGGATCTTGTGTTTCCGTGGAAGAGTTTGTGTCCCAAGGGACTCTGGTTTGAGGCAGTCATACTGCAAGAGGCTCATGGCGGTCTTTGTGCCATGCATCCCAGAGGAAATAAGTTGTATCGAGATTTACGGGAGTTGTATTGGTGGCCTGGACTTAAGCGAGAAGTAACGGACTTTGTGGGTAAATGTCTAACATGCTAGCAGGTGATCAACTGCCTTCTGGACTTTTGCAACCGGTGAAGATTCCACTGTGGAAGTGGGAAAGGGTAACCATGGACTTTGTCAGTGGGCTACCTTTGACGCCTACCAAGAAAGACTTGGTTTGGGTGATTGTGGATAGGCAGACCAAATCTGCTAATTTTATACCCGTTTGAACCGATTATTCACTTCAAAAATTGGCAAAGTTTTATGTAGCGGAGATAGTGTGACTTCATGGAGTGCCAGTGTCGATTATTTCTAATCAGGACCCTAGGTTTACATCTCGATTCTGGTAGAAGTTACATGAGGTGTTGGGTACACAGCTAGACTTTAGCACTGCTTTTCACCCTCAGACCGTTGGACAGTCGGAAAGGGTGATTCAGGTTCTGGAAGATATGTTAAGAGGGTGCATTATGGATTTTCGGGGTAGCTGGGAAGACTACTTACCGTTAGCGGAGTTTGCATATAACAATAGTTATCAAGCGAGTATTTGAATGGCACCATATGAGATGCTGTATGGTCGTAGGTGTCCTACGCCTACCTGTTGGATAGAATTAGGAGAACGTCAGGTTCTTGGCCCAAGGTTGGTAGCGAATATAGAAAATAAGGTTAAGCTGATCAGGGATCGGTTAAAGGAGGCATCGGATAGGCAGAAGTCTTATGCCAACTTGAAGCATAAGGAAATTGAGTACTCGATAGGAGATCTGGTTTTCTTGAAGGTCTCGCATTGGAAGAAATTTTTAAGGTTCGGAAAGAAAGGCAAATTGAGTCTGCAGTTTATCAGGCCTTATTAGGTTCTTAAACGGGTGGGTCCGGTAGCATATTAGTTGGAACTACCTCCGGAGTTGGATCAGATTCACGACGTCTTTCATGTCCACATGTTGAGGCGATATCGGTTTAATCTTTCCCACATTGTACCAGTTGAGGAAATCGAAGTTAGATCTGATCTGACATTCGAGGAAGAGCCTGTACAGATTCTAGACCGTGATGTCAATATGTTAAGAAAGAAATCCATTCCCTTGGTAAAAGTGCTTTCGCGTAATCACGGCAGAGAAAAAGCTACGTGGGAGCTGGAGGAGGCGAAATGTCAACAATACCCTCACCTGTTTGGACCAGGTAAATTTTGAGGCCGAAATTTCTTTAAGGGGGTAGAGTTGTAATGCCCCAATTTTTAGGTTTTTGAATTTCTACTTGGATTTATTTTTGCATGTCTTGATATGTTGAAGTAGTGAGTTGAGTGAGTTTAGTGGATCTTTAGGAGGTCTAGGTTGAAGTTTAAGGCCTGACAGAATTTTAATTTTTAGCCTTAAAAGAGAATGGAGTTTGGCTAAGTGGGCTTTTAAATAAATGTTGGGGTTTTATAGCACAAGAAAGCCTGTGTTAAAGTTACAAGGTAGCACCACTTAAAACACAGGGAGGTGGCGTGTGGAAGCTTGTGAAGGAGCTAAGGATCAAATCCCTTGAGGAGCAAGGTTTTTATTTTATTACAGGTGCATAGTTAGAGGTGGAATCAAAGTTGAACTCTGAGGTAAAGAGGTTAAGTTGCTCATGGAATTAGGTTGAGAGGTGATAAGGGGAGGTTATCAAGGAGAAAATTTAGGGATAAGATGAGGAGGAAGTGTTGGCCTATTATGGGGTTGTTAATCTTGTTGTTAATCTTTCGGGATTTGCCTTTTTCGGTTATTCTTTAGTGCTAATTAGGTAGGTTTGAAGGGTGCTTCCATTCTTTTCTTTCTTTTCTCTCCTTCTCCCTTTTGTTCTAAAAGTCGAAAACTGAAATTCATAAACTCTCTTTGTGCTGATTTGTTCAAAGAACCGAACCTTTCCATCTCTTTTTCTTCTCAAGCTGAATCTATTTTCTTCTTCTCCTCTTTCTTCTTTTCTCAATTGTTTGAATCGACTCACCTAGAACCCCTCTTGGCTGATTGCCTCAAAAAGCCGAAACGCGAACCATTTGGTCTTTTTCTAACCGATTTCTTCTTTAATCGAACCCCTTCTCATCTCTACTCTAAAAAAGTCGAAACCTCTTCACAACCTCTTCTCTTCTTCTTTCACATTTTCTTCCAAAACTGAAATCTCAACTCTCTCTAGTGATCTCTTCTCAAAACCGAAACCTTCTCCTTTCTCTGTTGTTCTTCCAACCCATTGGATCCATTCTTCTTCTTCTCTTGTGGTTCGATTAGATCAAGTGTATATCTAGGCTTAGAGTGGTGGAAATAACTCCTAGCGATATCAAAATCAATCTAGCAAATCCTTGTGGTAAGTACTCAAATCTCTCCTTTCATATTCTTGTGAATTAAGAAAAGCCGAAAACCCCTATATCACCATGGTTGCTATCGGTTTTGACCCCTTCGTTGAACATCCATTTTAGTCCATTTTCTTTTGGTTCTTGTGTGTATTAGTGTGGTAAAGGGGCGATCTAGCGAGGAGCAGTTGGAGGCTAGGGGTATCGTAGCAATCTAGATCTATTTGTAAGATCTCAGCAAAGGTGGGTGATGGCGATACTCTAGTGGTTGCCGAATAAGCAAGTTAAGCTGATGTTGATTGATTCAATTGGATTATGGTTTGACGTGTGGTTAAATGGTTGAAGGTTAATCGTTCGCGGGATCTCGACGTCGTTCGCAAACAAGTGTGCAACGCACCCTCTAGTAGATTAGATCGACAAAAGCTGAAAAGTTGAAATACCGAAATGCCGGCATTTTGTGGACTTGCGAGCGTATGAACACTTGTGGGTCAAACCGAAATGGTAAATCTGGAATAATGGATGGTAAGGGCTACTGTGCGCGTTTCGTGCACTTAGATTTTTTTGGGCCACGATGGGCCAAAATTGGGCCCAATGGGCTTATGGGCCCATATGGGTAAAAATATGCGGTAAGTGATTTCTAGTAGACTGGACATTAAATCTGTAATAATATGTTTAAAAATTAGACTAAGCGGGCTACAGTAGCATGTGGGCTCCCTCGGGCCTATTAGGGGTTTTTGGGCCCAATGGCACCATATAAATGAATGGGCTATCTAAGTCGCTTGGAGCAACGTTTGACCTTCTAGAAGGTCGTTTTAAGCATGAAACTTATAAACATAGAAAAATTACTAAAATACCCCTGAAGGGTGAAAATTGCCATTTTACCCCTAGATGTTAAATAACTGTTTTACCCCTAAAAATAGCTGACTATTTTGCATATTACTGTATCTAATATTCTGTATGCCATGTCATGTAGTATTCTAATTTGCATGGGGTTGGGTTATGGATATGGAGGAAGTGCAAAAAGTGGCATCGCCACGTAATCTGCTTCGAGGCTCTACCTCATATTTCTATTCTGGTGGCTCTGCCATGATTTTTGTATTAGCAGCTCTGCTACGTCTATGGTGTGTAGGGCTAGGTGGGTTGAGTTATTCCCCACATGGTGTGTAGGGCTGGTATGGGTGGTGTGTAGGGCTGGACTGGGCTTGGGCTTTGCATACATTCATATATATATATATACTCTGATCTATTTTTGTAATGGGCCCAAGGCCCACTCTATTTCTAAAATGGCCAAGGCCCAGTTTAATCTATGTCTGAATAGAGCTTCGGCCCAGTCTGAGCTTGCCTAATCTTTGATACTGGTTGGGTTACATTACACACTGAGTTTTCACAAACTCACCCTCTCATTTCCATCCATGTAGGTAACCCCCACCCATAGAGGACTTGGAGCTATGAGGGATTCGGGGTGGCCACGTGATTCATACTTCTGGTTATAGTTTTCTTAAATTTACTTTATCTAGATTTTATTCTTAAATTTCATATTTAAGTTGTAATAAGGCCGCTCGGGTATTTTGTTTGGGTTTTCTTTACTATTTGTTATTTTTAACGGTAGAATAGTCAATGCGGGGTTTTTTTTCAAACTTAATCACATGTTTTCAAAACATGCCATACGTACCGATTAGATAACTTAACATCAATAACACAATAATGAGATCTACTAAAAATGATATTTTACTTGGTAATAATTATGGTTTTTAAAACTGAAAATGATTCTTATTTACAAGCTTTTAAACATGGTTTAACTACAAAAAACATAACTTTTTAGTAAAAGAAGATCAAAGCTTAGTCGATTGTCCATGTGACACACCAGATCTGGCCATAACGTCTGGGCCAGATTTGGGGTGTTACATTTGAGATCAAAAGAAAGATGTATCAAATGTATATGAAATACCCTAAAGTTGCGGTATGATGAGCTCATCTATGCATATTTGATATACATATGAATTACATGATTAACTTGCTTAATTGGGTGTATCTGTTTAGGCAATTTGCTAAATTTATGGGAAGCATTTTATTTTATGATTAATATTAATGAATATGATTGGTAAGTTTAATTACTATTATACAAACTTACTAAGCATTAAATGCTTATTAGATTTTCTTTTCCCTATTTTATAGTGATTAGAAGCTCGCAAAGGTTGGAGATCAGTCGAAGTATCATCACACTATCCATCTGTTTGTTTTGGTATAACTAGAAAATTTATTTTGGTATAACAGTATCTATATGCTATCTTTGCTAACGTTGGCATGTAAATGGTTGCTTGTAACATAGCTATTGGAATGGCAATGATAACATATTTTGGTATATTGTTATAAGTTGTATCTTGTTTAATATATAAGTATATTGTATGATTTGATTGAATTAGGGTAAAATATAAATCTTCACAAAAAGGTAAGATTATAAACATATTTACATTTACATGCATAGATATACCATGTTAGATGATAGCATTGGCTAGGTTATGATGCTTGAATTGGTTGATATATACTTGTAAGTTTCAGCGTAGGGTGATGACAGGTTTGGGTGACAAAATAAAGCTAGGAAATGGCTTTATTTTGTCCACACAGGCAGACATACGAGCATGCGTCTTGACCGTGTGTGACACATGGCCTGGCACATGGGCATGTGGTTTGGCCGTGTGTCCCCTACATCTTAAAATTGAGAAACAGAATACCTGAAATTAGGCACCCAAGCAGAGACACGGGCATGTGCCTTAGCCGTGTGAAACACATGGCCTAGAACACGGGCATGTATCTTGGCTGTGTAAAACCTACACCTAATTTTCGAAAATCAAGTTGACCACACGGCCTAACACAGGGCATGTGACTTGGCCGTGTAACCCATGCACTCAGTGAAATTAGAAGTCAGAGAGTTACACGGGCTAGGGACACGGGTGTATGCACTACTTTTTATGTCACACGGTCTGAAACATGGGCATGTCCTTTTGTTCATTTTTGTTCTATATTAGCAGGTTTTGCGGGTTTTAGTATTACTCCGTTTGAAAAACTTACATCGGGTGAACTAATTAGTTTCACCCAAAAAGAAGAATTAAAAAGTTGTCAAGATTTAAAATTACAAAAACAACTTATGAAAGAAAGATATCAATGTAATGCCCCAAATTTTTCTTATTTCTGCTTCTTTAAAATTTTGACACCAATATCTATCTGCTTCAGTGGTTATGTGTTCTAGGTGTGTGAGAGAGGTCTTAAGTTCAAGCCCTACCTTTGGCAAATCTTGATATTTTCCTGGTCTAAGCCTGGCACTTGAGGGGTAGACTTAGATTTAATTAGCTGTAAGTCCATATCAGAATAGGCCTGCTGGTCTGGTGGTTAAGTGGAGTGTAGGTTTGCTAAAGGTCCAGTGTTCGAATCCCTACGAGAGCGTGGGGATTAATTTTTTCTCTGCTAACTAATAGAGTCTTATCGTGTAGGAAGTCTGAGAAAGAGGGGTTAGTGGGAGCAAAATATAGGATGTAACACCCCAAACCCAGCCCAGACATTATGGTCGAATCTGGCATTGTCACATCGAATGGTGTTTGAAAACTAAGTCGTCTCAAGAAAAATATTTCAGTTCATTTACTCTTATTTATCTCTTAATAATTTCAAAAAGATTTATTCGTTTATTCGATTTGATTAAAACTCTTTTTATTCATGGAAGCTTTTGAAACTGTTGAATTTAGGTAAAAATTGTTCATGTTTAGGAAAAACCGTTGTTTTATGAATTCGTTATTTTGTTGAGTTTCGTATTTATAAAATCTATAAAAGAAATAAAAACCAAAATTAAAGCAAAAGTGTCCATAAGTCCAAATTATAAATAAAACCCAACAATCAAATTAAACCATAATACCAAGAGTTAAACAGTTATAAAAGAGTGGCCACCATCGAGTCTTCTGCTGCACCAATCTGTCTAACTCTGGGGATTACCTGCATAGATTAAATAGAAGGGGTGAGTTTACATAAACTCAGTGTGTAATCCCCACAGAAAACATGTTGTAACAGCTCGGTTTTAGCTAAATCAGAACAGTGGTTTCAGAACCACAAATCTGAGGTTGAAAAATTATTTTAATATTATTTTATGAGTTTATAGCATGTTATTAGATATGTGTGAAAATTTCATGAGCTAATTTTATCGATTGGTTGGTTAATTTGATAAAAGGGACTAAATCGCATAAAATGAAAAAGTTGCATTCTACATGTTAAGGGTGTTTAATTGTTATGAGTTGTTAAATCAAAGGTCTTTATAATGTTATTAAACCATTGATAGTGGAGATGGTCATAAATGACCTTATATGATGTGATTTATGTGTTTAATTACTAAGGTCAATTAAGTAAATTAATAATTAAATAAGTAAAGTATCAAAACACCAAAATCTATCATCTTTCTTCTACATTGTTTCTACCAAAAATTCAAGAAGAAAGAAAGAACATTAGGCCTTGAAACATTCAACCATTCCCTAGCTCAATTGTAAGTCCATTATTGTTTGATTTTTGATGATTTTTATGTTTTTGTGATCGTTGCATCTAGTACTAATTAGCCCAGGGACTATTTTGCAAATTTGTCAAAGATTTTGTGAGTTTCCATTATTGATTACTTGAGTCATTTGATGTTCAATGATGAAATATGAAAGCTTGATGATAGTTTTTACATGTTTTGTTAAGTGATTTTTAATGAAAATGTAATCTAGGGATTAAATTATGAATAGTGCTAAATTGTGGTTAAATGTGTGCAAAATTGGAAAATATGGGCTGCTAGGGACCCCATAGTAATTCAGACAAGTATTGGTTTTGTTGAATTGTGTAAATTTTGTGTAATTGTGAAATAATGACTAAATTGAGAAAATGTGTAACTTTATGGGCTAATGTGTAAAAATGACAAAATGTGTATTCTTGGATTAAATTGAATGAGTAGATGAATAAATAAGTTAAATTTCAATTCATATAGATCAAGAAAGAAAGAACTCGGATTTCGATTGGGGAAAAGCAAGGTTATTGTAAGGCCTTGATTTTCGGCATTTTTCGGATTTGTTACGATCTTTGTTGAAATTATGAATTTTGTGTGTTTGGACTGCTAAATTTGAGTTTAAGTATATTAGTGGGCCTTTAGGAGGCCCAGACTCCGGTTAAAACCTGATAAAAATAGCAAAAGTATGTTTTAAGTGAAAGGAGGAACTTGGTCAAGAGGGCTCTTAAGAAAAACTTGGGGAAATTTGTCACAAAAGGAGCCTTGGCAAAGTGGCGAGGTGGCGCCACTAAGCTCCTAAAAATGTGGCACCTAGGAGGTAGTGGAGGTCCATGGTACGAGTCACAAGGTAAGCTTAAATGACTTTTATTTTTATGTGCATGTGTGGTCAAGTGTTGGCACTCAAGTGAAACTCTGGTTTGAAGAATATGAACTGCTCAGGAGAGTGAATTGAGGAGAGTTTTTAGGATGTTGAATTTGAAAGAGTAGTGGCCGGCCATAGGACTTTGTGATAGTGCAATTTTGACAAACAACTTAGGTTAGTGTTTCGGCAATTTGAGTGATAATTGTGCCGATTTCTCTAGGGTTCTTTTTTAACATTCTTGTGCCATTTGGGGTATAGCATCTTAGGTTTTCTTTTTGTCATCCTTTTTCCATATTCTTTCTTCTTTTCTGACCTATAGCCGAACCTTACACCTCAAAAAGACCCCTATTACCGATTTCTCTGTTGACCGAAACCACTTCTCTATTTTTTCTTCTTTTTCTCTCATTTTTCTTCTTTTCTCCTTGCACCTCAAACCGATTGCAAATCATCACTCCTCTTCAAAGCCGAATCAACCTGCTCTTCTCCTTCTCTTTTCAAGCCTCTGTCGACAACCACTTGATCGAAACCCCTATCATAGCCGAATATCCCTTGACCGAAAGCATACCATTGCCAAATATTCTTTTAACCGAAACACAACACTTCGTTCTCTTCGAACTTTCACCAAGCTGAAACTCTACTCATCCATCTTTTCTTCTATCGATTTAGTCCATCTAACCCCTTGATAAAGTCGACGATAGCATCTAAGTACATCCTAAAGTCAAACCTCTTAGATCCTTTTCCTTGCTAACGGTTGGGTATAGATCTATTATAGATCTAGTCTAGGAAGGGCATGGAAGCGATACTCATCAAGTAGAGTCGTCGATAGCGAGGAAAGCGGTCAAGTGAGGAACTGAAGGCATCGATTTAGCCAGATCTAGATCTTGAAGATCTAAGTCAGCAATGAGGAAGTACGTAGGGATCTCACCGGTAGTAACGCAAATAGGTGTATGTATCGAACATCCCTTCATGGTTCAAATAGACAAAAGCCGAAAAGCTGAAATACCGAAGTTCTGGCATTTCGAGGGCTTGTGAGCGTGTGAACACTCTCAAGTCAATAGGAGTATGATGGATTTGAAATCGCTATTGGTTGGAGAATCGAGTGCGTAATTTTGAGCACTTTGGTATGTTGGGCCTCGGTGGGCCAAATATGGGCCCAATAGGCTTTTGGGCCCATTTGGGTAAGAATAGGTTTTATGGGTATTCTTAAGACTGTGAGGTTAAAACTGCTAAAACCGGTAACTGGATACTAAAATTGGAGTAAATGGCCTTAAGTGACCGATAGGCTCTATAGGGCCCATTAAGGGTTTTAAGGCCCAGTAACTGAAACTGCTTAAAACTGTTAAATTGGTCGTTCAAATGGAAGTAACGACTGTTAGTGACTGTAACATGCTTAAAACTAGCAATCATAGTGTAAATGACTGAAATACCCCTTAGGGTAAGAAATTACTGTTTTACCCCTAGGTGTAGAATTACCATTATACCCCTACGGCTAGAATCAACTGCACTGCTTAAATTTACTGTTACTGTTACTGCATGCCATGTTATATATATCTGTTGCATGGGTTGGGTTGATATTGGAGGATGTGTGAGTGGCCCTGCCATGTTATCTGAAAGGGGCTATGCCTCGTATTACTAAAAAGGGGCTTTTGCCTCGTTATACTGTTTATCTGAGCAGCCATGCTGCGACTGTGGTGTGTGGGCTGGGTGGGTTGAGTTATTCCCCACATGGTGTGTTGGCTGGTACGGGTAGTGTGTAGTGATTGGGTGGGTTGAATACTCTCCCCACATGATATGGGCTTGCATTCATACTGTTATTCTGTACTGTACTGTTCTGGGCCTATGGGCCATACTGCTATCTGAATAGGGCTCCGGCCTAGGTTACTATTATCTGTATAGGGCTTCGGCCCAGTATCTGACTGAACTGGATAGGGCTTAGGCCTAGTGGGCTCGAGCCGACTTGGGCTTTGGATGGGCTTCTGCGCACACTAAGTTCCAAAGTCACCCTTTTTCCTTTCCATCCTTGCAGGTGAGCCCTAGTTCTAGGACTTGGAGGTGGGAGGGATTCAGAGTGGCCACGAATACTGAACTTGGTTTTAAACTTGCTTTATTATTTCGCATTTTTTTTATTCGCTTACTTTCATTTTGGGGTTTGTAATAAGGCCGCTATAACTATTTTTGTTTGGGGTTTATTTCTTTACTTATGCATGATTTATTACATCTACAACGACACACGTTTTACAAAAATTAAATCAATGTTTTCAAAACCAACCTTACAGTATAATCGGTTAACTAAGATAATAATAATAATAATATAGTAAATCGTTGAACAAACGAATAGAGAGTAGGATGATTAACAAATGAATCGGGAATTTCTATTAAACCCTAAGTATTGTTTTACAAAATTCACCATCAGACTTAGTAACTAGGCTTCGCGAGTTAGTTTAGGTGATGTAGCACACCAGATTTGGCCATAACGTCTGGGCCGGGTTTAGGGTGTTACAGTTATTGAGTAGTCGACTCGATTTGTCAATTCTAAATATGAGGTAAGTTCGTATGTAAACATCAATGTTATAAATATATATTAAATGTTTCATATTGCATAAATTGTGTAAATGAGACTATGATTATGTTCAACGATGTTTCAACTAGTTATGAGCATTTAGTATGCGAAATTGAGGTAGCTTTGGCTACATATTTACATATTTGCACTTGGTGTGCAAGAACATATCAGCTTTGATTATGTAAATGTACCGTGGCACTAAGTGTGCAAGATTGATTAAGTATTGGCTAATTGCCTTGGCACTATGTGTGCGAGTTTTCCAAGTATCCAAAGACGTTTGATTGAATTAACGGGTACGACAAAGCTATGAATGAGTAATAGTTAAATACGGGAAGGTACAGGTATGTACTGGAATTGAGTAATGCACTGAACGATATAAAGTATAGAAATTGTATCTAAATTGATGAATGCAAATGTGGTAGGTTGGTGAATGATTTTAAGACTTAATATGCTAAGTTTTCGGTTTATATGAGTACATGTGATGAGTTGATATAATTGCTATACGAACTTACTAAGCTATAAAGTTTACTTTGTGTTTTTATCTGTGTGTTTTATAGTGAATCAAAGCTAGCTCGGATCTGGGGATCTTCAAGAGCATCATCACACTACCGAACCTCAATTTGGTACCTTTTGAAGTTGCATATATAGTATATGGCATGTATAGGCTTGAGTCATGTAGATATATATTTGGGTAATGTGTTTAGCCTTATGATATGGCTTGGGAATGTTGCAAGTTTGATATATATTGCCTTGTGAATTGACATATTTGGTTTGAAAGTATAGATGTCCGAATGGTTAAGGATAAGTGATGTATATGTACTGATGTTATGTTTGGTGTGTGGCTTGAGATGATTAGATGAATGCTTAAATTGGTCAGTTGGAAAATGGTATATTTATGCTTGAGAAATGGCATATGGTAGCTTGATAATTTAGCATGTGCATTGGTTGATTATAGCTTGAGTATGAGGTAGATGATGTACGTATAATATTGCTAATGAAGCATGTGATTTTGGTATAGTTTAGTTAAGCAATTATGTTGAAATGAATAGGAGAAATAAATGGAATGGTATGACATGAATTGTACATGAAATAGCTCTTAATTAGTTGCCTGTTGAGTGTTGAATTGGTATCATTTGAGTTGTAGTAGGTGTTGGAGGTTTGGGTGAGAAATGTGGCCTAAAACAAGCCTATTTTCCTCCGGACGGACTGAGTACACGAGCGTGTGGCTGACCGTGTGTGACACATAGCCACGGTACACGGTCGTGTGTCCCCTGATGATGCTTTAGAAATAAGTCTGTGAGTTACATGGCCTTGACACACGGGTGTGTGGTTGGCCATGTGACCACATTAGTATACCCTCCAGTTTTCACATGGCCTAGCACATGGGCGTGTCCTTGGCCGTGTGATACAAGTCAGTTTGTATGCCCTGTTTCTACACGACCTAAGACACTGGTATGTTTGGAGCTGTGTGAGGCACACGGCCTGATCACACGGGTGTGTGACACTTGTTTGCATGAAAAATTTATAAATTTTTCAAAGTTCTCGTATGTTTTCAGTTTAGTCGCAACCACTTTTAAGCATGATTTAAGGCATCATAGGCTTTCATAAGGGACAATGTGATTGTGATTGAATGCGATATGTGTATGAATGAGAATGATTGAGAAATGAATGTTATATGATGTCACTTGATCGGTAATACCTCGTCACCCTATTTCGGCGACGGATACAGGTTAAGGGTGTTACACATGCACACAATCAGATTAACGGATGCCAGTCAAATACAGTCTAGGGCCTAAGCCCATTACAGATTAAGAATATCAGAGTCACACAGTGTTAGATTCGGGCCTAAGCCCGCTACAGATACAGATTTGGGCCTAAGCCCATTATAGTAACAGACGCAGATTTGGGCCTTAGCCTATCTCAAATATAGATGCAGTCAAACAGTCAAAACAAAAGTAGGTCCTACCCCCAGCCTCTACGCACCATCATCAACCATCCCTACACACCATGTGGGGTTTAAAACACCCACCCATCCCTACACACAATGCTCTACCAAAATGCGGCACTTATTAGATATATTGTAGCTGAGCTGCCAGATAATAGGCATAATTGCCTTTTAGTACACTTCCTCCAATAATCATCATCCCACCCCAAATGCAAATGCATATAAATATACTCAGTGCAGACATACAAAATGACATGCTTGCATGCTAATATTCAATTATCAGTAATACATACAGATCATATAGTTTAAGGTCTAAGCAACCCTTACCGACCCTACTGTAGGTTCACAGTCGATTTGGAAGACCCATGCAACCCTAGGAAACATTTTAGGTAAAAAGGCCGACACACTTGTATGGCTTGCCCGTGTAGGCCCACCTGCCCGTGTGGCCCATACGGCCCAAATTAGTATAGCCATGTGCCACACACAGCCACACCTGGCCATCACACAGTCGTGTCCAGTGCACGGCCTGGCCTTCGTCAAACACACGATCAAGTCATTCGCACACGATCTACCACATGGGCTAACCCACGACCATGTGGTGTTGATAGTGAAGTTTTTGGCTTTTGTTGAAACCTCGCTTTTTGCATTTTTTGAGTACAAACCTGGTTTGATTTCGCTGCTAACACAACCACGAGCACTCCAAAACCTAAAAATTAATATTCTAATGCCCAATTTCAGTAACATTAACAAAACTTAAACGGTATTATAACGAGATGTTCAACCTAAAACCTTCAAAAAAAACCTTACCTTCGATCGAGAACAGGAATTCCACACTCTTAAAATGCCAATGGGCGATCTCTAGCCTCTCGATTAACTCCTAAACACCAAATAAAATCCCTCTTAAGTCATTTAGCCAAAGTAACGTAAGGGTTTACTAAAACGAAGACTTACCAAACTCGAGTAGTCCAACCTTATACAAAAAGATATGAAATAGAAAAAGAAAATGAATGAGAAGGGGTTAGGGAGAAGCAGAATTTCGGCTATGGAAAGAACAAAAACTGGAAAAAGAAAAGAGAAAGCAGAGGATGGAGAAAGGCGTCGGTTTACTAGAGAGAATTTTGGGGGAAACTAATTCAACCTAAATCCCACTACCTCCACAATCCCAACCACCCACTACTTAGATTTTCACTACAACTCAAACTCTCAGCCACCAAATTGAGCAAAAATAATCTCCCCTGCCCACACAGGGACTCGAACATAAGACCTACAGCAAACCGATACTCAACTTAACCACCAGACCAGCATGCTCATTCTGATATGCACTTACAATTAATTGAACTTAAGCCCTCTGAACAAGGTTAAGGATTTATTTAGAAAAATATCAAAATTCTATCAAAGGTATGGCTTGAACTTAGGACCTCTCACACACACCTAGAGTACTTAACCACTAAAGCAGACAGATATTTGTGTCAAATTTCACAACCAAAAAAACATTAAATTTTGGGCGTTACAAGTTACCAAAATTATATTGATTTATTTGTTTTTCAAAATTTTGGGATTTCTCTCTGGCAAAAAAAATTGATGTTTACTTCTCCTTTTTGCCTTCTACTAAATTTCTGTTCTTCCTTCACCCCTTCTTTTCATTTTCTTCTTCAAGTCATTTCTTTTTGTGCAACATTAGGCTGTGCGCATTAGAAAAGTTTTTGATTTCTTGTTAAATATTAATGTTATTCTGGCTAGTGCTTAAAGAGGGGTTTTGTTTTGGTGTTTAGGAGTTAATCAAAGGGTCTGAGGATCGTCCATCAATGATTTGAGTGTGTGGAATTCTAATTCTCGATCGAAGGTATGGTTTTTGATGGTTAAAGGATAAATATCTAGTTGCAATTCCATTTAAGTTTCGTTAATGTCACTGAATTTGGGCATTGGAATGTCGGTTTTTAGGTTCTGGCAATCTGATGGTCTAATTATGTGTTAATACTATGCATGAGATACTAATTTAAATGATTATTTGATATCTGAGTAAAAGCATGTTAATTTGTATATCTGATTATTCTGCATCTATGTTTGGGGTGAATGATGTTTATTAGAGGAAGTGTTCTAAAAGGCGTCTACGCCTAATATCTGGCAGCTCAGCTGCATTATATCTGATATGTGCCACATGTAGTATGACCTGGCGTGTAGGGCTGGGTGGGTGTTTTAAACCCCACATGGTGTGTAGGGATGGTCAGAGATGGTATGTAGAGGCTAAGGGTAGGATATCTGATTTCTGATTCTGTTTGTATATCTGTATCTGAGGTGGGCTTAGGCCCGAATTTGCATCTGTATCTGAAATGGGCTTAGGCCCGAATCTGCATCTGAATCTGTAAAGGGCTTAGGAACAAGATTATATCTGATTGATGTTTGTTAATCTGTATGTGTGCATGCTTAACTCTATGGGGTTACACACTGAGTTTATGAAAACTCACCCTTCTTTTGTCTGTTCTATATAGGTAATCCACAGAGTTAGGTGGATCACTGCCATTTCTTTTTCCCAAAAATTATTTGCTGCCATTTTTACTTTCAAAAATCCCCATTCTACTGCCGAAAATTTCCTAGTTTTCCTCTTGTTCACTTTGTTCCATATTAGCGGGTTTTGCAGGTTTTGGACGTGTTAATCACTAGAGGAGATCTGGTGGCTGGAAACCAGTGACTCGATGGTTGAATCGGACTTGTGCTTGATTTTGGTAGTGGTAAGACAATTTTGCAATTTTGGGATTAAGTGTTGAGACTCGATTATGGGTTTTCTAAAGGGCTAAATATTCTGATTTTAGGTTCTGGAAGTGCTCAAGAGTGTTTAGGCTTTTATTGGAACTAGGTGTGTACCCCAAACACACTAAAACTGCGATTCGGTGAAAGTTGAAAATGAGACTGTCAAGGCCACATAGGTATGTGGACTGCCCATGTGGAGGCCGTGTGCGAGACACGACAATGTGGTTGACGAGTAAGGCCGTGCGCGTACCATACAAGCATGATGAACACAGGTGTGTGAGGCTGGCTAGGCCGTGTGTGAGGCACGGGCCAGGTCAATTGGGTTGTGTGGGCCACACGGGCATGTGGGCTCACACGAATGAACCACACTAGTTTGTGGGGTTTTGGGCCAGACCGTGTGATCCACACGGGCAAGACCAAGGTGGGTCGTGTGGGCCACATGGGCATATGGGCACACAAGGGCAAGCCACATTGGCGTGTGAGCCCATTAATATGAATTGTTCTAAAGGGTTGCACGGGTTGCCCTAGGTGACTGTAACCTGTTAAAGGCATCGATAAGCGTTACTTAGGCCATGTTCTGTGATACGATAAACTGTATGAATGAGATAGGGTGTTATTGATAGCATGTGTACTGATTTTGTTCTAACATATATGTATGATCTACTATTCTGTATTAAAGCATGCCATGACCTTAATTATGTTGCACTGCACTGGGTTGGGCTTGATATTGGAGAGAAGGAAGACTGAAAGGCTTTTAGGCATTTGATTGGCAACTATACTGCCTTTATATATTATGTGTCGTTTTATGGTACCTCGTGGTGTGTAGGGTTGGATGCGTCGATTTTATCCCCATACTTGGTATGTAGGGTTGGGTGGGTCGATTTTATCCCCACATGGTGTGTTAGGTGGACGGAGATGGTGTGCAGGGTTGATGGGCATATTCTGTACTGATTGATATGCAAGCTTATCTGTATGGGCTGAGGCCCGATTATATCTGATCTGATTTTGTACAAAGTGGGCTACAGTCTACGCTATTTCTATTAAGAGCTTAGGCTCGACATACGACTTATTGACAGTTATTTGTATATATGCATGCTTTACTGTGGGGATGTACACATTGAGTTTGCAAAAACTAACCCCTTTATTTTATTTGTCTGTCAGGTAATCCCCAACAGTAGATGGATCGGTGCTGCGAATGGCTCAAAGGTGACCACTGATGGACTATTCTGGACTTTCTATTTTTAATACTAGTTATTTATTAATTTATTAATTTATTAATTTATTAATTTATTATTTTATTAATTGGGACTGTTTACTTAGAGTTATCAGTTTCCTGTTTTTATTAATTTATAAATCGCAACACTTCAAACGCGTTTTAAACTTAATTTTAGATTTTTGTTTAATGAATGATTTCTAAGCTTCCGCGATAAATGAAAGATAATAATTTGCACAAGATTTTGACATTCGAATTGGTTTCCAAAAACACTCTCATGTGACGCCACCAGATTCGGTCATAACGTCTAGGCCAGGTTTGGGGTGTTACATATTAGTTCTAAAAGAAAACGTTTTACTCATTTAAATTATTTGTTTAAAAACACCTCCCGTTTTACACACCTGTATCATTTTTGATGCGTAAGCACTCCCAAGCTTCCAAAACCTAAAAATCGACCAACATAAATCTAGATTAATCACTTAACCACTAGAGCAGATAATATTTGTGTCACACATACACAAAAGAAAAAATTAAAAATTTTGGGGCGTTATAATTCTACCCCTTAAAAGACAATTTCGTCCTTGAAATTTACTTGATCAGAATAGATGAGGATACTGTTGACGCATCACATCCTCAGGCTTCCACGTCACCTCCTTAGTGCTATGATTACGCCACAGCACATTCACCAGTGGAATAGACTTCTTCCTCATAACCTTTACATTGCGATCTAGAATCTGAGCCGACTCTCCTCAAAGGTCAAGTTTGGCCTAACCTCAATCTCCTCAACAGGAACAATGTGAGTAGGATCAGAGCGGTAGCATCTCAACAAAGAGACGTGGAACCCGTCATGAATACGTTCCAACTTTAGAGGTAGCTTCAACTGATAGGCCACTGGTCCCACTCATTTTAGAAAACAGTAAGGTCCAATATATCTAGGCTTCAGCTTGCCTTTATGACCAAACCTCAAAACCTTATTCCATGACGAAACCTTGAGAAATACGAAGTCGCCCATAGAATACTTGATCACCCGTCTCTTCAAATCCGTATAAGATTTCTACCTATCAGAAGCCGCTTTCAGTTGATCCCATCAATCTAATCGGAAACCAATTCAGGACCTAGAACACATCGTTCGCCCAACTCAGTCCAACATAAAGGAGTGTGACACTTACAACCATATAGTGCCTCGTAAGGTGCCATCTGAATGCTAGACTGAAAACTGTTGTTGTAGGCAAACTCTTCTAGCGGCAGATAATCCTCCCAACTGCCATAGAAATCAATACCACAGCTCCTCAACATATCCTCCAATATCTGAATCACCCTTTCAGATTGACCATCAATCTGAGGATGGAATGCAGTACTGAAGTCCAACCTTGAACCTAGAGCCTCATGTAACTTTCTCCAAAACCGTGACATGAAGCGAGGATTCTTATCAGAGATGATCGAAACTAGTACCTCATGCAGTCTCACTATCTCAGAAATATAAAGTTTCGCCAACTTCTGCAGAGAATAATCAGTATGAACCGATATGAAGTGGGCGGATTTGGTTAATCGATGCTCCCATTTCCATAAAGGAATCTTAACCGACTACAGCAAACCCCAATGTTACTGATGCTCAGCCTTAACTTGCTGGCAAATCAGATATCTACCCACAAAATTAGTGACCTTTTGTTTCAAACCTGGCCACCAATATAACTCACGGAGGTCTCGGTATATCTTATTTCTGCCAGGATGTATAGCGTAAAGGTTACTATGCACCTCTTTCAGTATAGACTACCTCAAATCCATGTTATTCGGCATACATATCTATCTACAGAAACACAACACACCCTTAAAGTTTAACCCAAAATTTGTAGCGCTACCACTCTCAATCTGTCAGAACCGAGGACCCAAAGACTCATCCTCTAACTGCTTACCCTTAATCTACTCAATCCATGTCGGTTTAACCTGAAGCTCGGCTAATAAGCTACCATTATCAAATAAGCCTAGGCGAGTAAATATTATCCTTAAATCAATCATAGCTTTACGGCTTAGTGCATCGACCACCACATTGGCCTTACCAGGATGGTACTTAATGGTACAGTCATAGTCCTTTAACAACTCAATCCATCTACACTGCCTAAGATTCAGCTCCTTCTGAATAAGGAGATATTTGAGGCTCTTGTAATCAGTGTAGATGATACACTTCTCACCATATAGATAATGCCTCCAGGTTTTCAGTGCAAACACTACGACATCCAACTCCAAGTCATGCGTCAGAAAATTTACCTCATGAGTCTTAAACTGACGAGACACATATGCTACTACCGTACCATCCTGCATCAACATACATCCCAAACCGACATGAGATGCATCACTATAAACTGTGAACTCCTTTCTAGGTTCTGGCTGTATCAAAACAGGAGCCTCAGTCCATACAGTCTTGAGCTTCTCAAAGCTCTCTTGCTGCGCACCAGTCCAGTCAAACGGTACACCCTTACGTAGCAGCTTAGTCAAGGGTGCTGCAATTAGTGAGAAGCCCTCTACAAATCGCTGATAATAACCTACCAGTCCCAGAAAACTGCGGATCTCTGATACATTCCTAGGCTATTTCCACTCCAACACAGCCTCAATCTTCTGAAGATCAACTCAAATCCCCTCCGCAGAAACCACATGACCCAAAAATGTTACTTCACGTAACCAGAACTCGCACTTGCTAAACTTAGCATAAAGTTGTTTCTCTCTCAAAGTCTAAAGAACAACTCTAAGGTGCACATCAAGCTCATCCTCAGTCCTCGAGTAAACCGGTATGTCATCAATGAACACCACCACAAACTGATCCAAATAAGGCTAAAATACTCGGTTCATCAAATCCATGAAAGCTATTGGTGTATTAGTCAGTCCAAATGGCATCACTAGAAACTCGTAGTGACCATAACGAGTCCTAAATGATGTCTTATATACATTAGCCTCCTTAACCCTCAACTAATGATACCCAGATCGGAAGTCAATCTTAGAGAATATCGAAGCTCCTTGGAACTGGTCAAATAGGTCATCTATTCTCGATAGTGGGTACCTGTTCTTAATGGTCAACTTGTTCAGTTGCCGATGGTCGATACACATCCGTATAGATCCATCCTTCTTCTTTACAAATAGTACCAGTGCTTCCAACGGAGATACACTAGGGAAGATGAACCCACGATCCAATAATTCTTAAATATAAGCCTTAGGCTCCACAAGCTCCTTCGGTGCCATTCGATAGGGGGTGAGGGACACCGGAGCTATACCAAAAAGGAGCTCAATCCCCAACTCCAATTCATGATTCAGAGGTAAACCCGGTAGCTCCTCAGGAAAGACGTTTGGAAAATCCTTTACCGTTTGATGTCCTTAACAGTAAAGTCCCCAGAACCAAAAACACTTACGTAGGCTGAAAAGGCCTCACATCCCTTACGAACCAACTTTTCTACCACAAATGCAGAGATCACATTAGATAGATAATTTTGATGCTCTCCAACCATGACTACCTCATTATCCACCTCGGTCCTCAATACAACCCTTTTAGTCGCACAATCCAAAATGACACGGTGCTTGACCAACCAATCCATTGCTAGAGTTAAATCAAACTCCCCAAATGAAAGCTCCATCAGATCAGCCAGAAAGATTGCCCATTGATCCTCTAAAGGGACGTCCCTAAACAACTTGTTAACCCTTATAGATTGCCCCAACAGACTCAGTACGGTAACCACACTCGTAGTGCCCGCAACCAAAATCCCTAAGTTTTCAGACACAGTACATGCTATATAGGAGTGAGTGGATCTTATATCTACTAATCTAATATAAGGTAAATCATGAATAAGGAACGTACCCATGATGACATCCGAAGCATCTCAATCCTCTCAGCGGGGCGTAGCATATACTAGAGTCAGCTGCCTCGCCTCAGTCTATCCAGCACATCTGTCCGGCGCTCTTTGCCCACAACCCATAAGATTACCACCCCTAGCCTGACCACGACCTCTCAGTGGCTACTATGTTACCCTCTCTAGCTGTGCAATACTAGTACCCTGAGCTTGCATCTGATCGGCCCTCAGGGACACTCCCTAATACGATGATCCAAAGACCCACACCTTAAGCAGGGCCTAGTCCTTCTCCAACACTCGCCCTAATAGCGTCTACCACAATCCCCATAAGGCAGTATCCCAGCAGGAGTAGCAGTGAGCTTAGTTCTAACCGCCCATCAACTCTAGCCTATTTCTTAGGCCTCTGAACAGAACTCGAAGGCTTTGAATCCCTCTATTTCCTACCTCTCTCTATCACGGTTCTGGCGCTTAGCGCGCTTAACTTCCTCGGTGATTTTTGCATTCTCAACTACGGCCAAAAATCTTGCTTCCTCTACAGAGCTATCAAAACCTTCAAGTTATCTCTGAGGCCATCCTCAAAGCAGACGCATCGCTCGTACTCAGATGCCACCATACCTCGCGCATAGCGGCTCAGTCTCAGAAACTCAGCCTCATACTTGGCCACTAATTGATCTCCCTGTGTCAAATTTAGAAACTCCCTCCTACGGGCATCCACATAACTGGCTCCCACATACTTTCCCTAGAAGACAGTCTTAAAGAACTCTCAGGTTAGACGTTCGGGCTAAGTGCCCTCCTTAACAGTAATCCACCACTAATAAGCCTCATCCCGCAGCAGTGAGACTTCACCCTTTAATTTCTGTTTGGGGTGCAATCTAGATCATCCATGATCCTCTCCATGGCCTTAACCTAGTACTCGGCCATATTAGGGGCGACTCTAGTGACACCCCTAAAAAGCTCAGCTCCATTGAACTGAAATCGTTCCGTAACCGACCTTCGGCCCTCAGATCCAATATTGGGCCCAACGACCCTCTCCAAAATCCTTAGCGTAGCTTGGGACAATGCTTCATCCCCATCCATGCGCTCTTAAGACCTAGTCTCAGTAGCCAGTGATACTGGCGTCTCACTCATGTCCAAATTCGGTATGTTACCAGATGACGATGACTCGGCTCGAGCCCCTCTACGGCCTCTACCATGGCCTCTAGTACCCCGTCCGCGGATACCTCGTGTGCTTATATCTAATCGAGTTTATCAGTATTAAAAATTTTATGAATCAGTTATAGTTTTAGTATTTATTCACATATATCTTATGTAGCAGTATCAGTAATTTAGAGTTTGTTCTTGTATGTCCCCGTCTCTAGCAGTTTACTATAGTTTCAATCTTACTACAATTTTAGTATATACTAACTAATGTATTTTCACAGTACACTACCTATAGCAGTTTCAGAACATCATAGCATTTTCAATTTAAGCATATATATCAGTTTCAAAATACTTATAAGATTGGCGTTGGAGACTCAGTGTACCACATACTCAATAAAAACATTTTCAATAATTAATAGCCAGTTCTTTAAAACTAGAATTCAAAACCCATAATCTACAGCCGAGTTTTGCAACCTAGCTCTGATACCACTAAATGTAACACCCCAAACCTGGCCTAGACGTTATGGCCGAATCTGGCAATGTCACATGATAGTGTGTCTTGAAAACTACGTTGTCGCGAAATAAAACATTTCCATGTTATTATCTTCCTTAAACTCTTATTAGTTCTAAAGGAAATTATTTTACTTGTTTAAATTATTTGTTTAAAAACATCTCTCGTTAAAGAAGCTTTTCCAAAAACAGTTTAGATGATCGTGAGTTTAGAAAATAGATTAACTTTTTAAAAATCGAATTTCCTACAACTAGCAGTTATATATCCATAAAATACTTAAATAAATAAAAGCCCAAATTAAAGCAAGATTCCCCAAAAGTCTAAAGATTACATCAAAGTAACGCAAAAATAATAATATAACCCAAGTATAAGTTAAAAACCGTGAAATTCAAAAACGGTGGTCATCATCGAATCCTCCGCCGCACCGATCCATCTAGGTCTGGGGATTACCTGTGCACATTAAATAGAGAAGGGCTGAGTTTACGTAAACCCAGTGTGTAATCCCACAGACAACAAACAAACAATAAACACAATGCACAGTCAAAACAATATGGGCGTAAGCCCTTTTCAGTATCAGTAATTGTTTGGCATAAGCCCAATTTAGTATCAATAATAGATATACAGTATTCAGAAGCAAAGTCCTACCCAACCAGCCACTACACACCATCTCCGTCCAACCCTACACTCCATGTGAGGATTAAATCACCCACCCATCCCTACACTCCAAGTAGCACCAAATGCAGCACATAAACAATCATTTGCAGCTGAGCTACCAGATATTAGGCCTACAGGCCTTTCAGTACACTTCCTCCAAATATTCATATCCCAATCTAATGCAATGCAACCATACAGAGAATAACATGCTTATGTGCAACTATTAGTAAACATACATATATATATATATATCAGTAAGCAGGCATACAGTTATCATGCTTAGTCCAATCATCATTTACTCAGTTTATACAGTTAAGGGTCTAAATAGTGCTTACCGACCCTACAGTGGGTTCACAGTCGACTTTGGCGACCGGTGCAACCTTAGCAAATAATTCAATAAAGATGGGCTTACACACCCGTATGGCATACCCGTGTCAGCCCATATAGCCCAAATTGGTCTTAGCTTTGTGGATCAAACGGCCTGGCCCAAAATCTCACACGCCCGTATGGGCTACCCATGTGGACCCACACGCCCGTGTGGCCAACACGGCCCAATTCAGTCCAACCTGTGTTCACACACGGCCTGCCTGGCCATCACACAGCTATGTCCTTCACAGACGGCCTGGCCTCGTCGATCACACACCTGTGTCAGGGCACACGGCCTACCACACGAGCGACTACACGCTCGTATGGCATTGATAGTGAGGTTTTAAGCTTCCGCTAAAACCTCATTTTTTGCATAATCGGGTACACTATACCATTTTTTATGCGAAAGCACTCGCAAGCCTCCAAAACCTAAAAATCGACAAAGATATCGCCAGAATAGTAACTTAATTCATTTTTTGATCAACCAATTTCGAAAAGAACTCAACTAAAGACCTAACAAAACCCATACCTCGTTTGATTAACCACGATTCTGCACAATCACAACGTTGATTAGAAACCACGAGCCCCTTGATTTAGTCATAAACAAAATACGACTCACATTAAATGGAGATTCGTTGAATTATTTGAGAAGAGAACTCACTTACAAACTTACCGTACAACACGATCGCACGCTTTGCACAAACAAAAAAGATGGAAAAAGAAAACGAAAAAGGGAAGGGGATTCAATGGAAATTTTTGGCAGCAAGAGTAAACAATGGAAGAGGAAAATGGTAGCAAAAAGGGGGGAAAGGAGAAAAGAAGCCGAAATTGCCCACAAGAAACCCTTAATAATAGAAGCTGATAACCCTAAATCACTCCACCACTCAGATTTTTAGTTCATTTCAAACTCTCCTGGACAGGTGAGCAAAAATAATACCCACACCACAATTCGAACACAGAACCTCCTTCACATCAACACTCCACTTAACCACTAGACCAACAGGCCCATTCTATTAATTATTTACCAACATTTACTTAAATAGCTTGCTAACCAAAGATAGGGCTTATTCATGAAAAACACAAAAATTTACCCAAGTCACGGCTTGAACTTGGGACTTCCCAAACACCCCCAGAAGACTTAACCACTAGAGCAGACAATATTTTTGTGTCACACATACACAAAAGCAAAAATTAAAAATTTTGGGGCGTTACATTTATCCAAACTACATAGCTTTTCAAAATTCAATCCATGACATCGTCATATTCGGCCATAATGTCTAGGTCAAGTTTAGGGTGTTACAATCAATATAGAAAGGAATTAGGATCATTCTACCACCAATTTGACATTAGGAATGAACCTTCTTCTTCAAAAACATGTTGCCCTGTAAAAACCCAAATATAGAAAATACAAAAAAGAAAAGAAACAACAAAAAACAGAAAAAAATAGATAAAATAATAAAATGTTGTAGATGTGGAAAACCTAGAAACATCTCAAAATATTGAAAAATTAAAAGAAAAATTAATAACTTAAATCTAGATGAAGAAATAGAATAAAAATTAAATAAGATTCTCTTAAAAATAACTTCTTCTGAAAATGATACATCTACCTAAACAGATGAATTACAAATAAATGAATTACATTCAACATCCCAATCCTCTGATGATGAAAATAAACCTTCATTTAATATGTTAACCAAAGACCAAGAATTTATGATTGAAGTTATTGATAAAAGTCAAGACCTGGAACTTAAAAGAGAATACCTTTTGAAATTAAAATTCTCATTAAAAGATAAAATGAAATTATTTCTAGTCAATTACAAATGTACAATATACAAGATATAATATTTAATAAATATGAAAAAATAAAACTCAAACAAATTACAAATTCTGAATTACAATTAGAAATAAAACAAATTAAATAGAACTTTCTCAGCTTAAAATGGAACAACAAGAAATGAAAAAACAAATGTAAACCTTAAAACATGAAATCCCAGAAAATAGGTCATTAGAAATTAAATCTGAACATAAAGAAAATACACAGGAATATATTATAGTTCTAACCGAAGTATCCATCCAAAGATATTTAATAAAAATAAATATTGTTATAAATAATGAATTTCAATTAGAAACAATAGCCCTTTTTGACACAGGAACAGGCCAAAACTATATTAGAGAAGGGATAATTCCAACAAAATATTATGACAAAACATTAGAATCTCTCAAAGCTACAAATGGTAAAAAACTAAAAATTACTTGCAAAATTTCCAATGCAGAAATATGCAACAAAGGTATAAAATATCAAACATATTTTTTAATGGTAAAAGATATTACCCAAGATGTCATATTAGGAACCTCATTCATATCTTTACTCAAACCATATAAAGTAACAAATAGTTCAATCTCTACCAAAGTTTTAAACACTAAAGTAGAATTTCCTTTGGTAGAAAAACCCAAAATAAGAAATCTCAAATTATTAAAATATTTATCCATCCATAATGCGCAAATCAATAATTTAATTAATCATAAACAGAAACAAATCTCTTTTCTAAAAGAATAAATATGTTTTAAAAAATTGATTGAACAATTAGAAATAAGAGAAGCCTAAAAAAGGATAAATCAAATCAAAGAATAAATAGAATCAACAATTTGTTCTGACATTCCTAATACTTGTTGGAATAGAAAAAAACACGAAGTAACATTACCATATGAAAATAATTTTCATGAAAGACAAATACCCACAAAAGCAAGTCCATACAAATGAAAAAAAAAGGGCAGAATTTTGTAAAAAAGAAATACAAGATCTTCCTAATAAAAAATTAATTAGGAAAAGCAGTTCTCCTTGGAATTGTTCAGTATTCTATGTAATAAAAAATGTAGAACTTGAAAGAGTAATGCCAAGATTAGTAATTAATTATAAACCTCTCAATCAAGCCTTAAAATGGATTAAATACCCAAAACCAAATAAGAAAGATTTGTTACAGAAACTTTGTAATGCAAATATTTTCTCAAAATTTGACATGAAATCTGGATTTTGGCAAATCCAAATAAAAGAAAAAGAAAGATATAAAGCGGCATTTACTGTACCATTTGGACAATATGAATGAAATATAGTGGCTTTTGGATTAAATAGTGTTCCATTCGAATTTCAAAGAATAATGAATGATATTTTTTTACCAATATTCTCAATTTACAATAGTATACATCGATGATATATTAGAGTTTCCAAAAAATTTATAAAAACACTTCAAACATTTATCCATCTTTATAAAAGTCATAAAAAATAATGGTTTAGTAGTTTCTATATCCAATATAAGTTTGTTCCAAACCAAAGTAAATTTTTTAGGGCATTACATTACCCAAGAAACCATTACCCCAATAGAAAGGTCCATAGAATTTGCTAGCAAATTCCCAGACCAAATCCTTGATAGAGTCCAAATACAAAGATTCTTAGGAAGCCTTAATTATGTCATAAACTTTTATCTAGGTCTGAGCAAATTATGTAAACCATTATATTATAGGCTCAAAAAGAATCCACAACCTTAGAGAAATGACCACACCAATATTATCACCCAAATTAAAAAACAAATCACTAAGTTTCCTTGTTTATATTTAGCGGATCCAAACACTCCCAAGATAGTAGAAATAGATGCTTCTGAAATAGGATAAGGTGGGGTTCGAAAAAAAGATAAATAGGGAAAAGAGAAAATAGTCTAGTTTACTTCCAGACACTGAAATCAAACTCAGCAAAATTATAGTACTATTAAAAAAGGAATTATATCAACTGTTTTATGCATTACAAAATTCCAAAGTGATTTATTAAATCAAAATTTTTTTTTACGAATTGATTGCAAATTAGAAAAAGAAGTTTTACAAAAAGATGTTCAAAATATTGCCTCAAAATAATTTTTTGCAAGATGGCAAGCAATTTTGAGCATATTTGATTTTGATATTGAATACATCAAAGGTGAAACTAATTCTTTGCTTGATTTTCTCACGAGAGAGTTTCTTCAAAAATGTCATCCAAACTCCGAGACAAAGGAAAAGGAGAAATAGGACAAACATCCAAAACCTAAATTTCCTAAAAAGCAATTAAGTCATGGTATGAAATTTGCCATGAAAAAGAAAATGAGAGATCATCATCCTCATCAAAATCCTCAAAAAATACATTCGTTCAAGATGCACAATATCCAAATTAAATTGGTTCTCAAATCAAAAAATAGATTGAGCCCCTTTCTTAATCTCCAAAAGTGGCATTAGCCTTTTCTCAAATGAAAGAGGAAATTCCTCTCAAGCAAATTTTTGGTGAAGCAGCAAAAATTTCAAAAAAAATAAAGAGATTTTTTTTTCAAAAACCAAAATCTCTCAAAAAATTTTAAAAGAGACATCTCTCCAAAATGTTTTTCCAAAAGAAATAGCAATGTCTTCATAGAATGCCACACAAAAATCTTCATAATATTTTCCAAACAAATGTATTGTAAAAATTCTTATTGTGGAGGAAGAATTTTCAGAAAAATCTCCACATATATTTGCAAAAGAACTTTTTAATGGATGGCATTTTAAGCAATTGGATTCTCAAAAACCCCAATAGTATTACGAAAATATATTGGTTCAAACTGGATCAGTACTGTTCAAACACTACATAGACCCAAAAGATCCAAATTTTATTACCCATTCAACAACACAAATATTAAAAATTATTCGACCAAGGGATTGGGGTGAAAACCCCAAATTCTCCAAAGAAATTTCCAGCTAAATGTACTACCAAAATTGACCACCGCCCATATTTTACATATTGGGATTACCAAATGGCATAGTACAACACCTTCCTAATGAACAATCAACATGCGAAACATTCTTGGCTCATATATTTCAAATACGATACTCAATTCAAATTCTCAAAATGGTTCCAAGAATGGTAGAATTGGTATGGACCATCATCCTTCGAGATCCAACCAGAAAAATTTCAAAACTTATGGCCCAAATTCTTTGACAAATTTCAACATGAACCAAACCAAAAACACATTTACAGAGCAATCCACTTTTTCTCAAAATTATGCATTTCTTAGATTATTTCTCTGAATTATTCCTATGAACAATATCAATGTACTAGAATTCCATTATTAGTTTGAAACTACATAACTAAATGGTGGTACAAGTTTAATAATTAAAATTATGATTGAAAAAATTTTGGATAATTTTTTCAACAAGAATCCGAAATTATGTAAGTCCACAACCCCAGATCAAACCACAAAAAAAATTCTTTCAACCAAAATCGATAGCTAGTGAGACCAAGAAGGAATACAAAAACCCATGGTTGAAATACTCGGCTCAATGGATTCTGAATACGAAGACGAAAAATCATCAGTGTTTTCAATCAAAACGATGGATCTTACAGAAAATACCACCTTAGTAACCATTACCAAGACCAAGAAAAAATTATGCAAAAGAAAGAAATGAATGAAGATGAATAGGAAATATTCTCTAACGAGAACAGTAAATATTCCCTGCAATAAAAGACGAGTGAATAGGAAATATTCTCTAGCATGAATAGTAAATATTCCCTACAAGAAAAGACGAGTGAACAAGAAATATTCTCTGGTGTGAATAGTAAATATTCCCTAGCAAGAACAGTAGAAATCTCTTGCAGAAACAGTAAAATTCTCTTGCACATGAATAGTAAATATTCTCTGTAATTTGTATTTTTGTAACAAGAGAATATATTCTCTGAAAAGTTTCAATTATGTAGTGAAAGTTTCAATTATGTAATGATGTAAGGGATTGAATGTGACATCCAAAAAATCAGAGGTTAGTAGAATCGGGTTTGTGAATCAAGAAAGAGTGGTCATGCCTTAATTTTTTAGATTATCTATGCATTTTTAGGAGGTTTGTTGGTTACGTGTTAGTGAAATGTTCCTTGAAACTCAATTTTAAATCCCTTCTCTCTCACCATTTTTATTATTTGCAAATTTTTCCTTAAACCCTAGTTTGTGACATGTCTTATTTTTTAACATAAATACTTCAAAATTATATCAAGAATGAGTTATTGGTTTTATGGTTAAACATTAGTAAATTTATCCTTAAGGTCCTAACTTCAATTCCATTCCCGTACAAATAATTTAGTTTTTTTGAAAAAAACCCCTTATTTTAATGTGTGGACCATCCAAGCCGAGTTAACCTAGGTATAAATTGTAACAGCCTGATTTAGGGCCTAAACGGAATGGTGGTTTTGAAAACCATGAATCCGAGGTTGCAGAGTTTATTCTGATTAAGTTATGAGATTTATTTATTGAATGAACGATTGTGTGAAAATATCGTTAAGAAATTATAATGATAGAGTGTCCAATTTAATAATTAGGACTAAATTGTAAAAGTTGAAAAATGTGTGTTCTAGATGCTAATGGGGTTTAATTGAAATGAGTTCTTAAAGTAGAGGTCCTTATTTAGTAATTAGACCAATATATTTAAGTTGGAATAAAAATGGGCATGAATAGGACAAATTTCAAAGAAAGGCCTTTAAGGGCATTTTAGTCATTTAGTAATTAAAAGAATTAAAAAGGGAAAATGAAGCAAAAATTTGCTCATCTACTTCAAGCTAGGGCCAAATATGAAGGGTCACAATGGCTAGGGTTTTGTTCAAGTTTTCCAAGCTTCGTAGTAAGTGTAACACCCCAAACCCGGCCCAGACGTTATGGCCGAATCTGGCGGCGTCACATTGAAGGGTGGAATGTAAAATTCGATGTTGTTGGAAAACTTTGAAATCATTTGGTCAATTTGCTGTTAAACAGTATCTTCAAAATGGGATTTTCATTCTCAAAACAAGCGTCGTTTGTTGAGTTATTAGCTTTTAAGACGAAATGTCATTGAAAATCCAAACTGGGTTTAATCTCTTTGAGTATATTAAGGGTTGAGTAAAAATCTTATGTTGCTAACGAAAATCTCAGTCTTTAAAAAAAAACATTATTAAACTTTCAAAATTCATTTACAGCGTAAGCTTTTCTTTGAGAATATTTGTGTACTTACGTTTGATTTGTAAAATATTATTTTCTTTTTAAAAACCCGAGACCTAAAACTAGAAGTTAAAATCCAAAACAAAATAAATACCCAAAAGTAAAAATAAAATCCCAAGAGGCCTTATTACAACAAAAACCCAAATCATGGACACAGAAATAGTATAAATACTAAAAATGTAGTTGTTCTTAGTGTGGCCACCTTTGAGTCCTTCGATACGTCGAACTGTCTATCACTAGGGATTACCTGTACAATTAAATAGAGGGGTGAGTTTACGAAAACTCAGTGTGTACTACCCCAACAAACAAATAACATGCAACACGTCAGTCAGGGCCTAAGCCCATTACAGTAACAATGGCAATTGGGCTTTTACCCACAACAGCCTCGGTTGGGCCTTAGCCCATATCAGTATCAGAATTTAGAATATGTGATGCATATAACCCCTACCAACCCTGCACTCCATCTCCTGTCCAACCCTATACTCTTGTGGGGATTAAATCAACCCACCCATCTCTATACTCCTAATGTTAACACCGGTTGCGGCACTAACCAATATCACAGCAAAGTTGACAATCATATAAGTGGCTTTAAGCCGTCGGTGGGTCCACAGTCATCTCGAGCTACCCGTGCGACCCTAACAGATCCATCACTTCCTCCAATAACAAGATCCCATCCCCATGCAACATAATATCACACATGCATGCAAAACATAAATATCAGATGGCATACTTAATCAAACACATATCACATAGGGGTATTATAGACATTTTACCCTACAGGGGCATGACGGTCATTTCTCAATTTGGGGTCTAGGTACACTTACTGACCCATCAGTAGGTCCACAATCGTCTCGTGCAACTCGTACAACCTTTTGCAATCAAACAGTGCAATTAGGTCCAAAGCCCATTATGTGGCCCAAGTGGGGCCAGCACGCTCGTATGGCCCGCCAAGCCCAGAATTGACCTTAGTCATGTAAATGACACATCCAGTCCAATAATTCTTGCATGTCTGTGATAAATACCCGTGTGGGGCCCATGAGCCCATTGGGCCCACACGGCCCATTTCGGCCCAAAAACGACCTAAGCCCATGAGGTCGCTCATGGCGGCCTCTACTATCATATCGAATTTTCCACAAGTGAGTTCGCGTGCCCGTGTGGCAACCGTTGCTGTACTCTTCGGCTGTTCAACTTTTCGTCATTCTACAATTTAAAGCAATGTGAGTACACACCTATTACTAAATGTGCTAAGATCCACGTGCGTCCAAACCCTACATTCATTCCAGGCAACTAGTAAGCCTTTCAGTCGTTAGTGATCATAAGTACTTAATCTCAAATAGGCAAACACCACCAACCTTGATTGTATGAAATACGGTTTAATCCCCCTTAGATCACTGGCTAAGATTCGATCTCGCGTCCTTATCAATTATTTCCACTACAAGGGTAACGTATCATCTATGGTCATCTAGAACCAAGGTTAAACCCATGCTAAATTAAAGAAAGCACGTGAAACCCCTTCTCCAAAGTAACATTCAGCCAAACTAGAAAAACGTAAACCCACTTACCCTATATATTTGGTTGAACGATAGGAAGTTCTTGAATGGAACTGTATCACTTGAAAGCCCCTTCACTCCTTGCGAGTTCTAGAATTCAAAGAACATACTTAATAGAAGGAATAGAAGCAGCAATAAGTAGAGAAAGGTGATTCGTTTTTAGTCAGTGCAAGAGAAGGTGTCTTGAAAACCATTCAGAGAGAACAAGGAGATGACGAGAGAACTTACCGGTTGTTAGAGAACTCTTGCAACACTAGAGACAAAACCCGAGGGAAAGATCAATGCTATATTCGGCCAAAAACCAAAATTGGAATCGATACTAAAGAGAAAAGAAAATAGGGAGAGTGAAAAGTATAGAAGTCGACCAAGGTGACACAAATGGCAAGGCGGCTGACAAGAATTAAGAAAAAGGCAAAAGAGTATTCGATCAAGGTTGATAAAGGGAAAACAGTGGTATTTGGTTTAAGAAAGAAGAAGAAAAAGGGAGGTGTAATCGATCAAAGGTACTTGAAGAATCCAATCGCAAAGATGCCCGAATGGTCATAAAGAAATTCGAGTACCCCAAACTTAAGAATGAACAGAGCCCGATCAAAATAAAACCGAAAACAAAGAGGAGGAAAAAGCTTGAAACGATAAAAAAAGGAATCGAAAAACCCCAAATGGCCCTTAATGAACACGGCTCCCAAAAGAAATGCCAAAAACTGAAATAGCAAGAAGAGGATTGGCACCACACCTACACCACTCAAAGCTGAAATCCATACATGCTTAGAGTCTAATTTCGGTAATAACTTTCCACTAACTCAAAATCCCTTGATTTTCTCCCATTATTTGTCCTAAAACCTCTCCTCCAACCTCCCAAGACTAATTCAAACTCCAACCTCTTCAGCAATGTTCGATTCAAATTCCACTACTTACACAATAAAGGAGCAAAATAAATACTCCTTTGTGCATAGAGTAACTCGAACCCAGTCCCCCTTAGAAGGAGGACACGCCACCTACCACTTGGCCACAAGCTCTTTTTGTGTCATGTTTTAAACACAATAATTTAAAAGGCTTACAAGCTAGAGTCAAGGTTCCCACAAGCAAGAAAAACAAAAATTTTGCATAAGCCCAAACTTGAACCCAAGGCTTCTTAGAGACTCCCAAACATTCCTAAATCACCTAGCCACTAACGCAAACATGCATTCGTGCCATAACATATAAAAATTAAAGGCTTAGATTTTTGGGGCATTACAATAAGTCCGTTCTAGCCCCGTTTTTCATGTTCTTTACATTTTTGAAATCCTCGTCACCTAATCTAGCCATTGCTACCATTTATTTTAGCTAAGGTTGACGATTAAAAATTTACCCATATACAACATGCATGTATTTTGATTTCTTATGGTAGAAAATGAATGCTTGAAGTGTGGTGAACGTCTTTTGCTAAGTGATTTTCGATGAAAACCGTAAAAAGGACCTAAATGCAAAGTTATAAAATTTGTATATAAAAGTGTGATTTAGTGGGAATCAGGTGCTAGCGTAGAAGAGAAAGTAGTTCATCTAGGCCTAAAGTGCAAAGAAATTGAATAAAAATTTATTTACGAGCCTAGGGGCAAAAGCATAATTTTGACAACTTTAGGGATAAAAACATAAAATTTTCAAAATGTGATTTTTAGACTAATTTGAATAATATGACTGTTAAATGAGTTTTATTTGATATGTTAGATCAAGAAAACACAAAATTTGGGCTTAGAACGGGGAAGAACGAGATTATAGACTAAGTCGGAGATAGTAGCCATTTTTGCATTCGAGGTAAGTTGGTGTTAATAATAATGCAATGCTATTGTTGTTTATGCTTGAAACCTAAATTAGTATGCTGATTCGAATATGTTGAATTAATGGTTTATGTGCTATAAACATTAAATGATATGAAGTTATGTTTATGATGCAATGTAAGTGAATTGAAATCTTGTGTTCAAGTGATTGTTTTAAATACAATTATTATGTAAAATTTTGAGATTGGTTATCATCATAAGATATGTGTTTAAGTGTATATTCACTAAGCTTCAATAAATGTGAAAAAGTCCTAATTGAACCTTAGGAATCGACTAGGATACGAGTGACATGTCACTAGGAAACCATTGATTGTGGTCGATTGTAAAAGTGATTCCGGAAGCTAGTTTAGTTCAACTACCAATGGCTAGGTAATCTTGCATTTGTTATGGATACCTATCAGCTTGTGTGAGTAGTACTGAGTAGTTTCGACTATACCGTCAGTTTGTGTGAGCAGGCCCGTTAATAGCTCATTATTGAGCCCTTATGTGATATGTGATAAGTGGTAGCTTCGGCTACAAACCATTGGTAGATTCGGCTACATACCAGTGGTAGCTTCAGCTACAATATGTGTGGCACTTTGTGCCTTTTTCTGTGTATCCTTTAGTATTTCGTATGATTCAACAGGTATTGAATTGATATGGTAATATTGTGATAGAATGTAAAGAGATTGACCATGTGTTGTGATGAATTAATGTATAATGTGTTCTTTGCTATGATGCATTTATATGTGTAAGTGTGAATATGAAATCTTATGAATAAGTGCAGGTATATATGTGTAAATTATGAGTAGTATGTTCGTTATACGATCGAACTTTGGTAAGCTTGATAAGAGGTAAGTGTATACATTTAAAGCTATTATAAAGAAAGCATGAAAAAGCGAAACTTATAAGTAAAATAGTTTTGACAGCAGCAATTGTGTGCCTTTGAAAAATCACCAAAAATGGTGGAAATTGAATTAGTAGTTAAATTAGATATGAAATTAAAGCCCATTGAGTCTATTTTTCACATAAAATAATTAGAGTAAGCAAATGATTCTTGATTTGTGAGAAATCTATATTGTACTGAGACAGGGTCAGATGGATTTCGGGATCCCCTGTTCCGACTTTGGAAAATCACTAAAAAATGTATAAATATGTTTATGGTATGTAATTTATATTCTTATAATTTTTGATAAGTCTATTTTCCAGAGAAAGAAACAGAAACATTATTTGAATTTTGAATAATGAGATGCTTAATTTTTAGTGAAGAGAGGTCAGGTCTGCTGGATAGCAAAATAGGGGAATATCTAATTAATAAACTGTACTAATTGGCTAAACCAAAAATTCTCAAAATTTTATTACAATAAGATATATGACTCTAATTTTAGGGAAAATTTATAGAACTTAATTTTAAGTTCTATAGCTTAAGATATAATTAATTTAGCAACTATGACTCAAGAAAACAACTTAAGCTAAACATGAGTAAAAAGTGGAAACATATGTATAATGATTTTTATTTCTTAAGAATACCCATTGAGGAATGGAAATATCTTGTTAATTAAATTGCTTATTATTATATTTCAACTTACAAGGCTTTAATGCTTATACCCTCCTTTCCATTTCTCTTAGTGTTGTCAGGTTGGCTTGGGGTTGGAGACCGTCGGAGGCAGCATCACACTATCGATTTGTCAAGATGGATTAATAACAATTCTTATTTGCTTACAAGTGAGTGCCATGTATAGAGATTTACTTTTTGGTAATATGTATTCTTGTGAATTGGCCAAATGTATTGGTTTATGTTATTTCACTGTATAAGGCTATGAGAAGTGGCCCATAATAATTAAGGGTATGTATGCCCATTTTATGTGTGTATGTGGATATGTTTTGAAGTAATTAGGTATGTTACATGTGTTTGATGGGTAATTTAGCAATAATTAAAGGTATGATATACGTCTATGCAATGTGTACGAGTGTGAAGAGTTAAGAGCATAATAAAGGCTTGGAAAAATAGCCTAAATGTTGGCATGGGCAAAGACAGGGCTAGCCGTGTGGAGGACACGACTTAGCACATGGGCGTGTGACTTGGCTGTGTGCCCCTAAGTATTTGCTGACATTAGAAACAAAATACTCGATGTTTTTAACATGGGCTGGGACACGGGCGTGTGTGACAACACGACCTACCCACACAGGCATGTCCCGAGTCACACAGACTTGTGACACTATTTTGAGTGAAATTTTCATATGTGTTCAAAAAGTTTCGGTTTAGTCCCTGATCATACCCAATGTATCGTTTGGGCCTCGTAGGCCCATAATGTGGATTGTTATGTATATGAATGGAAAAGTTTTAAATTTTACACAGAATTTATGTGTCGAAATCAAATGATCGTGCGAGTGTTTTTTCGAGAATGCCTTGTACCCGTGTCCGATGATGCTTAAGGGTGAGGGGCATTATATTTAGTAGTATCAGAGCTATGGTTTAGTTGGTTCTCAGACTAACGTAGCGAGTGGGAGAGTTTAGTTATACATGCCACAAATATGTGATAGTGTGATATCTCCCGACGTGAATGAGGACCATCTTGTTTAGACAGAGGTACCATCCAACCGAGCTACGTCTGACCATTTGATAATGGTAATAAAGTATTTGAATAGAGTACAGTCATAATGAGTCAAATTTTAGAAAGGTATGAATAAAAATTCGTTGTATATCTATGCATATGTGATAATGTATGAGATGAAAGTCCTTATTGTGATAAGCTCATCCATATTTGTTGGCTTTCATATGATGCTATGTGCATGGCTTAATTGTTTTAGTGAATGTGATAAGTAAAGTTATTCAAAATTCATAGAATGTATGAATGAGTGCACTTGTTTGAGTGAGATAATCGGAAATTTTGTGTAAAACATATATGAATGTTAATTTGTTTGAAGTGGATAGTATAATTATGACGACATGTGTTGATAATGGAAGATATGTCATATGTGTATATATATGTCAAAATCAAGTTAGAGGCTATATGATCTCACCCCCTTACAGATGAGGTGTTTATAACGAAAATTCATGGGAATTATGTTGATTAAGTTCCTAACTTTGAAATCAAAAAGTTCAGTGGTGAAATAATTAATAATGTAATTAGAGAGGGAAAATGGCTTAATGAGTAAAAATAGCTATTAGAGAAAGATCAGAATTATCCTAAAGATTAATTGGAATGTGCAATGCCACAGTTAGAGAAAGACCAAATTTCGGTTAAATAGACTCAGATTCGAGTACAAAGTCTAAAGACAGTATATACTGAGAATTCTTCTGAAATTGATTTCTGTTAATGAATGAAATATTGTGAGATTAGTGATAACGGAATTAGCTTGAGAAATAATGTTTAAATTATAAAGATGTATGAGCATAATAGTTACAGTGGAGTAATCTATGAAAATCTCTCTAGCATTTTAGGTATTCAGACATTATCGAAGGTAATTATGATTGCTTGTTTTCTGATGGAAGTATCGTTGGTCTGATTTATTTATGATTGACATTCCACTATCTTCTATTGGTATTCTATTCCTGTAACACCCCAAACACATCCTGGATGTTGGGCCGAATCCAGCGTGTCAAATTGAAGTGTTTAATGAAAACCTTATTTTCATTGAAAACCCTTCCAAAAGAAATTTCAAGTAAAATCCTAGTGTGTATTTCTTTCTAGAACGAGGTGTATTCAGAAGCTATTTCTTGGTTACGTGTTAATAGTTACTTTGAAAAAAATTCTCTTTAACTACGGAAGCTTAATTTTAAAAAAACAATAATTGATTTCAGAAAAAACTTGAAAGGTGTTTGAAATAACTAATCCATGTTCCGTTTCAAATGTATATAAAGCTTAGCAACCAATGATGAAATAATAACCAGAGGGAAGGCCTTATTACAATCCGGACTAAGATAATCAAAATACTAGAGATTTTTTCTAAAAGAAGAAAAATAAAACAAGTCTAAGTCGTCTTGCTAGTTGGCCACCTCTGAATCCCTCCGTCCGTCGAACCGCCTATTAAGGTTCACCTGAGAAAAATAAAATAAAGGAGGGAGTGAGATTTTGAAAACTCAGTGTGTACAACCCTCAGCAACAATATATATATCATGCAACACAAGTCATCTTGGGCCTGAGCCCAATACAATAATAGTACAAAATTAAAGCAATCAGATATGCAAACATCCTACCCATCCATCCTCTACACAATATCTCCGTCCAACCGAAACACTTCAGTGGGGATAACTATATTAACCCACCCATCTGATACACTCCAAAGGTAGTGCCGATTGCGGTACTACCTAACGTTGCAGCAAAGCTGCTAATCATATATATAGGGCTTGAAAAGCCATCGGTGGATCCATGGTCGTCAAACAACCATGCGATCTTAAATTCTTCCTCTGTTCCATAAATCCCATCCACATGCAACATAAACTTATATGAATGCAGTAGATATCCATGTGTCATGCGTAAATCTTCCATGTTTCACATAGGGGTAGTTTAGTCATTTATCCTACTAGGGTGTTTTAGGTAATTCCTGCCCTACAGGGGTATTTTGGTAATTTCTTAATAGTATGGGTCTTAATTACGAACTTTGGCCCATCAACAAGTTCTCGTTGGCTAAAGTGAACAGACACTATGCACCAGGTAGGATTCCAGAGAAGAGAAGGTGGGTCATTAAGACCGCTTAAGTACCAAGCTCTCCCTAGATCCAATCCTAGACATGCATGTGCCCATTGCCACACTCTAACCTCATGACTTGTCCATAGACGCACTTGATAAATTAATTAAGTTTTATGCCCGTTTAAGGATTCATTAGAAACTAGGCCTAAAAGTCTATTATAAAGCCCTAACAAGTCTACATGCTTTCATACACTCATATGGCCCATCAGGCCCAATACATTTATATGGCCCATTAGGCCCAATCATAATTATACGGCCCATCAGGCGCAATCCATTCCCAACCGTTCAACAAACTTTATCAACTCGTCACTTATTATCAACTTATCAATTTTTGCTGATATGGGCCCACGAGCCTGTCGGGCCCATTTGGCGCATTCTGGCCCGGTTGGCCAAAACGTGACCCAAGTCCATAAGATTTCTCATGGAGCCTCCTATAATGTATCGGTTACCCTCATACGAGTGTTCACGCACTCGCACGACTACCGTTGCCAAACTTTCGACTTTTCGGTATTTTGGCTTTTCGGCATTTCGAGATTTGCCGATCTATTGTGTGTGTGTAGTGTATGTACACACTTGGTAATAAAACATGCTACAATCTCCTTAGCCACGAACCTACAATCAACACCACCCTTCAATTAATCATATGCTTAACCACAATCTTTACCAAGAACCGAAACCTTACCATAGCCTTACCTTGCACGACAAGTGCTAATAGCTTTTTCTTTAATCACTCACCGTGATTACTCCTAGGTCTGCACCAACTTAACCATTAGAGCCTAAGTATTAGGTAACTTGCATCCAATACGAGTCACTCTCGTAACATATATGACCATTCGGCCAACCTCTAATACCAAAGTGATGAACACTTACCCAAAACCTGAAACGCAAAGAGTGATTCGGCAGAGATCTCAAGAATAGACCAAAGTTGCAGAAGGAAAAGAGAATAATGGGCTAAGTGGTTTAACCCCCAATCAGCTAAGGTTAAAGAACAAGGGAACGAATGATGTAGTAAAGAGAGTTGAGAGGAGAAGGTCTCGGCAGAAGTAGTATGGAAAGGGAAAATTCAGCAAAGAGGGAAAAATGGTGAAGTCAGCATAGAGAAACAAAGAAAGAAGAAACCGACACTTTACCTAGGTGCACAAAGAAAACCAAACTCAAGAGGAGAAAATGCCAAAAAATGACAAGTAAATTCAACTTTTACACTACTATAGCCGAAATTGCCTTCCCCTAATTGCCAATTCGGCTCCAACACCTCTCCTATCCCAATCTCCTAACTTTTCTCTATGATAACTCCTTAATCCCTTCCATAAAATTCTCTTCTGATCACTCCCTTCAGAGTCCACATTCCACGCCACTACAAGCCCTTTTAATAAGCAAAAATAAACCTTTCTTTTGAGCAAGGAGGGATTCGAACCCCAGACCTCCTTGCCATGACTATGACGCCAACCCCATGCCTCACATGTGGCGCCCTTTGCCACCCCAACACAAGCTTATTTGTGTCAAATTCCTCCTCCATTTACTTAAAAGCCAAGCTACTTGCCATCAAGGTTCCCTTAATTAAAACTAAAATTTTCCCATTTTCAGGCTTGAAATCAAAACTTAACCAATGACCTACTGACACTTTAATAATACTTAACTACAATATAAAACACCCACATTCACAAAACTGAAAAAAGAAAGTTTGGGATTTTTGGGGCGTTACAATTCCGTTACGTCTGAGATAAAAGTTGACAGTGAATTTATATGAAATTGTTCTTTTGTTTCTTCTGGCTATTGCTCTATTATAACATCTATAAGGAATATGTCTTATCTTTGTTACAAATGATTTCGGAATGTATGAACTGTGTTTCTTTTTCTTCTGGTTTTCTGTACGAAATTGTCAGGACTTCTATTATTTCGTATGAGTGGTGTCCTTGGACATTCAATATGGTTTTGTGTCTTGGATTTCATTATCTCGATTTTCTCATCATCCTTGTTATTTAATTTATCAAGTATGGGTTACCTTTGAAATCAAGATCGATGAAAGTGCGGATTATGACAGTCAAGCTCAAATTATATATTGATTTTGTTTCCTCGGGTAATTTGTATTATTATCAGTAAGTAAAAGCAAGAAGTTATGTTCCATATGGGTTGATACAATTAGTAAATATCTGTGATTGACATATTGAAAGAATTATAGAAGATTGTATGTTTGATCTATTTTAACAACATGAAGAAGTGATCTCCGTGAAATAATACTAAATAATTAAGAAGAACCCGATTGTTTCAATCAGAGTGAACTGACCAATTGAGAAATAAATCAAGTATTGTGTACTTATGTTTATTATCAAGTATTGCGTACTTATGTTTATTCTTTGGTTCGAGAATGATGTTGCGCATACATAGATTTATAGTCAAACAGTTTGAATAAAGAAAATTGAAATCCGAGAAAGTATGATATAAAAAGAATACCTATTAGATTTGTTCTAAATGAGTGATGTTATTCTGAATTAAAGCTTCATCTATTGATAAAGTTATCCCAATTGTGAAAGCTGAATGGTCTGGGCATGCTAGCAAAGTTGAAGTAATTGAAGGTATGATTAACCGAAGCTCTAGTTCTGAGTTTAGTTTGAATTGAGTAATAAAATTATGATTTTTTTAGTGACACATTAGTGAACGGATTAGGATGTGTTTTATTGCTAAAATGTAAATGATGGTTCATGTTTTCAGACGGTTAATATTACCTTAAAAGAACTGTTCGACTAGTGATTTAAAGACGGTCACTAATATGCTTGTATTGGAAATTTGATGACGGTTGATTTTGGCTGAATAAAGAACTGAAGTGATGTTTGCTTTGCAATTTTAATAAACTCAGAAATGTGTTAATAAGAGATAAGCTAAATGAGTACGGTAAGGATCGAATTTTGATTCTAAACTTTAGATTGGGTTTGATTATTGTTACTATTATTCTGAGATAGACCTCATTTACTGTGGAACTCAGATGTTTATGTAGAGAATTTTGTACAGAGCTTATAGTAGTAGTGTTATGTCTATCCATTCAAAGAGTAATAAAAAGTACAGTGATTTGAAGTAAATGTTCTGGTATACGAATATGAACCCAGTATTTCTGATTTAGTGTTCATACATTGAATTGTCACCAAAGTAAAATCGAATGTCAATTGTATTTCGGATTAATATTGTCAGTCATGATATTGAAATGATAATGAAATAGGGTTATTATGACATTTCATGTTAGGATTTCCTTTTTCTCTAGATTAAGAGAGAGATACTAGTTGGGTTGTTCTCAAGTGTTTGACAGAATTCTTAAAATTATTTCAGTATGTATGGATTCTTTATTTGACGGAGTTGACCGATTTATGTGCCTATGGAACAGTTAGCTCCCATAAAGTGTCAGTCTCTATTTTATTATTTTAGTATAAGAATATAAGGATGATATCACCACTATGGAAAAAGCTACAGAAAATTTTGAGCTCTAGACTAAGTTGAACTGTGATTTTAATATAAGGTGAAAACAATCGTGAAAGTTAAAAATAGTGTTTGACCGATGTAAAAATTATACAGAAGTGAAACTTAGTCATATTGGGATTCAGATAAATGACAGAGTGTTTTTGAAAGTATCGTCTCGAAAAGGATTATTTAGTGATGTTTGGAAACTGTAAGAAAAGATACCAAACCTCATTTCGGTAAGATTTTCGAGAACAAAAATCCCTAAAGGGGGAGAGTTGTAATAGCCTGATTTAGGGCCTAAACGGAACGAAACCATGAATTTGAGGTTAAAAAATTTATTTTGATTAAGTTATGAGATTTATTTATTGCATGAACGATTGTGTGAAAATATCGTTAAAAAATTATAATGATAGAGTGTCCAATTTAATAATTAGGACTAAATTGTAAAAGTTGCAAAATGTGTGTTCTAGATGCTAATGGGGTTTAATTGAAATGATTCTTAAGGTGGAGTTCTTGATACCTCCTAATCAGATTTTAAACCCAATTTCAATTAGGGAAAATTTTTATTGATCGTTTGGCCATTCAAAATCCACAAATCGTGAAGCATAAGTGCAATTAGGGGTAACTAGCTTATTTTTTCGACATAGTTGTTGCGTAAGGTTATGAATTTATTAAATGAAGGAATTTAATCATTAATTAGGTACTAATTTTCCAGTATATTATTGAATTAGGTGCTAAGCCAAATACCCCAAATCATCCATAATGGCGAAGAACGATTGTACGTACAGTTTGTATCCATACAACGTAAGGAATCAACCTAGTTTGGATTCATAAAATATTTATAATTTCAACAATTGGTTTGAACTCAAAAGTGGGTGTTTTAGGGCTGGTTTAATGGTAAATTTATTGTATTTATATTGAATTTTGGTTTAGGTTCGTTTAAGGAATTATTAAGGAAATTTGCAAGATTCGCTATTATGTTGCGAGGAAACGAAAAATAAGGTGTCGGTCCTAAACTCATAAAATTGTTTGAAAATGATAAATATCATGTTATATTTGATAAATTATCTTGTTGATTGGATTGGCTTAATAGCCAAATTATTGATTTTGTGAGTGGCTGAACCAGGTATGTTTTGAGCCTTAAAAGACTAACATGTTTGTAAAATTGCTAATTTGATAGTATGAGTGTTTGATTGAGTTTGTAATTGCATATTTAAGTTATGAGATATGAGAATGTTTGACTGAATGATATAATGTGTTGCGATATTAAGCTTATGTATGATTTAAACGCATGAAATGTTTTTTATATTGTATACTAAAAAGGGTGTTATTTATGCACAATGAAAATCTGTAAAGTATTTGGAATTGAACGATATTAATTAATACCAATAGAATGGTAATTTGAAAAATTGAAACGTAGTTTCCATTTACTAAAAGCATGTGATTATTAAGGTGTTGAACATGTCAAATGAATGTGAAAAGTATTGAGACATGATTATATATGAGATTGTGTGACATATTGCATATGCATTAGGTTGGGATTTTGTGGTTGACGAAGGAGTTTCGTGGAGTACCAGCGGCATATTAAGTTCGCATTATTCGTAGTCACACTGCACCTGGAGTACCAAGGGGAATGGTAATTTATCGCATTGTTACTAGTAGCTTGTCTGCATTTTTACTGGAAAAATTTTCTGCATATTGTTACTGATGGTTTTAACCACAATGGGCTAAAGCCAATAATGTTTTGGAGTTTGGATGACAGGTTTTGGGAAACTCGTGGTGTGTAGCAAATGGTATGGGTAGGAACCTTGCATTGCATCATGTTCACGACATATTTGAATGTTATTGATTTATGCTACGTATTGTGTTGTTTTGAATTGAATGGTATCAAAATTAATGATTATTACTCGAATGAATGATGACCCATGCTCATACACCTTTTGACATTGATTTGATAATGGCTATGTAATGATATGAAATTCCAACGATGGTTCTGTGTTCTTCTATTAATGCTAATATGCTTCACTATATTAGATTTTTATTTTTTTTGTTTAAATAATTGTTCGACTCACATTGAGCTTTTCATAAGCTCACCCCCAATAGTGTTTAACTTTTCAGGTAAGCCCCGAAATTAGGATAAGACTCAACATTTGGAGAATCACCTTGAACCTCAGATTATTTTTAATAAGTATTAATTCGTCTCTATTGGTTTTGGTTTGTAATTTTGAAGTATTTATGGTGTAACAGCCCGTTTTTAGCTAAATCAGAACAGTGCTTTCAGAACCATAAATCTGAGGTCAGAAAATTATTTTAATATTATTTTAAGTGTTTACAGCATGTATTAATTGAATGCTTAATTCGGTAAAAAAGACTAAATTGCATAAAATGAAAAAGTGATGTTCTATAGTTTAAAGTGTTTAATAGCTATGAAATTAAATATAGAGGTCCTTAAGTGGTAAATGGAGCATTGTTAATGGTAGTGGACATTTATGGACATTAGTTATGTATTAATAAAGGTTAATAATAAGGTTAATTTTGTAAATTGGTAATTTAAGTTAACTAAAATAAAACAAAACCATCATTTTATTTCCATCTTCTCCGTCTAGCCAAATTTGAGGAGAAGAAAACCCTATTTCCATGTTTGAAGCATTTGGCCATGTTCATCTAGTGCATATCAAGAAAAGAGGAATTCAGACTTAGATCGGGAGAAAAGCAAAGTGATTGAATAGTCGGTTTGTTTCGTCGTTACCGTATACGAGGTAAGTTCGTAGGCTAATAAATATTGTTAAATTGTGTTATAAATGCATTATTATTTTTTAATTAAATTAAAAATGGTTGATATGAGTTTACGAGACATGAACGGTAGAGAATCGATAGATGAAAGTCCCGTACGAACCATAGGAATAGTTTAGGATACAAATGTCATGACATTAGGGTTACTGAGATTTCGTGTAAGACCATATCTGGGATATGGCATTGATATAAGAATTCCTGTAAGACCATATTTGGGATATGGCATCGATATGAGATCTCGTGTAAGACCATAGCTGGGCTATGGCATCAATACAAGATTACATGTAAAACCATATCTGGGATATGGCAATGGTACTATATATGTGTGATTCCCAAGTATCCTTTAGAGATTCTGAATGGTTCAACAGGCATAAATGCGACGAGGATGAAAGTAAGATTGATTTAAGTGTACAGAACCTAAATGAGTATCGATTGGAGGTAAGTTGATGAATTCCTATGTGATTATGTTTTAAACATGAGAAAGGTTTGTGAATCGATATGTGTTATAGCTTATTATGCTTATTTGATTGAATTGCACTTATTTTTTATGTTAATTTTATCATCATACGAGCTTCCTAAGCTGAAAAGCTTACTTGGTTTATTTTCCCATGTTTTATAGTGAAATCAAGCTAACTCAGATCCAGGGATCGTCAGAAACTTCGTCGCACTATCGGACATCTATTTTGGTACTTTTAAAATTGTATATATGGTATATGGCATGTGTAGGCTTTGGTCATTTTGGTATGCTTGATGATAATATGTTGGCCTTATGAAATGGCTTGTTAATGATATAAAGTTTGATGTATATATTGTCTTGTGATATGGCATATTTTGGTATGGTTGCTCAAATGGATAATTGGTATGTGATGCATAATTGCTTAAGAAATGCCTTGTTGTGGCTTGGTTTTAGTTGATGAATTGGTTGACTAGAAGACAAGTTATATATGTGAATTATGGTTAATGAATCATGTTGATTTGGTATGTATTTGACTAGGTAAATGGTATTGAATTGGGTATTGGAATGAGTGGAATTAAAATGGCATGATTTGTGCTTGAAATGATATTGTTTGGCTACCTATTTGTGTATTGAATTGGTACAAACGTTGCTTGTGTATGTGTGCATAAATGGGGTGGAAAAATGGCTTGGTAAATAGCCTCTTTTTGTCCACAAAGGCAGAGACACGGGCATGTGTCTCAGCTGTGTGTGATACAGGGTCATAGTACATGGTCGTGTATCCCCTAATGTTGTATTTGTTAGCAAGTTAGTATGTTCCACACGGCCTCACACATGGGCGTGTGATTGGCTGTGTGGCATAAGTCAATATACCCTACAATTTTGACATGGCCTAGCACACGGCATAGCACACGGGCGTGTGAGGCCATTTCGAATATGCACACGGGCGTGTAGTCGGCCGTGTGACCTAAGTCTGGGAGTTACACAGGGTAGGACATGATCTGGGACATGACCATGTGCTCCCATTTTGAATGTCCACACGGCTTGTGATACGAGTGTTTTAGGTGGCCGTGTGTCTGTAGACACGGGCATGTGTCCCCTGTTTTAGGAAAAATTTTCTAAGTTTTCTAAAGTTGTCTTAAGTTATCGGTTTAGTCTCAAACCACTCTTAACCCTATTCTGGTAATGGTTATGGGTTAGGGGTGTTACATCTGGTCTGTGGCTTTGTAACTTTTCATTTAGGGATTTTTGCATGCATGGATTACTCAAGCATAATAACTGAGAAATGAATGATATTTGACTTAAGTAAAATTTGACATTGTTCCCTAGTTTCCGCTACATTACAAATGAACTATTTTTGAAAATAAATCGATAAGTCAACTTAGTTTCCAAAATGACTTGAAAAATGATTTTTTTTTTCACTGCATGAGTTTAACATCAAGTTTTTTTTTTAAAAGAGCGACAAGCAAACAGTTTTTCTAAAACAACACTATCAACAATAAAATGAATCCTAAGTCTACACGACCTAATGAATGAATGCTTTTACGCTTACACAAAGTACAGCTATGGTTTTCTATAAAATGAGTTTATTTAAGTTCTTCAAAAGTAACGTAAGTTAGCTTAGCCATTTCGGTGGCTAATATAGCTTTCTCAATCTAGCCATAACGTCGAGGCCGGGTTTGGGAGGTTACATTGAATTTCCCATTTCAAATTATGTAAAGAGACAATAGCCCTCTATAAAAGGCTATCAGATTTAGAATGAAAGGCACGACTTGAAATACTCAATTTAGAGAGCAAAACTCGTTTCTACAAATTTTAAGTTTTCAAAATTTAAGTTTTTAAATTATTTTCCTTTTCAAATTTTAATTAAATAATCTTCAAATTTTAATTTTAACTTACAAATTACGATTACGATTATCACATTTCAAACTCCATCCTAGAAAAAATTCAAAACTTATGGCCCAAATTCTTTGACAAACTTCAACCTGAACCAAACCAAAAACACATTTATAGAACAATCCATTTTTTCTCAAAACTGTGCATTTCTCGGATTGTTTCTTGGAATTATTCCTATGAACAAGATCAATGTTCTAGAATTCCATTATTAGTTCGAAACTACAGAACTAAATTGTGGGGCAAGTTTAATGATGAAAATTATGATTCAAAATATTTGGATAATTTTTTCAACAAGAATCCGAGATTATGTAAGTTCGCAACCTTGAATCCATAATATGACATCTTGGGTAATATATTTTACCATTAGAAAACATGTTTGATATTTTATACCTTTGTTGCATATTTCTGCATTGGGAATTTTGTAAGTAATTTTTAGCTTTTTACCATTTGCAGCTTTAAGAGATTTTGATTTTTTGTTAGAATATTTTGTTTGAATTATCCCTTCTCAAATACAGTTTTGGTTTGCTCCTGTATCAAAAAGGGCTATTGTTTCTAATTGAAATTCATTATTTATAACAATATTTATTTTTATTAAATATCTTTGGATAGATACTTCAGTTAGAACCATTATATATTCATGTGCACTTTCTTCAGGTTCAGGTTCAGTTTCTGATGAACTATTTCCTAAGATTTCATTTTTTAAGGTTTGCATTTGTTTTTTCATTTCTTGTTGTTCCATTTTAAGCTGAGAAAGTTCTAATTTAATTTATTTTATTTATAATTGTAATTCAAAATTTGTAAATTGTTTGGATTTTACTTTTTCATATTTATTAAATATTATATCTTGTATATTGTACATTGTGATTGACTAGAAATGATTTCTTTTTCTTTTTCTGGTTTATCTTTTAATGAGGGATTTAATTTCAAAAGGTATTCTCTTTTAAGTTCTGGGTCTTAAATTTTATCAATAACTTCAATCATAAATTCTTGGTCTTTGCTTAACATCTTAATTAAAGGTTTATTTTCATCATCAGAGGATTGGTGTAACACCCTAAACCCGGCCTAGACGTTATGGCCGAATCTGGTGATGTCACATGATAGGGTGTTTGAAAACTATGTTGTCACGATAAAACTATTTCCTTTTAATTACATTTCTTTAACTCTTATTAATTCCAAAATTGATTACTCATTTAATCAGTTACTTTAAGGCTTAGTTCGTTGCGGAAGCTTTTAAAACCACTTTAAGTAAACCGTGTGTCCTGAGAAAACCTTTTGCTTTTTGAAAACCGAGTTGACCACAAATAGCAGTTGAAAATCCATAAAATCGATAAAATCTCAAATTTAAGCAAAAAGTCCAAAAGTCCCAAATTACATCAAAAATTATCCAATGATAAAAATATAATCATAAATCATAATAAAAAATTAATAATCGTGGTCACCCTCGAGTCTTTCGCCACACCGATCCGTCTAAGTCTGGGGATTATCTGTACACATTAAACAGAAGAGGTGAGTTTACGTAAACTCAGTGTGTAATCCCCACAGAAAACAAGCATACAGTCAATCACAATAAACAGTCAATCGTAGTGTGGGCCTAAATCAATTTCAGTTTCAGTAGCAGTTCGGCCCTTGGCACATTTCAGGTTCAATATCAGATATACATTAGGGCCTTAGCCCATCATAGTAATAGTCATGCATGCAGTGATCAGAAAATAGAATCCTATCCACTAGCCTCTAATACACCATCTCTATCCATCCTTACACTTCTTGTGGGGTTTAAAACACCCACCCAGCCCTGCACTCCTAATTGTACCGAACGTAGCACAAATCAGTATAATGCAACTGAGCTACCGGTCAATAGGTTTAAGAGCCTTGCAGTATATATATTGCAACGGAGCTGCCAGTCAATAAGCTTAAATCCTTTCAGTACACTTCCTCCAAATATCATCATCCCAACCTAATGCAATTCAAACATAAAATAAATGACATGATATCACATGATTATCAGTTTCACATTCGGTTTAGTATACATGCATACAATCATCATGCTCAGTACATATATCATACATTCAGTTCACACATTTAAGGGTCTAAGTAGTGCTTACTGACTCTATAGTAGGTTCACAGTCGACATGGGCGACCCATGCAACCTTAGAAAACATTTCAGTTAAATGGGCTCCCACGCCCATGTGGCTTGCCCATGTGGGCCCACATGCCTGTGTGGCTGACATGGCCCAATTTGCATTGGCCTAGAATCCTACACGCCTGTATGGACTACCCGTGTGGACTCACACGCCCGTGTGGCTCGTAACACCCAAATCAGTCTTGCCCGTGTGTCGCACACGACCTACCTGGCCATTACACAGCCGTGTCTTGTGCGCACGACCTGGCCTCGTCAATCACATACCCATGTCCTAGCACACAGCCTACCACACGGGTGACCACACGCCCGAGTGGCGTTGACAGTGGGGTTTTTGGCTTTTGTCGAAACCCTCTTTTTTGTGTTTTCGGGTACACACCTGTATCATTTTTATGCCTAAACACTCCCAAGTACTTCAGTACCTATAATTGACAATCCAACGCCCAATTTTAGTCACTTAAATCATTATTCAATCAAAAACTTAACGAGATATTCCATCCTATAACCATTAAACCCTTACCTTCGGTCGAGCACTTGTGTTTCCTCACAACTACAGTACCGTTGAGAACCACTTTAATCCCTTAATCCTCTCCTAACACCAATCAAACTCCCTTCACTAACAATTTACAAAAACCCCAAAATAGAGAACAAGTTAACCATACTTACCAAAACGCAACAAAGCTACGATGATGACAGAATTTAGGGGTTGGCAACAGAAAGTAAAAAAAAAAGATGGGGTGGCCGCAAAAGAGAGAACGGTATGGGAGAAGGGAGAGGAAAAGAAAAAAATGGAAGGAGAGGATTTTTGGGAAAAAGAAACTAACCAAATTAGAATTCTGGTTACCCCCTAACTTTACTCCCACTAACCCACTAACTCATAACCACTTCAATGTTTTTACTCCACTGAAAATTTGTCCCATGACCGAGTAAAAATAAGTATTCATGCTTGCGTAGGGACTCGAACATAAAACCTCCAACATCCCAACACTCCACTTAACCACTAGACCAAAATGCCCACTCTGATATATTTCACAAACAATCAAATAAAAGCCTACTGACCAAGGATAGGGCTTTATTCAAAAAAATACCAAAATTTAAACCCAAGCAAAGCTTGAACTTGGGACCTCTCACATACACCTAGAACACCTAACCATTAAAGCAAACATATATTTATTGTCACAAAATCACAGAAACAAAAATAAGAATTTTTGGGGCATTACAATTGAGATGTTGTATGTAATTCGTGTATTTGTAATTCATCTATTTTGGTAGATGTATCATTTTTAAAAGAAGTTGTTTCTAAGAGAAACTCATTTAAATTTTGTTCTATTTCATCATCTAGATTTAAATTATTAATTTTTCTTTAAATTTTGCAATATTTTGAGATGTGTCCTGGTTTTTCACATATATAACATTTTATTCTTTTATTTATTTTGTTTTCTATTTTTTGTTGTTTCTTTTCTTTTTTGTATTTTCTATGTCAAAACCATTTTTTCATTTTTTGAAAAACAGGGATCGATTTTAAAAAATCAAAAACAGAGTCACTACCGACCTTTTTCGAGGTGTGATCGGATCACCTTGAAATTGATCATTTTAATAAAATTTTGATTCATTAAAACAAATTTTGGTCTACAAAACTTGAGAAAAAGGGTTCGAGAATCGGTTACGCACGATGAAGGGTTAGCACCCTCATGACGCCAAAAATTGGTCCCTAATTGATTACTTAATGTCCTAACATCAAACGTTTAAAAAGATTTTAAAATACGATCCTTTTATTTAAAATAACACTTGAACAAGTTGAAGTGAGTATCGAGACCCGCTTATCTCAAAGAAATAAAATGCCGTACCCAGTGAGTTAGGATACGACATTTCAATACTTCGAAATTAAGCTTGTCTTTTTTATTTAAAAAAAACTCCAACACTTAAATTCAAAAAGGATATTTAATTATTTGGGTCAAATGAAAAACCGGAACCAAATAAGTTAGGGCTCGATTTCTCGAAATTCTAAACCTAGAATATTGCCTTTATTTTTTTTAAATTCTTATCTCGAGACGATAAAACATCACATCCAGTGAGTTAGGACGCAACATCTCAAATTCTCAAGAATAAGCTTTTATTTTTTTAAAAAAATTATGTAACTTGATTGAAAAAAGGTGCCCAGTTACTTAGACTTAACGAGAAAAATCGGAACCCAGTGAGTTAGGGCATGATTTTCTCGAAACTTCCAAACACGAGCATTGTTTTATAAAAACTTGGGATAGAATGATTTTAAAATATCAATGGTATTAAAACATGATTTTTTTAAAAAAATGAAATGTAGTGGAATGATAGGATACAAAGCAAAGTCTTAATCCATACACCAAGTGTTACACAAATGCATTATAGCTAACAATAAATACAAATTGCGAATTACAAAACACAATATTTCGATAATTACAAAACATACACTTGAAATATTAATAGACAATAATAATAAAAATAAAAAGAATGATAAATATGCTATATAAAAAAATTGAAATAAATACTAATAATAATAAAGAAACTAATTTATAAAAACAATTTAAAACAATATATAAAAAATTTAAACCAAATAATATAAAAGGAAAGATTTAAAAGGGATAACAGATAAATTTAAAATAATATACAAAAATAAACTTAAAATAAGTATTAAATAAACAGCCTTTCTCTTTGAAAATAAATAAATAAATAACTTAAATGGACCAAGGACGAGATTGAAAATGGATCGAAATTCGGGGTATAATATATAAAACGAGAAAATTGAATAAACACAAGTAAGGATCCAAATGAACGCGCGCGATAAATAGAAGGACTGCCTGGGAAAATACCCCAAGCCCTCAAAACGGCGCTGTTCCCGTATGGACCAAAATGAAATCAAAATGAAACTATGGGGCCACAATTAAAAATAAGAATAAATTGGAATTAAAAAAAGAAAATGCGGAGGGACCGAAAGAGAAAATAACCCAAAAACGAAGGACGCACGGATCCTCCCCTGATCGGGTCAACACACAGATCTTGGCTTCTTAAACGTCACTATTTTGGCATTAACATGCTTATCCCAAAACGGCGTCGTATCGATTCCCTTTAAATACCAAAAATAATTTTAAAAAAAAACATTTTTAACCCTCTCCAAAAAAAAACAAGCTGAAACACTCTGAAGGCCCTACGAGCAACGACCTGGAATCGGCTTTGCTCAGATCATCGGGCCGTCAAGCTCCTCTGTCTCTACCACCGTAGATGGTGGTTGGAAAGGCCAAGGAAGACTATTTTAGCATTTTAAACCTTTCTCAACACTAATATAAACTCAAAACAAATAAAAACCCCACCAAAAACTAGATCCAAGCAAAAAACAATTCGGATTCAGGCTTCGATTTCTACAAAAAGGTAAAAAGTTTGTATCTTTTCTTTTTCTATATATATATATATATATATATATAGTATATTAGGAATGAAAATAAGCTGAAAAATCGACTGAAAATATACATTTTCTCTATTTTTTGTCTTTGAAAATGTAAGAGTATTACAGTGGTTTCTTCGGCCCTTTCCATAGCCGATTTGAGAGTGAAATACAAATTAAAAATAAAATATAACATATTTTCCGTTGTTGTGTTATTTGCTGGCGTTGTTTGTTGTCTTTCGTAGGTACAGAAGCCATACGAAGGAGACGTGGAGGCTTGCGGAGGGTGCATGGTGAAGCGTGTGGAGGCACGCGCGCGGTGCAAGGTTGCTTCTGGAAACCCCTAGGGTTTCTGAGATCCACATTCTATTTGGGCCATTTGGGCCAGTTCTGGGATTGGGTTATTGGGCCTATTTCGGGGTTAAACCATTGGGCCTGTAGGGATTAGATTTGGCCTCTAGTTTTTGGTTAAGGGTTTTGGGTAATTGGGTTATGTATTGGGTTAGTAATTGGGTCGTTTGGTTTAGATCCTGGGTCTTAGGTTTGTAATTGGGTTGAAATTTGGGTTTTGTAAAGGGTTTTAATTTATCTTTGGCTTGAAATTGTAAATGGATTTTGGACATTTATGTATTTATATATTTTTGTTTTAATTGTGTATAATTAATAGGCCTTGGGCAGATTGGGCCTGCTACAGCTGCCCCTCTTTGCTCATTGTTGTGTAACGAGAACAGAGCAAAGACTTATAAGAAATGTCAATCTAGCCCGGTCTCATCGAATCTTGACTTCTTGGCGCTTCTCTTCCTTGAACAGCCTCTTTGCGTCCTTTAGGGCATGGGAAATGATGTCCTAACTTGCTCCAGTAGAATTTTAGGGAGAAGAGATTTGTAGCCTCGATCTACTCCCCTGAAAATTCACGGAGATAAGAATTGTGGTGCCAATGTGGGTTCAGCGAAAAGAGATTTATAGCTTTGATATTTTCTATTACAACTTTGAGGGGAAAAGAATTCAGAGAGAAGAGATTTGTAGCTTCGATCTTCTCGACTGAAACTTCATGGAAATGGATTGATCCTCACTGTAATTTTAAAGAGAAGGGATTTGTAGCTTCAACCTACTCCTTTAGAATGTCAATGAGATAAGAATTCAGAGAGAAGAGATATGTAGCTTCAATCTTCTCTGCTGAAACTTCAAAGCAATAAGGATTGATCCTCAATGTAAACTCAGGGAGGAGGGATTAGTAGCCTCAACCTACTCCACTGGAACTTCGAGGAGATAAGAATTTAGGGAGAAGGGATTTGTAACCTCAGTCTTCTCTACTGAAACTTCACGAAAATCAGGGTTGATCCTCAATGTAATCTCAGGGAGAAGGAATTTGTAGCCTCAACCTACTCCACTAGAACTTCGAAGAGATAAAAATTCAGGGAGAAGAGATTTGTAACCTTAATATTCTCTACTGAAACTTCATGAAAATAAAGGTTTATCCTCAATGTAATCTCAGGGAGAAGGGATTTGTAGCCTCAACCTACTCCACTGGAACTTCGAGGAGATAAAAATCCAGAGAAGAGATTTGTAACCTCAATCTTCTCTACTGAAACTTCATGGAAATAAAAATTGGTCCTTAGTCTACCCCACTGCTACTCCAAAGAGACAGGATCTGTGAATTCACTGATGTCGACATATCGTCATCTGCGGACACGACATGTAAAATCTATTTTATGTGCTTATGCTTATGCAAACTGATTAGGATGCTATGATCAGAATGCATCAAATGCTCCTAACTGAATGTGTTATGAATGATATATGCAAAATGTCATGGGAATGATCCTCTTTAATACTTAAGTCCTCATTGCTCGTATCACGCTGTCTTCTTGCTTGGCTGGTATTTTGCCCAAAAAACCCGAAGAAACAATCATATTTTGCTCAACTGGTTTGCCCCACTATAACTTCAGGGTCTGTTCCATAAAGCTTGTACCATCCTTAATCCATCCCACTGCCACTAAGGCGTAAAGGATTTGTGCTATTTTTCAAAATGATCTGTTACACCATTCTCTAGGTGTCAATCATGAATACAGCATTTCATCTTTAAGAATAGTCTCCTTCTTATAGCTGGTTTGTTGGAGTCTCGTCTCTGCCGTAGTGTTTTGTTCAAAAATTTGAAGAGATCATCACCATTTAGAGGCCTCCTTCTCAGATATTTCCAAACCTTAGATCTGGTGAGTTTTAAACAATAGTCCTGTTCGGGTTCTTGTATTATTTAGAAACCTCTAGAGTAATATGCAGAACTTCTTCTATGAAATTATTATTAGTCCATCAATCATTATTTCAGTGCAACATGCTTACGAAAGGTAATAACAATAGACGAGAATAAAATTGGTGCAAAGCAAAGCTCAAGATAAATTATCCAAGAAAAATAGAAATAGAAGAAATTAATTGAAAATGCATATCTTGAAAGGAACAAAGTATTCAAAGATAGACAATACAATATGAATAAGAATGAACACTAGGTGCCCTAGATATCGCAGCCTGAGTTTCTTTGCACGAGCTTCTGGAAGACTGTTTTGAGTTTGACATGTGTTTAGGAGATCTTGAGCACTTTGTCGATGCCCCAAGATACAGCATACCCCTTCCTTCTTAATTCAAGTATAGTAGGATCCCCACATGTCACAATTTGAGTCACCCTTTTTCGGGTTTTCAACTCAAATCCCCTTTGGTCTTAAGGCGCTCATTGTGGGTTTTCACCTTAGCCTCTCCATTTTTTTTTTTGAAGGTCTCAAAACTCCCTTTGCGGGTTTTCACTTTGGCCTCTTTCCTCTTCACGTATAGTATTTCTTGACTGAATCCGAATTTATAGGATTGGGTAAGTTTTTCCCATCCATTTCAGCCAAAATCAGTGCTCCTATGAAGAAAGCCTTCTTTACCACGTAAGGTCCTTCCCAGTTTGGCATCTATTACCCTTTGAAATCTTTTTGTATAAGGAGGATCTTTTTCAGTACCAAGCCTCCCTCATGAAATTCCCTTGGGCGAATCTTTTTGTCATAAGCTCGCATCATTCGTTTTTGATACATCTGACCATGCTGGATAGCCCTTAACCTCTTTTCCTCAATCAAGTTCAGCTAACCATACCGAGACTGCATCCATTCTGCTTCATCTAACTTTAGCTCTAACAAAACCCAAAGAGAAGGTATCCCTACTTCAATGGGTAGGACTGCCTCCATTCCATAGACAAACGAGAAAGGTGTTGCCCTAGTAGAACTTCTGACAGATGTCCGATAAGCATAGAGAGTAAAGGGAAACTTCTCATGCCAATCTCTATAAGTTTCTGTCATCTTTCCCAATATCTTCTTAATGTTTTTATTAGCTACTTTCACTGCACCATTCATTTTTGGGTGATACGGCGACGAGTTGTGGTGTCTGATCTTGAATTGACTACAGACCTCCGCTATCGTGCTGTTGTTTAGGTTGAGTGTATTGTCTGATATGATCCTCTCAGGCATCCCATATCGACATATGATTTCTTTTTTTAAGAATATGCTAACTGTTGATTTAGTGACACTGGCATATGAAGCGGCCTCTACCCACTTAGTGAAGTAGTCGATGACCACGAAGATGAATCGATGTCCATTTGAAGCTTTTGGCGAGATTGGCCCAATGACATGCATGCCCCACATAAAGAAAGGCCATGGGGAAGTCATAACATGCAGGGGCGAAGGAGGCACATTAATTTTGTCTCCATATATCTAGCATTTGTGGCATCTTTTGGCGTAGTTAATAGAATCCCCTTCCATAGTAGACTAGTAATAACTAAATCTCATAATTTGCCTGGCCATTGTAAAGCCATTAGCGTGTGTCCCACAGACGCCCTCATGGACTTCTTCAAAATTTTCTTAGCTTCAACAGCATCCACACATCTGAAAAGTACCTGATCCTTTCTTCTTTTGTACAGGATCTCCCCATCTAAGACATAATCACAGGCTAGCCTTCTCAATGTCCTTTTGCCATTCTCAGTTGCCTGATCAGGATATTCACGATTTCTCATGTATCGCAATATATCATGATACCAAGGGTGATCATCTCTTTCTTCTTCATCCACATTGTAACAATGGGCTGGTGTCTCGTAGATACTCATTTGAATAGGCTTTACATCTTCTTGTTGGCTTACTTTGATCATGGAGGCCAAAGTGGCCAAGGCATCTGCCATCTGATTTTCATCTCGTGGGAGATAACTAAATGTGATATCATCAAACTCCTCAATTAACCCCATAACTATCTTTCGGTAATTGATCAATTTAGGATCTCTTGTCTCCCATTCACATTTAGTTGGTAGATCACTAGTGTAGAATCTCCATATACTTCTAGCACTTTGATTTTGTGCTCTATGGTTGCCCGAAGTCCCATGATACATGCTTCATATTCTGCCATATTATTTGTACAATCAAAATCCAATTTGCAAGTGAATGGATAATGATCTCCATTTGGGGATACTAAGACTACCCCAATTCCATTACTGACAGCATTTGATGCTCCGTTGAAATTCAGTTTCCAAAGATGATCCTTTATGGTGTCTTCCTTAACAGTCGCTACATACATTAGATCTTCGTTGGGGAAATCAAAATTCAATGGCTTGTAATCCTCTAAAGCTCTGCTAGCTAGAAAATCTGCTATTGTGCTCCCTTTTACAGCTTTTTGACTCATGTAGACTATGTCGAATTCAGAAAGCAGGATTAGCCATCTAGCCATCCTTCCATTTAAAGTAGTTGACTCCATCATATACTTCAGGGGATCCACTTTCAATATCAACCAAGCCATGTGGTACAACATGTATTGTCTCAACCTCCGAGTCGTCCAAATCAGGGCACAACACAATTTCTCAACTGGCGAGTATCTCATCTCACACTCAGTGAATTTTTTACTGAGGTAATACATTACTTTTTTCTCTTCGTCCTGACTCGTCATGTTGACCCAGCACACATCCCATGGAGTTATTAAACACTGTCAAATACAGTATTAATGGCCTATCTGGGCATGGTGGTGACAACACTAGGGGACTTGACAAGTATTTCTTGACCTTATCAAAAGCTCTTTGGCATTCATCATCCCACACGCCTGGGTTGTGTTTCTTAAGAAAACAAAATATAGGATCACATTTCTCAGTTAATTGTGAGATGAAACAAGCAATGTAATTCAGCCTTCCAAGGAAACCTCAAACTTCTTTCTAGGTGTATGGCGGAGGCGATTCTTGTATAGCCCTGACCTTATCTGAGCCAATCTCAATTCCCCTTTCACTGACTACGAATCCCAGCAATTTTCCAAATCTAGCTCCGAAAGTACATTTCGCTGGATTGAGTTTTAACTAGAACTTTCTTAATCTCAAGAATAGCTTCCTCAAAACTTGGATGTGTTCCTTTTCTGTTCTAGACTTTGCAATCATATCATCCAAGTAAACTTCAATTTCCTTATGCATCATATTATGGAACAAAGTCACCATAACCCTTTGGTATGTAGCTCTTTCGTTTGTCAACCCAAACGGTATCACTTTATAACAGAACGTACCTCACAATGTTATGCAAGTTGTCTTTCCCATGTCCTCAGGATGCATCTTTATCTGATTGTACCCTGAGAACCCATCCATAAATGAAAACAATGAGCAGCCTATTGTATTATCCACTAGAGTATCAATGTGGGGTAACAGAAATTTATCCTTCTCATCCTTCGGAGCTTCTGCTGAATTGGCTTGCAATCCTCTTTTATAGGAAGGCAGTGTACTACTATGTCAGTGCTTAAACCGGGCATATCCTGATATGACCATACGAAGACATCTTTGAATTCCTGTAGCAACTCAATGGGATCCCGCTTCATTTCTTTAGTTATGCACGTTCCAATATTTACTGTCTTCCCTTTGATGAACGATAAATTATACATATTTTTACCTCATGATTAGCCTATATTTTGGATGAATTATTATTAATTTTGTGAGAATTGGTGCTTTTAATCCTTCTCTTTCATATCTTATACTCAGGAGAGCATAGGGAAGAGAAGAGAATGGAAAATGGACCAAAAACCAGAGAAAATGGGCCAAAATGTGAAAACGCACGGCCCAAGAAGTAACTACACAGCCGTGGCACACGGTCGTGCCACATGAAGATCACACGGTCCAGCCCCCGACAAGCACGGCCAGGCCACACGGCCGTGCCTCCACCGATAGAATCACACGGCCTCTTGTCGAAATCACACGGGCGTGGCACACGGGCGTGTTCTAGTCGTGAGGAAGAGGAATTTCACTCAGATTTGAATACTTAAAGGCTAAGAAAGGCTCCCCAAAACTCTATATAAAGACCCTAGGAGGCAACTCTAAGGGTGTACTTAATTTCCCCCTGCCAAGGGTAATTTTTTCCCTAAAGTGGGGAGTTGTCTCTCTACCGACACGAAAAGTGAAAGCCAGGAATTACTCCAAGGGAAGCCGATTGATTCATCCCAGAAGCCGGAATTCTGCATCAAGACAGAAGATCTCCCTAAATTCCTTCAAGGGTTTTTGGTTTCTTATGTTTTGTTGTTTTATTTCTTCTGAGATATTTTCTTCTTTAATTATGAACTAAACCCCTCAAATACTTGAAGGGGATGAAGCCTAAGACAGATCTTGTTATTATTTATTCTTGAGTTATATGATAAATACTTGAGTTATTCTTAATTATGTGTACTTAATTCTTGATTTAATAATCTTAGGTAATACTTCAAGAATTAGATGTGCTTAGAGCAGAGGAGCAAAAGTCCCTGTGATAAGAGTAGATCTACCATAATTAAGTGGAGTTACATGCAACCCTAGACATAGGGTGACATAAATCTGCCGGATTAGGGTCAAACCTAATATGGGGAACCATAGATCGAATTAATGCAACCTAGGGAGTTAATTAATAAAGGAACTTTAATTAACAACTTAGGCCTAGTTGCTCTACGCCTCGACGGAGGGTTTAGCATAGGTTAGGGATCCCTACGGATCAAGTTAAGTGAATAAATCGTCTAGCTCAAGAACCAATAACAAGTGAAGTCTAGGTGGATTCTCCCTTAAGTATTGCTTATATCAATCAGCTTTTCCCTAAAGTTTTCCCCAATTTACTTTTTGTGCACTTTTAGTTAGTTTTAGAATTAGTTTAAATCAATTCTCTTTATTTTTAGGCTAGATAATAGAAAGGAAGTAAGTATTAGTACTTTTAGTTCCCTTGGGTACGATAACTCAGTCTTGCCACTAAACTATACTACTGTTCGACAGGTGCACTTGCCTTTAAGGTCGTGATATTAGTTAGTTTTGGTGTGATCAAGTTCTTTATAAATTTTATTACTTAATATCACGCATATCAAGTTTTTGGCGCCGTTGCCGGGGAACTAAAATATTACGAAAGCTCGATTTCTATTACTTTAGCCATTACTAGATATATATATATTTTTATTTTTCTTTTATTTTTATTTTCAGTTTTTATTTATTTATTTTCTTTTAAATTTTTAAGTTTTTCTTTGCTTTTTCTTTTCAGATATTTTTAGTTTATGACTAGAAACAACCCAACAGGACCACTACTTTTTGACGAAGATCTAGAAGTGATAGTTCGCAGAAATCGCCGAGAAATTAGACGCAGTTTACATTATCCAGGACAAGAAGAAGAACCTGAACCTACTAAAGAGATGGAAGCAAACCAGGATAATCAACTACTTCCTGTAGTAGCCGCAAATCCTGTTGATCAAAATCCTGCTCCGCGTACTATGTATGATTATGCTAGACCTAATTTAATAGGCACTGAATCTAGCATTGTTAGACCTACTACTGCTGCAAATAATTTTGAACTGAAACCTAACACTATTCAAATGATACAGCAATTTGTTCAGTTTGATGGTTTGCAGGATGAGGATCCTAACTCGCATCTAGCCAATTTCTTGGAAATATGCGATACATTCAAAATAAATGGCATTTCTGATGATGCCATTCGTCTTAGGCTATTCCCATTCTCTTCGAGAAACAAGGCTAAACAGTGGTTAAATTCTCTACCACGAGGCTCAATTACTACGTGGGAATAGATGACCGAAAAATTTTTACTTAAATATTTTCCTCTAGCTAAAACAGCTAAATTGCGGAACGATATCTCTTCTTTTGTGCAGATGGATCTAGAAACACTTTACGATGCATGGGAGAGATACAAAGATCTTTTGAGAAGGTTTCCTCATCATGGTTTACCTTTGTGACTGCAAGTTCAAACATTCCACAATGGTTTGAACCCTTCAACGAGACATATGATTGATACCGCAGCAGGAGGAACAATCAACAATAAAACACCCGAAGCGGCTTATGAATTTATTGAGGATATATCATTAAATAACTATCAGTGGCAAGTCATGAGGACAAAGCAGACAAAAGCTGCAGAAGTTTATAATATTGATGTTGTCACCATGCTTACTAACCAGGTAGAACTTTTAAATAAAAAGTTTGATAATTTTGTTGGTTCTACGCAGGCACATCCAGTGATGCAGCGTGACGTAATCCAGGGAAATTTGTTTAATCTAGATTACTCCTCTTATGGACATGGCATGGAAACTGAGCAAACCAACTATATGGGTAACAATTCTAGACCTCAAAATAACCCTTATAGTAATACTTACAATACAGGTTGGCAGAACCACCCCAATTTTTCTTGGGGAGGACAAGGGAATCAAAGACAACCACCTCTTCCAGGATTTCAACAGCCACCTCCATAACAAGAGAAAAACCCAACCCTTGAAGAGATGTTCACAAAATTTATGGTCGTATCAAAAACCCGTTTTCAAAATACTGAAACGGCACTAAGGAACCAGCAAGCATCAATTAAAGGTCTTGAGAATCAAATTGGTCAACTCGCCAAGCTAATTTCAGAAAGACCACAAGGTGGACTCCCAAGTAACACTGAGACCAATTTAAGAGAGTAAATTCATGCCGTTAGTACAATAGAAAAGGAGACATTAACCAAAGACAATCCAGAATCAAGCGAGGAACCTGAGTTGAATAAAGGTAAGGTAGAGGTAAGCAGCAATATGCCAGACATCAAAGAATACAAACCTCGTATCCCATACCCAAACGCATTAAAGAAAGACCAGTCAGACGAACAATTTGGTAAGTTTCTTAAACTCTTAAAGAAATTACATATTAACTTACCTTTTGTTGAAGCAATTTCACAGATGCCGAAATACGTGAAGTTCCTTAAAGAACTTCTAACAAATAAAAGGAAGTTGGAAGAATTAGCCACAGTGGAACTCAACGAAGAATGTTTAGCTATTCTCCAAAATAAACTGCCAACAAAACTGAAAGACCTAGGGAGTTTTACTATTCCTCGTTTAATTGGTAGTTTACTTATTGATAAAGCCTTAGCTGATTTAGGTGCTAGCATTAATCTCATGCCTTACAAAATGTTCAAGCAACTAGGTCTAGGGGAACCACAGCCCACTAGGATGAGTATTTAACTAGCTGATAGATCTGTTAAATATCTTAAGGGAATCATAGAAGATGTGCTAGTAAAGGTAGATAAATTTATATTCCCTGTTGATTTTGTTGTGCTTGACATGGATGAAGATATTGAGGTACCTTTAATTTTAGGGTGTCCCTTTTTAGCAACTGCCAGAACTATAATTGATGTAGGAACAGGTGAGCTTACACTACGCATAAGTGATGACAAAGTTACTTTACAAGCTTGGAACTCGATTAAGACTGCTGATAATAATATAGTTATGAGTCCTTGTAAAAACACTAAACTCACCACCCAACCTTCTGTGCAGGATATGCTCCACATAAAGGCAACCCAATCACAGACAAGTCCATCCAAGAGAGATACACCTGAAAAGCTAATGCTTCAGATCGAGGAACTAGATGAGTGGCTGAACTATCATGAAAAGGCCAAAGTATGCCAAACCAACCCAGAGCATCACCAAGCCGACCCTCAGGTACAAACGAATCAACTCAAGGTAGGGGATAAGGTAATCTTAGGGGAAGGCCGTCCTCGAATCTTGAATTCAAAAGAACATACAAGTAATACACCTTACTTCAAGATAAAGAAAATCTTTCCCTATGGAACAGTCGAGATAAAACATGAGTCACTTGGCACTTTAAAGGTAAATTACACTCGACTCAAATCTTACGTTGATAATAAAATAGTAAGCAAGATAGAAGAGTATCAACTCTTCAAACCACCGTGAATGTACAAGCTCGAGCAAAGTCGAGCTTAGACTATAAATAAGTGCTTCTTGGGAGGCAACCCGAGTACTAACTTAGTAACTTTTCTTTTATTTTTGATTTTTAGTATTTTTATGCATCAACTAACCCTTTCTAATGCAGAAATTTAGGACCACACGGCCATGCCCACGGGCGTGTCCGAGGCTGTGGGAACACTGCAAGCAGAGACACGGTCATGTAGTGAGGCCGTGTATAAACAAAGTAAATTTTTTTCCCAAAGCACGGGCTATCGATAAATAGCCACGGCCGTGTGACATGGCCATGCCAACCTTTCGACTTCAACACGGGCTACCAACAACACCCCACGGCTGTGCAACATGGCCGTGTAACCCTACAGTATCAACATGGGCTTGCACAAACCCCCACGCCTGTGTCCTCAGACCGTGGCCAACACAGTCAATTAAGACACGGCCGTGGAACATATCACATGACCGTGTGACAAACGAACACGATCGCACACGGCCGTGTAAACCATCACACGACCGTGTGAAGAGTGAACAAGTTCACAAACGACCGTGCAATATATCTGACATGGGCTAAACCCGATGAACACAGCCGTGCACCTCTATTCTCCAAATTGGTTCTATTTTTCTCATTTTTCATTTTTTATTTTTCCTTTATTAGTCTCATTTTTCTTTCGAATTTTATTTTTAATCATTACAATATTAGTATTTTTAGAACTTAGTTTATTATTTTTCTCTTTCTATCTTTCATATCGGCTAATCACTAACAAGTAATCTCTATTAATCCAAAATTCCCACGACTAATTAATATTCTCGCAATTTCAAAAAGTAGCTTTACAGCTAATATTCAAGCAAAAATGGGAACACCCTGCCATAATTGCCGACTCTTCCTCACAAGTTTACCCTACATTCAGGGAGTTTCAATTCTCTCCTTATCTTATGATATTATACTTCTCTTGCTATTTATATCTTTGTACATTGAGGGCAATGTACATCTTAAGTGTGGGGGGGGAAGTACTTTAAATCTTTACATTATCTATGAAATCCCTGAAATTTTTCTTTATGCTTTGTTCTCAAATAATTCTCAGTCTCCTAATAGGAATTAATTCTGATTGATCTATAAATTTTATTGATATGTTGAGAATTAAATTATAGGTACTTGTACTCTAATTATTCAAACTTTAAAACATTAGGGAATCAAGCATGATAAGTTGAAATTTTTGATAACCCCATTTTTTACATAAGCTATTTTCTTTAATTCTGAGTATTATCTTGAGATTTGAAATTCACGGGATTGACATCAAAAGCCATAATTCTGGTGAGATTTTGAGCCTTTTCGAGCATACATTCTTTCATGCTCACTTTTATTATTGCTTTGAGTGAGTCAACACTGATTTGTTATTCTAGAACTTGCTTTGATTATACATGTCAAGACCACATCATTGATTTGATATACCGAGATGATAAAGGCACCTAGAACGTAACCCACTTACTCCACAAAAAAGCCTACCTCCATAAATTAACCCCTAGTGAACCCCGTTGAGCCTAACAACCCATTCTTTGACTTACCCTATAATTATTAACCAATAACCCATTTTTGTTGAATCCCATTCAATTACTTTGATCCCTATTTTTGTCGAGATTTGAGTTGAACTTATTATCTAGCTTTATTCTCTTTTTCATATTGTAAAGTTGTAAATATTCAAGATTATTATGAATTGTTCTAAAAAAAGAGAGAAAAACGTGTATTTACAATTAAATTCAGTTGTCATATGTAATAGTTCAAAAGTTTTTACATATTTCTATTTAAAGGCTACCCAGGCATGAACGATATTATCATAAAAACTAGCCCTAGAAATATGTTCCCGGTGATAGAGATTTTTCTAGCTAGATAACTTTTCAGTTCAATCTCGATTCTAACCCTTCTTTTGCAGCCTGTGACAACACCCCCAACCAAGCCCCGTTACAACCCTTACAAGACCTTTTGATCGATATGTCATGTCAATCTATAGTGGTGGAGATGTGATTTCCTTGCAAGCCTATGGTAATAGCTTTTTAGGTTGACTAGAGAGTGCTTAATTTTTTAACCCTAACTACTTCGAGTGGATAGAGTGAATCTTTAGTAAGGATGTCAACTTCTGTTAACTAAGATGGAGAGATAATTACTTAGGAGATGGGAGAAAGCTTATGTTTCAATGATAAAATTCTCAACTTAGATTGATTGAGTCTTTCATGTTATTTTGATTGAATTTTCAGTGTATGATTTCCTGTGGATTAATTTGAAACATTATTGATAAAGATTGTAGGTTGAGAAGAATGATTCTTTATTAGGGATTGAGATTTTGCTTGAGGACAAGCAAAGGCTTAAGTGTGGGGGCATTTGATGAACGATAAATTATACATATTTTTACCTCATGATTAGCCTATATTTTGGATGAATTATTATTAATTTTGTGAGAATTGGTGCTCTTAATCCTTTTATTTCATATCTTATACTCAAGAGAGCATAGGGAAGAGAAGAGAACGGAAAATGGACCAAAAATCAGAGAAAATGGGCCAAAATGTGAAAACGTACGGCCCAAGAAGTAACCATACGGCCATGGTACACGGTCGTGCCACATGAAGATCACACGGTCCAGCCTCCGACAAGCACGGCCAGGCCATACGGCCGTGCCTCCACCGATAGAATCACACGGCCTCTTGTCGAAATCACACGAGCGTGGCACACGGGTGTGTTCTAGTCGTGAGGAAAAGGAATTTCACTCAGATTTGAATACTTAAAGGCTAAGAAAGGCTCCCCAAAACTCTACATAAAGACCCTAGGAGGCAACTCTAAGGGTGTACTTGATTTCCCCCTACCAAGGGTAATTTTTTCCCTAAAGTGGGGAGTCATCTCTCTGCCGACATGAAAAGTGAAAGCCAGGAATTACTCCAAGGGAAGCCAATTGATTCATCCTAGAAGTCGGAATTCTGCATCAAGACAGAAGATCTCCCTAAATTCCTTCAGGGGTTTTTGGTTTCTTATGTTTTGTTGTTTTATTTCTTCTGAGATATTTTCTTCTTTAATTATGAACTAAACCCCTCAAATACTTGAGGGGGATGAAGCCTAAGACAGATCTTGTTATTATTTATTCTTGAGTTATATGATAAATACTTGAGTTGTTCTTAATTATGTGTGCTTAATTCTTGATTTAATAATCCTAGTTATTACTTCAAGAATTAGATGTGCTTAGAGCAGAGGAGCAAAAGTCCCTGTGATAAGAGTAGATCTACCATAATTAAGCGGAGTTGCATGCAACCCTAGACATAGGGCGACATAAATCTACCGGATTAGGGTCAAACCTAATATGGGGAACCATAGATCGAATTAATGCAACCTAGGGAGTTAATTAATAAAGGAACTTTAATTAACAACTTAGGCCTAGTTGCTCTACGCCTCGACGGAGGGTTTAGCATAGGTTAGGGATCCCTACGGATCAAGTCAAGTGAATAAATCGTCTAGCTCAAGAACCAATAACAAGTGAAGTCTAGATGGATTCTCCCTTAAGTATTGCTTATATCAATCAGCTTTTCCCTAAAGTTTTCTCCAATTTATTTTTTGTGCACTTTTAGTTAGTTTTAGAATTAGTTTAAATCAACTCTCTTTATTTTTAGGCTAGATAATAGAAAGGAAGTAAGTATTAGTACTTTTAGTTCCCTTGGGTACGATAACTCGGTCTTGCCACTAAACTATACTACTGTTCGACAGGTGCGCTTGCCTTTAAGGTCGTGATATTAGTTAGTTTTGGTGTGATCAAGTTCTTTACAAATTTTATTACTTAATATCATGCATATCACCCTTCTTCCAGTGTCACAGTTTCCACTATCTCCTATGAGATAGAATTTGTTTCTCTTTCTATTCTATCATTCTTAACAAGTCCAGAGATAAGTCACAGTCTATGTCATCTTCAAAGTCCTGTGATCCTTTTAAACACATGTCTTGCTCAAAAGGAGATTTTGAGTCAAGAGCAACGTCGCACATGTCGTTGATATCTGGGAACCTATTGTAAGTTCAAAAGAATATGCAAAGAACAAATGAATTCTTGAATAATTATTTGTATGGTATGATTATGAATAGTTGTGAAAGAATGATTTGAAGGGAATCACAGAATAAAAGAATTCAAAATAATATAAAAAGAATGAAAGAATGTTTGCTTCAAATGATAGCAAAGATGTACTCCATTGATATAATGATGTTTGAACATGAGCCTATTTCACAAAAGAAACCTCATTGCTTCTAGGCTTAAAGCAACAAGTGCATTTTGAACATTACTCTAAGTAAGCTCTAAAAACTACAGGAATTTCTTCCGCAGTCCAATTGTCCAAAACGCTCCCTGGTTCATAAGGGCGGATATCTGATAAGGTCCCTTCTTCAATTGTCTCCCCGGATATGGTGTTAATGTATACATTGCTCAACATTGCTACAATTTCTTCCTCTTTTGGCGCCTTTTTCTCAGCATGAATAACCCCTCCCGACACAAAGGTTTTGGATATGTGTGGAACTGTCATGGGTTCCCACTGGATTTCTTCACCACTCAAACGGGCCCTTCTTCTTTCTTGCCTTTTCTTTAACTCTTTCTTTCTTTGTTTCGCATCTAGCCTGAATCCTAAGCCAAAGCGATCTTGTTTCTCCTTCAGCACTAGGGCCATAATTCTACCTTGGAGATGTTTTCCAAGGCCTTTTCCTGGTAAAGCTCCCTTTCCTACCATCATTTGTAATCACATTCTTGTGGTCCTAAATATTTTTGGTATTGGAATTCTATTTCCCTCAGTAATGAAGGTCGCATTTACAAACTCTAAGGATCAAAAAAAGCACTCGATTGCCTTGTCACTTGTCTCCAGATACGGTGCATCACTGGTTATAGTCGCGATAATGTCTTCTTCGGCATTTATTGTCACTAGTCGACCCTCTGATGCCAGCTTCAACTTCTGATGCAGTGACGAAGGTACTGCCCCTGCTGAATGTATCCATAGTCTTCCTAATAAACAGTTATAGGAAGGCTTGATATCCATGAGCAAGAAATCCACCTCATAAGTAGTTGGGCCAGTTAATAAGGGTATCTCAATTCTCCCCATGACTCTTCTTTGCGTGTCATCAAACGCCTTCACTATGTTCTGGCACTCTTTCATGTGTGAACTATCTACAGGTAATCTGTTCAATATGGATAAGGGCAATACGTTTAACGCTGACCCATTGTCTATCAAGACCCCTGGCAGTGTGTACCCTTTGCATTTAGTGGTAATATGCAAAGCCTTAGCGGATCCCCTACCTCCTAGAGGAATTTCATCATCATTGAAGTAAATGAAGTTGTCAGCACTCATATTGTTGACTAGTCGGTCCAGCTTATTAACTAAGATATCATTGGCCACATATGTCTCATTTAGAACCTTTATAACCGCATTTCTATGTACCTCTGAACTCTGAAGCAAAGCTAACACAGATATGCATACTGGCTGTTTATGCAGCTGTTCCACAACACTGTACTCACTGTGTTTCAAGAATTTTAGGAACTCTTTAGCTTCTTCCTCTTTTACTGGCTCATTGACAGGTGACTCAAGCTCACCTAATTTTTCCTTCTTTTACTCCTCCATTGGAGCTTTCCCTTTTACCAAATCGTAGCGTCTCTCACTACGCGTATGAGAACCTATATATTGATCCTCCTTTGAAGCACTATTAGAATTCTCTTTTCCCTGGATTGCCACATTACACTCGTAGTTCCAGGGAACCCTCTTACTATCTTTATAAGAAAGGCTGCGTGTTTTTTTATTATTACCTTTGGTGCCATCTGGACTCCAGCTTCATTACTTTTGGGCCGCGAGATGATGACCACAAGATAATTGACTTTTGGAACCTTGGTTGTTGACTCTGATGCGCATACGCTTCCTTCATCTTGAATCTTTTCATAAAACTCTATCTCCTTGTTGTCCATCAAACCTTGCACCAAGGTTTTGAATTCCACACAATCATGAATCTCGTGTTTCTCCTCATGGTGAAACTCACAGTTTCCCCTCGTCTTTTCACAACTTCCTCTGGATCTGAAACAATTAGCTTCCTCTTCACCATTTCCTTCCAAACACACCTTAAAGGGGTTTTTACTTCTGCGACATTTGTCTTGATTCTTCTTCCTATATTCTCCCCTACCGCGTTTACCCTATTATCAATATAATTGGGTAGCAGATTTTTTGTATTAGGCGTATCGTCCAATTTCACAATACCCATGCCAATGAATTTTTCCACTAACTTTTTGAAGGCAAGGCAATTTTCGATTGAATGCCTTGTGATCCCCGCATGGTACTCACACTGAGCATTTGAGTCATGCCATTTGGGATACGGAGGCTGCATTGGTTTCAGGTAGTAAGGGGACACAACATGCACGTTAAATAAGCTTTGATACAACTCCTTTTACGTCATTGGGATCAACGTAAATTGGAGTGTCTCAGTGTTTTGCCTTATACCAGATTCTTTCCTTGATGAACCTTTATGCCCAGTAGTCACTGTCTTTGGCTGATTAACGGTAATAAACTTTGAGTACCCTATGCTTGCATTATTCACTTCGCTTTCTTTCTTCTTCGAGGCTAACCTTTTATTACTCTCTCCTTCATCTATCCTTCCATTTCTTATCGCATTCTTGATCATTTCTCCAATCATTATTATGTCCGAAAAGCTTTTTGTGGAACTTCCTAACATATGAGTGAGGAAACGGGGCCTTTAATGTGTTAATGAAGAGCATTGTAGTCTCTTTTTCCAAGAGTGGCGGTTGGACCTATACAGCGACCTCCCTCCACCTCTATGCATACTGTCTGAAACTTTCATTCGGCTTTTTCTCCATATTTTGAAGAGTAATCCTATCAGAGGTCATGTCTGTCACGTGACTATACTGTTTCATGAGCGCTTGAGCCAAATCTCTCCATGAACCAATCCTGGCACTACTCAACTGATTATACCACTTGGCTGCTGCTCCCACCAAGCTATCTTGGAAACAGTGGATCAACAGTTGATTATTATTAATGTGCCCAGTCATCCTCCTATAGAACATAGTAATATGAGCTTCAGGGCAGCTCGTTCCGTTATATTTCTCAAATTCAGGCATCTTAAACTTATACGGTAGTTCCAAATTCGGGACCAGGTTTAAATCCTTAGCATCAACTCCATAACATCTATCAGCACTTTCTATCGCCTTAAACTTCTCCTCCAGCCATTTACATCTATCTTCTAGCTGCTTTGGTAATTCTGTCTTTGACTTCTCTCCTTTTGCCACTTCCTCTAGATTGGGGATAGCTGGATTAGCTAAATTATCCCCTGGGTTAGAGCCTGACCTAGCTTGGAAATTCATGGGCACTGAAACACCAGTTTGGAATTGTTGGGGTTTGATCGTGACAAATGGCCTTTGTAAATTTGCTTCAGGTTGTGTCTGTATATGTTGTGGAGTAAAACCAGGGGGATATTGAGGATGCTAAGTATTCTCTTCATCATTCACCATGGGACTTTTTCCTTTATCCATAAGCTCACTCAACAGCTGCGACATCTGAGTCATTTGAGTCATCATGTTTCTTTGAGACTCCATCATTTTGTCCATCATGTCTTGTTGGATCTTAGCCAACTGCTCTTGCATTTGTGCTTGCATTTGTTCTTGCATCCCTTTCTGCATTTGTTCCAACCTTTCTATTCTTTTATCCATTGCCTTAGTCTTTCTTCGTGTACCGTAAGGATGCGTATTTGGGAGATTTTTACCAGTTTCCAGATTACTAAAATAATTTTTAATTTATTAGAGTCTTTTTATGAAATTTAATGCACATGATGTGAATGAAAATACATGAAATGAATGCAAAAAAGAGTCGATTCTGATTCAATTTCATTTAGAGAACTTTACTAGAAAACAAAATTCTTTACATAAAATGGATTATAAGTACGGCTTTGCCCTAATGCTCAGAGTTTTAACTTTCCTAAGCAACAAAGCTAGCTCTTAACCCCTATCTGATTCCAGCTTGTACTTCACACTTAGTATGTCTGCTTGAACTGCCAAAGTTTGTAGGTGACAGCTACTTCCCGAATTTGTGCCACGGCTTTGCCCATAATGTAATCTTGGCTCCTAACTTGGCTCTGATAGTGATGAAGTTGCTCCTTCCAACACTCTTTATTTACTTCAAGAAGTTCTACCTAAAGTTCACAATTTCGTAAAGCAGACTCTAGCTCCTCTATTCTTCCTTTCATTTCTTCAATCTTGCTCAAACTGGCCCTCAACTCAACTGCAGAATTACAATTTCTATATTGATGAAGTACTTTTTCAAGTTTTGCCAATCGGGTCTTTAATTCTCCTTTGTCATTTTGGGCTTCTAATAGACTCCTTTCTAGAGCTTTTTCTGAGCTTGAGCCTCCTAGAACTTCCTCTCCCATCGATTAGCTTTGGTCCTTTCTTCTTGAATTTCCTGCTGCCACTGCTCCGACGTTTTTCCCAATCCAGCAGTTCTCGTTGAGCAACGTAGTCTCTTGTAAACTGTCTTCAAATTATCCAAATCCTTCTAGGCCTTATTTTTTCCTTTCCTTAGTTTCTCAGCCTCTAACTTTCGAACATTAGCGTCTAACCTTAAATGCATCTTTTCTTCCTCCAATTGTTCTATTTTCTTTTCCAGTTCTAGATTCCTCTTCTCAAAATCTTGCTTTATTATCTCTAATTCTGATGGGACTACCTATAGATATTCTTCCATCGGCTGAACACCTTCTAGACTTGGCCTCAGGATATTATCATTAGCCCTTCTACTGAACCATCCACTGTACTTGGGAGTAGTCATTGGTCCTACGGTCAACTTCTTCATCCGACGAGTCTGATTCCAAGCAGTCAAAGAGATCTGTGACTGCTTCATCTACATACCCCAAAACCCTAGTGAATAGCGTTAATCCATAGATGCTCAATACAAAGACATCAACTCTCTTCTTCGTATTAGGACGAGCCAAAATAAAATACCTCAAATTCTTCCATGAGATGCACTTACACTCGCCCTTTTGCTTAATCCTGGCTATAATCCACTGCTCACTCATTCCCGTAATGTTCATCAACTTGAACCCTCGAACAGTACTGAGTGATCGCTCGAAATAAATGCTCGTCTACCTTGATGTCGAGTAAGTATAACTATAGTAGAACGATCTCTTAGTCTCATCATTCCACTAATCCCATATTTCTTTTAACTCTTGAAGGTTATTTTGCATAACACTAATACGAGTGTAGTCACATAGCTCTGACACATGCCCCGCAGCTAGACTATCCCCCTTCTCTAATTGTGTTGTCTTTGACCAAGTTTGGACAGCCGCATTACCTTCCACTTTATTAAGAAATTCATTTTCCATGACCAAACTCTCTAATTTAGCAATCAAACCCAAATCGACACCTCTTAAGTATGAAATTGCATGCAAAATATAACAGAGACAAAACACAAGAAGTCAGTGCAATATACAAAAACAAAATTCATGTAACACCCAAAACCTGACCTGGTCGTTACGGACGGATCTAGAGGGTCACATGGTGAAGAACTTAAAAAAAGATCCGTCTAACTAAACAAAGTTTAGGTCTTCTAAAACAAGTTCGTTTATTTAGAAAACACCATTTGATTTCTAGGTGGAAACCTTTGCTTCAATTTTGAAAAGTTTCTGTAGTAAGTTAGGTTATGCTTAAAATTGTTGGAAGCGTTTAAAACATAAGGGCGTGGTTGTTCCTTCCAAAACTTTCGTTATAAGTTATTAGGAGTCTAGTTTGATTAATTAACCAATTTCATGCAATTTCCGTTCACAATAATAAGTAGCCTGATTAAAGTTAAAATCCCAAAATGGCCTTATTACATAACTTAAACCCAAAATAGAAAACGAGTACAGAATTAAAAATAGTAAAGGTCCAACTAATGCAGAAAGCAAGCGGACAGACACGTAGCCACTTTGAGTCCTCTACATCACCAAATCCACTAAATCTAGGGGTTACCTGCACATGTCAAGAACTAAAAGAGTGAGTTTTGGAAACTCAGTGTGTAACTCCCCAATAGAGTAGAATGGGCCATAACCCATAACAGAAACAGATCAGGCGTAAGCCCATAACAGATATAGAACATGTAATATGCAGGTCCCACCCAAGCTAGCCTTCACACCACCCATACCAACCAACACACCATGTGGGGAATAACTCAACCCACCCAGCCCACACACTAATGTGCAGCAACACTGCTAGTAACAGATTATTGTGGCAGAGCCACCAGAAACAGAATAACTGGTAAGCCCACTGTTAACAGAAATGTGTGGTAGAGCCACTATAACAGAACTTCCTCCATAACCATAATCCCAATCCCCATGCAGATTCATAGAACAAAATATATAACATGCTTACAGAAAAGCAGATACATAATTAGTCATGCAAAGTCATAAATTTACCATTTCCAAGGCTGGGGGTAAAATGGTAATTTTACCCCTTAAAGGTATCTCCGTCCTTTTTATCATATTTAATGCCTCTACACTAAGTATAACCTCTTAACAAATCCTACATCGAGCCAAGCAACCCAGATTCATTAATTAGGTCAAAAGTGATCTTTGGGCCCTCAAACCCCTATTGAGCCCATTCGGCCCATCTCAGCCTAACATAGCCTACGTGTGCAGAATCACACCAAATGGTCTCCACGTCTAAAACCCATCTTAACGGGTTCAGTTTGGCCCATTAGCATTCGGACGCCAATGGGGCCTCCATTTGCCAGCATTTCGACTTTTCGGCTTTTGTTGATCTACACTACAGAGGGTGTAGTTACACACCTACTTATGAATAGAGTTGACTAATCCCACCGATGCCCAACCTACAAAAATCCAATCACCATGTTAATCTACAATCCGACTTGAAACCATCCATACCCAATCTTAATACATTCGACCATTAACAAAACTTCGCCCACCACTTACCTTGTCGAAATTAGTCACGAAATCCAAGCTGCTCGCTACTATTAATCGCCAACCCGCCTTTGCCCTCACGCGATCACCTACTACGAATAGCTATGGTACAAAAGCAAAGAGAAAAGAACTTGAATCGATTTCCAAAGATCAAAGCCGATTATCGAAAGGGTTTCAGCTTTTTGTCAACACTCATAAGAGAATGAACGAATAGAATAGAGTACTTACCCTGAGTGCTGAAACTAATTATCCGGCCCCAAGAGAATCGATTGAAAGAATATTAGAGAAAAGAAGTATTGTGGGGTTTGGCCAATACAAAGATTTTGATCTAGAGTACGGGACAAGATTTGGCTTAAAGAAACTTGTAGGGAGAGAAGTAAGGTTTCGGTTATGAGTGAAAATCGAGAGAGATGTGAAGGAAAAAGATAATCGGCTTCAAGAATAGGTATGGAACCAAAGTTGAATTTGGCCAGTGAAGGAGAAAAGTTGACCAAGGCTAAGATTAGAGGAGAATAAGAACTAGGTTCGGCAAAGTTCAAAAATGAGAAGAAGGGGAAATAGAGTTCGGCTTTTGAGAAAGGCAAAGAAATTCGGCACTTCGTGACTCCACTTTCGGTAAAACTAAAGAAGGAAAGATTAAGAATAGGGTTTCGTAATAAGGATTACCTAAAGAAAAGTTTCACCAAAAGGTTTAAAGCACCTAAACCCGAGTCGAAGAGAAAACTCCAAGCTCCTACACATTCAATTACCGAAAATGCTAAGTGCAAAAGACCTTAGCCGAGTTTTGCAACCACAAGTTGCCTACAATCGGCCAACCCCTCCTTCACTCCTCAATCCCATAATTTCCTCCTTGATTTGCTCCTTAAACCACTCTCCATCATCCATTCAAACCTGAAGACCAATTCAAATCTCACCTCTTACCAGATCAACAACCACCTTCAGAGTTTAACTTCGACTAAACCACTTGCCGTCCACTTCCAGCAAAATAACTATACTTTTCTTGCAAGAAGATTTGAACCCAAGTCCCTCTTGCTTGTGGCGCCACAAGCCTTGTTCCCCCTTGCTAATGACGCCACAAGCCTCTCCACCACTATGCTCCTTGTGACATGAGCTAACAATAATTAAACTTAAATCCCGCGACCTAACATCCCTACCTCCCTAAGCCAAAAAAAGTCAAAATTTCTCCAAGGGTTTAGAATTTAACCCTGACCTTCCCAAAGGCTCCCTAAACATGAACAAACATCAATAAAGAACACCCAAACAAGTAACCATCGAATTATGCAAAAGTTCTAAAGACCCTAAAATTTGGGGCGTTACAATTAAAACTATATGAAAAAGAAAAAGAAAAAAACAATCAAGCACTTATCCGAGTGACTGCTAGGGTTTAGCGTAGCTCTACCTAGGGTGGGCTCTTAGGTTTTTCTATATGCGGTTTGGTTCTAAAGTCGAGGTACCTAAACCAGCAGATTCCTCGATCCTCACCCATTATAGGCTCATACGAACCGAGTTCAGTTCAGCGGAATACATTTCCCTATGGCTGTACGGAGATGAAAATCTCACGAAGACATAGGTACGGATGTATCCCGAATGTAACACCCCCACGCCCGAGACCGTCGCCGGAGTCGAGCTTGAGGTGTTACCGAATATAATTTATCATTTAAACAACTTTACATCATTTATTTTGACTTTCGGAATAAGCAGTTTTTCTGCATCATGGTCGCTAAAAAAATCATATCTCAAGTTACGAAAGTCAAAATCAAGATCTGTAAATTTTCTCTGAATCTAGACTCACATATCTATCTACTAATTTTTTTCTAAAATTTTTGGTTGGGCCAATTAGTACAGTTTATTAGTTAAAGTTACCCCTGTTTCAGGACTTGACTGCACTGACCTCTACTTACTACGAACCACTTTTCTCCATGTAAAAAATTCATATAACTATACCATTTATTTCTCTTAAAATTAGATTCAATAAGGATTCTGAGCATATAAATTACACCTTCTAATTATTTTTTTACAATTTATAGTGAATTTTCAAAGTTGGAACAGGGGATCCAGAAATTGCTCTGGCCCTATTTCACTAAAACTCAAATATCTTATAACATATAACTCTTTTACCTATTTCGCTTTTTTCATTTGAAAGTAGACACAATAAGCTTAAATTTCATAGTTAATTCTTCACCTAATTCGTTTTCTACTATTTTTGGTGATTTTTCAAACTCACGTCGTTGTTGCTGTAGTGTTCTATTTTATGGCAAGTTTCATCTTTTTATGAATTCTCATGAACTATATAACATATTAAACTCACAAGGCATCCAACATTATCTAGGCTAGCCATACCAATTACTAATCATTATCAAGCATTTTCTCAACCAAACCACAACCATATCCCAAGATTATTTACACAAAACAAGTATATTGCTATACGTGCCATACATCAAAACATACAAACCAATATACCAATTCTTCCTCGGATAGTGTGAGCGTTTCTTCGACCTTCCCGATATCCAAGTTGGCTCGCTAAAAACTACAATGAATGAAAAGGAGGGAGTAAGCATAAATGCTTAGTAAGTTCACATGCAAATAACAAGTAACATAACAAAGCAATTATATGAACAACAATAGCATGATAACACCAAGATACAAACCACATTTCTAGCTATCGTGTATCATCTTACCACCTTATTTCTGTTATATCAAGTTTCAACCCGAGGGTTAAGTACATACCTGTCCAAATTGTCCATTTCACAACACTTACCAAAATATCATTTTCATCTTGAGTATTCTTCCATTCCGCTAGAATTTTACCCATTGAACACATCGGAATATAACTCGGATACACGGATCATTTGCACATAAGTGCCACATATGTAATCAATCAATCATGTAACCCTCGCGAGCACAAAGGGCATAAGCTCTCGCAAGTGCTCTAGCTTCTAATCTTACAGCCAAATCTTTAGATACACTTTTGCTACTAGTCCCATTTCCCGTATTTCTTACTGGCTTTCCTTTAGCCGTAGTATTACACGATCTGGCTTTCTGAAGATTATCTTTCTCAAGTATTTCAGGATGGTCTCGAATAAAATGATCTTGGGAGCCACATTTGAAACAAGCTCGGCTATTCATCCTGCATTCACCAAGATCTCGTCTACCACAGTGTTGACATTTAGGCTTATTAGACCTAGCATTACGAACGCTCACTATGGACATAGTTTGGGCCTTTGAACCCAAATATTGCTTCCCACGATCTCTGTTGGGATACCCAACAAAAATATTCAAATGAATATGCATATCGCTCGATTTCTTTGACGAAGACTGGAATAACTTACTCATCGGCCTCTTTCTCGAGTCTCTAGCCTCAAACCCAGCTTTTCTCTTTTCTTTGCTCAACTCTTCTGCTCTACAAGCTCGGCCGACCAGTACGACAAATTCTTTCAACTCTAAGATCCCAACTAACAGTTTGATATCCTCATTCAGCCCATCTTTGAATCTCTTGCACATGATAGCTTTGGTGGAAACACATTCTTGGGCATATTTACTGAGCCTAGCAAACTCTCGCTCATATTCAGTCACAGACATACTGCCCTGTTCTAGCTCTAAAAACTCATTGCATTTCTGATCAATAAACTACTAACTGATGTACTTCTTTTTGAATTCCTCTTGAAAGAATGTCCATGTAACCCTCTCTCGGTACCACAAATATTTTTGTCTTTCACCAGTGATATGCAGAATCCCTCAATAATGATATAGCATATTTCAAGCATTCTTTGGGGGTGCAAGAAAGCTCATCAAATACCCAGATAGAGTTCTCAAGCTAGAATTCCACTCTCTCAGGATCATCATCAACATTCACTCTAAATTCTTCGGCCTATTACTTTCGAATCTTATCGACTGGAGGCTTGTTCAGTCTTACCAATTCCACACCTTGGAGAGCTACAGGAACCAGTTAAGGATAAGGAGGAGGTGGAGGGTGTTGAGCATTTGAATTTGCCAGAACAAACATCGAATACCACTCATCCATCATATGGAGGAAGGCTTCCCTAGCCTCTCCTCCCTGACTAGTCGTCACGGGTCTACCCTCAGGTGGTGCGATCCTTGAGAAGGAGTTGACCCATTACTTTCAATGTCATCAGCTACTTCTCGATTGGGATCTATTTACTATATGAAAACACAACTTAAATTGTCAGGAGTCGTCACACTATCAAAATTTATTAATGGCATGTATAGCTAGACTCTCATACACGCTACATTAGTTTGAGAATCCACTAAACCATAGCTTTGATACCACTAAATATAACACCCCTTACCCGTATTCAATGTCATAACAAGGTAGGAGGCATTACCAAACTTATCACGCAAACAAACATTTGATCTCAAGTTACAAATTTGTGTCCAATTTAAAATCATTTGCATTCAATCATAAAGTCCCCAACATCAGCCTACGAGGCCCAAAACATGCATTGGAGGTCATTCAGGACTAAACTGAGAACTTTATAAAATCTTACAACACTTAGAAAATTTTTTTACAAAAAAGGGGTCACACGTCTATGTGGCTTGAGACACGCCCGTATAGGCAAGCCATTTGGTCACACACGCCCGTGTCGCGACCCCGTGTAACTTTCTGACTTGTAACTCATGACCAAATTGAGCTCACACGGCCAAGTCACACGCCTGTGTGCTAGGCCGTGCGGAAAATTCATTTCCATAAAAATAGGTGTAGACTTCACACAACCAGGGCACACGTTCGTGTTCGAGGCCGTGCCATCCACACGGCTCAGACATACGCCTGTGTCTCTACCTGTGTGATCAATTCTGAGCATTCTATTTCTCAAAATTTAGAAGTAGGGGACACACTGCCTAAACACACGCCCATAGGGTAGACCATGTGTCACACACGGTCTAGACACATGCCCGTGTGTCTACCCGTATGGACAAAATAAGGGCTATTTACCAAGCCATTTGCTATCCTAAAACACAAAAACACTTATACCAATTCAAGGTACATAACATAATATACTTAAGTAACCAAACCTCCACAACCAAGACATCAACTCACCATTCACATGTTACATCGATCATACACAAACATAACATGCTTAACCGTTCAAACCATGCAAACTTGCACATTCATGAAGGACATCATCATATGATTATAAATGCGACCAACATTAGCCAACATTTAATGGCCTTATACAAAATGAATATTCAACAAAAATAAGCCAACATTTTTGGCCAAATCAATTATGACATATAACAAAATGACCAAGTCCTCTATACATGCCATAACTTAAAATGTTTAAAACTATATATACCCAAAAGTTAGTTTGACAGTGTGAAGCGATCCTCCGACGATCTCCATTCCGAGTTAGCCTTGTGACACAATAAAATATAGAAAATAAATGGAGTAAGCTATATGGCTTAGTAAGCTCGTATGTAAGAAATAAGCAATCTTACCATGCATATAACATTCAAATAAATTAACATGATTAAAATGTAAACTTATCATAGTCATGTTCATAACTCAATTCTTCACAAAACTTACCTCATATTCATCATTTCACCATAGACAATACACACGTAGGTTTCACACATACTTGTGTCACTTAATTCGATTATAATATCATTCTCGTCTTCACTTTGCCCTTTGAACCATTTCAGAATTGCTAAGGATACTCGAAAATCATTCATAGGTAGTATAATGCCATATCCCAATATAGCCTTACATGAAATCTCATATTGATGCCAAAAGCCCAGCTATGGTCTTACAGGAAATTGAAAATCGATGCCATGTCCCAGGCATGGTCTTACACAAAATATTACATCGATGCCATATCACATATATGGTATCACATGAAACCTCATCTCAAAAATCCTAGTGTCATGAAATTTATATCCTATGCTATTCCTAAGGTTTGTACGGGACCTTTTTGCTCACCGAATCATCGTCAGACATGTCCGTAGAGTTAAACTCATCCATACAAAACAAACATATAGTTCATGTAATATTAAAGAATTTAAATACAATTAATTTAAAGCTTAGTTTTCAACATATAAACTTACCTTGGTACAAAATGGCAATATGTTCGATTTAGTCCACAACCTTGTCATTTCCCAAGTCAAGGTCAACTCCTCAACTTTATTGATCTATAATACCACATTTAACTTATTTAATCACCACATTAATCAATTCAGCCCAAAAACACTTTATGGCAAAATTTACATTTTTGTCCTTAACTTTTCAACTTTTTACATTTTTGTCCTAGGCTCCTAAAATTAAATGTATTCATTTTCTTCAACACGCATGCCTAGTCGAACCTTACACATACTCATACCAGCCCACATTTTCCTTTTAATCACACTTTTACTACTCATTTATAACTTTTTTACAAATAGGTCCTTTTGACATTTTCGTCAAAAATCACCTGGTAAATATTGTTTATCTAACACCAAACATACATTTTCTACCACTAGACATCAAAATACATGCACTTTCAACATGGATAAAATTTTGGACTTTGATTATACTTGAAAATAGTCATTGGAAAAGCTAGATTAGGTGACAACGATAACAAAAACATGAAAATCATTAAAAACGAGGCTAAAACGGACTTACAATCGAGGTTGTAAGTGGCAAAACCCTAGCTATGTCTTCCTCTTCAATTTTTGACACATAGGGATGAAATTGAAGAAGATGAACATCTTTTATTTAGTTAATATAGTCTTTATTTACCAAAAGACCAAAATGCGCTTAATGTCTAACTTTGAAATTTCACCTAACCGTGTCTATTTTTGTCCAAACTATAGTATAATGGTCTAATTACCATCTAAGGACATACAATTTAAAAGCTCATAGCAATTAGACAACTTTAGCTTCTAGAACGCACATTTTGCACCTATTGTAATTTAGTCCTATTAGTCAAATTGGACCCTTTTATTGGTAAAATTTCTTAACAAAATTTTCACACAATTATTCAATCATACGGTAGACCTTAAAATAATATTGTAATAATTTTTTCTACTTTAGATTCATGGTCCCGAAACCACTATTCTGATTTTGCCCTAAATCGGGCTGTTACACTTTGTATGAGCTTTCCCGCGTATCCGGTATTATTCTAAGTGGTTCAACGGGCATGAAAAAGGATGAACCAGTAGGGGTTCTGATTGATTTCACTACGACAATTATGGAAAGGTATGATGTATCAATGATCCAAGAAAGAACATTCATGATTATAAAAAGTGTGATTTAAGTGATGCTATGTTTATGTCTTATGCATTATGCAAATGAAATGGCAAAGAAAACGATATGAATTAAGACATGAAACTATATGAATATGCTTGATATTGTGATAAATGTAAATTATGTAAGTTAAAATGAGTAATAGATTCAAGTGATACATGTTTATATTAAATGGCTATTCATGTTAATGTACTTATAATTTGTACCATGTATGATAACATGTTTAGTGTGAATGCTTAAACTTTGGCTAAGCTTTGGTTGGATCATGCCATGTTAATTTATAGGTTATGCATTGTAATGGTAAGTGCCCAAATTGAAATACGCTTGTGTTCATGAAAGAGTGGTAAGGTTTAAATTATATAATTTCTTATGAAATAGTATATCATGTGGTTAATTCCAAAAGAGTTATGTTTAAATGCACTAGCTTGTGGCTATGATTGATTATATGCTTATGTCTTGTGTGTTATGCATAAGGAACGGGTGTGGAAAGGTGATGAAATAGTAAGTTCATACTTGAAGTGTTAAACTACGAAAAAGGGGATGATAAGTTAAATTGATTTTGTTATTTAAGTTAAAGAAAGTAAATGCAATAGAAAGTAATGAAATGCAAATGAAAATAAGAAAATTTGAAATGGTTTAAAGTTTTATAAAATACTATTATGCTAGAGATGACATGTATATGTGATGTTGTGGATTTATTCACTTTGTGAGTTGTTGAATATGGTTTCATGAATCTTGTGGTATCGATATCGGATTATTCTTGATATGTGTAAATTTCATATTTGAAATGGATTGATATGACTAAAGTTTATAGAGCTTACTAAGCATTTATTGCTTACGTAGTTGTCTTTCCTTTACTTTTCAGATTATCGAAAGCTCAATCAGGTTGGAAGCTCGTCAGAGATCTATCACACTATTTAGCAGTTATATCAGTAGTTTACGTTGTCTTGGTTAAGGTTATAATGGCATGTATAGGTGGACCATGTCTAATGTTTAATTTAAGAGTTCGGTATATACGCCATCTTGGTTGATGATTATGGCATGGAATGTTGCCTTAGATTGAGGTATTTAAGGTACTATTGATATCATGTTGGTATGTGTTAATGTATCTTTAAATGGCCAAATTGGTATGGTTGTTATGTATCAATTATGTTATATTTTGGCATGAAAACAAGTTAAGTGGAAATTGCTTAAATATGCACATGTATTGGTGTTTTGGTTGATATTATAGCCATTATGTTTTGGCTTGTAATTATGGCATTTTGAGTAATTGAAATGGTTTTTAGGTTGATATAGGTTTGTGGCCTTATGGTGGTTGATTTTGTCATCTTTATGATGCTTAAATAATAGAATCTGAAATGTTATTTAAAATTTATTTAATGGTATGTTCTTTGACTTGGTTAAATATGGTCATTTTGGCATATGGAATGTAGTTGACATATATGGCTAATGGTACTAATTGTTAAATGATAAATTTGGTACATATGAGTGTGGATTTGAATGTGTACAAAATGATAAGTTTTTGCTAAACTAAGCATTTAGTTATACATGTATGATTGTTGTGCTTTGAGGTGCCCATTGGGCATATTACTTGTGTGAATATATATACCTTATTGATTTAACTTGTTGATGCATTATTTGATGCATTTTGAATGCTTGATTACATGTAGAAAAATTGGTTGTAGGTGTGTGCATGATTGGGGAAGCTTAGAAATGGCCTATCTTTTGTCCACACGACCAGAGACACAGGTGTGTGTCTTCACACACGGCCATGTGTCCCCTGTAGCTTACTAAGGGTTGCAAGTCAGGTAGTTACACGGCCTAACGCACGGCCTGGCACACAGGCATATGAGGCCATATCGAAGGGTACACGAGCGTATGGCTTGACCGTGTGACTTAAGTCAAAAAGCTACACGGGCACAGACATGGGCTGGGACACGATTGTGTGTCCCTACTTTGAATGTCCACACGACTATGTGACCCCTCCAGTTTGAAATTTTTCATCTTTTCTCGAAAAATTCTAAATGTTTTCAATATAGTCCTGATTTGTTTCTAATGTGTTTTTAGGGCCTCGAGGGCTTGTATAAAGGAAAATATGCATGTTGTTGATGGAATTTACTGTAATTGATGTTGTGAAGTAAATGATTTATATTTTTGAATCTTTTGAAATATAAACACTGGTAATGCTCCATAACCTTATTACGATGATAAATACGGGTTAAGGGTTTACAATAACATAGTTCGTTATATACGTACCTTTTCACTTTAACCCTTAATTGCCCGTTGAACGAAATAGAATAAAATCAGACACTTAGGAACCATACTCACACAAGATGTACCTTTTCATGTAACTGTAACCTTTTCAATAGTGCTCACAAGAGCTATGAAATGGTCCTGCTCACACGAACTGTGGAGAATCCGCAACAAATGCAGGACCTCAGCCATCGATAAGACATCCAGGACCCAAAACCATATAATCCCTAATGACATGTCATTTTTGTAATGCCCCAAAAATTTAGGTAATTATTTTTGAATGTTGTGTTGCATAAATGCTTGCTTACTTCAGTGGTTAGGTGTCTTGAAAAGTGTTGGAGAAGTCTTGGGTTCAAGCCTGGGCATGTGCAAAAAAGTTTTCTTTTTAAGGAATAAACCCTTGTCTATAGTTACTAGGCTTTTAAATTATTGTTGGTAAAACATGTCATAAAAAGCCTACTGGTCTAGGGGATAGTGGCGTGTTACTGCTGCTAAGGGATTGGAGTTCAAGCCCTGCTGCATGTAGGTGTGTTTTAATTATTCAAGTTGCCCTGTCAAAGTTTGTAGGGTAGTAGAGCTCTGAAGCTTGGACGGTTGGAGTGTTTGAGGGGTGTAGGAAATGAGTAGTCGAAATTTAGGAGAAGAAAAGGGGATTTGGATAGGGATCAGTTGGAGGTTGTTGTGGAGAGATTATAGGAGGAAATCAAGGAGATGTGGAGTTGAGGGAGTTTTGGAGCTAATTGGGATTGTGGGCATTTCTGAATTTGATTTTGGGTAGTGTTTCGGCATTGGTTTGGGTATTTTTGCTCTTCAACTTATTTTTGTTGTTTTTTTTTTACCTTTCCTTTTTTGTTTTTTAATTCTTTGGAGACAATTTAGTGTAAGGATTATTGGCCGTATTTTGGTTCGTTTGGGGTGAGCATTTTAGGGCTTTTACTTTTCTTTTCTGTCTTATTTTCCTACCTTCTGACCGAATATACCTTCTTTCCCTCCTATGATTCTTTTTGCTAGCAGCTTTCCCTTCTCTCTGTTTTGCTATTGTGACTAAATACCCCATACTTCTCCTCTATGTTCTTCTTCAAACCATTTTCTATTATCATCTTTTTCTTTTTGGTACCAGGCTGAATACTTCATCCCTTACTCTTTCATTTTTATTTTTGTTTTGACAACCATTCTCTGGCAATCGGTCGAATACTTCGTCACATCCTTCCATTTCTGTTGTTTCGATTATGAGTAAGTGCTATTGACTTCTCTCAAGTAGCCTTCTTTTGTGAATACTTTTTTCCCCTATTTCTTTATTCCGGCTTTCTGTTCTCTTTTCACTTTTAGGGTAACCGAATATTCCATCTCAGGGGTTAGTGCACCATCTCGTGCCTCAGTTGTAGGGTGCATTTTTGTGGGCCGATTACTGCTACTCTCATCTCTTAGTCTACATTTGGTAAGTTGATCACTTGGTCCAAGTTATTCACATTTAGGGTTTTGGCTAACAAGATTAAGGTGTTGGTCGATTACTTTATTTTTCCCAATCTATGGTTTTGTGTTTACAATAAGTTTATATGTATGGATTCAAGCCATGTGTTTATGCAATCATCATTAATGGACTTCGCTGGTAAGGCAGCTGTTTGACAAGGAGGGTGTTATCAACCTTCGACAACGGTTTAAACGGGCTAAACCACACACTTTCAGTTAAGGCAAGTATCAAATATTATTTTGGGTTAAATGTGTAAAAGAGGGTGACCAACCCTATTAGCAAGCGACTAACGGGAAGCCTTATATGAATGTAGGTTTGGAGCTCGTGGGCTATTCACATGTTTTCGTAAACAGGTGTGTAAACACTGCCAAATCATAATCGGCAAAAGCCAAAAAAATATGGCAATTGACACTACACGGGTGTACGTTCGCTCGAGTGGTGATTCGAACGCGTAAACTTGGGCGTTTGGCTGTAGAGGCCACCATGAGTGATTTCAGGGGCTTAAGCCGTTTTGGGCCTTACTAGGCCGAACGGGCTTGTGGGCCCCACACAGGTAAACCACACGAAGGTGTGAAAAATATTAGGCTAGCTATGTAGTTCATACAGCCAAGGTCATTTTTTTGGGCTTTGTATGCCACACAGGCGTGTGGGCCCACATGGGCCTACATAATGGGCCCTAGGTCCATTTTCACTGTTTGACTGTTAAGGTTGCACGGGTCACCCTAGACGACTGTGGACCTACCGTGGGATTGGTAACCATGCCTAAACCTTAAACTGATAAATGACTGTTATGCCCCTATAAGGTAAAATGACTATTATGCCCTTATATGATGTATGATCGATTGAGCATGCCATTGATATATATGTGTTGCATACATGAATGATTTTATGATATGCTGCACGAGGATGGGTTTATTATATTTGGAGGAAGTGTATTGTACTGTTAAGGTTACACGGGTCGCCCGAGATGACTATGGACCTACTGATGGCTTTATGCCACTTATTTTACTGGCAGCCTTGCTACAATACTATTTAGTACCGCAACCGGTGCTAACATTGTAAGTGTAGGGATGGGTGGGTGATTCATTCCCCAGAGGAGTGCGGGCTTGGACAGGAGAAGGTGTGCAGGGTTGGTTGGCAAAACATTCATTATGCATACAGCATACTGATTTTTGATATTGTTATGGGCTACGGCCCAACTGATACTGTTACTGTGAAAGGCTTAGTCCCAGTTTGTTCTATTGTATATTGTCTGTATGATTATTTGGGGAATTACACACTGAGTTTTCATAAACTCACCCTTTTTGTTTTATCTATACAAGTAATCCCCAACCCTAGGAAGACCGGTGCATCGGAGGACTCAGCGGTGGCCACACTACTCGCTAATTTGGATTTAATACTTTATAATAATTATGGATTTAATTTAGGTATTTGTTTTGCAATAAGTCCTCTTTAATTTTTTTTTAACTTCCCATTGATGTGTTGGCTTATATCTGCTAGTACTAGGAAACTCGAGTTTTCAAAATAAGAAAACTTTTAAACAAATACGCCAACTGCTTTAAAAAGCTTCCGCGATAAAAGGTTGTTTTGAAATTAATAACGATTTAAGAAGTAAATGATTTTTGGATAATAAACCACGTTTTTAAATGAAAGACATGCCTTCAATTCAAGAATAGACACATAAAAGGGGGTTAAAACAGAATAAAGTTTTAACGACAACTTGTTTTATGAAAATCACCTCAAGGTGACATCCCAGGTTTGACCATAGTGTCCAAGCTGGGTTTGGGGTGTTCCATTTAGTGGTATCCGAGCCAGGTTGCAAAACACGGCTTTGCAATAGGTTTTTAAATTTTGAAAGTGCTTTCAGGTGATTTGAAGTGTTTTAATAGGTTTTTCTAATTGTGTGGCACACCGAGTCTCTGGCACCAAATCTATAAGTCTTCTTGATATTATTGTCTGTTTTAAACTGAGATGCAATAGATAGAAAATACTGAGACTACTTTAGGTAGTAGACTGTACTGAGACACTCTAGTTAGAGTAAACTAAAAATTATAGTGAGACTACGATCTACGAAAACAAACTCTAAATTATTATTTTCATAAAACATCTACTAATAATTAATGGAACTGTAAACTGATTTGCATAAAATGGTTAAAATAGATAAAGCGAATATTCGATAATGAGCACTAGAGGTACTCATGGAACGGGTACAAGAGGTTGCAGCGGAGGCCGTGGAGGTGCTAGGGCTGGGTCTTCATCGACTGGCCACATGCCTAATGTTGAAGCTAGAAAGGCATCAGCTTCACCAGTAACTGAGACGGGATCATATGATCGAGTAGCTAGGGACAACGCACTATCCCAAGCTATGCTCAAATTCTGGAGAGGGTCGCTAGGCCCAGTACTGGTAATGTAGGCCGTGGGTCGATTACGGAATAACTCCGGTCTAATGGAGCTGAGATCTCTAGGGGTATTGCTAAAGTATCCCCTAATGTGGCTGAATATTGGATTGAGGTGATAGAGAGGATCATGGATGACCTTGGCTGCACGCTCGAGCAGAAACTAAAAGGTGTAGTGTCATTACTACGAGATGAAGCTTATCAGTGGTGGCTTACTATGAAAGAGGGTACTTAGCCCGACCGGTTGACCTGGGAATTCTTCAAGATGGCATTCCAAGGAAAATATGTGGGCACTAGTTATGTGGATGCCCAGAGGACAGAGTTTCTGAACCTGACTCAGGGGGATAAATCTATGGCTGAATACGAGGCTAATTTTTTATGACTTAGCCGCTATGAGCGCGGGATGGTGGCAACTGAGTATGAGTGCTGTGTTTATTTTGAGGACAGCCTTAGAGATAGTCTACGGGTGTTGATAGCTCTCAAAAGGGAGTAAGATTTTACTACTTTAGTGGATAAGGAAAAGATTGCCTAGGATGTGAAGCACATTGAGCGCCAAAACTATGAGAAGGAAAGAGGTAGGAACAAGAGGGATTTGGAGCCCTCCAGTTCCGTTCAGAGGCCTAAGAAAAAGGCCAGAGTTGATGGGCTAGTTAGAGTTGGGCTCCCTATTGCTGTTACTAGACTACAGTCTTGTGCTGACTGTGGGAGACGTCATTTGGGTGAATGTTGGAAAAGGACTAGAGCCTATTTGAGATATGGATCGATGGAGCACCGTATCAGAGAGTGTCTACGGAGGCCCGATTAGGTGCAAGCTACTGGTATGGGTACTGTACAGCTATCGAAGGGTGGTCAGCAGTCGTTGAGAGGCCGTGGTCAGGCCAAGGGTGGAAATGATTTGGGCCACGGTCGTAGAGCATCGAGTAGAGGTGCTGGTCATACTGAGGTGAGGCATCCAGCTCTAGTTTATGCTGCACATCGCTGAGAGGACAGAGATGCCCCAGATGTTATTACGGGTATGTTCTTTATCCATAATGTACCTTATATTGCATTAATTGATGTTGGGTCGACGCACTCTTATATTGCATGCACTGTGTCTGAGGCTTTAGGTATAACGGTTGAAAACACTGTGAGTGAGGTTACTGTGTTGAGTCCATTAGGGCAGTGAGTGAGAGTGAATAAATTGTTACCTTTGGAGGTTCAAGGGGTTACCTTTGTGACGGATTTAATGGAACTACCTTTCGGAGAATTCAACTTAATATTGGGCATGGACTGGCTGGTTAAGCATCAAGTGAATTTTGATTGTGCTACTAAATGGGTGGTTTCTGCACTACGGATCGAGAAGCTGGTTCGTAAGGGTTGGGAGACGTATTTAGCCTACATCAGTGTTGTTGATTTTAAGGTTTCCTCTATTAAAGATATCAAAATAGTCAAAGACTTTCCAAATATTTTTCCCGATGAGTTACTTGGATTACCTCCAAACCGTGAAGTTGAGTTTGGAATTGAGCTCCTATTTTGTACAACTCTGGTGTCCATTGCCCCTTATAGAATGGCACAAAAGGAGCTTGTGGAGTTAAAAGCTCAGATTCAAGAGCTACTGGAACGAAGGTTCATCCGCTCTAGTGTGTCTCCATAGGGAGCATTGGTTTTATTTGTGAAAAAGAATTATGGAGCCATGCGCATGTGCATTGACTACCGACAATTGAATAAACTGATCGTGAAAAATACATACCCCCTACAGAGGATTGACGACCTATTCGACCAGTTTCGAGGAGCTTCAGTCTTCTCTAAGATTGATCTCCGATCGGGGTACCATCAACTGAGGGTCAAAGAGACTGATGTTTACAAGATAGCATTTAGGACTCATATGGTCATTACGAGTTCCTAATGATGTCGTTTAGGCTAACAAATGCACCACCAACATTTATGGATCTAATGAACCTAATATTTCAACCTTATCTGGATCAATTCGTAGTGGTTTTTATAGATGATATTCTGGTGTACTCGAGAACTGAAGATGAATATGATGCACATCACCGAGTGGTTCTGCAGACTCTGAGGGAAAAGCAACTGTATGCCAAGTTCAGTAAGTGTGAGTTCTAGTTGAGGGAAGTTACTTTTCTAGGTCATGTGGTATCTGCTTAGGGGATTAGGGTTGATCCTCGAAAACTGAAGTTATTCTGGATTGGAAACCACCTGAGACTGTATCTGAGATTCGAAGTTTTCTAGGTCTGGCAGGGTATTATAAATGTTTTGTTGAGGGGTTTTCGTTGATTGCTGCACCTTTGACTAAGTTATTGTGAAAAGAGGTGCCATTTGACTGGACTGATAAACAATAAGAAAGTTTTGAGAAACTTAAGAAAGTTTTGACTGAGGCCCCTGTCTTAATATAGCCAGAGTTTGGGAAAGAGTTTACTGTCTATAGCGATGCATCACACGTTGGTTTGGGTTGTGTGCTGATGCAAGAGGGTAAGGTGATAGCCTATGCATCTTGATAGCTTAAGGCTCATGAGGTGAATTATCCAACACATGATTTAGAGCTGGCTGCAGTGGTATTCACACTAAAAATTTGGAGACATTACCTGTATGGTGAGAAGTGTATCATTTACACTGATCACAAAAGTCTCAAATATCTCCTCACTCAGAAGGAGTTGAATTAGGCAGCGTATATGGATTGAGCTGCTAAAGGATTATGATTGCACGATTGAGTACCATCCTAGTAAAGCCAATGTAGTAGCCAACGCATTGAGCCATAGGGCTATGTCTGATCTGAAGACGATGTTTACTTGCCTAAGTTTATTTGATGTTGGTAGCCTATTGGCCGAACATCAGGTTAAACCAACGTGGGTTGAACAAATTAAGGGTAAACAATTTGAGGATGAGTCTCTTGGTCCTCGATTTTGATAGATTGAGAGTGGGGAAACTTCATATTTTGGACTGAATAGTGATGGGGTACTGTGTTTCCTTGAGAGAGTTTATATACCGAGGGATTCTATACTACGAGAGGCGCATAGTAGTCCTTATGCTATGCATCCTGGCAGGAATAAGATGTACTGAGACCTTTGTGAGTTATATTAGTGGCCAAGTCTTAAACACAAAGTTACAGATTTCGTGGGTAAATGTCTTACTTGTCAGCAGGTTAAGGCTGAACATCAGTTGCCTTCAGGGTTGCTTTAGTCAGTTAAGATTCCATTTTGGAAGTGGGAGAGAGTAACTATGGACTTCATAAATGGGCTGCCCCTGACGCCTACTAAGAAGGATTTGGTATGGGTCATCGTGGATCGATTAACCAAGTCTGCCCATTTCATACATGTTCGTACTGATTTCTCATTGCAACAGCTGGCTAAACTGTATGTGTCTGAGATAGTGCAACTGTATGGGGTACCGGTTTCCATAATATCTGATAGAGATCTTCGCTTCACGTCTTGATTTTGGAAGAAGTTGCATGAAGCACTGGGTACAAGGTTGGACTTTAATACTGCGTTTCATCCTCAGAAAGATGGTTAGTCGGATAAGGTGATTCAGATACTGAAGGACATGTTAAGAAGTTATATGATTGACTTCCGAGCCAGTTTGTGACTCCCCAAATTTTTGGGCCTAGAAGAACTGGGCCTTGAGCATGGGAACACATAAAAGTTTATGTGAGCAAGAAAATGACACAAATAAATGCCTGCTTCAGTGGTTGTATGTCCTGAGAAGTGTTGGTAAAGTCTTGGGTTCAAGCCCTGGCTTTTACAAAATTTTGGCTTTCTCTTAAGTAAACCTTGGTGTTAGCATGTAGGCTTTAAAAAGGAATAGTGTTGTAATTGTGACACAAAAAGTGCCTGAAATTGAGTGGCAATGTGGCGTGTAAAGTAACCTTGAGGTCTAAGGTTCGAGTGTTAGGGCAACAAAAGAGAATTATTTATTTCACTGGCTAAGCTAGGATGGAGGTGGACTGAGTTGGGTGAGCACCGTGTTCTGGCCCCTGAGTTAGTTTCTGATACCAAGGACAAAGTTAGACTAATTCGGGATCGACTAAAAGCGGCATCAGATAGACAAAAGTCATCCGCGGATCTAAAGCATAAGGAGATTGAGTATTCTATGAGGGATTACGTTTCTCTTAAAGTCCCACCATAGAAGAAAATACTGAGGTTTGGACGGAAGGGCAAGCTAAGCCCTACATTTATTGGGCCTTACCGCATACTGAAACGTATGGGACCAGTTGCCTATCACCTTAAGTTACCTCTAGTGTTGGACCAAATTCACGATGTGTTTCACGTATCCATGCTGAGGCATTATCGCTCCGATCCCACGCATATTGTCTCGACTGAGGAGATTGAGGTTAGGCCAGATCTAACTTACGAGGAGGAACCGGTTCAGGTTTTGGAGCATGATGTAAAGGTGTTAAAGAAGAGATCTATCCTACTGGTTAAGGTACTTTGGCGTAATCACAGTTCTGAAGAGGCCACGTGGGAATCCGAAGAGGCGATGCGATAATAATACCCTCATCTATTCTGATCAGGTAAATTTCGAGGCTGAATTTTTCTTTTAGGGCGGTAGAGTTGTAATGCCTCAAAATTTTATGTAATTATTTTTGTATGTTGTGTTGCATAAATGTTTGCTTGCTTCAGTGGTTAGGTGTCCTAAAAAGTGTTAGAGAAGTCTTGGGTTCAAGCTTAGCCATGTGCAAAAAAGTTTTGTTTTTAAGGAATAAACCCTTGTCTATAGTCACTAGGCTTTTAAATTATTGTTGGTAAAACATGTCATAAAAAGCCTACTGGTCTAGGGGATAGTGGCGTGTTACTACTGCTAAAGGATTGGAGTTCGAGTCCTACCGCGTGTAGGTGTGTTTTAATTTTGCAAGTTGCCGTGTAAGAGGTTGTAGGGAAGTAGAACTCTGAAGCTTAGACAGTTGGAGTGTTTGAGAGGTGTAGGGAATGTGTACCCTAAATTTAGGAGAAGAAAGGAGGATGTGGATAGGGATCAGTTTGAAGTTGTTGTGGAGAGATTATAGGAGAAAATCAAGGGGATGTGGAGTTGATGGAGTGTTGGAGCTAAATTGGGATTGTGGACATTTCTGAATTCGGTTTTGGGGAGTGTTTCAGCATTGGTTTAGGTATTTTTGCTCTTTGACTTGTTTTTGTTGTTTTTTTTTTACCTTTCCTTTTTGTTTTTTATTCTTTGGAGACCGTTTAGTGCAAGGATTATTAGTCATATTTTGGTTCATTTGGGGTGAGCATTTTGGGGCTTTTACTTTTCTTTCTTGTCTAATTTTCCTACCTTCTGACCGAATATACCTTCTTTCCCTCCTACGATTCTTTTTGCTAGAAGTTTTCCCTTCTCTCTATTTTGCTTTTGAGACAGAATACCCCATACTTCTCCTCTCTGTTCTTCTTTAAACCGTTTTCTATTATCATCTTTTTCTTTTTGGTACCAGACCGAATACTTCATCCCTTACTCTTTCATTTTTGTTTTCATTTTTGACAACCATTCTTTGGCAGTCAGTCGAATACTTCGTCACATCCTTCCATTTCTGTTGTTTCGATTGTAGGTAAGTGTTATTGACTTCTCTCAAGTAGCCTTCTTTTGCGAATACTTTTTCCCCTATTTCTTTCTTCCAACTTTCTGTTCTCTTTTCACTTTTAGGGTACCCAAATATTCCATCTCAGGGGTTAGTGCACCATCTCGTGCCTCGGTTGTAGGGTGCACTTTTGTAGGCCGATTACTGCTACTCTCCACTCTTAGTCTACATTCGGTAAGTTGATCACTTGGTCCAAGTTATTCATGTTTAGGGTTTTGGTTAACAAGATTAGGGTGTTGGCTGATTGCTTTATTTTTCCCTATCTATGGTTTTGTGTTTACAATAAGTTTATATGTATGGATTCAAGCCATGTGTTTATGCAATCATCATTAATGGACTTCGCTGGTAATGCAACTGTTCGATAAGGAGGGTGTTATCAACCTTCGACAATGGTTTAAACGGGCTAAACCACACTCTTTCAATCAAGGCAAGTATCAAATAATATTTTGGGGTAAGTGTGTGAAAGAGGGTGACCAACCCCATTGACAAGCGACTAACGGGAGGCCTTGTAGCAATGTAGGTTTGGAGCCAGTGGCCTATTCACACGTTTTTGTAAACAGGTGTGTAAATACTACCAAATCATAATCAATAAAAGCCGAAAAATATGGCAATTGACATTACACGGGCATGCACTCGCTTGTGTGGTGATTCAAATGCATAAACTTGGGCATTTAGTTGTAGAGGCTACCATGAGCGACTTCAGGTTAGGCCGTTTTGGGCCTTGTTGGGACGAAATGGGCCATGTGGGCCCAACGGACTTATGGGCCCCACACGGGTAAACCACACAAAGGTGTGAAAAATATTGGGTTAGGCTGTGTAGTTCACATAGCCAAGGTCATTATTTTGGGCTTTGTGGGCAACACGGGCATGTGGGCCCACATCAGCCCGCATAATGGGCCTTGTCCCATTTTCACTATTTGACTGTTAAGGTTGCACGGGTCACTCAAGACGACTGTGGACTTACCATGGGGTCAGTAAGCATGCCTAGACCCCAAACTGATAAATAATTGTTATGCCCTTATATGATGTATGATCAATTGAGCATGCCATTTGATATATATGTGTTGCATACATGCATAATTTTATGATATGCTGCATGGGGATGGGTTTATTATATTTGGAGGAAATGTACTGCATTGTTAAGGTTGACGGGTCACCCGAGACGACTGTGGACCTACTGATGGTTTTATGCTGCTTATTTTACTGGCAGCCCCGCTGCAATACTGTTTAGTGCCGCAACCGGTGCTAACATTGTAAGTGTAGGGATGGTGGGTGATTCATTCCCCACAGGAGTGCAGGGTTGGACAGGAGATGGTATGCAAGGTTGGTTAGTCAAACATGCATTATGCATACAGCATACTGATTTCTAATATTGTTATCGGCTAAGGCCCAACTGATACTGTTACTGTGAACGGCTTAGGCCCAGTTTGTTCTATTGCATATTGTCTATATGACTATTTGGGGAATTACACACTGAGTTTTTGTAAACTCACCCTTTTGTTTTAACTGTATAAGTAATCCTCAATCCTAGGCAGACCGGTGCATCGTAGGACTCAGCGGTGGCCACACTACTTGCTAATTTGGATTTAATACTTTATAATAATTATGGATTTAATTTGGGTATTTGTTTTGCAATAAGGCCTCTTTAATTTTTTTAATTTTTAAACTGGGATTTCATTGATGTGTTGGTTTATATCTGCTAGTACTAAGAAACTCGAGTTTTCAAAATAAGCAAACTTTTAAATAAATATGCCAACTGGTTTAAAAAGCTTCCCGATAAAAGGTTGTTTTGAAATTTATAACGATTTAATAAGTAAATGATTTTCAAATAATAAACCACGTTTTTAAATGAAAGACATGCCTTCAAATCAGGAATAGACACATAAAGAGGGTTAAAATAGAATACAGTTTTAACAACAACTTGTTTTACAAAAATCACCTCAAGGTGACATCCCAAGTTTGGCCATAGTGTCTAGGTCGGGTTTGGGGTGTTATAATTTTTATCCTAAGTATTCACAAGGTTCAAATGCGACCATTTAACACATCCAAAGCCTTAATTTGCATTTCATTATGCCCTTTTCAAATATACATTTCCTTCATCATAATACCATTTTGAATATTTCATCCAAACCAAAGCTTTATATCACCCAAATTGATTAACATCCTATTTTGATCCATATTACCAAAATATAATAGAATTATTAATCTAATCTATTTGGAACATAAATATTTATTAACATTACATACAAAACATTACATAATAATTTAGTCCTTATACGAACTTACATCAACTAAAACACTAAAACCGAGTCAACAACTAGTTCGAAACTTTAGTTTTTCCTCGATTTAAATCTGGTTACTGCGTTTCTTGATCTAAATAATAATTCAACCCAATTAATACATTTCTAGCATTCTAACAAGTAGTTTTATGCAATTAAACCCTTCCATTCTCAATTTCCAAATTTACCTTCAACATTGTAACTTTTATACAATTTAGTCCTTAAACCCGAAACTTGCAAATTTACCATTTTTAGCTAAAATTCTTGTTAGCCGATTTTTACCTAGTCCTATAAGATCCAATATTTATCATCAATTCACAATATTTTCCAAGAATTTTATTATTTTAACAATTTAATCCCTAAACATTAAAATCATTAATAATCACTTAACAAAATACTTACATTTAACTACCAACTTTAAGAATCTATCAATTAAAATAAAAAAACATTTCAAACTCATTCATGGCAAGCCCCTATACTTTTAAAAACTTTACGAATTGACCTCCAAACTAGCTAGATTAAGCTAAACCGAGCCCAAAAACATAAAAATTACTAAAAATGGGGCAAAATTTTGTACCGTGCATTCAAGACAAAGCTTTGTAGAAACTTCATGCCTTTACCTATGGAGTATTTGGTTCTCCAACAAAGAAAAGAAGAAGATGATGATTCCTTTATTTTATCATCTTTTGTTTTCTAATTTCCAAATTACCTAATTACCAAATTTACCTTTTAAATTAAACCAAATTTCATCAAATGTCGAGCCATAATAGTCCACTGTATTTAAAATAGGTATAATTATTACGTAAGGCCCTTATTTCATGCTTTTAAACCTATTTAATGAAAATAAGCTTATAGTTTTTAATTTTTGCAACTTTTACAATTTAATCTTTTTTACCTAATTAATTATTTAAACATTAAAATTTCTTAACAAAATTTTAAAATGACCCTAATAAAACTCTGCAATTATTTAATAAATATTTACAAGCTCGGTTTATAGAAATGAGGTCATGATACTTCCTTTTCTAAAACCACTTGACTTTAGGGAAATACCACTTGAACTTAATTATTTGTTCAAATAAAACAAATTATCAAATTAAAATTTATTAAAACACTATATTTGACTCGTAAATATTAAATAAAATATTTACGTACTTGCTCATCGAATTTGTGACCCCAAAACTGCTGCTTTCGACACCATTAAAAAACGGTTTTTTACACTTTCTAATCCGATCTGGATTTGTTTTTTCATATAGATATACAATGTCAGTCGAGTCTAATCGCAATGTACCCGATGAGGTAGATAGCAACGTTTTGGCTTCCAAACAGGGAGTGAATCATAGTATACGTAATTCACAAATACTTGGAAGTGAGGACTGTTATGCCTTCTTCCAAATGATGAATGAGTGGTTTGCCTAGTTTATACAAACTAACCTTGCGACTCCGCAACCTTCGCCCCTGATTGTGCCTACCCTGGCACCCTATTGTCCTTAAAGTTCAAGTTCAATAACTGTTAAACGACCCACAACAGATAAGATTCACAAGTGTGGGGCAGAAGAATTTTGAGGTTTATATAATGATGATCCAGCGAAAGCTGAATACTAGCTGGAAAATACTCAGCGAGCTCTTGATGAATTTTCTTGTTCTCTTGAAGACAGTTTAAAATATGTTATATCTCTATTGAAAGAAGAAGGTTATCAGTGGTGGATTACTTTAACATTTTTGGTCCCAAGAGATAGAGTAATATGAGATTTTTCCCAGACTGAATTTAAGAAGAAATATATTAATCAAATGTATATAGAAAAGAAGAAATAAGAATTTATGGATTTGAAATTGAAAAATATGTCAGTTGTTGAATGTGAGCTTAAATTTATCTATCTTAGTAAATATGCTCGAGAATTCATACCTTAAAAGGCTAGAATGTATACTCGATTCGAGTAGGGCTTAAATGAAGACATATAAATGGTTGTAGGTGCACTAGAAATAAAAGAGTTTGTGGTATTATCTGGATGTGCTCAAAAAATGGAGGAAATATGGAATGACAAGAAGCATGATAAGGCTAAGAGTGAGGACACTGAGAAGCATAGTATGACCAGGACTTTTCCGACTCCTCTATCTAAATGAACGAGACATTTTAGAAGCGAGTTTGTTACTACTACAAGAAACCCGAGAAAAGGTGTGTCCAAACATAACTACCCGAAGACTTGGGCTATGTTAGTAGCAAGTGTTGATAGTGTTCGAAATGTAGAAAAACACATTTGCAAGCATTGTGGCAAGAATCATTTCGAAGAATGTAGAGTGAAAAAGGGATCTTACTTCTGATGTAGTTCGTTTGAGCATTATTTGATGGATTGTCCAAATAGAGCCGAGATATGTTCATAACATATTCCCAGACCAGTGAAATTTCGTAAAGGGGTCAGGAATTGAAACCCAAAAATATTTTTAGAGCTAGCTGCAGTGAGGCACATGTTGTGACTGTTAGATCTAAGGGTCGTGCACCAACCAAAGCTTATGAGATACGAGCTAAAGAGGAAGTTACGACACACTGACATCAGTGTTGTTACCTTTTTTCTCTTTAATATTACTATTTATGCATTGATTGACCCTGGATTAACATACTCTTATATAAGCACTACATTAGTAGCAGAAAAGAATTTGCCAGTAGAGTCGACAAAATTTGATATAAGGGTGTCAAATCTGATAGGTTAGAGTGTTATTGTTAATAATGTGTAGGTGTTGCCTACTGAAAATCTAGGGTTTTGAATTTCCCGCTGATCTGATGTTATTGTCATTCAAAGAATTTGATGTTTTCTAGGTATGGCCTAGTTACCCTTACATGATGCAATTGTCAATTGCAAATAGAAGCGAATTGTTTTGAGACATCAAAGTAGCGAATTGATTAGTGTTGAATATGATAGAACTGATTATGTCACCAGTATTGGGTCGACTTTTACTGCTCTAAAATTTATCTGAAAGGGTGCTAACACTTATCTTGCGTACATTTTTAGATACCCAAGTGTCAAAATCAAACTTAGAACAAGTTCCAACAGTGAGAGAATTTACTAATGTATTTCCAGAAGAGTTACCTAGGTTGCCATCGAAAAAAGAAGTTGAGTTTGTGATTGATTTAGTACTAAGGACTGCTCCGATATCTATCCCACTATATAGAATGGCACCAATAGAATTGAAAGAATTGAAAGCTCAGTTATAAGAACTAATTGATAGAGGATTCATTTGGTCGAGTGTGCCACTGTAGGGTGCTCCAATTCTATTTCTGAAAAGAAAGACAGAAATTTGAGATTACGTATTAACTACAGACAACTGAATAAGATGACTATAAAGAATAAATACCCACTACCTCAAATTGATGACATGTTCGATTAGTTAAAAGGGGCTAACTTGTTCTCGAAGATTGATCTACGATCGGGGTATTATAAGCTACGAGTCAAGGAACCAACTGTACTAAAAACTACATTCAGAACTCGATACGGGCACTACGAATTTCTAGTGATGTCATTTGGTTTAACTAATGTCGTTGATGAATCTATGGATTTGATAAATATGACTTTTCAGTCGTATTTAGATAGATTTATTGTAACACCCCTCGCCTGTATTCAACGCCGGAATAGGGTTCGAGGTGCTACCGGACTTAAACTCAACCAATCATGTAAAATTGGGACGTAAAATTTCTTTTTAATCAATTTAAAACTTTTCACTTCACACACACACTGTCCCCTAAACGGGCTTTCGAGGCCCAAAACATACATTCAAGGTGGCTCGGGACCAAATCAGGGACACTCAAGCACTCAATAAGCTATTTTTTTAAAAAATAGCTAACCATCATGTTATGAGCCACATCACAAGAGATAATAACATACAAGCATAAGAATAATTATATAGGTCCATAACATTATTAGCCGACATAGGCCAATTTATAAGAATACATACTACCTTAACCACAAGCCAATGCCTTTGGCTAAATCATAATATTAACTACTCAACTTTACAACCCTATCCATGCCATAGACTCAGAAACACTTGGATTTACTTACGCAGATAACGTAAACTCAACAGTGTGATAATATCTCTGACAGCCCCCAACCTGAGCTAACCTGGCAACCTAGGGAATATGGGAAAGAAATGGGGAGTAAGCTTTACGCTTAGTAAGTTCATATGAAAACAATAAGCAACTCATTAACATGTTTTATCAATGTTTACAACATAATCACAAGTTCACTACAAGCTATCTTCCTGAGTAATAGTCACTAAATTATTTATATCTTGAGATAAAAAAACTCCAAATCAAGTTTCATTAATTTTCCTTGAAACTAACTCATTTACCTTTCTACCATAAAATTTCCAGAATTTTTAGTTTTTCCAATTAATACAGTTTATTCCTTAAAGTTACCTCTGATTCACTATCTGATAGTTCCGACCCTTCTATACTAAAGTTCAATTATCTTATAGCTTAGGACTTGGATAATGTTCTCGTCTATTTCTCTTGAAAATAGACTCATTGAGGATTCTAAGCATATAAATTACATCTCATGGATATTTTTGTATAATTTATAATGATTTTCTCAAAACAGAACAGAGGATTTCGGAGTCATTCTAAATCTATCTAACCCAACTTCAAATATCTCATTATAGGCAATTCTTTTGCTTTCACGGTTTCTTTTATGTGAAACTATATTCATTAGGCTTTAATTTCATATTTTATTCAGCCTATAACTCATCTCCCACTATTTTAGTGTATTTTCAAAGTTACACCACTGCTATAACCCAAGCTGTCCAGGCTAAATTTACTAATTTACAGTTATCGCTTACTAAATGAATACCTTATCATTTCATTCATCATGGTAAGAATACATAGCTATGCAACATAAGCATAGACCGATAATTTCAATGTCATCAAGAATCAAGACTTATTCCAAATCATGTTGTTCCCACAATATTCACCAAATACTATATGTACATCATAGATTGTCACATATCATTAAACAATTAGCTTACTCTTTGTGTACAACCCACATACCAATCATAAATATACTTCGCAGTAACATTCTCAGTATACCATACCATTTTCAGTTCGTCTGTACAATCACTTCATCACAATATAGTCAATTTAATCCCATTGAGCAATTTCGGAATATGAACAAATATACAGAGGTCAGCACATAGTGTCGTATAGACATGGCAGAGCCATGAAGTAGCCCAAGCTACTATCAATAGGGTAGTCGAAACTACAATCAGTACATAAATACATTATACATACCTAGACAACTTAATTTATTGAACGAATTCAAATGTCGTATTAGCACAAAGCCTCATAGTCTTAGGCTTTTATTATCTCACCGGCACAAAGCCTGCTAGACTTTTAAGTCTGATATTCATTCACCGGCTTTACGCCTGCTAGGCTCGAAGCCCGATAATAATCACCAGCTTAAAGCTTGCTAGGCCAAAGGCCTGAATAATACAATACTATAGTCAATCCATAAAGTTTTGAACATATCAAATCATATACTTCCAGTTTCCACATAGCACAAACACATTAACAAAAGCTTAACATCATTCGATCATAAGCACATAATATTCATATTTTTTAATTTCATAACTTGCCAACCGGCCTTAACACATAGGAAAGTATAAGCTTACGCTCAACCGAATACTCAAGTTCCATTTAGCATGTATATTTACTTATGCCATAAATGGCCAAAAATTATACCATATATTCATCTATTCATAACTTAATTTCATGAGGTACAACTTACTCGATCATATTCGGATACATAACCATCATTCAAACACATTTTATATACTTTAATTGCATAATAAAACACATACGTACTTTATTACGAACTAGCAAAATTTTAGCTCATGTTTAACTTTTCCATGTATATTAACTCACATAATATCACATCGATCCAAAGTCTCGTAATAACATTTGGGCATATTGCTCGCTAAGTACCAATTTGATTCGAATACAACGGCACAATGCCTACTAGGCTTAAAGCCCGAAACTCATCACCGGCACAAGGCCTGCTAGGCTCGTAGCCCGAAAATGATCACCAGCTTGAAACTTGCTAGGCTAATTGCCCGAATGTCACATTACGATAACCAACACACACATCATCTCATACCTTCTTAATTTGCATTTCACACTTGTATATATATTTATATATATACATAGCCAAATATATATATTTATACACAAAGGTTCCCATCCTTCGAATATATCACATATAGTATAGTTCACTCGTCATAATTGATCTTTAAACACATCATATCATCACATCCATTTCAAATTTGATCTACTAGTCACATTCGGCTTATAGCCTTAATCAATACTCATTCGGCACATTGACCATATAAAATTAGCATTATCTTTGCTATATTCATTTAACTCTTAAGCATACAAAATAATCAAATTTAAACACTTAAGAACTTACCTCGAATGTCGTCGAACGACTATAGATCGGCTATTCAATTAGTTTCGTTTTTCCCTATCCGAATTTGACTCTTTGCTCTTGAGCTATATCAAGTAGATTACTTTCATTTAATAACTTACTTTATGTAATCAATCTCAAACCATAAATTTTCAAGATGTATAAACTCACATTTTGTAACTTCATTAAAATTACAAGAACATTCTTTACTTTATAACACATTCGGCATTCCTTTCTAAACACTAGCAAATAATATTCACATTATCAATTACATTCGGAAATTCTCACTTTCAATCATCTCAAAAATAATTAATTATTCAAGTCATTAATCAATATTACACTCGGCAAACATATATATATAAAAGTTAACATCAATTCTAGCATAAAACACCAATTTCATACCCTTTTATCCATGGCCGAATATTCTATCAAGGTATACAAGTAAACAAAATTCATTTACTTCAATTTAACTCATGACCAAATATTATTTAACTTAATATTTGAAATCCTTTAACTCATTAACACTCAACCAAAAATTTAGTTATATCCATATATAATCGAAAACATTAAAATCATGTTTAACCAACAACAAACCATGATTAAAATCACTCAAACCTTTTAATTATCACTTAATTTACTAAATTCAAAGCTCATTTTATCAATTACCAAAACTGACAAAATTTTCCTAATTTATTACATTTGGCCGAATGTTACTTAAACCTTATAGCCACATTTTTTTTTCTTTTTCACAATTTCCCAAATTCATACACATCCAACCCTCATCTCCCATTTTCAAACATTAAAACATCAACTACCTTATACATACCTTCCATGGCCGAATATACATCTAGCTCCAAAAAATCAAAATTAACAAATGGGCTATAAACATCACTTGATAACTGACTCAAAAACACTAATTTTCATAGAAACTAAATGGAATCATACCTTAATTTTTTTGCTTGACAAGGGCCGAACTTAAAAGCTCTCTTCTTTCTCTTTTCTTTATTTAACAACTGGCCATGCAAGGAAAATGAATAAAATGGCTTTCTAAATTTTATGTTTTCGGCAAAATGGGGAGAATATGACAAAAACTTTGTTTTTGTCACCCCTTTATGTTTTATTATAACATATTCTTATTATAAAATAATTTAATTTGCAACATCATTTATAACATGCATGTCCATTTTGTTTTCTTTTTATTATAATAATAATAATAATACAAAGCTTATAATAATCAATAATGCTCCACTACTGTCCACTTCCATAAAAATGGGCTTATTTCTTTTTACGGACTCCACTTTTAAAAGACCATAGCAAATTAGCACTTTACTAAATGGTTATCAAATTTTATAACTTTCGCGGTTAAGTCCTTTTTCTAAATTAAACATCCAAATAACAAAATCAAGACATCAAATTTTTCACACATGATAATTCACATATAATAAACACAGAAAATAATTTTTAAATATTTTTTAACTCGATTTCGTGGTCCCGAAACCACTTTTCTGATTAGGGCCAAAATAGGGTGTCACATTTGCAGTTGTGTTTATCAATGATATTTTCATCTACTCAAAGAATGCGGTTGAATTAGATTTAAAAACTATGAAATGTCAAGCTTTCTATTTGATGTATTTTATGTTTGATAAAGTATACCATCTCACCTTGTTGGAATTGTGTTGGTATTAAAGGTAAACTTATTAAATATTTGTAATACTTACCCGACGTCACTACTTTCTCTATAAATTTTGGACACTCGAAACGTATCGATCGAATCTACGAGAAGCCCACAATATCTATCTGCTTATTTGATAAACTTTTAGTCGTTTAACTCGATTATACATGGCATATAAATGGGAGTGTCTAGTAATTGTAATGTAAAGTTATTTTGTGGCATTGTTGATCTTTGAACACTTATGGTAAATTATGGATGTGATGTGTAACACCCTGTCCCGTAACTGTCGCCGGAATAGGTAAAAGGCATTACCGGACTTGAATTCAGATCAAAATCAGTAAAACTTTTAAACTTTACAAACACAATACAATTCTATAATCATCCATCCAATCATGCTTTAAAGCTCATATAACCATACATACATTCATTTATGATTAGATTGAAAACATGTAAAAAATAGGGAGAACATTTGAGAAAATTTTCAAGATAGGGACACACGGCCCTGTCCCTAGCCCGTCCATACCAACACGACCGTGCTCCACCAGACACGCCTAATTCACTCAGACCGTGGCCAACACAACCAAATCCCACACGGTTACTAAACACGCCCAAGTGTCCAGGCCGTGGTCAACACTGTCAATTACCACACGGCTACCGGACACACCCGTGTCTAGGCCGTGTGCAAAATTACCTCAAACATTTAAGGTACAGGGGTTACACAGCCGAGTCACACGCCCGTGTGCTCTGCCTGTGTGGCACAAGGTAGGCTTGGTCTAAGCCATTCTTGCCACCCAAAATGGGTCAATTTCTACAAGCAATACATAGCCATACTAGCCACAACATTTCATGCTCAAATACAACCATTCATCACCATATAAACATATGCCAAATACATACCATTTTATACCAAAACATTCCACAACTCCATAACTAATTAATCAACATCACTACTTCTCATATTCATCACATATCTTACCATATAAACACTTCATATAAAACATTCAAAATGGATTAAACATTTACAAAGCAGGTCATATCTCATAGCTTGAATTAGTACCAAATCATATCATTTTCATTAACAAGCTAACCATAAACATAAACTTAGTAACTAGCCTATACATGCCATGACCATTTCAAATATATAGATCCAAAAGTACCAAATAGCTAGATGGATAGTGTGATAGCGATCTCCGACTCGTCCGAATATCGAGCTAGCTTCCGAATCTATAAAACAGGGGATAAATAAACAAAGTAAGCTTCAAAAGCTTAGTAAGCCCGTATAATTATAGAAATTAAACCTTACCAAATCAATAAGATAAGTACATTAACAATGCCAATTCAATTCATATACTCAAGTTGCCTATTTCACAAGCATACACTTGTTAGTCCATGTAATCTTATAAATCATTCATGTACAAAATGAAATATTCATACATCATAAGCACAAGTTCATTTCTTTGTACATGTAATTCATATCATATAGTCCATGTAAGTTTCATATCTCATATAACATACAATACATATGTCTTTTAAATTCTCATGTAACATGTATCGGAAATTGCCCGTTAAACCCTTAAGAACATCGAGGGATACTCGGGTGATACACACACAGTGTATATACGTATAACCTATAATCCGTCAATGCATCATGTATGCTCTTTTGAGCCTGAAACGGTAAGCCCGAAGGCTGAACATGTAATCCCATAGGATGATCGGTAAGCCCGTAGGCCAAACGGTAAGTCCGAAGACTGAACATGTAATCCCGAATGATGAACATATAGTTCACGAGCTGTGGTGAGTCTGCAACAAATGCAGGAGCTCGAACCACCCTGTAGCCCTAGTGACATGTCACTCATATCCTACGACTTTCTACGGTTCAAACGGGACTCGGTACTCAGATCGTATTTGTAATCTTTAAACATTTCCATGTCATTTCATATATGTATAACCAATATGCAATTCAATCCAATAATCTCATACATCCACTTGACAATTAAGCAATAGTTATAAATATATTCAAATTCAATTCTAATTATACGAACTTACCTCGGTTTAGTCGAGTCTCGAGTCTATTCGTCTACCTTTCGTTTTCCCCGATCAAGTTTTGGGATTTGATTGTCTTTATCTATATTAATGCAAATTCGACTATTTAATCACTAACATACTCAATTTAATCCAAAAGCATGTATTTTGACATATTTTCAATTTAGCCCCTATACTTCCAACTACTTTGCAATTTAGTCCTTTTAACACAAAATAGCAAATTACACATCAAAACCCTCAATTCACCATAGTCGAAATACAAGCACATATCTTTCATAAAATCACATCTCTAACCACATAATTTCTATTTCTTTACAAATAAATCCTTGAAACTCATTTTCATCAAAAATTACTTTATTAAACTTGTATATTTTAAGACATCTATCAATAATTTACCAAAAACTATTAAAACAACATGGATTCATCAATGACATTTTTCAAAAATATGAACAAATTCAGAAATTGAGGTACGGGTCAGCTAGTATACAAAGCAACGTTCTCAAAAACATAAAAATCATCAGAAACCGGGACAAAACCATACCTTAATTGATGAATCACAGCTTGCCAAATTTAAAAGCTTTAAAACCCTCTTGTTTTGTTCATGAAATAGGTGGAAGGTGATAGAATTTAGGCCATTTTGTGTTTTAATTAAACTATTATAACACATATTTGATAAAAACCAAAATTAACCTTTTAATAACTATTATAAAATCATAATAATAAGGACATAAATGTCCACTACCATTTATAATGGTAAAATAACCATTTAAGGACTTGCATTAATAAAACCAAAGCCATATAGACCCTTTATGAAATATAACTCAAGTTTATTGCTTTACGCGATTTAATCATTTTTACCGAATTAGCTAATCAAACGATAAAATTTCTATACAAAACTTTCACACAATGAATCTATCATGTTGTAAAACATATTAAAGCAATAAAAATAATATTTCGATTCGGTTAAGTGGTCCCGAAACCATTCGTTCCGATTAGGGTCTAAAATGGGCTATTACAACTCTCCCCCTCTTTTTAGGATTTTCGTCCCCGAAAATCTTACCGGTAAACAGGTTAGGGTATTGTTTTCGCATAGCTTCCTCAGCTTCTCACGTAGTTTCCTCTATCCCGTGTTTACACCAAAGAACTTTTACAAGTGCTATTCGCTTATTTCTCAATTCTTTGATCTCTCGAGCTAGAATTCTGATTGGTTCTTCAGTATACGACAAATCAGACAGTATTTCCACATCAATGGGAGAGATGACATGAGATGGATCGGATCAATATAGACGAAGCATCGATACGTGAAACACATTATGAATCTTTTCAAGTTCAGACGGTAACGATAGTCGATAAGCTACAGGTCCTACTCTTTCCACAACTTCATACGGCCCGATAAAACGAGGACTTAACTTTCCTTTCCGACCAAAACAAAGAATTTTTTTCCATGGTGACACTTTCAAAAATACTCTATCTCCGACCTGAAACTCTATTTCTTTTCGTTTCAAATCTGCATAAGATTTCTATCTATCAGATGCTGCTTTCAAATTGTCATGAATTACTTTTACTTTTCTTCCATTTTTTGGATCAAATCAACCCCGTGTAACTTTTTCTCACTCAACTCAGTCCAGTACAATGGTGTTCGACAGTTACGACCTTATAGTGCTTCATAAGAAGCCATTTTCAAACTCATCTGGAAACTGTTGTTATACGCAAATTCAATCAGAGGTAAATATTTCTCCCAGCCACTTTCAAATTCAAGAATACAACATCGTAACATATCTTCTAAAATCTGAATAACTCTTTCAGACTGACCGTCGGTCTGAGGATGAAATGCTGTACTAAAATTCAATTTCTTTCCTAAAGCTTCTTTCAATTTCTTCCAGAATCTTGAAGTAAATCTCGGGTCTTGATCAGAAATAATAGACAATGGTACATCATGTAGTCATACAATCTCTGATAAATACAATTCAGCTAACCTATCTAGAGAATAGTCTGTACGTACCGGTATAAAATGAGCAGATTTGGTCAATTTATCAACGATAACCCAGATTGCATTTTTCTTCTTCGGAGTTAGGGATAATCTTGATACAAAATCCATTGTAACTCTATCCCATTTCCATTCCGGAATCAGAATAGGCTGTAGTAAACTTGACGGTACTTGATGTTCAGCCTTAACTTGTTGACAGATCAGACTTTTAGATATAAATTCTTATATATCTCGTTTCATTCCCGACCACCAGTATAATTTCTTCAAATCATTATACATTTTAGTGCTGCCCGGATGAACTGAAAAACGACTATCATGTGCTTCGTGCAAAACTTTCTGAATGAGTTCACTATCTTTCGGTATGCAAATTCTATTTCGGAACATTAAACAATCATCAGTCCCAATAGAAAATTCAGAATCAGAATTTAACTCACAGTGAAGCCGCTTAGCTTGCAGTTCATGATCATTCTTCTGAGCCTTGCAGATTTGTTGTAGAATCATTGGTTTGATCTTTAGCTCGGTTATAATAGATCTGTCATCACATAACATCATCTGAGTATTCAAAGCCCACAAAGCAAATAGAGATTTCTGACTCAACGCGTTAGCTACAACATTAGCTTTTCCTGGATGATAATCAATAACAAATTCATAGTCTTTCAATAATTCGAGCCATCTCTGTTGTCACATGTTCAAGTCTTTTTGTGACATCAGATACTTCAAACTCTTATGATCTGTAAAGATTCGACATTTCTCACCATATAGATAATGTCTCCAAATCTTTAAAGCAAAAACTATAGCTGCTAATTCAAGATCATATGTCGGGTATTCTTCTCGTGCGGTTTTAACTATCGGGAAGCATAAGCTATAACTTTCTCGTCTTGCATCAACACACAACCCAGTCTAATTATCGATGCGTCACTATAGATCACGAATTCTTTACCCAATTCAGGTTGAACTAAAACCGGTGCTTCTGTTAACAAAGTTTCAACTGTTCAAAACTCTGCTGACATTTATATGTCCACACAAATTTCACATCTTTTTGTAGCATTCGAGTCAACGGTACTGCAATCATCAAAAATCATTTTACAAATCTTCGGTAATACCCCGCTAATCCCAAAAAACTTCTAATCTCAGAGACATTTCTCGGTGGCTTCTAGTCTATAATTGCAAATATTTTGCTCGGATCAACTCTTATGCTTTCCGCAGAAACAATGTGACCTAGAAATCCAACTTCTCAAAGCCAAAATTTACATTTGCTAAATTTAGCAAATAATTGTTTATCTCTTAAAATCTGTAACACGATTCTCAGATGTTCAGCATGCTTTATTTTATCACGTGAATAGATCAGAATGTCGTCAATAAATACCACAACAAATCTATCTAGATACGATCTGAAAATACGGTTCATCAAATCCATAAACACTGTAGGAGCGTTAGTTAACCCAAAAGGCATAACTAAAAATTCATAATGACCGTACTGTGTTTTGAAAGTAGTCTTTGGTATGTCTGACTCTTTAACTCGTAACTGGTAATAACCCGATCTCAAATCAATCTTTGAAAATACAGTGGCCCCTTTTAACTGATCAAACAAATCATCAACTCGCGGAAGAGGGTATTTATTCTTCATTGTCACTTTATTCAATTGCCGATAATCAATACACATTCTCATTGACCCATCTTTCTTTTTCACAAACAATATTGGAGCACCCCAAGGTGAAAAGCTTGGTCTTGTGAAACCTCTATCTATTAATTCTTGTAACTGTGCTTTCAACTCTTTTAATTCAGTCGGTGCCATTCTGTACGGAGCTATCGATATCGGTGTAGTACCCGGTAACAACTCAATACCAAATTCAACCTCTCTAATTGATGGTAAACCTGAAAATTCCTCTGGAAAAATATCTGGAAACTCACAAAAAACTGGTACAAACTCAATTTTCGATTCAGACACTTTAGTATCCAACACATACGTTAAACAAGCATTACAGCCCTTTCTAACATATTTCTGAGCTCTCATAACAGATATAACTATCGGCAATTCATTCAAATCATTTGGCTCAATCTGAAGAATTTCACCATTCTGACATTTCAACTCTATACTTTTTCATCTGCAATTCACAACTGCCTCATGTACATTTAACCAATCCATACCCAGTACCACATCAAACTCATTAAATGGGAGGAGTATCAAGTCAGCCGGAAAACAATATCCCCGAGTCATCAATGGACAATTCTTACATATTTTATTAACTAACACTAACTTGCCTAACGGGTTCGATACTTTAACTACAAATTTTGTAGACTCAACATGTAAACTCTTTTTAAACACTAATTCCATACAGATATATGAATAAGTTGATCCAGGATCTATCAACGCAACAATATCAGTGTTATAAAGGGAAAAAGTACCGGTGATAACATCAAGTGACGAAGCTTCCTCACGTGCATGTATCGCATAAGCTCTAACAGAAATGCGTGTCTCGGATCTCACATTAACATCTCGGGAAGCATTGCGAAATCCACTCCTATTCCCAGTATTCTGGGGCGGTCTACCTCTGGACTTAACATTATTTGTCTTTGTCGACTGCTCTTTGCTAGCTATTGATCTTTCAGGACAATCTCGCAGATAATGATCCAATGATCCACATCTGAAACAAGCTCCGCTCTTCAATTGGCATTCTTCAAAATGCTTCCGATTACAGTACTTGCAATCAGGTCTGAGAGTTCTCACACTACCCACACTAGCCACAGAAGTTGTCTGAGGTCTCGAATGAGAAGATCTAACATTTCTTTCTCTGATGGATATGCTCGTAGAAGCAGCAGAACGAGGATGAAAGTCTTTTGATCTCTTAGATCCGGACTGGTGCGACTTACTTGCATTTTTCTTTCTGAATTCTCTGGATTCAAAATCAGCTTTTCGCTTTTCTTTAGCAAGTTCTTTGGCTTTACAAGCCCGATCAACTAGAACTACAAACTCTTTCAGTTCAAGTATCCCGACTAACAGTCGAATTTCTTCATTTAACCCATCTTCGAATCGTTTACACATAATTGCTTCGGTAGAGACACATTCACGAGCATATTTACTGAGTCGTACAAACTCTTTCTCGTACTAAATCACGGACATTCGACCCTATTTCAACTCTAAGAACTCCTTTCTTTTCTGGTCGATGAATCATGGGCTAATATATTTCTTTCTGAATCTTGTCTGGAAGAAGTCCCAGTTAACTCATTCTCGTGGAAAAATCGATATCAAGGTATTCTACCACTGATATGCAGAATCCCGTAGCAAAGAAATAGCACATCTCAAGCATTCATTAGGTGTGCAAGCTACTTCATTAAAAACCTTGATCGTATTCTCAAGCCAAAACTCGGCCCTCTCAGCATCATCACTCATTGAAGCTCTAAATTCTTCGGCCCCATATTTCCGTATCTTGTCAACCAGAGGTCTATTTAGTCTCAGAGGATCTATAACCTGTACATTTTCAAGGTTAGGTTGTCGGAATTGAGGGGGTCGGGGTTGTGGAGTAGCCGGGTTTGCTTGCACAAACTCGCTAAACCATTCAGACATTATATGGAAGAAAGCTTGCTTAGCTTCTTCCTGATTGCCTGCAGCAGGGCCCGATTCAGAAGGCACAGCCCCTTGAGCAGGTGCTGGTGCAATACTTTCAACATAGTCGGCTATTGCTCGGTTCGGATCTATTACTATATAAAACAGATTTCAGAGGATGTCAGGAGATAACACACTATCGCATTTCATGAACATGGCATGTATAGCTAGACTCATACTTACTACGGTAGTCCTAGAATCAATTAAACTGTAGCTCTGATACCAATAAAATGTAACACCCATATCCCGTAACCGTCGTCGGAATAGGTAAGGGGCATTACCGGACTTGAACTCAGATCAAAATCAGTAAATTTTTTAAACTTTACAAACACAATACAATTCTATAATCATTCATCCAATCATGCTTTAAAGCTCATATAATCATACATACATTCATTTAGGATTAGATTGAAAACATGTGAAAGATAGGGAGAACATTTGAGAAAATTTTCAAGATATGGACACACGGCCGTGTCCCTAGCCCGTGCATACCAACACGGCCGTGCTCCACCAGACACGCCCAATTCACTCATACCGTGGCCAACATAATCAAATCCCACACGGTTACTAGACACGCCCGTGTGTCCAGGCCGTGGCCAACACTGTCAACTACCACACGGCTACCGGACACGTCTGTGTCTAGGCCATGTGTGTGCAGGGGTTACACGGCTGAGCCACACGCCCGTGTGCTCTGCCCGTGTGGCACAAGGTAGGCTTGGTTTAAGCCATTCTTGCTACCCAAAATGGGTCAATTTCTACAAGCAATACATAGCCACACTAGCCACAACATTTCATGCTCAAATACAACAATTCATCACCATATAAAGATATGCCAAATACATACCATTTTATACCAAAACATTCCACAACTCCATAGCTAATTAATCAACATCACTACTTCTCATATTCATTACATATCTTACCATATAAACACTTCATATAAAACATTCAAAATAAATTAAACATTTACAAAGCAGGTCATATCTCATAGCTTGAATTAGTACCAAAACATATCATTTTCATTAACAAGCTAACCAAATAGCTAGGTGGATAGTGTGATAGCGATCTTCGACTCGTCCGAATATCGAGCTAGCTTTCGAAGCTATAAAACAGGGGATAAATAAACAGAGTAAGCTTCAAAAGCTTAGTAAGCCCGTATAATTATAGAAATTAAACCTTACCGAATCAATAAGATAAGTACATTAACAATGCCAATTCAATTCATATACTCAAGTTGCCTATTTCACAAGCATACACTTGTTAGTCCATGTAATCTTATAAATCATTCATGTACAAAATGAAATATTCATACATCATAAGCACAAGTTCATTTCTTTGTACATATAATTCATATCATATAGTCCATGTAAGTTTCATATCTCATATAACATACAATACATATGTCTTTTAAATTCTCATGTAACATGTATCAGAAATTACCCGTTGAACCCTTAAGAACATCGAGGGATACGCGGGTGATACACATACAGTGTATATACATATAACCTGTAATCCATCAATTCATCATGTATGCTCTTTTAAGCCTGAAACGATAAGCCTGAAGGTTGAACATGTAATCCCGTAGGATGATCGGTAAGCCTGTAGGCTGAACGGTAAGTCCAAAGACTGAACATGTAATCCCGAATGATGAACATATAGCTCATGGGCTGTGGTGAGTCCGCAACAAATGCAGGAGCTCGAACCACCCTGTAGCCCTAGTGACATGTCACTCGTATCCTACGACTTTCTACTGTTCAAACGGGACTCGGTACTCAGATCGTATTTGTAATCTTTAAACATTTCCATGTCATTTCATATATGTATAACCAATATGCAATTCAATCCAATAATCTCATACATCCACTTGACAACTAAGCAATAGTTATAAACATATTCAAATTCAATTCTAATTATACGAACTTACCTCAGTTTAGTCGAGTCTCGAGTCTATTCGTCTACCTTTCATTTTCCCCGATCAAGTTCCGGGATTTGATTGTCTTTATCTATATTAATGCAAATTTGACTATTTAATCACTAACATACTCAATTTAATCCAAAAGCATGTATTTTGACATATTTTCAATTTAGCCCCTATACTTCCAACTACTTTGCAATTTAATCCTTTTAACACAAAATAGCAAATTACACATCAAAACCCTCAATTCACCATAGCCGAATATCCCTATACCTTATACAAGCACATATCTTTCATAAAATCACATCTCTAACCACATAATTTCTATTTCTTTACAAATAAATCCTTGAAACTCATTTTCATCAAAAATTACTTTATTAAACTTGTATATTTTAAGATATCTATCAATAATTCACCAAAAACTATTAAAACAACATGGATTCATCAATGACATTTTTCAAAAACATGAACAAATTCAGAAATTGAGGTACGGGTCAGCTAGTATAGAAAGCAATGATCTCAAAAACATAAAAATCATCAAAAACCGGGACAAAACCATACCTTAATTGATGAATCACAGCTTTCCGAATTCAAAAGCTTTAAAACCCTCTTATTTTGTTCATGAAATCGGTGGAAGGTGATAGAATTTAGGCCATTTTGTGTTTTAATTAAACTATTATAACACATATTTGATAAAAACCAAAATTAACCTTTTAATAACCATTATAAAATCATAATAATAAGGACATAAATGTCCACTACCATTTATAATGGTAAAATAACCATTTAAGGACTTGCATTAATAAAACCAAAGCCATAAAAACCCTTTATGAAATATAACTCAAGTTTATCGCTTTACGTGATTTAATCCTTTTTACCGAATTAGCTAATCAAACGATAAAATTTCTATACGAAACTTTCATACAATGAATCTATCATGCTGTAAAACATATTAAAGTAATAAAAATAATATTTTGACTCGGTTAAGTGGTCCCGAAACCACTCATTCCGATTAGGGTCTAAAATGGGCTGTTACATGATGAATTGCCATGCTCATAAGCTTAGTATTTTGTTGTGCAAATATGGATAGTTAATCATAATAGGTTATGCACATATGAACTATCTTCTGGTATGAAATGGTTTGGAAAGATTTATGTGCATTTGTTGTGAATTGGTGCCAAATGTGACCTATTAGTTTTGTGAATTGATTAGGTGATTATAAGTTATGTTTTGGCATGGAATTTGCATGTTTTGAGTAGGTTTATGTTTGCTAAAATGCAATTTAAGGTCACTCTTAATAGTTGGTTTTGAAACAAGCACTAAATGACTTATTTTTGTTCTACGCGGGCTCATGGCACGACCGTGTGGTCACTGGTAGGAAAATGTTTTTGGAACCACACGATTCCTGATTGTCACACAAGCTAACCAAACAGTCGTGTGAGTACTGTAGAAATGGTAAAATTTAATCCACACGGTCTCAGTTTGCCACACGGCCGCGTGAATTTTGAAATTAAAAATTGGACGTTTTCACAACATGACTTCAAAGAGTTGCATGGTTTTGACACATGGCCGTGTGGCCCTTATTTTACATAATTGCCTTTTTTTTTTAAAGTTTTTAACTAGTCCTTGTTTGATCTCGGGTCAACTTTAGAGCTTTCGTAAGCTCGTATAAGACTCAGAAGAGGTTTTAAATTGTACCAAATGATTATCATGACTTAATTTTGGTTTGAGTTTGTTCTTAAACATCTGTATTTGCAATGTTTTGTGTTATAACATTTCGTAACTCGAGTCTGGCGACCAGACCAAGTGAAGGGTATGACATATGTAGACTTATTATGAAAGCAACCAAAAGACGAGCACAATCTTATTGAACATACATAGAATTTACTTTATTTTGGACCTGACTTCTTTCACAATTGAACACTGTTTATTGGAATCATCATAAAGCCATCAAGAAATTCCTTAAGCCTAATATTGACCCTTTTATATATGAAAGCATGACAAAACTTTGTGGTAGTACATGAATCTAATATTTCATCTAAAGTATCAATTGGATGCGAGATTGAAGCCAACGTAGCAATTTCTTAAGAACCACTGCCTTCTTGATCTACAGGTAAGAACCACGATTTGATATATGTTGAATTGGAGTTACCTTAAGAATTTACCAACAAAACTATTCAATGAAAATAAGAAAGAAAAAAATGGGTTTGGAGAAGAAGAAACAACAATGAAGGCTTTAGTTAGAAAGCCGAGAGAGAGAGTTTTTTTTCATTTAAGAACGAATGCTCAACTGTCCAAAGAACCAACGAGTTACAACATTGAACCAACAAATAATAACCTTCAACAACTTAACACTACAATTAATAAAGTAACAAAAAATAACTTCAATAACCAATTTACAACTCATAACTATTAATCATTAATCTTTTTAACAGGGTTCAATGATAGACAACTTTAAAACCCTTAAAGTAAGTTTGAGTCTTATAAATTTAAATAAAAATTTCTCTCAATGAATTTGCTACCAAAACAGGTTCAACTTGATTCAATTTCAAACTTAGCTGGACCCATGTGGTCCGAACATCAAGTCTCAAGCCCCAAAACAACCTAACCCTAAGCATACTAGCCTAAGGACTTATTTGCAAATTGTAATAAATGTTACGTAAGCCATCGCGATTTCCCATTTTATTTCCATTAATTTAATAGATTAGAACAACTGGTGGCAGCCTCTCAAATTCTGTGAACTCCAAGGAATCCTAAAGGAATCTGTGTCTTCGTTTCTCAGCTTCCTTCCCTTCCTCCCCTCTCTCTGGTAATTCCCCTTTCAATCCCTCTCTTTCCTCACGTTTTCCTTTTCTCTATTAATTCCATTCTTTTGAATTTCCATACTCCCATTCATATTACTCAGTTTTACTCTCTTTTTTTTTATGGTTAATTAATCTGGGTGTTTCCCTTTTTTCCTGGTTAGTTGATTTGTTCAATGGAAATTTATGGGTTTTCTTTCTGGGTTTATTATATTGGCATTTGTAGAAAGATAGCCAAGAGAAAAGATGGAAATGAGTAAGAATAAATCTGAGAATTTCTCGATGGATTTTGTGATGGCTGGAATGGCTGCTATAATGTCAAAGAGCGCAGCAGCCCCCATTGAAAGAGTAAAGCTATTGTTGCAAAATCAAGGGGAGATGATAAGAAGGGGAAGCCTTCGGAAACCTTATAATGGTGTTGGTGATTGCTTTAAAAGGGTTTTGAAGGACGAAGGTCTTTTCTCTTTCTGGAGGGGTAACCAAGCCAATGTCATCAGATATTTTCCTACTCAGGTTGAAACTTATGATTATCTATTTTTCTGATTGTTTACACTAGGAAACTTATAAAGAACTGATTGTTTACACTAGGAAACTTATAAAGAAATTGTTCTGTTTCTCATTGCTGGATTTTATGCTTCCATTTTATTGGTCCTTAATTTTGATCATGTACTTGAATAATATTGTTGAAGAACTAGGTAATGCCTGAATTTGACAGATTAGGGTATTTAAATGACATGGTATTTCTTTTTTAATTGATGAAGTCGTTTATGGACAATTGTAAGAATCAGTGTTAAAAACTACTTTATGAGCTTTGGTTGATTTGTGCTTGCTGCTTTAGATTAATCTGTACAACTACTGAAAGATGCCAATATAGAATAATCAATGTATGGATAATCATTATGCTGTTCTATTTAAAAGTTACACTAATTGAGTGGTGTTATGGCATGAGTTTTAGGTTTTCCTATGCTTTAATCTTCTATGACTATGGCAATCATTTGTTTGCGGGGAAGGTACTATAGGCTATTCATAGATGAATTGCCTTTGAGATCTATCCCTGTAATGCATGTTCCATGAAGTTCTAAGGACAGGAAACTTAATGTTGGCATGTTGTAGTTGGTATGTACTTGGTTAGTATTAGTGAGTAGACATCACAACTGATGAATTTTGTCGATTAAGATCTTCCTGATGTACCTACACCAACTACTCGATTTTCTTGTCTTTGGCATGGAAGAGACAAACTGAGGTTAAAGGAAAATCTCTTTACCTGCTAAGGTACGAAGGTTGCTGACAAAAGAACTTCTCCTTCAGTTATTACAGAGAGACTTTATCTTCATTTTCATATTAGTTCGAGACATAGACAGGAACTAAATGGAAGAAAGAAAACGGTTAACTTTTTAGTAGAGAAGTTTTAGTTTCCTCAACCTAAGAAATAGTAAATCAAACTTGGGTAATTTGAACATGGCTCCTTTTTATCTTCCTTTCCAATACTTAGCTATATCGTAGCTTTGGGTCTTACTGTTTATGGAACAAGTTAAGCTTTTGTCCCAGATTTGATATATCTGTACTGGGATGTTTTGAAATCTTTTGCTGCTAGCATGAAACATCTTTATTTACTTATTTTTACATTTTACCTTTGCAAGTATTTGTCCTGCCTAATTTTGTTACTTAACAGATGTTCGATTATCCATAGGCTTTCAACTTTGCATTTAAAGGTTACTTCAAAAGCATTTTTGGGCGCTCAAAAGAGAAGGATGGTTATGCGATGTGGTTTGCTGGAAATGTGGCTTCAGGGAGTGCTGCTGGAGCAACTACATCCTTGTTTTTGTATCATTTGGATTATGCACGTACTAGACTTGGTACTGATGGTCAACGCCAGTTCAAAGGGCTACTAGATGTATACCGTGAAACTTTATCAACTGATGGCGTTGTGGGCCTATATCGAGGATTTGGGGCTTCAATCATGGGGATTACTTTGTACCGAGGCTTGTACTTTGGGATCTATGACACGATGAAGCCTATACTTTTAGTGGGGCCTCTCGAGGTGAGCATCCAATCCTCTCTTGTAGAACTGTATTCTCACAACTGCTCCTATTTAGCTTTGTAGATGGTAAATGTTTATGTTAGCAAACATAGCCGATCACATGTGAAAAAACTTTAGATGATTGGATACACAATTATGAACTATGATCTCAAATCTTCTTAATATGCATCTTGGTGCCTCGGGGCATAGGATATAGTTATTAGTGGTTGCTGTTTGCAATTTAACCAGTCATGATCATATAATAAATACTCCTAATTGCTGACTACATGAAATTACTTCATATCATATCTTTTTTTATTCATTGCAGGGGAATTTCTTTGCTAGCTTCTTCCTGGGTTGGAGTATCACCACAGTTTCCGGGGTCTGTGCCTATCCCTTCGACACGGTTCGACGCCGAATGATGTTAACCTCTGGACAATCCAAGAAGTATCGCAGTGCTATCCATGCTTTTCGTGAGATTGTTCATCTTGAGGGGTTTTCAGCACTATTCCGAGGAGTTACTGCTAATATGCTTCTTGGTGTAGCAGGAGCCGGGGTACTCGCGGGCTATGATCAGCTGCATCGAGTGGCTCATCGAAAAGGTTATATTTTCGAGTCATATCAAGGTGCACTGAAGTGAAAAAGCCATTGTCTCAAATGTACATACAAGTGTAGCTCTTCATACTGAGATGAAAGAAGAAAAGGAGCATGGGGAGGAAGTGGGATAGAAAGGGCCCCCGTGTGTGTTTTTATGTATACATTTGTACAGTTCATTAACTTTCAATGATTAATTTGTGATGCAATTGCAGATAACAAAGTTTTAGTAATAAACCTATGTTATTGACATTTCCCATGTAATGTGGAATTTCTTTTTTTCATTTTTTTGAATTTATTTCACATCTAAGTCGTGGCATATATTGTATTGGTTGCTTTGGGCTTGTGGTTGTAAAGCAAACAATCTTCAATTTAGTGATCTTTAGTATAGTCCACTCATCAATTCAAATTCTTTGTTATCTCATCTTTTCAACAAATTTGTTTTTCTTTTTAAATAAAAAAAGAAGATATTTTAACAAAATTTTCACAAACTGTGGTTAATGATTTAGTTTTAAGTATTTTATTGGTTTCGTCGACACTATAAATTAAATTTTAGATTTTGAGAAAATATTATTTTTTAAATTTTAATTAATTATATTTATGGAAATGTGTTAGCTAAATTTTTTTAATGGACAATGTGCTCAATATAGTTGTCAATCTTTTAGAATTCTTGAGGGAGGTGGGAGATAAATTACTGATATAGGAAAAATATTTATTATTGGGGTTTAGTCAGTTGCTTGATGAAAAATATTTCAAGAACCTTTTTCGAATGAGTAAACTTCTCAATAAATATAATTAAAAAGTTAAAATATGCTAAGTTATTTTACTCTTCGAAAATTGAAATCTAATTTCTACATTTTTATTTTTAAGAATTTAGTTATCTATTTTTCAGAGTTCAAAATTCAGGTCCAATAACTAATTTTGTTAAATTTAGTTCAATAATAATGTCTTTTTTTAATTACATAGCAATCAAGTGAGTACTTTTATTTTCAAAATGTCATACTAATAAATTTAATAAAAAATTTAACAATATTAACAATTGAATCTGAATTTTAAAATTTTAAAAATAAAAAGAACCAATTCATGAAAATAAAAGTATAGATGTTAAATTTTAAATTTAAAAAAAAATATAGTGAATTTTAATATATTTTAGCCTAGTTAAAAATACTTTAATATTTATCTTCAAAAAAAAAAAAAGCTTTAATATTTATTAAATAATCCAAACTTATCCTCCTAGGTCTTTAAATGATTTACGACCCCTTAGTTATGTTCTAGAATATTCCAATAAACTTTTCAAGCAGCATTTGAAAGGTTTTATGATTGGACGTTACGAAGAATAAAAATACCATGTTGCCAAAAGTAAAAAATAGCTATCAAGTATTTATTATACTACATTGTTGGTTTACTTAAAATAATAAAATTGATGTTTTAAGTTTAAATTTTGTAAAGATAATATTTTCTCAATAATTTTATAATTAAATAGATATTGATTGATGAATTCTATTAAATTTTTAAAATAATAAAATTAAGTATTTATATTTAAAAATAGTTTGATTTAGAAATATGTATATATTTATTAAAAATTATATAAAAATCAATTGATATTTTAGTTATAATATTAAAATTAATTATTAATCATGTATGATGTTATTTATTTATGATTAAATTTTTATTAATTTATTAATGAAAAAAGATAAAAATATAACTGAATTTATATATTAGATTGATAATAAAATTAGTGTTTAGATATAATGAATTATGGGAAACAAATAGCTACCAAAGGAACAAAAAGAAAAAAAAGTCGAAGAACGTGGACGGTGACACGGCGACGTATTAGTGGTTGACTAATAAAATACCCACGTTCGCTACACATCACTACATTATCATCCACAAACGTAGAATCCCCTTGAGTTTATCCTCACATTACCAAAAGTCCTTCAACGTCACCAAAAGGATAATGTATAAATTATTTATAAAAAAGAAGAAAAGGAACTCCTCAAAGTTTTTGCCTTGTGTAATTAGTTTTTCTATTTTGCTACATCTAAACTCTCAAAACTTTATTTATGTTAGTGGTTAAATATTAAGAAATTAATTTAATCTCCCATTAATTTTTAATCTAACTAAAGATTTTATCTGATTTTGAAAATAATTACTAGTCTGAGGAGTTTATTTACAAGTAAAAAAAGTACAGTAAATCAATCTACCTAAATAAAGGGATAAGGTTGAGAAACTTTTTATTATTTTAGTATTTATGTTATTCAATTTTTTTTTAAATATTTATATCTTAAACTTGTATTCAACAAAAGTTTAAATTTATACATTCACTTTTGGTATTTACATATGATCTCTTAATAAATAAATAAAAATAACTTCAATAAATATGTTTACCATATATGTGAAAATTACAAATAGAGAATATAAATATATGTTTAAAAATAATATACAATAAATAATCAAACTTATGACTTAAAATTAATTATAAAAATGCATTAAATATGTACGATATTAAAATTAAAAAATATATTAAATTATTTATCATTCTGTTGTCACCAATCTTTAGTCAGTGTCAAATTAGTTTGTGACAGCAAGCCAACTAAATACATTATTAATACTAAAAATCTTATTATAAACGTATGTGTTTAGAAACCACAAATTTAAAATACAAATGTATGTTTAAAAATAGCATACAATAAATAATGAATGGTATGGAACAGAATTAATTAATAATAACAAATGAAATATGTATATTATTAAAATGAACAAAATTAGATTAAGTTGTTTCTCACGGTGTTGTCATCAATCTGAAGTCGGTATCGAGTTAACTTGTGATACAAACTCAATCAAATACATTTTTAGTATATAAAACTGATGAAGGTAATAAAATGTGCTTTTATTGCTTTTTCAAAGTGAAAAAATAAAAATATTCTGAATAATATTATTTATTTTAGTTACGAGAGGACATTTTCATAATTTTTTAATTGAACCAATTCAATTTGGAATTTAAATAATAGTCAATAGAGTTGTCCATGGGTCAGGCAGGGTTCTGGCCAAATATTTTAGGCCTAGTTGATAGGCTTGGGCCAGACTTGTATTAAATTTTTTAAAAAATATTTTATTATATAAAAAATTAAAAATATATAATATATCAAAAACATTAAAAACATTAAAACAAATGTTTTTTAAGAAATTGAAAATACATTAAAAAGTCTTTATACTAAGAAAGTTGCAACTAAATTAGTAGTAAAATTAACAATAAAACAAAGATTCTAGACATGTATCTGGGTCAGGTTGCGCCCAAGAAAAAAAAAGCTTACTCGAGATTTGACCTGTTTAGAAAACGAATTTGATTTTTTGTCCAAGCCCATATATTTATCCAAATACTCATTTTTCAAGCAAACCTTTAGACCTAATCGAATGGCCCGCCATGGACAACACTACTAATCAATTAGATATTTTTATTTGTGTAGTCAAATTTTTTTTGATTACATTAATTTATTGCAAGAAAACAAAAATCTAAGATATTTTTTCTTAGTATTTAAACAACCAATCAAATTATGATTGAATTTAAGACTTCCACCTCAAAAAAAAAAATTAATGAAATTGATTTAATAAAAAATCATAATCAATTTTATGTTATTATTTTTGTTAAATTTCATTGTCGCTCTTAATATATATTATTAACTTTAAATTTAATTATTAAGTTGAGTTCGAATTTATATGTACGAGTTCAATTAATCGAGCAAGCTCGAGTTTATCAGTATCTAAATTTAGCTTGATTTTATTATACACCTAGTGTCATTTATCACTGAGTCCCAGCTCAATTGTGAAATTATCAAAAATCCATTATTTTTATGAACCAACAAAATACATATGAAAATTATAAAATTTGAACTCAAAATATTATAATTTTCACTACCTTAATTTTACCATCTCAATCGAAGTAATATTTAATTTTTTTACATTTTTTTTATAAATTTGTTAGGTAAAAATTTTATTCATGTGCTATAATCTAATATATTTTAACTAATTATGAGATGGGAATTAAAGTTATTGGTGTGATAGGAAAAAAAAAAAAAGAGTACTTGCAATGATTTTAAAATTTTAATTTAAGAATTAAACCTTAGAAAACCTTCGTCCTTATCTTCAGAAAATATAATTATAATATTTAATTTTTATTTAATATTAAAATCATACATCACATTTAATTTATTTTTACTCTAAATATGGAATGTACTTGGTGAAAAATTAAAGAACTTAATAATATATGGAAAAGAAGTTATTGATGGTGGGAAATGTTGGTAGTTAATAAAACATGCATGGTAGGTTTTTTTCCCCCTTAAAAAAGGTAAATTTTAAACTAAAAATAATAAAAAGACATAATAATTAAACATATTAATATCTTGATGAAGACGCTCATAATTATATTAAAAAATATTAATATCATAATGATTATATATGATTTTACAACTTAGATTTATTTTTATAATCTTACTATGTGATTTATATTTGATTAAATCATCACATTTAAGTTGATTAAGTTTTAATTCAGTTGGTATTATTGTTATTGCAGCAATTAGAAGGATATGTGTTTAAATATGTTTAAGTATGTATTTTCTTCCAATTTAAAGGTTTGAAAGGTTGTAAATAGAAGTAAATATTGTATCAAAACTTAAAAGATTTCGTTTTTCTTTTTTTAACTTTTGATCTTAATATTTTTATTCATTGTTTTCTCAAATAAAACTATTAATTAATTAACTAACTAGATTATGTATATCCATCAAATTTTAAAGTAAAAGATTTTAAGTTAGAATCAATATCTTTTAAATTATAACAATAATATCAATTAAATAAAGATTGAATCTAATTTTTATATGGTCTTAGAATTACAAATGGTTATTATTGTTGTTGTTATTGTTATTATTATATAAGAGAGCAAATAAGATCATGTGGATTTGATCTTGAAAAACTTGTAAGTGAATAAAAAAATCAATGTTATATATTAAAGCGATGGGAAGAAAAATAAATTTTAATTTAATTCCACAATTTATATTTATTTGGTATTAATTTTTTTACTTAATTAATATTTAAACTTAGGAAATGCAAGTTAACTTAGTATTTTTTTTATATTAAGCTAACACCGTTAAAATATATTGATATGTGTTAACAATCAATAACATAATGACACGTGACAAAAAAAATACTTCATAAAAAATTATAATTTTTTGCCATGTGTTAAAATGTAAGCTTATCATCTGTCACCATTCTATTGGTCATTAATGTCATGTCAGCATATTTTAATAGTGTTAGTTAAGTACCTTATAAAAGTACCAAAAACTTATAGATTCTAAGTTTAAGTACCGATAAAGTAAAAAAAAAAAAAAAAAGAGATACCAAATAGATATAAATTGGCAAGATATTTTTGTATATATTAACCCTACCTTTAGTTTCATATAATTTTTAGACAAATTAATATTTTTGGGACAAAGTAACATTTTCCATTTTGGTGGTTGAACATTAACGTCGAAAATTGTAATTTTTCACCATTTGGTCCCTAAACTTGGATTTTCTTAACATATGATGATATAGTACTTTAAAATTATGTTACGTTAATATTTAAACTTTTTTAATTTAAGTTTTTTAAGTATAAAATTATTTTAAAAAAAAGTGAATATATGATACATTCCAAGACAAAGTTGAAAAAAAAAATAGTCCAAAAATTAAACGTTACTTTATCCCAATATATTTTTTTAAACTTTCAAACTTTGTTGCATCATATAATTAATCTTAAATTTTTGGAGGTAAGTGGTTTTTAATGTAATGTAGGAATGTTTTATTTACTTGATTAAATTGTTGCGGAATTTGCGGTAGACATAAAATTGGAATTGTACGTACATTGGGGGAGAACTAAAAATAGTAGGAAATCAGAGACAAAATGTAGAAAAAGGAAAGAACCCATGCTGTGTATAAAAAGCAGACAACTAAGGCTGTTGCAGAGCGTTTAAGCCAATGGGAATTCGACAACTCTTTTGATCAAACCATTCTTGTTTCTGAATACCACCTCAAATACCAGTCTACACTGTACCTATATATACACACGCAGATTTACACCATTTCTTCCGCAACCTGCCCAAACATACCCTTATAACTCTCCTTACGCTGTCAGTCGTATAAGAGAAAGAAATGGGAAGGGGTAGGGTTCAAATGAAGAGAATAGAGAATAAGATCAACAGGCAAGTGACGTTTTCGAAACGAAGGTCGGGTTTGTTGAAGAAAGCCCATGAAATCTCTGTGCTTTGTGATGCTCAAGTCGCTTTGATGGTCTTCTCTTCTAAAGGCAAACTCTTTGAATACGCGACTGAGTCTTGGTATGATTCCTTTTCATTTTTAATTTCTCCTTGTTATTTTTATGCTCAAGTTGGAGTTTAAAACATAAAAGAAGAGAATAATAATGCAGAAAAGAAGAAGACACACAGTGAAAGGCTCTTTGTTAGGGTTCAATCTCAAGAGTTTCTAAGAACTAAAGGGGAAAAAGTTGTATCTTATTTGCGGTCAAGTAGTCGCTGGTATAATCGTAGATATAACTTTGGAGGGTAAGGGAAATTTTAAATGCAGTGAATCGCTTTGCGGTCAAGTAGTCGCTGTTATAGTCGTAGATATAACTTTGGAGGGTAAGGGAAATTTTAAATGCAGTGAATGGCTTCAATTTCGGTGAAGGAGAGGTGAGGGTCCAATCTAGTAATTGAGAGGGAAAATACTTTATTTCACCCCCTCTTACTTGCATTTTATTTCTTGTCTTGAATTTTTTTTTTTTACTCATCATTATCTTAATTACCACAAATATTTACCTTTGCAATCCAAACACACTCTATATTAATTTTGAATTTACCTCTCACTTCAATAATTAATTTTAATATCATCATATTTTCCTGCTTATTCGAACCAATCACAATATATTGAGCTTTGTCTCATAAGGGAAGAAGCAAATTCTAGACTTTAATCTATTGTTATTATTATTTTTAGCTCAACTGCTACAAAAGTCTCTCATCTTTTTGAAAAATCAATTAATTCTATTCATAAAAACACATCAAATTCAGCTTTTGATATTAAAATTATATCAATTAAATATAAAATGTAAATTATTAAGAATTTTAAGTTTAAAATGAATTTAAATAAATGACCGTCCATGTTCATTTGAATCTAGACATCTGATTTGTCTAGATTCTTTTTAAACAAAACTTTTAAAATTATAAAAAAATTTAATTACGTATTATAAAAATAAAGACAAAATAATTATAAAACATTTGATTCTTTAATAAACATAATTATAAATTCTATTATAAATAAACATGTTTTTTAACAAAATAAAAAAATATCATTAACAAATAATTAACATTGGTAGATATAAAAAATAAATAATTAAAAAACATAAAATTTGATTTCAATGTCACGATTAACGCACTTGTCTTCTTCATGTGACCCAAACACATGATTACATAAACGACTCTTATTTTTAAATGTCATTAATAATAATAATGATAAAATCACGTGAATTAAGGAAAATATCATTGTTCAAACAAGGGTGATAATGATGATCTCCGGATAATATAAATGATGGAATAATGCTAGTTATTATTATTATTTTCGATACTTACTTATAGCTCTTTTTAATATTAAAATTAAAAATATATATACGTTTAAGTGTGTTTGAATTCATGATTGTAATAATAACGATGTTAACCAAGTTAAAACTCGAGAATGCAAAATAACATAAAAAGCAATATATCAAACGCAACAAAAATCCACCCAATATAACTTTAGCAAAAATTAAAAATTACTTAAAATTAGCTAAAAAAAAAATTCCATCACAATAATGTCAATCTTCTTTGGTATTAGAATTATAAATCATATATCATATATTATGTATTGACATAAATAAGGAAATAATCCGTTCTTGAGTAGTTAGGTTATTCACAATTGTCAGAAACATCAAAAATATTTTATTTGAAGGTTTACTTACAAATTATTATTCATAATATTCCATATTATTTAATTTAAAAAAAAAAGGCAAAGGAAAGTCCAACTTTTTTAAAAAAATGTAAATATGAAAATTTTATAAGAATTTCTTTTATAAAATAATTTGGACAATAAAGCATAAATTTTATTTCCAAGAATTATAAACTTTTGGTCAACATTTACTCAAATAACCTAATTACTAATAATATATATATATATATATATAATCTTTATTAATTTCTTGTTTAATTTAAAAGAAATTAAAATAATTATAATATTTTCATTCTTCTTATTACAATTCTCGAAATTCCTTTGAACCATATTTCTAAGAAAATAACGTAAACCAAGATTTTTTTATTTTTATTTTTTACAGTAGTTGGGTTAGTCGTCACCATATACAAATAATATATTATTTATGAAATCTTAAAAATTTTAAAAATTTCCAGTTTACACAATCAACCCGTGATGGGTAAGAAAACTTAGTTTTAAAAATTATAAGTAAAAAATTAAGGTTGGTTTGGTAGACTGAAAATGATTTTTGAAAAATAATTTATTTTTTTAAAAAAGCTTTCGTTAGTGTTTGGATAAATCTATGTTAAATATTTTTTATTATTTAATGAATTTCTTGAAAATATTTCATAAAAGTTATTTTCAATTAAACAAACATATATTTGAAATTTTCTTCTATTTTCATTGTTTAATTGAATTTATTTTATATCTATAATTTTACATTTTATATCTTTTTCATATAATATTACTCAATTATTAAGCTAGAATATTAATATTCATAAATTGAAAACAACCGAAGCGAATAGATGATTCCTGATCGTGTTATAAAAAAATAAAAAAAAGCAAAGATTGAATAATAATAAATTAACTTCCAAACAAAAATTAATATTACATAGCATTAAATTAATAATATTATCTAAGTGCATAATTAGTAGTACACCACATGATGAGTACAATATTTGTTTAAATAATTAATTAGCTTAAGAAATAATAGAATAAATATTAAATAAAAGCTAATTTATTATTATTCAAATAGTAGAATAAATGGGCTCAGATTTATGGTAAAATCATAAAACATGAAGACAATTAGGGAGATGCTATTATTAAGGCTTCAAGCTTTTAACTTCAAAATTCAAGTAAGTCCTTGGTTGTTTTCTTGTAATTTTTTTTTGATTTGAGGTCATGAGAGCTTGATTTAGTTAGCCCATTTACTAACTTGTAAAATTGTTAAAGTTTTAAAAAGTTGTCATTGTTGATTTCTTCAAGTTTTAGGTGTTAAGTTGATAGATTTTAAGCTTAGATGTGAGAAAGGATTAAATTGTAAAGCTTAATTGATAGTTTTGCACATTAGGGACTAAATTGAATAAAATGTAAAATTGAATGTAAAAATAAGAAATAGGAGGTCTCTAATGTATAACAGTGAAATCAGAATTCAATTTGAAGCTTTAAATTGAAAGTTATGTTAGTCTCGGTTTTAAGGGCTAAATTAAATAAATTATAAAATTTGTATAAATTGATAATTGAATGTGAATTGATTGATAATTGATAGTGTTATATGTTTTATGTTAATACGTAGCTAAAGTCAACTGGAAAATGTCCGAAGACATTTTGGTAAATAGAGCCTTGTTAGTTTGTAAAATGTTTTACTGAAAAAAATTTGGTAAAACATTTTACGTTGATTGGAAAACTTTTTACGTTGACTATCCTATTTTACATGAAACAAACATCGAAAAAGTTAAAATTATTTTTCAAAAAAGCTTTTATTTGAAATAAACAGAGCCTAAAATTTAAGTAACAAAATTATTTAATCATATAAAAATTTACTTCAATAAAATTGTAAATAATAAACTATGTTGTAAGATAAAAAGAGAGAGCAAAAACTTGTTATTTTTATAATCTTATAATCTTTCACAAAATTTTAATAAATTTTTATATTTTTCAAAAAATTTAACTTTTTTTTTTTTGGTGAAAAGAAAATATGAGTTACATCAATTACATAAAATAGCCATTAGCTTTATCAGCTTGAAGTAAATCTAAAATTTCTTTAGGAGCCTCATCAATGACTTATAAGTTAGATTTATAGCTCAGACTCATTTTAGCAAGGCAATCTACTACCGAATTCATTCTCTTTGGAATATATTTAATCTTCCACTTCCCTTTCGATTACATGATGCACTTAGTTCTTCTAAGTGCAGTAATCCCTGAATCTTCCAAACCTAAAGCAGACAAATTCTGAGCAACTTCTAGGTTGTCAGTCATAATGGTGATCCGTCTGTAACCTTTGTTTAATAGAATAAGGATTCCATCGGGGATACCCCAAATTTTAGCTTCAAATGGAGAGCAAACTCCTAGGAATCAGGTGAATCCCACAATCCAATTTTCGTCATGATCCCGAACCATACCTCCTGATGAAGCAGCCTTAGAATTACTACTCACCGCACCATCAGTGGATAAGTACACCCAGTTTTCATCTAAGTTATTAGTGAAACTTTAACTTTGAATAGTATTCTTGTGGCCACTTCGATGTGATTCATATTGACGAGCCCAACAGCTAGAGACTTTCACGACTTCAATTGCTGCCCAGGAAATATGCTGAAAGATGAATAAATTCTTATTCTTCCAGATATGCCAAGTGATCAGTCCAAACAGACAAGACCAAGTGAATCCACTTCCCTACAAACTTTTTAATGAAAATAAAGGTTAAGAATAAGCCAATCCTAAAAAGAAACAGAGAAAAACCTTTGTTTTAGCTTATCTGGAATCACTAGCATCTACACATCTTTTGCGGAATGACAATCTCGAAGAACGTGCACCAAATCCTTAGAGTCATGCCCACAAATGGTGCATGAATTGTTGTGACTAATCCCCCATCCGGTACATTCGGAGTTAGTAAGAAGTCTTTGTTTGAAAGTTAACCAAAGAAACGTTCTTACTCACTGCGGATCCTGATACTTCCAAGAGATCTTCCAATACTCCTCCTGAGGGTTCCACGTGTCCTCTTTCAAAGACCAATAAACACTGCAAACTGAAAAAATTCCTGACGCTGAGCGGGACCATATCACTTTATTTAAACTGGAATCTGGATGTGGAGGGGGGATACTAGTAATCCTATTAATCACTTTTTCAGAAACCCAGACGCGAAACAGGTCCAAATTCTAGCTCCCATCAACATTAACCATCTCCCTAACACAATAGTCCAAATCAAGGTTAGCAAAAGATGAAATTTGAAAGATTAAAGGACCCATACCTGGAATCCAAGGGTCTTTCCAGCAACGAACAATGGCCACATTCCCAATAGACCATATTAAATTCTCGCAGATAAGAAGCCATAACTTAGAAAGAGACATCTATAAGTGTGAGCACTGATCCCTACTAATAGACTCTAGAAACTGTTCTTTCCAACTATACTTAGAACGAAGAACATGTCACCCAAAACACATCACATTTAGAAACAAGGCTAAACCCAATCTTTATAAGGAAGGACGAATTTTTTCCATTCAGATGTCTGAAGCCAAGACCGCCCCAAGCCCTTGGCTAACAAATAGAATCCCATCCTACTAAGGCCATTTTAGAATTCCCATCAGTGCTGCCCCAAATAAACTGTCTAACCAATCTTTCAATATCAGCACAAACACTCTTCTGAATCATTAGCGATTGTATAAAATAGTTAGGAATGGAAAGAAGTACCGATTGAGCTAAGGTGATTCTTTCTACAAATGATAACTTCTTGGCATCCCAGCTTTGCAATTTCCTTCTGACCTTATCAACAACAAAGTTCAGAGTATTCTTGGTTACTCTATCGTGCAAAAGAGGAACACATAGATAAGTACCAAGATTCTGAACTTACTGAAATCCAAATAGTTGACTTATTTGATTGCAAATATCAACTCCAATGTTTTTGGAAAAAGAAAATATTACTCTTTCTAACACTGATTTTATTATCCGAAATCTCACAAAACTGAGAGAGGATGTTATCCAATAGTCGTGCTTGGTCAATCTGGGCTTTGCAGAAAATCACCAAATCATCAACAAAAAATAGATGAGAGACTGGAGGTCCTGCATGAGAAAGACGAATAGGATCCCAGATACTAGCTTCCATTTCAGAACGAATAAAATGGCCTAACCATTCCATGCAAAGCACAAATAGATAGGGCGAAAGAGGACATCCCTGTTGTATTCCTCTATTCGATTTAAACTTCTGCATAGGCACACCATTCCAAATAATTTGCATGGTAGACGAGGAAATAGCTGACATAATCACATTGCGTAAAAATAGAGGAATCCTAGCCGCAGATATGCTTTCTCTAAATCCAGCTTAATAGCCATCCACTTCCCCTCCTTCCGATTACACCTCATAGAATGAATGACTTCTTGTGCTAAAATAATGTTGTCAAAAATGTTTCGTCCATCTATGAAACCAGCTTGTTCCTGAGAGATTAGTTTAGGAAAAATGACCTTAAACCGATTCACAATCACTTTCATCACCAACTTATAAAGTACAGATTATAAGCTAATGGTTCGAAAGTGACTAAAATCATTAGGACTTTCTTTTTTAGGATTAAGCATAATTAACGTATTATTCAACTCCGGCTCAACCGGTCTACCATCAAAGACATCTTTAACCTACTGGCACACATCATTTCCAAAGATGTCCCACTGACTCTGAAAGAAAAGAGCATGGAAGCCATTACTTCTAGGGGCTTTCAGTGGGGCCATATCGAACAACGCCCTTTTAATCTCTTCATTAGTGAACTGTTTCTAAAATAGTAATCTTTGAAGGATTAAGACAAGGGAAGCCATTATTAGGAATATCTCTCAAAACGAAAGGCGCCTCACCATAAAGTTTTCCAAAGAATTCCATCGTCTTATTTTGCAAGATATTTTGATCAGAGCACCAGTCTCCATTGTCAATCCATAAGGTAATGATGCAGTTAAATTTCCTTCTCTTGATTATACGACTGTGAAAAAAATTGGTATTCCGGTTTCCTAATTGCAACCAATCATATCAAGCCTTTTGTCTCCAAAGTAAATCTTCATGATTAAGGACATTTTTCAAATCATCCTGAACTTCCATCTCTTTCTTAACTAAATGAGTACAAGTAGAATGTTCTAAAGCCTTTTGAATATTGTTAAGCGATCTCATGAGATTTCACTTGCAATTACCTAAAAAGCCATAGACATCCCTGTTCTAATCTTTAACAGAAGAAGTAAAATTACTTAAGGAATCAACCATATTATCTGTAAACTTCCACTTACCTCTGACAAAATTGGAAAAATTATTATGCATCGTCCATCTTGCTAAAAATCTAAAAGGTCTGCCTTTAGGAGTGTTAATATTTGGTTTAGTGAACAATAAAAGAAGCCAATGGTCCGACTTGATGTAGGTGAGATGATGAACAAGACATTGCAGAAAAGTAGTCATCCAAGCATTATTTGCTAAAGCTCGATCCAGTCTGACTAAAGTACCACCTATTTTCCAAGTGAAAGGAGGTCCATTATACCCCAAATCCTGCAACTCACACGAGTCAAGAAAATTACCAAAGAGATCACAACACTTACCTACAATAGAATGGCTCTTCTTATCAGTAGGAGATAAAATGGCATTGAAATCTCCCATAATTAGCCAAGGAATGGACTTATTAGGTGCGACAGATTGTAATCCTTCCCAAAGTAGCTTCCGTTTTAACCTATCTGGACTACCATACGCAAAAGAAATGAAAAAATATTGATTGGGAATAAAATTATCAACACGTAAAAAGATAAATTGTGGATGATTTTGAATGATTTTAATTTGAAAAAAATCTTTCCACTCCACCCTGAAAACCCCACAGCTTCAACCCGATGCGAGTAATTAAAACCCAAATTCTCTATAATAATATTAGCCTTTTTACCGCTTACTCTCGGTTCCACCAAGCAAATAATATTCGGCCTATGTTCCTTATTATATTCCTGAAAGGCACGAAGAAAATTCCTACTAACACACCCTTGGCAATTCCATGCAAATATTTTTAGATTTAATCCCATAATAAAATAAATAAAAGCTAAGCACAATAATAATAATAAAATTCCAAAGTTCAAGAAATAAATCATTTAAAACCAAAAGAAACTTTTAAAGACTTATAAACTTACTGCCCAGGGAGATTTCCTACCTCATTCTCCCATCTAATTTATTGGTCAACGCCGAGTCAAAATTGACCTTCGAAAAATCCGATAAACTCTTAGTAATTTGTTTCATTGATTCCTTCAGAGGCACCCGTTGGGAACCATTAATTTTGAATCGGGTGCTGTGTCCATGAAGAAATTTGTTGCGCTTCTTAGAAATCCCCTACCTCTATTACTGAATCATTTTCTCAATCTAGAGATACCAACCGGAGACAGCCTCGTATTGTTGTTTGAAGGAGGAACAGTGCTGTTCAGGTTTTTACTATCTTGGACAACCACCGCCGAGTGTTTTCCAGAATCAAGACGCCCCACTTCCACTCCCACTTCATTTTTGTCGTGCCTGTCCTTCGTTAGAGCAACCGAAAAAGAACCAGCTTTTCCTTCAAGAAGATGGCCCATTTCATCCATAGAAACAAGTCGCTCATCAGCCGCCACAATAGAGCTGCTACTACTGCTAGCAGTAACAATGTTTTGTGGGGCCGCTGAATTCGTTTCAGGCTAAACTGTTGAAGCCCGATCTTAATAGCTGAATTGTCCCCAAGGCCCAAACAGCTGGTTTGTTTACTAGAATCCGATAAGATTTCCTTACTTTTGTTAACATTGAATTTGGACAAGAAACTTGGCCCATCTTTCTCATTATTACTCAGACCCTTGTTAAAAATAGGGGCCTACTTCTTTAATCTGGCCATTAATATTATTATTCTTTATACTTAATTCAAGATAACCGTTAAGAGAAGAACCAGAATCAGCCTTGAATATATTCCTATTAATAATTTCTTTCCCTTTTGTGTGTCGAGAATCAGGCTAGGCTCCCTCATTAACATCTTTATGGGGATCTTGATTATTAAAGATCTTAAATTGAGATCCTTCCTTTCCATTATCTTGATTACTAAAAGAATTCTGCCCATTCTCTCTAAATTTCCTCCTTGATTTCCTTTCAACGATCATCCACAGGCCGTAATTTTCGTCCTTCTTCCCCGAATTGTCTATGATCGTGTTTTGAGTTTTCGATGTCTCTTCATACTGATCAACAATCTTTTTCCCGGTGGAACCAAAATTTTTAAAGGTGCAGGAACTTTCTACGTGGCCATATCACCCACAACGAAAACAAATTGTTGATAGAGATTCGTACTCCACATTCTGTTTTCGACCATTGATCAAGATTTGGGAAACCAAAGGCCTATCCAAATCAACATAAACAGCCATTTTGGCAAAACACCCCCTAACTTTGTTATCAGTATTCATATCTAGCTTAACCACTTTTCCAACCATGCCCCCTATTTCTGTAATAATTTTATGGTTGTATAAATAGCCAAGTAAGCCAAGAAATCTGATCCAAGCCATCACAACGCTTGGAAAAGCCTGTCTGGGATCAAAAGATAGCGTCCAAGGCTGAACCGTTAGATATTGACCAAAAATGATCCAAAGACCTTCAGAAAGAGCCTTTTCACAGTCCAGCTTATTTTGAAATTTAACGAGAAAGTATCCATTTTCAATATCCATCATATGTAGGGTTGCTGAAGGTCTCCACAAATTTTATAATTTATTCTGCAAACCGAGAACCCAATATTGTGACCAAGCAATTTTAAAATCACTGTATTCTCCATACCTTAACCTATAAAGGAAATTTAAAATTAATTCCCCTACTTGCGCAGGAACTCGAACATAGGACCTACACATTAACACTCCGCTTAACCACCAGACCAATAAGCCTATTCTAATGTGAGTAAAGGGAATTGAACCCAGGATTTCTAGGAATTTAATTAAGCACTTAATCATTTAACTACTCATTAGCTTGTTTTATTTAACTTTCTTTTATAATTTAAAAAACTACATTGAAAATCAACTTCAACGGGATATCTAAATTGAAATAAAGTTTAATATTTATTTATTAGTTGAAATTTTAAAGAATTTATATAGATTTTGAATGCTACATCAACATCATAATATCAATTACGCACATTAATGGTGCAAAACGGAAATTATTAATCAAAAAGTTTAATTGATGCATTTTGAACGTCTTAAGATTTAATTGAATTGATTTTTTGCGAAAAAGTATTTCTTTTTTAACCCGTTTAAGGTTTTTTTTTTTTTTTTTTTTTCATATTTTTAAATCTTTGATGACCATCTTTTATTTCTTGTGCAGCATGGAAAGGATCCTTGAACGATATGAAAGATACTCGTATACTCAGATCCAATGTGCTACAGATGAAATTCAACAAAATGTAAACTCAACCCTCCTAAACTTCATTTACAAATCTTTAATTTTTTTTAAAACATGCTTTTATGGTTTCATTTTGAAAGGGGATGTGCATCAAACCATGAAAAATTTGAAGACACCAAATCTGTTCTACTTGTTGACGTTGGGATGATTTCAATATGTTCTTTTACAGGGAAACTGGACCTGGGAACATGCAAAACTTAAAGCAAGAATGGAGACTTTACAAAGAAACCTGAGGTACCCCGAATGGCTTCAAATTTCAGATACATTCAAGGCATGCATCTTCCTCTTTTACTAAAATAATTAATTATATTTCTAGGCATTACGAAGGAGAAGATATCCAGAATTTGAGTCTTAGAGAGCTTCAAAATTTGGAGCAACAACTTGATTCTGCCCTTAAACGCATAAGATCCAAAAAGGTTTAAATCACTCCAACAATATATATACTAAAACATTATTTTCCTTAGTACTAAAACATTATTTTCCTTAGTGTAAAAGATTTTTATGATTTATATTTTAAATCGGTCCAATATATTATCGTATTGATTAAAAATATATCTTCACCACATAAACAACTAAGGGTAAATTCAAAATTCTTTTAAATAGACCATTTTTCATTTTTGAAGAGTCAGAGTCCCTGCTTGCCTTTAAATTCGCCCCTGCTAACAACTAGAATAAACTCAAAATTCGAATATCAAATCTTACTTTTGTACAAGAAGTTATGCATGCGTGCATATAATTTTGCTTATAATTCTGCAGCAACATAACTTGGCTGTTGATAATGTTTAACTTGCAGAATCAACTTATGCTTGAATCAATTTCTGAGCTTCAGAAAAAGGTATGCCGTGGTTTCTCTTATAAATATCTAATTCCTGAGCTCATTTTAAATATTCTACTAAACCAAAAATGTCAAAACCAGCTTTCATTGTATTATTTTAACATATATTATGCTCTGATTTTTTCATTATTTCTTTTTAAAGAATCCGACACCTTATATTAAAAATATATCAGACATGATATAGGATTTAATTCTCTAATAACTCTCCAAATATATGAAAAATCTCATATTCCTGTCTAATACGAATCCATGTCTTATAGTAATATCCAAATCCAAGTAGCATATATATGAAATTATGAACTTGAGCTTGCTTGATTTGTTCCATATGCAGGACAAAGCACTGCAAGAACAGAATAACATACTTGCAAAGAAGGTAAAAAATTAATCAAATGTAATTTCTGTGAAGCTGATGAGTTTTTTTATTTTTTATTTTTTATTTAGCTTATTTATTGTGTAAGTTGTACTTAAAATGCTGTTCTTTAGCTGAAGGGAAAGGAGAAAACTAATGTGGAGCAGGCACATTCGCAGCTGAACAACAATTGCCAAGATTCATCCTCCATGCTTCAGCCCCTTAACATAAGGTCTGTCTCTCAATGCTGTTGATGGCAGAGGTGATATCAATCTAACTGTTTACCGAGAATCGGTGATTTGTTTGGTTTGATAAGTCAATAAATCCATTAAAAAATGGACTTGTTAGTTGAATCAATTTAATTAAAAATCCGCAACTGATCAATTGGATTAATTGAATTAAAAATTTGTGATTTGTCCATTTAGTAGAATCATTAAATTAAAAAATTAGTAATTTTTTCCTTATTAAAATTATTTTAAAACTCAAATTTCTCATAATGATATCATATATTGAAGTGATTAACTAAATTGGTGCCATGCATGCATTGCGACAGCTCCAATGGAAGGGAGAAGGAAGATAATGAAGCCACCAACAGTGGCGTCTTGCTGCCATGGATGATTCGCCACCACCTTGAATAACTCAAACAAATAATGGAGACTCCTTTTATTTTTAGTATGTCTTTAATTTGTATTATATGTTTATTTTGATGAATAGATACAAACATACTCAACACTTTGATGTGTGTATTGTAGTACAACCTTTGATGTAATTATTAAGTGATATATGAATATTATATATAATTGTTATATTCTTACCCAATTTCTACACTTGGTGATGTAAAAAGTCACTTGGGAAGTACCTTTGAATGACCTTTCGCTTTTCACTACATGATTGGTTATTCAGTGACTAGCAACCTGCATACCTTAGATCTTCTATAAGGGTACTTATCTCAAGCTACATGCTATTAGCTAGACCTCTATTATGTCACATGTTATTAGGGGGTTGCATTTATCACCAAAAGGAGACTATTAAGAGACCATTGGGATCTAACAATTTCGTATTACATTAATAAAGGGAATGTCAAACCAAGCTTTCCCTTGATGACAATAAACACATAACGGATTTGCCACCTGGTTGACCATATTAATGGGCTACCACCCGTATTGCCTGTGACAGGGCATTACTGGGCATGAAGACCTTTCCCTTATTTACCCTAGGGCAAGAATAAGAAAGGATCTTCTTCCCTTTTAGCTACCCTAAGCATTTTGCCCAACTATAGTCTTCTCCCTTTAACTCCCTTACTTTGGCTCTTTGCTTAACTCAGGTGAATCGAACCATTGTCTCCATCATCTTCTTCTTTCTCTCTCTTCCCTTTGTTAAACATTTGTATCTACAATTGATGCGGTGAACGTGGATCAAACCATGACTCCTTCAACTGATAACCCTACCAACCCAACAAATACTACAACAGAGCTTCCTTCAAACCAAATAAAGACTCAACTACCTGCACCGGTTACGGAGCAACCAAGCCTCAATCCTTAACCAAATGACACCACACTAGTCTTAGCCTCCACTTAGTGCTTTATCCTCTTTCCCTAGTGACACTCTCTAGTTGGAAATATATTTGGTTTGAAAACGGTTTTCTTACACAGCAAAAAATAAAAAAATTTGAAAATTGAGTCGGTTTGTGATGTTTATAGCAATAAACCCTTTACTGAAATCACATTTATGTTTTCGACTAGACAAATCCTTGTCTTTCTTAGCTTTCAACTGAACAATCTTCTCCACTATTCTCGTACCATGAACTGCTTCGAGCATGGGCTTGAACAATTCGAATCAAGCATAGAATTGGAAATAGTTTACTTTACTTTTAGTGGGAAAACAAAATTCTCTCTAAAAGACAGTAGAATTGCTATTCTGGACAATAGAACTAATACTTAGAGAATAAAGTCTCACTATTTTTGGGCAAAATAACAATATCTTCAAATTATATATTTAGCCCTACCGGTGCCATCTATTTATAGGGAGAAGAGTTTAAACCCTTGTTGAATTGTATAAGTCTATTTCAATAAAAAAACGAACTCCTAGTTTAACTGGATTAGGTGGGGCAACAACCCTAGTTAATTATACTAGGGTTTTCTATCCCTAACATTAACATAAAGGGCTTTTAGGCCTCTCATTGTATCAGGTCCAATTACAAGTACTTTTTAAACTTTTAACCTAATACTTTATAATTTAATCCAACCCGATAGTTGTTTTTCTATATCCTAAAATAAATATATTAAATTAATAATTTATTTCCTAATTAAATAATTTTCTCAATCCAATTATAATTCTGTTAAAATAATGACGATTTTACTATAAAAGAATATATGAGAAAATATATTTAATATTTCTACATTCAACAAATTTATTATGACCAATTAATTTATTTTCATTTTTGAACTTCAATTATTGAATTGATGAATAATAATTCAAAAAATCATAAATTCATTTTTTGGGTCATTTCCATTTAGAGAAAACCATATTCATTTCTAAATGTTTATCATTTCTCTAACTTTACCATTTCTATCCATTTCTGTTAATTTGATTCAACTTGTAATTTATTTCTAGTTTCAACGAGCTATAGGAGGGACCGATTGGACATATGTGATTAAGGCTCAAATGATTTATAATTAAGTTCCAACTTTTCGCCTATTAATTATAAACTCATCTAGTCACGAAGTCATTCCACTATAGTATCGTGATTGAGCTCTCTCTAATGACATACCATTACGAAAGCAACTCGATTAATGATCTTGTTGTAAGTGTGTTTCCCTTATAAGATATCCTTAATCTCTTTGGGATAAATTTGTTCTCTTAATATGATCCTATTTTATTTCATGGTAACCATTATATCTTTCTTCATGAAAAATCAATTACTATTAAGTAGTAATCAAGTCATTCATCACAAAAACGAACAACCCGTGGCCACATTTACTTTTTATTAACCATGTACTTCCAATGAGAGGATATCATTTACCTATATCTCAAGCTATGGATTCCACTGTTGTAAATGACACTACATATTGCAAAAGTCATATGCCCAACGCATCAACTTTCAGTTCCTTATCTATTTGAACTCAAGCTTTTACTTACATCAAAGTATACGAGTCACACATATATAGTTCATCATCCATTCAGGATTAAAGTATGCCACACTTTGAACATCACAAGTGAATAAATCCATAAAAGGATTTGGGATATATTAGTTTTGGGTCCTATGCGATGTACTGTCAGTCCAGTCAGTCACATCTCTATCTTTTCGGGATCATCCACTCCGATGCCCAAGACAAGACATCTCCCTAATTAGACTTGATAGACATCATATTAGTATTTCAATTGGTTTTCTCATTTTCGATTAGACTAAGGACATGTTTAGGTTCGTCCACTAAATTAAGCTATCTTTCTGTATTACGATCCGATCACGTAATACCGTTTAGCATTAGTTCAAACATTAGACAATCAGTGAGCTAATATTTGCTTCTATTTTGCTTTGTATGCAAAAATCACATGAAGACATTATTCAAAGTATATTAATGTAATCCATGAATTATTTTATTAACTAATTTGTTTGAAAAAATGACAAGTATACATGATGAAAATACTACACTTAAGGCACCAGATCCAACATCTCCCACCATACTATCGATACACTCTTCCACCTTGGTGGTTTACTCTACCTCTTTAGGTCACTTTTGCCACCAATCTTGTTGTCCAAGACTCTCAACACCAAAACTCTGACTCCCAACATAATCCTACATAATTCTACGAGATTGATTTCACCCAAAAAGATGGTCTAAGTATATATAAAACTCCAATTGAAGTTAACCCTACATAATCTTACGAGATTGATTTCAGATTCTCACGTAACTTCAATTTTTGCTTTCAAATAATTGGATCTTCTCCATTATTCTAGAACTTACAGATCACACGATGTATGGGCATCATTCCAAACACAAGTATTGAAAACTCTCTAAAGAAAAAAAAACCTATTCTTAAGCATAGTTTCTCTTTATTCGAATGAGTGAATTGACAACTAAGGATTTTTAGTTCTCATAAATTCATTGATTTTCATCGATCATCAATTCTTTCTCTTCAGCCAATATGAGATATTTATATAGAGAGATGATGTAACACCTCAAAAATCTCAATGTCACCAGTAGGAGTATTACAAAAGATAATTAGAAAATTTTAATGAGAGTAAATTCAAATTTTGACATTGGAAAGAAAGTATGAATAGTGAAATTTTAGTAAAGATTAAATTGAAAATTAGTGAAAGATGGACTAAAGTGCAAATTTACCATTTTAAAAAAAGGGTAAAATTTTAAGAAATATTTTTATGAATGTGACATTGATATGAATTGGTAAGTGGAGTTCGAAATTTGAGATATGGACTAGATTGAAAAGTGGTGAAAAGTATAGGGACTAAAGTGTAATTTTACCATTTTATAAGAAAAAGGCTTGATTGCAATTATACCATGAATAAATAACATTTACATAAGTAATAATTACTTAGGACACGTAAGTGTGCCATGTCTCAAGTAAATGAATGATAGAAAGTGGTGAAATGACTATTTTACCCTTATGTCTTAAATACAACAAAAGATATTTTAAAGGGTAATTTGGTCATTTTGTCATAAAATATTATTTTTTTATTTTAAATTATAAAAAATGTGATATTTTTATGAGAGAAATTATGGCCATTGAATTAAAATCATGTGACTAATGTGAACTCTTGATAAAATTAATTAAATAGTTAAATGTTAAATAAAGAAAAGGAAAAAAATGATAGAAATATGAAGAGAAATATTCTCTTCCATAAAAGAACCCACAAAGTGGGATCCATGGAAAAAATAGAGTAGAGGAAAAAAAAGTTTTACATTTAATTCAATTTGATCCTTTTTTTCATTTTCAACCTAAAATCTTTGAAATTTTGATGAAATTAAAGTGAGATTTCACACCAAAGTCTAATTCAAAAGTGTTCTTTCATATGAAACCAACCATGGAAGCATGAAAAGAAGATGGAAATGAGAGACAACATGGGTAAGTTGTTTTATTATTATGTTATATTTATTTAATTTTATAATTTGATGTGAAATTGTAAGAATTAAGTATGCATAATTATTTTCTATGTTTAAAGTGATGAAAGTATTATGTTTATGTATGAAGTGAATGGTAAATGATATTATGAAGAATTTGGTGGATGATTTTATGTGAATAATTGCAAGTAAGAAAGTGTGGGTGATTTTACTATGAATATTTGAGATTAGAAATGGTTATTTTGAATGATAATTATGTTGGAAGTGGTAAATATTTGTTTTTTACATTGTTTGTGTAACACCCTTAACCCGTATCCGTCGTCGGAACAGGGTAAGAGGCATTACTAAACTTATTACACAACAATACATCCATTTCTCACACATTCACATACATAAGCATATTTCATTCAAACATAATTATATTGTCCCTTAAATGAGCCTACGAGGCCCTAAACATACATTAGTGGTGGTTCGGGACTAAACTGATAACTCAAGAAAAATTTTGGAAAAACATAGAAAAATTTATCAAATAGGGGACACACACCCGTGTGAACAGGCTGTGTGTCTCACACGGCCACCAAACATGCTTGTGTCACAGGCCGTGTAACTTTCTAACTTATGTCACACGGCCAACCACTCGCCCGTGTGTCTAAGCCGTGTAACTCACTGACTTAATTCTATTAAATGCTTCAGAGGACACACGGCCGTGTACTATAACCATTTGTCGCACATGGCTGAGACACACTGTAACACCCTAAACCTGGCTTGGATGTTATGGCCGAATCTAGCGATGTCACATGGTAGTGTGTTTGAAAACCGTAACATGTTTTGGAAAAATCGTATCTTCACTTAAAACATTTTCCGTTTAGAATTCGTTATTATCTTACATTAATTTTAAAATCGTGATTCTTATTCAATTGTTAGTTTTCAAAATATTATACGTTGTGGAAGCTTTTTAAAACAGTTTGTGTCCTTATGGGAATTTTGCTAAAACACATGCATTTTTTTTAAAAACCCATATTTTATCTACCTCTAGTAGATGTAAAACATAAAACAATATAAAATCCAAATTTTAAGCAAAAATTCATAGAGGCCTTTATTACAGTAAAATACCCTAAATAAAACTTCAAAAACCTAATTAAATATGAAACAGTGTAAAAAGGGGTCGTGTGGCCACTGTTGAGTCCTTCGCCGCTCCGATCCGCCTAAGTCTGGGGATTACCTATACAGATAAAATATAAGAGTGAGTTTACGAAAACTCAGTGTGTAATTCTCATATAAATAAGCAGACAGAATTCATTCCCAGTCTAAGCCTAAGCCCATTTCAGTAACAGTTTCAGTTAGGGCCTTAGTCCATTACAATACAGAAGCAGTCATGCATTTGGGCCTTGGCCCATTACAGTATCAATATTTAGTAAAGTAATAGATATACAGTATCAAATCCTACCCAGCCAGCCTTTACACTCTAACTTCGTCTAACCCTACACTCCATGTGGGGATATAATCAACCCACCCATCCCTACACTCTAAAAAGTACCGAATGCGGCACTAGACAATAGTTTACAGTTGCAATGCTAGAAATTTAGGCTCAAAGCCTTTCAGTACACTTCCTTCGAACAGTATAACCCCAACCTAATGCAATGCAATATAAATATGTCATGCTATAACGTGATATCATGCATATAATCTGGCATACAATATCAAATCAATAGAACATCACTATGCTTATATCATATCAGTCATACAGTCATTTCAGTTAATTAGGGGTTTAGGTAAGCTCACCGACCCTACAGTAGGTCCACAGTCGACTCGGGCCACCCATGCAACCTTAGCAATCAAATAGTAAAAATGGGCCCAAAAGCCTATAATGTTTGCCTATGTGGGCCCACACACCTTTGTGGCCCACACGACCCAAAATGGACTTGGTCGTGTAGATCACACAGCTTCAATAATCCCACGCACTTGTGTGGTCTACCCGTATGGGCCCACACGCCCGTGTGGCCTACATGGCTCAAATCGACCTGGCCCAAGTATTACACATAGCCAGCCTTAACGATCACACGGCTGTGTTCGGTCACACGGCCTACCACACGGGTGGCCGCATATACGTGTGGCATCAACAATCACATTCTTCGACTTTTCGTCGATATTCATTTTCAGAGTTGTATTTACACACCTGGTTTGTTTCCGCTGCTAACCCAACCACAAGCTCAAGCTCAAGCTCAAAAATCAGTGATATCAAGAAAACTACACGAAGTTACGATCAGCCCAACGGCTACCAATCACTACAACTTACCTCAGATGAAAAACAAAATGGTAATTCCCTACTGCCAAAATGTCAATCAACAACCCACTGCTCTTCGATCGAATCTTAGCCATAAATCAACCTTTAGTAAACCATTAATTGACTAACCAAAAAAGCAAATGCACCTCACTTACCGAATGCACAAAAACGTGGAATGGGAAAACGACTATTGAAAGAGACAAAAAGACAGAGACCAAAGAAACAGTAATTCGGCTGCAACCAAGTAGGAAACAGAAGTAACCCTTCAATCAGTCACTTTTAATCGAAGCATTAAGAACAAAAAATTTCCAAAAACTATAGACAACATTACCTTCGACGAACAGTAATGGATTTACAAATAAATGGCACCGCCTGGAATTTCTACAGTCACCTAAAGATCTCCTAACCAGAAATATAACTCTCATTAAATAAAGAACAACAATAGGATGGAAGCATAATAGCAAAACTTACCGTCACTGCTCAAAGATATTGAAGAAACAAGTCGCGACCACAAGAAGAAGGTTAGGAAACGAAAGAAGTTTGCAGCAAACAGGAAAAGAAGGAATCGACAGAACCAAGAGAATAAAATAAGAGAGAAAGATGGAAAGGGAAAAACTAAAGGAAACTTTCGGTAGAAGAGAAAGAACAAAGTAATTCAGCTTCAGCAAAACTGGGGAAGGAAAAATTGAAATTTGAAAAAAAATCTAATCCTAATCCCTTAATTTCTCCTATTTTTACTCGTTAAATCTCTCCACATGACTCCCCACTCAATCCGAACACCCCCAAAACCATCTACAACCTCCCACACGTCTCAAACACTCAGTATTTTACCATATTCCAAACTTATTCATGGTACAAGTACAAAAAAAATCCCCCTTGCACGTACAATGATTCAAATTCAAGACCCCCAGTACATTGACACTCCACTTAACCACCAGACCAGCAAGCCCATTCTGACATATTTTACCAACATATATTTATGAGCCTACTGATTAGAGATATGGGTTTATTCATTTAAAAACAAAAATTTGCCCAAGCTAAGGCTTGAACTTAGGACCTTTCTGACACTTCCTAGAACACTTAACCACTGAAGCAAACATATATATATATATGTCACAAAAATATGAAAATAAATATATAAGAGATTTTTGGGGCATTACAACTCTACCTCTCTAAAAGAAAATTTTAGCCTCAAAATTTTACCTGATCAGAACAGATGAGGATACTGTTGACGCATCGCATTCTCAGGCTCTTGCGTGGCCTCCTTAGTGCTATGATTATGCCATAGAACCTTAACCAGTGGAATGGATTTTCTTCTTAGAACATTTACATCACGATCTAAAATTTGAACTGGCTCCTCTTCAAAGGTCAGATTTAGCCTAACATCGATCTCCTTAATAGGGCCAATATACATGCGATCAAAGCGGTAGTGCCTCAACATCAAGACGTAGAATACATAATGAATTCGATCTAGCTCTGAAGGTAACTCCAACTGGTAGGCAACTAGTCCTACACGCTCTAGAATATGATAAGACCTAATGAATCTAGGGCTTAACTTGCCCTTACGACCAAAGCTCAGTACCTTCTTCCATGGTGAGACCTTAAAGAAATTGGAGTCTCTCATAGAATACTCAATTTCGCGTCGCTTTAGGTTTGCGTAGGACTCTGCCTATCAGATATCACTTTCAATCAGTCCCAAATCAGTCTAACTTTATCCTCGGTATCAGAAACTAGTTCAAGGCCCAAAACTCATCACACGCCTAACTCAGTCAAACATTAAGGTGTTCGATACCTACAATCATATAATGCCTCGTAGGGTGTCATCTGAATGCTAGACTAATAGCTATTGTTATAAGCAAACTCTGCTAGTGGCAGGTAATCCTCCCAACTGCCTCGGAAGTCAATCACATAACTCCTCAACATATCCTTCAGTATCTGAATCACCCTCTCTGACTAACCATCAGTTTAAGGATCGAACACTGCATTGAAGTCTAACCTTGTACCTAGAGCTTCATGTAGCTTCTTCCAGAACCGAAACGTGAAGCGAGGATCTCTATCAAATATTATCGAAATTGGTACCCCACGTAATCTTACTATCTCAAACACATACAACTTAGTCAGCTTCTATATAGAGTAATCAATATGAACTGGTATGAAATAGGCAGACTCGTTCAATCGATCCACGATTACCCACACTGAATCCTTCTTAGCGGGTGTGAGGGGTAACCCACTAACGAAGTCCATAGTTATACGTTCCTACTTTCAAAGTGGAATCTTGTTTAAGACCTGGCCATTAGTATAACTCACGAAGGTCACGATACATCTTATTTCCTCCAAGATGCATAGCATAAGGGCCATTATGCGCCTCTCGCAGTATAGACTGCCTCAATACAGTATCTTTCAGAACACAAATTCTCTCACGGAAGCAGAGTACCCCTTCGCTATTCAGTCCAAAATCCTCAGTATTCCCACTCTCAACTATTGGAAGCAAAGACCTAGAGATTCACACTCCAACTGCTTATCTTTAATCTGCTCAATCCACGTCGGTTTAACTTAAAATTCAGCCAACAGACTACCATCATCAAATAAACTGAAGCGAGCAAACATCACCTTCAGATCAGTTACAACTTGATGGCTCAGTGTATCGGCCACTACATTAGCCTTACCAGGATGGTATTGAATTGTACAGTCATAGTCCTTAAGCAACTCAATCCACTTACGCTGCCTAGGATTCAGCTCTTTTTGAGTGAGAAGGTATTTAAGACTCTTGTGATCGGTGTAAATGATACACTTCTCACCATACAAGTAATGCCTCTAGATTTTTAGTATGAAAACCACAGTGGCCAACTCCAAGTCATACGTCAGATAATTCACCTCATGAGTCTTAAGCTGATGAGACGCATACGCTACAACCTTACCCTCTTGCATAAACATACATCCTAAACTGACATGTGATACATCACTGTAAACAGTAAACTCTTTTCCAGAATCTGGCTGTATCAAAACAGGAGCTTCAATTAATACAGTTTTGAGCTTCTCAAAGCTCTCTTGCTGTGCATTAGTTTAGTTAAACGACACACATTTGCGTAGCAGCTTAGTCAAAGGTGTCGCAATTAGTGAAAACCCTTCTATAAAACGTCGATAATACCCCGCTAGTCCCAGAAAACTGTGGATCTTAGATACAGTCTTAGGCTACTTCCAATTTAAGACAACCTCAATCTTTCAGAAATCAACTCTGATCCCCTCAACAGAAACCACATGTCCTAGAAACGTCACCTCACGTAACCAAAACTTTCATTTACTTAACTTGGCATACAATTATTTCTCTAGCAGAATTTGTAGAACCATTCTAAGGTGTTCATTGTACTCATCCTCAGTCCTCGAATACACCAGTATGTCGTCAATAAATATCACCACGAATCGATCTAGATAGGGTAGAACACTCGCTTCATCAGATCCATAAAAGCTACTGGTGCATTCATCAATCCAAATGGCATCACTAGGAACTTATAATTACCGTACCGAGTCCTCAATGATGTCTTGTGCACATCAGTCTCCTTAACCCTCAATTGATGATATCATGATCGGAGGTCAATCTTGGAGAAGACCGAAGCCCCTCAGAACTGGTCAAACAGATCATTTATCCTCGGTAGGGGGTACTTATTCTTGATGGTCAACTTATTCAGTTGTCGATAGTCGATACACATACGCATGGATCCATCATTATTTTTCACAAAAAGAACTGGTGCTCCCTACGGAGACACACTAGGGCGGATGAATCTATGATTCAGTAGCTCTTGAATCTGAGCCTTAAGCTCCACAAGCTCATTCGGTGTTATTTTATAAGGGGCGATAAACACCGGAGCTGTACCAAGAAGGAGCTTAATCTCAAACTCTACTTCACGATTCGGAGGTAACCTAGGTAGCTCTTTAAGAAAAACGTTCGGAAAGTCTTTAACTGTTCTGATATCCTTAACCGAAGAATCCTCAATATCTAAAACACTGATGTAGGCCAGATACGCCTCACATCCCTTACGAACCAAGTTTTCGGCCCTCAATGTAGAAATCACATTCGATAAGTAGTTCTGGCGCTCCCCAATTACAACTACCTCGCTGTCTTCTGCCGTTCTCAGTACAATTCTTTTTGTAGCACAATCTAAGTTCACTCGGTGCTTGACCAACCAGTTTATTCCTGGTATCAGATCAAATTCTTCAGAAAGTAATTCCATCAGATTAGCAAAAAAAATAGCCCCTTGAACCTTTAAAGGAATGTCTTTAAACAACTTATTTACCCTTACTGATTGCCCCAGCGAACTCAGTACAGCCACCTCACTTGTAGTGCTCTCAACCAAGATGTCCAAGTTTTCAGTCATAGTGCAAGCTATATAGGAATGAATAGATCCTATGTCTATCAATGCAGTATAAGGTACATTATAAATAAAGAACGTATCCATGATGACGTCCGAAACATCTCCATCCTCTCAGTGATGTGCAGCATATACTAGAGCCAGTCGCTTCGCCTCAATATGACTAACACCTCTACCCGGTGCTCTCTGACCACAGCCCAACCCATTACCACTTCTGACCTGACCACGACCTCTCGGTGGCTACTGAACTACTCTCGGTGGTAGTGCAGTACCCATGCCAGAAGCTTGCATCTGATTAGACCTCCGCAAACACTACTTAATACGGTGCTCTAATGAACCGCACCTCAAACAAGCCCTAGTTCTTTTCCAACACTCGCCCTGATGGCGTCTACCACAGTCTGTACACAGCGGCTATCCAGTAGCAGCAATAGGAGCTCCAACTCTGATCGACCCATCAACTCTGACCTTTTTCTTAGGCCTCTAAATGGAATCAAGGGCTCCAAATCCCTCTTGTTCCTACCTCTCTCTCTATCGCGGTTCTAGTACTCAACGCACTTAACTTCTTCGGTGATCTTCGCCTTATCAACTAGTGCAGCAAAGTCTTGCTCCCTCTGTGGAGCTATCAGAACCCTCAAATTATCCTTGAGGCCATTCTCGAAGTGAACACATCGCTCGTAGTTAGTCACTGCCATACCTCAAGCATAGCAGCTTAGTATCAGAAATTCGGCCTCGTACTCAGCCACTGATCTATCTCCCTAAGTCAGATTAATAAACTCTCTCCTACGAGTGTCCACATAACTGTCATCTACATACTTCCCCTGGAAAGCAATCTTAAAGAACTCCCAGGTCAATGGATTGGGCTGAGTGCCCTCCTTAATCGTAAGCCACCATTGGTAAGCCTCATCTCTCAGCAGTGACACTGTACCCTTTAGTTTCTGCTTAGGGGTGCAGTCTAAATCGTTCAAAATCCTTTCTGTGGCCTCGATCTAGTACTCAGCCACGTTAGGGGAAACTCTAGCAATACCCTTGAAAATATCAGATCTATTAGACCGGAATCGTTTCGTAACTGACCTTCGGCCTCCAGCTCCAGTATTGGGCCCAGCAATCCTCTCTAAAATCAGTAACATGGCTTGAGATAGTGCCTCGTCCCCAACCGCACAATCATGAGACCCATATCCAGTCTCAGGTGAAGCCAGTGTCTCACCTGTATCCAATTTAGGTAAGTTGTTAGAAAATGAGGACCCAGCTCGAGCACCTCTATTGCCTCTACCACGGCCTCTTGTACCCTGTCCGCGAATACCTCTTGTGTTCATTGTCTAATCGATTTTTATCTGTATTAATAGTTTTATGCATCAATTTACAGTTCCAATGTTTATTAACAGATATTTTATGAAAACAGTATCAGAAGTGTAGAGTTTATTTTGTACATCGCAGTGTCTATCAGTGTCTTATAGGTTTTACTACAGTAGCAGTACACACTAACTTGAGTGTTTCCAGTACAGTCTATCCCTAGTAGTCTCGGTATATACTATCTATATCATTTTCAGTTTATATGCAAATAACAGTTCAGATGACTTACCGAATCGACACCGGAGACTCGATGTACCACACATTTAGTAAAAACATTTCATGTCATGTAAAAATCAGTTCTTAGAGAATCGAACCTTAAAAACCCAAATCCACAGCCGAGTTTTGCAACCTGGTTCTGATACTACTAAATGTAACACCCCAAACTTGGCCTAGACGTTATGGCTGAATCTGGCGATGTCACATGGTAGTGTGTTTAAAAACTGTAACTTGTTTTGGGCAAACCGTATCTTTGCTTAAAACATTTTTCGTTTAGAATTCGTCATTATCTTATATTAATTCTAAAATCGTGATTCTCATTGAATCATTAGTTTTCAAAATATTATACGTTGTGGAAGCTTTTTAAAACAGTCTGTGTCCTTGTGGGAATTTTGCTAAAACACATGCATTTCTTTTAAAAACCCGTATTTTACCTACCTCTAGCAGATGTAAAACATAAAATAATATAAAATCCAAATTTCAAGCAAAAATCAATAGAGGCCTTTATTACAGTAAAATACCCCAAATAAAACTTTAAAAACCTAATTAAATACGAAACAATGTAAAAAGGGGTCGTGTGGCCACCGCTAAGTCCTCCACCGCTCTGATCTGCACAAGTTTGGGGATTACTTGTATAGATAAAATAGAAGGGTGAGTTTACAAAAACTTAGTGTGTAATACCTATATAAATAAGCAGACAGAATTCATTCCCAGTCTGAGCCTAAGCCCATTTCAGTAATAGTTTCAATTTCAGTTAGGGCCTTAGCCCATTACAATATAGAAGCAGTCATGCATTTGGGCCTTGGCCCATTACAGTATCAATATTCAATACAGTAATAGATACACAGTATCAAATTCTACCCAGCCAGCCTTTACACTTCAACTCCGTCTAACCCTACACTCTATGTGGGGATATAATCAACCCACTCATCCCTACACTCCAAAAAGTACCGAATGCGGTACTAGACAGTAGTTTGCAGCTGTGTTGCTAGAAATTTAGGCTCGAAACCTTTCAGTACACTTCCTCCAAACAATATACCCCCCAACCCAACCCAATGCAATGCAATATATAAATATGTCATGCTACAACGTGATATTATGCATATAATATGACATACAATATCAAATCAGTGGAACATCATTATGCTTAATATCATGTACAAACATATTAGTCATCAAGTCATTTCAGTCAATTAAGGGTTTAGGCAAGCTTATCGACCCTACAGTAGGTCCACAGTCGACTCAAGCGACCCATGCACCCTTAGCAATCAAACAGTGGAAATAAGCCCACAAGCCTATGACGTTTGCCCGTATGGGCCCACACACCTGTGTGGCCCACACGACCCAAAATGGACTTGGTCGTGTGGATTACACGACCTGGCCAAATAATCTCACACACTTGTGTGGTCCACCCGTGTGGCCCACATGGCCCAAATCGACTCTGCTCATGTATCCGACACAGTTAGCCTTAACGATCACACGGCTGTGTTCGGTCACACGGCCTACCACACGAACGACTGCACGCACGTGTGGCGTCAACAATCACATTTTTTGACTTTTCATCGATATTTATTTTTAGAGTTGTGTTTACACACCTAGTTTGTTTCCGCTTTTAACCCAACCACGAGCACTACAAGACCTAGAGTCGACAACCCCAAGCTCAAAAATCGATGATATCAACAAAACTGCACGAAGCTACGATCAGCCAAACGACTACCAATCACTACAACTTACCTCAGATGAAAAACAGAATGGAGATTCCCTACTGCCAAAATGTCAATTAACAGCCCACTGCTCTTCGATCGAATCCTAGCCATAAATCAACCTTTAGTAAACCATCAATTGACTAACCAAAAAGTAGACGCACCTCACTTACCGAATGCGCGAATACGTGGAATGGGACAACGTCTATTGAAAGAGACAAAAAGACAGAGGCCAAAGGAACAGTAATTCGGTTGCAACCAAGTAGGAAAGAGATGTAACCCTCCAATCAATTAGTTTTAATTGAAGCATTAAGAACAAACAATTTCCAGAAATTATTGACAACCTTACCTTCGATGAATAACAGTGGATTTGAAATTAAATGGCACCGTTTGGAATTTCTACAGTCGCCTAAATGTCTCCTAACCAGAAATATAACTCCCATTAGACAAAGAACAACAATAGGATGAAAGCATAATAGCAAAACTTATCGTCACTGCTCAAAGATATTGAAGAAACAAGTCGCGACCACAAGAAGAAGGTTAGGGAACGAAAGAAGTCCGCAACAAACAGGAAAAGAGGGAATTGACAGAACCAAGAGAATAAAAGAAGAGAGAAAAGTGGAGAGGGAAAAACTAAAGGAAATTTTTGACAGGAGAGAAAGAATAAAGAAATTCAGCTTCAGCAAAACTGGGGAAGGAAAAATCAAAATTTGAAAAAACAATCTAATCCTATCACAATCCCTTAATTTCTCCTATTTTTACTCCTTAAATCTCTCCACATGACTCTCCACTCAATCTAAACACCCCTAAAATCGTCCACAACCTCCCACACATCTCAAACACTCAGTATTTTACCATATTCCAAACTCCTTCACGGCACAAGTATAAAAAAAAAAATCCCCCTTGCACGTACAGGGATTCAAACTTAAGACCCTTAGCACACTGACACTCTACTTAACCACCAGACCAACAGGCCAATTCTGACATATTTTACCAACATATATTTATAAGCCTACTGATTAGAGATAGGGGTTTATTCATTTAAAAACAAAAATTTGCCCAAGCTAAGGCTTGAACTTGGGACCTCTCTAACACTTCCCAGAACACTTAACCACTGAAACAGACATATATATATGTCACAAAGATACGAAAATAAATATATAAGAGATATTTGGGGCGTTTCACACATGCCCGTGTCTCTACCCTTGTGGACAAAAATAGGCTATTTGCAAAGCCAACTTGCCACCCTATTTGCTCACACATGCACAACATCATGTACAACCAATTCAAAACATATATATGCCGCCAAAACTACTTCAAATTATCGCCTTTTATACCAACAACCACACACATAACATATCTCATAAACCAACCAACCATTAGCCATCCATAAACCAAATCAAAATATGCCATATCACAAGGCAATATAAACATCAAACTACATATCATTTTAAGCTACAACAAATGGCCAAATCCACATCTATCAAACATACCAAAATGACCAAAGCCTATACATGTCATATACTATATATACAATTTCAAAAGTACCAAAATAGATGTCTGATAGTGCAATGAAGTCTTTGACGATCCCCGAATCCGAGCTTGCTTCGACACACTGTAAAACATGGAGAAATAGAATGAAGTAAGCTTTGCAACTTAGTAAGCTCATATAATAATAAACTTAACATATTCATTAAACACAATTCAACAAAATTAACATTTCAAGCATTAATCAATTTGATACACAAACATTTCTCATATTCATTACATGTTTGAGCATGAATTCACAATTTACTTCCATTCAATACCCATTTAGGTTCTATACATACCTGTGCCATTTAAACTGTTTTTTCTTCTATTCACATCTCGATAATGCCCGTAAAGCATTTTGGAATATTATTGGATACTCGAGAAACTCGCACACTAAGTTCCAAATAATTAGTTAAAGCTGTATCAATCTCGCACACTAAGTGCAAAATAAATATGTATAGCTGAAGCTCACACACTAAGTTCCAAATAATTAGTTAAAGCTGTATCAATCTCGCACACTAAGTGCAAAATAAATATGTATAGCTGAAGCTATCTCAATCTCGCATACTAAGTGCAAATATATATAGCTAAAGTTATCTCGATTTCATACACTAAGTGCCCATAATTAAACGAATCATCGTCGAACACAATTGTAGTCTCGTATACACAATTTATGCAATTTCAAAGCATTTAAAGCATAATTATAACAATGCTTATTACATACGAACTTACTTCGAATGTAAAAACGGCTAAACTGATCGATTAGTTGAGAACTTTATTTTTCCCCCGATCTAGATCCAAGTTTCGCTTTTCTTGATCTATATGTAATCAAAATCAGCTTATTTAATTATCTCCTATTCAATTTAGTCCAAAAATTCATTTCAAGGCATTTTTACACATTTGCCCCTAAAATTTCACAACTTTTACAATTTAGTCCTTATTTCATAAAATCACAAATTCACGCAATTTAACCACAACCCACATTTTTCAAATTTTCACACATTTAACCACACATTTTCATCTTTTCACAAATTAATCCCGAATTTGCTCAAAATCACTTAACAAAACTTGTAAAACTATCAACCAATATTCATATTTCATCAAAAAAATCAAAGGACGCATACTATCATCAATGGAAACTTTCAAAACATTTAAAAATTTTGTAAAATAGTCCCTAGGCTAGTTAGAACTAGTTGCAACAATCACAAAAACATAGAAATCATAAAAAAGGGGACAAAAATCACTCACCAATTGTACATATAAGCTTGGCCAAATGAAAAGGAATGAAAATGGCTTCTCAAGCTCTAGGATCGATTGAAGATGAAGACTAAAAAGATGATAATTATTTCTACTTCATTTATTTAGTCTTTAGTAACTAATTTACTAATATAACCTTTAAAAAATCTTAATAATTTCCATAAAACCAAGCTCATAATTTTCCACTAACTCATTAATGGTCTAATTACCTCATAAGTACCTCCACTTTAATATTCCATAGCTATTTGACACCTTTAACTAAAAGAACATAAATTTTACACTTTACGCGATTTAGTCCTTGCTATCCAAATGAACACTCAAATGATAAAATTACTTCACGAAACTTTCACACATACATGCTATCATGCTGTAAACACATAAATAATGTAAAAAATAATTTTTCGACCTTAAATTTGTGGTTCCACAACCACTATTCTGATTTAACTAAAAACGACTATTACAGTTTGGAGGAATATATATTAAGTGGTTAATTTGATAAAAATGGAAAAAAAATGACTAAATTGTGAAAAAAAGAAGAAGAAGAAGAAAAGTTTGAATTATGAGAATTGAGATATAGAAATCTAGAATTTAGATGCATGAATTACTTTGTCTGATTATGGGACATGAGAATTTGAAAAGAGAACATTGTTTGATAAGATTCAAGGTTACATGGACCAAATTGTAAAAATTTTAAAATATAGAAATTCTGGTAAAAGGGACTGATTTGTAAAATATGAAAATTTGGACTGTTTTTGGAAGGAATAAATTCTTTTTTAAGGATTTAATTATAGAACAGTAAAAATTTGGATTTTAGGGACTAAATCATAAAAAGTACAAAATTGAAATTTTAGGGGCTGTTTTTTAGAAACTGTTAAATTTGAAAGTCCATGGACTGTTTTCTAATTTTTGGAAAAATTTTAAGAATTAAATGGACATAAAATATATTTACTTGTTAAATGAAAATATTGAAATTAAGAGATTAAATTCAATCAAATGGAAATAATCATATAAAAATTTAAAATTTGCTAAGTTAGGTTGGCTATAATTTGTATATGATTTGTAATACTTGTTTAGGTTACGAATATTAATTTTGTGATAAATTAGTGGAATAAGTAAAATTAAATTTTAAGGTTACGGAATAAGTTTAGATGATGAATATATGCATCAATTTCAAAATAAAACACAAAAATGAAATTTAAAGTTTAAAATTGAGTCCAATAATAATAAATTAAGTGTTTGAATGTTATGAAAAAGTTTTGAAATTTTTTCATGTGAAATTTGTTGTTTGGATATGTTATCAGATCGAGTAAGGGGTGTTATAGATGATTAAAAATCTAATTATAAGAAGCATGCTTTTTATAATGAAAACTTTTTATTTAATGTTTGTTTTAGGGTCAACTAACCTGATCATAGGTCGAGCCACCCGCCCAGGCTTGTAGGCTCTCTCGAAACGTAAGAAGGTTTGGGGAAAATATAAGCTTTAAAAATGAGCTTAGACAAAAAATAAGGCCCACTTTCTAAACAAGTTGGGCTTCGAGTAGGATTTTTTTGGTTCAGGTCCAGTTCGGCTCGAATCAGCCTAAACTTTCTTTTTTGTTGTTGTTTTGCTATCATTTTGCTACTGTTTTGATGCCATTTCGCTATTATATTAGTACTATTCTGTTATTATTGTTTGGATATTGTATAATTCTTACTTTATTATTAATTTTGCTACTATTTTAAAAGCATTTTGAATGTATTTTAAATTTGTTAGGAAACATTTATTTTAATGTTTTTAGTGTATTTGGTGTATTATATTTTTTAAATTTGTTTTATATAAAATAATAATCTAAAAAAAATTAATACGGGCAGACCGGATCGGGCTTGGGTTTAGCATTTTAATCTAGGCTGGACTTGGGCAAAATTTTAGGCCTATTTTTCAGGTCGAGCCTAGAAAACGGGCCTAAAATTTTTCATCGGCCTACCCGAACCCAACTCAATCCGATCCATGATTAAGTCTAGGGTCAGTTCATTATTGAGGTTCAAAAGTGCTTTTAAAAAGTTTGGCAATATTTACCATTGTTGATAAAATGTGCTTTTTGAAAGAGCCTCAATTTGCAATTGTACCAACTTAATATTTAAACTATTTTTAGAACAGTTTATGACAAAGTGATTCTTGGTGCAAAATAATGAGAGAATATTTGTTAACATAGTTTGGATGGATTTACTAGTCCTACTCTATGGAGTCTCACTTAGAGAATGATTATATTCAATAATTAAATCAAATCACCTATTAACGAAAGCTTAATTTATTTTTACAACAATGGATAATTGCAACTCCAATATTGAACCCAATTGTTACATCACTCTCCTAAAATATCCTCACATGCAAATCATGAAAACTCCCCAAGTAATACCTAAAAGGAGTGTTGAACAAACAACAAGGAATACTCAAAAAATCAATCAAGCAAGATGCTTTAAAAGAACACCTCTCATGTGTTGATACCAAATCTTGGTAAAGGATTTGTACTATGATTTTAGTATACCAAAATTTTTAACGAAGATCCATAGAAATATTGGTATTCTTTTAGAATATGGTGTATATATATATATATATATATATATATAAATCTAAGGATATCCTCTTAAAAGTTTTAGTAAAAGCTTGTGTAACATGATTTTGATATACCCTAATTTTCATAATTATCCATAAAGTTATCGGTATTTCCTTAGAATTTTTTTACATACCAAAATTCCTAATTATTTTCTTTAGAATTTATGGTATTCCTTAGATTTTTTTAGAATATCAAAATATCTAAGGATATACTCTTACAAATTTTAGTATTCCTTTAAAAAATTTGATATATACTTGTAACTTGTTGAATAGATTAAAGTTTTTCTAAGTTATTAACACGTGATAGGTATAATGGTAAGGCATATTATATTCTTAAGGAGAAATGCAAATGCGAACTTTAAAAGTGACATTTTCGAGAAGAACAATCACGAATCATAAACATGAATGGTAAAATATATGAAAAATACCAAAATAAATTTCTAAAGGTTTTTTTTTTTTTTTTTTTTTGAGCTAATACCAACTAACGATATTCTTTGAATTACTCATGGAATTGGAAAAGTGGTAAAAAGGAGTGGAGCTCACACATCCATTGAATGAGATGATGGAAGTGCATATTTTTAGGCTGTCAATCTCGATATTTATATTGTAACCTTAGCTGATTTAGGTAGTGTTTGGTTGGTGTATTTTTCTTTTACATATATTTTAGTTATTAGTTAACTATAAATTGATCACAAATGGTAATTTTTAGTCACTCACATATTTTATTTGTGATAAAAAGAAAGATTTTTTTTTTTGTTTATTTTTGAAGATTTTTTATTTTTTATAAAAAATTTTACCCATATTTTAAATTACATATTTAAATTTATACTAATTATTCTTTATTTTATAACAAACTATTTTAGAACATATGTATTAAATAACTACTTGTTATATTATTGTATTAGTAACAAAACATAAGTGAACCTTTTTCTTGCTTCAAAACATATTTTAAATATATTTTTTTATGAAAGTGTGAAGAATAATTTTTTAAATATAAAAAATACGATTTCTGTACATACTTGCAATAGATAAAATTAATCCATGCATACTTACGAATAAAAAACCTAGTTTTATTTGTTATAATCAATCTTCTGACTTCAACTAAAAGAAATGTCATCAATTAATCAATTTCAGCCGACATTCCATCCTATTAAAAAGTCAAACTGAAAAGGAAAGAAGTGCAAACCGTCCATATGGGAACACGAAAGCAATCTTGGAGAGACAATGGTCAATGAATCTAAAAATGGTCCCATCCATAGGCCATCAAGGCACTAAGATAGGGCAACCCACAAGCCCATAGCTCATGTCCAATTGCAAAGCTCAACCCCGACCATTGCAATGTTCAATGTCCCAAAAACCAGCCACATAAGTCCCTCATTTAATTTAAACCACCCTAACCCACTAGACCTAGAACCCTATGGTTCAAAGCCCAGCCCCAAAGGGTGTCCAAAACCCACATTTCATATACGCACACCAATTGACGCAAACGTTCCAGAAGGGGTGAAATTCATTGTCATGATCCACAGATGGCAAAAGACTTTCACTTTCCAAAGAAAAATATGTACTTTTGCTTCGGCACATGCTCTGGCGAACCCACCCCCTCGCACCATCATCTTCTCACCCCCCATCAACATCCTCTTTCAACTTCATAAATCTTTCATTTAATTCCATGGCCATTCTCATAAATATAATAAATTTATTTCATCCAAAGCACAAAGAGCATAGACAAAATATATAAATCGGTAGATCTATATTATCTATAAAGTGACTGATTAAGTTGGTGATACGAGTCAACTCGACACTAATTTAACTATAAAATTACTAAAATACATTTACTTTAAAGGGTATTTAACATTATTATAAAAGTATTATCATCTTTTCATATTTTTATATAATATTAAAATAAAACAAATTAATAACATTATTTAGAAATCAACACAACACCAATAAATTCATAAAAAAAATTCTTGTTACTCCACTAATAATCATTTATTGACATACTTTTATAAATATACTTTTAACAAAAATATTTTCATTCACTCATATTATTGGTGTGATAAAATCTAATAATAATAGAGGCTTTTCGAATTGGTGCTTAAAGGTTTTGTTTTTTTAATAATTTAATTTGATATTTTGTTGAATATCGTTAAATGCAAGACAAGTAAATTTATTGAACCGAAGTTTGATTTTAAAAAAACTGACTTAAGGGTGTAAAAAAACCCTCAAATTAAAAAAAAAAAAAAACAATTAAGCCCCTCTCACTTTATTTTTGCAGTCCATTGAGCACTTAAGCTTTTAAAATGCATCAAAAAAGCCCTCAAACTTCTTCAAAAAAGTAATTAAGCTCCTGATTTTTTTCACTCAATTGGGTACTTAAACTTTTAAAATGGATAAAAAAAACTTCAAAATTTAAAAAAAAAAGCAATTAGGCCGCTGCTTTTATTAAAAATTATAAAAAATTTTATAAAAATAATAAATAATAAATTTTAGAAAAATTATTAAATTTTAATAAAAATATAAAAAAATAGGAATTTATTAAAAATTTGAAATTTTTATAAAAAGTCATAAAAAATTAATGACCCCTAATTTTTTCAATTAAAGTCATAACGTGTTGCAACACAATGTGACATATGGAAAAAAAATGATAAGAAAATAAATATCAATAAAAGTTATAGAAATTTATAAAATGCTTCTTTCAGTATAATAATTTTTATAATTTTTTATGAAATTTATATTTCTTTACATTTTGTATAATTTTCCTACGACTTTATAAAATTTTATAATTTTTTATATTTTTATATATTTTATAATTTTTATATTTTTTACTATTTTTATAAAAAAAATTTCTAATGTTTAATAAAAGCATGGGATTAATTGTTTTTCTGAAAAAGTTTGAGGGTCATTTTGATGTATTTTGAAAGCTCGAGTACCTAATTTAGTAAAAAAATAGAGATTTAATTTTTTTTTAAAGATTTAAGAATTTTTTTGATATATTTTAAAATTTTAAATATCTAAATAAATAAAAAAGACAGATTTAATTGTTTTGTTTGAAAAAAATTAAGAAGTTTTTACAAGCTTAAACCAAAAATATTTAAACCCAAATCTGTTATCGGTGAAGCCGGATGGATAAAAAAGCTGTTTTACTAATAAAAATTAATATAAAATTTAAAAATATTTAAAACCTGAAATCAAATTCCGGTGAAGGGCATTATGTAGTGTGATAATTGTTTGTACGAAATTGGATGTGAAGTTACGGCATCATGTACTCGTCTTCTTTGGCGAGCAGGCGAGAACATTTTGTTCCCCAAGTGAGGCAGCCCCACCCGCCGCCCCTGGTGGAGTCAGCCTACGAGGTTAACCCACTTGCCCCTACCCATTAATACCACCGCCACGTGGAGTCATAATCGCCATGGGACCACTCACTACCTTTCCCGGACCCACCATATACAACCACTTCTTAACTACATCATTAATAGTAGGCTCTACTGTCAATAATCCCTCCATTTTGCCCGTACCCATCCCTCCCTTTTCCATTTTCAATATGCAATAGCCTCGGCTTTTCTAAGCTTTCACGTATTATTGTTTGGTTTAATTAACATTAACATATTTTTTTCAAAATTATCTTAATTATATTTTTAATTTTTTTGCCATAAATCTTATTTTATTTTTCAAATTGTTTTTTTTAATTAACGGGAGATATTTTTAATAAAATATAATTTATTATTTAGATAACTCAATAGAATAATAATACATAAAAATAAATAAATAAATAAATTATAAAGTTAAAAAAATAACTATTAATTTTAAAATAAATATAATTATCTAAAAAATTAAAATAAATATAGACATTTAATATTTTCAATTAATTTATTAATTATTTTTTAATTTCATATATAATTTATTTATTAATTATTTATATATATAATTATTTTATTGAATTATTTAAGTAATAAATTATATTTTATTAAAAATATTTTAAATATTCCATATTAATTTTTTAAGATATTTTTATCAAATCTGTTAACAAAAATAATTTGAAAAAAAATAAAAAATCACTCAAAAAAACAATTAGAGTCACTTTAACCAAATATATTTTATTTTATTTAAAGTTTTATGATATTTAAATATGATATATTTTAGTGATTAATTCGATTTTTTTAGTATTATTTATGTTTGGTGATTATTTAAAAAAAAAACTGTTATCCTTCACATAATTCATTATCAAAATTAACAATGCGTTAAATATAAATTAAAATTCAAAATAATTACAACCATATGTTTAAAATCTCCTAAAATCATAATTAAATATAGAGGAATATTTAAGTAAAACTATTACATTTACCACACTCAAAACTACAAATATCAACCATTAATATTTTTCTCTACATTAATTGAATTCAGATACACCATCAACAAAATCCTGCTCCCCAAAAAATAGTTGTATTAAAAAAAATCAAAAAAAAAAAAAAAAAAAAAAAAACTGGCATCAACAAACTGGAAACATCTTCAAAAAACACCAAAATAGAACTTAAATATTAAGTAAAAAATTTAAGAAAAATTTTAAACGTTTTACACAATAAACAGTCGGATTCATATATCAATTTAACTCTCTTTCAGTTTCTTTACTTCAAGCTTTGAGCCTTTCTTTGATTTTCTTTTTCTCCATTTTTTTCTTTGTTTCATATTTTTTATAGTTAATAAATAATTCAAGGAAAAAAAAAAAGGAGGTGAGAGTGAGACATTTACGGTAGATAGAGGGTCGTATGATCTTGATCAGACCATTGACTCTGACTCCAATACGATTGGTCAACATCATTAGGAAGATCAAAGAACGGTTGATCTCCACACCCTTGCCAATCCAGCGGTCCAAATCCACTCTCCGATCTACCATGCAAATTTGAAAGCTCAACCTGCATCGTCTGATCGAGCAATTCCCCAGTGATTTCCTCCCCTCCAACACTCATCATCTTTTGCTGCTGCCACTGTCCTTGCCCATTTAATACCGTACCGAAACCAAACGACGACGTTTCATTGTTTGACGAAGTAACCAAGCTCGAAAAACTCCCAATCTCCGGAAAAATCCCCGATTCTGATCCTTGTTCCAGTAATCCTGCCTCGAAGACTAAATTGTTAGGGTTTCCATACAACTTCGACTCGCTTATATTAATATTGTTTGAATGAGACGTTATTGCCGACACCGCCTCCGCCATGCCGCCTGTACAACTATCGTTGTTGTTGTTTTTATTTGTCACTGCAACGTTAGAAGTAGCTGCAATAAGACTCGAACTGTCGCTGCTAGAATGAGAATTCGCTTTACGTTGATCAAGGTGTTGCTGTGATTGTGGCTGTGCAGGGGCCGCGGCGGCGACTGTCGTGGATTCGGATGAAGCCTTGGTTTTCGAACGCTTGGCTTTGCGGCAACCACCACCGACGGGGACGTTACGAAGGACACCACCTTTGGTCCAGTAACGACGGCAGCTCTTGCAGAAATGACGTGGCTGAGAGAGATTGTAGTTGTTGTAGTAACAGAACTTCGTGTTAAGTGAGTCGCAACGTGGGCACTTGAGTGCCTGGTTGTTTTGTTGTTGGTGTTGCAGTCGTAGCCTTCTATCTCCTCCGCCACCTCCGCCACCGCCGCTGAATACTCGGCCACCTCCAATCAAGTGGATGTCTTGCATTATTCACAACAATATTCGCCTCCAAAGTTAAAAACAAAAATAAATAAATAAAAAGAAAACCAGTGAAGAGCACAGAAGAGGGTTTTCTTTTCTTTTTTTTTTTGAATTGGAACAAATATCCCCTTGCGAATCAAATTTACCCTTTTTCGAAAACGAATTTACGTAAATTATGGTGTAGATTGTGAAAGTACGAAATTGGGTTTGAGGAAATGAATTGGGAATCTAATAGAAGGGTTCAGGTAGCAGGGAGGGATTAGGAAATCGATTAACAATACGAATAAAGAGATCGGGACCGTTGATGGAGAACACGTGGAGGATAAAAGGGAAGGGTATTGATGTCCACAAAATAAGGTATCGAGTTGTCGGCCACCTCCCCAGTAACTGCTCGGGACTATCCTAGTCTAAGTACAACTGGTCTATAGAGTGCCACGTTGACTATTTGTATTGGTTACATATAAAAACAACTGTACGACCTCGTTTACTGTATCTTCGCTTCTAGTCCCGTCAGTCCTCACTTCCCTGAGATTGCCAAACGCCTCGTAAGTCGTAACAAGGTTGCTTGGAAATTGATACTAGCAGATTTTTTTTTTTATTTTCTTTAATTTTATAATCTATTAATTACAACTTAAATTATGTAATTATAATTAAAACATATTTAATATTAAAAACTCCCAAAGCAAAGTTGAGAGAGTGATATATAATTACGATGTACTATAAAAATAAAAATATATATAAAAAGAGTTTTAACTTGAATTAAGCAAAGTGCTAAATTAATCATATATCTCGAATTTTTTTAATTAGGTTTATAAGTTGATTTTTTGAATTTTAAGAAAGTAGGTCGTTTTTGAAAAGAGAAATGGAAAGCGCGTTTAGTTTTCCATTTCTCTCTCCCAAAATTAGGGATTTTAATATTTTTAGGTTTAGGGTTTTAAAATATTTTTAAATTTAGAATTTTTTGGATTTAGGTTTTTTAAAAGAATTTAGGATTTTCGATTGAAACCACAGAATTTTATAGGTAGTTTTGAGGAGCTGGGGATGTGATAATGCGCCTCATTCTGCTAATTGAATTTGCAATAACTCTTGGAGAAATGGCAGACGACTAGGATTTTTTCTTAAGCCAATTGCGTTGCCGCGTTTGCCCGTAGCTCGACATATGTGTCATATCTGACAGGGGAACCATAATCATGTTCGCGATTGAGCAATATGGTAACCTTTAGGATCGTACCCATCATAGGTAATGTTTACGATATGTTGAATCCAATTACCGCACAAAATGGCCTTCTAAAAGTAAGTGAGATACAGTTATCGACATGCATATGTAATTGGCACTACTTGCATAGTTATGTTGTACCCTATTTTGTTTGTTGTTTGCATTCATATGTATGCTTTTCTCATTAGGTTACGAGCTCGTTTAATATCGTTTCCATGAAATGTTGAACAACTTGGGTGCTATCAACAGCTACGATGTGGCATGCCCGCTAACATACCCTTTGAATAGTAGACGCAATCGTATGATGGGGGGTTTACTGTACAGGCACATGATATCAAACTAAGCTGAGTGTATCAATTCTATACTAAAAGGGACACGTCATTTACGAATAACTTCGATTGTGAAAGAAACATACTTCCATCTGGCTGCATTATTTCCAAAGAGGGCTACAGCATATGCTAGACAGTTAGCGGGTGGCCATACTTGGTGTGAGAATATAATGAAAGAAATCATACAAAATACGGTAAGAGTGAACACTATATATGTAGTGTGCCACTCTCGTTGGAACTTAGAATTTCGAGTCACAAAGCACGCTTGGTCAAACTAGGACATGTCAGGAGCATCATATCGTGTTGACCTAACAGGAGAGACTTACAATTGTGGGAGGTTCCAAGCACTTCGGTTCTCATACGTACATATAATTGTTGCATGTGAGAACCTAAAAATGGAGTACACGCCTTATATCAATAATGTGTATAGTCTAGAACGCATGTATAGAGTATAGAGTCCTGAATTCCCATTCGTCCCTGATGAAAGTATGTGGTCACTAATGTCCAGCATGCTGTACGAGTTAGCATCGAACATGAACTTGTATTACGTTTCAAAAGGTCATTTGAATACCACCCGGATATAAAACAATATAAATATTCAGGAAAGGGGCGATCAACAGAGGTAATGCATGTAATATAGGAACTCGGGGTAGACGAAGGCAACATGTTCTGTGTTGAGGGGTACTTTGGGGCCTAAACGTTGATAGCATTATTTTCTTTCAGAGAATATATATTTATTACAATACTTCCATTATTTAGGTGTTTCAAATTTGTTATTTCTTATTAACTTATGCATAACTCATTTTAGAATGTAACGAAGACAAATATAGTGTTGGAATGAAAATTTATGATTTCTTTATTTATGTCATATATATTTACATCACAATATTAATAAAAAATACATCAATCGTGTCGTCGAGAAGAATGTGTGTCACAGAACGGTAGACGACAGACGTGCAGAGATTTTCTGCGCACAACCAGAGATGCAAGCCTATAAACTTGATTGTTGCCATCATCCTCATCATCATCATTGCCTTTACCCCCATCCTCTTACTCATATCTGTCTCTACCATCATCATCGTATTCGTGTTGGTCTTCGTGTTCATGTTCATCTTCACATTCGTCTTTATTGCCTTCCTTTGTGCTCAAGTGTGGTGTCGTTCTAGCCTTCCATTGTGTATCCTTTACTTCAACGATAGACTGTTGCGCCAATGACCTACCCCGATAAAACAATGATGTGGGTGGTGTTTGTGTCACTATCGGTGTGTAACCATAAGGTGCCATAAAAAATGGATACATCAAAATTGACTCGGGGCATCAACACTAACATCGACTGCTAAATCGACGTCTACATCAGTGTCATCATTGGTGATAGTGCATGCATCTGTATCGACATTGGCATAGGAGTGTAGAATGCATGGGACGTCGATGCCCCAAAATATATACTTGTGGGAACAAAAAAAACCAGGCACGTGCGGCGGTGGTGCATAGTGCGATGCTTGTGAAGAAAACACGGGGTTAGTAAAATGAATAGGAATAAGTAGAATGAACTGACCAGGATATTGCGTAGACATAGGCGATGCTTCTTCGGGTGAAGTCGAAGACGAACTCATCAGGCCACCGTGTTTGGACCTACGTTGTTGCTGGGGCAAACATCATTGCCTCTTTTGACGAAGTTGCCTACTTCTGCCCTCTACAAATAACAGATACGGCTTGTCGACAACTCTGAACCATGACAAGTACTCCAAATAAGCCGTCGTGTCCATTGAGAAAAATGATTCGCGAATGGGTAAGAATTCCATCTTACGATCTAAAGCCTCGATGTAATCTTTGTGAACTTCTGCCAATCCTCATCATTCTTCTTCTGCATGTCTACCTTGTGCAGCTCTTTCAAGTCTCGTAGTGGCAGTGGAATTTGTTGCCTCCACCCAAATAGCCGTATCACCTGGTCGAATTCATGCATTTCCACCTTTACGTACACTATCAACGACACTTTCGCATCCCACATCCCCCGATTGGCCAACACTTCTGACAGGATGTAATATATGATATTGGTGTTGACGTATGACATCCATTCAGACTAAAATGCACAATTGTAAATTTCGTTATGTACAAAATTTTATTTTACAAATCATTGCATGATTAATATAGGTTCGAAAGAATAAGTAACTAACCCCAACTTCTGAACATTAATCTAATAGTAACTTAATATCTTTTAGCGCCTCTGGTAGTCCTACATAACTCGACCCATGGTTCCACCTATAAAAGCGATATGTTAGTTCAAACATATAATAAATAAAAACATTTATTGTACAAACTACGTATTTATTAATAAATGATTTTTACCTTGTCACCAATGGAAACATGTATAAGTCGTTCACTCGGGGACATAGAAATGGTAGTCGCCACCAGGCCTACGATTGCAACAAAAGTAGGCAACCACTGATTGACATTTTATCTGGTTCCGTGGCCTAACACAATTCCCGATATAACATGGCCAACATGCTGATCCCCAACTAGTTGTCTGCATTCTTTGAAGTCTACTAGGTGTAGTAGCCACCTTATGTGTATTAAATTTTGAGATTTATCGGGCATTTAATTGCCCCCGATTAACTTAAAGAGAAAAGTTTGGGTGTATTGTTCTTTGACAACCTCAGTCACGTACGGAGGAAGCTTATCAAAATTTTTCGCCAATTGATTCCTCGATATCTGACCACCATCAAACTTGTTCGGGACCTTCTCCAATAATGCTGCGTAGAGATCCTCTTAATTGAGAACGATCTCTGCTCCCGTGACGACTGACTCGTCCACCGATAGACCGAGTTGTAATACACGTCCTCTAGTACGTGATTGTACACTCGCTGTATGAAAGATAGAAAGTGTGTATCTCAGGCCTTCATCTTTCCACTAACGCGTTGATGAGTCTAGGATCAAGTTTGCAGCCTCGAGCATACAAGACGTATGCAAGAATCCCGCCTCTTGCAAGTAACCACAAATTTCGGTGATCGGAGGCTTTGCTAAATTATGTATGAACGTCTCCAAAACATGATCATCCACCTATTTATAACGACAAAAAAATTATTTTAATTTAAAAAAAAACAACTTAAATTTAACTTAATAAAAAATAATGAAATTTAATTTTTTGTCTTACCATTACTGCTTGAGCGGCGAAAATGTAATTGTCGTCGAAACGAATTAAAGAGGTTGTAATTCGTGAAAATTTAATCTGAATGAATAAAAATATGGAATAATTAAAAGAAAAACTAATATTTTTAAACGTGAATATCGAAAAAGTTAGAACAATAACTTGAGAAGATTAAGATAGTTGAGAGAGTTAGAAGATTATAAAGAATTTAGAGAATAGGATATGAGTGAAAAAAAAAATAAATTCAGAGGGTATTTATAGGTAAAAGAAAATGATCGTTACCCCATTTAAAATTTTTTTTTTACCGTTGCATGACTAACGTTCAAAGAGTCGTTGGATTTGACCATTGAGGGAAAGCGTGTCCAATTGGGCACGTTTTTCATTTCTCTTTCCAAAAACGATTCCTTAATTTAAAAAAAAAAAGCTTATAACCCTAATTAAAAAAAATGACATATATGGCTAATTTAACATGAAGGAAGATAAAAACATTTATTTCACGTGGATTTGAATTTTATTAACCTTATATTTAATACTGTATAAAAACAAATATATATAAAAAGAATATGACACTTAGTAATTTCATATCTCTAATTATGAAATTAAAAATACGAAAAATCTTATTACATGTGTTTGTGTGGAAACTACATATTTAGAATATTGAGTTGCGTTTAAAAATAACATACAATAAATTTTGAAACGTATGTTTTGAAATAAATTAATAGTAACACATGCAATATATATGATATTAAAATGGAAAAAATAGATTAAATTGTTAGTAAAATGAAATTTCCCTAATCGAGTTGATGACCCAGTTGAGGGTGACACCAATTCGGTCAGGGGCTTAAATAATAATATAGATATACAACTGATGAAGATAACAAATTGTGCATATTAAAATAAAAATGTATAAATGTATTGAAATGAAGCTATGGATGAGTTGAGTGATGAATTTAAGCTTTTAGTACTCCAATAGGTGTGGGTTTAAATCCCACTATATTTATATATTTTAATTAGTTTTTGTTAAAATAAAAAAATTATAATGCCTTTGAATAATATAATTTTTTTAATAATGGAAGAATATTTTTATAATTTTTTGATTGAATTAATGATATTGAAAATGATATTAACTCAATTAGTATCTTAATAACTAGTATAGATATTACCAGAGGTGAATCCAGGGGCAGGCATGGGCCCCGGCCCCCCTAAAATGTAAAATTGCTACTTTAACCCTTGAGATTTTTTAAAAATTCCAAATTAGTAAAGGTAAAATTACACCTTGGCCCCCCTAAAATTTTAAAAATTCAATTTAATCCTTTAAAAATTATAAAGATATAGACTATAAAAAATTAAAATTTTTTCCGGCCCCCCTATAAACTTGTTCTGGCTTCGCCCCTGGATATTACTAATATATCAAATATAAAACTATTTAATATTTAAATATATAACAATACAATTAAAACAGAAATGCTTATTAACCATCAACAATTTACAATTTATAATTTAAATATTTTATGGTGATCCCAACATCCGAAAATATAATCTTCACCTCTGTTTATTAATCATGTTTTTCACATTTAACACCATCATTTACTTTATTTATACCATTTTGCAAGCAAAAACTTAGCCATTAATGTCTCATTAATCTCATATGGTGTAGATAGAAAAGTGAAGGAAATCTAATATCTATCGCTTTCTTTCTCTTAAAAGTGTTAAAATAAGAAAGCTCAACAAAATCAATAATACTAAAATTTTGTAATCCACTTATTACTAAACCATTATTCATCCATCTAGATTTCAACTTTGAGGTTCAAATTGTAAATTTTTATTTGAGTGTGTGGTGTGAATATATCCTCACTGTAAGTGCGTGAATACTTTGTAAAATATATTTGCTTCATATTCATGAAAATATTCAAAATTATATATATTGCTTTTCAAGGGTCAGGTTACATGTATCGAAAGAGGGTTTTAATAATTTGGTTAATAAAATTCTTTAATATTACAAACAATAATTTTAAATTTTAAGTAATATTCTTAATATTTTATTAAAATATATTAATAATAAATATATATTATTATATTTTATAAATATTTTATAGTATATAGTATGATTATTTTAATAATATAAATATGAGTATTTGTTCAAATCTTATTTAACTTCATTTATCTATTTCCACTCTAGTGTGTCATTGCCTACTCTCACATTTATAATATATAACTTCAAATTAAGTTTTAATTAGACATTTTATTAATTATTTATAAAATTTTATTTATTATAAAATATTATCTTATGATATAGTAAATTTTGGTAGCAAAAATACTTTTGTAAAATTATGTAATAAACATACTTTACTGGATTTGTTAAGCTGAAAACAAGTTTTAAAAAATGATTTAACAAAAATTGCTAAAGAACGAAAACATTATACGTTGAATCATCCAAATAGGAATTTTTTTTCTAAAAAAATTAATATTTTAGAAATTATTTTTAGTGAGACAAACGTACTTTTAACTCGATTGGTACAGTTGCTGTAACAACTAAAATGACATGAATTCGAATATATTATTTTTCAATTTAAAGGTGAGAAAATTTGAATAATTTAAGAGTTTTATAAAAAATTAATTTAAATAAAAAAACCGAAATAAAAATCCGACCAAGATCCAGCATATGGAAAAATCTAATTGGGATGTTTTTAAAAATAATGTATTTATAAGTGTAAAAATTGGATTCAAGACACTTTCCCAAGACACCATGGAGTTATGTTTGATTGAAGGCTAAATAGTATTATGTCGTTATATTGCTTCAACCCCACTTTGGGTCACAATCTTTAGAGTCCTAACACTATTACATCTCAACTCGTACAATGAATGCGACAACGATGCCAAAAGGGTGCCACTATATGGATTTGCATTGCACCACTTACTCTTCATATCAATATCCTTTATAATTTATGTTTTTGAATTAGTATCCTTATAACTAAAGCCATTTAAGATTTACATTTTTTAGACTGAATTTATATGCATCTTCTACTACCTCTTAACAATTTAATTTTTATTATGACTTTAAGAAGATAAATTTTGTTGAAGTTCTCGCAATAAAATTATATTTTAATGTTTCTAGAATCTTAAAGTTTAATATGGATCCCAAAAGTTTAATTTCTAGCTTCCCTTGTGGGTCTCTTATGGCAATCCTCCAATGACCAAATAGGAAAGGGTACCTTTCTTTCACAATCTCTAAGAATGGAAAAGATATGGGTGTTTGTATTTTGAATGAATGGGGTGAGTCAATGTTGTTGATTTGTATTGCACCCTTCACATTTCTCATTTCTCTCATGTGATGGGTGTCATTGTCGTAAGCCACCAAATTTTGGGTTCAGACCTTAACGGCAGGCCCAGCTGGTTAGACTAGGGACATCTTCTTAGCCTCAGACCCCACACTTACCACCCCACCTACATCACTTGCCTCCTCCACCCACTACCCCCATCCACATTACACTACGTCTAGGATTGGGTAAGGTTTTACATAAAATTGAATTATTTTTTTTAAAAAATTAATTTTAAAAATATTGAAATAAATGGTTAAATGCTAAAATTGGGGTCAAGCTTTGACAGATAACTCACATAATGGTCAAACATCTCAAAACAGTCGTATAAATGTCAAACACTTTTCAATGTGCTCAAATAAATGCTTTTTAAAGTTTAAATTTTATTTTTATTTTTATTTTTTAAATAATATTTAATTCAGTTTCCATATGTTATATTCTACGTATGTCCACATTCACTTAATTTTTTATTATAAAATGAGGTGAAGTGCATAAAAAGTCTTTTTTAGAATAGCTTTAAAAAAATTTAATCCTTATTTGATCATTTTGAAAAAAAATACTCTTATGTAAATAATCTTAAAAAGTTTGATCCAATTTAAATATTTAATCAAAATAAAATGATTTTTTTAAAATTATGAAACTGTCTATATCACTTGATCAAATTCAGATAAAACACTAAGAAAAATTTCAAATCATGACTCAATCCAACTCATAAGTAAGTTTGATACATGCTCCGCTGTGGTTTCTTTTCTTTTTCTTAGTTAGTAAAAACAATATAGATTTGGCTCAAAGCCAAATTCAATTTGGTCCTTGGTACTAGACAACCTTGGTTTTGCATTTTAATTACGAAAATTCGGTTGATTTTTGCAAGCAGTCTTTAGGAGCAATGTCATGAGCGGTGGCAACAAGAAGTGGAACTACGAAAGAACGAAAACGAATATGATGTAATTGTTTATGTGATTTAATTTCCTTGTATTTGTAGGTTTTGTCTAAAGATATAATTTACTAACTTTAACCTTGTACAAACAGTGATTTAAGTATTGGAAAAATACAGTTTAGAAAATGTGTTTGATGCACAACGAAAATTATAAAATTTTCTATTAAAATTGAGTCATTGTGTTATTTATAGCAATAAACCTTTTTACTCGAATTATAATATGTTTTCTAGATAGGCAAATTAAGTCGTACTTGGCTTTCAACCTCTCAATCTTCAACTCTAATCTCGACCTTAGTTTGCTAGAGTGTAAGCTCTATTCTCGAATTGATGAAAACTTTCTAGGGCTAAAAATCGGTTACTCAAGAAAAAAAGAATTATTTAGTATGAAGTAATTTCGTTGTATTCTGGAAGAGTAACCTCATAAGTGAATGGTGTAATTTGACCTAGGCCATAAAATTTATTTATATAGAAAATATTAGGAGTCTCACTTGAATAAGGTGTAACCAAATAATAATATTTTAATAGGAAAAACACACTCCTACTAGGAGTGATATATATAGGCGATGGCAACACCCTTTTCTAGGACTAGGGTTCTGCATCCACTGTTATGTACCGGGCCTAGTTGGGCCTCGTCATGTATTGGATATAATAGTATGCGTTATCTTGTCTTTAAACCAACTCATATAATTTATCTAACCCAATAAACAATTTCCTATACTCAAAATATTATTTATTGAAATAAATAAATAAACTCCATTAAATTATTTTCTCAACTCAAATTTGATCTCATTAAAATCCAGTAAATCATGATGACTTTGTTGTATTAGAATCTATGAATAAATAAATTTAATTAACTTGTTCTCATGAAACTGCAATGACTAATTAATTTAATTTCCTCTTCGAACTTAAATTATTTAATTATCATCCAATTAACTAATAATTTGAATAAATTAATTTAATCTCTAAGTCATTTTTTTATTCATGGTGAGAAAACACATTCATTGCGGATAGTGGTCCATGCAATCTATTTTTTTTATTTGTCGTTTTCATATTTTCACATCATCGACTCCAATGTAAACCATCAATAATATACCAAGCTAGTGGAGGGATCAATTGAGACATATATAATTAGGGCTCAAATAAGTTGTAATTAAGATTTGACTATTCGTCTATTAATTACAACATTATTTAGTCATGGAGTCATTCCATTAAAGTACCATGATTGACTCTCTTTATTATTTACCATTACAAAAGCTACTTATCAAGTGTTTGTCTAATGACCGTGTCATATGTGTGCTGCCCTCATAATATTATCCTATTTTATCTCATGGTATCCATTACATCTTTCTTCATGAAAAAGTCAATTACTAACACATAGTAATAAAATTATCCCTTTTTAGACAAATGACCTGTGACTACATTACTTTTCTATCTATCATGTAATGTCAATGAAAGAATATCATTTACCCTTTGTTGCACTCTGAATTCCACTATTGTAAGCGAAGCTATGTCATGCAGAAGTAGTATACCCAGCGTACTAGCTTTTGACTATAGTATCAATTGGACCCAGGCTTTTAATACATCAAAGTACACGAGCCACACACACATAGTCCATCACCTTACTTAAGAGTGAGGTAAGTCACACTATTAACGTCACGAGTGAATAAATCCATAAAGAGATTTAAGATTTATTATACTTGGATCCTGCCTGATATACTGTCAATCTAGAAAATCACATATATGTTTCTATTTTTTAGCAGTCATCTACTTCAATACCCAAGATAAGGTATCTCCCTAATTGGATTTGATAGATGATATAATAGTCTTTTAATTGACTTGCTCAAATTCGATTACACTATGGACCATTTAGATTATCTACTAATATAAGTTGTCTTATTACATTATGATCCAACCACATAATGCAACTTAATATTAGTTAAGCATTGGATAATCAATGAGCTAATATTTGTTTTCATTTTGCTTTTACGTGAAAAAATCGTTGAGGACATTATACAAAAGATATTAATGTGAATGATGGAATTTTATTAAACCAATTTGTTTGTGTAACACCCCTAACTCGACTTAGAAGACTAGGTCAAATTCAGAATGCTACATAGATCACCGAAGTGATCGTGAGAAAAGTTTACAAAACATTTCATCTTAGTGAATCAAAAATCATTTAAAATCATTTATTAGCAAACCAATTCAAATTTAAAATAAAACTCAATGTAAAACCCATTTAAAATATACAAGTAAAGACATAAATCAGAAATGGTACCACAGCATTATAAAACCTTACAGCTCAACTTAAATCGAATAACAAATAAATACTGAAATGAAACTTATAGTTTAAATCCTCTAAGCTTGTCTAAGACCTCCGCGTACCAAGTCCAGCGTCCAGAATCCAAAACTGTACCTGAAAAAGGGAAACAAAAGAGGGGGTGAGCTACTTGAGCTTAACGTGAGATCAAAATAGAAGCAATCACAATTTCAGACATTCATTCAGAAGCAATCACTTGCAATCAGTCAATCAATTACAGAAACGTGCATACTTATATACTCAGATTCGGTACCTAACATAGCATACATTCAATTACAAGTAATACATAATTTGAAGTTAGAATAGAGACATGTTCACCCTCAGTAAACTTAGTCGAGGGGTTGGAATACATAGACTCGCAGTAGCCTTCAATTTGCCCTAAATTTAGAATTTGGCGAGTTAGGGCTACACGTCCGTATGCTTCGGCCATGTGGACCAACCAAGGTTGTGTGGGGATCCAAACGCCCGTGTGAAGGGTAGCACACGGCCGTGTGACAGAGGCACATGCCCGTGTGGTGCAGGGACACGGCCGTGTGAACAGGCCGTGTAACTTACTGTCTAATTTCTCTAAATTCAAGTGTAGGGCAGACACGACCATGTGAAGGTGTCACGTGTGTCCCATAACACACGCCCGTGCGAAATCCTTATATCAAAAATCAGTCACACGATCGTGTGTCCCGAAACATACGCCCTTGTGGGAACCCTACTTACCCAAATCAGTTACAAGGCCATGTGTCCCATAACACACGTCCATGTGGGAGCCCTAAATACCCAAATCAGTCACACGGTCGTGTGTCCAAGGAACACGCTCGTGTGGTTTCCGACAAAATCCTCATATCGACCACACAGCCATATGGCCAGGCCGTGTGACACCCAAAATTGGCTGAAAACTCTAACTCTCAAATCCACACGACCGTGTGCCTTTGGCATACGCCAGTATGGCCGTTGAAGCGGCCACGAAACCACCCCAAATTAGCCTTGTTTTCGCTGTTTTAGCCACCAAAACGGTCCTAAACCTTTACCCTATCAACATATATCAGAAAGTGATGATTTCTCATCACTTTCATCCACTAAAAACTCAAAATCCCCAATTTAATAATCACCCAAAATATGTTAAATCAAAATTTTGCAAACACCACAATCGTGGAGAAAGAGTTAGAATCCCACACCTGTTTACCGATAAAAAAGACGACGGCGGAGGAGCGATAATCCTAGCGTCCGCAGATAAGATCGTCTTTTCAAAAATATGTCAGAAGCAAAAAGTGTTGAAGAGATGAGAGGGGAAGAGAAAAACAGAACGTGCCAACCCCTAAAATAAAATTAAAGCATTTCCAAAATAAAATAAAAAATAAAAAATAATAAAAAATAAATTAATATTAAAAAATAACTCCTTAAAATGTTCGCATAAGGGATCGAACTCAGGTCCTCAAGCATAATAACTCCCCATTTAACCACTAGACTAGCAAGTTCGTTCTTGTCACTTAAACACACAACTTTGCTTATATGTGCGACCTCCTCACTGTCCCTATGCTCAAGACCCAATCCTTCTAGGCCCAAAATTTGGGGCGTTACAGTTCAAAAAATCAAAAGTACATTGACGAAATTACTACACTAAGGGCACTACATCCTGAAGTGAAGTTTTATCACACATTGGTATAACATCACTTTTGTACCTAAGATCCAAATCTCTTTCCACTAAGTTTTCAGGGAAAACTTAGTTTGTAAAACCAAGTGACTCACTTGTTTTACTTACAAAAATGCATACTCTAACAAATTCCTTAATAAATAAAATCCATGCTAACTCTCCCCCTTCTAACTTACACAAGATTTTAATATATAAGTCAAAATCCCGCTAAATTGACTTTATAAAAAGGCTTTATAAATTTAGAATACATTGAAGATCTACAAGATATGTCTTTAAGTCATTCAAGTCAATCTCCACAAATCAAGGGATCTAATTTGCTTGATTTGGATCAACCTAATCTTCAAAGATTTGATTCTCCACAAGACCAAATCTTCAAATATGGGCCATCATATGTTCATAATATCATCTAAGTCATAGCCAAACTATTTTGGTTCAAAAGATTACCAACTCCAAATAAGGCAAGTTAAAACTCTCGAGTAGTGCCAAGTGCAAGTGTAACTGCTCGTGTCACTGTTCAGATAACAACTTTAATACAATTTCTAATTTCAAGTTTAAACAAGGCTTCAATATTTAAAGAATACATAACAACCTAAGTAAATAAATATCATATGAAATTACTTGATCAAAACACCAACAAGTTGATTCTTTAGGGACTAATCAACAGTTCTAACTTTTTCTAGGTTAACTCCGCTTTGATCCAGTTCTTGATCTATACAATTATTCCATACAATCCATCAATACCATATATTTTTGTATTATGCCGTGACATGAATGAACCTATATAATCTTATTTTTTGATACTTCTAAAGTTTTACATTTTATTCAATTTAGTCCTTGAATCCGAAATAGCAATAACTTCCAATTCCTAACCTCAGTTTAAAATCTGACTTCAAATACATTCATTAGGGACCCTCTACTTTCTATTTATACTAAAATTTCATAACAGTTTCACATTTTATTCACTTTAGTCCATATGTGCAAAACTAACAATTAAATGTTACAATATAGTCTTTTTCATAATCTAAGTTTAAATATTTCAATTTCATACCAAATTCTTCAAGAAATCAACAAAGGAAACTTTCTAAAGCTTTATCAGTTTTATATTTTATTCAATTTAGTCCTTGAATTCAAAATAGCAATAACTTCCAATTTCTAACCTCGATTTAAAATCTGACTTCAAATACATTCATTAGGGACCCTCTACTTTTTATTTATACTGAAATTTCACAATAATTTCACATTTTATTCACTTTAGTCCACATGTACAAAACTAACAATTAAATGTCACAATCTAGTCTTTTTTTATAATCTAAGCTTAAAATATATCAATTTCACACCAAATTCTTCAAAAAATCAACAATGGAAACTTTTTAATTGGTACATGGGCTAACTAACAAGCTTCCATGATCTTAAAAACATAAAAATTACATGAAAATGACTTGGAATTACCTTAAAATTGATAGTCGAATGTTAAAAGCTTTGGAAATCCTTCTCCCTTTTGTTTTCTTAAGATTGGACAGTTGAAGAGAGAAAATATGAACAAATTCCATTAATGTTTGATATGTATACCTTAATTAATCCTTAATCATCTAATTAAATTAATTTAATCATACTTTATTAAATTAATCCATCTTTAATTAATATAAGTGGAATGTTTCATCATCTCCATTAATCCCTATTATAAAATAGTTTATTTACCATTTTAAACCTTCATCTAATTGCAATTTAAGTCCTCAAGCCTTTGACAATTTAAAACTTATAGCGATTGGACTTTTACAATTTAGTCTCTGTAACTAAATTAACTATTTAATTAACAAAATTGATGGGCCAAACATTAATATATTTTGATACTGAGCGAGATCGATTTACAAAAATGGGGTTCCGTAATCGCTTTTTCTGACACCATTGAAAATCAGGCTATTACATTGAATCTGGTGAACAAAAAGATGATGATGGTTGAGAAAATTAATTAGTCATTGTGAATCCATTGAATATGGAAATTAAATATATTTCCTCATAGATTCTTTTACAGTAAAGTTGTCATGACTTTAACAAAATTAGAATTGGATTAAGAAAATTATTTAATTGGAAAGCTAATTTAATTAATTTAATTGATTAAATAAGTAATATTTATTTTGGGAATAGAAAAATAAGTATTGGATTGGATTAAATTATAAAGTGTTGGGTCAAAAGTCTAGAAAACACATATAATTGGACCCAATACATGAGAGGTCCAATCTACCTCACATAAACATGTGAGGGGTCACAATCTTAAGGGAATTGAGAGTGTGTGGCACCCCTCTTTCTTTTAGTTGAACTAGAAGATTGTTTTTATATTAAATAAATTTATTTGTATTACCCTTATTCAATTGGAATTCTTCTATCATTCCTTATAAATAGATGACACTATCAGAAAGTAATGGGAATTTATTTTCTAATAATAAAATCTATTTTCTGGGAATTGCAATCTCTATCGATTTCTATTTGAGAGAATTAATTTCCTACTGCAAGTAATTAAATTGTTTCTTGTTTTGTGTTTGGTTCATGTTACTCGAGCCCACACTCGATGCAATTTGGGGTGTAAAGATAGTGGAGAAGGTCATTCAGTTTAAATTGGGAATGATACATATTTGTCTCACACAAAGCACATTTAACACCTCTAACCCATCTCCGTCGTCGGATTAGGGTTATGGAGGATTACTGTACAATTGGAAAACATTTAACATCATAACATTAAATAAATTAAACTTATTATAATTCAATCAATCATATGCATTTTGTCCCTAAATCGAGTATTTGAGGCCTTAAAATTAGCTTAAAAGCAATTCAGGACTAATTTGAAACAAAATAGAAATTTTAAGAAAAAGTTGCAAAATGTGAAAATAAGGGTCACATGGCTGTGTGACATAGCCAAAGCCGTATAACATTCAAACAAAGGGACACACAATGTGTCCCAGCTTGTGTAACTCTCTGAGTTGTCACACATAGCCGTGTGCCAGGTCATGTGCTAGGCCGTGTAACTCACTAACTAAAACACTAAGAAATTTCAAATGGCACACAGCCGTGTTACACGCCGTGTGACAGCCCATGTCCCAGGTTGTTTGACAGCCCGTGTCTCAGGTTGCGTGATCCATAAATTGACTTTAAAAACATGCCATTTCCAGGCCAAACCAAATCCATCCAAACATATCATTTGAACACACATTCAAGGTATTTAAACACCATTCAAACACACCTAAATATGCCATTTTAAACATCCTAATTCACCTAACCAATACTCCATTCAGAGGAACCACAATTGTATGAAAACATCATTTACCAAAACAAGTCAACATTGCCATATTCCAAGCATAAAAGACCTAGTTCAATTATTTACAACATGATACCACAAATGACCATTTACAAGCCATCACAAACATACCAAAAGGACCTTATAGACAAGCACTTAAAAGTGACCAAAATGATATAACTTGATAAGGTATAGAAACTCACCAAATCCAACATAACTTCAAAAGCTTAAACATACCAAAACATCCCTTACACATCCATGAACTATCATAACAAAATACCTATACATGCCATTATTAACCTTGGCCAAAATACTCAAAAACTACTAAAATGGTTGTTGGATAGTGTGATAGGTCTCCGATGAGCCTCCAACCAATCGAGTTTCTAATTATCTAAAAAAAAAAGAAAGTAACTACGTAAGCAACGAGTGCTTAGTAAGCTCGTAAAAACTTAAACATAACTTACCATTTCATTAATACAATTCATAAATTAAGCATAAATCATTACTAATGCCATAAGCTTAGTATAAGCCTATACAACATCATCAAACTCACAAGTTAGTACATTTGTCCATGATACAAATGAATTCAACCATAAGATAAGTAGATTTCCATATATAAACACATCATTTAACTCATCAATGTTTTCATAATATCATGATTTATTCCATTTGCATACTTACCATTTCATTTCCTTTTCTTACTCGTTGAATTATCTAGAAGTACATTGGATACTCGGGAATGCTCACACATAGTGTGTCTTTACATATAACTATAAGTTTTCCTTTATAATAATGCTCACACAAGCTGTAAAGTAGGTCTGCTCACATGAGTTGAGGGTCAGAATTTAAAATATACAACGCTACTCACACGAGCTGTGAAGAGCCCGCAATAAATGTAGGACCTCAGCCATCGATAGGACATTCAAGACCAACACCCGAAACATGAAATCCCTAATAACATGTCATTCGTATCCTAAGAATTCTTAAGGTTCAAACGAGATTCGCTATCCGTTAATTATTCATAACATTGAAACATTTATATTCAAATTCATTTACATTAAAACAACATAACAAAAAGTCAATTTAACTAACTTTAAAATTATCATAATTCATATGAATTTACCTCGATAACTAGGGTCATAGAAGTGGAATTTGAACTAATCTGAAACTTTAGCTTTTCCTCGATTTTAAGTCTGATTGTGGTTTATCTTGATCTAAATAAATAATTTCATTCAATTAAGTGCTTCTAGTATTCAATTTAATCCATAATTCATATTTATGTAAAATTACAAAATTACCCTAATATTTTGACTTTTCACAATTTAGTCATTAACCTCATAACTTGAATATAACTCATTTTAGCCTAAATCCAACTTAACAAATGTTACAAGGGACCTTGGAACAACCCATGATTATTAACAATTCACAATAAGTCCCATGGATTTACACTTTCAACAATTTAATCCCTATTTACAATTTCATCAAAAATCACTTAACAAAACATGTTTATTTTACAACCAAGATTAGTAATATATCAAATAACTTTAAAACTTATTAAAAAAAACCATGGAAAGTCCCTCAAACTTTAAAATTTTCAATTTAACCCCCAGGCTAACTAGATTAACTAAAACGGACTCAAAAACATAAAAATAATTAAAAACGGGGCTTAAATTCACTTACTTGCATAAATTAAACCTTATCCGAAACTTCAAGCTCTCTTCCCATGGAAATTTTGGTTGAAACAAAATAAAAGGAAGAAGAAGAAGATTTTGTTTCATCTTTCTTTACTTAATTTTCTTTTAATTACCAATTTACCAATTTACCCTTATTAATAATCAAAATTTTAAATAAAACTTTGTCCATAACTATCCAGTACCTCTTTAAATGGTATATTTACTATCTTAGTCCATTAGTTTAAGGTTTCATAGCCATTAAGCCCTTTACACATTAGATATTCACTTTCACACTTTTTACGATTTGGTCCTGTTTACCTAATTAACTATCTAAATATTAAAATTTCTTAATAAAATTTTAATATTACCTTAATATAATCCCATAGAAATTAAATAAACATTAAAACAACAATTTACTCATTAGAATTGTGGTCTCGAAACCACTGAGAATGGGTTGTTATAATATCAGTACTTTTAGGGAAAAAGTTTATTACTATAAATAACACAAATCAACTCGATTTTCAAAACTTTAAATTTTCATTGTGACTAAAAATCATTTTCTGAGCCGAATTTTTCTAATAGTTTCTTTGTCCGGAGCTAGAGGTTGGGTGTTTTCTTGTTAAGGGTTCTTTACAACCTTCAGTTCTTCTATAATCTTTTCATTTCTTTCATTCCTTTGGTTGAGCTCTTGTTGATGCTCTTGCTGCTCCTGATATAATCTCTGACTTATGGATAGGTTGTCCTCTAACAATCTCATTTTCTCTTGCATCTTTGTAAATTTGTACAATCTTGGATGAGGTTTTAAGAGGTTTGTTCATCTTGTAGGGTGCTAGTGTTGCCTTGGTGGTACTGGAATAGTACCAAGGTGTAGTATTGAGGATAACCTCCATAATTGGAATGTTACAGGTCATAGGGGCATTAGGGGTCATGGGGTTGGTTTTCGATTGTTTGTGGCTAAGTTTGGGGTTGCCATTATTGTGGGTCTTGGTATTATTCTTTTGCATTATTGGGGATGCCAATGGTTTGAGTGAGTCATATCTGTCCATACTCATTGCACGAACTGTACTATCAATATAAAAACCTACTAGACAATGGTGTCTCGATGTTCCCAAGACCTAAGTGAACAGTACCTCCAATGAAGATTACCTGGCGGAGCACTCGCTGTTCGGTGAAAGTATCCGATGGCAGAGGTGCCGTGCGTAACACTATTCAAGTTATTATTGTAGTATGATAAGTGAAATACAACGAATCATATGGTGACGATAATATACGGGCAATATAATTAGAAAATTCAAAGTTAACCAAGCTATTCAAATTATGTGACTGGAAAGTTTTAACAAGTTGGATATTTATGTATCCTAGCTAATAAGACCCGTTAACAAATTCTATTCACAAAATAGTCATTTAAATTGGTCCACATGGACCCCAATTTACTCAACAATCCAACCCCATCAAAATATATTAATATAATATAAAAATTAGATTTGATACTTTTAAATGCTAAATAATAATAAGAGTCCTTTTAAATTGTAACTATATCCGCTTTTTTTTTTAAGGGGTAGGAGTATGCAGAGATTGAGACTAAAATCTGATAGCAATCATGATCCTATTTTAACCCAAGTCTTATCCTATTATACCACTGAGTTTGGGTGACAATTTTTCCTTGGTTTATTTTATTTTTTAAATGTTAATGGATATCACTAGACGCGGACTAATGTGATACTACAATCAATCCATTAATTTTTTATTTTTATAAAAACTAATTTATTAAATACAAACTGAAACATAAAACAATAATTAAATATTTTGTAATCAATAAATATCGAAACTCTCAACTAATTAAAATAATCTATATTGGATCATGTTTCCCGAATATTTTGAGTAGAACTAAGAAAATAAGCACATCAACTAATATAGGTGCAAAGTTTTAAGATTGTATTATAATATATTCAGGAGAAAACAAAATCTAAGATGTAATTAATTAAGTTTTGTTTATATAAGTGATAATAAGGGAAGAGTTAAGGAGAACAAGGTGATAGTATAAACAAAGTCGATTCACTTAAATATGTGGAGAACCGGAGAAAAACAAGAGGAGGAGGAAGGTTGTTGTGTGGGCTAAGGAAGCTGGGTGCAAAGTAAGAGTTCTTAGATTTCTTGTGGGGAAAAATATCCCTTTCTCTTCGAATTAGAGGATATTTATGAGAAATATCTCTTATTTAGTAGTGGTGATGTAGTAAGATAGTTATCATCATGGAGTATATGAGAAAAATGATCGTTGGGATTTATTTTGTTATAGTTTTTGAGAGAGTACGAGATTATTTTATTTAGGTGGACCCTGATAGTCTTTAAAGAGAGTGCTCATATTAAAAAATGGATGAATAAATCATAATGAGCGAATAGCTAGATGAAAAGGATGTTCCCTCTCTCAATCGGTGGTCTTCCTGGAGGGTAACTAATTTCCGGAAGCTGAGTAGTCGAAGACAACCCAATTGCCGAGAGATGAAGAATCATCTTCAAACGCTCACTTAATAACTTATTAGAGTCCTACATATCTAATCTGAATGGAGTATAACAAGTTTTATTAATAATAACAATCAATAATTATTTATTTTTAATGATTAGTTCTAAGTGGTAAGAAAAATACTTATTTGGGTGTGAAATTCAAAGTGAAGCGGTCGTGCGGGACGGATAGCGAGCGTTCAATGAATGATGGGTCGAGGCTCTGACATTGTCCGATCGGCCACTTTTGAAATTCAATAAATTGTTAATTATTCTGTCTCCCTAACTGTGCCGATTACAGTTATGAAAGCTTGACCAAATAACCATGGAAATACGTATGCCTTTCCTCTATTATTAAAGTACATGAATGTGACGTAGTTGAGGTGGCCTTGCCCCCCCTCCCATGAAATCCGCTACTTGATATACTGCCTTAATTGGTTTCATGTTTAGGTACTATACCCTACCTACACACCTGCTCTATCAACCGTCTTCATATAACATCCAAACACTTAAAACCATATGAGTTTCACATATCATTATTGACTAATTTGGTCTTCGATAATTGTATAAACCTCCTTCATTGAAAATGCCAATGGTGGGGTCACTTAAGGAATAGGAGGGAGCACACACTAATGCCCAATCACAACAAACATGTAAAGTGACATTTCGTTATATATTCTTCCCTTTGTTCATACAATACCTTCGTCTCCATGTTAATGGCAGATAAAACTTCCCGATCTCCTGGTCACATCCTCCCTCATATCATACACATAACCTACATTTGCAAATGCATCCGATTACATTTGGTTGTCATGTCTTTTTCATTCACATCTTAAATAAATTTGGGATATAGAGTAGTGCTGGCTATCAAAGACTAGTAGTGAGATTAGACAATAGATCACTATACAATAACAGTTGATATAGATAGAGTGGTGTATAGTCTAGGGTTTGAGTTACTGGATGGGATGACCAGTGAGCAATGACCAACCAACCACTTAGAAAACCCTAAATAATTTGTGAATAATATCTAAGAAAGGGATCCAATCAAAGTATGTTTAATTAGTTGGGTCAAGCATATGTAACCATGTTGATTATGTAGTCATCATTCCACTTAGTATGGCTTTCCCAATCACATTTTGTTTTAGATATCTCCTACCCACTATATTATTATTTACAACTACTACTGTATCATGAATTTGAAAATTTAAATGATAGTTTTTTTAATGTTAAATACAATCAATATTGAACTTTAACTATGAAATCTGTTTGATTTGTTATATGGTTTTATGAGTGCCCAAAAATATATATTGTATGATACATATATTTTTTTTCATTGATTGTTTTAGTTTTAATATAAAAGGAAGGTGGTTGACATGCGGATCTATTATTATTATTATTATTATTATTATTATTATTATTATTATAATATAGGAAAATGATTCAATTTTTTCTGTACTATACTTAAATTAAATTATATAACAATTGTTAAATTTTAATTTCGATCTCTCTACTACTTGAATTTAAGATTTCATCTTTATATATACTTCAACTTTTTTACATAATTTGGTATGTCAATTTTCACAATGTCATTAATCAGCTCAAATAATTTATTTTGATTAGAATATTGATGTATCTTTTAAGAGTTGATAACACTATCAAATTAATTGTTAAATTCAAGTTTATTGCAATATCCCTTTTTTTATTACATAGCTACTAAATGAGGTTTTTTTTTTTTAAATTTCAAATGTCACATTAATGAATTTAGCAGAAGAAATTAACAAGGTTAACAATTGGATCTGAATTTTTAAATTCAAAAAATAGAAAGATTTAATTTCTAAAAATAAAAGTATGAAGATTAATTTCAAATATACAAAAAATATAGAGATTGAAGTATATTTTAATATTTTAATATTTAGTCTATAATTTAATCCAAAAATAATTAATAATTAAGCCAATGCAAAGTGTGATAGGATTTAATATTTTATAAAAATTAAGAATTAAATATGAAAATATCATAAATTAAAAAATTATGTTAAAAGATTAAGTTAAATATAATTTATTGTGAATTGATTTGCAAGGATAATATAATGTTAAAAGAAAATAATTGAAGTATAAATTGACTGAAAGCACCCCTTAATTACTTATCTTTTTAATGCTTTTGTATGGAAAGATTCTTTCAAATAATTTTAAATATTTGTTATCAAATATATTTATAAATTAAGTTCTTGGAAATAATAATTTTTAATGGATTGATTTTTTTCTTCAATGAATTATCTGAGTTAAAATTGATTCAATTGCTATTTATAATAATATTTTATAATTTAATATTTTTGAACTTGGCACAAGTAAGATAAAAAAAATCATAAAAAATATACAATCATATCAAAATTTATATATAATATGAATAGAGGTGTTCATAAATGTCAATGTATTTTTATTAGTGAAACATATTATCAAAGTCTAATTAATTCGTGCTCAACTGTTAAACAACTCTAAACGTGAATCATAAATGAATATTATCATGTATATAATCTATAAACAATAAATAAACTTACATGATTATTTAATATAAAACCAATTTTAATTTACTTATTAGTGACAAAAACACATAATGAAAAGTTATGTATAATTTTACCACTAAATTTTTCTTCAATCTATCTAATTTATGTCCACAATTCTACTTTCTTAACAAATTCAACAATAACACTTTCATTTGTCAGTGATTTATGTTATGAAAATATTTATAACCTCTTATCAACTTTCAAATAGATGTAAAAGCACACTTAAGTATGATTGAACTCACGTTCAATTGGTTCCTACAATATTAACGATATCAACTGGACTAAGGTTCAATCCACAAATAACATAATTAATTTAAATACATTTAATATTGTCCATTATATATTTTAATTAATAATTAATTTATTAAATTTTAAATGCATTAAAAATTATAAATAAATATAAAAATTAAAACTTTTTAAATATGTAGTTAAAAAAAACCATCTTTGGTGTAGGATTATTGTCCTATTAATTATATGATATTTAGTACTCCAACCACCACCTTATTACTTAAGAGGTCCATTCCTACACCCAAGTTGGTTTGCCATACGATTTGACTTTATGTGCACATTATTTCCGACTCAGAATAAGTAGTGGTTGTTTTTATTTTCAAAAATCATAAAATGTGTAAGAAAATTTCTATTCCTCCGAAGCCAAAACCGATTTGATACAATAGCCCATTTCACTATCAACATCAATTCGAAAGGATCTTATCTAATGAATTAGACTTCCTTACAACAAATACTTCTGTATACTTTCACAAAATTTTTTTTTTGTATTATTAATATTTTAATAATTTAAAATTCAATATAAATCATACACTTTCATATTTTTTTAAAGCTTTGTTGATGTGAATTATACATATTAAATTTAATGTAAATTAAAATATTGGTTAAAATGCACTTATAGTCTTTATACTTTTCAAAAAATAGGAATTTAATCTATGTACTTATATTTTCAAGAATTTAGGCTCTTGATGGCTGTCGATTCCACCAATATAACCTACGCCTAATTCCGCAAATTAAAGCAGTATAGGGAGTAGGGTCGATCCCACAGAGACTGGAATTACTGGAAATTGTTTGTTTCTTGACCAGATTAGTGTCTGGGCAGTTGTCGTGCCCGCGACGTGGGGGGGAATAAAATATTAAGCCTGAAATAATCATAGAAAAAAAACGTAAAAAGTAAAAGATAAAATAAAATCAACAACGAAATAATCTAAACAAAATCAATGAAGCTTAGCTCAGCCTTAAGCACGGGCTTTTCCGTCTTTGACCCGATCCTCGAAATTAGGTGGACTCCTCTTTTTTCGATAAGCTAGTTATAGCTACCAAGGACGCCTCGGACACCAACTCTTCCTTGTGTAAATTAGTTATGGAACGTCCTACAACTAACCCTTGCCGATCGAACAACCTACGAAACGTTCGTGATTTAGAACTCCGGCAGCTTTGCGTTCTAGAAGAGCCTAGCTCGAACCAATGCCCTCAAATGTTCGGGACATTTAAATCCGGTTACTACTTCCCTTGACGGAACTAAACAGCAATCCCCACTTGGCACGCCAATGTGTTCTCGAAAAACCAATTAGACAATCGATCCTCTCGGAATTCCAACGGTACGTCTAGCCATGCTAACTCAAACGACGTCTTTTTGATTTAGTATCGGCTCGACTTTGTGAGTTGACGAAGTCATACTCTTAATCCGGAGAAGTAATAAGTATCGAAAATTGAGAGTTAGATAGCTCGGGTTCGTAACTCACGGGTTTTTGACGGGGTTAACACCGGCTTAAAGCTGAAATGGATTTTAGTGTGACATGATTTTGATCATGCCTGAAGGTTATGGGAAATGATAGAAATTGTATGAAAAAGGTGGTGAAAATGGATAGGAAAAATATTTGAAAAGGGAATGAGACAAATTTTGTAAAAAGAAGACAAAATAATCCAACTCTCAATTTGAATTAGGGAAAGAAAGACAAAGAGGATAATGTATTTCCAAATAGGAGTAGGAATACAAAATGAGGGATGATTTCCTAAGAACTAAAACCCCCTATTTATATAGATAGGGTTTACTAAAAATAGCCTAATGAATAAAATAAAATAAAAATAAAAATAATTAAAAATAAAAATAATATAACAAAATATCTTCCTATTTTTAGTATTTTTACAAAGTCAAAATTGCAATTAGTCATTGGCTTGCTCCATCTTTCTGCTTTGGCCCCATTTCCATAGTTTGTTTTTCAATTCGGCCACTTTTTGCTTGTTTCCGTCCAATTATGTCCCTGAAAATTATTGAATCATAAAGACACTTAATTAGCAGGATTCAGTTCATCAATAAACCAAATTAAGCACAAAAAAAATGCAATTTTACATGTTTATCAAATCCCCCCTACTTAGCTCATGCTTGCCCTCAAGCATGTTGTTCTTTCAAACATTAGAATTAGTCCTACAATTTATCAAAAATCGAGCCCCTTTTCCAAATCCTCAATCAACGCAAACAATATAGGCGAAAATTAAATAAATGTTCAAAATATATATTTTAATAAACAAGAGTCATAAAATTGAAATATGTTAACTAACAACTTCGCTAAATTGATTTTTTTTGAATCCAATAATTTGCATGGCATTATTAATTAACTATCAGAAAATTAATAGACGAGATCGAACCTTTTTACGCGAACTAGGATGACAACCCAAGCACCTTATCCCGGTTACTCAGTTCAAACAGTCTTTATTTATTTATTTTTTATCTCTTTTTTTTTTGAGAGGTTCAGCTAGCGGAATGTTTGTAAGTTATCGACTTGTCATTCGAATCTTTTTACGCGAGACAAGATGACAACCCAAGCACCTTGCCCTGGTTACTCAATTTGGTCACGTTTTCGAACTTCATTCATAGCTTGAACATTTATTTATTTAATTTATTTATGCATAAGCAAATGTATTTATTCAACCAATCAATTCATACGAAAAAGAAAAAAAAAATTCTAGCTACATATATCAATTTTAAATCCTAAATGTCGACCAATTTATATACTTGAATATTTAATTCAAAATTTTGCCTAATTGCTCTATTTGACTAAGTATGAGAGTTTAAGGCTCAATGTTTAATAATTTGTCGAAAGATTTCAATGTAAGATTGAACACATGCAAAGGAAAAAGACATGCAGCAAAAAATTAACATATTAATCCAACCCCCCACTGAAACTATGCTTGTCCTCAAGCATGTAAAATAAAGTTAGCGGCTCAAATTAATTGAAAATGAAAAAGTTCAGAACACTCCCCGTGTATTTGAATGACATCATTGGTGTTGAGAGTCGCGACTTTGCAGGATATTGAGGATGGTGGCGACATTTGTTTCCATTGTCTCAAGTCTAGCTTCGATTCGACTTAAACGGGCCTCCACAGTCAAAGGTTGTTCCTCTTGTTCTCTTGTATCGATGTGTGGATGTTTGCGAAAAACTCTATTTTCCCGAGCAGTCCGTGTACCTGGAGGAACAAAATAACACGAAGTAGGGGTGCCGGCAAGCAATCCCATAGAATCCAAACAATGTTTATCTAGGTGGTCCATACGATATGCACATGTGAAGGTTGCGAAATCAATTTCAGATTCAAAAAGTCGAGAGGCTAAATTTGAAATAAATGATCCAAGTATAAGTGGACGGTTGTAACTCAAAACGGCATGAAAATTTCGTGCAAACCAATATCCTAAATTAACTTTAAAACCTGAATGCATGCACCACAAAAAGAACAGTTCAGTTTTAGTCAAAGCAGCGGATGCGTCATTTCTACCTGAAAAAAATGCTAAAAATCGGTGTATGTATCTCAAAGCAGCTCATGCACCCATAAATCTTTTGTGGTCTTTGGATTATAAAGTTGGTCAGAATTAGTTAAAACACGATAAACATGCTGAGCATTGAAGTCATTAGGAACATCTAAAAGAGCAGAATGATAGTCATCAGATTGAATGTTATTAGGGTCGACGAAACCCATGGCAATATTAAATTCAGAAATGGACATCCGAAAGTCCTTCCCAAGCAAACGAAAGCATACTATATTTTGTGTTTCAACAGTTTGCAAAGCATTTATATCGAAGCTAAATGTGGTATAAAACTCATATACTAATTCATAATATGCATCACAAGTAATATGAGCAAATAAAGTCCAACCAATAGCATCGAAATAATGGAGCACAGCATCATGGATATCTAAAAATTCAAGAGTAGGGAAATCAATTTGCTTACAGACCGAAAGCGAGCGTTGTCGGATTGCGTTGTATCGTGTCTGCTGTTCGGATGTCGAGAAGTCTAGAAATCCTCGCAAACGACTATCGGTAGGAATAGCATTGGCTCGACTACGTCTGTTGCGTTGATTTGCTTGGGGTGGTCGAACACGCTCGTTAGGCGAGTCGTGTAGGGGTTGTCGTTCAGCAGCTTCAGTACTACTGTGCGGGGGTGTCGATGGCTCATGTGTCGATCGGCGTCGACTTCGGGTTTGGCGTGGAGAGACTTGTTCGACAGCGGTGGGTGTAGGTTCGACATTGACGTTAGAAGTTTCGACTTCTTCTGGGCTGCCCGAAGTGCTTATGTCGGCCGAGGTTGGATTTCGTCGTCGACGGGCTCTTAGTTGAGCGACCGTTCATCTCGGAGGAGGTGGAGGAGAGTCGTCGTCGGCTAACTCGACGAGGGGAGGCGCGGAGAATCGGTGTCGATTTCTGTTAAGGGAAACCGGGATGTTATCAGCCGTTTGGTTTCGAGTGCGAACCATTTTACTGTTTCAGCGTCACAAAGGAGCGGCTTAGGACGTGTTCGTCGGTGACGGGTACGGCGGCGCACAGCGACGTACGGCGGCAGACGCGGCGGAGGTAAAGTGGGTTTTTGGGTCGATTTTTTAAAAGGTGACGTGGGGTTTTCGATTTTGTGGTCGGTTAAGGTGGTGGAAGGGTGGTTGTGGTTGCTTTGTGATAGAGAAAAGAAAAGAAAAGAAAATGAGTGTTGAAGAATGAAGGAGCGGCGGCGCACGTCAGTAGACGGTGGTTGGTGGCGAGAAAGGTCGACGTCAGTGGTGGAGGAAGGTGTTCGGCAGTAATAGCGGTGGGGGGCTGACGAATGGCGGTTTAGGGGAGGTGAAGAAAGAAAAATAAAAGAAAATAAAGAAGAAAAAGAGAAAAAGAGAGTAGCTACGGTGGTGGCCAATCGGCGACGGCAATGGTGGCGGATCGGGGCAGTGTCAGCGCAAGGACGGTCGGCGGTGGAGGTGTCGGCATCGGCGTCGGCGGCGGCAGCTTAGGGGGTTTGGTTTGAGGTGTTTTTGCTTTTGGAGAAGATGAAGATGTGGGGGTTGTGGGATTTTGGGTGTTTTAAATTTTTTTTTTATTTGGTTTATTTTAATTTGGTTTTGGGTTTTAGGGGAATGGGTTTGGTTATTGGGTTTGGGTTTAAGTTTATGAGTAATTGGGTATTTGTGTAGGGAAATGGGTTAAATGATTGGGTTGGTTTTTTTTTTCTTTTTGGGTTTTTGGGTTTGGGTAATTTTATTGGTGGATGGGTTAAATGAGTAAATGGATTTATTTGGATTTTGGGTTTTTTTTCTTTTTTGGGTTTTGGGTAATTGGTGGTATTTTGGGTATAGAAATTCCATCAAGGTAGAAATTTTTAGGATTTTTATTTGAGGCATGTCGTGCCCACGTCACCATCACTACCCGTACTCACGAAAATTTATGACCTTATTGCCCCTGAAAACACAAAATTGACAAAGTAAAAATAGGAATTTCTTTATTTATTTACAACCTAAACTACAACCTAAACTCTAAAAAATTAAATAGATAAAAATAGACAGAAATAAATTTGGGATGCCTCCCAAAGGCGCTTTTGTTTAACGTCGTTAGCTCGACGACCTGTTATTCAAATTCTGGGCTCATCGAGAACAATCTCCTCAATTGTGTGGGTTTGAAAATTCTCGAAAAAGGGTTTTAGTCGTTGACCATTCACCTTAAAGCGCTTTCGTGTCTCTGCACTTTGAATTTCCACTGCACCATTTGCAAATAAATTAGTAATAATAAACGGTCCTATCCATTTAGATCGAAGCTTACCAGCAAAGATTTTTAAGGTGGAGTCGTATAGGAGAACTTTTTGTCCAATTGAAAATTGCTTCCTTGCGATGAACTTGTCATGGAAAGCCTTCGTCTTTTCTTTATAAACTCGAGCATTTTCATATGCATCATTTCTAATTTCCTCGAGTTCCTGGATGTCTAATTTCCGAGATTTTCCTGCAGACTCCATTTCCATATTACATTGCTTAACTGCCCAAAAAGTCTTATGCTCTAATTCGACTGGAAGATGCCACGGTTTACCAAAAATGAGTCGGTAAGGTGACATGCCTATTGGTCCTTTGTAAGCTGTCCTATAAGCCCAAAGTGCGTTATTCAGTCTCAAACTCCAATCCTTCTTGTTCGGTTTAACTGTCTTTTCCAGAATAGATTTGATCTCTCGATTTGACACTTCAGCTTGCCCGTTTGTTTGTGGATGGTAGGCAGTGGCAATTTGTTGAGTCACTCCATATTTCGCCATAAGTGCACTTACGAGCTTATTACAAAAGTGTGTTCCTCTATCACTGATTAATGCTCGTGGAGTGCCATACCTGGAAAAAATAGAACTTTTAAGAAAGTCAACTACTGTCTTAGCATTATCATTGCGAGTGACTTTCGCCTCTATCCACTTAGAGACATAATCAACAGCTAGAAGTATATAAAAATTACCGAAAGAAGAGATGAAGGGACCCATAAAGTCGATGCCCCACACATCGAAAATTTCACAAATATGAATAGGAGTAAGAGGCATCTCATTTCGACGACTAAGGTTGCCAACTCTTTGGCACTTTTCACAAGTTTTGCAAAATAAAAAGGCATCGCGAAATATGTGTGGCCAAAATAACCCACATTTGAGAATTTTATGTGCGGTGCGTTTAGGTCCAAAGTGCCCTCCGCATGCATAAGTATGACAAAAAGTTAAGATAGATTGTACCTCTGTTTCTGCAACACACCGTCATATTACCTGATCCGAGCAATGCTTCCAAAGGTAAAGATCGTCCCAAATGAAATATCGCGCATCTTTTTTTATCTTATCTTTTTTAGACCTAGGTAATTCTGAAGGAATAGTACCTGTGATGAGATAATTTACTATGTCTGCATACCAAGGATGAACTGCATTCGCTGAAAACAGGTTTTCATTGGGGAAGTTGTCCTTCAACGGTGTATCGTCTACTGGAATTAGTAATCGACTCAGATGGTCTGCTACTAGATTTTCGCATCCTTTTTTATCCCGAATTTCAAAGTCGAACTCTTGTAGGAGTAGGATCCACCTGATCAGTCGGGGTTTTGCCTCCTTTTTCCCTATCAGATATTTCAAAGCTGCATGGTTAAAAAAGATAATTACCTTAGTTCCCAATAGGTAAGATCTAAACTTATCTAAAGCAAACACAACAGCTAATAGTTCTTTCTCAGTGGTTGTGTAATTGCTTTGGGCAGCATCCAACGTCTTCGAGGCATAGTAGATAACATGAGGCTCTTTTCCTATTCTTTGGCCAAGAACAGCTCCCACACTTTGGTCGCTCGCATCACACATGATTTCGAACGGGAAGTTCCAATTTGGTGGCTGCACTATGGGAGCGGAGACCAATTTTTGCTTCAGCACATCAAATGCGTCTTTACAAGTCTGGTCAAATTCAAATTCTTTATCCTTTTGTAGCAGACTGCAAAGTGGTCGCGCGATTTTCGAGAAGTCTTTCATAAATCGTCTGTAAAATCCTGCGTGACCGAGAAACGAACGAACTTCCCTCACTGATGAGGGGTAAGGTAACGAGTTAATAATGTCCGTTTTTGCCTTATCGACCTCGATTCCTTTCGAGGAAACTATGTGACCCAAAATTAATCCTTTATCAACTATGAAATGACATTTCTCATAATTTAAAACAAGATTAAATTCCAAGCATCTTTGTAATATCTTAACAAGATTATTAAGACATTCGTTAAAAGAGTTACCGTAAACCGTGAAGTCATCCATAAAGACTTCGATGATTTTCTCGACGTAATCTGAGAATATGCTCACCATGCATCTTTGGAAGGTGGCCGGAGTATTGCAGAGTTCGAACGGCATCCGTCGATATGCGAATGTTCCGAAGGGGCACGTGAAAGTCGTTTTGTCTTGATCCTCTGGAGCCACTGGAATCTGGAAAAATCCTGAATACCCATCGAGATAACAATAATGAGTCTTACCGGTTAATCGCTCGAGCATTTGGTCGATGAAAGGGAGCGAAAAATGGTCTTTCCGGGTAGCTACATTCAATTTTCGGTAATCGATGCAAACCCTCCATCTGTTCTGGACTCGTGTAGGAACTAGCTCTCCTAATGGGTTTCTGACAACTGTCACGCCAGTTTTCTTGGGCACGACATGAATCGGGCTAACCTAATTGCTGTCGAAAATCGGGTATATCATTCCAGCGTCTCATAGCTTCTGAATTTCCTTCTTTACTACCTCCATCATGGGTGGATTGAGACGCCTTTGAGCATCTCTCTTTGGTTTCGCGATGTCTTCGATGGAAATTCTGTGCATACAAGTAGATGGACTTAGCCCTTTTATGTCGGCTATCGTCTAACCAATAGCTTCCTTATAATCTCTCAGCACATGAACTAGACTTTCCTCCTCGTCTTTGGTTAACTTGTTCCATACTAACACCGGTAAGGTGTCTTTCTCTCCCAAGAAGACGTACTTAAGGTGGTCCGGTAATGCTTTAAGTTCCAAGGTCGGTGGCTGCAAAATCGAAGGCAACATTTTGGGTTGGGAAGGTAATAATTCAAATTGGTTACCTCAGTTTGTCAATGAAGGTTGCGTTTCCAAGTGATTGACAACTTCTTGCAACGGATCTTCAATGTTTGTGAATTCCTCCAGATGAAATAAAACATCCATGTCAATACTTCTGTAAAGGACAATTTCCAACTCATCAAAGTCATGATGTTCAGAATAAGATTGAGTTAAACAGTCTAAAATATCGATGCTAGAAATATTTAATGCTGAGTTAGGATGACTCATGGCCTCGTAGACATTGAATTTCACGATTTCGCCATCAAATTCCATGGTCAGCATCCCGCTTCGAACATCAATTTTTGCGCTTGCGGTACTTAGGAACGGCCTTCCAAGCAAAATGTCAGACGAATTAGTTGAATTATCATCTTCCATGTTAATAATGTAGAAATCTGCAGGGAAAACTAATTCGTTAACTTTAATAAGGACGTCTTCAAGCAGCCCTTCGGGATGGATAACTGACCTATCCGCCAACTGGATTATTACTCCTGTCTCTTTTAAAGGACCCGTGTTAATCAACTTATAAATAGAATAAGGCATAACATTAATGGAAGCCCCTAAGTCACACATGGCTTTCTTAATGCCTACATTACCTATCTCACAAGAAATAGCAAACATACCTTGGTCCTTGTATTTGGGTGGAACTTTCTTTTGCAGTACTGCGGAGACATTTTCCCCTACATTTACTCTTTCGTTACCGACTAACCTCCTTTTACTAGTACACAACTCCTTGAGGAATTTCACATAACGAGGTATTTGTTTGATAGCGTCAAGTAAAGGGATATTTACCTCTACATTCCTGAAAGTCTCGAGGATTTCTTTTTCCTCCTTCTCTTTCTTATCCTTTGCAAGCCTCCCTAGAAAAGGAGGTGGCATCACAACTGGCCTTGGAATTTCTGATTCTAGATTGGTTGTTGGATCGGAGATTTGCTTTTTACGTTCCTCATCTTGCCCATGACCTTTGGCTGGAACTGTTTCCAGAACCTTTTCGCTACGAAGAGTTATCGCACTAGCATTCTGCCGAGGGTTTGGCTCTGTTTGGGAAGGTAATTTACCTTGAGACTCCAAGCGATTAACTGCCATTGAAAGTTTACTAACCTGATTAGTTAACTCTTGTATTGATGCGTCTGTCCTCTGTTGATATTTTACAGCATCGGCGGCAAGTCTTTCCACAATAGCTTCTAAAGATGTGCTCGGCTTGTATTGCTGTTGTGGTGGTTGCAGAGGTCTCGATTGGTATGGTGGATTATATCGGGGTCCGTAATTTAGGTTGGGATGATCCTTCCACCCGGGATTGTAAGTGTTGGAGAAAGGATCATAGCGTCTTTGCGGTGGTCCCGAAAAACCTCCGATAGCATCCACATGTGCCGTTGAATTATCGTTAAGGATTGGGCACAAATCCGTCGGATGTTCAGCCGTAGTACAAATTCCACATAGTGGGGTCAAACTCTTCTTTTTTGTAAGCAAAGATTGAACAACATTCGTAAGCTTATCTAATTTATCTTCTAAAGTTGAAACGTTTACCCCATTAACTCGTCTTGTCAGTTCCGAATTTGGCCGATATTGTTGAGAATTTGCCGCCATGGTGGATATTAGTTCTCTTGCCCTTTGAGGGGTCATATTGACAAGCGCCCCTCTGTTAGCAGTGTCGATCATCTTCATTTCCATAGGGAGCAAACCCTCATAGAAATATTGAAGAAGTGATTGTTCGGTTAACCCATGTTGAGGAGAACTCGCACATAGTTTTTTGTACCGCTCCCAGTAGTCGTAGAGCGATTCACTCTCCATTTGGCGAATTCCTACTATGTCCCTCCTAAGCTTGGCTGCTCGTGACGCTGGGAAGAACCTGTCAAGAAATACATGAGATAAGTCATCCCACGTTGTGATAGAATCGGGAGGTAAGTAAAATAACCATTCTTTTGCTGTATCAACTAAAGAAAAAGGAAAAGCCTGAAGTTTGATTTCATCTTCGGGTACTCCCTGGGGTTTCATGCTTGAGCAGACCATGTGGAATTCTCTCAAGTGAGTGTGTGGATTTTCATTCTTCAAGCCTCGAAAAGTTGGCAAAAGGTGAATTAAGCCCGACTTTAATTCGAAAGGAGTTCTTCCAGTTGGATAGTTGATGCATAACGGTGTTTACTTGTTGGGAGCAGCGGCTAGTTGACGAACGGTTCGGTTCGCCATCCTTTCTTGTTCACCGAGGTTGCCTTTTGTTTCAAAGAGTGGTTCGGTCTCAGGTTCAACCTCTTCGACTTGTTTCCCACGTCGAATTGCTTTTGCACGAATTACTTCGCTCAACTTTTCAACGTCGGATTCTAGGATCCCTTGTCCTAGCTCAATTCTTGATTTGCTTGCACGTTTAAGAGCTTCTGTCTCTTTTCGTCGTGCTTAAGCTGATTTCTCGATCTCTGGGTCGTATTTGAGATCTACAGATGAAGATCTGGTCATGAAGACAATTTAAACAATTGTAAGTGTTGCCAGTCCCCGGCAACGGTGCCAAAACTGATGGCTGTCGATTCCACCAATATAACCTACGCCTAATTCCGCAAATTAAAGCAGTATAGGGAGTAGGGTCGATCCCACAGAGACTGGAATTACTGGAAATTGTTTGTTTCTTGACCAGATTAGTGTCTGGGCAGTTGTCGTGCCCGCGACGTGAGGGGGGAAATAAAATATTAAGCCTGAAATAATCACAAAAAAAACGTAAAAAGTAAAAGATAAAATAAAATCAACAACGAAATAATCTAAAAAAAATCAATGAAGCTTAGCTCAGCCTTAAGCATGGGCTTTTCCGTCTTTGACCCGATCCTCGAAATTAGGTGGACTCCTCTTTTTTCGATAAGCTAGTTATAGCTACCAAGGACGCCTCAGACACCAACTCTTCCTTGTGTAAATTAGTTATGGAACGTCCTATAACTAACCCTTGTCGATCGAACAACCTACGAAACGTTTGTGATTTAGAACTCCGGCAGCTTTGCGTTCTAGAAGAGCCTAGCTCGAACCAATGCCCTCAAATGTTCGGGACATTTAAATCCGGTTACTACTTCCCTTGACGGAACCAAACAGCAATCCCCACTTGGCACGCCAATGTGTTCTCGAAAAACCAATTAGACAATCGATCCTCTCGGAATTCCAACGGTACGTCTAGCCATGCTAACTCAAACGACGTCTTTTTGATTTAGTATCGGCTCGACTTTGTGAGTTGACGAAGTCATACTCTTAATCCGGAGAAGTAATAAGTATCGAAAATTGGGAGTTAGATAGCTCGGGTTCGTAACTCACGGGTTTTTGACGGGGTTAACACCGGCTTAAAGCTGAAATGGATTTTAGTGTGACATGATTTTGATCATGCCTAAAGGTTATGGGAAATGATAGAAATTGTATGAAAAAGGTGGTGGAAATGGATAGGAAAAATATTTGAAAAGGGAATGAGACAAATTTTGTAAAAAGAAGACAAAATAATCCAACTCTCAATTTGAATTAGGGAAAGAAAGACAAAGAAGATAATGTATTTCCAAATAGGAGTAGGAATACAAAATGAGGGATGATTTCCTAAGAACTAAAACCCCCTATTTATATAGATAGGGTTTACTAAAAATAGCCTAATGAATAAAATAAAATAAAAATAAAAATAATTAAAAATAAAAATAATATAACAAAATATCTTCCTATTTTTAGTATTTTTACAAAGTCAAAATTGCAATTAGTCATTGGCTTGCTCCATCTTTCTGCTTTGGCCCCATTTCCATAGTTTGTTTTTCAATTCAGCCACTTTTTGCTTGCTTCCGTCCAATTATGTCCCTGAAAATTATTGAATCATAATGACACTTAATTAGCAGGATTCAGTTCATCAATAAACCAAATTAAGCACAGAAAAATATGCAATTTTACATGTTTATCAGCTCTTTATTTTTCATGTTTCAAAATTCAGATATAATTATTAACGTTGCTAATTTTTTCTTAAATTAATTGATGCGATGTTTTGAAATAAAAAAAAATACACATTTAGTAACTATATAATTAAAAAAATGTTGTAATTAACTTGGATTTACTCTATCTCTCATACACACTAGTTTTCTACCTTAAATGTATTGCATGTGATTATACGAATTTAATTATTTTTGTTGTTTAATAAAATATTTTTACTGTAGATAAACCTAATTACAAGTTTAATGTATTAAAAACTATCAAATTAACTATTTATTTTTAAATTTAATGTAAAATATTAATATTTAATTAAATTTAAATAATTATTGATAAAGAAACAGTAATGAAGTTTAAAATATAATTGGTTAAACTTTACCAAACTTTGAAAATATCTGTAATTGTTCTAAAAAAAATGTAATAAATTAAAGATAAATTAAATTAGATAAAAATAAATTAACATTTAAACAAATAAAAAAATTCAACTTCCCACAAATAATCAAAATAAATTTTTATTTAAAAATAAATGCTAATTGTTATATAATTATAAGAGAATAAAAATGACCTGACTCAGGGTTCGATCCGATATAATAAAAGGAAACCTTAAACCCCAAAGTGGAGGGCTCCTTCTTCTTGTTTGTTTTCTGGTTCTCTACTCTTGGAGAATAAAGTCACACACCCAATTCCCGTTTCACCAACTGTTGATCCAATGCATCAACAATGTTGTTATATAATTATTAGAGAATAAAAATGACCTGATAAGCTATAAAAGTAACATATTTTAATCCTATTCTTAATGTAGTTTTGGATGATTAATTATGTAAATTAGTGAATTTGATGCTCCTAATCCTTTAAATTCATGTTTCTATACTTAGGAGTGCATTTGGGAGTGAAAGGAGCGAAAAACAAGCTAAAATCGAACAAATAGAGCTGTTTCCAGGATCCACACGGCCTGGGCATTTCCACACGGGCTCCTCACATGCCCATGTGCCAGCCCGTGTCGATTTCGCAACTTGCTTCCCAGATACACGAAAAAACCCAATTTTTAGGCTTTTTGAGCATTTTAAAGTCTATAAATACCAATTAGAAGAAGACCTAATGGGGTAATCAGAGAAGATTGAAGAAAACACTCAAAGAACAGCATCAGAATCAACTCGAAAGTGGATCTCCCTTAAGATCGAAGATCTCCATTTAATTTCTTTCAAAGTTTTATTGAGTTTCTTTATGTCTTGTGGTTATTCTAACTTTGAGATGCTTCTATTCAGATTTATGAATTAAATTCCCTAGATACCTAGGAGGATGAAACCTATGATGAATCTTATTATTTGATTTTTGATTTCTATGATAAATACTAGATTCTTGTTCTTAATTATGTATGCTTATTTTTTGTTTTAATATTTCCGGGATATTAATTCATGTTTAATGTGCTTATTTCAGTGCAGCAAAAGTCCCTGTTTAAGAGTAGATCTAGCATAATTGAGTGGAGTTGCATGCAATCCTAGAAATAGGATGACATAAATCTACCCGATTAGAGTCAAATCTAACAGGGGAATTCATAGATTGAGTTAATGTGGCAATAGGGATTTTAATTAGAAAGAGATTTCAATTAATCAACCTAGAGTCAGTTGTTCTTACTCTCGAAAGAGATATTAACATAATTTATGAATTTCTACGGATCAAGATGCAAGTGAATAAATCGTTTAATTTAGATTCATAATAATAGGTGAAGTCTAGATGGATTCTTTCCTGGATATTGTCTATCTTATTGCTTATTATTTGATTATTTAATTGATTTATTCTCTGTTTCATTCTTAGATTAATTAGTTTAGTAATTTTAGATTAAAACACATCACCCCAATTTGTCGGCTAGATAATAAGAAGACGGTAATTGCTAGTACTTTTAGTCCTTGTGGATACAATATTCCTTGCTCCCCATAGCTGTACTATTGTTCGTTAGGTGCACTTCCCTTTGTCGTATTTATAGTTAGTTTAGTGACCATAATGACCTGTCTCGGGGTTCGACCCAATATAATAAAAGGAAACCTTGAACCCCAAAGTGGAGGGGCTCCTTCTTCCTTTCTGTTTTCTGGTTCTCTACTTCTGGAGAATAAAGCCATGCACCCCATCCCATTTTCACCAACTATTGATCCAATGCATCAATAATGGTGCGATGAACGTGTATCGAACACGCGACCTTCAAATTACAGACATATCAAGGGTATATTTTCCTTGATTTCTCTTTTTCATTGCATCAAAGTTTTCACTATTAAATAGAAACTTATTCGAAATAAGCTAGAAAAGTTAAATAAGCTAGAAAAGTTAGGTTCTGGGTCAATGGCGATTGAAAACTGTGGTTCAAGTTTTGTTTAAAACATAGAGGTCTTTTCTAGGTTGGTTCCTTTCATTTTAGTCACTATAAATGAATGTTACCATCTCGCAAGAGCATGTGTAAATATTTCTTATAGTGGGAAGCTTTTGATGCAAAGCTACCTCGATGTAATACTTGCTAAATTCGACAACCATGTGAAGGATCTTTCTGGGTTTTACACTGTTAGGATTTTAAGCCATGGTTTTGCAATTGTTATTTCAAGGCTTGGTGTTAGTGCTTCCAAAGATGACATGAGGTTTTACATAAATTACTGAGAATGAAGATTAGGGATACAGAGATGAAAAAATAAGCATTACTGAGGAGATGGTTGATAACTAGAATAATCAACTACCTCTTACACTAGCTGCAAATCCAGATCCTGTTCCTTATACTATGTACGATTATGCCAAGCCCACTCTAACTGGGCCTGAATCGAGTATTGTGAGACCCACCATTGATGCGAATAATTTCAAACTAAAGCCAACCACTATTTAGATGGTACAACAATTTGTTCAATTCGATGGTTTGGAAGACGAAGATCCAAATACTCATTTGGGTAATTGTCTGACGAGGTTATTCCCTTTCAAGATAAATGGCGTTTCTGACAACTCCATTCACCTACAGTTACTCCCTTTCTCGTTGAGGAACAAAGCTAAACAATGGTTGAATTCTTTATCACGAGGTTCTATCACACATGGGATCAAATGACGAAGATATTCCTACTAAAGTACTTCCCACCTGCTAAAATAGCCAAGTTAAGGAATAATATCTCTTCCTTCATTCAGATTGACTTAGAGACCCTATATGATGCATGGGAGAGGTATAAAGACTTATTGAGATGGTGCCCTCACCATGGGTTACCTCTATGGCTACAGGTTCAAACCTTCTACAACTATTTGAATCCTTCAACTAGGCAATTGATCGATGCAACTGCCGGTGGAACTCTGAATAAGAAAACACCTGAAGCGGCTTAAGAGTTTATAAAGGAGATGGCACTAAATAATTATCAGTGGCAAGTCATAAGGAAGAAGCCGGTGAAAGCAACTAGTGTTTTTAATTTGGATGCAGTCACCATGTTATCGAATCAAGTAGAACAATTAAATAAGAAAATTGAAAATTTTTATGTTTCTACGCAGGTACATCCGGTGATGCAATGTGATACAAGTGGAGGAGGAATGAAACATCTAAAATGTTTACCCTACGGTCCTAGAATAGTGAACGAACAAATCAATTATATGGGTAATAATTCTAGGCCTCAAAATAACCCTTATAGTAACACCTATAATGCAGATTGGAGGAACCATACCAATTTCTCTTAGGGTGGTCAGAACCCCCTCCAGGCTTCTAATAACAACCTTACCAGCAAGAGAAAAAGTTAAATCTCGAGGAGATATTGATGAAGTGTATCTTGGTGTCAGAAACTCACTTTCAGAACACTAAAACAACATTTAAAAATCAGCAAGTGTCAATTCAAGGTCTTTAGAATCAAATCGGTCAACTTACCAAATTGATTTTAGAAACACCGCAAGGTAGTTTACCTAGCAATACTGAAACTAACCCTAGGGAGTAGCTTCATGCAATTACTATGTGAGATGAAGAAGGGTTAGTTAAATTTGAACCAGAATCAAAGTAAGAAATTATGGTAAGTAACAGTAAGGTCGAGGTAAGCCAGAATGAACAAAAACCGATTGGTAAAGAATATAAACCTCGAGTGCCATATCCTAATACGACGAAGAGAGACCACACGAACGAACAATTTAGTAAATTTCTTAAACTTCTGAAAAAATTACATATTAACTTACCATTTATTGAAATGCTTTTGCAGATGCCCAATTTCATTAAAATTTTAAAGGAGCTTTTGACGAAAAAGAGGAAGTTAGATGATTCGTCACATGTGGAGCTAAATGCAGTTTGCTCAGCCATTTTGCAAATAAACTACCCAACAAATTAAAAGGTCCAGGGAGTTTTACTATTCCTTATTTAATTGGTAGTTTGAATATTAATAATGCTTTGGATGATTTATGGGCTAGTATTAACGCCATGTGTTATAAAATGTTTAAGCAATTAGGTCTTGGGAAACCCAAACAAACTAGGATGAGTATTTAATTAGCAGATAGAACCATTAGATTTCCTAGGGGTATAATTGAAGATGTTCTTATAAAAATTGATAAATTCATATTCCCAATTGATTTTGTTGTTTTAGAAATGGATGACGGTAGTGAAGTACCTTTGATTCTAGGTCGGCCGTTTTTAGTAACTGTTAAAACTATAAGTGATGTTAGTAAGGGTGAATTAGTACTTTGTGTAGGTGACAAAATGATTACTCTCCAAGCTCGTGATTTTGTTAAAACATCTAATGATCGAGATGATTTTACAAGTTCTATTAATATGAGTAACCATGTGGCTCAACCTTCTTTGCAGGAAACGCTTCAGAAAAAATGCAATGGAGCCATATTCTAATCCATACGATATAAACAGAACAGTTTACAATGAATGAATGTTACAAATCGATTGTGACAGCCCTATTTTGGCCATAATCGGAAAAGTGGTTTCGGGACCAAGAAACTGAGTCAGAAAATTTTTTGAATATTATTTCTCTGTGTTTTGTATGTGTATGCTTAGATATGTTGAAGTTCGTATTTTAAATTTTGAAGTTTGGGTGTTTAATTAATTAAAAAGGATTTGTTTGATAAACTTTGAAAATTTGATGGATATTTTCAATAGGGCTGAATAATATGTGATTTTTAATTGAGAGGTACTTGCATGGTTATTAAACCATTCTTTGTTGTAATGGACGGTAAAACCATAGTTTGAAATGGTTCATGCATGTGTTTTATAATGGGTAAATTAGTAAATCAATAATATATGATTATATGCTTAATAAAATAAAAGAAACATGCACCCATTTCCTTGTAAATGCCGAAAGTTAAAGAAAAGAAAAAAATAGAAAAAGATCAAGGACATTCGGCCATTGTAGGAGCTTAATTGAGGTAGGAATTTCAAGTTGTTTCCTTTAAATTTTATGAATTTGAGTTAGTTATTAAGTTCTTTTCATAGCCCATGTATCAATTTTTAAGTCTATGGCAAAATACTCATTCGGTAATTGTAGATATGAACAAATGTGATAGTGTTTTGATATTTTGAAATGGAAATGGTTGTTAGATGAGTTCTAAGTTGTAAAATTTTGATAAATGGGATTTTAAGAACAATTGGTACTCGGCTAATGTGGTTTGATGTGAAGTTTTTGTTAGATACTAGAAAAGAATGCTTAAATGTCTAAAAGGGTATTCGGCCATGGTATGCATGAAAGGGAAATAAAGTAATTTATATGGTTATATTGCCGAATGTTATATACATGAAATGGAAAATAAGCAGTTGATATATGTACATTGCCGAATGGTAAACATGAAATTGAAATGTGATGGTTATTATGTTTATATTGCCGAATGGTAAGTTAAGAAATGAGAATGCGATAGATATTACATAATTGTATTCGAATGATACAAAGATCTTAATGATGTGTATGTATTACCTGGAAAAGAAAGTATATGATTCGATATTTGAAACTGTGTAATTTGGTTATCGTGATGAGTTATTCGGGCCTTTTGTCTAGCAAGCTATAAGCTGGTGTTATTATCGGGCTTCAAGCCTAGTAGGCATAATGCCGGTAAAGAAATATCGGACTTATAAAGTCTAGCAGGCTTTGTGCTAGTGATGAACTTAGGTTTATACCTAGCAGGCTTTGTGCCGGTGTTGAACTCAGGTTATTACCTAGCAGGCTAATTTCCGGTGAACTAATAAAAGTCTAAGATTATGAGGCTTTGTGCTAATACGACAATTGGATTCGTTCAACAAATTATGTTATCCAGGTATGTATAATCTATTTATGCGCATAAGAATAAAGTGAATTGAATGATCAATGTGAAATGAGAAGTATTTGTAAAGTGGTTGTATATAGATATAGATATACATATACATATATATGTACATTCGGTCTTTGTGAAATTATATATAAAATTATATGTCTTATATATATGTGATCATGAACATTGGAGTGAAATGTTGATGTGGTATTGAAGACTAGTTGGATTCGATTGAATTAAAGTTGGCATTGAAGTACTTAAATGCTGATGACAATATGAATTCAAATTAAAATGAAGTAATATGTTATATGTGCATATAGGTGACTATGCATATTCGGCCAAATGCTATCATACATAGCTAATGTGATACGTGGTTTTTGGATATTTGGCTTATAAGTGGTATTGAATTATAAGTGAAACTTTGATATGTGAGATGGTATAATTGGTTAAAGGCATATGTAAACTTTCATATTGAAATCATTATCAATGAGTTATTATCGTTATTTATCAAATGTTTAACTTACTTAAAGCTTACTAAGCTAAATTAGCTTATCGTGTGTATTTGTTTACTTTGGTTATAGATTTTTGGTGGTCGTTACATGCTCGGGGATCGTCGGTGAAGTCATCCACACTATCTTTTGTTTATCGGTACTTTTAGAAACTAAACTTGAAACTTATGGCATGTATAGGTTTAACCGTCTTGTAAACAAGTCTGATTTTGGTATGTATATATATAAGCCATGCGAAAATGGCTTGATCATTTTGCTAATTAATGTTTTATGTAATGATCATGTGTGGTTGATGTTTATAAATGTGTTGTGTTTATTCAGTTTTGTTTTATAATTAAATGATAAGTATGCATGTGATAAGTTATTTCTTGATGATTGTAATACTATGTAAATGTGATGTTGGGTACAATTTATGAAATGGCTAAGTATCGAGCTATGCAAGTTTGTTATAGGGTATTCGGTTAAAGCATTTAGAAATTAACCATTCTATGATATAGTGAATTCAGTTTAATTGGTAATATTTCTTACAATGTGGTGCATAATGGAAATTATGTCTTATGTGCATCCTTGAATGTCCGGAAGTTATATTTCGGTTGATAATGCTTCGTAACCCTATTCTGACAACGGATACGAGTTAGGGACGTTACATCGATGAACTAGATGAACGGCGAACACATGTCAAGGAGAAACTGAAAAAACATGATGAAGAGCCAAAACGACGCGCTGACAAGCATGTGGATGGAACGAACCAATTTAAGGTTAGGGACTGGGTACTGCTAGATAAAACAGATCTTCGATTTGCCACTTCAAAGCTTGATGGAAACGAATCAAATCCCTTTATGGTACTGAATGTTTTCCTATACAGTATAGTCGAGGTAACTTATTCTGAATTTGGCACATTTAAGGTAAATAGTACTCGACTTAAACCTTATTTTGATAATAGGATTGAATGAGAAAGAAGAGTTTCAACTCTGCGAACCACCGTGACTGCGCGAATACGAGATAAGTCGAGCTTAGACTTGAAATAAGTGCTTTTCGGGAGGCAACCTGAGTGTTAACACTACTAATTCTTTTAATTTTATTTCATGTTGTTTTTAAAAACTAATTAATTTTCAAAAATTAAAAAAAAATGTTTTTTAACCCACACGACTTAGGCACATGGGCATGTCCCAAGCTGTGTGCACTAACAAGGGTTCAACAGTGAGTTACATGGCTAGGTGACATGGCCATGTGACCCACACGGCCTGGACACACGGGCGTCTCATTTGCTGTGTGGATTTTGAGACTTAATTTTTTTCAAAAATTCAAAGGTTGCACGGCTTGAAATAGTCTATATAGTTGTGCAACACAGCTGTGTGGCTCATACGGCCTAGACACACGGGCATGTTCTAGGCCGTGTGAAACCTGGAGTTAATTTTTTCATTTTTAAATCAAGTTAGAGAGTTACATCAGCCAGACACATGGCCATGTACAAGACACACCCAAGCCACACAGGTGTGGGAAAAGCAAATGAGATTGCACACTGCTGTGCAACATGGCCGTGTGAAGACTGAGTTGAAAATCTTTCTCACACATGGGCTGAAAAGGAACCACACGGGCATGTGACACGACCGTGTGGCCCAGCATAAGCCTAGCCACTTTGTCTTCTTCCCAACCAACCCTAGCCACTGCCGTTCACTATCCCTTTAAAACTCTGACTATCCAAACCGCCCCTCTCTCTCGTCGACAGTCCTTTCTTTCTGTTGCCCCGCACATCACCCTCTAACCTCTTGCCGAGTCAACCTTTTATCTCCTCCCTCGTCGAGCAACCCTGCTTCATGACCCCCACCTCGCGGCCCCCTCGTTGAACATACCACCTCTCCCCCAACCTAACTTCCAGCCAACGTGTGAACCCCCAGTCAACACCACCGCCCCACCACTGATCTCCTCTACGTTTTCCCTTTTCCTTATTTTCTTTATTTTATTTATTTAGTTATTTAATTTTTATTTCTTTTGATTCTTGTTATTTTTTTGTTTTATTCTTTTTATTTTTTCAGTTTTATTATTATTATTACTCATTTTTATTAGTATTTTTCTGCTTCTCGTTATTAATATCATTTTAGCATTGTTCAAAACAGTTTGTATTTTTATTGATTAATCATCTTGCTATGTTGGTTTTTGTCATTCATTAACTTCACTATTATTCTAATTATAAGTCCTTTTGGTATTTTTGTGGATTTGGTTAGTCGTGGATTATGTTAGGGTTTTCTTTATTATTATTATTATTTTTTGTGATTACTACTTTTACTACTTTTTTTATTATTTGCATTTTAGTTTTTCATCATCATAGTTGAGTTAATGGATTTTGTCTACTTCGGTATTAGTCCTTTATTGTTTTAGGAGTAAATTCCCTATTTAGGAAGACTTGATTTTGATGGGTGGATTGCTAGTCCAAAATTCCATAATGATTTGTCAGCCCTTCTATTTTTTTACTTGCTACTCTTTATTGGTTTATTGCTTTTCTGATTTTGGATTATTTTCCTCTACAAGCACACCGTGACGAAACCTCGCAACAAGTCTAAGGTTGTCGTTCCCACTTCAAAAAAGCGGAAGACCCTTGGCGAGACCTCTTCCTCAAGTGATTTCGCCAAACCCCACCATCCCTACATCTGATTTTCAGCGGGTCCCTAGGAGGACTTATACCAATTACTTCGATTGCGACCACTCGGCTTAGGCCAATGTATTGATTGGGCCGCTTTGGAGTAGGTCCAATTAGCTGATCATGTGTGCACTTTTATTGCCACAGCCCCATAAGATCGGTTCTTCTCTATCATCGAGCCCATATACACGGAGCTAACTTTGGAGTTCTGCTCTACATTTGCTCTTCAGCATGTGATGAAGACTCATGACGAGCTGGGCACCATCACCTTCAGACTCGGTGGCTTGGTGTGCCATATGAGTGTCCCTGAGTTCGGCGATGCTTTGGGACTATACACTGAGGAGTTTATAAGTGTCGAAAACTTCCTCCACCTACATTGACACATACATTACTCGCCGTCTAGTTGTTGGTTAGATCTTACGGCGAGCACAACACCTTATGATATGATGTAATGACCCATTTTCAATGAAATCGGAATAGTAGTTTTGTGACTACAAATCTAAGCTAGAAAGAAAATTTATTTTAATATTGTGACATGGTCTATATTATGATAGGAAGGTTGCATGAAAATTTTGATAAGAGAATTTTATTGATTATATGGTTAATTGATTAAAAAGGACCAAATTAAAAAAAAAGTGCATTCTCGGGACTTTGTTCCGGTAAATTGAATTCATAAATATTTTTAATAAATATTTACGAAGTTAGTTGTGTAATTAATTAGGTTTTGGTCAAATGAATTTGTTGAATTAAAAATAATTAGGTAAAAGGATTAAATTGCAATGGAAGTAAAAGTTTAATTATAGATTAAAGAAAAGCTAAAGGGACTAAAAAGACAATTAAGCCAAATGCAAAGGTTGAGGCGGTTTACTTATTAGATATCAGAGTTATTTCAATTAAAAAAAAATATATTATATATTATATTAACTTAATAATTAAGAATATTATATTAAATTATAATATATTATTATATTATACAAAATGAAAAGTAAATAAAAGAATGGTAAAAGAATGAAACAGAACAGAATAGGCATACGAAATAGACAGAAAAGAAAAAGAGAAAAGGAAAGAAGGAAAATAGGGTTTTTGAAGTTCAAATTCAAATTGGTAAGTCTATTTAATTTCTTTTCTTGTAATTTTTGAGTTTTTATGATCCTAGAACAAAATAGTACTGTAACACCCCTTACCCGAGTCCGATGCCGGGACAAGGTACGAGGCATTACCGGACTTAGACGTAACCATTTGAACAAAATTGGGCCATAAAATTTAATTCAATTCAAAACTATTCATACACATATATATCGTCCCTTATACGGACGTACGAGGCCCTAAATATACATTGGAGGTGGTTTAGGACTAAACCGGAAATCTTGTAACACTTAAAAAATTTTTCATGTTTAAAGAGTCATACGCCCATATGGGTAGACCGTGTGGTCACACATGCCCATGTAGCTCAGGACATGCCTGTGTCCTCAACCTGTTTAACTCTCTGTTTATGATGTCATTAGCAAAATAGGGTCACAGGGCCAAGTCACACGCCTGTGTGCTAGGCTGTGTGGCGAATTTATTTTTCGCATTTAAGGTGCAGACTTCACACACCTTGGGCACACGCCCATGTTCCAGGCCGTGCCGTCCACACGGCTGAGACACATGCCTATGTCTCTGCCCGTGTGCTTCATACTGGGCATTCTGTTTCTCAAAATTAAGTTGCAGGGGACACACGGCCTATTCACACGCCCATAAGGCTGACCATGTACCACACATGGCCTAGACACATGCCCGTGTGTTTGCCCGTGTGGACAAAAATAAGGTATTTACCAAGCCATTTGCCACCCTGAAACTCATACATTCCAACACCAATTCATAGGCACAAATCATAGCATTCTAAGGCAACCATAATATCCACAACCAAGACATCAACACATCATTCTCATGCCAATTCTATCACACTCAAACCAACACATACTCGTCAACCCATTCATGCAAATTACAACCTCTATGAAATTCGTCATCATGTGATTAAACTTATAAGCAACATTAGCCAATTTTCTGTGACCTTATACAAAATGAACATTCATCAAAATAAGCCAACATGTTTGGCCAAATCAAATATGACACATAACAAAATAACCAAGTCCCTATACATGCTATACTCAAAATATTGAAACTAGCTATACCCAAATGTTCCAATTGATAGTGTGATCAAGTCTCCGACGTCCTTCGATCCCCGAGCTAGCTTGATGATAAAATAAGAAAATGGAAAGGAAAGGGGAGTAAGCATAATGCTTAGTAAGTCTGCATGTAAGTAAATAACAACATTAACCATGCATTATTATACACATATCATAGTATAACTTATCATAGTATCATCAAGTATCATAGATACATTTAAAATCATGTCATTTACATAATGTACGATAAAACTCAAGATCATATCTCATTCGTTCATTCACTTCTTACCGAGGTCTCATCGATTCATAATTTCATTATTTATGAGCTTTGTGTACATACCTGTATCCTTTTCAATATGATCATACCTTGTCATTTCTTTGACGTTATCTTTAGACTCCCCGTTGAACCACTTGGAATACTAAAAGATACCCAGAATATATCATACACATAGTAAGATTCCAATGCCATATCCCAGATATGGTCTTACATGGGATCATATATCGATGTCGATAGCCCAGCTATGGTCTTACACGATGTCTCATATCGATGCCATATCCTAGAATTTTCTTATACGAAGTTTCATTTCGAAGCCATGTCCCAGGCGTGGTCTTACACGAAATCACATGCCGAAGCCATATCCCAGATATGGTCTTATATAGGATTTTAATAACCCTAATGCCATGACATCTGTATCCTATCTCTTCCTAAGGTTCAACTAGGATTTTTGAGGTATCAAATCTTTGTCGAATCGTCATCGAATCGTCATTAATAAATTCCACAAAAACAATTATGCAATTCATGCAACACTAAAGCATTAAATATATAAATATGAAATGTTGCATTATTTACACAAAAACTTAGCTCGGTACCAAAATATGGCTAACTATTCGATTTAGTCCACAACCTTGTTCTCTCATCGGTTTAGGTCTGGACTCCATTTTTCTTGATCTATAATAGTAAATTTCACTCATTTAATTATCACATTGTTCAAAATAGTCCACAAATCATACTTTGGAAAAATTATAGTTTTTGCCCCTAAACTTTCACATATTTACAAGTTAGTCCCTAGGCTCGTAGAATGAAATGTACTCAATTTATTTGTTACCTAAGCCTAGTCGAACCTATCTCATGCTTATAACAACCCATATTTTCTTTCAAATTAGATTTTTACCAACTATTTTACAACTTTTACAAATAGGTCCTTTTGGACGTTGTCACTAAAAATAACTTAGTAAAAGTCATTTATTACACATCAAAATTTCATAATCTACCATGAAACATCAAAACACACATGGATAAATTTTTGAACATGAACCCTAGCTCAAATAAATGGTAGAAATAGGTAAACTGGGGTACAAGAACTTCAAAATGTAAAGTGCATTAAAAACGAGGCTAGGATGCACTTACTATCAAGCTTGGAAGTTGAAGAAACCCTAGCTTTGGTGTCCTTGTTATTTTTGGCCAAGGTAGGAGAAAGATGAGCAAATTTTGACTTCATTTTCCCTTTTTATTCTTTTATTAACCAAATCACCAAAATGCCCTTAAAGCCTTTCTTAAAATTTTACCCTCCTATGTCCATTTTTGTCCAAAAATGTAGATATTGGGCAAATTACTATTTAAAGACCTCTAATTAAGATTCTAATGTAATTTCATACTTAAAGCTTCTAAAATTTCATATTTTGCAACTTGTACAATTTAGTCCTAAAAGTCAAATTAGACACTTATTCACAAAATTTCTTCATGAAACTTTCACACAACCATGAAAAGATGTCATAGACCTCAAAAAAATCATAAAAAAAATTTTGTACTTTAGATTTGTGGTCTCGAAACCACTATTTTGACTAGGCCCAAAATCAGGATGTTACAACTCTTCCCCTTTAGGGATTTTCGTTCCCGAAAATCTTACCGATAAAAATGTTTGGGTACTGCTTTCTCATGGCCTCTTCAGGTTCCCATGTAGCCTCTTCAATCCCATGTCTTTTCCATAACACTTTCACAAGGGCAATATTTTTGCTCCTCAAGTGCTTAACTTCTCGTGCTAAGATATTAATCGGTTCTTTATCGTAGGTCATATCCGGTCGAATCTCAACCTCAATTGGAGAAATTACATGCGAAAGGTTTGATCAGTATCAGCGCAACATAGACACATGAAACGCATCATTGATCCTTTCAGTAATCTTATATGATCCAATAAAGTGCAGACTCAACTTGCCTTTCCAGCCAAATCTGAGAACTTTCCTCCATGGTGGCACTTTAAAAAATACCTTATCACCAACTTGAAACTCAATCTCTTTCCATTTTAATTCCGCGTAAGACTTTTGTCTATTCGAAGCAGCTTTCAAACAATCACGAATCACTTTTACTTTCTCTTCGATTTCTCTAACCAAATCAACCCCGTGAATCTGACTTTCTCTGAGTTTGGTCCAATATAAAGGAGTCCGACACTGACGGCCATATAATGCCTCATAAGGTGCCATTTTCCAACTCGATTGAAAACTATTGTTGTAGGCAAACTCAACCAAAGGTAGATATTTTTCCCAACTACCTTCGAACTCTAAAACACAACATTGGAGCATATCTTCAAGAATCTGAATTACTCTTTCAGACTGATCGTCTATTTGCGGATGGAAAGCAGTACTAAAATTTAACTTCGTACCTAAAGCTTCTTGCAAGTTTTTCCAAACTCTCGAAGTAAATCTCTAATCTCTATCCAAAATAATAGAAATAGGCACTCTGTGCAATCTCACAATCTCAGCAATGTACAGTTCAGCTAACTTATCAAGTGAATAATCGATATGTACCGGAATAAAATAAGCCTACTTAGTTAGCCTATCAACAACAACCCATACGGCGTCTTTCTTCCTTGGGATCAAGGGTAAACCCGTTACGAAGTCAATCGTAATCCTATCCTATTTCCACTTAGGTACCACTAATGGCTGAAGCAAACCTGAAGGTACTTGGTGTTCGGCTTTTACGTGTTGACAAATCAAACACTTCGATACAAACTCAGACATATCCCTTTTCATGCCAAGCCACCAATATAATTTCTTCAAATCATTGTACATTTTTACACTTCCTGGATGAACTAACAGATAACCATTGTGTGCCTCATGCAAAATTTTTCGAATCAACTCAGCATCTTTCAGAACACAAACTCTATATCGGAACATCAAACTAACATCGGCTCTGATTTGAAGACAGTTGAAATGCATAACCCACCCATCCAGCCAACACACCTCTCTATCCATCCCTACACTTACCGTGGGGTTTAAAGCACCCACCCATCCCTACACTTATAAGCTATACCAAATGTGGCGCATATTAGTATAATATAGCTGAGCTGCCAGTCAATAGGCTTAAGAGCCTCTCAGTAAGTCCATGACCCTCATGGTATTGGGGACTATCAGTAAGTAGGTAAACTACCAAATCAATCGATAATAATATGCAGCAATGCTGATGTATAAGCTGTACAGTTTAATGCGGTAACCCGCAGTACAGTCGCGCAGTATGAACTGCCAGATCAGATATGGGTACGTAGCATAGCTAACGTACATACAGTACAATACAATGCGATAAACTGCTATACCGGTAGATTGCAACAGAGCTACTGAATCAGTCAATGGTATGTAGCATAGCTAATGTACATGCTGTAGTGGTGTGCGGTAATCCTCTGTACAGTCCAGTTGTAGTAAAACTACCAGTTCAGTTCAGTATCAGTCATCCTTATCTTTATATCCCCACCCAAAAATGCTTTATGCATGTGTATGTATGAGTGCAGACAAACGAACAGAACGGAATAACAATTTTACACCGTCATTCAAAAGTAGTCATTCACATCCAATCAGTCAGAATCAGAGAGATGTATAATCACTTACCCAAATTCAGGTTTGCAGCAAAGTAATCTCACATAACAATGATACTCACATTTAGTCAATCAATTTCTGAATCAATCATCAATCGAGAACATCACTTAGGCAGAGTACACGGTCACAGATTTTGAGGGGAAGGTACCCTCTCTCAATTTAGCCCATATTTGGAGTACAAGGAGCCACAATTACACCAAAAGTCCAGAATCGGTGAGATAGGGCCACACACTCATGTGTTTCAAATGTGTGGGACAATCTAGGTTGTGTGGGGGTACAACCCCCCGTGTGAACGGTAGCACCCGGCCTTGTGGTAGAAGCACACGCCCATGTGAAGCAGGGACACGGCCTTGTGAGCAGGACGTGTAACTCACTGTTCAATTTCGCTAAAACAATGTGTAGGGCAAACATAGCTGTGTGAAGGTCTCACACGCCTGTGTGCCCACCACGGCCGTATGTCCCGAACACACGCCCGTGTGAGATCCCTAAATCCCTAAATCAGTGACAACCGTATGGCCAGGCCATGTGACACCAAATTCCTGAGTCCCTAATTCCCAACTCCACATGCCCGGATGCCTGGGGGACACGACCGTGTAAAAATCGACAAAATCCCTAAGTCGGCCACACGATCGTAGAGCTTGGCACACGGCTGTGTGGCCGTCAGGGAGGTGACAAAACTACCCAAAATAGCCCCAAAACTACCGTTTTGGCCACCAGAACTGTCCCTAATCGTTGCCCTATTAACATATATCAGAAAGTGACGATTTCCCATCACTTCATTCGACTAATAGCCCAAAACCAATGGGTTAGCATACGGTTAAAAAAAGCCAAAAGTAAAGATTCACAATAGAAAATAAACAGAAATGAACTGGAGACTAGGTTCAAATCCCACACCTACTTTGGCGATCGAAATAGGTGACGGAGGAGCGATAATGCAAAATCCACTGATAAACCATTATTGAAAATTATTTTGAATTAGATATGACTCAAAAACTGAAGGAAAAAGAGAGGGGAGGAGAGGAGAACGTGATTTAGGAAAATAATAGCAATCCAAATAAAGTAAAATAAAATAACATTATTAAATGATAACTAATTAAAGCCAGTTAGAATAAAAAGTTTCCAAAATACACACATAAGACTCGAACCCACAACCTTGAGGTTCGTTAACACTCCACTTAACCACCAAACCAGCAAACTCTTTCTTGTCACTAAAATGCATAACTAAACTCATATGTGCATCCTCCTTGCTGTCTCTATGCACAGAACGCAAAACTTCTAAGCCCAAAATTCGTGGCGATACACAATCGACACATTTTGGCATACAAAGATATTTTATTTTGGTATAATGGCATGTATAGGCCACTAGTACTAATATTAATGATGAATTGGATGAATGTAATCTAGCCATTGGAATGGCTAGCAATGACTTGATTTTGGTATGTTTATAAAGTAAATTATGGTTAAACATGTATGCTTAATACATTCTGGATTAATTAGATTTAAAAATGTATGTTATGGAAAGGTAAGATATGAGTTAAGATTGTAAGCATACATATAATTTTAAATGTTTGAAATTGGCTTGAAAATCATGCTTGAATTGGTTTATCTGAAAATGTTCTGTAAAACTCTGGTAATGCCTCGTAATCCTATTTCGGCAACGGATATGGGTTAGGTGTGGCACACGCGAGTTGTTCAAAGGTGACTTCTATCCCTCTGGCTTTACAGTATATTCATGGTATCCTCGCTCATACATTGACCGGTCGAAGGGAGATCACCAACGTCGTCGGTACAACTGACACATATTTTCTATAGAGCATGACGATGAGGCATATTTTTTTATCTAGCCTACTTCATCGCTCTCGCCTTTTGCTATCAGACAGAGCATAGTAGAAAGGGTCCTATTTTTTTAGGCCCTTATATGATTCGACTAGCACGACACTTCGGTCTCCTTGACACACCAGAGCATTTTTCTTCACTTACACTCGTTGACCAGATGTCCCCACAGGCATTTTTCTTCACTGATGATGTCTCTTTCCATCATGAGGATCCATCACATCCTTCACATTCAAATCACCGTCTGGCTTCTTCTGCTGCTAAATTAGAAGACCTCTCCAATCGATTCACTCGCTTGGAGCAACACTATTTTCAGAGGTTCGATAGCATCGACGTGACTTTGTAGCAGACTTGTCAGCACCTCTATATTTCTTTCTCAGCACCGATGGCTCACCCTATTGATGCCTCTGACAATGAGGATAAATGATTTTAATTGTTTTCTATTTAATTTTAATTTTTATGTTTATGTTTATTTTTATTTTTTTAGCTGTTTTGTTTTATTTTTATTTTATTGTACTTCTTTTAATTATTATCTTTTAAACTATATTTTTATGATGGCTTCTACTCAAGTTATAGTCCTTTAATCTTCTTTATTGTTGTGTTTAATTTCTTATTAGTTCGTTCAAAATCATGCACTACAATTAGATTCGACTACAATTCCGCTTTTCACCATTTTGGCAATTTCATCCAATATTTAGGGCAGTTTTAGTTTTCTCCATCTCTTATGATATTCTGCTTATACTGTGATTATATCTGTTTGTACATTGAGGACAATGTACATCTTAAGTGTGGGGAGGTTATTTATATAATTATTAGAAAATCCCTAAATTATGTCTTATTTTTAAGTAATTTTTCATACTTCTATTAGAATGAATTTTTGTCGATTTGGAATTTTTGTTGATGTGTTTTAGATTAATTTTTAGATAATTGTGCATTGGTTAGTTTAAACTTGAAGACATGAAAGAATCAAGTATGATAAGTAATTTTTCAGAAATTAAAATTTTTAGATTGTTTTTCGAAATTGAAGTGTTATCTTTAAGTTTGAGATTTGCAAGATTGACTTCAAAAACCATGATTTTTTTCTGTGAGATTTTGAACCTTTAAAGCATACATTATTCTTGCTTATTTTATTACTAGTTATGGGTGTGTCAACTTGATTTGTTATTCTAGAACTTGCTTCGATTATAAATGTCAAGACCACACCTTTGATTTGATATACTTAGATGATCAAGACACTTAGGTTTTAACCCACTTATCCCATAAAAAGCCTACCTTTTCAATTAACCCTTTGTGAACCCTGTTGAGCCTAACACACCGTTTCTTAATATACCCATTAATGTTAACCCATAACTCATTATTTGTTCGTTGAGAATTTTTCCCATTTTATTACGTCCTTTTTTTGTTGAGATTTGATTTGATTAGTTGCCTAACTATACTCTTTTGTTTAATTTGGTGAATTATTTTTTATTGTTAAAAAAATAAAAAAAATACACATATATTATTATTTTAGTTCTATGACTGAGTTTGAACAGTTAAATTCTCATTTTGAGAAGAAACTAAATTTCTTATTCTTGAATAGTTCTTGATTTATGCACTTGTTTTTAATTCAGCATTTGTTATGTTTCTAGTTTGGTAATGTATCAATTCGATCTCAATTTTAACCATCTTTTTCGACCTTTCTCTACACCCTTAACCTAAGCCCCATTACAACCTTTTAAAGACCTTTTGATTTATGTATCATATCATTTTATAGTGGTGGAGATTTGATTTTCATGTAAGCCTATGGTAATGACTTTTCATATTGAGTGCTTATTCTTGAACCTTAAACACTTCAAGTGATGAGTGAATCTTTAGTGAGGATGTCAATTAGTATCGATATTGAATTAAAGGTAATTCTTTAGATAAAGGGGGGCACCTATGTTTTCGTGTATAAAAATGTTAGCGTGGATTGTTTGAGACTTTAGTGCACTTTTAATCGCACATGTGGTGGGCCATGTGTCGAGACATGGCCGTGTGAACGACGACGACATGGCCATGCGTAAGACACGGTCATGTATGGTGTGAATGTGGCCGTATAGGCGACACGGGCTAGGACAAGTTGGACGTGTGGGCTACACGAGCATGTGAGCCCAAACGGGCATGCCACACAGGCATGTGGGTTTTGGGCCAAGCCATGTGGACCGCACGAGCAAGGCCAATCTGGGCGTGTGAGCCCATACGGTAAGCCACATAGGCATGTGGGACTATTTTTCTAAAATTTTCCCTAGGGTCGCACGGTCGTTTTGATTGACTGTGGGCCTATTGTAGGGTCGTTAAGGGCTAACCAAACCCTAGTTTATATTATCTGATAGTATGCTCTGAGTTGGACACTATTATGCATGTTTGTCTATTCTACTATATGTATGTCTGTTATTTGCATATAGGCATGTTGAGCATGTTTAATATGTAAAATTTTGTATCTGATTTATGTAATTGTTTTGGGGTGGGATTGTATCCATGGAGGAAGTGTTCTAAACAGTGACGTTCTCCTGTATTCTGGCAGCATGCTGCACTTTATCTGTTATGTGTTGTAATGGCACGATATGGTGTGTAGGGATGGATGGGTGTTTTTAACCCCACATAGTGTGATAGAATGGTCGAAGTTGGTGTGTAGAGGATGGGGGTAGGACTCTGTAATAGCCCGATTTAGGGCCAAGTCAGAACAGTGATTTCGGGACCACCAATCCAAAGTAGAAAAATTTATTGTGATAAAGTTTTGAGGTTTATAGTATGGTTGTGTAACACCTCTTACTCGTGTTCAATGCTGGGACAGGGTACGAGGCATCACTTGATTTTTACATTTACAAATACACAAAACCGGTTATAAAATTTCTCTCAGTTTAGAATCTAATCACATTCTTATCATATATGCATTAATTCATTTACTAACATGCAAGTATACTCATTCATGTATTGTATCATTATGACTCATAACATAGCTACTTTTAGTCATATCACATGGTCTTATACAATAATAAAATTTCCATTAATTTAGGCCAACATTCTAGGCCAACTCAGTAACATATATACATATATTCAAGTCCTTATACATTCCATAAACTTATAAATATTTCAGAATTTTTTAAAACTAACCTCAGCCTGATAGTGTGATAGTATCTCCGGTGACCTCTAAGTTGAGCTACCATCTGAAACTCTATAAGAAAAAGGAAGGGAATGGAGTAAGCATTATAGCTTAGTAAGTAAATATGTAAATAATAATCAATTTATTACAAGCTTTTATAAAACTTCATAACATGTTCTCATAATAGTATAATTCCAAATACACATAGTCCCACCATTTACTTAAGCCCTTTTCAAGCTGTTTACTCGAGTAACAGTCACTAAATTATTTTTATCCTGAGCTACGGAACTCCAAATTAAGATCCGTCAATTTTCCCAGAAACTAGACTCATATATCTTCTTACAAAAAAATTTATAATTTTTTTGGCCAATTAGTACAATTTATTCATTGAAGTCTCCCTTGTTTTGCGGTTTAGTAGTTCTAACCACTCTTCACTAAAATTTAAATATCTTTTGCTACAGAATTCAAATGAGGTTCTTGTTTCTTATTTTAAAAATAGACTCATTAAGGAGTCTAACCATATAAATTATGATCCATAATTATTTTTGTACAATTTTTAATGATTTTTCCAAGTCAAAATAGGGGACCACAAAGTTATTCTCAATCAGTCTCACAAAAATATAAATATCTCAAAATACAGAATTCCTTTGCTTGCTCTATTTCTTTTATATGAAAATAGACTCAATAAGATTCAATTCCATATCTCATTCAACCTCAAATTCAATTCCTACCATTTTTGGTCATTTTTACGAATCACCCTACTATTGCTATACAAACTGTTTTATTTCAAATCTCATCTCACCCATAAATTTTCTTATATGGGTTTTCCAAATAACATTTGCCCACATCAAATTTATCGAAATTCGATCATTCATCAACGTTACTCGTGTACATAAATACACATATACCTGCACTTAGTCAATATATACACTCACTTCCACTTGGCTATTTCACAATTTTATTCATTTTCACTTAGCCACTTTCCATTGAACACAACAGAATGAAACAGTAGCAAATGTTTGGTGCCCTGCACGTAGTACCACCTTTGTGGCTGAAGTTAATTGCTGCACATAGTAGCCTGCACTTAGTACTACACATGTGATGAATTTCATCTCTTACACATAGTGGCTTGCACTTAGTACCACACATGTGATCGAAGTTATCAGATACGCATAGTAGCCTACACATAGTACTACACATGCAATCCCAACTATATGATACATATAATAACCTGCACTTAGTACTACGTACGTGAGTTAATCCATCTTGAACACATAGTAGCCTACACATAGTACTACAGATGTGTTCCAACCACATATCATTTGTATATTTTCTATTCCATGAGTTCAATCGGAAAATATACAATTTACCGATTCAGTTACTTTCATTATAATTTTGTAATTTTTATCATATAACCATCCAATATCCAACTTCATCTTGCATAATATAACAAAATATTGGAACATAAAAAATAACAATGTATTATTTACAATCAACTTACCTTAATGCAAAGGATGATAAATTTGCAATCTAGTCCACAATTTTTTTCTTTTCCCCGATTCGAGTCGATTCCATGTCTTTCTTGATCTATAATAACACATTTCACTCATTTATTCCATATACACCTGAAATTAACTAAACTTTACATTTTGGGAAAATTTAAATTTTTGCCCTTAAACTTTGTCAAAATTACGATTTTAACCCTAGGCTCGTAAAATAATTTTATTCAATTTCTTTGCATTTTAGGCCTAACTGAACCATTTCATAAATATGGCAGCCCACAGTTCTCATTAAAACTCACACTTATGATCAATTTTATAACTTTTACGATTTAGTCCTTTCGGACGTTTCCATCGAAAATTACTCGGCAAAAACAGTTTCTCTAACTATAAACATGCATAATCAACCATAATTCATCAAAATACACAATTATTCAACATGTCCATTTTTGTCCATCATGATATATAATGGTCTAATTACTAAATAAGGACCTCTAATTTAAAATTTTATTACAATTAAGCACTCAAAGCTTCTAGAACACATATTTTGCACTTTTTGCAATTTAGTCCTAATAGTCAAATTGGAAACTTTATCGATAAAATTTCTTTACGAAATTTTGACACATGCATTTAATCATTCTATAAACCTTAAAACTTTATCACAATAAATTTTTCTACTTCAAATTTTTTGTTCTAAAACCACTATTCTGACTTGGCCCTAAATTAGTCTGTTACAGAAAATACATGCAAAGTAAGTAATACAAGTACAAACGAAGTCTGTATGACAATTGGATGGAAGAATAATGACAAGTTAATATGTGTTGTTTTGTAATTCTATTATGGTGAGGTTACAATTGGGTAAGAAATGGCTATAGGAGTTTAGCAATGTTTATACCAATTTCCATTATGGATTTTGTACAATAAAGTGATAAAAATGATGTCTATTATTTGCATATAAACTTACCCCTCTTTCCTTTCCATTGTTTTATAGTGTCACCAAGCTAGCTTGGGGATCGAGAATCATCAGAGTTCGCATCACACTATCAAGGCTTTTTTTGGGTATTGATGATCTTGATATTTTGAAAGTATGGTATGTATAGGGACTTGGTTATTTTGTATATGTGTCATAGTGATTGGGCTAATGATGTTGGCTCACATTGCTTAGGTTACTATTTTGTATAAAGCCATTTGAATTTGGCAAATGTTGCTTATAAGTAAAATCACATGATAATGCATTTAATATATGTGTTAATTTGCATGGTTTGGTTGATGGGTATGTGTTTGTTTGATGTGAATCAACGACTGATTTAGATTTTCAAATAGGGACTGATGATTGTTTGATGTTCCGAGATAGAGTATGTGTATTGAAAAATGGTAAGCTTATTCGGGGAATTTTGCACGAAGCATATAGTAGTTGTTTATCAGTTCATCTAGGCAGTACGAAGATGTATAATGATCTGAAGAAATTGTTTTGGTAGATAGGTATGAAAAGAGATATCTCTGAATTCGTATCGAACTGTTTGATTTGTCAACAAGCAAAGGCCGAACATCAAGTACCTTCAAGTTTGCTTCAGCCAATGATAGTGCCCGAGCGGAAATGGGATAGAATTACGATGGAACTCGTAATGGGTTTGCCTTTGACTCCAAAGAAGAAAGATGTCGTTTGGGTTGTTGTTGATCGATTGACAAAATTAGCTCATTTTATACCGGTACATACTGACTATTCACTTGATAATTAGCTGAATTGTACATTGCTGAGATTGTGAGATTGCACGGAGTGCCTATTTCTATTATTTTGGATAAAGATCCAAGATCTTCTTCAAGATTTTGGAAAAAGTTGCAAGCAGCTTTGGGTACAAAATTGAATTTTAGTACCACGTTTCATCTACAAACGGATGGTCAATCTAAAAGAGTAATTTAGATTCTCGAAGATATGCTCCGATGTTGCGTTCTAGACTTTGAAGGTAGTTGGGAGAAATATCTACCTTTGGTTGAGTTTGCTTACAACAACAATTTTCAGTCGAGTATAAAGATGGCACTGTATGAAGCATTATATGGTCGCAAATGTCGAACTCCTTTGTATTGGATCGAGCTTAGTGAGATACAGATTCACGGGGTTGAATTGGTTAAGGAAACTGAAGAAAAAGTGAAAGTAATCCGTGATTGTTTGAAAGCCACTTTAGATCAGCAAAAGTCATACGTAGATTTGAAAAGAAAAGAGATTGAGTTTCAGATTGGTGATAAAGTGTTTCTGAAAGTATCTTCGTGGAAGGAGATTTTGAGGTTTGGCCGTAAAGGCAAGTTGAGTCATGTTTTATTGGTCCGTATGAGGTTATTGTAAGAATTAGGCTAGTGGCATATCGGTTAGCCCTACCGACAGAGTTGGAAAGGATTCATAATGTATTTTATGCGTCGATGTTACGACGATATCATTCTGATCCTTCACACGTGATTTCTCCAACAGAGATTGAGATTCAACTGGATATGATGTAGGATGAAGAACCGATCAAAATTTTAGCCCGGGAAGTTAAACAACTTAGAAATAAAAGTATAACCTTAGTGAAAGTTTTGTCACAAATACATGGGGTTGAAGAGGCTACGTGGGAACCCGAGGAGGCCATGAGAAAATAGTACCCGAACCTCTTTTCTGATAACATTTTCGGGGACAAAAATCCCAAAAAGGGTAGAGTTGTAACAGCCTGATTTTAATTAGGCCATTATATCTCATGATGGAAAAAAATGGACATGGAATGGTAAAATTTGAAAGTTAGGCTTTGAGGGCATTTTGGTCATTTGTCAAGTAAAGACAAAATGAAACAAATAAAAGTCTTCATCTTCTTCAATTTCATCCCTTGTGCCGAAATTAGAAGAGAAGACATAGCTAGGGTTTGGCCAAGCTTTCCAAGCTCGATTGTAAGTCCATTCTGGCCCCGATTTTAATGACTTTTACGTTTTTAAAGTCCTCGTAACCTAATCTATCCTTTGTAAGGACTAATTTGAAGTATGGAAAAGTTTAAAATTTTACTCATGTTAGACATGCATGTATTTTTATGTCCAATGATAGAATATGAATGTTAGTTGTGTGATAAACGACTTTTGCTAGGTGATTTTCGATAAAAATGTCAAAAAGGACCTACTTGCAAAACTTGTAAAATGTGTGTAGAAATATGTGTATAAATGAAAAAAGTGGGATACTATAAGCATGTATAAGGTTTGGGTAGGCTTGGGTTTTGAGGAAAATGAATACATTTCATTTTACGAGACTAAGGACTAAAGTGTAAATAAGTAAAAAGTTAAGGGCAAATATGTAATTTTTCCATAATATGATTTTTGGATTGAATTGAATAATGTGATAATTAAATGAGCTAAATTTGTTATTATAGATCAAGAGAAAAAGGTTCGAACCTAGATGAGGGGAAAAACAAGGTGTTAGACGATTAGATCTTTATTATACTATTTTGTATCGAGGTAAGTTTATATGTAAATAATGCATCGCTATATCATGTTTAAATGTGTAATTAGTGCTTGAATTGTATAATTGACCATGTGGATGAGTTTAATTGCATGAACGAGTTTGACGATAATTCGATAAGTGCGGAAGTTCAGTGCGAACCCTAGGAACATTATAGGATACACAGGTCATAACATAGAAGTTATCAGGATATGATTCAATTTCATATAAGACCATATCTGGGAATGACATCGGTATAGCAGTACGTGTAAAATCATGTCTGGGACATGGTGTCAGTATGAGATTTCGTGTAAGACCATGTCTGGGACATGGCATCGATATGAGTTTTCGTGTAAGATCATAGCTGGGCTATTGGCATCGATATTGAATTACATGTAATACCATATCTAGGATATGGCATTGTACAAGCTATGTATGACTCCCGAGTATCCTTAGTGATTCCGAATGGTTCAACGGTCCTAGTTTAAACAAGAATGAAAATACATGCAAAGTAAGTATTACAAGTATGTATGAAGTCCGTAAGACAATTGGATGGAAGAATAATGACGAGTTAATATGTGTTGTTTAGTAATGCTATAATGCTATAATGGTCATGTTTATACTTACTAAGCTATGTAGCTTACTCCATTTTCTGTCCATTGTTTTATAGTGTCATCAGGCTAGCTCGAGGATCGGGAATCGTCGGAGTTTGCATCATACTATCAAGGCTTTATTTTGGGTATTGATGATCTTGATATTTTGAAAGTATGGCATGTATAGGGACTTGGTTATTTTGTATATGTGTTATAGTGATTGGGCTAATGATGTTGGCTCACATTGGTTAAGTGACTATTTTGTATAAGGCCATTAGAATTTGGCAAATGTTGTTTATAAGTAAAATTACATGATGATGCATTTCATAGATGTGTTAATTTGCATGGTTTGGTTGATGGGTATGTGTTTGTTTGATATGATAGAAATGGCATGAGAATGATGTGTTGGTGTCTTGGTGGGGAATGTTAGTTGCTTAAGTAAACTATGATTTGCGCCTATGAATTAGTGGTTATGTGCATGTGTTTCAGGGTGGCAAATGGCTTGGTAAATAGCTTATATATTGTCCACACAGGTAGACACACGGGCATGTGCCTAGGCCGTGTGTGGCATATGGTCAGCCCCGTGGGCGTGTGAATAGGCCATGCGTCCCCTACAGCTTAATTTTGAGAATCAGAATGCCCAGTATGGAGCACACAGGTAGAGACATGGGCATGTGTCTCAGCCATGTGGACGGCACAGCCTAGAACACGAGCATGTGCCTACGGAATGTGAAGTCTGCACCTATTTTATGAAAATTATGACAATTAAATTGACCACACAGCCTAAGCACATGAGCGTGTGACTTGGCTGTGTGACCTTCAAATGTTGATGACGTCACAAACAGAGAGCTACACGGGGTAGGGACATGGGCGTGTAAGACCACACGGCCTGCCCACATGAGTGTGTCCTACGATCACACGGGCGTGTGACCCTTGTATAGTGGAAATTTTTTAAGTTTTTGTAAATTTTTCTAACGTTCTCGATTTAGTCTCGAATTGCTTCCAATGTATGTTTTGGGCCTCGTAGGCTCGTTTAAGGTGCTTTATCATTAAATGTGAAAGGTTTTAATTTGAATGAAAGCTTATGGCCCGATTTTGTATGATTTCTTATGTTTAAGTCAAGTAATGCCTCGTATCCTATTTTGGCGTCGAACACGGGTAAGGGGGTGTTACAGACTTTGTTTATCTATTCTGCATATCTGTTTCTGGTATCTGTATCTGAAAAAGGACTTAAGTTCATATTTGTATCTGTCTGGATATGAGATCACTTTATGTTTTGCATGTCTATATCTTATGGGTTACACACTGAGTTGACGTAAACTCACTTCTGTATGTCTATTTGATAAGCATTAATTTATACATATTTTTACCTCATGTTTAGCCTATATTTTGGATGAATTAGTATCAAATTAGTGAGAATTGGTGCTCTTAACCATTCTTCTTCATATCTTATACTCAGGAGAGCCTAGGGAAGGTAAAAGAATAGAAAATGGGCCCAAAACGGTGAAAAATGAACCAAAATGCACGAATCACACGGGCCAAGAGGTGCCACACGGCCGTGCCACACGGGCGTGCCTCACAAAGCTCGCACGGACAAAGTCCCGACAAGCACGGCCAATATACACGGGCGTGCTAAATCACACGGCCTCTGTCGAAACCTACATGGGCGTGGCACACGGGCGTGTTCTTGTCGTGGGAAAGACAAATTTCACTCGAATTGGGATGCTTAGGGGCTAAGAAAGAGTCCCCAAAACTTCTCTATATAAAGATCCCATAAGACAACATAGAGGGGGACTTCTTCCCACTTTTACACACCCTCTATACTCGTTTCCTCTCGTCTTTCTGCCACACCATAGGTAGAAGCAAGGGATTACTTGAAGGGAGAAGTCAATTGATTCATCTCAGAAGTCGAAATTCTGCATCAACATAGAGGATTCTCCTAAATTCCTTCAGGGACTTTTGGTTTCTTTTATGATTTGTTATTTGATAACTTCTGAGATGTTTTCTTTTATCATTATGAACTAAACCCCTCAAATACTTGAGGGGGATGAAACCTAAGACAGATCTAGTTATTTATTCTTGATTTATATGATAATTATTTGAATTGTTCTTAATTATGTGTTTTAATCATTGAATTAATAATCCTAGGTATTAATTCAGGAATTGGATGTGCTTAGAGCAGAGGAGCAAAAGTCCCTGTGATAAGAGTAGATCTACCATAATTAAGCGGAGTTGCATGCAACCCTAGACATAGGGCGACATAAATCTACTGGATTAGGGTCAAACCTAATATGGGGAACCATAGATCGAATTAATTGCCATCTACCATTTGAACTCGAGCATAAAGCATTCTGGGCTATAAAATTTCTAAACCTTGATCTTAAAAGTGCAGGCGAAAAGAGACTTCTGCAGCTAAACGAGCTAGATGAATGGCGCTACAACGCGTACGAGAACTCACGATTATATAAGGAAGCCGTAAAGCGACGTCATGACAAAAGGCTAAAACGACCCAAGCAATTCAAAACAGGTGATCTTGTCCTACTCTACAACTCAAGGTTGAAACTATTCCCTGGAAAACTCAAATCAAGGTGGTCAGTCCGTTTACCGTTCTCAAAGTCTTTCCATACGGCACTGTCGAGGTAACTCACCCCAACCACGGTACTTTCAAGGTAAATGGCCATAGGCTAAAACATTATATAGGTGAGAACTTTACAGAAAATAAAAAGGAGCTTAGGCTCCATCCCGTTTCTTCTTGACACCTCTAGGAAGAGTCGAGCTTAGACTCTAAATAAGCGCTTCTCGGGAGGCAACCCGAGCACTAACGTAGTAAGTTTCTCTTTTTTTTAAAAAAATTTTTCATAATTTTATTGCATAAACTAACGTTTTTCCTGCAGAAAATATGGACCACACGGCCAGGCGCACGGGGGTACCTAAGGCCGTGTGTATACTAAAAAGCAGAAACATGGTCGTGGGGGCAGACCGTGTGCAAACAGAGCACCGTTTCCCCAAAACACGGGCTTCCGATAAACTCCCACGGCCGTGCGATATGGCCGTGGCGACTCATCGCAATCCACACGGGTAAGACAGGAAAACGCACAGCCGTGCGAAATAGCCGTGGCAACCCTGCACCTTCCACACGGGCAAACATAGCAACACACGCCCGTGCCATAAGCCCGTGGAAGCTACTGTCAATTCAGACACGCCCGTGCACCTTATTACACGCCCGTGCGCTTAGCGAATGATCAATCTCCACGGCCATGTGAACATCACCACGCCCGTGCGTTTAACGAAGGACCAATCTCTACGGCCGTGCTCAAACTATACACGGGCATGCTCATCGAGCGTGGCAAGCCAAAACGTCCAATTTTCGAAAAACACGGGCTAAACATGACTCACACGGGCGTGCGACATGCCCGTACGACCCAAAATGTATATATATAGGGCCATTTCTACCCTCCCATTTCACCCAAACCCTAAGATTTTCTCCCCAACCCTTCCCCAAACCTCCACAAACACCATCCCAGCCCTCCTACCGCCACCATACTAGATTTCCACGATCCACACGCCCGTGCAACAGTACCCGCGACCGTGTGACACCAATTTTGGTTCTATTTTTCTTCCTTTTTCTCATTTATTTATTTTTACTGCATTTTTTGGTTTTTACATTACATTCTTTTATTATTTTATTTATTTATTAGTACTATTGATTTAGGCTATTAGAGAATTAGGAAATAGAGAATAATCTAGAATAGTTTAGAATTCTAATTTTGCTTGCCATTTTAGATTCCATTTCACAATTTCCTGCCATTTAACATCATAGTTAGTTGCCACTTAATATACCTTGTAAATAGGCCACTTAAACGCACATAATTATGCCATTTGTTATTTAGTTTAGTATATATACATCCATTCATAGAAGATTTTTTATTTTTATCCCCAACCTCAAAAATGATTAGATTTTACTACCAAGGTAAATTTTCATATTAGGAACATGTTCATTTTCTTCCTCAGCCTCTTTATTTTAAATATTTACATTTCTTTTATATTATTTGTCTTTTCCTAATAAATTTTTGTAGATACCATGTCATTTTCCCGAGCCAAGAAAGTTGCCGTCCCCGCATCTAAGAAACGAAAAGGACCAGGGAGCTCTTCAACTAGGCCCACTTCCGAGATGCGCCACCCATTTCTGCAATTTCCACAAGACTCTCAGGAAGAGCGCTACCAGCTACTGCACGCACGCAATATCACGATGGGCCGATGCATCGACTAGAGTGCCCTCGCAGAAGTACGCTTGGCAGATGATGTCCGGGCCCTGCTCGCCATCGACCCTTGGGACCAGTTCTTTCGGATCGTAGAGCCCACATACCTTGAACTCACTCTCGAGTTCTGTGCTACATTCCACCTTCAGACGGTGATGACACGGTTCGACGATCCTGGGACGGTCCAGTTTCGTTTGGGAGGACTCGTTTGACAGCTCAGCGTCCCAGAGTTCGGTGTGGCACTCGGGCTTTACACCGCGCAGTTTATGGCTGAGGAGAGCTTCCCCACCCTCTCTAGGCGCATCCATATCCGACCCTTTGACTGCTGGAAAGAGATTGCCCCAGGAAGACAACTATACAACCCCAGCGTCAGCAAAGCCTCCGCTCTCCCTCCCTCTCTCAGGTATATTCATGCACTTCTTGCTCATACTATTACAGGCCGCCGAGAGAGCACAGGCGTCGTCAACACACACGACGTCTACTTTTTATGGTGCATGGCGAATGGCCGCCCCATCGACCTTGCATATTTCATCGCCCTCGCTATGCAGCATCAGACCGAGAGGCACCGAAAGGGAGTCGTATCCATGGGCCCGTATATCACTCGACTAGGCCGTTACTTCGGCCTATTTAATACCACAGCCCAAACCTCCTCCTACACATTACTTGGCCAGATGTCCTCCCAGGGCATCCAGAGCATGCTTTCGATGAGGATGGTCGAGAGACGACTCGGTGGCGACCACTTTCACTTCTGCCTTGTCCAAGAAGGCGAGGATCCAGAGGACATTCCTAATGATGTCCCATCATCACCACCAGCCGAGGATGCGCCAGCTGAGCCACCACACCCTACACGATCACACCAGACGGCAGCTTCCAGTGTTGACATATCCGAGCGCCTGGACCACTTTGAACAGTGCCTCGATTATATCGACGCCACCTTAGCGCACATATGTCATCACCTTGGCATCGTCCCACCACCACGACACCCACCAAAGGATTAGATCCTCTTTTATTTTATTTTATTTTAGTCTTACTTTTTATCTTATTTTATTTTATTTTATCTTTTGTTTTTCTTTATTTTCTTTACTTAGTATACACTAATCTTAACCTTTAATATTAGTCTTTCTTTTTCCTTTTGCAGCTTTTTAATTTTCTTATATCTTTCTTTATTTTGAATTTTCGTAAATTTTCTATTTTATTATCATAACGGCTATCTCCTAACGAAGTAATCCCTCTTCCTCTTAACCTCCCACGACTAATAAACCCCTTCGCAGTTTCAAAGGAGCTCTACAGCTCAAATCTCTACGAAAAAGGGAACACAGTGCCAAACCTACCAGCTCTTCCACTAATCCATCCAAAGCAGGGAGTTTCATACCCTCCCCTATCTTATGATTTTATGCTTTTATTGTTGTTAATATTTTCCTTGTGCATTGGGGGCAATGTACATCTTAAGTGTGGGGGGTAACGTACTTTCACTTTTTATACTATCTTTGAAACCCCTGAACTTTTCCTAATAGCAATATCTTCAGTCTCCTATTAGGAATTTATCCTGATTAGTTTATAATTTCTATTGATATATTGAGAATTAAGATATAGGTGCTTGTACTTTGACTATTCAAACTTTAAAACATTAGAGAATCAAGCATGATAAGTTGAAATTTTTTGAGAATCCCCAATTTTTGCATAAGTTATTTTCCCTAATTTTAAGTATTATCTTGAGATTTGAAATTCGCAGGATTGACATTAAAAGCCGTAATTCTAGTGAGATTTTGAGCCTATTGAGCATACATTTTCTTCGTGCTCACTTTTATTATTGCTTTGAGTGAGTCAATACTGAATTGTTATTCTAGAACTCACTTCGATTATACATGTCGAGACCACATCATTGATTTGATATACTGAAATGATAAAGGCACCTAGGATGTAACCCACTTACTCCACAGAAAAAGCCTTCCTACATAAATCTAACCCCTAGTGAACCCCGTTGAGCCTAACAACCTTTTCCTTGACTCACCCTCTAATTATTAACCAATAACCCATTTTTGTCAAATTTCATTCAATTATTTTGATCCCTATTTTTGTCGAGATTTGAGTTGAATTTTTCATCTAGCTTTATTCTCTCTGCCAGATTGTAAAGTTTTGTTCAATTTATTGTAATTATTTGGATTGTTCTTAAAAAAAAAGTGCATACAGTGAAATTCGATTGTAAATTATAGATTGTAAATAGTTCGTCAAAGTTTTTGCATGTTTCTATTTTAAGGCTACCAAGGCGAAAATGATAATATCACAAGAATTGGCTGAGAAATATGTTCCAAAGATAGAGATTTTTCTAGCTAGATAATTTTTCAAGTTCAATCTCGATTCTAACCTTTTTTTGCAGCCTGTGACAACACCCCTAACCAAGCCCCGTTACAACCATGAAAAGACCTTTTGATCAATGTATCATATCAAACTATAGTGGTGGAGATGTGATTTTCTTGCAAGCCTATGGTAATAACTTTTCAGGTTGACTAAGGAGTGCCTTAAATTTGAACCCTAAACACTTCGAGTGAATAGAGTGAACCTTTAGTGAGGATGTCAACTCCTGTTAATTAAGATGGAGAGATAACTACTTAGAAGGAAGGAAGGGACTTATATTTTCAATGATAAAATTCTCAACTTAGAGTGATTGAGTCCTAAATGTTCTTTAGATTGAATTTTCATTGTATGACTACCTGTGGATTAATTTGAAATATTATTGATAAGGGTTATAGATTAAGAAGAATGGTTTCCTTTAGGGATTGAGATTTTGCTTGAGGACAAGCAAAGGCTTAAGTGTGGGGGTATTTGATAAGCGTTAATTTATACATATTTTTACCTCATGTTTAGCCTATATTTTGGATGAATTAGTATCAAATTAGTGAGAATTGGTGCTCTTAACCATTCTTTTTCGTATCTTATACTCAGGAGAGCCTAGGGAAGATAAAAGAATAGAAAACGGGCCCAAAACGGTGAAAAATGAACCAAAATGCACGAATCATACGGGCCAAGAGGTGCCACACGGCCGTGCCTCACAAAGCTCACACGGACAAAGTCCCGACAAGCACGGCCAATATACAGGGCGTGCTAAATCAGACGGCCTCTGTCGAAACCCACACGAGCGTGGCACACGGGCATGTTCTAGTCGTGGGAAAGACGAATTTCACTCGAATTGGGATGCTTAGGGGCTAAGAAAGAGTCCCCAAAACTTCTCTATATAAAGATCCTATGAGGCAACATAGAGGGGGCCTTCTTCCCACTTTTACACACCCTCTATACTCGTTTCCTCTCGTCTTTCTGCCACACCACAGGTAGAAGCAATGGATTACTCGAAGGGAGAAGTCAATTGATTCATCTCAGAAGCCGAGATTCTGCATCAACATAGAGGATTCTCCTAAATTCCTTCAGGGGTTTTTGGTTTCTTTTATGATTTGTTATTTGATAACTTCTGAGATGTTTTCTTTTATTATTATGAACTAAACCCCTCAAATACTTGAGGGGGATGAAACCTAAGACAGATCTGGTTATTTATTCTTGATTATATGATAATTATTTGAATTGTTCTTAATTATGTGTTTTAATCCTTGAATTAATAATCCTAGGTATTAATTCAGGAATTGGATGTGCTTAAAGCAGAGGAGCAAAAGTCCCTGTGATAAGAGTAGATCTACCATAATTAAGCGGAGTTGCATGCAACCCTAGACATAGGGAGACATAAATCTACCGGATTAGGGTCAAACCTAATATGGGGAACCATATTAATGCAACCTAGGGAGTTAATTAATAAAGGAACTTTAATTAACAACTTAGGCCTAGTTGCTCTTCACCTCGACGGAGGGTTTAGCATAGATTAGGGATCTCTACGGATCAAGTCAAATAAATAACTCGTATAATTCAAGAAGATAATAACAAGTGAAGTCTAGGCGGATTCTCCCTTGAGTATTAATCATATCAATTAGCTTTCCCTAAAAAGTCTTCCCAATTTACTTTTTCTTTTGTTTTATTCTTAGTTTAGATTTTAGAATTTAGTTTTAAACAAATCCCCATTTAATTTCTAGGTTAAATAATAGAAAGGAAGTGAGTAATAGTACTTTCGGTTCCCTTGGGTACGATACTCGATCTTATCACTAGACTATACTGCTATCGATAGGTGCGCTTGCCTTTAAACGTCGTGATATTAGTTAGTTTGGGTTTGATCAAGTTCTTTATAAATTTTATTACTTAGTATCGCGAACGGATATCACTGTTCTATTTAGGTTATCCATAGACTTAAGCGGATCTATGTGTCAGAGTCCTATGGTGACCACAAGTCTTTCAGTACCGATATGAGAGTTGGATAGTGTGATGAGCTCTCCGACAGCTTACAACCTGAGCGAGTCTTCTAAATCCTATAAGCATAGGAAAAATAACACAAGTAATCTATAAAGCTTAGTAGGCTCATATGAAAATAAACACAACTTATCGAGTAAGCATTTATTAAGAAATTTCATTACTATGGTGTAGACTCATTTGATTTCATCTTTATTCCATAATTCCAATCACGTAATTAACCAAAGGTTTCACGAGCTTATCCAATTCAATGGCCTAAATTCAAGGTTATCGAAACAGTGGTTTCGTAACTACAAATCTGATTTAAAAAGAAAATTTATTTTAATATTATTGCATGAATATTAATATGATAGGAAAGTAGTATGAAAATATCGATAGAAAAATTTTACCAATTTAGTGGTTAATTAGAGAAAGAAATTATTAGAGAAATTGGGTAAAAATGAGGTATCGAGACCTCGATCTCATAAAATCGAGTCAAAAATATTTTTATAAGTATTTATGGAGTGTTATTAATGTGGTATTAAAGTTTCGTTAGAAAATATTTATGGCTCAATTTACAGAAATGAGGTCTCGATACCTCACTTTCTAAAACCACTTTACCACTTGAACCTAATAAATCATTCTATAACATAAATTACTAATGCAAAAAACTTTTTAAAACCATATTTTACTCGTAAAAATTAAATAATAATATTTATGATCTTACTTGCCAGATTTGATGGCCTCAAACCACTGTTTCCGACACCAGTGAAAAATCAGGCTGTTAGAGAGAGCTTTGCTCTCGTTAACTATGTTGGAGGCTACGACTCTTCACCCGCAATCCTTAATATGACAGTTGGGAGCTTTGCTCTAGCTAACTGTGTTAGAGGCTATGACTCTTCAACTACGAGCCTTACTATAACAGTTGGGAGCTTTGCTTTTGCTAACTGTGTTGAGGCCGTGGCCCTTCACCTACAAGCCTTAATATGATAGTTGGGAGCTTTGCTCCCACTAATTGTGTTGGACATCAAAGGTCATGATATAACTGTCGAGTGAACTGTTAAAAACATCAAGAAAAACAAAAGAAGGCGAAAATCACACAAATTTCTTATTAAATAACATTCATGCTGTAATTTCATACGATGAACCTGTTCTAAATTGAATTTTGTGAATAATATGCAAACTAGCATGGAATTTTCATATAGCTTAGAAATGCAAAGGCAATAAAATATTAGGTTGAATAATGTACCTAGTGATGAAATACCACATAGGAAAAAAATCAAATGAGATGACAAATGAATAAGTTCAAGTGTGACAGTTGAGTAAACAAGATTTCATATATTGCAAAGTTTAAACAACCAGGATCTACTGTATGTAATAATACGTAACCTAAACTTAAGTAAAGGGGAGAACAATAGGGAGAATAATATTTACTATAGGTAATTTAGTTTGATCTTACTTGCAAAATGTTAGCATATACAAAAACCAATATCATATACAAAAATATGATATATGAACTATTAGCTCTTTTTTAAACAAAACAAACCAGTTATCTGCACGCCATCCTAGTAAAGGATATGTAAAAATAATATATCTTCAAAAAGTAACGTTATATCAAAAGGTTGCAGAGATCTGCACGTGTAAATGCCTATGCTAAGAGTCAAAATGTCCATATTTATAAAAACTTACCATTAACCAAAACTTCTAAACAAAGCAAAAAAGTTACCATGCTTAGTAACACTTATTTGGAGATAAAAATGGATATCTTATCATAACAGTAAGTGTAACAGCCCGATTTAGGGCCAAGTCGGAATAGTGGTTTCAGGACCACGAATCCGAAGTAGAAAATTTTATTATGATAAAATTTATTATGCATGTGTGAAAGTTTCGTTAAGAAATTTTATCGATAGAGGGTCCAATTTGACTAGTAGGACTAAATTGCAAAAAGTGCAAAATATTTGTTCTAAAAGTTTTGGGTGTTTAATTGAAACGAATTTGAAAATTAGTGGGCCTTAATTAGTAATTAAACCATTATATATCATGATGGACAAAAATGGACATATAAAGGTAAAATTTCAAAGAAAGGCTAAAAGGGCATTTTGGTCATTCGATAATTAAATGAGTTAAAAAGCCAAAATAAAGCCAAAATCTTGTCCATCTTCTTCTCCCACGCCTGAATATCACTAAGGAAGACATGGCTAGGGTTTGTCAAGCTTGCAAGCTCAATCGTCAGTCCATTTTAGCCCCGTTTTTAATGATTTTTACGTTTTTAAAATCCTCGTAACCTAATCTATCCTTTTCAAGGACTAATTTGAAGTATTAGAAAAGTTTAAAATTTTACCCATGTTAGACATGCATGTATTTTGATGTCTAATGGTAGAAAATGCATGTTAATCGTAGGATAAATGACTTTTGCTAAGTGATTTTCAGTGAAAATGTCAAAAATAGACTTATTTGTAAAAGTTGTAAAACATGTGTAGAAAATGTGAATAAATGAAGCATGTGGTCTGCTATAAGCATGTATGAGGTTCGGCTAGGGTTGGGTATCAAAGAAATTCAGTACATTTCATTTTACGAGCCTAGGGACTAAATTGTAAAAATATGAAACTTTAGGGGTAAAAATGTAATTTCATTCATAATGTGATTTTGGGTTGTTTTGAATAGTATAATGATTAAATAAGTTAAGAAATGATTAAATAAGTTAAGTGTGATGTTATAGATCGAGAAAAATGAGGTTCGGAATTAGAATGAGGAGAACAAAGTTTCAAATTTGTCGACCTAATTCGTCGATACAAGAGACGAGGTAAGTTTGTATGTTAATAAACGTTATAGGATTGTGTTAATTATGCATTATGATCATCTTTAATTGATTAAATTGTAGAATTTAAATTAAATGCTCGAGACTAGTAAAAATGCTAAATCTATCGAAATTGTCTCATAACGAAAGATGAATTGACAGAAAAGACCATGGTTGGACCATGGCAATATATGATTTCATATAAGACCAGAGCTGGGCTATGACATCGATATGTGATTCCATGTAAGACCATTTCTGGCATATGGCATTGGTATATGATATGTGTTTCCGTGTAAGACCATATCTGGGATATGGAATCGATATATGATATGTGATTCCGTGTAAAACCATATCTGGGATATAGCATCGGTATATGATATGTGATCACGTGTAAGACCATAGCTGAGAAGATAGTGGCAACCCTGATACAATACCCATAGTGGCGCATTCCCATTTCCATTCCAATATAGTGATTGGCTGTAGTAACCCCAAAGGTACTTGATGTTCAGCTTTTACCTGCTAACATATCAAACATTTTGATACATACTCAGAAATGTCACGTTTCATACCTTGCCATTAGTAGATCTTTCAAATCATTATACATTTTATTACTCCTCGGATGTACAGACATAATACCATTATGAACCTTGTGTAGAATCTTCTGTATAAGCTCTGAATTCTGAGGTATACATACTCTGCCTCTAAATAATAAACAACCATCAGATCCAATCTGAAATTTAGAATCTGTACCCGTTTCACATTGTACTCGTTTTAGCCTGTAACTTTTCATCATTCTTCTAGGCTTCACGTATCTACAATAGAAATGTCAGTTTAGCCTTCAACTTAGCTATAACTAAACCATCATCAGAACATGACAACCAAGTATTCATAGCTCGTAAAACAAACAGAGATTTCCAGCTCAAAGCATTAGCAACAACATTGGCCTTACCCGAATGGTAATCAATGACCAGATCATAATCTTTTATCAATTCAAGCCACCTGTACTGTCTCAAATTCAAATCTTTCTGTGTCATCACATATTTCAGACTTTTATGATCGGTATAAATGTAACATCTCTCACCATACAAGTAATGCCGCCATATTTTCAGTGTAAACACAATAGCAGCTAATTCAAGATCATGTACCGGGTAATTTCTTTCATGTGGCTTAAGTTGTCTTGAAGCATAGGCTATTACTTTACCTTCTTGCATCAAGACACAACCTAAACCATTTAATGAAGCATCACTATAAATAGTAAATTCCTTACCTAGCTCAGGCTACACTAGTACATGTGCTTTTATCAACAAGTCTTTCAATCTATCAAAGCTTTGTTGGCACTCATTAGTCCACTCAAACGTTACATATTTCTACAGTAGATGAGTCATCGGTGAAGCTATCATAGAGAATCCCTGTACAAACCTCTGATAATATCTGGCTAAACCCAGAAAACTTCTAACTTCAGATACATTCTTCGGTGGACTCCTGTTGACAGTAGCTAAAATTTTACTCAGGTCTACCCTGATGCCATCAGCAGATAGTATATGCTCGAGAAATCCAACCTCTTTAAGCTAGAATTCACATTTACTGAATTTAGCATAAAGCTATTTTTCTCGTAGAATTTGCAATACAATTCTCAAACGATCTGTATGCTCCTTTTCATCTCATGAATAAACCAGAATATCATCAATAAATACTACAACAAACTTGTCCAACTACGGCCTAAATATCCTATTTATCAGGTCCATGAATACTGCAGGTGCATTTGTCAACTCAAATGGCATAACCACAAACTCATAATGCCCGTACCTGGTTTTGAAACTTGTCTTCGGTACATCTGACTCTTTTACTTGGAAGTGACAATAACCTGATCGGAGATCACTCTTCGAAAACACCATGGCACCTTTTAGCTGATCAAATAAGTCATCAATCTAGGGCAACGAATACCTATTCTTTATGGTAACTTTGTTGAGCTGTCGGTAATCAATACATAATCTCAAAGACCCATCTTTCTTTTTCACAAATAGAACCGGAGCAGCCCAAGGTTAATGACTCGGCCGAACAAAACCTCTATCAACAAGTTCTTTCAACTGTGTCTTCAACTCCTTTAATTCTATAGGAGCCATCTGGTACGGTGCTATAGAAAATGGAGTTGTCCTCGGAATCAAATCTATAGAAAATTTTACTTCTCTTTCTGGTGATAACCCTGGTAATTCCTCTGGAAACATGTTGAAAAACTTGCTTACAACGGGCACTGCTTGAATCTTCGACTCATATACCTTGGTGTCTAATACATAAGCAAGAAAAGCATCATATCCCTTTTTAACATTACTCTGAGCTATCATAACTGAAATCACATCAGATAACCTCTCTGTTTGATCAGATTTAACCTGGAGCAATTCACCATTCTGACATTTGAGCACATTATATTTTTGTCTACAGTTTACCACTACATCATGCTGGGTTAGCCAATCCATACCCAAGATCACATCGAACTCATCAAAAGGCAACAACATCAAGTCAGTTGGGAAACAATAACCTTTTGCCCACAGTAGACAATTTTTACAAATTTTATTCACCATTACACACTAGCCCAGGGGGTTCGAGACTTTAACCACAAATTCAATAGGCTCAACAGATAAATTTTTATCAAATGCTAACTTTATGCTTATATATGAATGCGTAGAACCAGGGTCAATCAATGCAATAATATCAATATCAAGTGAAGAAAATGTACCAGTAATTACATCTGGTGCAGAGGCATCTTCTCTGGCACGAATAGCATATGTCCCAGCAAGTGCTCGTGCCTCAGATCTGGCTACAGTATCTTTTATAGTTCCTCAGCTACCACTGACATTTCCCGTAGGCCGAGGTGGTCTACCCCTAGTAGCAGGAGTTCTCAGCTTCAATGTCTGTTCAATCTCTTTTTTACCACTTTCCGACAATCTTTGAGGAAATGATCGAAAGAGCCACATCTAGAATAAGCTCCACTCTTCAGTAGGCATTCTCCAAAATGAGCTTTGTTAAAATACTGGTCACTAACGGAGTAGTAGGTCTTGCATTAGAACGTTGAGAACCTCACTCTCAACCCGAATACCCAGTGACTGAAGAATAATGATCTTGATACTTCTTTAATTTCTTTGAAGCAGAAAACTGGGATTTTCCCATCGGCCTTTTACTAAGAACCCGAGGTTCCCTTTCAGCCTGTTTCTTCTCTTTACTAAGCTCTTTGCTTTGTAAGCCTGCTCTGCCAATATAGCAAACTCTCGGATTTCAAGAATTCTAATCAATAATTTAATGTCTTTGTTCAAACCTTCTTCAAATCGTTTGCACATCTCCGCTTCAGATTGTACCTATTCTCGAGCATATTTACTCAACCGAAAAAATTCTCTTTCATACTCAGATACTACCTATTGCCCTATTTCAGCTTAAGAAATTCTTTTTTTCTGATCAAGAAACCTCTGGCTGATGTATTTTTTTAAATTTATTCTGAAAGAACTCCAAGGTAATCTCTTCCTTTGGAACCACCGAGGCTTTAGTATTACACTAGTGAGAAGCTATATCTTTTAGTAAAGACATGGCACATTTCAGACATTCTTTTGGTGTGTATGATAATTCTTCTAAAACCGGAGTAGTGTTTTCTAACTATCAGCTCGTTCAGGATCATCATCAAATGCTTCTCAGAATTTTTTGGCCCCATATTTTTTTATTTTATCTACTAGTGCTTTCCCTTTTCTGACAGATTCTGTAATATCCCGAATTAGGGCCTAATCGGAATAGTGGTTTCGTGACCACAAATCTGAGGTAGAAATAATTATTTTATAATTATTTTTAGGTTTATGATATGATTGCATGATTGTGTGAAAATTTCGTGAAGAAATTCTATGCGTAAAGTGCTTAATTTAAAATTAGGGACTAAATCGAATAAGTTGCAAAACTTGCATTCTAGAAGTTTCTAGTATGAAATTGCTTTGAAATATTAATTAGGAGGTCTTAAATAGCAATTTGGCCAATTTTAAGTTCATGGACAAAATTTGGACATGGATGGAATTTTTGAAAGTTTAGTAAGGAGGGGCATTTTGGTCATTTGGATATTAACATGAAATAAAAAGGGAAAAATAACACAAAATTGATCATCTTTTTCATTACCACGAAATTTCAAGGGTTCTCCATAGCTAGGGTTTGTTTCAAGCTTCCAAGCTCCATAGTAAGTGATTCCAAGCCCCGTTTTTAATGTTCTTTACGTTTTCGTAATCCCGGTAACTCGATAAAGCTTATGTTAGTAATAATTTAAGTTAGGGTTCATATTTGGAAAAATACCCATAGGTGAAATTTGTGTATTTTGATGTTTTATGATAGAATATGAGGTTTTAAATTATGTTAGACAACTTGTGCTACTCGATTTTAAGTAAAAATGAGTAAAACGGCTTAATCGGTAAAAGTACATATTGTTCATAAGTATGTGTTTTAGTGGGAATTTGAGCTTGCTAATGGTAAATAAATGATCAGCATGTCCTAAAACATAAGAATTTGAAATAAAATTTAATTTCCGAGCTTTGGGGCAAAAGTGTAAATATGTAAAAGTTTAGGGGCAAAATTATAATTTTTCCAAAATTTGAATTTAGGATTATTTTGATAAATGTGAGTATTAAATAAGTTAAATGTGTTATTTTAGATCAAGAAAGACGTGGAATCAACCTTGATCGAGGAAAAGAAAAGATTATGGACTAAATTGCAAAATTGCTATATTTTGTACCGAGGTAAGTTCATGTGTAAATAATGTAACATGATTGCTATTTTAAGTGATTTAATGCTATTTATACGATATGATACTTGTTATTATGAATATTATTCTTTGTGAAATATTATGTATTGGTATGAAAAGTATGCGATTAAATTGATAAGTATGAGATGCAAGTAACGTATTGGTTCCGATATTCCGAGGAGAACGACGGGGAAATGTGTGATTGAGGAAAAACCCGTTTGAACCTTGGGAATAGATTAGGATACAAGTGACATGTCACTAGGATGGTTGGGCATCCGAACTCGTTGAGTTGAGTCCGAGTTCACTTATGGATGCAAATGTCCGAACTCGTTGAGTTGAGTCCGAGTTCGTGAGATGTAACTAGGCATCCGAGCTCGTTGAGTTGAGTCCGAGTTCACTTATGGATGCGAACGCCCGAGCTCGTTGAGTTGAGTTCGAGTTCGCTTATGGGCGGGTTACATGATTGATTGATTACATATGTGGCACTTATGTGCAAATGATCCGTGTATCCGAGTTATATTCTGATGTGTTCAACGGGTAAAATTCTAGCGGAATGGAAGAATACTCAAGATGAAAATGATATTTTGGTAAGTGTTGTGAAATGGACAATTTGGATAGGTATGTATTTAACCCTCGGGTTGAAACTTGATACAACAGAAATAAGGTGGTAAGATGATACACGATAGCTAGAAATGTGGTTTGTATCTTGGTGATATCATGCTATTGTTGTTGATATAATTGCTTTGTTATGTTACTTGTTATTTGCATGTGAACTTACTAAGCATTTATGCTTATTATGTTACTTGTTATTTGCATGTGAACTTACTAAGCATTTATGCTTACTCCCTCCTTTCCATTCATTGTAGTTTTTAGCGAGCCAACTTGAATATCGGGAAGGTCGAAGAAATGCTCACACTATCCGAGGAAGAATTGGTATATTGGTTTGTATGTTTTGATGTATGGCATGTATAGCAATATATTTGTGTTGTGTAAATAATCTTGTGATATGGTTGTGGTTTGGTTGAGAAAATGCTTGATAATGATTAGTCATTGGTATGGCTAGCCTAGATAATGTTGGATGCCTTGTGAGTTTAATATGTTATATAGTTCATGAGAATTCATAAAAAGATGAAACTTGCCATAAAACAGAACACTACAGCAACAACGACGTGAGTTTGAAAAATCACCAAAAATAGTAGAAAACTAATTAGGTGAAGAATTAACTATGAAATTGAAGCTTATTGTGTCTACTTTCAAATGGAAGAAGCAAAATAGGTAAAGGAGTTATATGGTATAAGAAATTTGAGTTTTAGTGAAATAGGGCCAAAGCGATTTCTAGATCCCCTATTCCAACTTTGAAAATTCACTATAAATTGTAAAAAAATAATTAGGAGGTGTAATTTATATGCTCAGAATCCTTATTGAATCTAATTTTAATAGTAATAAACAATATAGTTATATGAATTTTGTACAGGGAGAAAAGTGGTTCGTAGTAAGTAGAGGTCAGTGCAGTCAAGTCTTGAAACATGGGTAACTTTAACTAATAAACTGTACTAATTGGCCCAACCAAAAATTTTAGAAAAAAATTAGTAGATAGATAAAATTCAGGGAAAATTTACGGATCTTGATTTTGAGTTTTGTAACTCGAGATATGATTTTTTTAGCGACCATGACGCAGAAAAACTGCTTATTCCGAAAATAAAAATAAATGATGTAAAGTTGTTTAAATGATAAATTATGTTCGGTAACACCTCAAGCTCGACTCCGGCGACGGTCTCGGGCGTGGGGGTGTTACAGATTCAGTACCTGTACCCTGTGGAATCTCGGGAATTGGTGGAGGAGGAGAAGGGAGAGCTAGAGCTTGCTACATTACAGGGTTAGTTCGTACATATTGACTAAACCATTCATTCATCTTTGAAAGAATGCCATTTTAGCCTTTTCACTATGGTCTCCTACTTGGACCTTCTACTACTAGTAGCTTCGACTTCTTTATGTTGTGAGGCCAGAGTAAGACTCTCAGCTTCCTTGGGTTGCGCTCGGTCAGCGTGCATTTACTATAAGGAAAACATATTTTTAATGGTCAGAAGATATCACACTATCAATAATATAATATTGGCATATATCGCTAATCCCGTATTTGCTACGTCGGTTTGAAAACTAGCTAAACCATAGCTTTAATACCAACTAATATAACACCCCTAACTGTTTCCGTCATCGGAATAGGGTTACAAGGCATTACTGAAGTTTACATAACATATTAAAATAAACCGATTCAATTACTATTCAATATACTATATTTTCACTTACATATTTATTTTCAATTTTACCAAAAATATGCATAATTAATCCAACCAATATAATTCCTACTAAACATAGAAGTAAATTTATAATTTACTTTATGAACATACCAAAATCAAGTCATTACTAGCCATTCCAATGGCTAGATTACATTCATCCAATTCAACATCAACATAGGTACTAGTAGCCTATACATGCCATTATACCAAACTAAAATATCTTTATATACCAAAATGAGGGAGTTCATAGTGTGATGTGGCTCTGACCGATTTTTGACCTCCGAGCTCCCGAGCACTATAAAATAGGGGAAAAGAAAACAGGGTAAGCATGTTGTGCTTAGTAAGCTCATGTAACAAGAATTATACTTACTTAATATTTTCAATACAATACAACAAACATTCATACATCCATTCAATGCATTATTATCCTAACATCCACAAACTCAACATTCAAGTTAGTCCAATCATTTCCATGTATCAATAATATATACCATGATTGATGAGCTCATCAATACCATGATTTCCATTCCCTTATTATTTTCACATATTTATCTCATTGAATTTCTCGATATTTCAATGGATTTTCAGGGGTACACTTTAGTGTACAAATCTGGGCCCGTTAATTCATATTCATGTGTGCACATTTCCATTTCAAAGAGCACACTCCTACGAACCTCATCATTACAGTAGGACTACCAGTCCAGGCTAAATCCCCTGTAATATAAACTTATAGAGTATTGTCGGGATTACCAGTTCAGGCTAAATCCCTAGCAACGACAATTACTTTAATGAGCTTAGGTCTGAATTACCAGTCCAGGCTAAATTCAGACCCTAATTTAGATTACTCGTCCAGGCTAAATCCATTTTCCACATATTCATCGGGAGGGCTATATCAGGGTAGGATCACCCGTCCGAGCTAGATCCTTTTTACTATTCATTCCTTTTCCAATAAGCCATCAAATTCCATTCCATTCAACCAGGATTTATTTTCCCTTTGTATCAAGTATTATCAATATTTCATCAATTATCATGTATTGAACATTCAAATCATATTTTCATCACATAACCACATATTTCAAGCATTTAAAAATACAATTCAAGTTACATGAACTTACCTCCATACTTGTTCGTATACAAAAATCTATTAATCCTGAACTTTTTCCTTTCCTCGATCTAGCTTCGTATTTGAATTTTCTTGATTTGGTTAAAAAATTATGAAATACCAGCTTGAATAACCCTTTAGGACTTTTTCCTTTAGGACGTTTTTGGCTAATAAAAATAATTGAGTTATAGTGAACTTTGTTAACTCGGTGAGATAAACTAATTAGGTAATGTTTGATACTTGGTTGACATTTTTCTGAGTTGGATACTTGGTTGGTGTCAATTTGGGTGAGAAATGTGGCTTAGAAAATGACTTTTTTACATCCACACGAGTAGAGACATGGGCGAGTGTCTCAGCCGTGTGTGACACACGGTCAAGTGACACGGCCGTGTGTGACACACGGTCAAGTGACACGGCCGTGTGTCTCCTGTATTATCTTAAGAATGCAAGTGATATGCTCACACAGGCGTGTGACTTGGCCATGTGACCCAAGTCAGAGAGCTACACGGGTATGGACACAAGCTGGACCCGGCCATGTGTCCTTATTTCAAATACCCACACGGCTTGAGCCATGGGTTGTCTCCTGACTGTGTGAGTCACACAGCCTAGCCACACGGCCATGTGACCCCTGCACTGTTAAAAATTTTAAATATTTCTAAAAAATTCTCTGAGTTTCTAATTTAGTCCCAACTTGTTTGTAATATGTATTTCGAGTCTTGAGGGCTCGTTTAAGGGACAATATATATTATTTTGACTGGTTTTACTATGAATATTGATATGAAATAAAACATTTGAAATTTCTGTCTGATTGATCCGTAAACCCCAGTAATGCTCTGTAACCTTATTTTGGCAACGAATACGAGCTAGGGATATTACATTTATTAGTATCAGAGCTACGATTTAGTTGATTCTCGAACTGAACATTGCATCTGAAATGACTAGAATTACATGCCATATAAATATGTGATAGTGTGATGTGTATGATATGATCTAACCTTTTGTTTTCTTATAGATTGTAAAGATGTTAGATAGATCTATTCGTGCTGACAATGATGAGGTTAAAAGTAAAGCTTTGACTTATGAACATGGGACGAGTAGTAATGTCCCGATTCCTTCGGCTTAGGAACGTGAACTTAGAAATATGTATTTTGGGTATATCAACCAGTGGTTTAGCGAGTTTATGCAAGAAAGAAATCTGGCTCAACAACCTCCACCCCCTATTGTAACACCTGTTGTACCTCCGATTGCACCTCTACCTCCTCCAGTGATTGAATCTAATAGACGTACTCCAATTAAGAAACTTAGAAAGTGTGGTGCTGAAGAATTTTAGGGTAGATCAGAGGATGACCCGATTAAAGCTGAGTACTAGCTCCAAAATATATTACAGGTTTTTGAAGAAATGGCTTGCTCCCCTGATGACTTTCTGAGATATGTTGTTTTGTTATTAAAAGAGGAAGTGTATAGTTGGTGGTCGATTATAGTAGCTGTGTTACCGAAGGAGAAAATTTCCTATGAATTTTTCTAGACCGAGTTTTCAAAAAAAATGTCAGAAAAAGGTATTTGGACAAGAAAAAGAGAGAATTTCTTGAGTTATGTCAGGGAAATAAATCAGTAGCTAAATATAAGGGAGAATTTGTATCTCTTAATAAATATCTCGAGAAATTATGTCTACTGAAAAAGAAATGTGTATTCAGCTTGAAGATGGTTTGAACGATGACATTCAAATGATGATTGGAGGTAATGAAATACGAAAATTTGTTGTCCTGTCTGATCGTGCACAAAAAGTGGAAGAAGTGTACAACCGTAAGATGCAACTAGATAGGCGGAATTGAGAATTTCACAACAGATGTTCTTCCAAGTCATTTTCGACATCACCAGTGAAAAAGACTAAAGATGATTTTAGTCGAGCTACCTCAGTGCCTGAATGCTCGAATAAAAATAAGATGATTCAACATGATTTCAGAGTTTCTACTAGACCGACTAATAGTGTGGGTAGTGTACAAAATGCTCCGAAGTCTAAATGTAGATATTGCAAAAAATATCACCTTGGTGAGTGTAGAGGTAAAATGGGAGCCTGTTATAGATTTCGATAAACTGATCATTTTATTCGTAATTTTCCTAAATTTCCAAAAGAGGATGAGGATCAGAAAGAACAGCAAATGTCTACCTCTAAAAAAAGTATACGTTCAGGTCAGAAAAGTGCTATCGGGACTACTCATTTGGGATCGAAGGCCACTCTTGTTCGGTCAGAGGCTAAAGCACCTGCTCGCACTTATTCCATTTGAGCTATAGAGGAAGCTATTGCTCCAGATGTTTGTATTGTAATATCCCGAATTAGGGCTTAATCAGAATAGTGGTTTCGAGACCACAAATCTGAGATAGAAATAATTATTTTATAATTATTTTGATGTTTATGATATGATTGCATGACGGTGTGAAAATTTCGTGAAGAAATTCTATGCATAAAGTGCTTAATTTGAAATTAGGGACTAAATCGAATAAGATGCAAAACTTGCATTCTAGAAGCTTTTAGTATGAAATTGCTTTGGAATATTAATTAGGAGGTCTTAAATAGCAATTTGACCAATTTTTAAAATTTTGGACAAAAAGGGGCTTGTACATGAAAATTTTCAAAGAAAGGCATTAAGGGTATTTTGGTCATTTGGTAATTAAAAGATTAAAAAAGGGAAAAAGATGGAAAAATATGTCCATCTTCTTCATTAGCACGAAATTTCAAGGGTTCTCCATAGCTAGGGTTTGTTTCAAGCTTCTAAGCTCAATAGTAAGTGATTCCAAGCCCCGTTTTTAATGTTCTTTACGTTTTCGGAGTCCTGGTAACTTGATTTAGCTTATGCTAGCAATAATTCAACCTAAGGTTCATATTTGGAAAAATACTCATAGGTAAAATTTGTTTATTTTGGTGTTTTATGATAGAATATGAGGTTTTAAATTATGCTAGACAACTTGTGCTACTCGGTTTTAAGTGAAAATGAGTAAAACGGCTTAATCGGTAAAAATACCTATTGTTCATAAGTACATGTTATAGTGGGAATTTGAGGTTGCTGTTAGTAAATAAATTATCAGCATGTCCTAAAACATAAGAATTTGGGATAAAGTTTAATTTCCGAGCTTTGGGGCAAAAGTGTAAATATGCAAAAGTTTAAGGGCAGATTCTTAATTTTGACAAAGTTAGGGTCAAGGACCGTTTTGATAAATGTGAGTATTAAATAAGCTAAATGTGTTATTTTATATCAAGAGAAACAAGATTCGAATATTGATCGAGGGAAAAACAAAGTTTACGAGGAATAGGCTCAATTCCTAACATTTTGTACCGAGGTAAGTTCATGCGTAAATAAGGTAACATAATTGTTATTTTAAAAGATTTAATGTTATTTATATGATATGATGCTTATTATCATGAAATATTATGCTTTGTGAATTATTATTTAGTAATATACAAATTATGTGAGCTACTTGATAAATATGAAATGCTACCAAATATCGGTTCCGACATTTCGAGGAAAACGACCGGAAATTTGTTATTGAGGAAAATCCCGTTTGAACCTTGGGAATAGATTAGGATACAAGTGACATGTCACTAGGATGGTTGAGTTTCGAACTCGTTGAGTTGAGTCCGAGTTCGTGAGATGTAACTAGGCATCCGAGCTCGTTGAGTTGAGTCCGAGTTCACTTATGGATGCGAACGCTCGAGCTCGTTGAGTTGAGTTCGAGTTCGCTTATGGGCGGGTTACATGGTAGCTTGGCTACGTAAATTCCGTAGGCTATTGAGTTGTCTAGCTACGGATATGACAGTTATGTATGTGAAATCCGTGTATCCGAGTTCAACGGGTAGATTTTTAAATGAATAATGAGAACGCCTAAACGAAAGAGGTATGTTAGAAAGTATGGTGAAAGAGGAAGTTGGACAGGTATGAGCCTAAATCTCGAGTTGAGAACTTGGTAAGACAAGAATATGGTAAAATAGCAAGTATTCTTGTGTCATGAATGTTTTAATGATATTTTGTAATTGGTGGTTATGTTGATTTGCATAGTTATGTTACTTGTTATTTACATGTGAATTTACTAAGCATTTATGCTTACTCCCTCCTTTTCATTTATTGTAGTTTTGACAAGCCAGCTTGGAAATCGGGAAGGGTCGAAGGAACGTTCACACTATCTGGGACAAATTGGTATAATGGCTTGTAGTTTGAATATGGCATGTTTAGCATTATAATCATTTCATGTAAATAATCTTATGACATGGTGATGGCATGGCAAGGAAATTCTTGGAAATGATTAGCCATTGGAATGGCCAATCTAGATTACATTTGGTGTCATGTATGTTTAATGTGTTACTTAGTCCATGAAAAGCCATAGAAAGATGAATTTTGTTATAAAATAGAATTTTGCAGCAACAATGACGTTAGTTTGAAAAATCACTAAAAATAGTAGAGACAAGATTAGGTGGTGAATAAAATATGAAATTGAATTTTATTGTGTCTATTTTCATATGGAAGAAATGAAACGGGTAAAAGAGTTGTATTTTATGAGATATTTGGGTTTTGGTGGAACAGGGTCAGAGCGATTTTTGAATCCTTTGTTCTGAATTTAGAAATTCACTAAAAATTGTAAAAAAAAATAATTAGGAGTCATACTATATATGTATAGATTCCTTATTGAGTCTAATTTTAGAAGAAATAAACAGGATAGTCATTTGAATTTTGTACAGGGAGAAAAGTGATTCGTAGTGAACAGAGGTCAGAGTAGTCAAACACTAAAATAGGGGAACTTTAACTAATAAACCGTACTAATTGACCCATCCAAAAATTCTAGAAAAAAATTGGTAGATAGATATATGAATCTAGTTTCAAGGAGAATTTACAGATCTTAATTTCGAGTTTTGTAACTTAAGATATGATTTTTTTAGCGACTGTGACGCGATGGATGACTTATTACAAATGTTGAAATAAATGGTTTAAATTCGTTTAAGTGATAAATTAAGTTTAGTAACACCTCAAGCTCGACTCTGGCGATGGTCTCGGGTAAGAGGGTGTTAGATTTGGTGGTATCAGAGCAGGTTTAGTTGGTTCTCGGACTAATGTGTTGAATGTACGAGTTTTGCTATACATGCCATATATATATATTGTGATAGTGTGACGACTTCTAACCTTTTAAGTGATTTTTTTATAGTAAATGGATCCCAATCCAGCTGTGGCTGATGATGTAGAGAGTAATGCACCAGCTCCGGCTAAAGAGGCGGTGCCGACTGAGTATCCACCTCCTACTGTTGGTCAAGGAGGAGGAGAAGAGGCCCGGGAAGCCTTTCTCCAGATGATGAGTGCTTGGTATACTGAGTTCATTCGTATGAACTCGAATGCACAACCTCCCCCACCTCTCCCAATTCCTCAACCTATACCCTCGGTGCCTCAAGGTATGTATTTGATGAAATTACATAGAACTCCAGTTGACAGAATTCGCAAGCAATGGGCTCAAGAATTCAGGGAAAATGTTTATGATGATGCTAAGAAAGTAGAGTTTTGGCTTGAGAATTCTATTCGGGTATTTGAAGAATTTTCTTGCACACCTGATGAATGCTTGAAATGTGCTATATCTTTGCTGAGGGATTCAGCCTATTATTGGTGGAAGACATTGGTTTCTGTGGTACCGAAAGAAAAGGTGACTTGGGAGTTCTTTCAAGAAGAATTTCGCAAGAAGTACATCAGTGAAAGATTTATTGATCAGAAGTGTAAGGAGTTTCTTGAATTGAAACAAGGCAACATGACAGTTACCGAATACGAAAGGGAGTTCGTTCGGTTGAGTAAGTACGCTAGAGAATGTGTTCCTTCAGATGCTAAAATGTGTAGACGATTTGAAAATGGACTTAATGAAGACATAAAAGTATTTGTTGGAATTCTTGAATTAAAAGAAATGGTAGTACTTGTTGATTGGGCTTGTAAGGCTGAAGAACTACTTAAAGAGAAGAAAAAGATAGAGGCTGAGACTCGAAATTGGAAGAAAAGACCGATGAGCAGTTCATTCTCACAGCAATCCAGAAAATCTAGAAACATGAATCCTCGTTCTCAAGTTTCGACTGGACAATCATATGGAAATTCTAAGAAGCAAAATGTGAGTTCTAAGTCTCAAACTACTTCTGTGGCTAGTATGGGAAACTCGAGATTTGTTAAGCCCGAGTACCAGCGGTGTGGTAGAAATCATTTTGGTCCATGTTGGGCAAATGAATGTTTTCAATGTGGTTCTTCAGATCATTTTATTAGAGACTGCCCAGAGAAAATTGAAAAAGAAAAATTTTAGAATGCAAAAACTAGTGGTGCAGACTCGAGAGGAAGATATTCAAGAAAAGCAAGCAGCAAGAATATAGTCAAAGATTCAGCAGGTAAACTTGAAGCAAGAGCTCCAGCTAGAACTTATGCCATAAAAGCACGTGAAGATGCTTCCTTATCCAACGTGATTACTGGTATATTTTCTCTTTATGATGTTAATATTACTGCTTTGATTGATCCCGGCTCTACTCATTCATATGTGTGCATGAAATTGGTGTCTCCTATGAATATACATGTTGAGAACACAGAATTTATGATTAAAGTGTCAAACCCGTTAGGCAAATGTGTCATAGTTGATAAAGTATGCAAGAAATGTCCTTTAATGATTTGGGGTTATTATTTTCTGGCCAACTTGATGTTGTTGCCGTTTGATGAATTTGATGTTATCTTGGGTATAGATTGGTTGACATTGCATGATGCTATAGTAAATTGTAAAAAAAAAAAGTTATTGAATTAAAGTGTGAAAATGGTGAAATCCTGCAGGTTGAATCAGACAAATCAGAGGCATTATCTAGTGTGATTTCTTCGATGTCGGTTTAGAGATATTTGAGAAAGGGTTATGAAGCTTATTTGGCGTATGTCCTGAATACAAAAGAAATTGAAAAGAAAGTTGAATCAGTGCCGATTGTGTGTGAGTTTGCGGATGTATTCTCAGAGGAGTTGCCGGGTTTGCCTCCAGTCAGAGAAGTAGAATTTGGTATTGAGTTGATACTAAGAACAGCTCCGATCTCGATTGCTCCGTATAGAATGACACCAGCAGAGTTGAAAGAATTAAAGTCGCAGTTGCAAGAGTTGACTGACAAAGGCTTTGTGAGACCAAGTTTTTTGCCTTGAGGTTCTCTTGTATTGTTTGTGAAAAAGAAGGATGGTTCGATTTTAGCAGTGTTGAGAGCAAGACAGATGTTTTACAAGAAATTTGTGAAGTTCAAAAAAACGATAAAGAACTGCAAGCTAAAAGGAAGCAATGTGAGATTGATACAGGATTAGATTTCAGAATCTATTCTGATGGTTGTTTGATGTTTAAAAATTGGGTTTGTATACCGAAAAATGATAAGTTAATTCAAAAGATCTTGCAGGAGGCACATAATGGTTGTTTATCGATTCATTCGGGCAGTACGAAAATGTATAATGACTTAAAGAAAATGTACTGGTGGAATGGAATGAAAAGAGATATATCGGAGTTTGTATCGAAATGCCTAATTTGTCAACAAGTGAAAGCTGAACACCAAATGCCTATCATGGTTCTCGAATGGAAATGGCATCGAATTACTCTGGATTTTGTATCAGGGTTGCCGTTGACTCCAGGAAAGAGAGATGCCATCTGGGTGATAGTTGACAGACTGACTAAATCCGCTCATTTTATCCCAGTACGTACTGATTATTCTCTTCATAAGTTGGCTGAATTGTATATCAGTGAGATTGTTAGACTTCACGGGGTACCTTTGTCAATCATTTCGGATAGAGACCCGAGATTTACCTCGCGGTTTTGGCAAAAGTTACAAGAGGCATTAGGTACGAAGTTAAATTTTAGCACTGCTTTCCATCCACAAACTAATGGACAATCAGAGAGAGTAATTCAGATTCTTGAAGACATGCTCAGATTTTGTGTATTGGAATTTCAAGGTAGTTGGGAAAGATACTTACCATTGGTGGAATTTGCTTACAATAACAGTTATCAGATGAGCTTGAAGATGGCACCTTATGAAGCATTGTACGGTCGCAAGTGTCGGACGCAGATGTATTGGATTGAACTCAAAGAAAATCAGATTTATGGAGTTGACCTAATAAAAGAAACCGAAGACAAAGTGAAGGTGATTCGAGATTGTTTGAAAGCTGCTTCGGATAGACAGAAATCTTATGCGGATTTGTAATGAAAGGAAATCGAGTTTCAAGTCGGTGATAAGGTATTTTTAAAAGTGTCTCCATGGAAGAAAGTTCTTAGATTTGGACGGAAAGGTAAGTTGAGCCCGCATTTTATTAGATCGTATGAAATAATTGAAAGAGTTGGACTAGTAGCGTATCGATTAGCATTGCTATTTGAATTAGAGAAGATTCATGATGTGTTTCACGTATCTATGTTACTTCGGTATCGTTCAGATCCTTCACATGTAATTTCACCAACATAAATTGAGCTACGGCCGGATATGACTTATGAAGAAGAACCAATTAAGATTTCAGCTCGGGAGGTCAAGCAACTAAGAAATAAAAGTATTGCTCTCGTGAAAGTATTGTGGCAAAAGCACGGGGTAGAAGAGACCACATGGGAACCCGAGGAAACTATGAGGAATCAATACCAACATCTGTTTACCGATAAGATTTTCGAGGACGAAAATCCATAAAGGGGGAGAGTTATAATATCCCGAATTATGGCCTAATTGGAATAGTGGTTTCGGGACCAAAAATACGAGATAGAAATAATTATTTTATAATTATTTTGATGTTTATGATATGATTGCATGATGGTGTGAAAATTTCGTGAAGAAATTCTATGCATAAAGTGCTTAATTTGAAATTAGGGACTAAATCGAATAAGATGCAAAACTTGCATTCTAGAAGCTTTTAGTATGAAATTGCTTTGGAATATTAATTAGGAGGTCTTAAATAGAAATTTGACCAATTTCTAAAATTTTGGACAAAAATGGGCTTGTACATGAAAATTTTCAAAGAAAGGCATTAAGGGTATTTTGGTCATTTGGTAATTAAAAGATTAAAAAAGGGAAAAAGATGGCAAAATATGTCCATCTTCTTCATTAGCACGAAATTTCAAGGGTTCTCCATAGCTAGGGTTTGTTTCAAGCTTCCAAGCTCAATAGTAAGTGATTCTAAGCCCCGTTTTTAATGTTCTTTACGTTTTCGGAGTCTCGGTAACTTGATTTAGCTTATGCTAGCAATAATTCAACCTAGGGTTCATATTTGGAAAAATACCCATAGGTGAAATTTGTTTATTTTGGTGTTTTATGATAGAATATGAGGTTTTAAATTATGCTAGACAACTTGTGCTACTCGTTTTTAAGTGAAAATGAGTAAAACAGCTTAACCAGTAAAAATACCTATTGTTCATAAGTACATGTTATAGTGGGAATTTGAGGTTGCTGTTAGTAAATAAATGATCAGCATGTCCTAAAACATAAGAATTTGGGATAAAGTTTAATTTCCGAGCTTTGGGGCAAACGTATAAATATGCAAAAGTTTGGGGGCAAATTCGTATTGACAAAGTTAGGGTCAAGGACCGTTTTGATAAATGTGAGTATTAAATAAGCTAAATGTGTTAATTTTAGATCAAAAGAAACGAGATTCGAGTCGTGATCGAGGGAAAAACAAAGTTTACAAGGAATAGGCTCGATTCCTAACATTTTGTACTGAGGTAAGTTCATGCGTAAATAAGATAACATAATTGTTATTTTAAAAGATTTAATGTTATTTATATGATATGATACTTATTATCATGAAATATTATGCTTTGTGAATTATTATTTAGTAATATACAAATTATGTGAGCTACTTGATAAATATGAAATGCTACCAAATATCGGTTCCGACATTTCGAGGAAAACGACCGGAAATTTGTTATTGAGGAAAATCCCGTTTGAACCTTGGGAATAGATTAGGATACAAGTGACATGTCACTAGGATGGTTGAGTTTCGAACTCGTTGAGTTGAGTCCGAGTTCGTGAGATGTAACTAGGCATCCGAGCTCGTTGAGTTGAGTCCGAGTTCACTTATGGATGCGAACGCTCGAGCTCGTTGAGTTGAGTTCGAGTTCGCTTATGGGCGGGTTACATGGTAGCTTGGCTACGTAAATTCCGTAGGCTATTGAGTTGTCTAGCTACGGATATGACAGTTATGTATGTGAAATCCGTGTATCCGAGTTCAACGGGTAGATTTTTAAATGAATAATGAGAACGCCTAAACGAAAGAGGTATGTTAGAAAGTATGGTGAAAGAGGAAGTTGGACAGGTATGAGCCTAAATCTCGAGTTGAGAACTTGGTAAGACAAGAATGTGGTAAAATAGCAAGTAATCTTGTGTCATGAATGTTTTAATGATATTATGTAATTGGTGGTTATGTTGATTTGCATAGTTATGTTACTTGTTATTTTCATGTGAATTTACTAAGCATTTATGCTTACTCCCTCCTTTTCATTCATTGTAGTTTTGACAAGCCAGCTTGGAAATCGGGAAGGGTTGAAGGAACGTTCACACTATCCGGGACAAATTGGTATAATGGCTTGTATTTTGAATATGGCATGTATAGCATTATAATCATTTTGTGTAAATAATCTTATGGCATGGTGATGGCATGGCAAGGAAATGCTTGGAAATGATTAGCCATTGGAATGGTCAATCTAGATTACATTTGGTGTCGTGTATGTTTAATGTGCTACTTAGTCCATGAAAAGCCATAGAAAGATGAATTTTGTTATAAAACAGAATTTTGCAGCAACAATGACGTGAGTTTGAAAAATCCCTAAAAATAGTAGAGACAAGATTAGGTGGTGAATAAAATATGAAATTGAATTTTATTGTGTCTATTTTCATATGGAAGAAACGAAACAGGTAAAAGAGTTGTATTTTATGAGATATTTGGGTTTTGGTAGAACAGGGTCAGAGCGATTTCTGAATCCCCTGTTCTGAATTTAGAAATTTTCTAAAAATTGTAAAAAAATAATTAGGAGTCATACTATATATGTATAGATTCCATATTAAGTCTAGTTTTAGAAGAAATAAACGGCATAGTCATTTGAATTTTGTAGATGGAGAAAAGTGATTTGTAGTGAACAGAGGTTAGAGCAGTCGAACACTGAAACAGGGGAAACTTTAACTAATAAACTGTACTAATTGGCCAATCCAAAAATTCTAGAAACAAATTTGTAGATAGATATATGAATCTAGTTTCAAGGAAAATTTATAGATCTTAATTTTGAGTTTCGTAACTCGAGATATGATTTTTAGCGACTGTGACGCAGATGGACAGCTTATTACAAATGTTGAAATAAATGGTTTAAATTCGTTTAAGTGATAAATTAAGTTTAGTAACACCTCAAGCTCGACTCCGGCAACGATCTCGGGTAAGAGGGCGTTACAGGTATATTCTATCTCTTTGATGTTACTGTGTATGTATTATTGACCCTGGGTCAACTCATTCTTATATTTGCACTACGTTAGTAACGGAAAAGAAGTTGCCGCTTGAATCTACTGATTATGATATTCAAGTTACTAATCCACTAGGTCAAAGTTGATAGTTAATTTAGTTTGTTGTTGTAACACCCTGAATTTGGGCCTAGAAGAATTGGGTTTTGAGTCTGGATTCGAATAAATGGAAACCTGAATAAATTGAGAAGTTTTAAATATTATTGTTTAAAAATTTTTTTTTTGAAATAAATTACTATTAGAAAATTTTTCTGTATTTATTATTACTGATATTTATGAAAATTATATATTCTTATTACTGTTACTATTGATAAAATATTTTTGTTATTATTATTGATGTTTTAAAATTTTATGAAAATTATAATTAATTATTATTAGAAAAAAATTATGGTATTTATTTTATTTAGTATTTTGAGATAAAATTATTATTATTATTATTATTATTAATTATATGACATTAGTACTAATTTTATGTTTAAATTTAGTTTTCAAATAAATTTGGAAGTGTTTAAAGTGTGGGAAAAATTTTGGTTCAATCCAAGACTTTAGCAAAGAAATTAGTTTTTGTTTGTTAGGGGAACTGGTCAATAAGGCTTTAATAATTAAGTGGGCTAAATATGTCACAAAGGGAAGTCTGGTTCAATGGTAGAGGCGCTAGGAGGTTGTTGGAGTGCCTAGGTTCAAGGCACGGTGCACGCATAAGTTGTTTTTATTTTTAGAAGCCAGGTCGCGCTTAAATAAGGGTTAAAAGGAGTTGCTGGCGAAATATGCTACAAAGAGGGTTGTGGCGCAGCGGCAGCAGTGCGTTAGCCACTCCACGAGGGCTTGGGTTCAAGCCACAATGCGCGCGAGACGTTTGGTTTTTTTTTAAAGGCGGGCTAGGACTTCAGCAGGTATAGGTTAAGATTAATTGCGAGCATATTATAGTAAAGAGGAACACTTGGTATAGTGGCCAGCAGTAGGTTGTGAAGCGCAGGGATGGGAGCAGGTCTGGAGTTCGAGTCTCGCCTCGCGCACGGAAAGTAGAATTTTGCTGCACACGTGGGGAAAGAGTTGGAGTCCGATCGGGACTCCTCCTACCAGCAGGATGGAGCGGTTGAAGCGGCATGGAGTGCTGCTGATTTGGTGGGGGGATTTGGATTTCATCCAAATCCAATTGAAATGCTAAAATCAAGGAAGGAATTAAAGACAATTTAAATTTATTTTGGATGGAATTTAAATTCGGTAGGTAGCAAAAATTAAGGAGCAAGGCATGGTATTTGATTTAGGAAGGAAATCTTTTATTTTATGCCAAAATACACTATTCGGCTAGGGGATTTTGAGTGCCGAATTACTTTGTTACTTTGCTTTCATGATTTATTTTCTTCTTTAGTTTTGAGGGTTAGCCAATTGAATTTTTATTCTTTCTTCAGTCGGTTCTTGTGTTATTCTATTTCTTTTTCCCACTTTATATTTTCTTTTGCTCATTTTCTCTTCGAATCTTTTTCATTCAAAGCCGAAGCAACCTTTTCTCGTTACCTATTCTTTTTCCAAAGCAAAATCCTATTAAAATAATATTTTCTTCTCAAGATTGTTGCCGATCATCTTCACTTTTCCTCATACAATTTCTTTTGCATCGTTCGTCTCCTCTTTCAAAGCCAAAGATTCTTTTTGTGATTTGGGGATTAATTTCTAGATCTATTTTCTACTCGCGTTTTAAATTAGATCTACTGTGAATATAAGATTTGGCAAAAGTGTTGGAAACATTCTGACAAGAACGTCCTTGGTAAGTATTTAGATCTTATTTTATTTTATTTATTTAGTAATTCGAGAATAAGTGAAAATCCCTAGATACTTTAGGGAGACTATCGATTTTTGTCAAGATTGAAATTAAGTAATTTTTATTCGGTTTTCTATGTGCGAATCGAAGGCTAGCGATTGATAAACGCTAATTTATACATATTTTTACCTCATGTTTAGCTTATATTTTGGATGAATTATTATCAATTTAGTGAGAATTGGTGCTCTTAATCCTTATTTTTCATATCTTATACTCAGGAGAGCATAGGGAAGAGAAAAGAATAGGAAATGAACTGAAAATGAGGAAAATGGGCCAAAAATGACATAACACACGGCCCAAGGAATTACCACACGGCCGTGCCACACGGCCGTGCTACATGAAGATCACACGGTCCAGCTCTCGACAAGCACAGGCAGGCCACATAGCCGTGCCAAATCACATGGCCTTTGTCGAAGTCACACGGGCGTGGCACACGGGCATGTTCTAGTCGTGAGGAAGAGGAATTTCACTCGAATTGGGATACTTGGAGGCTAAGAAAGGCTCCCCAAAACTCTATATAAAGACCTTAGGAGGCAACTCTTAGGGTGTGCTTATTTCCCCACAAAGGGAAGTATTCTTTGCTGCCAACATAGAGAGTGGAAGTAGGGATTACTCGCAGGGAAGCTGATTGAATCATCCTAGAAGCCGGAATTCTGCAGCAATATAGAGGATCTTCCTAAATTCCTTCAGGGGTTTTCGGGTTCTTTTATGTTTTGTTATTTTATTTCTTCTGAGATGTTTTCTTTCTTTATTATGAACTAAACCCCTCAAATACTTGAGGGGGATGAAACCTAAGACAGATCTTGTTATTATTTATTCTTGAGTTATATGATAAATCCTTGAGTTGTTCTTAATTATGTGTTCTTCATTCTTGATTTAATAAACCTAGGTATTACTTCAAGAATTAGATGTGCTTAGAGCAGAGGAGCAAAAGTCCCTGTGATAAGAGTAGATCTACCATAATTAAGCGGAGTTGCATGCAACCCTAGACATAGGGCGACATAAATCTGCCGGATTAGGGTCAAACCTAATATGGGGAACCATTGATCGAATTAATGTAACCTAAGAAGTTAATTGATAAAGGAACTTTAATTAACAACTTAGGCCTAGTTGCTCTTCACCTCGACGGAGGGTTTAGCATAAATTAGGGATCTCTACGGATCAAGTCAAGTGAATAAATCGTCTAGCTCAAGAACCAGTACAAGTGAAGTCTAGGTGGATTCTCCCTTAAGTATTGTCCATATCAATCAGCTTTTCCCCTAAAAGTTTTCTCAATTTACTCTTTGTGTCTTCTTAGTTTAGTTTTAGAATTAGTTTAAACAAACCCCTCTTTTATTCTTAGGCTAGATAATAGAAAGAAAGTAAGTAATAGTACTTTTGGTTCCCTTGGGTACGATAACTCGGTCTTGCCACTAAGCTATACTACTGTTCGATAGGTGCGCTTGCCTTAAAGCGTCGCGATATTAGTTAGTTTTGGTGTGATCAAGTTCTTTATAAATTTTATTACTTAGTATCGCGAACGCGGATATCAGCGATCAAGATCTATTTGGAGGCTATTAAGATCAACGGGTTCAAAGCAGTCGAGATCTAGATCTAGTAGTCAAAGATCGACAAGGTAAGTCGTTATTAAGGCTTTGTAATAGCCGAATGTGGTAGGTAATTTTTACATCGGTTTTCATAGATTCGTAAGTTAATCTGTAAGTGGTTGATTATAGGAGAAATCGCATAGGAGGACTCACCGGCAGAATCGTAAATCAGGTGTGTAACTTACCCCTTGTAGTAGCTTAGATTAATGTCGGCTGAAAAGCCAAAATGCCGAATCCCGGCATCGTTAAATTTCTGGTAACAAGATAAACAGTGAATAGGTTAGAATACAATGGGCTCGGTTAACGAAATCGATGGAACAGGTAAGATTACGATTTTGAGTATGTTGGTAAGTTGGGCCTCGATGGGCTGAATTAGGCCCAATGGGCTTACGGGCCCATTTGGAGTAAAAATTGCTAAAACGGAATTGTGATAAATGTATGATTAACCCAGATAGAACGATAGTAGTATTTAGGCTAAATGGACTTAGAAGGCTAAATCGGTACTCGTTAGGCCCATTAGGGGTTTTTGGCCCAATAACTCGGAATTGCTAAAATGGGCTGGAAATACTGTTTAAATGCTTGGAAATTATTGATAATAGTTAATGAGCATGAAAACCCTAATAGTTGATAAAATTACTAAATTACCCTTCAGTGTGAAAATTACTATTTTACCCCTAGGCGAAAATGACTATTGTACTCTAGGGTGTTATTTTGATTGAAATGCATGTGACATTATTATTGTACATGATATGCCATGATATGTTCATTTTATGCATGGGTTGGGATTTATATGAAAGGAGGAAGTGCTAAAGGGCTTTGCCCCAGTTTACCGAAAAGGGCTTTGCCCCAGTTATCGAAAGAGGCTAGGCCTCATGTTATATAATAAAGCAGCTATGCTGCCAGTGGAGAGTAGCGGCGGGGTGGGTTGAGTAGCATCCCCACATGGTGTGTTGGTTGGTACGGGTGGAGAGTAGCGGATGGTGGGTTGAGTAGTCTCCCCAAATGGGCTTTGCATACATGCATTAATGTTTACATGTGATATTGAAATAGGCCTATGGGCCATACCGATATTTGAAAAGGCTTCGGCCCAGTGCATTGATATATGAGAAAGGGCTAAGGCCTAGTAACCGATATTTGAAAAGGCTTCGGCCCAGTAATTATTGAGATTAAAAAAGGGCATAGGCCCAGTATGCTTTTCTTGATTTGGGCTCTGAAAGGGCTTTGTTGCACACTGAGTTTTCCCATAACTCACCCCTTTTCCTTCCATCCTTTCAGGTAAGCCCTAGACTGTAGACTTGGAGCTGGGAAGGATTCAGAATGGCCACGAAGTCAGCGTTTCTGGTTTTAACTAATTAATTTAGTATTTTATTTAATCAATTTATTTTTAATTTGGGTTTGTAAAAGGCCTTTTTAATTATTTTAAATTTCATTTCTAGCTTAGGTGTGATATTATTTAAATTGTTCTTAATCAGTTAGCTTTAGGGCACGGTTTTATAAACGCTATCTGTTTTCAAAGTATCTCGATAAGTAGAACAAAGCTTCCATAACGTGAATGTTTTCATAAATAAGTAAATCTTAAATACGTTTAAACTTAATTTGTTGATCGTGAACAAGTCATTAGCTTAAAGTGTGGCAATGGATGTGTGCATGTCTAGGAGTGGATCTAGGAAGAGCTTGGTACTTAAGCAGTCTAAATGACTCACCTCCTCTTCTCTTGAATCCTACTTGGTGCATAGTATCCATTCACTTTAAGCCATAATAAAGAGGATCTGATTTTCTGATAACTTAAATTGTTTTTAAAATAACATGTTTTCGTAACTGCAAAGGTTTTCAAGCTTTTATAATTTTCCATAAGATTTTACAAAGCCGTTATATTTTTATTACAATGAAATCACGTTTTGGGAAAAATAAACACAAGCTATACAAGTTTAACGGTAAAAGTTTTTAAACATTAAGAAGGGTTTTCAATGAAAACACGGTTTTTGAAAAACACTTCAATGTGACACACCAGACTAGGCCGTAACGTCTAGGCCGGGTTTGGGGTGTTACAGTTGTAATTGTCCACTGAAAGTTAAGGGATGTGAATTCCCTACTGATTTGATTATGTTACCCTTTCAGGAATTTGATGTTATTTTGGGTATGAACTGTTTATCTTTATATGATGTTGTGGTAAACTATAGACAGAAACGGGTCGATTTGAAATGTCAGACAAGAGAGATTATTTCAGTTGAGTCTGAGGATTCAAAAGATGTTGTTAGAATTATTTCAGCTTTTCTACTTAGAGATTCATACGAAAAGGTAGCGAAGCATTTCTAGCATATATCCTTAATACCCGAGATTCAAAATCGAAGCTAGATTAATTACAAGTTGTTAGTGAGTTCGTTGATATATTTCCTGAAGAATTACCAGGATTACCTCCTGATCATGAAGTTGAAATTGTGGTTGATTTGATTCTTGGAACTGCACCAATATCAATATCACCGTACCGTATGACACCAGCTGAATTAAAAGAATTGAAAGAGAAATTGCAAAAGTTATCAGATCGAGGGTTTATTCGACCGAGCATGTCTATCTAGGGTGCAACTGTTTTGTTTGTGAAAAAGAAATGTTGTTCTTTAACATTTTGTATAGACTACAGACAGTTGAACAAAGTCACAATAAAAAATAAATACCCTTTGCCATGTATCGATGATTTGTTTGGTCAATTGAAAGGTGTCGTAGTGTTCTCGAATATAAACCTCAGATCCAGGAATTATCAATTGAAGGTTAAAGGCTGTGATGTGCCAAAAACTATTTTCAAAACTCGTTATGGTCACTACGAGTTTTTGGTAATGCCATTTGGTTTAACTAATGCCCCTACTACTTTTATGAATTTAATGAATCAAATTTTTCAACCCCATTTGGATAGATTTGTTGTTGTGTTTATTGCCAATCTGTTAATTTATTTGAAGACAGAATTCGAGCATGCACAACATCTGAAGATCATACTACAAACTTTGAGAGAAAAGCAGATGTACAGAAAATTTAGTAAATGTGAATTTTGGCTTCGCGAAGTTGGATTTTTGGGTCACATAGTATCAGCTGATGGGATTCGACTTGATCTGAGTAAAGTTTTTTCTATGATAAATTGGAAAAGTCTAAAAAAGTATCAAAAGTGCGAAGTTTTCTGGGTTTAGCTGATTACTATCGACGTTTTGTTAAAAAAATTTTGATTATTGCTTCGTCGATGACCAGAGTATTACAAAAAATGTTGAGTTTGTTTGGTCGAATAAGTGCCAAAAAAGTTTTGATCAATTGAAGAAAATGTAGACGGAAGCTCCAGTCTTGACTCAACCTGAATCTGGAGTAGCGTATGCTGTTTATAGTGATGCGTCTCTCAATGGTTTTGGTTGTGTATTGATATAGTCAGGAAAGGTAGTAGCCTATGCTTCTCGAAAATTAAAGTCACATGAGAAGAATTATCCAAAACATGATCTCGAGTTGGCAGCAATTGTATGTGCTTTGAAAATTTGGAGACATTATTTATACAGCGAAAAATATCATGTTTTTATAGATCATAAAAGTTTAAAGTATTTGATGACTTAGAAAGAATTGAATTTAAGAGAGAGACAGTGGTTAGAATTACTGAAAGATTATGATCTGGTTATTGATTACCATCTAAGAAAAGCTAATCTAGTTACTGATGCACTTAGTCAAAAGTCATCATTGTTTGCACTTCGAGTGTTGAATGATCATTTAGCTCTTAATGAAGATGGTTCTATATTAGCAGAATTGAAAACGAAACCCCTGTTTCTACAACGAATTCGAGAATTACAAGATAATGATTTGAAGTTGGTGTTGAAATGACAAATGCTTTAGAATAATTTGAGTTTAGAGTACAGTGTTGATGATAATGGTACATTACTTTATCGCAATAGAATTTCTATTCTGAGTAATTTAGATTTGAAAAATGATATTCTTTCTGAGGCTCACAGTAGCACGTACTCTATTCATCCAGGTAGCACGAAGATGTATTGTGATTTGAAACAGCTATATTGGTGGTTGGGTATGAATCGGGAAATTTGTGAGTTTGTAGCTAAATATTTGATTTGTCAGTAGGTGAAAGCAGAACATCAGGTACCAACGGGTTTACTACAACCTATTATGATTCCTAAATGGAAGTGGGAACGAGTCATGATAGATTTTGTATCTGGCTTACCTGTAACTCCGAGAAAGAAAAGTTCGATCTGGGTGATTGTTGATAGATTGACTAAATCGGCACATTATTCCAGTTAGAACAAGCTTTACACTTGAGAGATTAGCGAAACTATATATATCTGATATTGTGAGATTACATGGAGTTTCGGCGTCTTGAGATTTATATCGAGATTTTAGAGTCAATTTCATGAGGCTCTAGGCACAAAGCTTAATTTCAGCATAGCATTTCATCCTCAAACTAACGAACAATTAGAAAGAGTGATTCAGATTTTGAAAGATATGTTGAGATGTTGTATACACGAATCTAAAGGTAGTTGGGAAAAGTACCTACCGTTAGCTGAATTTGCATATAATAACAATTATTAATCCAGTATAAAAATGGCACCATCTGAATCTTTTTACGGAAGAAAATGTAAAACACCGTTGTATTGGTCTGAATTGAGCGAATCCAAAATGGTAGGAGTTGATTTGATCCGAGAAACTAAGGATAAAGTTCGGATTATTCAGGATAGTTTGAAAGCTGCATCTGATAGTCAAAAATCGTATGATAATTTTATAAAGTGATATAAATATTAAATTTTTTTTTATAAATAACATAGATTTAGAGCTTTGATTTTATTGAATGATGATTTTCTAAAGTGATTTTGTTAAATTTTGATTTTAGGATTAAATTGTGAAAGTGTTAAAATATTAGGGTTTAATAGTGAATTTTTTATTTATTAAGGGCTTTATGAAGGCCTAGAATATTTGGATATATTATTGATTGAGAAATTTAGTTAATTTTCTATATTAACTAATTAAGTGATTAAATTGCAAAAATTATAAAAGTTTAGGGTAATTGTGTTAATTTGAAAAAAATAAAAGGGTATTAACTCTAAAATGAATTAGAAATGTAATAAACGCTAATAAATGAATAATTTTATATTTTAGAGCAAGATCCCGTAGATACCTATGAAAAAGGAAAAATAACATTACTACAATTCAATCCAGGTAAGTTCATACGGTTAAAATTTAAAATTTTGATAACTTTGATGCATGGTATTATGCATTTATTCTATTGTTGGAAATGAATTATTTTTGGAATTATAACATTAAATTGGATATTCGATTTGAATGGAGCGCAGGATTTGAGTACAATCGTAATTTGGCGTATGATGGTATTGGAGGGAGATATCGGCATGTTACCCAAGTAAACTGGGGTTCAGCATTTGTTACAAACTCTTGTGTTTTACTTTTTGCTTGGCATAGTTGGGTGAATTAGCTCTTACAAGCTTCTGTTTAGCTTTTGAGCTTCTATTGGCATATTTAGAGGTCTAGCTCTTATGAGCTTCTGTTAACGATGTACTCTTATCCGTAAGTCGTGCTTCGAATAAAAAAATTTGGTAAGTTGATTTATTTAATGAATTTGAATGATTATGTTATTTATTTTGTATTGATTTGAATACGTATGTATTTATCAATTGAAGTTGTGAATGAACGGAAGTTGACATGAATGATTTTATTTATCTGACTTGTTGTAGTAGGTTTGGTAAGATTCTTATTTAACCCGTCAAACTTACTTAGCTTCATCAAGCTTATTTGTATTGGTTAATTCTTTGTATATTTTCAAATGGTTGGATGATCGAATCAGCACTCAAGTCACACTATCCAACTTATCTCAGTTGTTTTTGAAATGTTCGATACAGTTTATATGACATATATAGGATTTCATACGGGCTTAGTCAAAGTTTAACTTATGAAAATATTATGAATAGTATTTTGTTTATATAACCAACTCATGAATTGGTATGAAACTAAGGCATGATTGTGATGTTAGTATAAGTGATATATGTATGTATGTAATTGAGTTATAGTGAACTTTGGTAACTTGGTTAGATAAACGAATTAGGTAATGTTGGATACTTGGTTGACATTTCTCTAAGTTGTTATTTGAGGTGCCTAATGGTTTATTAGATCTGTAACAGCCCACTTTTGACCCTAATCAGAACGAGTGGTTTCGGGACCACTTAACCGAGTCAAAATATTATTTTCATTCCTTTAATAAGTTTTACAGCATGATAGATATATGGTGTGAAAGTTTCGTACAGAAATTTTATCGTTTAAATAGTTAATTCGATAAAAAGGATTAAATCGCATAAAGCGATAAATAGGAGTTCTATCTCATAAATGACTTATTTGATCATGGCTTTATAAAAGGGAGTAGTTGCTTGGTAATTATGCCATTTATATTGTGAGTAGTTGGTAATGGACATTTATGTTCATGCTTTTAAATGATTATTAGTTAGTTTATAAAGGTTATTTTAGTAATTGGTTAAATATTATATGTTTAATAAAAACAAAAGCATGAAATTTGGTTTGATATTCTTCATTCTTGTCGAAAATAAAAGAAGAAAAAGGCCAAGTTTTGTGTTTAAGCATTCGGCTACCATTTCTTTCAATTAAGGTATGTTTTGTACTCGGTTTTTGAGAATTTCTATGTTTTTGATATCGTTGCTTCGTATGCTAGCCAACCCGTACCTCAATTTATGAAATTGATTGTGTTTTTGAAAAATGCCATTGATGAATCCATGTTATTTTAATGGTTTTTGATGAATTATTGAATGTTATATGGAAATATACAAGTTTTATAAAGTAAATTTTGATGAAAATGAGTTTTAAGGATTTAATTGAAAATAAATAGAATTTATGTGGCTAGAAATGTGATTTTACGAAAGATATGTGCTTGTATAAGGTATAGGGATATTCGGCTATGGTGAATTGAGGGGTTTATTGTGAAATTTGCTATTTTGTGTTAAAAGGGCTAAATTGCAAAGTGTTGAAAGTATAGGGGCTAATTGGTAAATATGCCAAAATACATGTCTTTGGATTAAATGGAATGTATTGGTGATTAAATAGCTAAATTTGTATTAATATAGATAAAGACGATCAAATCCTGAAACTTGATCGGGGAAAACGAAAGGTAGACGAGTAGAGATTGGGAAGTCAAGGTAAGTTCGTATAATTAGAATCAAACTGTAAATGCTTAAAATTGTGGTTAAATTGTCATGTGAATGTATGATAATTGATAAAAATGAAATTTTGCCTATTGGTTATATGTACTTGAATTGACATGGAATTGTTAAAGATTACAAGTCCAAAATGGTTATCGAGTCCCGTTCGAACCATAGAAAGTCATAGGATACAAGTGACATGTCACTAGGGCTATAGGGTAGTTTGAGCTCCTGTATTTGTTGCGGACTTACCACAAGCTCATGAGCTACACGTTCGTCCTTCGGGATTACATGTTCAATCTTCAGACTTACCGTTCAGCCTATGGGCTTACCGTTCATCCTTTGGGATCACATGTTCAGCCTTCGGGCTTACCGTGACAGGCTCGATAGAGCATACATGATGCATTGATGGATTACAGGTTACAAGTATATACACTGTGTGTGTATCACCTGAGTATCCCTCGATGTTCTTAAAGGTTCAACGGGCAATTACCGATTCATGTTACATGAGGATCAAAAGATATATGTATTACACGTTATATAAGATATGAGATTCATATGGATTATATGGTATGATTTACATGAAATACATGTTATAAGTATTTGAGATTATGCTTATGATACATGAATGTTGTATCTTGTACATGAATGGTTTATGAAATTACATGTACTAACAAGTGTATGCTTGTGAGATAGGCAACTTGAACATATGAATTGACTTGGCATTAGTTATGTGTTAACTTATTGATTGGTAAGTTTAAATTCTATATTATACGGGCTTACTAAGCTTTTAAAGCTTACTTCGTTTCCTTTTCCCTTGTTTTATAGATTCGAAAGCTAGCTCGATATTCAGAAATGTCAGAGATCGCCATCACATTATCCATCTGGCTTTTTGGTATTTTTTGAACTTTGTTATGAAATGGTCATGGCATGTACTAAGTGAATGTTTATGGTTAGCTTGTTAATGAAATGATATGTTTTGGTACTAATTCAAGCTATGAGATATGGCTTGCTTTGTAAGTGTTTAAGTTATTTTGGTTGCCTAAGGTGACATGTTTAAATGGTAAATGCAATGATGTGGTTTAATTAGTTTTGTTAGTTAATAAGTTGTGAAAATGTTTTGGTATGGAATGTTATGTATTTGGTACATGCACATATGGTGTTGAATGGTTGTTTTGGCTGCCAATTGTTGATGAAATGATATGGTTGTGAAATGCTTGTAGGGATGACCCATTTGGGTGGCAAGAATGGCTTAAACCAAGCCTACCTTGTGCCACACTGGCAGAGCACATGGGTGTGTGAGTCGACCGTGTGAACCCTGCATCTTGAATGCTTTGAACAAATTTTACACACGGCCTAGACACGAGCGTGTCTGGTAGCCGTGTGGTAGTTGACAGTGTTGGCCACGGCCTAGACACACGGGCGTGTTTGGTGACCGTGTGAGGTTAGTCAGTTTCAACCACGGGCTAAGTGTTTTGGGCGTGTCTAATGGGCACGACCGCGTTGGGATGCACGAGCTAGGGACACAGCTGTGTGTCCCTAACTTGAGAAATTTCTAAACGTTTCCCTTATCTTTTACATGTTTGTAAATTGATCCTAAATGAATGTATGTATCATTACATGAGTTTTAAAGCATGATTGGGAGAATGATTATAGAACTATGTTATTGATATTAAAGTTCAAAAGTTGTCTGTTCTGATCTGTGTTACAAGTCCGGTAATGCCCCTTACCTATTCCGGCGACGGTTACGGGATAAGGGTGTTACAAGTTCTATATGGTGATAGTACGTGTTTAAGACTTGATTTTAGCTTGTGTTGAGTGACTTGTTATGGCTTGATGATGCGCAATTTGTTGAGGCTAGGTTGGTGTCAATTTGGGTGAGACATATGGCTTAGAAAATGGCCTATTTTTGTCTACACAGGTAGAGACACGGACGTGTATCTCAGCCGTATGTGACACACGGTCAAGTGACACAGTCGTGTGTCCTCTGTATTATCTCAAGAATGCAAGTCAGTATGCTCACACAGGCATGTGACTTGGCTGTGTGACCCAAGTCAGAAAGTTACATGGGTATGGACACAGGTTGGACATGACCATGTGACCCTATTTTGAATGCCCACACAGCCTGAGACACGAGTGTGTCTCCTGACCGTGTGAGTCACACGGCCGTGTGACCCCTGCAGTGTTGAAAATTTTAAATATCTCTAAAAAATTCTCTGAGTTTTCGATATAATCCCAACTTGTTTCTAATAAGTATTTTGGGTATTGATGGTTGTTTAAGGAACAATATATATGATTTTGATTTGTTTTATTATGAATATTGTTATGTAATGAAACATTTGAAATTTCTGTCTGATTGATATGTAAAACCCGATGATACTCTGTAACTCTGTTCTAGCGATGGATACGGGCTAGAGTTGTTACATTCCTAGCTGTCATGTTAAGGCTCGCAGGTGAAGAGCCGTAGCCTCAAACATAGTTAGCGAGACCATAGCTCTCAGCTATCATATTAAGGCTCGTAGGTGAAGAGCCACAGCCTCCAACATAGTTAGTGAGAGCAAAGCTCCCAATTGTCATATTAAGGATCGCAGGTGAAGAGCTGCAACCTTGAACGCAGTTAGTGTGAGCAAAGCTACTGCAGGTGAAGAGTCGCAACCTCTAACACAGTTAGTGTGAGCAAAGCTCCTGCAGGTGAAGAACCGCAGCCTCCGACACAGGTAGCGAGAGCAAAACTCCTATTTGTCATATTAAGGTTCGCAGGTGAAAAGTCGCAGCCTCCAACACAGTTAGCGAGAATCTCAATTAATGCAATTATTCATCTTTTAATTTCTTTTACTTCATTCAACTTCAAAAAAAAAAAAAAAAACCTTTCTTCCTTTGTATAGAATCTCAATTACAAAATTGTCACATTTTGAAGTTAAACATCCTGTCAAACGATCTGCCTCATCAATTTTTTAAATACAACTTAGAATTTTGATTCTTGAAATGTAATAATTAAAAGTATAAAAAATTTATTTCGAAAAAAATAAATTCAAAATATAAATAACATAATATTACATCATCATTAATTAAACATATCTATTATCTCCCAAGTTTAAGTCTCACCATACGCAAAAGACCTATATAAGTTCTTCCCTATATGGTTTTGAATTTAAGTCTCATGATGTATAACAAGTCTCACCCACACCGAAAAGTGATACGAACAAGTGATGTTACATCAACAAAACGCCCTCATAAAAAAAATTTAAAGGATTTTGAACATCCAGTGAATCCACATTTTAAACCTTAGTCAAATTAATTTCCAAGAATTAGAAAGAGGTAAAAACATAAAACTGGGTTTCAGATATTCAACTAACTTAGAATACACGCTTTCAAATATAGAATAGTATTCTCTTAAAAAGCTAGTCATATTCTACTTTGGTTCACTAAAGAATCATTTCCAAGGTCTTAAAACACTTTTCAAATCATTTATATGATTTCTTGTCAAAACTATAATGGTGTAGGGGCAGAGGTATCAATTCTCTTTCTCAAGGAATTGGTACCTCTACTCATTACTATAGCATTTTAGCTACTACCTTGGCTGTACTGATGCAACCAAGTCATGTTATGATACTTAGACCCCTAAATTTGAAAATGTAACTCAAATACATTTTAAAACATTCCAAACATCCTCAAATCATACAAAATAGCTTCAATTCATTTCAAAAAAATATGAAAACTCATTCGAGCACACATTCATCTTTAAAACATAATCAAATCAAAATTACTCTAAAAAGGTTTAATTTATGGGAGCTAAGAACATTGCACATTTCAGAAAAACTCTATAAAATGTACAAGATCGATAAGGATTACACTTAGTTTATATACATGCCACTTCAAAATTTTTCTAATACATGTAATGCAAATTAAACTTCTCAAAAAGTTCTTTCGCCGACATGTTTAAACCACTAATGCGTTAGGTTCAAAGAACATAGTAAGTACACAAGGACTGTCCTACCTTACCAGTAACGCCCTAAAATTTTAATTTTTGATTTTGTGTATGTATGACACAAATATCTATCTGCTTTAGTGGTTAAGTGTCTTGAGTGTGTGTGTAAGGTCCCAAGTTCAAGTCATGACTTGGGAAAATTTTGATATTTTTATGAATAAAGCCCCATCTTTGGTTAGTAGGCTTTTAATTAAAAGTTTGTAAATAATGAACAAAATGGGCTTGCTGGTCTGGTGGATATGTTAAGTGTTGGTGTGATAAAGGTCCTGTGTTTGAATCCTTGGATAGGCAATATTTTTGCTCTAGGCATGTGGCGTAGTAGATTCTGATTGAAATTGAAATGCTGAAGTGTTTGAGTTGTGTTGTAGTAGGTAGTAGAGAGTATCAAATCATTTTTGATTCTTTTCCCAAATTTTCCCCATCTGACGTTTTTCTCTGTACTCTCCCTCTCCACGTTTATTTTCACTTCCCTTTTCTTTTTCGGTTCTTTCAATCTCTTTTGCCACCGCCCCATCCATTCCTTACTATTATTTTCCTTGTTTTGACCTCCTATTTACTTCCAAGTTTCTGTGGATTGTTATTCGACTTTTGGGCACGTTTTTGGTAATTTTGGATTTTGCTATTCTAAACGTTTCTGTGGGCTTTCTAAGAGGGGTTTCCATTTTGGTGTTAGGAGTTAATGAAGGAACAATAAGTCGTTTCCAAGTGTCAAATTAAGTGCGAGGATTGCTCGTTTTGCTCGAAGGTAAGGGTTCCATTAAATTGTTAGAAGTATGTCTTTTAATTAGATGTTGAATATCGATTTCAGAGTTCAATTGAGTGTTATATTGGTCGATTTTTAGGTTCTGGAGGCTTAGGAGTGCTTGGGCGTTGAAAACGATACAGGTGTGTACCCAAAAACACAGAAAAACGAGGTTCAAAAAAAAGCCAAAAAACCCCATTGTTGACGCCACACGGGCGTGTGGTCGCCTGTGTGGCAGGCCGTGTGCTCTGACACGGGCGTGTGATCGATGAGGCCAGGCCTTGCGCACAAGACAAGGCCGTATGATGGCCAGGCAGGCTGTGTGCAAGACATGGCCTAAACTATTTTGGGCTGTATGGGCCACACAAGCGTGTGGGCTATAACAGCCCTTACCTGTAACCATCATCGGAATAGGGTACGAGGCATTACCGGACTTAATTACACATAAACATACAAACTGAGTCATAAATTTACATCCAAATTTAAAACTTTTCGTGCATACTCATAACGTCCCTATTACGGGCCTATGAGGCCCAAAACATAATTTGGGAGTGGTTCGGGACTAAACTGAGAACTTTGGAAAGTTTGTCAATACTTAAAAAATTTTTTCCTAAAATAGAGGTCACACGCCCGTTTGGCTTGAGACACGCCCGTGTGGGTAGGCCATGTGATCACACACGCCCTCACACGGCCAAGTCACACGCCCGTGTGCTAGGCCGTGTGGTGAATTTAATTTTCGTAAAATAGGTGCAGACTTCGCAAGCCCTGGACACACGCCTATCGGGAAGACCGTGTGTCACACACGGCTTAGATACACGCCCGTGTGTCTACCCGTATGGACAAAAATAAGGCTATCTACCAAGCCATTTGCCACCCTGAAACACAATCACACTTATACAAATTTCAACAACACATAACATAACATGATTTAGCAACCAAACATCTCAATTAAGACATAACTCTACATTCACATACCACAACCATCATGCACAACATCACATACTTAACCATTTCAAATCATGCTATTTGTCACATTCATGCAAGACATAAACATATTATTACCGATATGACCAATATTAGCCAACAATTAATGGCCTTATAGAAAATGAACTTTCAACTAACTTAGGCCAACATTTTTGGCCAAATCAATTATGACACATAACAAAATGACCAAGTATCCTATACATGCCATAACTCCAAATGTTTAAAACCATATATGCCCAAAGTTTAGTTTGATAGTGTGAGGCAATCCTCCGATGAATCTCCCAATCCGAGCTAGCTTGGTGACACTATAAAACAAGGGAAAAATAAACGGAGTAAACTATATAGCTTAGTAAGTTCATATGCAAGAAATAAACAACCTTACCATGAATATATATTTAACATTCACATAATATAACATAAGTGAACATTAACCTATCATAGCCATGTTCATATCTCATTGCTCACAAAACTTATCTCAGTTTCATCATTTCATCACATACAATACACACGAAGACTTCATACGTACATGTGTCAATTAATTCAATGTTAATGTCATTCTTGTCTTAACTATGCCCGTTGAACCATTTGGAATCGCTAAGGATACACGGAACCATACGTAAATAATACAATGCCATATCCCAGATATGGTCTTACATGTAATCTAACACTGATGCCAATAGCCCAACTATGGTCTTACACGATTTCTCAAATCGATGCCATGTCCCAGACATGGTCTTACACGTAACATCGTACCGATGCCATATCCTAGATATGGTCTTACACAGGCTTCATACCGATGCCATATCCTAGATATGGTCTTGCATAGACTTCATCTAAATATTCCTAATGTCCTTACATTTGTATCCTATACTATTCCTAAGGTTCGTACAAGACTTGTTGCTTACCAAATCGTCACCGAACACGTCCATTGTGAGAAACTTATCCACAACCAAAAATATACCATTCATGAAATATTACAGCATCTAAACACAATTAAGTTAAAGCTCATTTTTAACATACGAACTTGCCTCGGTACAAAATGACTATTTTTGCGATTTAGTCCACTACCTTGTCCTTCCCTCGGTCAAGGTCAATTCCTCATCTTTCTTGATCTATAATAACAGATTTAACTTATTTAATTATCACACTATTCAATTTAGTCCAAAAATTATACTATGGCAAAATTACACTTTTTCTCTTAAACTTTAACATTTTACACTTTAGTCCCTAGGCTCATAAAATGAAATGTATTCATTTTTCTCAAAACCCAAGCCTAGCCGAACCTTATACACACCTATAGCAGCCCATATTTGTCATTTATTCACACATTTCTACCCATATTTTACAACTTTTACAAATAGGTCCTTTTTTATAATTTCATAAAAAATCACCTAGTAAATGTTGTTTATCTAACACCAATCATTCATTTTTTACCATTTGACATTAAAATACAGCAACTCGCACATGGATAAATTTTTAAGCATAAACCCTACTTCAAAATAAGGGTAGAAATAGGTAAATCGGGTGATAACGACTTCAAAAACGTAAAGAGCTTTAAAAATGGGGCTAAGATGCACTTACTATCAAGCTTGAAAGTTGGCCAAACCCTAGCTATGCTGTCTTGTAAAATTCGACTATGGTGAGGAAGATGGACACCAATTTTGATTTTTTTTCCCTTTTTATTCTTTTATTAACCAGATGACCAAAATGCCGTTTTAGCCTTTCTTTGAAAATTTACCCTTCATTGTCCATTTTTGTCCATCATGATATCTAATGGTCTAATTGCTAAATAAGGACCTCTAATTTACAAATTCATTTCAATTAAACACCCAATGCTTCTAGAACACATATTTTGCACTTTTTGCAATTTAGTCCTACTAGTCAAATTGGACCCTCTATCGATAAAATTTCTTAACGAGATTTTCACACATGCATTCAATCATACTATAGACCTTAAAAATTAATCACAATAAATTTTTCTACTTTGAATTTGTGCTCCTAAAACCACTATTCTGACTTGGCCCTAAATCGAGCTGTTACATGGGCACACACGGGTAGTCCACACGGGCATGTAGGATTTTGGGCCAGGCCGTGTGATCCACATGGTCAAGGCTAATTTTCTCGTGTGGCCCACACGGGCAGGCCATATGGGCATGTGAGCCCATTTTTACTGAGTCGAATTCTAAGGTTGCATGGGTCGCCCAAGTCAACTGTGAACCTACTATAGGGTTAGTAAGCACTACTTAGACCCCTAAATGTATGAAACTAATTGTATGATATCTGTACTGAGCATGTTAATATCTTGCATGTATACTGGACTAAATGAATATACTGATAATCTCATAATAGCATGTCATTTATTGTATGTTACATTGTATTGGGTTGGGATGTTATTATTTGGAGGAAGTGTACTAGAAGGCTCTTAAGCCTAATATCTAGCAGCTTAGCTGCATTTTACTGATTATGTGCCGCATTTGGTACTATTTGGAGTGTAAGGATGGGTGGTTGTTTTAAACCCCACATGGAGTGTAGGGATGGACAGAGATGGTGTGTAGAGGCTGGTTAGGTAGGATTGATTTACTGTATACTATTTATCTATTACTGTTACTGTGATGGGCTAAGGCCCTTCTGCTTGATTGTTACTGATACTGAATTGGGCTAAAGCCCAAACTGCCACTGATACTAAAAAGGGCTTAGGCCCAAAACTGCTTTTGATTGTGCACTGTGATTATTGTTGTTTGTTTTCTGTGGGATTACACACTGAGTTTCTATAAACTCACCCCTTTTTTTGTTTAATATGCACAGGTAATCCCCAGACCTAGACGGTATTTATGCGGCGGAGGACTCGACGGTGACCACAATTTTTGGACTTCTACACTTTACAATTTATGATTTATGGTTTTATTATTATTGGTTTTATTTAGATGTAATTTGAAGACTTTTTGGGATTTTTGCTTGAACTTGGCTTTTATTTATTTTCTACAGATTTATACCTGTTAGTCGTAGGAAAAACTCGATTTGCAAAAAGCTAAAATTCTTTTCTAATCTCACGATTACTTAAACTGTTTTAAAGCTTCCGCAATGAACTACGTTTTCAAACTACCAATTAATTAAATAAGAGAATAAGGAAAGTAATTAAATGGAAACGGTTTTATCGTAATGACTTAGTTTTCCAACACCCTATCATGTGACATCGATAGATTCGGCCGTAACATCTAGGCTAGGTTTGGAGTGTTACATTGCCTTAGTCCATTAATAGCTTATTTATGTATCCCTTTGATTCTTCCCAATTATTAATCACGTGGCATTTCAATGTTCATTTCTTGGTTTATTAATTTCACCTATTCTTAACATCAATAGTTACACGTAAGTCCACTCAAAATCAATTATTCATTTTATTCACTTATAAACCATGTCAATTTATCCATGCCCCTTATAAGTTTAATTAAAAACAATTATAAACACTTAGCCTTTAGTAAACTCTAACGGATTAGACTCGAATAATTGAGATTCAAATTGATCACACGATACATATTGCACTAATTGTGCAACCAACCTAACACACCAAATGCATAAAAGCCCAAGGTGCACAGAAGTGTTATGCCATAAGGCATCATATCACCATTCCAAAGTGTACATGGAATAAATTGTACCCTAACAACTTCACTATGTTTATAAGGAGAATTTACTTATAAAATCAAATAACATTATCAAATTCTTGTTACACATAATTTTCACATAGAAATTCCCTTTCACATATACACATGCCATTCAATGTAACTTCATACACTTTTCATTAGTTCACATATCACATAGGTGAAATAAATCATTAAATTCACATTCATGCATTTGTAAGTACTTTAGTTAAAATTTGATAAGTTCTCATGCATCACTTGTACAGTTAATATACACAATTATACATTATATTCAAAGCCTTCAATTAAACTCTTATGTATCACATATATTTATTCCATTTCTTCACTTTTCTATTTTTACCGATATTTATTTTAGTGAAACAATTTTCTACAATTTACCATTTCATGGTAATTCATCACTTTTCATATCATATCATTAGTTTTCACATTATACCATAGCCTTAACATTTCTCATATCACTATCTTAACTCGTTTCTACTTAACTTAAGCTAAGCTTTATTAATAACAACAAAATCACATTAGCTATTCATTTTAACACTTTAAGTCATGTTTCCATGTATTCAACACATATATCTCTCTTCATCTATTTATTATCAATTAATTATTCAAAGTGACAATTATAACATTAATGGAAGAGTTAAGAAAACCAAGGGTACTTACCTTTTGGATACACATATACTTAAAATCAAGCTTCCAAGCAGTTGAATCTATCCACATACTAGCTTCAATTTTCATTTCTCATAATTTCTTCATTTTTCTCATACACAAAAACATAACAAAATATTAGCACGTAAGCTAAACCAAACTTAAATATCAATCTATGATAGATGAAAAACACCATTTCTGATACGTACAAGGATGGAGTGAAATTTATTAAAGTTAATTCAACCAATTTGCCAATTTTCAAGTTTGGAAGTTCAATTGACTTGTGATGAATTTTTGGATGGGATTAAAATATTTTTGGGCTAAGATGTCTCCATAGAGTTTGAATATCTATCTCTTAGCTTCGAAACTCACTTTGAATAACTTGATTTAGAGTTTGAGAGCTCAAGCTATGATCATTTTACTGAAGATGCAAGCAGAATTTTTGGACAGGATTATTGTGGGAAATTACAAGTTTCGGGTTTTAATTCATGTTGAAATAATATTGGGTTAGATTTTAAGGATTAATTTTGATTATATATGATCCCAATATTGTATCCATTATATTTTATTATTTTATTATTTATTATGAATTTAGGATTCTGTTAAGTATTTAAAGTTGTTTGAGAGTTTTATGTTTCTTAATCAACAAGAAAAGTTTTGTTCTACTAAAACTACTTATTTAGATTAATTAGAGTTTCATTATACTTGAGAGTTTTATTTGGATGTAATTAGCTAGCCTATATAAAGGCTTCTTCATTAGTCATTGAAGGCATTGATTCATCATTAATAAAATTTTCAACTTTTGGAATTAATTTCTTGCATGCAAGATTGCTTTCTATTAAATTTTTTAGAAGCAATTTTTCTTCTCAATTTTCTTCAAAAAGTCGTGGGAATTCATTCTTCATCCTTCAATTTTCTAATGATTATTTTTTGGAGGGTTGATTAAAGTCATTAATTGAAATTGTTGGGTTTATATTTCAAAGGGTTCAGTTAGACAACTATCTTTTATCCATGCCCATCAGTTTATTCGATCCATCTTCCATCTTTTTATTTTCGTTTTCATTATTTATATATTTTTTGAATCTTTATTATTTTTTTATTCTTGAATTTATTTTTTTAATTGTTTTCTTTTTCATTTTCTTTGTTTCTTCTTTCATATCAAATTCAACTTTTTTTAGTCAAACAACTTGAATACAATCTTGTTTCGTGAGATTTGAAGAAAAGATCAAAAATGGGAGGAAAGAAGTTTTTCTCCCCCTCTATGAAGAACAACGACTGATACAAGGGCGAAGGTGGGTGATTTCCCCCTTTTCTTTTATCCCATTTAACATACTGATTAAAAATATCTGAAAGTCAATTTTAAGTTGTGGTCCACAATCCAATTCATCATTTTATTAACATTCAATGGTTCAAGTATATTCTGTATATCAAATATCTCATCGAAATATCAAATATCCAAGTCAAATTACCATAATTGTCATTTTCACCTCTTATTTCACTTTCTTCACAACAAATAAACATTTATCAAACTCAAATCTCATAATTCACATTTAGCCTTTAATAAAAGTCCTAGGAAGGTAAAAATTACACTTTTACCCTTCTTTCGGGAAATTGAGAAATTTGTAATTTAGTCTATGTACTTTAAAATCGTTTTCCATTTGGGCCAAAAGTTCTTTTCATCACACTAGTACATATTCCAAGTTATTTCCATTTCAAATAATCAATAATAATTCACATTATTTCCTTTTAGTTAAATTGTATTTTGTCCTCCAACTTTTAAAAATTTACAATTCTATCTTTTTACATATTTTCACATCCACAATACTGATTTCCATCTCCTATATCAATTTAATTCCTTATGAAACGCCTTTATCTAACTCATATGTGAATTTTCTCAAATTTCACTGAACACTATCTTAGAATAGTACATGATTTAGTGCTTGAAATTTTGGGTCATTATAATGTGTGTGACCCATCCAAATTTGTTTTGATCCAAATTTTGGGTCTTTGCACTTTTGTAATGATTTGATTCTAATTCTAATTTATCAAACATGTATCATTGGTGATCTGTATTGTACTTAAAACCTCTTAAAAAATCATGGATAAATCAGACAACATAGTAATTGGGATTTTTTATGTCTAAAACTATTAGGCCATCACCAATGAGGCCTTAGCTTATGTTTTATGTCTAAAACTATTAGGCCATCACCAATGAGGCCTTAGCTTAGTAACAAGGTTGAAGACCTAAGACTTTTAGGATCATATGTTTGAGTCTCACCTTGCATAAATGTGTAGGTTTAACACCCCTTACCCATACCGACGATTGGTACAAATATGAGATGCTACAATAACACTTTTAAGCTTATACGAAATTCAAGTTTTATAAAAATAGCTTTTTCATGACATATTCTTATTCCTTAAAAGAAGTTGGCCACATTTAAAAGATTTAGATGTAATTTGAAAATATTTTAAGCCATCAAATACTGATGGGGACAAGTCTCATGCATATATCCTAATGAAAGACTCAAAACCCCTTAAGAAATAAAACTTTGAAACAATTCAATAAATCTTAAAATTTCTGTAACATAATTTTAATGTCGTGAAAATTAGTTCAAAATTATTTAGAAACATTTTTTGGCTGAGTGGAGGTGTCTGATGAGCTTCGATGGTCTCAAAACACTCAAAATAGTGACGTGGCACTACCTAGGGAGCTAAGTATCAATACACAACCACTATATAAGATACATAAGGCTATGTACTAATACATATGAGCAATGTATCGAAACTTAGGCCCTTTATTGTAGCTTTTTAATGACTGACTTACAAGGTTTTGATACTTTCAAGTAGAAGTTCTGGAAGTAGGACCCTCGGAACAAAAAATTGGTCTAAAAACACTATAAATCGTCCCCAAATACCACCAAAACATATCAAGAAGTTCTAGATTAATTTAAACACATTCAAATGACAATTAAAAAATCATTTGACACAAAAACAAGTTTGAGGTAGTTCAAAGCCAATATTCAACTTACAAATCATATGTTTAAATGTATGTTTCACTTAGAATCATAAATACAATTCCTTAAAAGGTCTAAGCCCTTATGTACATGCAATAACTAACAAATTCTAGTACAATACCATAAGTTCAACCTAGACACTCTTCAAGTAGTGATGTGATGCCTCCAAGTCACAAGTTTAATCTTCTTAGAAGGTTTTCACCTACGTGTTTTAACAACTAACGTGGTAAGCTTAAAACTTAGTAAGTACACATGGAATTTCCTACCTATCCTTTGCCTCTTATTTGTGCTAATTTTATTGACAATAAGGTTTAGGATCAATTTTGACAAATTCAAAATTAATTATCATTTAACATTCTTATTTACTCATTGATTAAACAATTCACGTAAGTCCTTAATGAAAGTTTTTAAGAGAGCTTTTAATAAAATTGTTCTATATTTTATTAACTAAAGAACTAAACTTAAATAGAGAAAAAAGTCATAATCCTAATTGGAAAATAATTCCCTTATTCTAATAAACTACTAAAAGATAAAATAAAATATTCCTAGAATATGAATAAAACTTATCTACTTAAATAAATTTAAAACATATTCCTAAAATATATAGGTTTCACATATTTCAATACCCTCCCTCAAGTTGGTGCATATATATCAATCATGCCCAACTTGCTTACAGGAAAATCAAAGCTTGTCTTAGAGAGCCCTTTGGTGAGTATGTCAGCAATCTGTTGTTTTGAAGGAACAAACGGCATGCACACTTGGCCTTCTTCAATATTCTCATTGATAAAGTGTCTATCAATCTCAACATGTTTAGTTCTGTCATGCTGGACTAGGTTGTAAGCAATACCAATGGCAGCTTTGGTATCACAGTACAACTTCATTGATGAAGTTATTGGTTTCCTCAGCTCTTCCATAATTTCACAAATTTCTTGAGCCATTGATCTAAACTCATCCTCTGCACTACTTCTTGCTACAACACTTTGTTTTTTGTTTTGTCAAGTCACAAGGTTTCCTCAAAAAAATGTACAATATCCTGATGTAGATCTTCTAGCTGTTATTGTGCTTGCCCAATCTGTATCGTATGAGTTTCAATTCCTCTTTGTTCAGATTTCTTGAAGAATAAACCTTTTCTAGGTGAACTCTTCAAGTATCTTAGAATCCGAAACACTGCTTCTTCATGCTCCTCTACTAGGGAGTGTATAAATTGACTTACTAAGCTCACAACCCAAGTATTTGATCTCAAACTCCAATGCTAAATGCTCCTCGAGACACCTTATTTAATCCACAGCATCTCCTATAAGAATGATATCATCGACATAAACTATAATAGCTGTTATTCTACCTTTTTGTGAATGTCAATAGAACATTATGTGATCAGCTTACCCTTTTGAGTAACCTTGTTTTTTAACAACTTGAGTGAACCGTTCAAACCATGCTGAGGAGACTACTTTAGACCATACAAAGATTTCTTGAGTTTACGTACTCGAGTTCCAATTTTTTCTTCAAAACCTGGAGAATGATCCATGTAAACTTCTTCTTCAAGTTTCCCATCTAAGAAAGCATTCTTCACATCTAGTTGTTGTAAAGACCAATCAAGATTAACAACAATTGATAAAAGAACTCTAACGAAATTTAATTTGGCTACTGGAGCAAATGTTTCCAGATAATCTATCCCGTATGTTTGAGTTTACCCTTTAGCTACCAACCGGGCTTTGTACCTATCTAAAGATCCATCTGGTTTGAATTTGGTTGTGAACACCCATTTACAGCCCACTGTTTTTTTCTTACAGGTAATTCCACTATTTTCCACGTACCTTTTTTTTAAGAGCTTGCATCTCCTCTAAAATAGCCTCCTTCCACTCAAGAACCTGTAAAGAATCTTTCACATTTTTGGGTATTTTCACAGTATTGAAACATGAAACAAAGGCTGAGAATGTCGAAGACAAGGCTTTATAGGATACAAAGTTAGACATGGGATATTTGAAAATATTTCTAAGACCGTTTCTTTTAGCAATTGGAATATCTAAATTATAAAATTTATTGGATGGATTATGAGCTTTACCTAGACTTTTGACAAGATCTTGCAGGTTGGATTCTTGGTGATGAATCTGGTGGATTCCACTTTCTTGATTTCAATTTTTTCTTGAGTAAACAATTAACTCATTTGTTTGTTCTTTATTCTCATGATCAGACTCTACACATTCATACTCCTTTTTATTAACAACATTAACATCATTAATTGTTGTGTTAATCATAAATTCGCCTTCCCTATTATTAGAATCCCTATGTTGTATATTCCTAGTCTTTTCTTGATCAAATATAGAATCTTCCTTACTATAATTCCCTCTTTGAAGATTAGAATCAAAATAAGATTGCATTTCAACAAATGTGACATCCATGGTAATAATAATCTTCCTATCAATTGGATCATAACATTTGTAACCCCTTTTATTAGAAACATAGCCAACAAAGACACATTTTTTTGCTCTAGGATCTAGTTTACCTTTGTTGTGAAGATGAACAAAAACACTACACCCAAAAACTCGAAGGGATAAATATGTGATCAATTTAAAATTAGGAAAGTTATCGTTAAAGAGAAGAAAATGAGTTCTATAGTTTAGAGTTTTATTGGGCATTCTGTTAATAAGATATGTAGCTATTAACAAAGCTTCACCCCAAAGATAACGTGGTACCTGACTAGTGAACATCAAGGCTCTAGTTAGTTCCAAAAGATGTTTTTTTCTTTCTACAATCCCATTTTTTTGTGGTGTATTTGTACAAGAGCTTTGGTGGACTATTCCATGTTTGGTTAAGAAAACACCTAATTGATCACTAAAAAATTCCCTACCATTGTCACTCCGAAGTACTTCTATTTTCACACCAAATTGTGTTTTCACCATAGCATAAAAAGACTGAAACATATTTTTAATTTCAGACTTATCTTTTAATAAAAACACTCAACAAATACAAGTATGATCATCAATAAATATGACAAACCAACGTTTTCCTAGAAAAGTTGAGACTCTTTAAGGTCCTCAAACATCACTATGAATTAACAAAAAAGGTTTGGAAGCTTTATATTTTTTTAGGTGGAAAGAATAACTGATGATGTTTAGCCAATTCACAAAATTCACAGTGATATGAAGGACTTTTATTTTTAAATAGATTAGGTAACAAATATCTTAAATAGTAAAAATTAGGATGTCCAAACCTATAATGCCAAATCATAACCCTACCAGAATTAGAAACAGAATTTGAACGTAAAATAGTTGTTAGTTGACTTAGATGGTCGTCGCCAAGAAAGTAAATTCCACCAGATTCTTTAGCATTGCCAATCATCCTCCCTGAGACCATGTCCTGAAATTTACACATAGAGGAGTCAAAAATAACATGACAATTCGAGGACTGGAATAATTTGCTGACTGATATGATATTACAAGCTAGATTTGGCACCTGTAAAACATCATGTAAAATTAAGGAAGACAAAATTTTAACAGTGCCTTTCCCTACTATTGCCAAGAATGACCTATCTGCTACTTTGATCTTTTTATTTCTTGTACAAGGTGTGTAAGTTGAAAAAAGAAAATGACTACTAGTCATGTGATCACTAGCTCCAGAATCAACGATCCACATGTTTGTTTTACAAGGTTTGACACTAAAAAAACAGAAAAATAAGTACCTGATTGGGCAAAAGAGGAAGAAGGATTATTGGATGAGTTAGGAACAAAAGAATTCATCCGAAATTACGATGATTAAAAAAGCTTGTGTAGATGTTTTAATTGTTCCTTAGTGAATGGAGACCCTTCTAGAGAACTTTGGCCCTTATAATTTTCATTAGTTGTTTGGAAAGCTCTACCATCCCCTGATTGTGAACCACGACCATTGCCACTCTTTTTTCTTCCATTCGTCAGTTTTCCATGGAGCTTCTAACACGTTTCTCGAGTGTGCCAATATTTTTTGCAATGATCGCACCAAGGTTTTTTCCTTTTTTTCACTATCATCATTATTTTTAATAGTTACAAGAGCAGAATTATCATCATTAGCTTTAAACCCTGGCCTTAACATTACTTTTCTCCTGTCTTCTCTTTTCTAACCTCAGAAAAAATCTCACAGAGTTTTTGAAGCTATTTTTTCCCTAAGATTCGAGATCTCACTTCATCAAATTCTTTATTTAAACTAGCCAAAAACAAATAAGGTCATTTATTCTCTTCTTTTTTCATAGTTTTTACACCATCTTCGGGACACTCTCATTCATCATTATAACACTGATCCAGTTCTTGCCAAAGAGACATCATCTCATTATAATAAAAAGTAACTTCCTTTTCCCCTTGCCTAGCTTTCCAAAGTTTTATTTTTAACTCAAAGATCTATGAAGTGTTTTCTAAATCTGAATAGGTGTCTTTTACAGCATCCCAAACATCTTTAACAGTCAGGAGAAAAAGAAAAGGTTTAGCTATATATGCTTCCATGGAATTAATAAGCCATGCAATTATCATAGAATTTTCTGACCTCCACTTGCTCATTTTTGGATCGCCCATCTGTGGTTGCTTGACTTCTCCAGTTAAATGACCTAGCTTGCTGTACCCATTAATGTTAATTTTATGGACCGCGACCATTCCCGATAATTCTTGCCAATCAACTTGTGAGATGTCAGCTGAAAAGAAAGGTAAGACACCTCTGTCCCATGAGTCATTGTACTCTCGGTAGTTGTTTCAACGATAGAACTTTCTTCCTCAGTTTGATTGCTGGATCTCTTATCTCCAATGAAGGTTGTTTTAACCATGATGTTACTAGAGATTTAACCTAGCTCAGATGCCATGAAAGTTTTCAAGAGAGCTTTTAATAAAATTATTCTATATTTTATTAACTAAAGAACTGAACTTAAATAAAGGAAAGAGTCTTAATCCTAATTGGAAAATAATTCTCTTATTCTAATAAACTATAAAAAGATAAAATAGAACATTCTTAGAATATGAATAAAACTTATCTACCTAAATAAATTTAAAATATATTCCCAAAATATATGGGTTTCACATATTTCAACACTTAACCTCTACCATTACCAAGTTGTGTATTTTTCTTTTAACTAAAAATATAGTTACTCCATTTTCTCAAGGTTTTCATTTGCCTTGCTAAATTTCATTGTACTTGTCATTTACATGACATCTCAAGGATAATTTCTTATGACATTAACTTGTCATAGTATTTTATTCTCATTTAACTTTTCTTACACCCAAATTAATCATTTAGATCACTTAATATACAATACTTTAGCTTGTAACACTTATATCAAGCATAAACAATTGAATTTCATGGTTAAGTCCTAGCCTTAGTAAACTTAGAAAAATCAAGGTCGGATACTTGGACTAACCAACCAAACACCTTTAAATAACATGCTAAAAGCGCTAATGTTTGAAGACTCTAGAAATGGATCTATATTGCATAATAGTGCTATACCTTACGACTTAAATCAATGTTACAAACCCCATCTTCTAACATATGTGTGCTACATCCCTTATGGTATGTCAATCGTATCCTCCTAGCTATTTGACTAAGTTACTAAAGCCATTTTATGATTTCACGATTCTCATATTCAAAATCAAATTAAAGAAGCAATAATAAGCACATTATTTCACTTGGTATCATTTTATAGCACTTATCATTGATGTAACAATTCATATATCATAACCACAATATTCCACATAACACTTTTTAAAGGCTTATTGAGCAATTTAAATTAATACTTTGAATTTTTCCATAAATTCTCTTATTAAGGTAGTCAAGCACTTAGTGTTTTCAATATAATTATTATATTTCCAATTATTGTTAAGGTAACTGCGTTACCATTTACCAAATCCTTAGATGTAAACCTTATTCATTATTAAATTCCTTTTTTAATGTACTTCATTTTGATGTTTTGAATTACAAATTTTAGCTAATTATAGCAAAATAATTACACTTTACAACATTACACCATGGCGTCAAATTCTCATGATATTTCCCTTGCTCATTATAGTGAAATTAAACCTGTTACATAGATTTCATAATATTTGTTTCAACTGTCAAAAATATCATACCAATTTTTCTCATACTAATGCTCATAATCACATTTTTAAATAATCATAATTTATACACATTTTTATTTCACTAATTATGTCAATTCTCATTAAAGGAAAATTAGGAAAGATTCAAGGTACTTACTTTTGTAGATTATAAGATTCAAATCAAAGCTTCTCGTTTCTTTCTCAAACTTGATTACCATTGGCCACCTGCCCAAAGTTCTCTTCTACATCCATTTCCTCATTTTTCAATACAACAACATAATTATAAAATATCAATCTACTAATTTAAACAACTTTCTCACAATAAATAGCTCACATAAATAAGGAGAAGATGAAGAAATCACCATTTTTTTTTACCTTGATTGAAGCTTTCTCTCTTTAGCTTCAACTTTCTCTCTCTAAGCTCTAAGAACCCTAGGCTAAAAATGATAGCTTTGAAGGTACAAAAAGACTTATAGTTGTGTTTTCTAATGGATTTCAACAAAATAATTGAATTGAGTGACATACTTGAACTTAGATTAGAAAAAGGAAGGAGAAAGATCTTGGGAGATTTTTTCTTCTTCTCCCTTTCTTGTTGCTGCTGAAATTAAGGGAAGGAGATGAGGGTTTTCTTCTCTTTTTCCCCATTAAACCTATTATAAAATATGCCCCAAGTCAAAGTCAAGTCAAACTTTTTCAATGTGCGGCCCATATTCAATCTTCCATATTAATCATATCAAATGGTCCACAATTGATCCCAATAACTTCGATACCTTATTTTCATACTCTTCTCAATATGATATCTACGTAAAATGACTAAAATGCTCTTATATGAAAATTACACTTATACTCTTTTTCTGATAAAAATGAAATTTTATAATTTAATCCTTTTACTTTCAAATATTTTTTAATTTTGTCCATAAGTGATTATTATCACACCATTACACATTCCAACTTACTCTCATTCCAAATAATCAATAATAAGTCTCATTTTCTTTTTTTGTCAAATTTACATTTTAATCCTCTAACTTTTCAAATTTTACAAATTAGTCTTGTTGTCATACTTTCACATGCATATCTCTTTTCATTTATTTCCATCTCCAGTATCAATTTTGCTTTCACAAAAATTCTCTATGTAACTCGTTTTTCAATTTTCTCAAAATTTTATTATGTTTAATCCTTAAACAATGTTAAGTGTCAGAAGAGAAATTTTGGAGATGTTACATGGGTTCTTTTCTATATTTATTGAATTATTATTGATTACTTAATCAATTTAATGATTATAATAACCGATTCTATTAAAATTGTTGTAACTTTGTAAAAAAAAAAAAAAAACATATAATGCCATGGACCATGAAGAGTAAAAATCAATGGAAAGTGTGGGACTTGGATTAAAATCAAATCATGTAACGGATACTTGCCCCAAAACTTTAAATCATATATATATATATATATATATATATATTAAAGTTAAATATAATTTTTTATTTAAATAAGTTTAAATATCAAAACAGTACTCTCATAAATTAATTAAAAGAATGAATTAAACTCTTAATTATAAATTACAATCAATTGAGTTACTAAGCAAAAGTTAGCAATCATTTGATTTTTTTTGAATTCCCGAAAAAAAAATATTTTTGCTAAAACTTAAATTGTTAAGTGATGATGTGATAACTAACATGATAAAAGACGTGGACATTCACATGAAAAATGATGTGGCCATTGACATGGTGTTTGATGCGAAAAAAATGAGTGTAATTGATTTTTTCAATTATTTTATTGGTGCTTGATTGATTTTTAATTGTTTAAGCTTAAAAATTATTAAAATATTATAAAAATTTAGAAAATGATAAATATTTATGAAGTATTATAAAATATTATGAAAAATATGAAAATATTATAAAATAATAAAAATTATTAGAAAAATTAATTACATGTTATAAAATATTATTAATACATTATGAAATATATGAAAGAATTATAAAATTGTTAGAACTTGTAGAAAATTATTAAAAAGATATTTTAAAAAAACTATAAAAAGTTCTAGAAATTTGAATAAAATTTGTCAAAAGGATTAAAAATAAAAATCTTAAAATTATAAGTTATTAAAATGTTATTCTAAAATTATAAAAAAATATTTCAAAAATACAAAAAAGTATAGAGAGACAAACAAGGGGTTTGAGTGACAAATGAAATTAGTGTAGGCTTATTATAGTGATAAATAATGATTTTGGGTGAGGAAAGGTGATGAGAAAGAAATTGATAAGAATCAAGGTATGTTGTAGGGCAATGTGAAAAACCAAAAGTAGTATTTTTTCTATAAAACTTTTTTAAAAATTATTACAAATTACTAAAAATAATATAAAAAATTTAGAAAATTATTTGAAAAATAACAATTTATTAAATATTATAAAAAAATTACCGCTACTTTGATAAATTTTATAATTTTTAATTTTTAATCATTTAATAATTTTTATATTTTCCATGTGAAACACCATGTCAACTATTACGTCATCGCTTAAGAGTCCACCAAGAGTTTTGACAAAATGTTATTTCAAGGACTCGATGGTTAACTGTCAATCAGAACCTCAATTATTTACAATTTTTGATTAGGAACTTAGATGATTCCTTAATTATTTTATGAAGACTTGTTTACCTTTAAGCCTTTATAATGTAATCCATGTAATTTAATTAGTTCAATACATGTAAAATTTTAATTTTAATTCGATTTTGTTTCGATTTTACAAATTTGAAAAACAAACCATTTATTTGTATCTTGTTTTAAGGTTGTTTGTAGATGCAATAAATAGACATAAATTTATATCACATTGATCAGGTTCTACGGATTTGTTAAAACATAATTTAAAATCAAAGTTTCATATACATAGATGCACCAAACCAAATCACAGAAAGACCCTCCAATGGCCAAAGTTATGCTAATTATACGAATTTTGTAAACATCTTCAGCAGCTAATTATTCTTCCTTTCCCCACGAAAGTTGAGAGATGCTATAAAACCAGAGCCAAAACTTGGCCTGCATCATCCTGAAATCAGCCATCAATATCTAAATATTTGATGTGTTCTTGCCCGACAATTCATGTTACTTAGACTCAAGCGCAAGTGTCGGTTATGGGTATGTCTGGCAAAAGTTATTTTCCAAGTTTTCCCATGTATTAGGAGCGTTCTTGGAAGGTCATATCTCTCCACCTATGTCTAAATACATATCGAACATGAGTACTTCAAGAAAAATGATGAATCAAAGCATCATAGCTTTAGCACTCCATTACTTATTTTCATCATCAATCGATTCCGAACTGTAAGAACAGGAAAAAGTGGTGCACCAACACGCACACGCGCACACACAGATATATATAAACATAGTTTTTATTTGCAAAACTAAGAAAATGAGATCTCTCAACTACTTAAAAGATTTTGGAATGAAGATTATGATTTGTGGTTTAAGCTTTTGATATAAAGCTCATAACAACAACACTAGCATTAAACACAAAATTCATACCTAAGCTTTGCAGCAATAAGGTTTCCTTGTCCTCGAATTACAACAGTCGGCATAGCAGCATCACTTGTGATACTTCAAACTGAGAAATAAGGAAACATGTGCATGATAGTTAAAACAGAATTAATTAGATTGCTTGAAAAACAAGTAAGCTAGCATTTACCTCCGCTTATCCGAAGAGTCTTCAAGAAGAATCATTGCCTCTTAACCGTTGTATTGCATTGTACAACTTCCGTCGATGGCCGACTGCAAATATACCCATCTCCTTGAGATCATCTGGTGTCAACAGAGGCAGACTTTCCTCATCGACCTCGTGCATTTCAAAAATACCAGCATACCTGCCAAATCCAAGGTCCTCCAACCATCCTCGGACACTAGTTGTGTCATTATGCGTATATATTGTTTGGTCCCATGCATCATCAGATTTAAGAAACACATTGTTTCCTTCATAAAAAGCATCCTTCCAACTGTCATAACCAGGTTCATCCACATTATATTCACAAGCATCTTTACTGTTAGCTGATGTTTCATGATCCAATATGTCTTGGAAAATATTATCAGGGTAATAACCAGCAAAAGCATTTGATCCGATTCCCGTTAACTCTTTCTCATCATGCTCCTTTCTATCTTCACCAGTAAACCGAGGACTAAGTTTAGAACTCCGAGTCCAAGCACTACCGAACAAGCAATTATTGCCCTCCCTACTCCGCCCTCGCCGTTTCATGACCCTACTCTTCCTGGTTACGGTACCAAAAATTAAACCAGACTTCATGTGAATTTCATCAGCACCAACTGAATCGAAACCTGATTTCGAAGAATTCGGGTTCTTGTTCTCTGTGTTGTGTTGGGAATCAGCCGATATGAAGAAATCTGGAGAAATTCCCTTAGAAGAAAACTCAATAACAGTATCAAGTTCATTGTGTTGAGAGTAGAGAGAATCAGGTTTCCATGTTTTGTGAACCAAATTTTCCTTAGTTTTCTGAGAAAACCCACATGCAAAAGCAGCAGACACATCTCCAATTTCCCCTAACCTAACGTTCGGTCGCCTTTGCCTTTTTGAATTCAGGCTTGAAGCCAACATTTTACACCAATTTCTACCTTCTTTTTTTTTCCTTATCGAACCCTAATAACAACAAAGCAAAATCCCACAAAATTAAACCTCAAAATCAGCTAAAAACTTCAAAATTTTTGCAGCAGATGCACAAAATCCAAATAAAATATCACCCAGAAACAACAATTAATCTTCCTAAAACAATCTAAAGATCCTTACAAGTACAATTTACATCAACGTCAGTAAATAAACAAAAAGAAGAAAGCAGAAGTAGATAAGGAAAAAGTGAAGAAGTGAACCTGGAAAGGGAGTAGTAGTTGTAGTAGTGGCACAAGAAATTGAATTTTTGCATGTTTCCAAAATTAGAATATTTGGTGGGTTACTTACTTAAGTAGGCTGCTGAATAATTACAAACTAGAAATTGAATGTTAGTTCTGATTTCTTTTATTGATTGGGCAAGCAATCAAAGATCAAAACTTTAAATTTGACTGTCTAAAGCGTAAAATTAGAGATTTAGGATTAAATTTTTTTCAGACATCGATAACGACATGTTATAAGAGGAAGTTTGTATTCATAGTAGTTTGGAAAAAATATAAATTTGAAAAATAATTTTGTATAAAAAAAATAAGTCTACTTTTTAAACGGGCCAATATTTTTTTTAGCTCGGTTTGATCTGAATTTGTAAAAAAAATTATTACAATGTTTTGTTGTTGTAATTTGTTGTTGTTTTACTGCTATTTTACTATTATATTATTATTTTGTTGTTGTTTGGATATTGTATAATTATTATTTTATTGTTAATTTTATTATTATTTTAGAAGCATTTGTTTGTTAAGTTACACCTATTTTAGTATTATTTAAGTATAAATATTTTTTAAAACTTATTTTCAATTTGTTGAAAAATATTTATTTTAATATTTTTAGTGTATTTTATGTATTATATTTTTTAAATTTATTTTATATAAAAATAATATTATAAAAAATTTAATACGAACGATTTGGGCAGGACCGGACTCGGGTTTTAGCATTTTTATTCAGATTGAGCTTAAGTAAAATATTAGGCCCATTTTTTAGGTCAGACCAAATTCGAGCTTGAAATTCTATTGAGACCCGACCCTATCCATAATCACTTCTATTCTCAACCGATCAAGAATGAGGGAAGAAATGTAAATGAGGCATTGGATATGTGTTATATTTATTTTGATTTTGATATATTTAGAATGGACATTTTACCCAAAAAGGCCTATTTCCAAAATTATTTACGGAAATGGGTCAGTTTTTTTTATTATTTACTGGAAATGGCCATTTTCCGTGAAAACGCGTCCACGTCAGCGCGAGTTCAAGGTACGTGTCAGCAAAACGCTCCCCTAGGAAAGCGTTTTGCCCATGTTTTCCCCCCCACCAACGGCTATTTTTTTTACCGTTGGTTTTTTTGACCGTTTGGGCTCCAACGGTCAAAAAAAAAAAAAAAATATATATATATATATATATATAACCCCCTTTCATTTTTTTTCACAAAAAAATCCTCTCAAAATTCTCTCAAATTTCTCTCAAATTTTTTCAAAGCTCTCTTTAAATTTTGCAAAAAAACTCTGTTTAAAATTTTTCTGAATTAGTTTTTTTAATTAAAAAATATTCGATCGTGTTAGCAATGGCAGGAGCATTAATTTGTCTCAATAATAAACACATCTCCGTCGATTAAATGACAATGGTAAGTGATAATTTTAATTTTTCAAAACTATTTAATATTTTTTTCATTTATGCAATTTTAATTAATTTTTATTTTATAATTTTTTATAATAGTCTGTAGATCGAGTGTTGTAATGCTATATCCGTAATATGTCTGGCCCTCCATCGCCGTTGATAGAGAATTACTTGTGGGAAATGGGTTTTTGGCACGTGGCCACGATAGGCCGGGGGTGCAAGTTGGACCCGAAACTAATCAGTGCGTTGATAGAGAGGTGGAGACCTAAGATGCACACATTCCATCTTCCATGCAGAGAGTGTACTATCACTCTAGAAGACGTGCAGTTGCAATTGGAATTGCCGGTGGATGGGTATGCAGTCACCGGGTCCGCTCAATCTACTGATTGGGGAGCCATATGCTACGAGCTTTTGGGTGTTATTCCAGATAATATTAACAGAGGTTGGATCAAGATGGGCTAGTTATGAAACACATTCTCGGAGCCAGATAATGATTCGACTGAACTAGAAAGAATATGATATGCTCAGGCGTACATTCTTGAGATGATTGGAGATTATCTGATGCCAGACTTGTCACAAAATTTCGTACATCTGAGATGGTTGCTGAAACTCATTGATTTTAGAGCAGTTGATAAATTTAGTTGGGGGTATATTGTGTTGGCAACATTGTACCGGGAGATGTGTGGGGCGACACGACCGAATAAAGTCAAAATAGGAGGTTGTCTATCACTACTGCAATCATGGGTATGGTTTCATTTTCCATTTTTACATCCTCGAGTGGACCACCCATATACATTCCCCCTCATAACGAGGTAAATTTTATATTAGATTTTACAATTATTACATAGATTTAAAATATAATTATATGTTAAAAATTTATTTAATTAGGTGGAACAATTCGGTGAGTTATGTTAGAATACCTACCTCTCTTGAAGATACATGGCTTCTATTAAACCAACGATCGAAAGCACAAGTTAGTATTAAATAAAATATATATACATAATAAAATAGTCGTTTCGTATTTAGTATTTAGTATTATGTATATAATTAATATTTTTATCATGTTCATATAGTTTCAATGGACATCATACGAGGATCCGGCAATTCAGACAGTAATTCAAGGTGAATTCTTTCCAAATCCAAACATTTGGCATGTGAAGGTCCCATTGGTCAACTATGCCATCATGGAGATGCACCAATCAGATAGAGTATTGCGGCAATTTGGATTCTAACAACTGATTCCCGTGGCACTAAGGTGCTCGATGATAAGCATAAAGTTGACTTACGACAGTTGCATATGGGTTGACCGAGATTCTGGTCAGCATATATCGAAATGTAGGAAAATCGGTATGATTATATACCTACTCAGGAACCGATTATCATTCCAGAGTTAGCATGCGTGCCGGAATACATGCCATGTTTTAGGATCAATGGCAAGCCATATTTACTATTGGAAGATGAGAGGTGATGGCAAATTCGTGTCCAAAGGGAACGACGAGACCTTTTAAATTCAAGAAAAAGGGACAACGACGCAGGCCCATCAATAGTGCCCGCACAATCACCCGGCCCATCAACAGCGCCCACACAATCACTCAGCCCAACACTTCAACCGACGCACATCACATCCTTTTCAAATTATGCCTGGTGCATATCCTAGCCCTTATATGTATCCCAACCCTTACATGTTTCCTTTTTCCAGTCCTATGGCAGGTTGGAATACATGGCCTGGTTAATCTCCTTTCTCGATTACTCTAAGTCAACCACCGATATATAGGCCGTCGTCACAGGAGGGATCGCACGAGGCGCCGTCAGGGAGCTCTTCTTTTTACCAATCCCTATCGCCTTATAGGATTCAAACACCTCCGCCATGGGTGATGCAAACACCTCCGCATTCATTATTTTATCAAGGTGGGTCATCCTCCCAACACCCACAACCAGATTCCCTACCGGAGGAACCACAATTCCCTCCGGAGCAACTACAACACCTGCCAGAAGCTGAACCAAGGAGGAATCCAGTGCATAACCGTCGACGACCCCCATGTGGCATTGATTCCGACCAGCACCAACATTGATTTTTTTAATATATTTGTACAAACTTTTTTACATTGTTTCATTTAATAAAATAAAAGTTGTTTTTAATATTTTAATTGTAATTTACTTTTATATTTTTAATAAAATAGAAATTCTTTTGAATAAGATAATATTTTTAATATTTTATGTTTTTAATAAAATATAAATAATGCAACATAGTTTTATCACAACAACTATCAACTATTCCAATTTGGACATGATCGAGTTTTCTAGCCTGAGTTTCTACACCATTCACATAACTTCTCTTGGTTGGTTCTTTATCGGATATCCATATTATTACGTATTCTAATCGAGCAAGGTCGGCCCTTTGGCTTGTGGCGTAATTCTCTATTCGGTAACAACTTAAACAAAGCAAGCGATACAGACGGCCACTTACGTTCATCTGGGACCGGTGAGAATACGTGTCTCCACATATTGTACATGTATTCTTGTTTGCACACTTTGTTGACATAGCTCATGGGATCCAGACGGAGATCCTGACAAGCTACAATTACATGAACGCATGGATAACGAAGTGCGTCAAACGTCTCATAGTCGCAAGTCTTATTTCTCAAGTGTACACGATATTGCCCGCCAGTAATACCTTGATTCAGTCTGTCAAACTCCGTCACATGAAACCATAGGTTGTCGCAATCGTGACACACTATGTGTATGGTGTTGGCCTATGCCTTCGCCTTGTTAATTTCTTGCAATACCTTCTAGCACCATACATGGCCTCCCTGCAATTGGCCTTTATAACTCACTGCTCGCTTTAGAAATAGTGCCGCTAAATGAAAAATATCTCTCGCACAACCAAGGTTATCAGCAAATGGCGCATTCCTTTTAGAATAGAATTTATGCATTCAGCCAGGTTTGAGGTCATATAACCATATCGTAGACCATCGTTGTATGCTTGTGTCCACTGTTCGAAAGGTATGTTACAGAGGTAGTTTGCGCCTTCTTGATTAACTGAACGCAAAACCACCAACATCTCATGAAAACGGTCATTACTTATCTCATATCCTACCAATATAAGTTGATAGCAAAAATTACATACCACTTTTCCATTCAGAATAAATTGAATATTACAAACGAAATTATATTAATAGAGATTAAGTTAAATACCCATGTTGGTCACTGTAAACTAATAAATATATAGGATTTTTCCTATATAATTCATCACCTTTTTACTTAAATTGGTTGTTAAAATCAAATAATTGTTTAATAAATTAATGAAATATATGAAAATATGAAATTAGGACATAGAAATTATCAAAATGTGATTTTATGCTTTATTATATAGTTTTCATGCAGAAAATGGCTTCTTTTATATTAATTTGAGCATATTATATTTTTAAGCTATAAAGTAGGCCATGCATGATTAAATTAAATAATAAAATATAAAGTTATATTTAGTAATTTATTTAAATATATTTCATTAATAAATTGAGTTTTAATTATTTAAGTAAAATTGATTAATTAAAGTGGTTAAATTATATTCTTTGGTCCTCTAAATTATCTACTATTTTTGGATAGGTCTGAGAGCTTTATTTTGATTACAAAACCGTCCAAATGGAGGACCAAGTCAACCCAAAATTCGGCTGCACATGGATGTTCGTAAAATATTTTTGGTTTAATTACACAAAGTCCTTAAAGAGTTAAAGAAATCGGAGATGTACCCGGAGATTTGCAATTGTCCGAGTCTTGATCCTGATGATGTTGTGGCACTTAATCAAGCAAAAATTAGCCACACTTCCACAAATCATAACCGGCCACCCTTGGAAGAAATTTCAAAAGATGGACACTCCTATTTTTAGCAAACTAGTTTCATTGCCTCACCTATAAATAAGAGTTCATTTCTCACTTTTTCAATCATCCCTCAATTCCTCATCACTCATCATTTTCTCTCCTCTCTCATTTCTTCACACACCTATCATCATCCTTGCATAAGGATTTTTAGCAAATTAGCCTCTTAAAGAGCCCGTGGTCGGCCACCTCAGAGAGCTATCAGTAAACGAGCAAGCGAAGGAACAAATGAGCCCTCGTCAGTCAGAGTCTTAAGTGACAGCCACTTTGACTTGGGTTTAATCTTTCCTTTCTCTAATTTAATTCAAGAATGCTTGCTATGTGTTCAATGTTCTTCTTTACAACAATGATAGCTTAATTTTATTTAAGCTAGGATAATTGCTTTGATTGAATAATAATTATTTGACTCATGCTTATAATATTTGTGCCTCAATCGATTATGTTTTCAATTAAAATCAAGTATGTATTTCGTTTATACGTGATTGAAATGCACCTGAATTAGCTGAACGATCCTAACCAGACGACGGTGTAACACCCCAAACTCGGCCTAGACATTATGGCCAAATTTGGCAATGTCACATGAAAGTATTTTTGAAAATGCATTTGTTACATTAAATCTGCTTCAGTTATTATTGTATAGTTAGTTCGGGAAAACGTGTACTAATTGATTCGCTTTAAAATATTTCTTTTACGCGGAAGGTTCTGAAACCAAATGATTTTCGAAACCGTTTTTATTTACGAAAAATCTTAGTTTATTTTTAAGAAAACCGTACTTTGTTGCGTTTCAGTTTACAAACTCATAATTAACAGTTCAAAATCCCAAATTAAAACCAAACAGTCCCAAAGTCCCAAGTTACAACGATTAATCCCAAAAATAATAATGAAAGCAGTAAAAGCATCTAAACTGTAAAACCCATGTGTATGTGGTAGTGGTCACCATCGAGTCCTCCGCTACACCGATCCATCTACTGCTGGGGATTACCTGAACAAATTAAACATAAAAGAGTGAGTCTTCACAAATTCAGTGTGTAATCCACCACAGAAATCACACATCAGATGTCATAAATATACAGTCTGGGCAGAAGCCTATTACAGAATTAGTCAGATACAGAATCAGATATATGTGTATATTAGGGCCTTAGCGCAATCAGATACAATATGTAGATTAGAACAAATTAAAAGAACCCAACCCACCAACCCTGCACACCAACTTCGTCCAGCGCTACACACCTTGTGGGGATAAAATCGACCCACCCATCTTTACACACCAAATAGGGTATATAACACCCATCCATCCCTACACACCATACAGTATCGTAATGCGGCACATATAAAAAATATGCAGCTTAGCTGTCAAATAACAGGCTTTAAAAACCTTTTAGATACTTCCTTCAACTTCATCAACCCAACCTCGATGCAATGCAACATACAACTATGACATGCTATAATGTATTTTATTGGATTAAACAGTCAGATCAGGTATAAATGCTAAGTGTAACATGCTTAATCATACATCACATAATCAGATCACAAAATTAGGGTTTCAGTAATGCTTACCGACCCTACGATAGGTCACAGTCGACTTGGGCGACCCGTGCAACCTTACAGATCATTTCAGAAAAATAAGCTCACACGCCCATGTGGCCAGTCTGTGTGGGCCCATACTCTCGTGTAACCCACACGACCCAAATTGGCATTGACCGTGTGGATCACATGGCCTAGCCCAAAATCTCACATGTCTGTATATTCACCCGTGTGGGCTCACATATCCGTGTGGTTCACCCATGTGGGTCTACACGTCCGTGTAGCCCACACGACCTAATTGGTCGAGCTTGTGTCTCGCCCACGGTCTCGCCTACCCTCATACAACCGTGTCATGCGCTCGTGTCACGCGCGCACAACTTGTTTCGTCAAACACACGGCCATGTACTACCATACGGCTTACCACACGGGCGACCACATGCCTATGTGGCGTTGACAGTTTTATTTTTCGACTTTTCGCTTATTTTTTCTGTGTTTTTTAGTACACACTTGATATCAATTCAAAGCTAACGCAATCCCGAGCACACCAGAACCTATTATCGAACAATGTGTCGCTCAATTAGTCACTTAAACGATCGAATTAAACTTAATCCCATATCAGAAAAGTCACATTCCAAATGGAAAAACCTTTACTTTTAACGAGTAATGATAATTTCTCACTGCTAGACCTGAAAGGCAGTCCATAGCACCTTAATCTTCCCCTAATCAGCAAACAACACTCTTAACATTCTATTACTTCGTCAAAACAAAACAATAAAAGTACCTCTAGACTTACCAACTAAGCATTACACGTCGCGATGCACACTAATCAATGGGAAAAGGTAAAAATCAAATTCGGTAATGAGGAAAGGTAGGAAAACGGTAGTAGGGTGGGGGAGTTTCGGTAAAAGTCAAAAAGAAAAGAAAAATGAAGAGGAGGAATGACAGAGAAATTTCGATAGGAGAGAAGGTAGCAACTGGGTAACTCCTAAATCCCTTGTTTTTCTCCCACTAATCTACGAACAACTTAACCACTTCAGTATTCCAGTCCAACTCAAACACCCACACGGCATTAGTAGTAAAAATAATGCCTCAGTGCAGACTCGAACCCAAGACCTCCAAACACTTAACACTCCACTTAACCACCAGACTAGCAAGCCCATTCTGTTACACTTTCACAAATAAATACTTATAAGCCTATTAACCAGAGGTAAGGCTTTATTCAAATAAAAATACCAAAAATTTCCCAAAGTAAGGCTTGAACTTGGGACCTCCCACACACACCTAGAGCATATAACCATTGAAGTAGATAGATATTTGTGTCAAACAATTACGGAAACAAAACTATAAATTTGGGGCGTTAGAGATGGCTAGTGGACGCATAATTGAAATGTGCATGCTCAATTTCGATCCTAACCCGATTAAATTGTAGGTTGCATAACAACCCTAACCAGGCTCTGTTATCTGCATAGTTTTTAGATTTGTGTGATTAAACTGTTTCAAACCTAACACGTCCCTGTTACCTCGCATGAATTCTAAGAAACCCTTAGCAAATAAGGACCAATAAAATGCATATTTACTAAGTAAAGGATTCCGAAAGGACCTAGCGTGGTTTCCAAACTTATGAAAAATCAAGTTGCCATGGAATGTTTTTCTGAATATTGTTAAGCATGTTGATGATGAATTGAGTTTAATTAAAGTAATTGTCCTAGCTTATTTATGTTATAATTGTTGCAAATTGTGTTTAATTTTACTAAAATCTATTTTATTCATATAGTTACATATTTAGGATAAATCACATTAGGGATCATTGTATTTAGATTAATTTTACATAATTTTAATCAACACTTCCAAATCAAGTTGTGTTTTTTATTTACCAAGTTGTTAATATAATTTTATAATTAAGTGACTTAGCACGAACACAATCCCTGTGGAGACGGTAACTCAATACTTACTTATTACTTGATAACGACTATGTACACTTGCACAAACCCTAGCGTTACAGTCACTTGTCGTCGTTCATTTGTAGATCGATATTGCTTGTAGTAGTTGGACGCAATGTGTCTTAGGCAATACCGAAGGTGTGTGTGATGTCATGGCTTTCCTATCACTTAATTGTGCCTAGTATTTCAGTACTCTGATTCGATATAACCCATATATCAGGTTGGGGGTAGACATGCCTCCTTAACCTAGAAAGAAAGAAATCTCAGTCGTCAGTTGACTCTCCTGGTGTTATTCCCACCACCATCCTCTGCCACAACTAGCAATAGCCGATTGGTATATCTATCATACATAAAGGTACCGTCAATTTGCACCAATGACTTGCAGTAACGAAATGCTTCTCGACAATGCTCAAAGCTCGAGAACAGACGCTTGATCACTTGGCATCTATGGAGCAATCAGTCGTTGTAGTACGCAAGTGTCGTTTCAAGGTCTATTATGCAACTTGAGACGTATCTCTCTAGCACCTGACACCACTGTCACACTTTATTATATGAAGCGTTCCACCCACTATGTATCTATTCCAACGCCTTCTGCTTAGCTATCCAAGCCTTGCGGTAAGAGAGCATGTACCTCAATTGGCTATGAATATTGGCAATTAAGACCGGCACTGAAGTTTTGGGATCCGCCTTCACCGTCGGTAGTATTAAGCTAGCTAACATATCTAAATCCATCTTAGGATGATTTTGTGAAACACCTATCAACGAAGTACTCTAAATAATGCAACATTACGTAATAACAGTATTATTCAAATACCCTAAATACTGTACTAGCTACACATGTATGTAGACCTTTGTACTTTTTTATCTCTCACAAGCCTGTCCTTTTTCTCATAGAGGCCATGATTTTCCATGAACATGTATCATCTTGCACTGCATACTTGGCCTCAAACTTATCATATTTAGATTTAACCATGTTGTAGTTAACCTCGTTCATGATGCTATGTTGTTTCAATACACCAAGAAAACTATCATTATTGGAAAACTCCTTACTAACTTCTAACTCACTCGAATCCAATAACAAACTTGTACAATCACACTTTCTGTGTGGTAGATCTGGAAACTCCAACGCATCATCTGCAGATCGATCGATATTATACATGTGGGCTGAAGGCGAGTACGCTCTGAATCACGGATCTTTTTCTTCTTCATCTGAACCTCCTTCAACATTTTCAAGTTTGGTTGGAACAGGCTCCGGTTCAGAAAATAATGTAACTTCTGCACTATCGACGCCAGGCTCTCGAGGTGGATCCACATCGGACTCATCATTTGACCCACCATCATCTGTAACGTACAAGGCCCCCTCGCCGGTGGACGTCGTAGGGAGTACATCATCCCTTCTTGTGGATGTTTCATAACGTCCCCAATTAGATGTGGATTGCCAACCACTAGAAGTTGATGTCATTCCCCAGTACATATTTCCAACATCAAACATTGACCCATTGAGGTGCATGTCCCATCCACTAAATAGGGAGTGTCGTGCAGCGGTTGTGTAACCGTACTGCTACCAAACAGGGGAGCTTCCATGTTTTGTCACCCACTAACGGAGTGTCACGTAGGGGTCGTGTATTTCTCTCGAACAGCAGTAGATGTTGAAGTTGCAAATGCATCATTTGACGATGAAAATTGCACATATAACTCAAGATAGGGTGATCCACTAGCGAGATGAGTCTGCACTATTGCCTCTAAGCTACGAGCACCTTTGATGTCGAATGAGTCATATGTCACAAGATCAACTGAAGCACAAAATCGATACTTAATAGACAAATCTTTCATTGGCATCGTTCTGAATATTTTACGTCTAATTCTTTTATGAAGTTCTACCAAATCTATGTTCTGGCTAAAAACCAGTCGCGCTGTGTTCTCTGATAAAAAAACAACACTGTTCTCGGTGTCACGAACATCACCATCATAGTAAATAACAGCACTAATACGTTCTGTTGCTGTAACTTATGCAATCTGAGAATGAAATTTGACTCATTTATAGTCTAAGGCGAAATACGAACAACTGTAGAAAAAGAGCGTCCACGTGGGAGCTTTTTTCAGTACTTTAGCTGAGAGTGCATCCTGCTTGAAGCGTTTTTGACACTATTTGTTAAGAAACGTCTTCTCCGTATTATTTTTTTAGAAACTACTGTAGAAAAAGAGTGTCCACGTGGGAGCTTTTTTCAGTAATTTTGCTAACAGTGCATCTTGTTTGAAACGTTTTTGACACTATTTGTTCAGAAACGTCTTCTCAAAATTATTCTTGCAGAAACTACTGTAGAAAAATCAAACAAAAATTTTTTTTATTGCTAATATATTTTTTTTCTAATACGCTAAACACAAAATTATTTAAAAATCTATAATTTAATTAATTAACCCTAAAACCCTAAACCCTAATTTAATTAATTATTCTTTTAAAAACCCTAAAACCCTAAAAAACCCTAACCCTGAAAACCACCAATGCAGAAAACCCTAACCTAAAAAACAAGGGCAAAACGCTCCCCCAAGGAAGCGTTTTGCTGACACGTACCTTAAACTTGTGCTGACGTGGAGGCGTTTTCGCAGAAAATGGCCCTTTCCAGTAAATAATCAGAAAACTGGCCTCTTTCCGTAAATAATTTTAGAAATGTGCCTTTTTAGATAAAATGACCATTTAAAATATTGTTTTGATTGAATTTTGTAAAACATTGATTTTATTATGTTTATTTGATTTTTTGTAATTTAAGAAAAAAATAAGGGAAGAAATGAAGAAAAGGATGATAAATGTTAGATATCATATAAACACTAATCTTTTGAATAGTAACTTTCGAAACCTAAATCTTTATGAATGGTAGCGATTTGATGTTAGATTTATCAAAACATTGTTAAAATAAATTTTTTTAAAATAATATTTTGATAATTTATATATGATTATGTAAAAAACCTCTATATATATTAACAAGGTTTCAAGTCCATAATTGACGTGGGTGTCTTATTTAATGACACATGGTCATAAAATTATCCTGTAATTATTGTATCTTTTCATCCAAAAAAATAATTCAAAATATAAAAAATAATCCCAAAAGATCAAACGTGATAATCTAATATTTTTCTACACAATACTTAAAATTACTCGTAACATTTTCTTAATCTATATAAATAAGAGGATAATCGTTTCAACACACTCGAACTCACGTCATTTTGCATTTACAACAATACTCATACCCAGTGGCGGAGCTAGAAAAACTTCTTTGGGGGGCAAGAATTAAATTATATATTTTTACGATAGTAAAAATGTAATTTCACTATTTTAATAAATTATATATTTATAAATTTTAAAGGATAAAATCAAATTTTTATTATTTTGAGGGGCCAACGTAAAATTTTACCATTACTAATTTAAAATTTTATAAATTATAAGAGGTTTAAATGGAATATTTTCCATTTTAGGAGAGACCGGGCCCCCTGCTTGCCCCTTAACTCCGCCACTACCCATATCAATCGAGCTAAAATTCAATGACAATATTTTTTAAAAAGTTCAAATCATATATTTCAATGAATAATATATATCTTAATATTCGAATTATATTTATCATAAAGACAAATGATATTATCATAAAAGAAATGTTATTTAATTTTTTTCTATATAATTTCAAAAATTGAAAAATATTTAAAAGCAAAAAAATATAAAGTTAATTTAAATAAATGTTATTTATTTAATCATATATTATCTATAATATCCCGAAAATGTGCCAAATGAAATTAAACAATGGAGTTTAGGTTAATTTGTGCAATACAAATTATACTACATTTTTACAAAATTTTAAGATCCTTCTTTGCTACATTTTTTAGTTATTTCCATGTTTAGCAAATATTCATCTATTTTCGTATATGCAATTAATTCCGTTTTAGGTCTCATCCAAATTCTGAAAAGATTCCAGAATATTTTTTTTTTTCATGTGGACCCTAAAACATTTCTCAAATAAAAAATTTAATATTGAAATAAATAAAAAAATTGGTTAACAGTTCTCAAGTTTCCAGAAATTCACGGCAACGAAAATGCTCTCACATATTTACTGTTCACAAGAATATTTTCTAAACATAAATTAGTTTTGTAATTTTAAAATCATAGTTTATAAGTTAACAAAACATGATTATATAGATTTACAAATAATAATAATTTGCTTAATAAATCTTACATATGTCTTCCACACTTGGAAAAAAAATGAATTGTAGATTATCAATTTAAAAGATACAACACCCCTCACTTGTTTTTGATGACTGGTACAGATGAAAGATGTCACCAAAGCATGTACAAGTAAAAAAATCTTAGATTTATTTAAGAATTGAAAGTGTGGAGTGTGCCTTGCATTTATCGAATGTTTTGTAGGCACTTATCATAGACAGATGCACGACGAGGAGAAATTTGACGTTGCGACGACACGAAGAGCAAGGGACGACGTCACAACGAGGGTCGTCAGGATGTTAGGACAAGGCAACAATCTCTTGAAACATGAGAAGGGAGGATGTTGATGTTGCAACGTCGCGGCGGTATCTCACCTAATGTAGTCGTGTTTTAGACTCCAAGCAGGACTTCTTCTCCGAGTTGAACTCTGATTACTTCAAGGATATTTTAGTCGTTTTAGCCCTTCAATCTCAACCTATTTAAAGGGGTGATTGTATCCCTGTTTTGACACACCAAACAGCAAAGTCTTTTTCTTAAGGGCAACAAGATATAGTTGCATATGAGTTTTTGTGAGAGTTTCGTGATAACTATGGAGAGAATTTTGTTCCCAAGTTAGGGTTTTGTTTTCGAGGTTTGTTATTGTACATTTAGGATTATTTTCTCCATATTGTCCTCTCATTTGTTGACTCATTTAATGAAAAGTGGATACCTCCTTTACCCGTGGTTTTTATCCTCTTCAGAGGAGTTTTCCATGTAAATATTTGTGTGTTTGATTTCTCTATTTTACTTGTTCGTTATTTATACAGATCGATCCCCAATAGAAAGATTAAAATATTTTTAGAAAATAATTAAAATATGTTTTAGACAATATTTAAAACTTTAAAAATAATTTAAAATAATTTAGGATTTATTTGGAGTTAATCGGAGGTGATTGAAACCCAAAATGGACCCCAAAAGGTCAAAACAACTTAAAATAGTCTAGTGACAAAACATGTGCAATGTCACAACGTGGAGACATGTGAGATATGTGAGGTCGCGATGTTGGGCTCTATAGTTGCAACATTGCATCTTCGTGGTTGTGACATGAATTACTGAATTCATCCAAAAACACTTCAAATGTTTTACAAAAATAAAGTATTCATGCACATAATAGGTTAACCAAAAGAAGGATTGGTTAGGGAAATAACATGTTGTCTCTCAACCTCAAATTTGAATAACAATCAACATAAAGACCAATTAATATGAATTAAACATATTTACTCATGTAGACACCTAGTACATGCTACAACTAAAAAATATGTCATTGTCATACTCTTGTAGGTCTCGATGATAGTGCGATATCTCGGATTGAGCTAGGCTTCAAGTCTCCCCAAACCAACAATCTACATGTAAAAACAACGTGTAAGCAAATAATGCTTAGTAAATTCAAATAGAATTCACTATACTTACCTTGTTGGAGGTGAGCATACTAAATGTCATAAGAACTTAAATACTTGCTACATCATTCTCAACTACATCACATAAGGCAAGCTAAGCATAAGAATTTATAATCATGTCAACCAACACAGTTAGTATAGCACATATAACATGGTTAATATATATTCTTATCATCTCATGAAACATAAATATAGATATCATGGCGACACATATAAAGACTTTTAGCTTTTCTTTGAAGTTTATAGCACAATCATTTCATATTCATTTTCCATAATCAAGTATCTATTTGTATAAGGCTTTTTGCCTAATGTTCGTAAAATGGACTTGGACACTCAAGAATCCACCACCACACCAAGAATGCTTATAAGAGTATAGAACTATACCACACTAAGGCACATAAGTGCAAAGCCCGAAACCATCGTGTTCATCTGTCTACTACACCAAAATAGTCTTTAAAGAGATTGTGTAAATCCAATGATCCGCAACAAATGTTAAACCATCGAATGACACAATATAGCTCCAACTCTATAATAACTCGTACATAAATTCACATATGACCCTAATCAACATGTCAACCGTATCTTAACCTTCCAACTAAGTTTACATGGGATCAACAACCAAGTGAGCATTTACCATTAAGTCTCATTGTGCATAATTATAACATTCATAAATATTCATGGTTTCCAATTTACAAAACTCATTTGATGGCCTCATACTTTCAACACATAGCATCATAAATCTAACATAAATTCATGCTTTCATGCTACCTTGCCTATCATGTCAACATTATTGATTTTATATTATATTTCCGCATTCAAATAACATATTTAATAAGTTAAATAACTACAACACACTACAACATGAAAATATAATAAGTTCCATGAGAACTTACCTTTAGCAAAAACAACAAAAATAGATATAGGCTTCTCCAATACTTTCAATCCACCACCTTCTTTATCTCTTTGCTAGAATCACCTTTAACAATTTTCTTTTCAGTTTCATACAAAACAACAATTTCCCTCAATTGTCAAAATGTTAGAATATTATTAGTAGTCATATTAATGGCTCAACAACTCATATTAAAGCTTCTAAACATATAATAAAATGATGAAATGCTAAGAAACCATGAATCTTTATCAAAGCTCTTCATTCTCTCTCAAAGTCAACCTTCACATGTTAAAGCCCAAACCATAGATGTGTGGGTGACGAGATGATTTCTAAATGATGATTTTATAAGAAAACAAAGAAAAATGGAAGGAGATTGAAGTAAAAATGGTAGAAAGTGAAGGAACTTGAAGAAGAATGGTGTCTTCTTCTCCCTTATGGCCAACTGCACAAAGCTGACATGGGGGGTCTCTTTTCCTCCTTTATATGCTTCATAATATTTAAATTTTCAAGTTGTTGGGTGAACAAGTCAAAAGTGAAGAAATAAAATTTTAAAATTATATTTAATATTTAATCATATAATGATAAAAATATTCTCAAGGGAAAAAATTACAATTTTATCCCCTTATCTCGTATTTTAATCTGATTGAGCTTGAAAATATAAAAATATCTAAAAATACATCCTAATCACGTCTCATTAGTTTAAAAATAATTAAATCCAATAAAAATGAATTCTTCATCGGATGCATAAACAGAATCACCAGACAGTCTCACATACAACACTGAAAAATTTTTGGGGTTACAAAAGTTATTCAATAAATTATTAATTAACAAATTGAATATTACAAATTAAATAACATGATAGAAGATTTTATATTTTTGGAGATGATTTACATATCGCATCTCTATGTACTAAGGAAATAATATTTCGTACTTAGAGGTATAAGAAATGGAATAATTGTTCTTAAATGCCCCTCCATGTTTTATACTTTAGCTTATTTTGTCTTCCTTTTTTCTAATTAACGTTAATGGCCCTTCAAATACTACAACCTAACAAAAACACTCAAATTAATAATAGTTTTTCAAATTTAGCCTTTTATTTATGTAATCTTTTATGAATTTTTTCCACCATAACCATTTAATAGGCTTTATATTTTATTAGAAGATTGGGTTAATAATTTTTAAATCACCCTTCTTAGAATTGTATACATTTGATATTCAAAAATCCACACAAAAATATATGATTTAATTCATTAAAATAATACTACTTCCATTTTTTCAAATATTTTTTGTTGTCAATTGAGTCTTAACTCGATTAATATCAACATTAAAATAATATATATGTGATATTTTCAACTCTTTCTTTTTACATATTTAAGAATTTAATTTAAATGTCTTTATATCATCTTACCTACGTACTCCCTTTTATATCAATTTGAATAACATTCATATTTGCAAAAATATATCATTAAATATTTTTTATTTTGTTTAATAACATTAAATTTAACGCAATTTAAGTACATGCATAACACGGATATACAAACTAGTATATATATAATATAACAAGGTACATACACCATAATTATGATAAGTAGCGCAACTCTGTTTTTTTTTTTTTATGTAATTTATATGTTTTTTAAAATAATTTCTATAAATAAAAAATAGAAAAAGGAAACTTTAAAAGAAGTTGATTTGAAAATAAAAATAAAAAATTGGAAATTTTGAACTTCAAGTGGCGCCACTAGATAAATAATTTTTTTTTAGAAAAAGTTAATTTGTCCCGTATATAAATAAATAAATAAATAAAAGGAAATTTAATTATGCTAAAATAATATATTAAATTAATTTAAAATTTATATATTAAATATAACATATTAAATTTTATGCTATTTGGACTCTATTATAATAAATATTATTTATAGGATTGAAATTTTATAAACATTAAAAAAAAAACTTCTAAAAAAATCAAAACACTCATCATAAATAGATTTCATAAATAACAAATTAGTGGATTCCATAAACACTTTTTCATCCATATTTATAATATTAACCATAAATAAAATATTTTAATTTATACATATAAATAAATTCGCGCATCATAAAAAACTAATTACATCATATACAATCTAATTCATTATTATGCAAACATCTCTTAAAAGTAGTAGTTTTGGTATGGTTATCCCCTCTTTTATCTTGTAGTTTTTAAAAATAACTTTTATTATTATTAATTATAGTTTTGGCATTGCGTGTCCATTGTCTTTATCATCGAAACCCTAAAATATGTTTTAAAAAATTTCGAGATTGATTAAAGATATTGAAATTATTAAAAATAGAAAATGGAAGGTCAAATAATATTCTTAGAAAGAAGTAGGCTTTGAGACATAATGGGTCCAAATCAAGCCCAGGATAGTTTAGTAGAAGGGTTGATTATTCAGTATTAATCTATTAGAAAAAGATAAATCTCAAAATTATACATGAAATTTAGTATAATGTATAATTTTATACATAAATTTTAATTTGATCTAAATCTCACAATTTATTAATACAATTATTGATATAACATTATTTTATATTTATATGTTTGTTAATGAAGTGTATCAACAAGAAAGGACACAAGGAGAAGAAGGTAGCGGTGCAAAGGAGGTCGATTCACCTAAATAGGCGAAAAATCGAAGAAGGATAAAAGGAGGAGAAGGAAGGTTGCTGCGAAGGCAAAAGAGATTGAGTGCAAAGATTAAGTTATTATGGTTGCTAATGAGGAGGAAGATCTCTTTCCCATCACTATGGAGGGAATTTATAGGTGAGGTCCTCTTATCTGGTAGTGGTGACGTGACAAGTCATTACCAATGGGTTGTCATTATGGAGTGTGTCGGAGACATATGTGGTAGGACCCAATTTGTTATTCTTTTTTAAGAAATACAAGGTTGTTATGTTTAGATGGACCCCAGTAGTCCCTAAAGTGTTCACATTAGGAGGAATGTTCACACTAAAAAGTAGGTAGCTTAACAATGGCACCGGGCGGCTTAATGTTGGATACGTTTTCGCTACTAGCAGGTGGTCCCTACGGGAGGTAACTTGTTTGGGAGGCCAAATAGTCAATGACACTTGAAGAGATGAGGGTAGAGAGCCATCCGCAAGCATGTAACACCTTTTGCCCAACTCGATCACCGAGTTGAGCTATAGAATGCTACAGTAAAAAATGGAACAGTTACAAACATTTAACGGACAATCTGACATGAAAACCATTAAATATCATTACAAATATTAAGTACAATTTAAAACCCCTCTCGAGTTTTATACGAGCTTACATAAGCTCCAAAGTTAACCTAGGATCGAACAATGACCAAATTGCAAAGTTACAAAAGTTCAGAATGACATCATGACAAGACTTCCTCCATGTCGTGAGGTCTCCAAAACAGTATGTCATGTAACAATGTCGGACCACTTAACGTTGAGACATCACAAACTGTTGGTCAATGTTGCGACGGGGGAAAGACAACGTCGGGACGAGAAATCTGTTTGGTGCACAAATAGGTCATTTAGTGCTTGTTTAAACCAACTTCCAAAAAAAAAAAAAAACTAAAGAATTGCATTAAGCACAAATATAACATGTTATAAACATATCAAAATCATACCAAAACATAGTATCTGTACATAGTAAACATCCAACATTCCAATATGCCTCATAAGGCACCAATTCACAACAAATTACATGTACTATTACAAGTCGTACCACCATTCATTTCCTAAAGGTAGTTCATGCTCAATTATGTATCTCTAGGTGCCAAACATACAGCACACAACATGTTACCAAAATATGCATATATATATATATATGTACACAACTTGACATATACATCATAAGTTCATTGTCAACTATGGATTCAAACCAAACTTAACATTATAAATTAGCATAACAATTCCTAGTACATGCCACATATAACCAAGCTCAAATGACCAAAGGACTGTCAAAGCGAGAGACAAATAGTGTGAACTTTGAGGTGATCCGATCGACATGCTCCACAATCAACAAACTACAGAAGAAAGAAGGCAATAGTAAGCATAATAAATACTTAGTAAATTCATACAAAATTGAAATTAACTTACCTAAATTTGTATCAATTTAATCAATAAAAAAAAAACATGCATAACATGATATTTCTTTGACATCCTTAAGCACTAATGTACAAATTCACAAAACAACCACAAGTTAGTACATTGGCATAATAAGATCAAAGTACCCAAATCACATACATATACCATCGTACACTTAGCTTTATATTATTCCAACATATATATTTATAAACATATTGATTGAATTCATAATCGATCTCACCAACCATTTCATTTTTAATTTATTACCATTTTCGCCTGTAGAAATATAAGAAACTAACTTTGAAAACACGGAATTGATTTGCTCACATAAGCTGTACAATTCGGGTCACTAGCACAAGCTGTAGGTTAGGATTGTTGATATAAGTGTTATTCGATGCTACTCACATAAGCTATAGAGAATCCGCAACATATGCCGGATCTCAGTCATCAATAACTAAGTCTCTGTCCAGCATCTGAACTATATCATTTGGGTTTGCTTGTACAAGCTGTAGATTAGGATTATTCATATAAGGGTTATTCAATGCTGCTCACACAGGCTGTAGAGTATCCACAACATATGCTAGCTCTCAGCCGTCGATAGCTAAGTCCTGGCCAACACCCAATTCCTTTAAAACCATAATGGTTTGCCATTCGTACCTTAGTCATTTATAAATACATCCTAACCTTACTTTGTACTCGTACCATTTTAATATCCATAACATCATCATATATACAATTTCATATCATTCAATCATTTATATATATATTCAAACTCAGTTCGATAACTCATGCTTATTAAAAAATGTCCTATATTTCAAACTTTACAATTTAGTCCATCTAATGTTAAAAGTAACTATATTTCATTCCAACTCAATATACAAGCAATAATTTATATATATAATATGTAAATAACAAAAATTAACATAATAAGTTCCATATGAACTTACTTGATAAAAACAACCTCAAACATGATTTTGAGGACTAATCCGTAATTTTTCCTTTTTCACAAATATCTTCTGATTGGTTCAGTTCTCGATCTATATATAATAATTCATTCAATTTGCCAATACCAACAATGTAATACTATAGTATGATATGCATGAACCCATTTAATTCCATTTTTACAAAACTCCTAAGTTTTGCATTTTATTCAATTTAGTCACTAAAATCAAAATTGCTATAACTTTCAAATTTGAACTTTAATTTCGAAACCGATCTCAATTTCATACTTCTATAGCCCTCTAATATCTATAATTATAGAAATTTAACATCAATTTTTAAATTTTTACACTTTAGTCCCTATGTTCAAAAACTAGCAATTAAACTTTATAAATTAGTCCTTTTTCACTTTTAAGCTTAAAATCTAGCAATTTAGTACCAAAAGCTTCAAGAAATCAACAATGAAAGCTTTTGAAAACTTTAACAATTTTACAAATTGATACTCGAGTTAGCTAAATCAAGCTCTCGGGACCTAAAAAACATAAAAATTACAAGAAACAACTAAATTGAACTCATCAATTGAGAGCTCAAAGCTTGGTCGAATTCTTCCTTCCTAAACAATGGAGAATTAGTGCAAGGATGAAGAACAGAAAGATGTTTTATCTTTCTATCCATGTTTCTTTTTATTTCTCTTTTTTATTATCATATTATAATATAATTTTTTTACTTTGTTTTTAGCAATAATAGGCTATCCAACCGTCCACATATAATTAAATTGGCTTAATTACCATTTTAGAACTAATTCAATCATTAAATAAGCCCTTTAGCGACTAAAAGTTTATAGTGATTAAATTTTACCACTTTTATAATTTCGTCCTTATACATTAATTACCTAATGATTCAATAAAATTTCTACCCCAAAATTCAATATAATACTACAGTAAACGCATAAATATTAAATAATAATACTTACAAATTCAAGCATCAAAAAATGGGGTTCCAAAACCACAGAAAATTGGGTTGTTACAAAACATATTTTCGTTGTTCCCTCGGAGTGCCATATGTCCAACCCAGGTGAGGGTATAACAATGTAGTATACACATATAATTTTTATTTATCCAATACATAAATAAATTAATGTATTATTTAGTTCTTTAAATATGTATGATTGAATCAAAATTAAAGTTTCATATATACATTTGAACCACAATCAAAGTTTCATAAGTATAATTGCACCAAATTAAAGTTCATGTATAATTTTCAGATTTATCCCTAAAAAAGAACACCAAAAATTTTGATTTTTTTGGGGTAAAATGAAAATTGATGTAATTAATTGAAATTAATTAATTTTTATTCAAGTTGGTAGGCAGTGTTGGTATTTATGATTGTAATAGCTTGTTTTCCAGTGGTGTTAGAAACAGTGGATTCGGGACCACAATTTTGACGTATCAGTCCATAAATATTAGTTATTTAAAATTTACGAGGCCATTAGAGTCATATTACAATTTTGGTTAAGAAATTTCAATGTTTAGATAGTTAATTAAGTAAAAAAGACTAAATAAAGGTTAAAAAGTTAGTTCTAGTAGTTAAATTTGTTAAATGGTTATTGAAATGTGAGTGAAGGACTTGTATGATAAATAAACCGTATAAAAAGTTAGTGGAAAAATATGGACTAAGTTTGGTTAGTTATTAAGTTATATTATAAGGTTAAAATATTAAAATAATAATTATGTTAACATAAACTAAAAATAATGTAAAAGTAATTATCATCATCTTCATGCTACCGTCGAAAATTGAAGGAGAAAAACACCTTTATTGAAGAAAAAGATTCGGCCAAGCTAGGTTGGGTGCATGTAAGTGATTTTTGGTCCTATTTTTAGTAATTTTTATGTTTTTGTAATCATTTTAGCTTAATCTAGCTAACTCGAAGGTTCATTTGTAAAATCGTTAATTATTTGGAAGATGTCATTGATGAGTTTGGTATGTTTTTGAAGTTAAATGGTAGAATATTAAGCTTGGTTGATAAATAGAATTATTTTGTAAAATAATTTTGTATAATTTTTAAGTTTAAGGATTTAATTGAAAATAATAAAAATTAGGACATATTTTTCTTGTGAAATTTTAGCTTGTAAGGACGAATTTGAAGCATTAGTAAATTCAGCATAAAGGATTTAAGGTTTAATTGTGAAATAAGCTTGTTTTGGTTTTAATTGTCAAATAAGCTTATTTTGGTTTTAAGGACAAAATTGAATAAAATGTAAAAGTTTGGGGCAAATGTGAGAAAAATTTGTAAATAGGAAATCGTATGCATTAAATTGAATACTATATGAAATTGAGGCTAATAAGTTGAAATAAATTATTTTATAGATCAAGGACAAGTAGATAATCGAGGAAAAGGGAAAGTTACTGACTAGTCCTTGAACTTTTACTATCTTTGGAATCTAACCTTGATAAGTTTGTTAGGTTTAGTTTATTATAATTTGAAATGATATATTGATTGTGAAATTGTTTGTTAAATATCTTTGGTATAATTGATTTGTTATAAACTGTTGTGAATTGATGAAATAATTATTTTGAACGTGATTAAATGATGATGTGTTTTGGTTCAGATGAACATAGGATAGAGTACAATTGGCATGCAAATAGTTTATATTGGGCACTGTACAAGATTGACTTGTGATGAGATGATGATTCTAGACTTGTGATTATCCACTAAATATACAAAAGTTCAATATTTGTTGCGGACTATCATGTTATATTTATAGTTATTCTAGCATGTTACTAAGGCAAATTAAAGCCTTCGGGCTTGGCACTTAGTGCCCAGGCATGTTTTTGGTTGGATTGGCTTGTTTGAGCTTTCTGGCATGTTTCGGGTGGATAACCACATACTCGTATCTATTATATCATTCATCGAGTAAATTTTCAATGATAATTGACTTGATACTAAATTGTATAATGGATTGCATGATTTTTCAATATTATCCTGACTTGATATTGAATGATTTTCATGTGATTGAACATATTATGCAACTCATATAAGTATATGTATAAACTCACCTGTTGAATGACTATGGTTGACAGGATTTATTGTTTGTTAATCTTGTTAGTGTAATTGTGTTTATACAGTAAGTTTATCGTTTTAACCGTTGAACTTACTAAGCTTTATAGAAGCTTACTCGCGTCATTTTCCTATTTCTTTGTAGATATCATTTTACGAAATCGGGCGATCGAATGAACCTGAAGATCACACGATCCAAATACTTATCAGTAGTTATTGACATGTTCACTTTTGGGTTATATGGCATGTAATACGTGTGTTGTGTATAAGTTTTGGATTATTACTCCATCTGTTGCATCTTAGGTTGGTATAAAGTTGTTTGAGCTTGTTTGTGTATATGACTTTGGCTTTGGGTATGTAAATGCCCATGTAAAGTTATTTTTTTGGCTATTTTATATAGATCTTATGAAAGTGTTTGAAATATGGTAAGATTAAATGTGAATGGATTGGATGAAATGGTCAGTTTGGCATGTGTTTAATGTATGACCTTGTGAACTTTGAATGCTAATTAGTTTGATATGAAATGTATATTTGGTTTATTAATTGAATTGTGGTGTCAATGAGGACACATTGGTTAGGCACTTAGGTTGAATGTTTTTATATGTTTTAAACATGTTTCAATATGTTTTGAAGGTATGGAAATAATTGTTTTTGGTTTGGCTTGGTACCTAAGTTCGTATGAAGTTTTTGCCTTGTTTTGAAAGCTATTTAAGGTGCACATAGCTTGGGACACTGGCTATCACATGGTTGTGTGCCACACACGGTCTTTTCACATGGTTGTGTGTCTTTTTTATTTTAAGTGCAGGATTTTTCAAACAGTATCAGGTTGTTACACGGCCTGAAGACACAATTGTGTAACCTTATTTTGAATACTCACATAGTCTAGAACATGATCTTGTGACCCTATTTCGATTTATACACGAGTGGACACACGGGCTGCAACATGGCTATGTGACCCTTACTTCAAATTGTACACGGTTTGGCCACACAACCATGTTCTTGAACCATACAGTCTGGGATTTATCACACGGTCGTATGACCCCTATTTCCTAAATTTTTAAAATTTTCTATAATTTTCTGTTTTGTTTCAAATTAGTCTACGGTTATTCCCAAACTATTTTTAAGACCCCGTAAATGTAATTATGCTATGAATGAAATTTAAATTTGAATGTTGTTATTTAAATTAATAAATGAATGGTTTAATGATGTTAATTATTTTGATATATGTCATAAAACGTCATAACCCTAATCTAGTAACAGAGACGAGTTAGGGGTGTTACAATGATATAATGGCAGCATATAAGATTTGTAAAAGTACATTGAACATTATTATACCTCACTTAGGCTAAAAATGTGACACTTTGAGGGAACACTAGAAAGATATTTGCAAATGACTCTCCACCTCTCATCCCTCGAAGTGTTACCGACTGTTTCACCTCCCAAATGAGTTACTTCCCATGAGGACCATCCACGGTGGTGGGAACATATCCAACATTAAGCCACCCGTTGTTATAGCCAAGCCACTCATTTTTAAGTGTGAACACTTCTCTAAGTATGAACGCTCCTTTTAAAAACTACTGGGGTCTACTTAAAAATAACAACTTTATACTATCTCAAAAAGAATAATAGGATGGACTTCACCATGTATGTCCTTTACATACTCTGTGATGACAACTCATTGATTACAACCTGTCACGTTACCACTACCAAATAAGAGGACCTCCCCTATAAATAACCTTCATAGGGATGAGAAAAGGATCTTATTCCTTATTGGCAATCCTAAGCATTTACTCTCTACACTCAATCTTCTTTACCTTCGCAACAATCTTTCTCCTCCTTTTATCCTTCTCTGGCTTTCTTCCTATTTAGGTGAACCGACCTCCTTTGCACCACCAACTTTTCCTCATGTCCTCTCTTGTTGATACACTTTATCAATAATTGGTGTGGTGAGCATGGACCAAACTATGGCTTCTTCCCATACTGATTCTCCCATTACCTTAACGAACTTAACTAACTCCACCAACTAAGCAAATTCCACAACTTTAACGAATCCCACCAACCCATCACCCTTGAGCCTCTTCAAACCAAAACCTAACCTAATCTATTGCATCGACTTAACCTCTGGCTTTGACCTGACCATTGACCCATTTAACCTCTGGCTTTGACCCGACCTTTTACCTATTTCTTTTAACCTTTAGTGTTGTTCTCTCGACCTCCAGTGATTTTATCACTTTCTCAGCCTCTGCCAAACAAGTCTTTCAACAACTTCAAATAATATGATCAAGATAAAGATGGAATCCTTAAAATAACACAAACTCTTCTTATTCTTTAAGAAGTCATTCAACTAGAAGGCCAGTTTAGGAATGTTTCTCAAAAGTACTTTATTAGGACAAAAACATTCCTAAATAAGTTGCTTTTTAAGAGAAAAAATATTTCTCCCAAGCCAAAAATTGGCCCAAAAGCACTTTTTTTTTCAAAACTTGAAAATTTTAGCTTCTCCCCAAAAGTTTTTTTCCAAAAGAAATTTTAAGAAGTATTCCTAAACTGGGCCTTAAACACAACACATGGGTCTGGTTACTATTGCAATGAATTACCAATCCATTTGTTCTACAAAACAATTTTTTACAAGGCTTATATAAAATTAACACAATCAAATATGCCAACACAAAATCTTTGACTACTATAAACTAGTTTGTTCTAATTGTTGTTAGAACATAAAATGAGATAGGGCAAGTCAAAGTTTCCAACACCACTTAGGGCTAGTTTAGTAATGCTCTTGAAAAGTGCTGTGGAAAAATGCTCTTGAGAAGTACTTTTGAAAAATTTGGTTTAATATTTGAGTGTTTAGCATTTCTGTCAAAAAGTGATTTTGAAAAATAAAATGTTCATTTTAAACATGATATTATCAAGTAACAAATATGCATAAATAATGTTTAAATTAATTAATATTATTTGTAACGCCCCAAAATTTCTATTTTTATGTTTGTGTATGTGTGACATAAATATCTGTCTGCTTCAGTGGTTAAGTGTTCTGGGTGTGTATAGAAGGTTCCAAGTTCAAGCCATGGCTTGGGCAAATTTTGGTATTTTTATGAATTAAGCCCTATTTCTGGTTAGTAGGCTTTTAATTAAAAGTTCGTAGGTAATGAACAGAATGGGTCTGCTAGTCTGGTAGATAAGTGGAGTGTTAGAGTGTTGGAGGTCCTGTGTTCGAATCCCTGCGTGAGTAAAGGAGAATATTTGTTGCTCGTTCATTTAGGAGAGTTTGAGTTGGACTAAAAATTTGAGTAGTTGGATGTAGTGGGGGTTAGTGGAGTGATTTGGGGGATTGAGCAGTTATCCCAAAATATTTTTTTTGCAAATTTTGGTTTTCCTCTCTTCTCTAAAATTCTTTGACACTGTGTCTCCTTCTTCTTTGTGTTGTTCTCTCCGATTTCCTTTTTTTCCCACCATTGCTGCCGGTTTTCCTTTCTCCTCTTTGTTATCATCTTTATTTTTGCTTTCTTATCTCGTATTAAGTCCCTTTAAATCGTTACTTTCTGTGCGTTGAAGCGACATCAGTAAGTTTGATGGAGTACAACCTTTGTTTTGATTAACGAATCTTTGATTAATGGGACTCATTTTGTACTTAAGAGAAGTTTGAGGGGCTGTGGTTAGTCAATCGAGGTTCTCGTGTTACTAAATTGTTGCCACTTACTCGAAGGTAAGGATTTCATCGGTTTAAGTGTTGTTTGATTGGTTGAATTTCGACTTGGTATCGACTTGAGTTACTAAATTTGGGCTTTTGATGGTCGATTTTAGGTCTTGGAGTGCTTAGAGATCATTTTAGCATCAAACGTAACCAGGTGTGTACCTGAAAATGTAAAAAATGAGGTTTCGACGAAAGCTGAAAACCCCACTATTGATGCCACACGGGCATGTGGTAGGCCATGTGGTAGGCCGTGTACCTCTACACGGTCGTGTGATCTATGAGGCTAGACTGTGCGTGAAGAACATGACCGTGTGATGGCCAGGTATGCTATGCACCACACACGGGCTGGACTGAATTGGGCCTTGTGGGCCACACAAGCGTGTGGGTATACACGAGCGAATGAGAGTTTGGGCCAGGCCGTGTGATCCACACGACCAAGGCCAAATTAGGCCTTGTGGGCCACACGGGCATGTGGGCCCACATGGGCAGGCCATATGGGCGTGTGAGCACATTTTTACTAAATTGATTGCTAAGGTTGCACGGGTCGCCCAAGTCGAATGTGAATCTAGTGTAGGGTCGGTAAGCATTACTTAGACCTCTAATTATGTAAACTGATTGAATGATTGATATATATATTGAGCATGATGATAGTATGCCTGTATACTGAATTGATTATATGTACTGATACCATGAGATAGCATGTCATGTATTTTATGTTGCATTGCATGTGGTTGGCTTGATTATATTTGGAGGAAGTGTACTAAAAGGATCTTAAGCCTAATATACTGGCAGCTCAATTGCAAACTACTGTTTTGTGCCGCATTCGATACTACCTGGAGTGTAGGGATGGATAGGTTGATTTAATCTCCACATGGAGTGCAAGGTTGGACGGAAATGGTATGTAAAGGCTGATTGGGTAGGACTTTGCTAGTGAATATTGATTGACTGATACTGATACTATGATGGGCTAAGGCCTTAATGCATACTTGATACTGTACTGAATGGGCTAAGGCCGAAACTGCTACTGATATTGAATAGGGCTTAGGCCCGCACTGTTTTGTCTATGCACTGTGTTTACTGTTTATTTCTTTTCCGCAGGATTACAAACTGAGTTTACTTAAACTCATCCCTATTTATTTAACGTGTATAGATAATCCCCAGACCTAGACAGATCGGTGCGGCGAAGGACTCGATGATGACCACAGTTCTTGGACTTTATGGTTTTAAATTTATTTCTTTTTATTATGGTTTTATTATTAGTTTAATTTGATATAATTTATGGACTATTTGGGACTTTTTGCTTAATTTTGGTTTATCATTTTTTACGGATTTATACTTGTTAGTCGTAGGGAAAAACTCGATTTTCAAAAGCTATAGTTTTATTTCCTAATATCACAACTACTTAAAATGTTTTTAAAGCTTCCGCGATGAGTTACATTTTTAAACAATCAGATAATGGGTAAAACGAAATTTTGGAACTAATAAGAGATTAAGGTAGAAATGATTTTAACTTAACAACTCGTTTTCAAAAACACTATTTGTGACATCACCAGATTTGGCCATAACATCTAGGCCGATTTGGGGTGTTACATTTAGTGGTATCAAAGCCAGGGTGTAAAACTCAGCTGTGGATTATGGGTTGTAAAACTTGGTTTTTAAAGAACTGATTTTTATTGATTTGAAATATTTTTACTGATTATGTGGTACACGGAGTCTCTAGCGCCGATCCTATAAGTATTCTAAAATTATTAGATATGCTTAAATTTGAAATCCTATGATATTCTTAAACTACTATAGGTAGTGTACTACGAAAATATTTTAGTTAGTATATACTGAAAATTGTAGTCAATTAGAACTATAGTAAAATTGTTAGAGACTGCGACATAAGAGAATAAACTCTGAATTACTGAAATTGTTTACATAAAACATTTCTTAATAAAATATTGAACTGTAACTAATTTATAAAACTTTTAATACAGATAAACTCGATTAGATATGAGTACACGAGATATCCACAGATGGGGTACTAAAGGCAGAGGTAGAGGCCGTAGAGGGGCTCGAACTGAGTCATCGTCATCTGGTAACATACCAAATCTGGACACGAGTGAGACGCCAGTGTCGCCTGCTACTGAGACTGGGTCTCTAGATCACATGGCTAGGGACGACATATTGTCCCAGGCTATGCTGAGGATTTTGGAGAGGGTCGCTAGGCCTAATACTGGATCTGAAGGCCGAGGGTCAGTTACGGAACGACTCCGGTCCAATAGAGCTAAGCTTTTTAGGGGTATCACTGGAGTCACCCATAGTATGGCCGAGTACTAAATTGAGGCTACGGAGAGGATCATGGATGGTCTAGATTGCACCCCTGAGCAGAAATTAAAGGGTGCAATCTCACTACTGCAGGATGAGGCTTATAAGTGGTGGCTTACTGTTAATGAGGGAAATCAGCCAGAACGTCTGACTTGGAAGTTCTTTAAGACCGCCTTCTAGGGAAAATATATAGGAGCCAGTTATGTGGATACCCGTAGGAGGGAGTTTCTGAATCTAACTCACAGAGATAGATCAGTAGCCGAGTATAAGGCCGAGTTTCTAAGACTAAGCCGCTATGCGCGAGATATGGTGGCATCTGAGTATGAGCGATGCGTTCACTTTGAGGATGGCTTCACTGATAATTTAAGGGTTCTAATAGCTTCGTAAAGGGAGCGTGATTTTTCTACACTGGTTGAGAATACAAAGATCGCCAAGGAGGTTAAGCGCGCTGAGTGCCAAAACCATGACAGAGAGAGGTAGGAACAAGAGGGACTCGGAGCCCTCGAGTTCTGTACAGAGGCCCAAGAAAAAGGCCAAAGATGATGGGCTGATTAGAGCTGGGCCCCCTGTTGTTCCTGCTGGGATTTTACCTTGTGAGGATTGTGGTAGACGCCATCAGGGCGAGTGTTGAAGGAGGACTGAGGTTTGTTTGAGGTGTAGATCATTAGAGCATCGCATTAGGGAATGTCTACTGAGGGCCGATCAAATGCAAGCTTAGGGTACTGGTACTACACAGCCACAAAAGGTGGCATAGCAGCCACCGAAAGGCCGTGGTTAGGCTAGGAGTGGTAATGGTACGGGCCGTGGGCAGAGAGCACCGGGCAGTAGTACTGGACAGACTGAGGCAAGGCAGCCGACTCTAGTATATGTTGCACGCCGCCGAGATGATAGAGATGCTCCAGACGTCATCACGGGTACATTTCTCATTTATGATGAACCTTACATTGCATTGATAGATATAGGATTCACTCACTTCTATATAGCTTGTACTGTGTCTGAAAATTTAGGGATTTTGGTTGATAGCATTACGAGTGAGATTACTGTACTGAGTTCGCTGGGGCAATCTGTAAGGGTTAACAAGTTGTTTAGAAACATTCCTTTAGAGGTTCAAGGGGAAATCTATTTGGCTGATCTGATGGAGCTTCCGTTTGGGAAGTTTGACCTAATTCTGGGGATGGACTAGTTGGTTAAGCATTGTGTCAGCTTGGACCGTATGACTAAAAGGGTCGTATTGAGAACTGAGGAGGATAATAAGGTAGTCATGATTAGAGAGCATCAAAATTATTTATCTAATGTGATCTCTGCATTGGTGGCAGAAAAGTTAGTTTTAAAGGATGTGAGGCTTTCTTGGCCTATGTGAGTGTTTCTGATTCTGAGGACTCTATAGTTAGAGATATTAGAACAGTAAATAATTTTCTGAATATCTTTCTCGAGTAGCTACCGGGTTTACCTCTAAATCGTGAAGTGGAGTTTGGGATTGATCTCATTTTTGGTACGGCTCCGATATCTATCGCTCCCTATCGAATAACACAGAAGGAGCTTGTGGAGCTTAAGACTCAAATTCAGGAGTTATTGGATCGTGGGTTTATTCACCCTAGTGTGTTTCTATGGGGAGTACTGATACTATTTGTAAAGAAGAAGGATGGATCCATGCGGATGTGTATTGACTACTGACAACTGAATAAGTTGACCATTAAGAACAAGTACCCACTACCGAGGATAGATGACTTGTTTGACCAGTTTCGAGGAGCTTCAGTATTCTTTAAGATTAACATCTGATCTAGGTACTATCAATTAAGGGTAAAAGAGGTTGATGTACATAAGACAACGTTTAAAACTCGTTATAGTCACTATGAGTTCCTAGTGATGCCATTTGGACTGACTAATGCACCGACAGCTTTCATGGATTTGATGAATCGTGTATTTTAGCCTTATTTGGATCAGTTTGTGGTGGTGTTCATTAATGACATACTGGTTTACTCGAGGACTGAGGATGAGCATGACAAGCACCTTAGAGTTTGCTCTTTAGACTCTAAGGGAATAATAGCTCTATGCTAAGTTTAGCAAGTGCTAGTTCTGGTTGCGTGAGGTGACATTTCTAGGTTATGTGGTTTCAGCTGAGGGGATACGAATTGATCCTCAAAAGATTAAGGCTATGTTAGAGTGGAAACAGCCTAGGAATGTGTTAGAGATCTGTAGTTTTCTAGGACTAGTAGGTTACTATCAGTGATTTGTGGAGGGTTTCTCACTGGTTGCAGTGCCCTTGACTAAGCTACTACGTAAGGGTGTACCGTTTGATTGGACTGATGTATAGCAAAAGAGCTTCGAGAAGCTCAAGACTACTTTGACTGGGACTCCTATTTTGATATAGCCAGAGCCTGGAAAGAAGTTCACAGTTTATAGTGATGCATCACACGTTGGTTTGGGATGTGTGTTGATACAGAATGGTAAGATGATAGCATATGCATCTCGACAACTTAAGACTCATAAGGTGAACTATCCGATGCATAATTTGGAATTGGCCGCGGTGGTATTTGCACTGAAAATCTGAAGGCATTATCTGTATGGTGAAAAGTGCATCACCTACACTGATCACAAAAGCCTCAAATATCTCCTTACTCAGAAGGAGCTGAATCTTAGGCAGCATAGATAGATTGAGCTGCTTAAAGACTACGACTACACTATTAAGTGTCATCTTAGTAAGGCCAATGTGGTGGTCGATTCACTGAATCGTAGGGCTATGACTGATTTGAGGGCAATGTTTGCTCGCCTTAGTTTATTTGATGATGGTAGCTTATTAGCCGAGCTTCAAGTTAAACTGACATGAATTGAGCAGATTAAGGGTAAGCAGTTAGAGGAAGAGTCATTGGGTCCTCAGTTCCAACAGATTGAGAGTGGTAGCACTATAGATTTTGGGTTGAACTCTGAGGGGGTGTTGTATTTTTGTGGTCAAATATGTGTGTCGAATGACCCTAATTTGAGACAATCCATACTAAGAGAGGCGCATAGTAGCCTTTATCCTATGTATCTTGGTAGAAATAAGATGTACCGAGACCTTTTTGAGTTATATTGGTGGCTAAGATTGAAGCGAGAGGTTACCGATTTTGTGGGTAGATGTCTGACTTGCCAGCAAGTTAAGGCTGAGCATCAGTTACCTTTGGGTTTGCTGCAGCTGGTTAAGATTCCTCTATGAAAATGAGAGCGAGTGACTATAGACTTCGTTAGTGGGTTACCCTTAACACCTACTAAGAAGGATTCAATATGGGTCATCGTGGATCGAATGACCAAGTTCGCCCACTTTATACTGGTTCGTACTGATTATTCTCTGCAAAAGCTAGTGAAGCTTTATATTTTTGAGATAGTGAGACTGCATGGGGTACCGATTTCTATCATCTCTGATAAGGATATTTGCTTCACATTATGGTTTTGGAGAAAGTTACATGAGGCTCTGGGTTCAATGTTGGACTTCAGTACTGCATTCCATCCTCAGACTGATGGTCAATCTGAGAGGGTGATTCAGATACTAAAGGATATGTTGAGGAGCTATGTTATTGATTTCCGTGGCAGTTGAGAGGATTATCTGCCACTAGCGAAGTTTGCCTATAATAATAGCTTTTAGTCTAGCATTTAGATGGCACCTTACGAGGCTTTCTATGGTCGTAAGTGTCGCACTCCCTTATGTTGGACTGAGTTGGGTGAACGGCGTGTTCTGGGTCCTGAATTGGTTTTTGAGACAGAGAATAAGGTTAGTCTGATTCGAGGTCATCTGAAAGTGACTTTTGACAAGCAGAAATCTTATGCAAATCTGAAGAGGTGAGAGATTGAGTATTCTGTGGGGGACTTCATATTTCTCAAAGTCTCTCTATGGAAGAAGGTTCTGAGGTTTGGTCGTAAGGGCAAGTTGAGCCCTAGATTTATTGGACCTTACCATATTCTGAAGCGAGTGGAACCAGTTGCTTATCAGTTGGAGTTACCTCCGGAGTTGGATCACATTCATGACATGTTTTACGTCTTTATGTTGAGGCACTACCGCTTTGATCCTAAGCACATTGTGCCTGTAGAAGAGATTGAGGTTAGGCCAGACTTAACCTTTGAGGAGGAGCCGATTCAGATTCTGGATCGCGACGTAAAGGTTCTCAGAAGGAAATCTATCCCACTGGTTAAGGTTCTATGGCGTAATCACAGCACTAAGGAGGCTACGTGGGAGCCTGAGGATGCGATGCTTCAGCAGTATCCTCATCTATTTTGATCAGGTAAATTTCGAGGATGAAATTTTCTTTTAGGGGGTAGAATTATAACGCCCCAAAATTTTTATTTTGAAGTTTGTGTATGTGTGACATAAATATCTGTCTGCTTTAGTGGTTAAGTGTTCTGGGTGTGTATGGGAGGTCCCAAATTCAGGTCATTACTGTGAACCTATTATAGGGTCGGTAAGCATTACTTAGACCCCTAATTGTGTGAGCTGACTGAATGATTGATATGTATATTGAGCATGATGATAGTATACTTGTATACTGAATTGATTATATATACTAATACCATGAGATAGCATGTAATGTATTGTATGTTGCATTGCATGGGGTTGGGTTGATTATATTTGGAGGAAGTGTACTGAAAGGCTCTTAAGTCTAATATACTGGCAGCTCAGCTACAAATTACTGTTTTGTGTCACATTCGGTACTACCTAGAGTGTAGGGATGGGTGGGTTGATTTAATCCCCACATAGAGTGTAGGGTTAGACGGAGATGGTGTGTATAGGCTGGCTGGGTAGGACTTTGCTACTAAATATTGATTGACTGATACTAATACTGTGATGGGCTAAGGCCCTAATGCATACTTGATACTATACTGAACGAGCTAAGGCCCAAACTGCTAGTGATACTGAATAGGGCTTAGGCCCATACTATTTTGATTGTGCACTGTGTTTATTGTTTGTTTCTTTTCTATAGGATTACACACTGAGTTTACGTAAACTCACCCCTCTTTGTTTAATGTGCACAGGTAATCCCCAGTCCTAGACGGATCGGTACGGTGGAGGACTCGACGGTGACCACAGTTCCTAGATTTCATGGTTTTAAATTTATTTCTTTTGATTATGGTTTTATATTAGTTTAATTTGATGTAATTTGGGACTTTTTGCTTAAATTTGGTTTATCGTTTTTTTATGGATTTATACTTGTTAGTCGTAGGGAAAAACTCGGTCTTCAAAAGCTAAAGTTTTATTTCCTAATATCACAACTACTTAAAATATTTTTAAAGATTCCGCGATGAGTTACGTTTTTAAACAATCAAATAATGGGTAAAACGAAATTTTGGAACTAATAAAAGATTAAGGTAGGTAATAACAAGGAAATGATTTTAACTTAACAACTCATTTTCAAAAACACTATCATGTGACATCGTCAGATTCAGCCATTACGTCTAGGTCGGGTTTGGGGTGTTACATTATTATATTTAGTAATAATATAAAAAATTTATTATAACTTGTTGTTAATATTTTAATATATGAAATATAAATTTTAAATATTTTTAAGCAATAAATATTAATTATTTATAAAAGTTAATTAGAATATATAAACGTTATTTTAAATATTTAAATATAACCATTAAATATTTTTAATTAGATATTAACACATTTGTATTATTTTAAATCTTTTTATATTTAATTAATAATTTTAACACATTTGTAATTAAGCACCAAGAAAAAAAAAAGAAAGGAAAGTACTATGTTATTAGAAGGGTAAAAAAGTAATTAAGCACCAAAAATATTTTTGGGGGAGAAAAAGCTAAAAATTTTAACTTCTTCTTTTAATAGTGCTTTTCAAGAGTGCTTTTCAAGAGTGCTTTTGAAAAGTAAAAATTTCAGCAAAAAGTAACCTATTTAGCACAACTTTTCTTCCAAAAGTGTTATTGGAGCCAAAAGTGTTTCTTTTAAGCACTACTAAACAGGCCCTTAATTTTGATCTTGATGATTTAAAAATAAAATCTAATAAAAATATTATTTCAAATATTTTATTTTAATAGTTAAAAGATAAAATATTAAAAAATTAGCATAAACTTTTATTTAATGAAATAAAGACTTAAAAAAATATAAAAATATACCAAAAAAACCTTTTACAAATACCTATTTTTATTAATAGTTAATAGTATTATTGATGAGACTTTAAAATTATGCGTGAATGTATCTAAATAAAAATAAAATGTAAGAAAAGAGAGTCATACGTTTTGTACATAATTACACTCTCATTTGTAATATTATCTTTACTAAATAAATAATAGTTGGTGTTTGATTATTTTGAAAAGGATAATTCGAGTCTTTATTAATTGAAATACTAATACATAGAGTCAATATAATTATTTTTTTGGTCCTTTTCGCTTTGATACATAATTCTGTTAATTACAAACAAAATTTCTTATTATTTTGTTTCATGGAAAAAACATTAAATGCTGAAAATATTAATTAAATGGATCATTTTATTAATAAAGGCTCATTTCTAACTTTATTTACGAAAATGAGCCAATTTTTTTTATTATTTATCAGAAATGGCCGAAAAATGCAAAACGCGTCCACGTAGAAGCGTTTTTAGGTAAAATTTCAGTAAATTGCGTCCCTGGGGGAGCGATTTTGTCATGTCAGCACAAAACGCGCTGACCTGGACGGGCTTGGCTGACGTGGCGAAAATGCTCCCCTAAAGACGCGTTTTAGTCCGTGTTTTTCTACGATTAGGGCTTTTTGCATGTTTAGTCTCTATGATTTTTTGGTTTATGGTTTTTAAGGTTTAAGGTTAGGGTTTTGTTAAAATAATTTAGGTTTAAGGTTTAGAGCAGATTTAGGGAATAAATCAGGGTTTAGGTCTTTTTTAAATAATTAAATTAGATTTTAGGGGTTTTAAATAAAATTAATTAAATTAGAGTTTAGTGTTTTTAAGAAAATTAATTAAATTATGGTTTTGTTTTTTAAAAATAATTTTGTGTTTAGGTTTAGGGTTTAGGAAGAATTATATTGACAATAAGGATTTTTTTTCTACAGTAGTTCTTGAAAAAAATAATTTTGAGAAGACGGTTCTAAAAAGATAATGTCAAAAACACTTCAAGCAGGATGCATTATCAGCAAAATTACTGAAAAAAGCTCCCACATGGACGCTCTTTTTCTACAGTAGTTCTTGAAAAAATAATTTTGAGAAGACAGTTCTAAACAAAGTGTCAAAAACGCTTCAAGTAGGATGCACTGTCAGCAAAAATACTGAAAAAAGCTCCCACGCGGATGCTCTTTTTCTACAGTAATTCCTGAAAAAATAATTTTGAGAAGACGATTTTGAACAAATGGTGTCAAAAACGCTTCAAGCAGGATGTACTACTAGCCACAATTAAGTGACAGAGAAGCCTATGAGATCGCACACACCATTGATATTGTCTAAGGCACGTTGCGTTCAACTACTACAGGCAATATCGGTCTACCACTGAACGATGACAAGTGACCAATATGGGTATTTAATCTCTATTAACATAATTCCGTTTTTAATATTCAATTTATTTTGAATGGAAGAGTGGTATGTAAGCTACCAACTTATGTTGGCAGGGTATGAGATCAATAAGGACCGTTTTCATGAGATGTTAGCAATTTTGCGTTTAGTTAACGAACAAGGCACAGACTACCTCTATAACATACCTTTCGAATAGTGGACACAAGTATATGACGGCAGCCTACGATATGGTCATATGACCTCAAACCTGGCTAAATGCATAAATCCTATTCTAAAAGGAACACATCATTTGCTAATAACCTCGGTTGTACGCGAGACATATTTTCGTTTAGCGGCACTATTTTTAAAACGAGCAACGAGTTATAAAGGCCGTGTGTGGTGCCGGAAGGTATTGCAAGAAATTAACAAGGCGAAGACGCGGGCCAACACCATGCACACAATGTATCACGATCGCGACAACCTATGGTTTCATGTGACGGAGTTTGATAGACCGAACCAAGGTATTACCGGTGAGCAACATCGTGTACACCTGAGAAATAGGACTTGCGACTGTGGGACATTTGACGCACTTTATTATCCATGCGTTCATGCAATTGCAACTTGTCAGAATCTCCGTTTGGATCCCATGACATATGCCGACGAAGTGTACAAAATAGAATACATGTACAATGTGTGGAGACACGTATTCCCATCAGTCTCAGATGAACGTAAATGACCATCTGCATCGCTTGCTTCGTTTAAGTTGTTACCAGATAGAGAATTGTGTTGCAAACCAAAACGTTGACCTTACTCGAGTAAAATACTTAATAATATGGATATCCGGGAAAGAAAAAACTAATAGAAGTTGTGCACATGGTGTAGGAACCTAAGTCATGCAATTCGATCATGTCGAAATCAAAATAGTTGATAATTGCTATAATGAAACTATGTTGCATTATTTCTATTGCTTTATTCAAAAGAACTTCTACTTTATTAAAAATATAAAAATAATTTACTATTTAAATATTAAAAACAACTTTTATTTTATTAAATGAAATAATATAAAAATAGTTTGTACAAATATATTTAAAAAATCAATGTATGTGCTGGTTAGAATCAATGCCATATGGAGGGTGGTCGATGGTTACGCGCTAGATTCCTTATTGGTTCAGCTTCCGTTAGGGGTTGTGGTTGCTCCAGCAGGGGTTATAGTTGCTCCGGTAGGGATTGTAGTTGTGGGTATTGGGAGGATGACCCACATTGATCAAATAAAGAATGCGAAAGTGTTTGCATCACCCACGGCAGTGGTGTTTGAATTCTATAAGGTGATGGGGATTGGTAATGAGATGAGCTCCCCAACAGTGCCTCATGTGATCCCTCCTATGACGGTGGCCTATATATCATCGGTTGAGTTAGAGTCATCAAGAAAGGAGATGCACTGGGCCATGCATTTCAACCTGGCATAGGACTGGGAAAAGGAAACATATAAAGGTTAGGATACATATAAGGGCTAGAATATGCACCTGGCATAATCTGAAGAGGCTGTAGTATTGGTGTCGTTAGTTGAGGCATTGGGCTCGGTGACTATATGGGCGCTGTTGATGGGCCCGTACTGTCATCCCTTATCCTTGGATTTAAGAGCCCCGTCGTTCTTTTTCGACACAAATTTACCGACGCTTCTGCTCTTCTATAATGCCCCGGATTTTGGGCTTAGAAGTTCTGAGTTTTTTAAGCATAGAGACAATGAGGAGGTTGCACATATGTGTTTGGTTGTGCATTTTAGTGACAAGAGTGGGTCTGCTAGTCTGGTGGTTAAGTGGAGAGCTAATATAACGGAGGTCCTGTGTTCAAGTCTTTAGGTGCGCATTTTTTGAGCGCTTTTTTTTTTGATTTGTTTTAGTTAATAATTATAATTATACTTATGTATAATTATTAATTATTTGTTTTAAAGAAAATTTTTCCCCAAAAATAGAAAAAAACTACTACTACTCTGTCTCTTCTGCTTCTTATTATTTTTTTCCTTTTTGCTTTTTATAAAATTACTCAAAAATCGGTTTTAGCTTTTCGGCATCGGGGATTTTCTGCTCTTCTGACTTCATCTCTGATCACACTAAACAGGTGTGGGAATCTAACATTATCTACATAATTTTAGTTTGAAAGTTTTTGTTTTCAACAAGTCTTGTGCATATGTTAACCAGAGGGACTTGGAGTGGTTTTTAGACAATGGAAGTGAGGGAAAATCGTTATTTTCTGATGTAATTTGATAGGACAAAGATTAAGGACTATTACGGTGGCATAAACAATGGTTTAGTGGCTAATTTGAGGTGGTTTTTTTACCTCCCCGATGGTAATACGGGCGTGTACTGAGGCACATAGCTGTATGGATTTGGGTATTAGGGTTTTCGGTTAATTTTAGGTGCCACACAGCCGTGTCCCTTGGGCACATAGGCGTATGGGTTTAGGAATTAGGGATTTGAGATTTGAGATTTAAGATTTAGAGACACACGACCTAGACACACAGCTGTGTGACTGATTTGGATTTAGGGATCCCACACGGGCATATGTTCTAGACACACGACCGTGTCTGCCCTGCACTTCATTTTAGTGAAATTGAATAGTGAGTTACACGGCCTCTTCACACTGCCGTGTCTACCCTACACTTCATTTTAGTGAAATTGAATAGTAAGTTATACGGCTTGTCCACACGGCTGTGTCTTTGCTTCACACAGGTGTGTGCCTCTGTCATACGGCCTTTTCTGCCCTACAATTCATTTTAACGAAATTGAATAGTGAGTTACACAGCCTGCTCACACGGCTGTGTCCCTGCTTCATACGGGTGTGTACCTCTATCACATGGCTGTGTGCTACCCTTCACACGGGCGTTTGGACCCCCACAAGGCCTGGATTGTCCCAAAGGCTGGGACACATAGACGTGTGGCCCTATCTCGCCAAACTTTGGTTTTAAGTCAAATTTAAGTGTAATTGCGACTCTATGTGTTCCAACCCTCGATAAGCTTTACTGAGGATAATTATGGCTCTGATCTAGGCTTGATATGTGTTATTTGTGACTGGATGTGTGATAAGTTTGATACTAAATTTGAGATATGAGTGTACACATGTTTGATTTCGATTGACTAAATGCGAGTGTATGTCTCTGAATAACTAACTGAAACTGGTATTCTGATTGTGTACATCTGACTGCATGCATACATGTGCATAAAGCATTTTTGGGTGGGGTTTTGAAGAGAAGGAAGACTGATACTAAACTGAACTGGTAGTTTTACTGCAACTGGACTGTACAGCGGATTACCGCACTATACCGTATAGCATGTACGTTAGTTATGCTACGTACCATTGACTGATCTGGTAGCTCAGCTGCAATTTACTGGTATAGCGGTTTACCGCATTGCACTGTACTGCATGTACGTTAACTATTCTACGACCCTTATCTGATTCAGCAGTTCTATTGCACGTTTGTACCGTGGTTTACCGCATGGCATTGTACAATTCATACGCTAGCCTTGCTACGTAATATTTGTGACTGGCAGTTTATTTACATACTGTTAGCCCCAATACCCAGAAGGTTGAAGGCGGTCCCAATACCCTCAGGGTCGTGGACAATGCTGATGACCATCATTGCCGGGCAACCCGAGATGACATCATTTGGAGTGTAAGGATGGGTGGGTGTTTTAAACCCCACAGTAAGTGTAGGGATGGGCGGAGATGTGTGTTGGCTGGATGGGTGAGTTATGCATTTCAACTGCATTCATACGCATATGTTGACTGTTCTGAGTGATAAACTTTGATTGTATCGATCTGACTGAATAGAACTTAAGACTGGTTGTGATTTGATACGTGTGGACCGTTACTACCTGTCGAGACTTCTGTCTCAGGTGTACCATCTGATTCTGTAAGTACGATCTGTTTATCCATTTGACAGTTCTGCGTGTTAGACTGTCTATTTTTAACTGTCTAATTGAATCGTTACGATGATTGACTGAGAATTATTGTTACTGTGACTGGATGGTATGTGTGACTGAGTGTCTGAGTGAATTTGTAACATGCTCTAGGCATTGTTATTTGTCAGTACTTCTGTTGTGAATGTGCCAATCGTATTTGTATAAAGCTATAAGTATGTTCCGTCTTCAAACTACTTACTGTTACTATTACTGTTACTGTTACTGTTACTATTTCTGTTTCTGTTACTGTTTTTAAGGTTGGCTGGGTTTTGATCTCACACTAAGCTCGTATAGCTCACCCCTTCTTCTGTTTCCCTTTCAGGTACTTTTCTGGATTCTGATGCTGGACTCGGTATGCGGAGGTCTCAAATGGTCTTGGTTATAATAGGTTATTTTGATTACACTATTTTGGAACTGTAAAGTTTTTAATATTATGGTATAGTTCCGTTTTAAACTTATCTGTAACTTTTATTAAGTGATTTTTAAGCAATGGAATTTTTGAATAGATATGATAACTGCTTTTGTAAATTTTCACAGGATCACTTCAGTGATCAATGTAGCATCCTAAATTCGGTCTAAATTTCTAGGCCAGGTTTAGGGTGCTACTTTTTGTAGTATCAAAGCCTAGTTTGCAAAAACTCAGCTGTGTCACTACGTGAAAATGTGCGCAAGTAATTATTTTTGAAAAATAATTAAGAAACTGTACCACAAATGTAACATCTCCACCCGTATTCGTTGCGGAATAGGGTACAAGGCATTACTGGAGTTTACCAAATTAATATTTTTTGTTATTACGAGTTAAATACTATTTATTTACCGAAATATGTTATGACGTCCCTTAGATGGGTCTTTGAAGTCCAAAACATACATCGGGACCAAACCGAGATATAATCGAAACCAGAGGGAATTTTTCGTAAAACCCCAATTTTTTTAACTCAATATAACCCCTTTTTAGATATCTAACCTTCCCTGCAATTTTAAACCGAGACCAATCCAAAACAATCAATTTAATTTAACATATTTTCAAGATAGAGTCATGCATATCCCTAAGATAACCTCATCACATACCAAAACCAAGATTTGTTAGCCATACCAGTAGCTAACTTTACATTCATTTCATATTAACATTTACTTTATTAACTTATACATGCCATTGATTTCCAAAATAAAGTTTCTTGATATACCAAAATGTTGAGGTTGATAGTGTAATGTGTCTCCGATTGAATCCGACCTCCGATATCTTAATACTACAAAATAGGGAAAAGGAAACAGGGTAAGCACATTGTGCTTAGTAAGCTCATGTAACAAGAATTATACTTACATAATATTTTCAATAAAATACAATAAACATTCATACATCCATTCAATGCATTATTACCCTAACATGCACAAACTCAACATTCAAGTTAGTCTAATAATTTCAATGTATCAATAATATATACCATGATTGATGAGCTCATCAATACCATGATTTCCATTCCATTATTATTTCTCATATTTATCCCATTGAATTTCTCAGAATTTCGATGGATTTTTAAGGGTATTTTAGTATACAAATCCGGGTCCTTTAATTCATATTCATGTGCGTACATTTCTATTTCAGATAGCACGCTCCCGTGAACCTCATCCTTACAGCGGAATTACCAATTCAGGCTAAATCCCTTGTAATATAAACTCATAGAGTATTGTCAAGATTACCAGTCCAGTCTAAATCCCCTGCAATGACAATTACTCTAATGAGCTTGGATCTGAATTACCAGTCCAGGCTAAATTTAGACCCTAATTTGGATTACCCGTCTGAGCTAGATCCATTTTACACATATTCTTTAGGAGGGCTATATCAGGATAGGATCACCCGTCTGGGCTAGATTCTTTTTACCGTCAATTCCTTTTCAGAGAACTATCGAATTTTCCTTTCATTCAATCGAGATTTCTTCCCCTTTTTATCAAATATATCAACGTTTCATCAATTTTCATACAATGAATATTCAAATCATATTCACATCAATAACATACGTTTCAAGCATTTAAGAATCTAATTCAAGTTACACGAACTTACCTCGATACTTGTTCGTATAAAAAAATCTACTAATCCTTAACTTTTTCCTTTCCTCGATCAGCTTCGTATTTGAGTCTTCGGGATCTAAATAAATAAATAAATTTAATTGTCAATTTAACATTTCATGATCATATGTACCATTCTCTACAATTCCACTATTATTTATAGTTCATGCAAAGCTGTCTACTTGAGTTGTAGTCATTAAATTATTTTTATCTTGAGCTACAAAGCTCTAAATTAAGATCTGCTAACTTTTCCTGAAACTAAACTCACATATCTTTGTACCATAAAATTTTTAGAATTTTTGGTTTAGCCAATAAGTACAGTTTATTCTTTAAAGTCACCCCTATTCTGCTGTCTAATAGTTCCGACCCTTTTTCACTAAAAATTAATTATCTCCTTGTATGAGATTCGCATGATGTTCTCGTTTGTTTCTTTTGAAAATAGATTCATTTAGTATTTTAAGCATATAAATTATAACCTATAATTATTTTTGTACAATTTGTAATGATTTTCCCAAGTCAGAACAGGGGAACTCGAACTCATTCTGACCTTGTCTCACAAAATTTATTATATCTCATGATTTACAATTTTATTGCTTACATTGTTTCTTCTATAAGAAACTAGACTCAATAAGCTTTAATTACATATTTTTTCATCCTCTAATTCGATTTCCATAATCTATGGTGATTTTTCAAAGTTAGCTTATTGCTGCTGTCAAAAACTGTTTTAGTGCAAGATGTTTATTACCATTTTCCCCTAAGCTTTTAATAAATTATAATTTCGTCCCTACTCAATTAACCTCTCAATTGAGCTGATTTTTCTCAATTAACACTTTATTCTATCACTTTAAACTACTTTATAGCCTTTGGAAATTATAATTTCAACGTTAGGCTTCAATTTCACACTCTTTTACAAATAGGTCCTAAATATCCACTTTCTATTCATTTCATTCAATAAAATCATCATATAATAAGATTAAAGCTTCAATTCCATACTAAATCATCATATAATTCCAACACACATTCATAGCAACTTTCAATTTCATCCATGAAATCATAAACTAATGAATGTAATAGTAGGACCTAGTTGTAAAAGTCTTAAAAACACAAAAATTACAAGAAAAATGCAAGAATTAACTCACTTGGTGCAAAAATTATGAAACACCAGCTTAAAGAACCCCTCCTATGGCATTTTGGCTGAGGAGAATGAAGAGAAATCAATAGAAATCTAGATATTTCCATATTAGTCCTAATTTTATTTAGTTAATATGCAGTATTCCAATTTTGCCCGTAAATCATCCATTTTCTTGTTGATTTCATGCCCTTGTCGTCCAGCCCAAATAAATTCTGGGTCTAATTGCCTTTTAAATCCTTTCTCATTAGACACTTAAGCTATTTAATCATCCCACCACTTTTACACATTTTCCAATTTAGTCTTTTTCATTTAATTGACTGCCCAAACGTTAGAATTTTCTAATAAAATTTTAATACCATATTACTAACATTTCATAAATATTTATAAAAATATTTTTGACTCGATTTTACGAGATCGAGGTCTCGATCTTTGTTTTTACCCAATTTCTTCAATAATTTCTTTTTCTAACAAACCACTAAATCGGTAAAATTTTTCTATCGATATTTTCATATAATTTTCCTATTATATCAATATTCATGAAAAAATATTAAAATAAATTTATCTTTGAATCGGATTTGTGGTTACAAAACCACTGTTCCGATAACCTTGAATTTAGACCATTACAACTCTCCCCCCTTTAAGGATTTTCGTCCTCGAAAATCTTACCAGTAAAGAGGTTCGGGTATTGTTTCCTCATTGTCTCCTCTGGTTCCCATGTCGTTTCCTCAATCCCATGCTTTTGTCATAATACTTTCTCCAAATTTATCTTTTTATTTCTGAGCTCTTTTGTTTCACGCGCCAAGATTTTAACTGGTTCTTCACTGTAACTCATATCCGGCTGAATCTCCACTTCTATCGGAGAAATAACATGTGAAGGATCCGGTCGATACCGTCGTAGCATAGACACATGAAAAATGATATGCGTGATATGAAGTAATAAAATTTATAATAATGATCAAACCAGAAACTAACTATTATCACGATTTTAAGGCAAGCGCACCTATCGAACAGTAGTATAGCTTAGTGGCAAGACCGAGATATCGTACCCAAGGGAACCAAAAGTACTAGTACTAACTTTCTTTCTATTATTTAACCTAGAAATAAAAGGGGTTTTTATTAAACTAAACTAATTCTAAAACTAAACTATGAAATCACAAAAAGTAAATTGGGGAAAACTCTTAGGAAAAACTGATTGATTTGGACAATACTCAAGGGAGAATCCACCTAGACTTCACTTGTTATCAACTCTTGAACTAGACGATTTATTCACTTGACTTGATCCGTAGAAATCCCTAACTTATGTTAATATCTCTCTCGAGACTAAAAACAACTAACCCTAGGTTAATTAATTGAAATCTCTTTCTAATTAAAACCCCTAGTGTTGCATTAACTTGATCTATGAATTCCCTTATTAGGTTTGACCCTAATCCGGCAGATTTTCGTCATCCTATCTCTAGGATTGCAATCAACTCTGCTTAATTGTGTTGGATCTACTCCTATGCAGGGACTTTTGCTCCTCTACATAAGCACATGCGACTTAAATCAATATCCTGAAAATATCAATTTAAGAGTTAAAAACACAATTAAGAACAAATCAAATATTTATCATATAATTCAAGAGAGAATAATAATAAGATCTGTCTTAGGTTTCATCCCCCTCAAGTATTTGAGGGGTTTAGTTCATAATTAATAAAGAAAACATCTCAGAAGAAACAAGATGACAAAACATAAAGAACCCAAAAACCCCTGTAGAAATTTGAAGGGAGATCTTCAGTCTTGAGGGAGAATTCAGCTTCTGAGATTAATCAATCAGCTTCCCTTCGAGTAATTCCCTGCCTTTAACTCCCCATCTTGGTGGGAAAATAATGTCCTTTGAAGTTGCCTCCTAGGGTCTTTATATAGAGCTTTCTTAGCCCCTAAGTAACCTTTTCCGAGTGAAATTGAACTTCCTCACGATAGGGACACGCCCGTGTGCCACACCCGTGTAGATCAAGGCCCAAGCCGTGCTCGGGCCTGTTAAGATGTCACGACCGTGTGGTCTGGCCATGTGAGTTAGGGTTGGGCCGTGTTTATGCTCAAAGTGGCACGACCGTGTGACACGGCCATGTGGTGAATCTTCGGGCCGTGTTGATTATTGAGTTTGGCCTAATTTACCCGTTTTTGGCCCGTTTCTTACTCTTTTTGTAATACCCCTATCCCGTAACCGTCGCCGGAATAGGTAAGGGGCATTATCGGACTTGTAACTCATATCAGAACAGTAAAAATTTAAACTTTTTCTTGAAATAAAGAACATTCATTTAGATAAGTACTAAACACAGCCAGGGATAAAATTTAAACTTCTATAAGTAAACATTCAAAAGATGCCATTTTCGCATGGCTTATATACAATAGTCAAAATATCATTCTACTATATAGTCTATCCTATACATGCGATAAGCTAAGTCCCAATCACATGATTACCACAATAGTAGATAGCGTGACGAAGTGCTGACGATCCCCGAGCTCGTAGGCGGAGTAAAAAATCTATAAAACAGAGAAACCAAACAAACAGAGTAAGCTTTCATAAGCTTAGTAAGTCTTAAGTAAAACAAGTAATTTTAATGAATTAAAGACATTTATCTCATATACAATATCACATAACTACCATATATACTTCCATAATAATGTCCAAAATAATTGAACATTCACAAGCACACAATGCACACTTAGCATACAATTTCAAATAACTTCGTATTCACATATCATGGAAAAAGAAAATTCCATATGTGCACTTAATATCTCACATTGGCCGATTGTACCATCATTTTATATATATATATATATATATTTTATCGCTTATTTATTTATGCATTATATCATACATTAAGATTCTATCCCAATCAAATTCACAATTAGGTACATAATACGTACCTGGCACAATTAAACTCAAACATCAATTTAGCATTCAACTTTTCACTTAAGCCATTTTCTAGTTATATTATCTTTTGGCCGAATACACATTATCAAATGTAACTCATTTAACATGATAATTTCACTTGAATTGAAACTCATATAACATGATTAAATCAATTACTTTCACATAGCATTCACACATGGACCGAATGTATCACGATCACATTTATAGTCATAACACTCTTTCAAAATTGCATCACTTTATACACTTATAATTCAATCCAAATCAAAATTCAAATACGAGTACATGATACATACCTGGCCAAATTAATGCATTGTACGTAATTATTAGTAATTATTACCGCAAAGTCTCAAATTCTTAGACTTTACTCAAATCATCGGCAAGACTTTTAGCCCGGATAATCTCCACACGTAGTCATCGGGTCTTACCCGAACAAAATCTCCACACGAAGTCAGCGGGTCTTAATCCCGGATACAGTCTCAGCACAATTCATTTTATATAATTTTACTGACTTTAGCCTCATCAAATATCTAATAATACACACTTTTCACAATTGGTCATTCGGCCACATTATATACACATAAACATATGTACATTTCACATTTGCCCCTTTCGGTCACACCACATACACAAGCACATATATAAGATAATGTTTTTATCATCACTTGCTAATACATCACATACTTTTCTTTCATTTAAATAACCACTAAGCCATATTACATTTCTAAGTAACCATTCGGTCTCTCTATACAAATAAAGATAGTACACATTTTCATAAAGGCCATTCGGATAACTAGCACATTTAATACTAGCCATTTCAGCTTCACCACAAATACGTATTTTGTACATCAATTTCATCATAACAAAATTGATTAGGTATACTAGTCATTTACGGCTTCACCACACATACGTATTTTGTACATCAATTTCATCATAACAAAATTGACTAGGTATACTAGTCATTTACGGCTTCACCACACATACGTATTTTGTACATCAATTTCATCATAACAAAATTGACTAGGTATACTAGTCATTTACGGCTTATAGCCTCACTTTAATATGGATTCAGTACTTTGATTACCAATATTTAATCAATAGCTTATAAGCGACTCAAACCGTTTTATCAATATTTACAACATAATCACAAATTCACTACAAGCTGTCTTCCTGAGCACCAGCCATTAAATTATTTGTAACTGGAGCTACAAAACTCCAAATGAAGTACCGTTAATTTTCCCTGAAAATAGACTCATATATCTTCTATCTATAAAATTTTCAGAATTTTTGGTTTGGCCAATCAATACCAGATTTTTCTTAAAGTTTCCCCTGTTTCACTGTTTGACTATACTGATCACTCTTCACTACGAATCAAATTTCTCATTGTACAGAATTCAAAATATGTTTTTGTTTATTTCATTTGAAACTAGACTCATTAAGGAGTATAAAAACATAAATTTTATCTTATAACAATTTTTGTACAATTTATAATGATTTTCTAAAAACAGAACAGAGGATTTCGGAGTCATTCTGACACTGTCTCACACTACTTTAAATATATCTTTATCGGCAATTCCTTTGCTTATATGGTTTCTTTTATAAGAAACTAGACTCATTAAGCTTTAATTACATGATTTATTCAGCCTCTAATTCAACTCCAACAATTTATGGTGATTTTTCCAAAACACATTACTGCTGCTGTACCAAGCAGATTTATACAAATTTACTCTTTAAAGTTCTTATTCACATATTTATAACATAACATCATATATGCCATCATTTAGAAAAGTCATTGACCTTAACATATATACATAATTCATATTCATTCCATTTAAATACTTAAAACTTACAAAGGAATCAAACTCAAATACTTAAGAACTTACCTCGTGTTTTCTTTTTTCCGAACAACTACGGTCGTCTATTCAGTCACTTTAGTTTCCTTTTATCCAAAATTGCCCCTCTATGCTCTTGAGCTTAATTTAACAAACATAACTTAGTGTTAAATCAACCAGCCAAGCATTTTATCAAGGTATGTTACTTGTCTCACTACTAACCATTTAAACTTCACATTCACATACAAATATTCACATAACCGAATATGTTTCTCAACAAGGGCACATATATATACTCAACAACTAACATAACATGCTTACTACTCAATCACAAGATAAGTATACTTATCATGTACACATAGATATCCCAAGGCCGAATTCACAAATAACATTAGTAACTTATTATTTATAACCTCAAAATTCATATGACTTAGCCTTGGTTCTTCTTAGCCGAATATTCATTATAATATAGTTCACATTTCCTTAATACTTATTGATCAACTAGACCTTGCATTAGTCTTTAATACATTCGGTCATGATAACATATATATAAATGCATACTAACCACTTTGACCGATTGTCCATTAGCCACTAATTCATATACAATTTGATAATTACTCAAGTACTAATAAACCAAATACCAACATCTCAACTTATTCATTCAATTAAAATATCCTTAAACCAATTGCCACAATTTAACTCACTAATCTTTGATCACTTAACACTAGCCCAATTCATTTCCCAAGTTCACATTCGGCTAACACAATTATAAGTGCTACCATTTGACATTAACTTTGCATTACACCAAATAACCGATTGTTACACAGCATTTGACACAAATATTCAACTTAAGCAACCTCAATTTAGCAATCTCAATTTAGCAATTAACAACCCTCAATACACAAAGCATCCAAAACAACCTCAAAGAACTCAACCAATTATGGCCGAATGCATCAACCAAAACCAAAACCAGAAATTTCTTCATGGGCTCACTGTAATGCTAAGAAAGAACACAAAAACATCAAAAATAAAATCAAATTACCATGTATTTACCTTGGATTATCACCCTCCTTGACCAAAAATTCAAGAGCTTCTAATTATATGAATTTTAACATTATAACAACCATCTAACACTCATTCATCAACTTCTAACATTAAACTCCAATTCCTAGCTCATCTTTCCAAAACTGAGCCTAATATGCCACTTAGCTAAAAAAATTTGTAAGTGGGTTTCGGCTAAATGAAGATAGGAAGCTCACATTCATTGAAAATTAACAAAATTGCATTGGATTTACCTTGAATATTTGGTCTCCAAGTGACCGATCATCCCAAGCTAGTCTTTTTTTTTTTTTTTTTGTCTTTAGTTCACGGCAAGAAGAATGGAAAAATGAACACCCAAAAAAAAAACTTTGTTTTTATCACTTATTCCTATTATAATAATATTATGCCATCATTACAAATATAAAATACAAAATTTTCTCATCTAAAACCATCATGGCTGGCCACTATCATGAAAAATGGGGACTTTGACATGCAAGTCCCCATATTTAATCCATGCAACAATTTGGCCACTTTAAAAATTAACTAACACATTTTCAATGTTTCTCACATAAGCCCTTTTTATTAAATTCGCATTCAATTGACAAAATCAAAGCATCAAAATTTCACACATACATTGTAACACATAATAGACATGAAATTTAAAAATCATTTATTTTTATGACTCGGTTTAGCGGTCCCGAAACCACTTCCCGACTAGGGTCAAAATAGGGATGTTACACTTTTCTCTTCCTTAAGCTTACCTGGGCATAAAACATGAAATAGAAGGATTAAGAGCATCAATTTCTGAAATTTTAATGGTAATTCATCCATAAATTAGGTTAAGCATGAGGTAAAAACATGTATAATTTATCGTTTATCAAAAAACATTAAGGATTCTATTAATTTTCGGTGGTAATGCCAATCGATAAGCGACCGGTCCAATTCTTTCTATGATTTCATATGGCCCGATAAATCTTGGACTCAATTTATCCTTTCGACCGAACCGGAGAACTTTCTTCCAAGGAGACACTTTCAGGAATGCCTTGTCACCAACCTGAAATTCAATCTTTTTTCGTTTAAGATCAGCATATGACTTCTGACGATCAGAAGCTGTTTTTAGACTATCCCAAATAACCTTTACTTTTTCTTTTGTTTCCCAGATCAAATCAACCCCATGTATCTTCTTTTCACTGAGCTCTGTCCAATATAACGGTGTTCTATATTTTCTACCATACAAAGCTTCATACGAAGCCATTTTAATGCTGGACTGATAATTTTTATTGTAATTAAATTCAATCAAAGGTAGATACCTCTCCCAATTACCTTCAAACTCTAGTATACAACATCAGAGCATATCTTCCAATACCTGAATTACACGTTCAGATTGGCCATCTGCCTGAGGATGAAATGCAGTGCTGAAATACAACTTAGTATCTAGAGCTTCTTGCAATTTGTCCTAGAAACGAGACGTAAATCGGGGATCTCTATCTGATATGATGGAGACAGGCACTCTATGTAGCCTAACAATTTCATATATGTACAATTCAACCAGTTTATTTAAAGAATAATCCATACGTACCAGAATAAAGTGCGTTGACTTTGTTAATCGGTCAACAATCACCCAAATGGCATCTTTCTTCCTCGGAGACAACGGTAACCCAGATACAAAATCAATAGTAATTCTTTCCCATTTCCATTTCGGTATAGTGATTGGCTGAAGTAACCCCGAAGGTACCTGATGTTCAGCTTTAACATGTTGACATACCAAACACCTTAATACAAACTCAGAGATATCACATTTCATACCTGGTTACCAGTACATCTTTTTCAGATCATTATACATTTTATTACTCCCTGGATGTACATACATAGTGCCACTGTGAGCCTCGTGTAGAATCTTCTGTATGAGCTCTGAATTTTGAGGCACACATACCCTTCCTCTGAATAACAAACAACTGTCGATTCCAACCTGAAATTCAGAATCAGTACCCGACTCACATTGTGCCCGTTTAGCTTGTAACTTTTCATCATTTTTCTGAGCCTCATAGATCTGCTGTATAAACACTGGTCTAGCTCTCATTTTAGCTATAACTGAACCATCATCAGACAATGATAACCATGTATTCATAGCTAGCAAAGCAAATAAAGATTTTCGGCTCAAAGCATCAGCTACAACATTAGCCTTATCCGGATGGTAATCAACAATCAGATCATAATCCTTTACTAGTTCAAGCCACCTGCGCTGTCTCAAATTCAAATCTTTCTGCGTCATCAAATATTTCAGGCTTTTATGATCAGTATAAATATGACATCTTTCACCGTACAAGTAATGCCTCCATATCTTCAACGCAAATACAATAGCAGCTAATTCAAGATCATGTACTAGGTAATTTCTTTCATGTGGTTTAAGTTGTCTTGAAGCATAGGCCATAACTTTACCTTTTTGCATCAAAACACAACCTAAACCATTTAATAATGCATCACTGTAAATAATAAATTCCTTACCCAGTTCGGGCTGCACTAGTACAGGTGCTTTCTTCAGTAGATCTTTCAATTGGTCGAAACTCTGCTGACATTCATCTGTCCACTCGAACTTTACATCTTTTTGCAATAAACGGGTCATCGGAAAAGCTATCATAGAGAACCCCTGTACAAATCTCTGATAATAACCAGCTAAACCCAAGAAACTTCTGACTTCAGATATATTTTTCGGTGGACTCCAATTCATAATAGCTGAGATTTTACTCGAATCTACCCTGATACCTTCGGCAGATACAATATGTCTGAGAAAACCTACTTCTCGAAGCCAAAATTCACATTTACAGAATTTAGCATATAGTTGTTTCTCTCGCAGAATTTCCAACACAATTCTCAAATGTTCTGCATGTTCTTTTTCATCTCGAGAATAAACCAAAATATCATCAATGAATACTACCACAAATCTGTCTAAGTACGGTTTGAATATCCGGTTCATCAAATCTATAAATACTGTAGGTGCATTAGTTAGCCCAAACAGCATAGCCAGAAACTCATAATGCCCGTACCTAGTTCTGAAGGCTATCTTTGGCACATCTGACTCCTTTATCCATAACTGATAATAACTTGATCAGAGATCAATCTTTGAAAACACTGTAGCACATTTCAACTGATCAAATAAATCATCAATCCGAGGTAACGGGTACTTGTTCTTTATGGTTACCTTATTAAGCTATCGATAGTTGATACACATTCTCAAATACTCGTCTTTCTTTTTCATAAACAAAATTGGAGCACCCCAAGGTGAATGACTCAGTCGAACAAAACCCTTATCAACAAGTTCCTGTAACTGTGTTTTTAACTCCTTTAATTTTGTAAGAGCCATCCAGTACGGAGCTATGTAAATCGAAGTAGTTCCCAGAATCAAATCTATAGAAAATTTCACTTCTCTTTCTGGTGGCAACCCTGGTAATTCCTCTTGAAACACATTGGAAAATTCACATACCACTTGCGCTGCCTGTATCTTTGACTCAGATACCTTGGTGTCGAGTACATAAGCCAAGTAAGCATCATACCCTTTTTTTAACATACCTTTATGCTACCATCACTGAAATTACATCAAATAACCCCTCTGTCTGATCAAATTTAACCTGGAGCAACTTGCCATTTTGACATTTTAGCACAATATATTTCTGTCTACAGTTTACTACTGCATCGTGCTGGGTTAGCCAATCCATACCTAATATCACATCGAACTCATCAAAAGGAAGTAACATCAAGTCAACTGAGAAACAATAACCTCTTACCATCAGTGGACAATTTTTACAAATTTTATCCATTAACACAAATTAGCCCAGGGGGTTCGAGACTTTAACAAAAAATTCAATAGGTTCAATAGATAAATTTTTAACACATACAAGCTTTATACATATATAGGAATACATAGAACCGGGATCAATTAATGCAGTAATATCAGTGTCAAGTAAAGAAAACGTACCAGTAATAATATCGGGTGCTGAGGCATCTTCTTTGGCACGGATGGCATACGTCCTAGTAGGTGCTCATACCTTAGACCTGCCTGCAGTATCTTTCGTAGCTCCTCGGCTACCACTAACATTACCGGATGGTCGAGGTAGTCTGCCTCTCGAAACTGGATTACTCGGCTTCGATATCTGTTCAACTTCTTTTTTACCCCTTTCTAGACAATCTTTGAGGAAATGATCAAATGAACCACATTAGTAACAAGCCCTACTTTTCAGCCGATATTCTTCAAAATAAGTTTTATTACAGTATTGACATCTCGGCTTAGAAGTACCGACACTGCCCACACAGGTCACTGATGGAGTAGATGGTCTTAGATTAGAACGTTAAGAACCTCGTTCTCTACTCGAATACCCAGTGACTGAACTGAAACGATCTGATACTTTTTCAATTTCTTTGAATCAGAAAACTGTGATTTACTCATCGGTCTCTTACTAAAAATCTGAGCTTCCCTTTCAACTTATTTCTTCTCTTTACTCAGCTCTTCTACTTTATAAGCTAGCTCTGCCAGTGTAGCAAACTCACGGATTTTAAGAATTCTGATCGATAATTTAATGTCTTCATTCAACCCTTTTTCAAATCGTTTACACATTTCAGCCTTTGACTGTACCCATTCCCTAGCATATTTATTCAATCGGACAAATTCTCTTTCATACTCAGATACCGATCTGTTGTCCTGTTTCAACTCAAGAAATCTTTTCTTTTCTGATCAAGAAACCTCTGGCTGATATATTTCTTTTTAAATTCATTCTGAAAGAACTCTCAGGTAATCTCTTCTTTCAGAATTACCGAAGCTTTAGTGTTCCACCAATGATAAGATGTGTCTTTTAGCAGTGAGACGGTACATTTCAGAAATTCTTCTGATCTGCATGATAATTCCTCCAAAACCCGCATAGTATTCTCTAACCAAAACTCAGCCCTTTTAGGATCATCATCAACCGTAACTTTAAATTCTTCTGCCCATATTTTTTGATTTTATCAACCGAAGCTTTCTCTTTTCTAGTAGATTCAGTACCTATACCCTATGTAGTCTCGGAAACTGGTGGAGGAGGAGAAGGAGAAGCTTGAGCTTGTTGCATTACAGGGTTAGTTCTCACATATTGATTAAACCATTCATTCATCATTTGAAAGAAAGCCATTTTAGCCTCTTCACTTTAGTCCCCTTTCTTAGACCTTCTACTACTAGTAGCTTCAACTTCTCTTTATTCCCTTTCCGGGGCTGGAACATTACTACCGGCTTCCTCAGATTGAGCTCGGTCGACAGGTATTTACTATAAGAAAACACATTTAAATGGTTAAAAGATATCACACTATCAATAATAATTTAAATGGCATGTATAGCTAATCCCGTATTTGCTACGTCGACCCGAGAATCGACTAAACTGTAGCTTTGATACCAACAAATGTAACACCCCCTACCCGTATTCGTCGCTGAAATAGCGTACGAGGCATTACCAGAGTTTACTGAATTAATTTTTTCGTTATTACAAGTTAAATACTATTTATTTATCGAAACATGTTATGACGTCCCTTAGATGGGTCTCCGAAGCCTAAAACATACATCAGGACCAAACCGGGATATAATCGAAACCATAGGGAATTTTTCGCAAAACCCTCAATTTTTTTTGGACTCAATATAACCTTTTTTTAGATATCTAACCGTCCTTGCAATTTTAAACTGAGACCAATCCAAATTAACCAATCCAATTCAATATATTTTCAAGATAGATTCATGCATATCTATAAGATAACCTCATCACATACCAAAACCAGGATTTGTTAGCCATACCAATGGCTAACTTTACATTCATTTCACATTAACATTTATTTTATTAACTTATACATGCCATTGATTTCCAAAATAAAGTTTCTTGATATACCAAAATGTTGAGGTTGATAGTGTGATGTGTCTCCGACCGAATCCGACCTCCGAGCTCTTAATACTACAAAACAGAGAAAAAGGAAACAAGGTAAGCATGTTGTGTTTAGTAAGCTCATGTAACAAGAATTATACTTACCTAATATTTTCAATACAATACAATAAACATTCATACATCCTTTCAATGCATTATTACCCTAACATGCACAAACTCAACATTTAAGTTAGTCTAATAATTTCAATGTATCAATAATATATATCATGATTGATGAGCTCATCAATACCATGATTTCCATTCCATTATTATTTTTCCATATTTATCCCGTTGAATTTCTCAGAATTTTGATGGATTTTCAGGGGTACACTTTAATATACAAATGCGGGTCTGTTAATTCCTATTCATGTGCGCACATTTCCATTTCAGAGAGCACATTCCCGCAAACCTAGTCCTTATAGCGGGATTACCAGTCCAGGCTAAATTCAGACCCTAATTCGAATTACTCGTCCAGGCTAAATCCATTTTACACATATTCTTCGGGAGGGCTATATCAGGATAGGATCACCCGTCCGAGCTAGATCCTTTTTACCGTTAATTCCTTTTCAGAGATCCATCAAATATTCCTTTCATTCAATCGGGATTTCTTCCCCTTTTTATCAATCAATGTTTCATCAATTTTCATACAATGAATATTCAAATCATATTTACATCAATAACATACGTTTCAAGCATTTAAGTATACAATTCAAGTTACATGAACTTACCTCGATACTTGTTTGTATAAAAAAATCTACTAATCCCAAACTTTTTCCTTTCCTAGATCTAGCTTCATATTTGTGTCTTCTGGATCTAAACAAATAAATAAATTTAATCATCAAATTAACATTTCATGTTCATATGCACCATTCTCTACAATTCCACTATTATTTATAGTTCATTCAAAGCTGTCTACTTGAGTTGTAGTCATTAACTTATTTTTATCTTGAGCTACAGAGATCTAAATTAAGATCTGCTAATTTTTCCTGAAACTAGACTCACATATCTTCTTATCATAAAATTTTTAGAATTTTTGGTTTAGCCAATAACTATAGTTGATTCTTTAAAGTCAACCCTATTTTGCTATCTAATAGTTCCGACCCTTCTTCACTTAAAATTAATTATCTCCTTGTACGGGATTCAGATGATGTTCTCGTTTGTTTGTTTTGAAAAATAGATTCATTACGTATTTTAAGAATATAAATTATAACTAGTAATTATTTTTGTACAATTTTTAATGATTTTCCCAATTCAGAATAGGGGAACCCGAATTCATTCTGACATTATCTCACATAATTTATTATATCTCACGATTTATAATTTCATTGCTTACACCGTTTCTTCTATGAGAAACTAGACTCAATAAGCTTTAATTCCATGTTTTGCTCATCCTATAATTTGATTTCCACAATTTATGGTGATTTTTCAAAGTTAGCCTACTATTGTTGTCCAAAACTATTTTAGTGCAAGATGTTTATTATCATTTTTCCCCTCAGCTTTTAATAAATGATAATTTCATCCCTACTCAATTAACCTTTCAATTGAGTTGATTTTTCTTAATTAACACTTTATTCTATCACTTTAAACTACTTTATAGCCTTTGGAAATCAGAATTTCAGCACTAGGCTTCAATTTCACACTCTTTTACAAATAGGTCCTAAATATCCAATTTCTATTCATTTCATTCAATACAATCATCATATAATAAGATTAAAGCTTCAATTCCATGCTAAATCATCATACACTTCCAGCACATTCATAGCAACTTTCAATTTCATCCATGAAATCATAAACTAATGAATTTAATAGTAGGACCTAGTTGTAAAAGTCTTAAAAATACAAAAATTACAAGAAAAAGGAAAAAATTAACTCACTTGGTGCAAAAATTATGAAAAAAAAGCTTAAATAACCCCTCCTATGGTGTTTTGGCTGATGAGAATGAAGAGAAATCACAAGAAATCTAGATATTTCCATATTAGTCCTAATTTTATTTAGTTAATAATGCAATATTCTAAATTTGCCCTTAAATCATCCATTTTCTTGTTGATTTCATGCCCTTGTCGTCCAGCCCAAATAAATTTTGGGTCTAATTTCCTTTTAAATCTTTTCTCATTAGACACTTAAGCTATTTTAATCATCCCAACCACTTTTACACCTTTTCTAATTTAGTCCATTCATTTAATTGACTGCCCAAATGTTAAAATTTTCTAATGAAATTTTAATACCATATTACTAACATTTCATAAATATTTATAAAAATATTTTTGACTCAGTTTTACGAGATCGAGGTCTCAATACATTGTTTTTACCCAATTTCTTCAATAAATTTTTTCTAACTAACCACTAAATTGGTAAATTTTTTCTATTGATATTTTCATACGATTTTCCTATCATATCAATATTCATGCAAAAATACTAAAATAAATTTCTTTTTAAATCAAATTTGTGGTTACGAAACCACTGTTCCGATAACCTTAAATTTAGGCCATTATAACAAAAACTTGAAATGTTTTGTGTTTTGGAAATGGTTTACAAAAATGAACTGTCTAGGACTCCGGTGCTGGTCCAGGTAAAATTTAGAACTGTAAGATTAGAAATGTAGAAATTGTGTGTGTGTGTGTGTGACACAATAGTGTATCTGCTTTAGTGGTTAAGTGTTCAGGGTGTGTGTGTGAGGTCTTAAGTTCGATAGTGTATCTGCTCCTCCAACGTCATCTCTGATCATACAAAACAGGTGTGGGAATCTAACCTTGTCTACATAGTTTTAGGTTGAAATTTTCTATTTTCGACAAATCTTGTGCGTATGTTAACCCGAGATTTAGGGAGTTTTAGACGATAGAGGTGAGGGGAAATCGTTATTTTCTTATGTACTTTATTAGGGCAAAGATTAGGGACTATTACAGTGGTATAAACGGCTATTTCAGGGCTTATTTGGAGTGGTTTCATGACCTCCCGATGGCCACATGGGCATGTGCCAAGGCATACAGCTGTGTGGATTTGGGTATTAGGGTTTCCAATCAATTTTGGGTGCCACACGGCCTGGCCACATGGCTGTGTAGCTGATTTGAGGATTTTGTTAGGATTCACATAGCCGTGTGCCTCTGTCACATGACCGTGTGCTATCCTTCACACGGGCGTTTGGACCCCCATACGACCTGGTTTGTCCCACACGGTCGGGACACACTGGCTTATGAGCCTATCTCGCCAAACTTTGGTTTTAGGTCAAATTTAAGTGTAATTGCGACTTTGTGTGTTCTAACCCTCGACTAAGCTTTACTAAAGATAATTAAGACTCTTATCTAGGCTTGATATGTATTATTTATGACTGGATGTGTGATAAGTTTGATACTGAATTTGAGATATGAGTGTACACATGTTTGATTTTGACTGGCTAAATGTGAGTGTATGTCTTTGAATAATTGACTGAAACTGGTATTTTGATTGTGTATATCTAACTGCATACTTACATATGCATAAAGCATTTTTGGGTAGGGTTTTGAAGAGAAGGAAGACTGATACTGAACTAAATTGGCAGTTTTATTACAACTGGACTGTACAGCAAATTACCGCACTTTACCGTACAGCATGTACGTTAGCTATGCTACGTGCCATTGACTAATCTAGCAGCTCAGCTGCAGTTTATTGGTATAGCGGTTTACCGCATTGCACTATACCGTATGTACATTAGCTATGCTACGTACCATTATCTGATTTGGCAGTTCTATTGCATATCTGTACCGCGGTTTACCACATGGCACTGTACAACTCATACGTTAGCTTTGCTACGTAATATATGTGACTGCAATTTATTTGCATACTGTTAGCCCCAATACCCAGAGGGTCAAGGGCAATCCCAATATCCTGAGGGTCATGGACAATACTGATGGCCATCGTTGTCGGGCAATCCGGGATGACATCATATGGAGTGTAGGGTAGGGATAGGTGGGTGTTTTAAACCCCACAGTAAGTGTAGGGATGGACTGAGATGTGTGTTGGTTGGATGGGTGGGTTATGCATTTCAACAGTAAGTGTAGGGATGCACAGTAACTGCCTGTCGAGACTTCTATCTCGGGTGTACCTTCTGATTCTGTAATTATGATTTTTTTATCCGTTTGATAGTTCTGCATGTTAGACTGTCTGTTTGTAACTGTCTGACTGAATCATTACTATGATTGACTGAGAATTATTGTTACTGTGACTAGATGGTATGTGCGACTGAATGTCTGAGTAAGTATGTAACCTACTCTAGGCATTGTTATTTGCCAATACTTCCATTGTGAATGTACCAACTGTATCTGTACAGCGTTGTAAGTATGTTCCGTCTCCTAACTGCTTATTGTTACTATTACTGTTATTGTTACTGTTACTGTTACTATTACTGTTACTATTTTTTAGGTTGGTTGGGTTTTGATCTCACACTGAGCTCGTGTAACTCACCCCCTCTTCTGTTTCCCTTTTAGGTACTTTTCTGGATTCTGATGCTAGACTCGATATGCGGAGGTCTCGGATGGTCTCGGTTATATTAGGTTATTTTGATTACACTATTTTGGAACTGTTAAGTTTTTATTATTGTGGTATAGTTTCGTTTTAAACTTATCTGTAACTTTTATTAAGTGATTTTTAAGCAATGGAATTTTTGAATAGATATGATAACTTGTTTTGTAAATTTTCACACGATCACTTTAGTGATCAATGTAGCATCTTGAGTTCGGTCTAAACTTCTAGGTCAGGTTTGAGGTGCTACATCTTCCAACAGTAAATATGGCTTGCCATAGATCCTAAACCATGGTATATAATTCGGAGCATGCGCTAACTCTGGAATAATGACCGGTTTGTGAGTAGGTATATGATCATATCGATTTTCCCAAATTTTGATATATTCTGACTAGAATACCAACCAATTCGTATTCAATTTTCATAAGTCGATTTTGTGCTAATCATCAAGTACCTCAATTGCTACAGGAATCGGTTGTCAGAATCAAAATTACCACAACACTCTATCCATTTGGTGCTTCTCGACAGTAGCATAGCTGATCAATGGGACCTTAACATGCCAAATGTTCAAATTTTGAAAGAATTAATTCGGAATTACTGCCCGAATTGCTAGATCCTTGTATGGTGTCCATTGAAACTATTTGAATGTGATAAAAATATTAGTTATATACATAATACTAAATACTAAATATGAAACGACTATTTTATGTATATATATGTTATTTAATACTTACTTAAGCTTCCGACCGTTGGTCTAATAGAAGCCGTATATCTTCAAAAGCGATAGGTATTCCAACATAACTCGTTGAATGGTTCTACCTAATTAAATAAATTTTTAGCATACAATTATATTTTAAATCTATGTAATAATTATAAAATCTAATATAAATTTTACCTTGTTATGAGTGGGAATGTATATGGGTGGTTCACTCTAGGACATAAAAATGGAAAATGAAACCGCGCCCATGATTGTAGTAGTGATAGGCAACCTCTGATTTTGGCTTTATTTGGTGTCGTTGCCCCGCACATCTCCTAGTACAATGTTGCCAACACGGCAGACCCACAACTAAATTCACAGCTACTCTAAAATTAACTAGTTTTAGCAGCCACCTCAGATGTACGAGGTTTCATGACAAGTCCAGCATTAGATAACCTCCAATCATCTCAATGATGTATGCTCGAGCATATTGTATTCTTTCTACTTCAATCGAATAATTCCCCGGCTTCAGGAATGTGTCTCGTAACCAGCTCATCTCGATCCGACCTTCGTAAATATTATCAAGAATCGCACCCAAAAGATCGTAGCATACGGCTCCCCAATCAGTAGATTGAACAGACCCGGTGAGTGCAGACCCATCTACCGGTAATCCCAATGTAACTACATGTCTTCTAAAGTGATGGTACACTCTTCACATGGAAGATGGAATGTGTGCGTCTCGGGTCTCCACTTCTCTATTAACGTGCTGATAAGTTTCGGATCCAACTTGTACCCCCGGCCTATAATGGCCACGTGCCAAAAACTCGCTTCCCTCAAGTAATTTTCTATCAACGGTGATGGAGGACCAAACATATTACGAATATAACATTGTAACACCCGATCTACAGATTGTTATAAAAATTATAAAATAAAAAATAATTAAAATTACATAAACAAAAAAATATTAAATAATATTTAAAAATTAAAATTAATCCTTACCATTTTCATTTGTTCGGCGGATATATGTTTATGATCGAGATGAATTAATTCTTCGATTATTGTTAACACGATTAAATATTTTTGAAATTATAAAAAAATATGAATTTAGAAAAAAAATTAAAGGAAATAATTAATTAAAGAGACTTTTGAGAAATTTAGGGAAAAATTTGAAAGCTTTTTTGCCAAATTTGAAAGGAATATTGTGTGAAAAAAATAGGAGGGGAGGGTTTTTATTTTTTTTTTTACCATTGGACCCCCCAACGGTAAAAAATTGAAATAGCCGTTAGCAAAAAAAATAGGGGCTAAAATGCATCCTTAGGGGAGTAATTTTGCCGCATAAGTAAAACGCGTCCATGTTTACGTGTTTTGTGCTGACATGACCAAATCGCTCCCCTAAGGACGCAATTTACTGAAATTTCACCAAAAAACTCTTACGTGAACGTGTTTTATATTTTTCAGCCATTTCTAATAAATAATAAAAAAATTAACCCATTTTCATAAATAAAATTAGAAATGAAAGTTTATGGGTTTTTTACCCAAATAATACAAAAAAAATTAAAAATTACCAAAATGATACAACAATTTTTTTATTTACAAAAAAAAGGACAGATACAGGTGTGGGGCCCACAGGCGGCACCAAAGGTGCCTATGGCAGAGGCAGCACCAATGGTGCCACTGCCACCAGCGGCACCAAGATTAGACTGATCATCCCGTGCTTTTTTATTTTTTTTCGTGTTGGGGACCATTATAATGGTCCCCCAGTAGAAGAGATTGAAGCTGCAGGGAAGAAGAAGAAGAAGAGAAAAAAAAAAAGAAGAGAAGAAGAAGGGGAAGGGGGCGCACCAGAGGGAAGAAAAAAGGAGAAGAAGAAGAGAAGGAGAAGAAGAAGAGGGAGGGAAGGAAAAAGAAATAAAAAAATAAAGAAAGGTAATATTTTTTTTAATAGAGTAAGTAATGGTTACCATAAAGGATATTTTTTAAATTTTTATTGTTATTATTATAATGTGATTGATTTTGATTTAATTGAGATTTAATTTTAAATTTATTTTTTGCAAGGTATTATTATTTGATTAGAAAGAGATATTAAGGTATGTTTATATTTATCTATATTTTCATTCAGTCATAATCTAATTTTAATTTTTATGTTATGTTTATTCTATGTTTTATTTTTTATGTTAGTACATTATTATTTTATTATTTATGTTATTATTTATGTTTTATTATTTATGTTATGTACATTCTATGTTTTATTATTTTATGTAAATTATTTGGTAAGTGTATTTTATGTTGATTAGATATAATTTTTATGAAATTTATTTAGTATTTTGTAATGAGATTTGTTTACAAAAATATTATTAAAAACAAAAAACTAAAAATAATTTATAAAAAAAATACGAAAGGAAATAAAAAAAGAAAATAGTATATTTTTTTAAAGTAATAAATTTCGAAAAAAAGAAAAATACGAATAAAGGGCCCAAGTAACGGTTTTTTACTAACTTTATATAAAAAAATACCAAAATAATACATTTCAAACATAATTTACTAAAATAATATAAAATAATAAAATACGAAAATAGTATATTTTTAAAAAAATAAAATCCGAAAATAAGAAAAAAACGAAAAAGGACCAAAGTGACAATTTTTTACTAAAATAATACGTTTCAAACATTATATACGAAAATAATAAAAAAACAAAAATAGTATATTTTTTTAAGTAATAAATTCAGAAAATAAGAAAAATACGAGAACGGACCAAACTAACAGTTTTTTACCAAACTTATATAAAAAATATTAAAATAATACATTTGAAGCATTATGTACTAAAATAATATAAAATATAAAATATGAAAATAGTATTTATTTTGGAAGTGCTTTTTATCCGAAAATAAGAAAAAATACGAACAAATGGCCAAAATAACAGTTTTTTACTAAACTTATATAAAAAAATATTAAAATAATACATTTGAAACATTATGTACTAAAATAATATAAAATAAAAAATACTAAAATAGTATATTTTTTGAAAGTAATAAAATACGAAAATAAGAAAAATACGAGCAAAGGGCCAAAGTAACGATTTTTTACCAAATTTATATAAAAAACACAAAAACAATACATTTGAAACATTATGTACTAAAATAATATAAAATAATAAAATACGAAAATAGTATTTATTTTGAAAGTGATTTTAATTCGAAAATAAGAAAAATACGAACAAATGGCCAAAGTAACGGTTTTTTACTAAATTTATATAAAAAACACACTAAAATAATAAAACATTGAAATTAAAAACATAAATTTGTTTTGAAGTTGCAAGTTTCGGAATAGCTCGATTGCTTAAAGACGATCCTCATATTTCTGATGCGGCTAAAAATATGGTAATATATTATTATTTGTTAATCACGGGTTCTATTAAATAAAAATATACTTAATATACAGAAATAAATCATATTATCCTAATATTTATTTTCTGTAATTTAACACTATCAGGATTCGTACCGCGTAGTAAGGGGCTGGGTGAACGATATAGGATATCCCCCGGATGAACAATTGATGCCGTACTTAGAGCAAGCTGGATTCGATTCAGCGGCATTGATCTGGACATTCGACTTACGCTACGATTTATTATCTGCACTAGTGGAGCAGTGGCGCCCGGAGACCCACACTTTTCATTTTCCGTGTGGGGAGTACACAGTGACTTTAGAGGACGTTGCACTGCAGCTTGGGCTCCCAATCGACGGGAGTCCTGTAACGAGAGTAAGTGCATTTACTGAGCCTGCTGCATTATGTTATAGTCTACTAGGAGACTTGCCCCAGCCCGACGATGAGGAGTCAACTTTTTCGGACCTGAAATTTACGTCGCTGAAAGGGAAATTTGGACAGTTATCAGCTAATGCGACAGAAAGAGAGTTGATGTACACTACTCGAGCGTACATCATGCATCTTATAGGGGGAGTACTGATGCCCGATTCAAACAACAATAAGGTTCATATCATGTACTTTACCCCTGTTAGTTGATTTGGCTAATGTTCGGTCGTATAATTGGGGCTCGGCAGTTCTAGCATATTTGTATCGAGAGCTTTTGTCGGTTGACAACGCCTACTGTCGTAGACATGGACGGATGTCTTACACTGTTGCAGTCCTGGGCACTTTATCGGATGCAATTCTTGGCATCAGTTAGCCACTAGCCATATGTATATCCACTGGTTAACAGGTGATAAAATATAACTTCTCATTAATTGACAATTTTTTTACGATACTATTGTAATGATACTATATTGACTTGAAATTTGTTTTCGTAGGTGGAGTATTTATCCGGGTATCAGGAGGTCGTACACTGTCTCGATATACCGTCTTATGATTGAACAGCATGCCGGGGAAGGGGTAAGCTATTCTAATATCTGTGACATGTTACTTTCTATATATTAGTCACACCGTGTTAAATTATAACTATGTTATTGATAATGCAGTTTATATGGATGTCATATCGTAGACCCGAAATTACAGCTATTATACTATCCTCTGTCTACGTTGATTCTTATATGTGGTGCACTAACGCACCAATTATAAGTTTCAATGTAGTAGAGTGGTACCATGGCGATCGTGTGCTACGACAATTCGGTTGCGTCCAATATATCCCGGATTCGCCATGCGAAGTGGGGCCGCTGATTCACGGTATGAATAGGAGAGGGAGACCGGGGAACAATTGGGGGGTTAAGTACCGGAAATTTATTGAGGTATGGAATAATCGAATGGCCCGGATACCTGAGATGATTATGGCTTCCGATTTGCATCCATCAGTAGAGTACATACAATGGTACTCTAATTTCGGAAAGCCATATATACTTGGAGCCCAGTTGACTATAGTCCCCCCGCATATGCAGCGACATGGTGCATACGAGCCAGTGGCGGAGCCTGATCCCGAGCCTAATCCAGTGCCGGAGCCCGAGCCTGAGCCCGAGCTGGAGCCCAACCAATCACATTCACATTCAGATTCACATTCGTATCATCCAAATTTGGCGGGCATGGACTATTTCCCGACTCATCAGGGGGCGGATACGAGTTTGATATGTTTGGATTGTTCCCACCACAGTACAGCACTCCCGGCTCGTTTCAATAGCATCATGGTACTCCTTCTGGCTCAAGTTCATCGATGCCATTCGATTCAAATGATTTCTCTTCCATGTTTATCACACCCCCACCTGCGCCTCAGGAGGATGTTGGTCATCGCGATCACCCAGAACGTGAACGTCGACCTCCGCAGATATATACCCCTAGAACCACACCATCGAACCATCAATTTTAGGGGTTTTTTTCGATTTTGATATTACTGTAGTTAGTATTTTTTTATATTACAAACTTTGTATTTTTTGACTATAAATTTAATTAGATTAATTGGAACTTTAACAAAATTTGACCATAACGCAAAGTAGATTAATTACAACATTATACCATTGTATGTACACCATTAGACATAACAAAATTTTAAAACTTTTAACAAAATTTATATTACACCATTATGACATTACAACATTACACATAACAACTTAGCAATATTTTTTTAAAATTAAAAACACTGCAGCATAAGCTCAATTCCGACCCGATCGTGACGATTGTCCAACATGATAGTTTCGCTGCGGGCATTTATTCTGACTATGACCAGCTAACCTGCATATTCCACAACGCTTATCGTCAGATTTCTCCGTAATGTCCATTTCATTACGGATTTGGGATGATTGCAGACGACCTCTTGGATTCCTGCGTAGCCCTCTGTCTAGGACTAGCTCGAAAGTCATCGGAGGCACCTCCCACGTACAAAGGTCAGGTAGGACGGGGAACTCATTTTCCCAGACACGCAATGTGCGCTCGAGCGTGTACACATCATCGGTAAATTGTTCAACATTAAGGTTAACTTTAGCACACGCTGCCACGACATGCGCACATGGATAATGAAGTGTTTCGAACCTCCTACATTCACACCGTCTATTCCGAAGATCAACTCCATATGACCTAGGTGGTATACCAGGTCGACGACTGATGGTCTCTGTAACTCGAAACATTTCCAAGCGTCGTGAATATATTTCTACATTCATCGACCTCGTCATCCGAAGGTTTGCAACCATTGCATCCTTGACATCTTCGACAAACACATGTCCTGCATCCATCTCGTTGACTTGTTGTTGACCATTCTTGGCATCAAGGTAGCCAACCTGTAGAATGTAGTCGAGAAGACAGATGCAATTGGAAGATGTCGTGTTTTCAATAACACAGCGTTGACTCCCTCCACTAAGTTTGTGGTCATTTGACCATAACGAAAGCCCTCGTCAAAACTTTGAGCCTATTGCCACGGCTCCATTGTACCCAACCACTGTCGGAAAGATGTGTTTGTTTGACCCTCCATGTCACTCTCAAGTCAAATAATTCTTTGACAAAAAATATTTGGCTCTAACTCGAACGCTGTATACGTATTAAGAAAATATAAGTTCTAGTAACTCAATAACATAAAACATTACAACTTATATTGAAAAGATAAGGTTATCATTTACCCATTGCCACTACTTGTCTCTTCCAGTCTGCATTCTTATAATCTCGATGGAAGTTAGCCGCAATGTGATGGATGCAATAAATAGATCTCTATGGCACACTGGAACACCTAATTGCTGCAATTAAACTTTTCCCTCTATCGGAGATAATGCAAATATTATCGTTGCTAATAACATACCTCCGCAGATTGGTAAGGAAGAATTCCTAAGATTCCAAGTTCTCCTTATCAACGATGGCAAATGCTATCGGGAGCACGTTCCTATTACCGTCTTGAGCAACCGCAATAAGTAGGATCTGTGTATATTTTCCATATAGCCAAGTCCTATCCACTTGCACAAACGGCTTGCAGTAGGGAAATGCCCGCACACATGGATTAAATGTCCAGAACATCCGATGGAAAATTCTTTTCCTCGGCTATAATTGGTCGTCTGGGCCGTAATAAGGTCTTGTTTATAACTCAATCACAGTCCCTGGTACATACTCCTACATAGCAGCTATCCATCCTTATAGCTCGTTATACGAAGAATCGTAATCTTCATACAATTACTCCATCGCCATCTGTTTAGCTATCCACGCCTTCCGATATGATACTCGATACTAGAATCGTACTTGCATTTCGACAATCAGTACCGAAACTTTAATGGTTGGCATGTCCTTCACCATTGGCATGATACACGTACAGTTTTCGAATCAAGTTTTTAGTGATCTTCTGTCATACGTGTTGATGTGCATGTGTGAGGCCCAACAAATTTTCGTATCTCCTACATCTGCGAATTTTGAATGAATGCAGCTCGTACCCGCCAATTGCAGCCTTCCGCTACCTTCCAACACTCTACAATATATATTGTCGGTGTAGACACCGTGACTTTGTAATCTACTAATATATTCATGCTATACCGTTTAATAGCAAATACGCACTCTTCTTTACTTTCGAATCTCTTGCTTACGACTAACTCCGCATAATCGGAATTTACGGCCAGCCGGTGAGCAGGAAGTATTTTAGGGTACTCTGGGAACTCAGCTACACGCGCTGCGTCAGGGTCTATGAGTGACATGTATGGCCCAAGATTATTGTGTATCATTACACCTCGCATCTGGTTCCCGACCGAAGACGCATTAATGTTTCCATCGTCATTCACACCTTCATCGTCAATATCATCAGGTACATCGTCCACATCGGGATCACTCTTACTATCAACCTCTTTATCACAATGATCCCTACCATCGTATCCATCATCACCTCTCACATCAATTTCGGGTGTAATATTGAGATCGATATTGATCCCACCTATAGTCGATTCACTATCAACGTACGATATTGGAGCCACCATGCACGGTTCTTAAGCTCCATGTTCTTCATCATATACATTGACATCTTCATTTTCCTCTATACCGGCTAACTTGACAAATAAGTGAATCGGTGCATTTTTGTTACTCCTATTCCCACAGTAAAGATCGATCATTGTCTCCACGTCTTCGTCGTCTGCAAGTTCCATTTCGGTGAATTTGATCAGATCTGTCGAAACTGGAAACTTGTAGAAAATTTTTGATATCCTTCTCCCACAACGTCTAACAATTTTTGCATTAATCATTTCCTTCATATCATCCAACGAGATAATTCTATTAAATCTCATTACTATTTGTTGTCGACATTCAAATATGCATCCAACAGTTGTTGTCAAGATGATTCCATCGAAATAAATGCATACGAAAAACTTATCATCCATCTTCAATATTCAATCTGTTAAAAAATAAACAAAATTTCAAAATATAATTTCGAACAGTAAATAAATTACTTCAATAAAAAAATAATGTTTCAATATGCAATTTTTTTATTCATAAGCTCATACTAAACTCTAAAAACTAACAATAATAATACTAACTAAAAAAATAATTAGAGTTTTTACTAATTCTAATAACTAAGAATAATAACTAAACTAATAACAAAAAACAATAAAAAATATACAAAAAATATAATAACAATATAATCTATTATTTTTTTAAAAAATATCTTATTTTTTCTTTCTCTTTTCTTCTCCTTCTTTCTCCTTTCTTCTCTTTCTCTATTTTTTCTTTCTTTTTCCGGTGCCCTCTCTTTCTTCTTCTTCTCTCTTTTTTTTTTCTTCTCTTTCGTGCAGATTTGAAATTGAAACAGAGATTGGAGGGGTTTAAAAACGGGAGTTTGGGTGGTGCCTACCGGAGTAGCACATTTGGTGCCGCCCATGGGAGAGGCACCTTTGGTGTCGCCTATGGGAGAAGCACCTTTGGTGCCACCTGTGGGACAGGCACCTTTGGTGCCGCTTGTAGGCCCCACACTTTATCCATCTTTTTTTTTGTTTTCAGAGTTTTTTTTATTTGTATTATTTTGGTAAATAAAAAAATTTATATTATTTTAGTAAATAAAAAAATTTGTATTATTTTGATAAATAAAGAATTTGTTGTATTATTTTAGTAGTTTTTAATTTTTTTGTATTATTTAGGTAAAAAACCCAAAGTTTATTGATTAAATAGTAAATTAAATGAATTACTTTTTTTAAAGAAATCTTTGAACAAATTAAGGATAATTGTCGCGGTATATTCGCACCTACAGAAATTCTCGCGATATATTGTCGGCGTATCGGCAGCTGATTTAATGCCCATTTCAAATCGAACGGCGACGGATGAACTCCCATGCCTGAGACGTGGACACCTGTAGTTTTACAAACCCAGTTGAAAGCAGCCACGTAGGGTAAATGTTGGGCCCATTCAGACATAAACTGAGGTGGCAGGTATTTATTGGTTAAAAAGGAGTTAACCATGGACTGTGGTCTACAACTAACACTAGTCAACAAATCCTTTTAGATTCAAGAAAACTATGGTTAAAAAAGTGTACCCCATGGCCAACGGTGTACGGCTCACATCCCGTTTTTTCTCTCTCTCGATCGCCTTGTATTCTGCACTATATTCTCATTTCTAATTTTTTTTTTCTTCATTCTCTATTCAGATTTCTCTATATTTTCTCGATTCGCTTATACTTGAATGCAGGCAGGGGTTTCAACGGCCATTCCACGACAAATTTCGCCGGAAAAGTGATTAGATCGCCGAGGAAGAGAAGGATTTTTTTAGTTTTTTGTTTCGGGGAAATACTGTTTAATATTCGATTGGAATTGGTTGAATTGTTATGAGTTTCATTTGGGAAGAGGAGGAAAAAATTTGGATCTCTTTGATTGATTTTGAATTATTTTGTTGTTGTTGATGTCGTTTTGGAAGTTAACGGATCTCGAAATTTTTCGGAAAATAGAAGAAAAGAAAGGAAAATGTTTTTGTTAAATTAGATGCAGATTTTCTGAAAATCGACCTACATTGATCGAATTTGACAGGAAGAAGACGGTGGCGTATTGGGGGGGGGGAGATGAGGAGGGTGGAAATCGGGGTTATTGCTGGAAATGTGCAGTATTGAAGTGAAGGGGAAAGGGAAAATGAGAGGGATAAGAATGGGGGCAACGAAAGGGGGAGGCGGCGGCGGAGGGGAGAGAGTTGAGAAGTTGAAGAGCTCGAGAACGAAGCTGTGGATGATACGCGCCACCACATCGGTGTTGCTTTGGACTTGCATCGTACAATTAACGGCCTTGGGGGATACTTGGGGTCCACATCTCCTTAAAGGTTGGCCTTCCTGTTTTTCTCACCAGGATTCTTCCGTTTCCGTTGTTGAAGATAAGGTTCCCTCCGTTCCTGCCCGTGTTCTTCCTCCCAAAAGTAAGATTTTCCACCTTTTTTTTGTTCTTTTTTTTTTTTACTCAAATTTATGCTGATTTTGATATAGTTATTCTTTATTAGGCCTTTTTTGGGGTTAAATCGGAGAAAAAATTTGAGCTAGTCTTTAATGGAAAAGAACGAATGGGTTTATCCTTTTTATCCTTATCTGCATTCCTATTTGAGGAGAAGAAAATCAATGTACACAATGATAGATTTCTTGGGGATTTCTATGCGCTTTCATTGAAGCTTTCCTTTTATATAGTCATACGGATTGAACTTGTATCAATTTAATAGTTCCAATGTTCTTATCTTATGTCTTAGTTTTGTGGAATTCTATCCTTTTCTTGTTGTGGCATATGTTTGTTTGAAATTTGAGATCGTTTATCTCTTGAATTTTTCAAATATGTACTTTTATTTTAATATATTGTTACCCTTGCTTCCATTTTTTTTCCATTTCAGTTTTAGGGATCGGTGGCAACTTGCTTTATATGTTCTGGTTATGGAATTTTGAACTTGAAATTGATATGATGTTTTGTTGTTGCTTTAGGGGTATATAAGAACAATGGTTACTTGATGGTTTCTTGCAATGGAGGTCTCAATCAAATGCGAGCAGCAGTGAGTGCTTTCGCAAAGAACTCTAAACGCATTTCTTGTTCCATTCCTTTTCTTTCTTTTTTATTTCTTTTCAACATTTTTCTAGATTGTGTATGCTCATGGGTTGTTTTTACTTCAAATCTATATGGAAAGTGATGCTGTGTTCTTTTCTTTTCTTTTTTTTTTTTTTTGGGGGGGGGGGTTTGCTTAACAGATTTGTGACATGGTTACCATTGCAAGATATTTGAATGTCACACTTATAGTCCCGGAGCTGGATAAAACATCTTTCTGGTCAGATCCCAGGTGTGTTAAATAAGCTTTGCTCATATGATTGAAGCCATTAGATATTGTGCATGTATGGATTTGGAAGGGATGTTTAAAATATATTACTGGTAGTTTTCAACTGAGTTTATTTTTCTCACTTATCTCTAAATATGCATTTACCTTTTATGGCAGTGAATTTCAAGATATATTTGATGTGGATCATTTCATTATGTCATTGAGAGATGAGGTCCGTATATTGAAAGAGTTGCCTCCCAGGCTTAAGAGGAGAGTAGAAATGGGGATGGTTTATTCTATGCCACCAATTAGTTGGTCGGATATATCCTACTACCATAACCAGGTTAATTCCTTGTCATTACCTTTCGACCTAGACCTATTTCGGATATATCCTTCATTTTTAAAAATGTTTTTTTATGCTTCCTCAGTTCTTTTCCTTCCTCCACGACTCATCTTAAAGTAGTATGTTTGATCTCTATTTCATGCAGATTCTTCCTCTGATAAAGAAGTATAAAGTTATACATTTGAATAAAACTGATACTCGACTTGCCAACAATGGGCAGCCTTTAGATATTCAGAAGCTGCGATGTCGTGTAAATTTTAGTGCTTTGAGATTCACTTCCCAGATAGAGGAGTTGGGGAAACGAGTTGTTAAGCTTCTGAGGCAAAATGGTCCTTTTATTGTACTTCACCTTAGATATGAAATGGACATGTTAGCATTTTCTGGCTGTACCCAAGGTTGCAACAGTGAGGAGGTGGAGGAGTTGACAAGAATGAGGTGAGCCATACAAGATGTTGAACAATTTATTGATCAGCTGCCCTAAATTTCAAACTTTAATCTAATTGTCACAACCATGTTGCTAGATATGCTTATCCATGGTGGAAAGAAAAAATAATAAACTCTGACTTGAAAAGGAAAGATGGTTTCTGCCCTTTGACGCCTGAGGAAACTGCCCTTATTTTGAGGGCATTGGACATAGATAACAGTTACCAAATCTATATCGCAGCCGGTGAAATATATGGCGGACAAAGGAGAATGGCTACTCTTGCTGCAGCTTATCCAAAATTGGTAAGTAAGTAGAAGTTCAGCAAACATAATGTAATGAGTTTTGAAGTTTGTTTCTCCTGTATCAATGAATGTCCATTTTCTTTGTTGAAACAGGTTAGAAAGGAGACTCTATTGGAGCCATCAGACCTTGGGTTCTTTCAAAATCATTCATCCCAGATGGCCGCGTTAGATTACCTTGTTTCATTGGAGAGTGATATTTTTATTCCTACATATGATGGAAACATGGCTAAGGTAGTTGAAGGCCACCGCAGGTACTGTTCTATATATAGTTGGCTCTTAATAAGTTCAGAAAGGTTTTCCTGCAGTTGTTAAATGATTCAATGGCCCTTTTTTCTTTAGATGAGATGAATAGTTTTGGAATTTCAAGTTCACTAACATTTTAACATCCCCATTTTTATTTCCAGTATTAAGAATGTTATAGTTTGTTTATTTCTAGCTGTGAAATCATTTCCAATCTCTTTCTTTCTTCGTTTTCCAAACATTTTTCTTATACTCAGGAATCTTATTATTTTTGTTTCCAATGTATGCAACATGAACTAAGGACTGTTTCAACTACACTTTCTTGAGGGTGCCTTTTACAATGTTTCCTCCCTTAGTGATAGTAGTGTTTTTTTCTTGTTTTTCATGGTTAAAGCTATTTGTCATTAGTGTAACATGTAGTGTTGAATGTTCCTTCAGATTTCTGGGGTTCAAGCAGACAATTTTATTGGAGAGAAGGTTTTTGGTTGATCTGATTGACCAGTACAATAGTGGAACTCTGAGTTGGTATGAGTTCTCAGATGCTGTAAAAGAATCTCATGAAAGTCGCAAGGGGCAACCAACTCAGAGGTTGGTGATTCCTGACAGGCCTAAGGAAGAGGATTACTTCTATGCGAATCCGGAAGAATGCTTGCAGCCATCATATAGTTGATGAGATCTTTCTGTTGGGGGATTGTGACATTTACCAGTACTTGTATACGGCTAGGATAATACCCGAAAGTAAAATGTTGTTTTCTTCCAAGGAGGCTACTGCAGAGATGATTGGGGGACAGAGAACTCGAAGAAAGCCCAAGGGTCTCGTGAAGCAGCTGGAGGGCAAAAAATATATAATATATGCAAATAATCAGAAGCATATATAGAAGAGCTGCCCTGCCTTTATAGGCTTCTACCAGATCAAAATGTGTTGTACACAAGAGGGATGCAAGTTTAAATTCGGATTAACGATACTGGACATGGAAGGTTAATCCCTCTCCCTTCTTGCACTATTTCTTTTTTGTTTCCTTTTTAGATTGCTTAATGATCTTAGTTTCTAGCATATATCACCTTCTAGAAATAAATTCATCTTGTCACAGCCTACTCAGACCATCGGCATTTTGTTCTAGTATGACCCCATAAATGCCGGGAATGGTTGAAAGCATTGAATATCAACTGTACTACACTTGTAAATTAAATGACCAGTACTTGACTTCACATTTAGGGTTGGTGACTCAGGTCTTGCCTTCCTGTTGGGGGAAATATGGTCCATCCTTATCAATGTCAATAACGCCTATTTATTAAATCTTGCTTGTTCAATTACTAAGGTTGTTGGATCTATAGTTTTTGCTTTTAAGATTCAAAATTGATAAACGATACCCTAACCTATCATGGTTCTTCCTATCTTCCTAACTTTGGAATTTTGGTTCTTTTCATTTATTATGATCCACTTTTGTGAATGATTTGTTTCTGAGTTAGGGTTTTACTAATTAGAACACCAGAGCTTGCCTGCCTGGTCCATTCTATATTTGATATATGACAGAATTTAGTATAAGGAAATATTGGTTTATACTTGATGCTAGGTTAAAAATCATTTTGTTTCTATTATTGCAATTTCCTCTCTTCTTCCTTTCTGTGATTTTACATCCACACACAATAACAATGCTTTGTTAATTGTGTTAAATATTTAAAGGTGTCATATTGTAAATTCTTTTTGCTTATGAAGTTCAAATTTTGATGTAATTAGTTTAGTTATTATTATTGGTTTTGAAAGAAGGTGACAGATTTTGAGAGAAGGGATAGATGTCAGTCATATTCATAGCGCCAGGAACTGATACTTTTGTTTCTTAATAATAATTTAGGTAGAAATGGACAATGTAATCTTGGTTTTTGGCTTTTTTATGAAACTAACCTAGAAAAATTAATTAATTACATAATTAATATATTTTTTATAAAGTAGGTAAATAATTTAAAATTTACAGTAAGAATTGGTGGAGTAAGAATTGGTGGAGTTAAAGTGTTTGGTGTCACTAACATGTCATGTTAGTATTGGGGATTAAAAAATTAATTTTTTATTGGAGCCATGTAGAATTGCACTACTTGTATAAATATCAAGATTAAGAGATTATTATGATTTTTAAAAAAATAGGAGGCTCTAAATAAATTTTCTTTTTTATGGTAGATTTAAATAATTTGGCGTCACTAGATTTCAAGGCTTTTGGTACGTTTTGTCCTTTTCCTTTTTTTATTTGTTTTTTATTTTATAATATTTTAAATTTATATTTTAAATGTTTTATAATGTATGTTTATTCAAATTAAACAAATATTATTAAACCTTATTAAATTATAAACATTTTTATTTGTTTATTATTAAAAAACGTTTAAATAAAAAAATATTATAGAACATTTAAAATATTATAAAAAATAAGAAAACAAATAATAAACAAATTAAAAAAATGTTTGAATAAAAAAATATTATAAAACAAATGACAAACAATTAAAAAACCAAATTTTCAAAAAAAATGTCTGAATAAATAGATATTATAAAACATTTAAAATATAAATTGAAAATATTATAAAATAAATAATAAACAAAAAAAAAAGAAAATGATAAAATGTACTAGTGACCTTAGAATTTGGTGGCGCCAAATTATTTGATTCAAAAAAAAAATTTAGAGCTCCTTTTTTTTTTTAAATCACAATATTTCTTTAGTATTTATATAGATAGCGTCATTTTACATGGCTTTACTAAAAAAATAATTTTTTTATCCTAATACTGTCGAGGCATGTTGGTGGTGCCAAACACTTTGGCTCCACTAACTTTTACTGTAGATTTTAAGTTATTTATGTATTTTATAAAAGAAAAAAAAGTCGTTTATATAATTAATTAATTTTTTAAAGTTAATTTTATAAAAAGTTCTTGATTTTTAGTTCTTTGATCCTAAAAGAATAACGATTGGTCGAGACACTTTTGTCTTGCACACATCAACCTGAAAAACTGCAACAATGTATTAAAATCATTATTTTAATAAGCTATTTTCTTCTTTTTTTTTCATGAAAAATACTTGGTCGATAAAAAAGATTAAATAAATAATAATTTTTTTATTTTTCAATATTAATTTCACAAAAATAATATAAATTAATTGCTTGATCTGTCTAATGGAAAAAAAAATTGCATGATGTAATAAGCCAGCCTAGAAAATGAAGAGCCGAAAGGAGTGTGAACTTGTCATGATGATATTCTATTTCCCTAATTCTAAAGCACCAGTAGATTTGCACTTAACGAATTAGTGAAGGATAGTAGCAAGAATGACTCCTAAACTGGACTTTTTCATGTGTACCGGGTTATCTCATCAAATTCAAGAGTTGGTCTGAATTTTGGGAAAATTTAGAGAAGTTCTTTTTAAAATATAAGTTAGGCCTGCTTAAGTTCCGCTTGATACAATAAATTTTTAAGTCTATACTCATATGAAAAATAGGCATCTAAATTATGAAAATTTTCTCATTTAGATACTTAAATTTTTTACTAAGTTATAAAAAATGTCGCTTTTAATAAAATTTATAAATTTAGATTGCTTTTATATATATATATTTATGAGAATAGATTGTTTTTAGAGAGAGAAAGTGAAAACACATCTTACAGGGTACGTTTTCACTTTTTTAGAAATTATTTTTTCTTTTGGTTGGAAATTGGAGTTTGTGGATTTATTTTTGTCTGTGTTTAAGATAAATATTGTTATAGTCTTAAGGTATGTTTGAATTTACGGTGATGATGTGGAGCTCAGTGACCTACAAATTTCGATCTGCCATGTGAGGATGGAGTCATTACTTGAGAAGTCAGATCGTATTGCAACTCAAGGTCCTAGTTGATAGTGTTTATACGGTCATGGGTTGAAGTGTAACTAGGGCTTTAAGTTTACAAAGGTTACGTTACAAAGGGATGAAGTATAATTACGGCCCCTAGTTGACAATGGTTATATAGGCACGACATCGAGTTTCACCTCATTAGAGGAGAATGTTTTATAAAACTCATACAGAAGTCTAAGATCATAGTCATAGTGAACACAAGGGTCTTCCAGTATAATTAAGTAATTCGTTTTATCCGTCTCCACTAAAAACGTTGAGCCCATTACTAAAGCCTGTGACTTAGTATAAATCTTGTTACCACCAACTAAGTCACATGTTTTAGTAACAGGTCCACAGTCTTTGGTGGAGAAAATTACTAAGTTGATTATATTGGAAAGCTTCTATGGTTTTCGCTACGACTATGATCTTAGACTTTTATATGAGTTTTATAAAGCATTCTCCTCTGATGAGGTGAAACTCGATCCCGTGGTCGCTTAACTACTATCAATTGGGGCCCCAGTTATACTCCATCCCTTGACAATATACCTTTGTAAACTTGAAGCCCTAGTTACACTTCTACTCGTGGCCGTATAATCATCGTCAACTGGGATCTTAAGTTGTGATGCGATCCCAACTTCTCAAGTGATGGCTCCATCCTCACATAACAGATGAAATTTGCAGGTCACCGAGCTCTGCGACATCATCGTGAGCCCAAACACAATTTAAAATATCACTATTTCTCCCTCAAAGAAAAAGAGAAATAAGTCTTTAAACTCGGAAGTTTCAACATGCAACCAAAAGAAAAAAAATAATTTAAAAGAGATAGTGAGCGAAAGAGATGATGGAGTAAAGGGAGGGAAACTTTCTTTTATATAGGCAAGGGGGAGGGAGAAAAAATTTCGGCATGCAATTTTATCCCGAGATTCTTGGGTTCTAGTGTTTGAAAATTATCTCGAGATTTTTGGGTTTTGAGGTACACAATTAGGGTTAGGGTTGAAAATGCTTGGGGAGAAAACACTCATCGTAAGATGCGTTTTCACTGCATGTCAGCTAAAAATATGCCATGCGGGGAGTATTTTCTCCGCCACCATTTTCAACCCTAAACCTAACTGTGTACCTCAAAACCTGAGAATCCCGGGCAACATGTGTTAAATATGAAATTGTTTGATATAAGGGGGTATTGTTCCCTATAAAATAAATTAAATACATTCCGTTGAGGTTCCATACTAAAATTTTGAGTAGATTGTTTCCATAAGGAGACTTGGCTTTAGGAGAAGAGCATTGTTGTTAAAATTTTGAATTTTGATATAATTGTTCAAACAAAGGTAATTTGTTAAATCACGTGCAGGTGTTTTAATTTGGGTGATGTGTAGTCATATTTTTACTATTTTCTTAGTTTTAAAAATATGGAATAAGCTATTTGGTTCAAGATGAGCAGACAAGTCAGAGCCATTATTTATTATGACAGTCAAATTTATGAGATCGAAATTGGGCTCGTTTTTGTATCAATCCAACCTGAATATTTGGTTTTCAACCAAAGCATAAAATTGCACGAGCTTCGATTAAAAATTAAGGGAAAAGTGGGAAGCCGGAGAAATATTTCGAGTTTGAAATGTAGATATCTAATGTCATTAAGCCCCGTTAGATATGACATATTTGAGATCGCAGGGGACATCAAGCTTGAGACGGTAATCTATTCCCATTGCTCTAGTGGAAATATTGTACTAGAGTTATATGTGTAACACCTCTTACCCAGTCCAATCATTAGACCTGAGTAATAGGATGCTACAGATAAAAACAGAACATTTACATAAAATTCATAATTCAAAATTTCAAATTAATATTAATTAATCACATATAATAAGTATATCATGCAATACAACCAATTTTGGGTTTAAATCGAACTTTTGAAAGCTTTAAAATTAACTCGGTATTAATCACGGATATGTTTGAAATACTTAAAAAAAGGAAAGTTTTATAAACAGAGGTCACACGAGCGTGTCCCTAACTGTGTGAAAGACTGAGGCCGTATGAGGGTAGGACACACGACCGTGTGGACAGATCATGTAATAGATTGATCCTATATGGAACTAGAGTCACACGACTGTGCGAACAAATCGTGTAACTTATTGTGGTTGTGTGGGTCAAAAATGAAATTATTCATATTTGTCACACATGGTTCCAAGACACAACATCAGGCTATTATACGGGCTGACACACGCTCATGTGACCTATTAAAGTTGGCTGGTTGTAAATAGCCCTAGGACTATGGACCAAAAGATTATCCTGGACACCTACATCGAGATATTGATGGTGATTCTCAAATATCGCAGAACAGAATGTGATACGATGAGATAGAATGCAATAAAAACAAAGACACAGGGAATGAGTTACCTACTCTTAACGGTCAAAGCGAACCCCTACAGACGTTTTACCCCCAATCATTCCGGATAATGCTTGCATCCTCTATATTATCGCGGCTGCTGACACAGAGTTAGCCGATGCTTATTCCCCAGATATCGTTATTTCTTCTTCTTCGAGAAAAGTTCACGACCGGTGGACTTTCTACCTTCACGCGGCATTGCTCCGTTAGGCTTTCGTTCATTGCCGAAAATCTCCCACTGCTGTCTCCCGTAAGAGTCTGGGCCGTGTCTCAGTCCTAGTATGGCTAATCATCCTTTCAGACCAGCTACTGATCATCGCCTTGGTAAGCTATTGCCTCACCAACTAGCTAATCAGACTCGAGCCCCCTCGGGCAGATTCTTCCTTTTGCTCCTCAACCTACGGGGTATTAGCAGCCATTATTTGACATTATATTACGTATGGGACATTGTATTACGTATGGTACATAGTTTTGTTTTTGCAGGCATGTCGAACGATTATCTGAAATTGGATTCGGACATGATATTTGACTTTATATTACCTATGGTATGAGCAAGTCCTAAGATTTTGGTCCCAATTTTGATTGCACATATTCATAGCAAGTACGATTATATTATGTCGTACCACAATACATGGTGGGCATAACAGAAGGCGTTAGAGAAAATGCATAATGGTTGGGAGAAATCATATAATGATTTGTGGCAATGGTGTCAGGTATTAGAATGATACGTACCAAGCTCCGTAATCGATTTGCAAATAGAGTTTACGTATTTTCACGATTTCTTGGTCAATGGGAAAAGAGTTTTCCTTCATTTTTTTCTAGACTTTCAAGCAATGCATAACAAAAATTTGATACTGTAAGCCACTGGTAGAAATTGACAGCACATTCATGTATGGAGATAACGTCATTGGTTGTTGTTGGTTGTTGCACAGAATGGTAATCGAAAAATCATGTCAATAGCTTTTGCAATAATATCCGAAGAATTCAGAGATGATTAGGATTTCTTCTTGACTAGTTTAAGAAAGCATATTGTGTTGTAACCCAATACATGCATCATTTTTGACAAGGGAATCAAAATACATGCTGCAATTGATTGATGTGGAAGCTTCTGGGACCATGCACACTATAGGTATTGTATACGACATATAGGGTCTAATTATCAAATCTAGTCCTTGAGTATAATATTTTCGTCTAAGTACAATTGTTATTTTTTGAACAAATTGGTTAATAAAATTATTCATGAATTACATTAATACTTTTTATATTGTCCTTACATGGTTTTTGCATGCAAAGTAAAAATGGAAGCAAACGTTGCTCACTGGTTGTCCAATGTTTAACTAATATTAAGTGATATTATGTGGTCAGATCGTAATACAGAAAAACAACTTGTATTAGTAGACGAAACTAAACATGTCATTAGTCTAATCAGAAATGAAAAAATCAATTGAAAGACTAATATGTCGTCTATCAAGTCCAATTGGGGAGATACCTTGTCTTGGGCATCGAAGCGAATAAATCCTAGAAGATGGAGACATAGATGTGACTGATTGGACTGATAGTATATTGGACATGACCCAAGCAGAATAGATCATGAATTTGTTTGTGGATTTATTCACTTGTGATGTTCATAGTATAGCTTGTTTAAATCTTAAGTGGATGACGGATTATGTATGCGTGACTCGTACACTTTGATGTAAGTAAAAACCTGAGTTCAAATAGATAAGGAACCAAAAGTTGGTGTGTTGGGTGTACGACTTCTGTATTATGTAGCGTCATTCACAATAGTGGAATTCATAGTTTAAAATATGGGTAAATGATATCCTCTCATTGGCATTACATTGTTGATGAAAAGTAAATATGGCCACAGGTTGTCTTTCTTTGTTATGGATGACTTGATCACTATTTGATAGGGATTGACTTTTCATGAAGAAGATTTACTGGTTACCATGGGATAAAATAGGATTATATTGGGAGAACGGATTTTATCCCAAAGATATCAAGGATATCCTATGTGGGTATCACACTGATGACAAGGTCATTAGACGAACACTGAATAGTTGCTTTTGTAATGGTATGTCATTGAGAAAAGCTCAATCACGATAATATAGTAGAATGACTTTGTGACTAAATGAGATAATTAATAGGTGAAAATGTGGAACTTACTTATAAATCATTTGAGTCTCAACTACATATGTCTAATTGATCCCTTCACTAGCTCATTGTAACCAAAAATAAATTACATGTTTCAATAAAAATGAACAGAACGAATAAAAAAAGAGAAATGAGAAACATTCAGGAGTAATTATGGTTTTCTCTGAAATAGAGAAATTGAATCATTTAAAAATGAATGTAGGTTTCCAAAAATGGAAATGGAAATGAAAATAGAAACTTGCAATCCTATATAAGATTACTTAAGAAATGATAGAAGAATGAGTATATGTTTTTGGACTATTTTAAAGCTTGAAAATAAAAATTAACAATTCGGTCATAGTGTAAATGTTGAGTTGTGACATATTGAACAAATTTTCTCAAAATTTTACCAGAATAAAATTGTCAAAATTTTACCAAATGAGGGAGTAAAATCGTTAAATTTTACTGGAGTAAAATTAAGATAAGAAAATTATTTAATATGTTAATATTAAAGTTTATTTTAAGAAATGGAAAAATTGAATCGAGTTAGATCATATTATGGAGTATTTGGTTAAAAAGGTATAAGAAGTACTCGTAATTGGACTTGATGTGATTGAGGCCTAGAACCCCTCATATAACATGAAAGGAGTGGCAACTCCAATAGAAATATAAGGGTGAGTCGTTCTTCCTTCTCCTACTCTAAGTAGGATTTTGTTTTTCTATTTAAAATAAATCTCTACAACTCTATAAGGGTTCTACATTCTCTTCCTATAAATAGATGGCATCGATAGACTATTAATAGAACTTTTGAGAGATTATCATTCTGCCGAAAGATAGAGAGAATTTATTCTCAACTTTTAAATATATTTTTCATAATAATAATTTTACCCGTTTCTATTAAAGAAGAGAAAATTTTCATTTTTACCTTAAAGGGAAAACTTTTTCAAGTTCTATGTTTTAATTCAATTGGTTCGAGCCCACACTCGAAGTAGTTCGTGGTATAAGAATAGTAGAGAAGATCGTTTGGTTGAAAGTCAGAAAACATCAAGAATTCATTTATCCAAAAAACATAGGTATAAATTCAGTTAAGGTTTATTGCTATAAATATCACAAATCGGGTCGGTGTCCAAAATTTTAATTTTTTGCTATGCAAGAAAATCATTTTCAAACTGGGTTTTTTCCAACACTATCTACATGGGCCGATGCCATAAGGATTCAAAGTGACGACATGTTATTAACATGGGTATATTGTACATAGTATTTTCTATATCATTCTTTAACATATACATTATTTACATAAATGGATATAATATTTATTGTCATCGACAAGGTATGAGCTCGTCGAACATTAATTGCATGAAATGTTGGAGAAATTACGGGTTGTAAATTAACTCGGTGCGGAGTACTTCAATGGGATACCCAATGAGTCGTGGATGCAATCATATGATAAAGGACTACGTATTGGCACATGACAACGAACCTAGCAGAATGTATTAATTCCATATTGAAGGGGATGCATCATTTGATGGTAACCTCAGTGGTCAAAGAAACGTATTTTCGCTTAGCAGCCTTGTTTCCTATGTGACTTGAGAAATACGATGGACAGATACAAGGTCATCACATTTGGTGCAAGATACTGTTGAAAGATATTGGAGAACATGTACAAAGAGTGAACTCTATGTCTTCATTGTGTCACTCACGTCCAAATTAAATATTTTGGGTTAAAAAGTTCCATAGACCTGATGAAGGTGTTATTGAGGGAGCGTAGCGACTGTGGGAGAATTCAAGCACTTCATTATCCATGCGCACATGCAATTGTGTTATGTGTCTTGGCATGTATAGACTGCATGAGCTACGTTGATGAAATCTACAAACTACACTACACATAAAATGTTTGGAAATCTGAATTACCACTTGTCCTTAATGAAAGGATGTGGCTGCCTACCTCGTGCGCTCCTTTTGAGTTGGTACTAGATATTACCTTATCGTGCAAGCCAAAAGGTCGACCGAAACTTGGATACAAAACAATATGGATATTCAGAAGTGAACAGACCAACCGAGGTTATGCAGTTACTATAGAAACCTAGGGCAAACTGAGCCAACATGTCCACACCTAGAGGGAACATCGAAGAAAGCACCTAATTAAAACACTAACTCATTCTCATTGATAAACATAAAAAAAAAAAAAAAACATACAAACAAACCATATGTTTGTTTATTCATTTATTTTTTTGAAAAATTGTAAGTTAATATTAATTATTGAAGTAAGATATATTACAATACGAAATAATTTATTTTTAATTTTTCTCGTACCCTGTGAATAAATCCTTACTTTTTGAAAAGATTGCAATAAATGGAGGGAAAAACTTAAATAAAAAAATAACACAAATGAAAAAAAAATGGAACTAACCATACGATATGGTACAGTACAAACCAATTTAATAAATTTATTGTGTATATTGTAAATAAGTGTACATTTGGAATGTAAAATAAATAATACAATTTGGTGTCAATGAAAGTGGAACAAGTACATTATAAATGGAAACATTTATTACAACACAAATTAAAATTTAAAAAACTAAAAAATGAAGTATTTGAAAAAAATTACAAATAACAAAATCATTGGCATACCGAATGTATGCTACAACTGGGTGGCAATCGGGTATGCCTAGGATTCCGTCGAACAAGTTGGGGTGCTGACTCCTCATATTCATCTTCATCTTCATCTTCACCTTGACCTCGATATTGATCTATATCTTTATCTCCTTCCTCTGTGGTTGAGTGCATTTGAGTCCTAAGAACCCATTCCATAGCCCTTGTTGTAGTAATAGGCGATTGCCAAGATAACCCACCTCAATAGAATAACGATGCTGGGGATAAAATGTGAGATAATTGTATGGTGTCGCATAACTCGATTTGGGATAAGAGGTGAGAATAGTCAGTGATATCAAATATGTTGGTGTTGTTGGAGACATCGACATGTAATATGGTTTAATAGGTGGTGGTGGTGCAAAAAATAGACTTTGAGAAGGTGCAGTAAATGATGATGTATGTTGTGGTGCTTGTGTAAAAAAAATTAGGTTAGCACAAAAAAAATGAACCATATTGACTGAGAGTTTGCACATCCATTAGGAGCATATATTGATCCCCCTATTGTAATGAGCCAAACCCGGCCTAGACGTTATGGCCGAATCTGGTGATGTCACATGAGTGTTTTTGCAAACCGTTTTGATACTTAAAAATCATTCCAGTTATTATCTTATACTTAAGCCCGGATAACAAAACTATTCAATTTGTTTAAAAACATTTCTTTTACGTAGAAGCTTCTTAGTTTAGTTTAGGAAAAACGCATTTTTGTGGTGTTGCAGTTTATAAATCAATAACAATGTTATAAAATCCCCAAATTAAAACAAAACATTCCAAAGTCCAAAATACAAAAGAAATTGTCTCAAAATAATTAATTAAATAGTAAAAACAATAAAATCATAAACTAGGGTGCATATAATCGTGGTCACCGTCGAGTCTTCTGCCACACCAATCCATCTACTGCTAGGGATTACCTGGAAGATAAACAAATAAAGCGGTGAGTTTTCTTAAACTCAGTGTGTACATCCCCGCAGTATAGCATGCATGTAATCAGACATCAGAAAATAGTCATAAATCGGGTCTGAGCCCTTAACAGAATCGGTGTGAGCCTTGGTCCACTCAGAATCAAAATTAAAATATAATAGAGCTCCTAAGCCCAAACAGATACAGAAACAGACATAATCGAGTCTTAGCCCATATAGATATCATATGCAGAACAGATCAGAAATCATGCCCACCAACTCTGTACACCATCTCCGTCCAACCCTACACACCATGTGAGGATAAAATCAACCCACCCAGCCTTACACACCAAGTACGGGGATAAAATCAACCCATCAAACCCTACATACCATAAGGTACCGCGAACGTCACATATCAGATAAATGCAGCTTAGCTGCCAGATAACAGGCTAATAGCCTTTCAGACTTCCTTCACTTCAACAACAATCCCACCTCAAAGCAATGCAACACACAGATATGGCATGCTATTATGCGATACACAAATCATACTCATATAATTAGAACAGATCAGATCGGATATACATGTTATAAATAATATACAAATACATACATCAATATCAATTAACAGAATCTGAGGTCTATGATATACTTACCGACCCTACGACAAGTCACAGTCGACTAGGGCAACCCGTGCAACCTTATAGTTCAATTCGAAAAGATAGGCTCACACGCCATGTGGCCTGTCCGTGTGGGCCCACACACTCATGTGACCCACATGGCCTAAATTAGCCTTGCCCGTGTGGATCACACGACTTGGCCCAAAATCTCACACGCTCATGTGGCCCACACGGCCCAATTGACTGAGCTTGTGTCTTGCACAAGGCCTCGCCAGCCTCACACGGTTGTATCCGTCGGGCCCGTGTCGAGTGCACACGCCTGGTTCATCAATCACATGGCCGTGTCTCGTTACATGGCCTCCACACGGGCAGTCCACACGCCCGTGTGACGTAGAAAGTTTCGTTTTCGGCTTTCGCTGAAACGTGACTTCTATGCATTTGGAGTACACACCTGGTTCATTTTCGACGTTAACGCTATTTCGAGCACTCTAGAACCTATTATTGACAATCCAAAGTCCAATTTTCTAATTCAAACTACTATGAACGGACAAATCCCAAAATCTCAAAATTGACTAATGGCTACCGATGAACATTTCTCCGGTTTAAAACGTCGATTCACTAATTCCAGCCTCCTGATTGAATCCTAATTAGTAGTAAAAAACTACTTAATCTCTTAATCAAAGTAGTGTTCAAGATCGTTAAACTAAAACTTACCGAAACCGTAGAACAACTGTTGCCACAAAACACGAATAAAATAAAGATGAAAATGAAAAGATAAGAAGAACAGCAGCAAATAATAGTAAAAATTCAACAGTAGAAGAGGAAATCTTTGGGGAGAAGAACAGCAAAAAGTTTTTGGAAAGAAGAGGGGAACCAATTTTGCAAAAAGAAATCAGGATTTGATTTTTTGGTAACCTACACCTCAAATACTCTGTATTTAAAACCAACTCAAATTCTTCCTTGTAACTGCTCACAAAAATAAAACCGAAGTAAGGAATCGAACTCAGGACCTCATACAATCTAACACTCCTCCTAACTACCAGACTAGTAGGCCCATTCTGTCATACTTTTACAAATAAATTCTTTTAAGCCTATTAGCCAAAAGTCAGGCTTTATTCAAATAAAAACAAAAATTTAGCCGAAGTCTTGACTTGAACTAGGGACCTCCCCCAACACACCTAGAGCTCATAACTACTAAAGCATATATACAATATTGCCAAATTAATGCGAAAACAAATTCAGATATTTTTATGCTTAACAAACCACAAAAACTGAAATTAAAAGAAATTTTGGGGGCGTTACAACTCTACCTCCTAAAGAAAATTTCGTCCTCAAAATTTTACCTGATTAGAAGATGTGAGGATACTGCTGTCGCATCAAATCCTCTGGCTCCCAATTAGCCTCCTCAGTGTTATGATTCTGTCATAGCACCTTCACTAAATTAATAGATTTCCTCCATAGAATCTTCACGTCGTGATTTAAAATCTAAATCAGCTCATCCTCGAACGTCAGATCTGGTCTAATTTCAATCTCCTCCACAGGCACAATGTACGTGGAATCAGAGCGGTAACGTCTCAGGATAGAGACATAGAGCACATCATGTATACGATCTAACTTCGGAGGTCACTTCAACTGATATGCGATTGGCCCTACTCGTCTCAAAATTCGATATGGCCCAATAAACTGAGGACTCAGCTTGCCCTTACGACCGAACCTCAGAACTTTCTTCCATGGTGAGACCTTAAGAAAAACTAAGTCCCCTACAGAATACTCAATACCCTTCCTCTTCAAATCAGCATAGGACTTCTGTCTATTAGAAGTCGCTTTCAAATGCTCTCAAATCAAATGAACCTTGTCCTCAATCTCTTATACCAACTCTGGACCCAGTACACGTCATTCACCTAACTCAGTCTAGCATAAGGGAGTGCGACACTTACGACCATACAGTGCCTCGTAAGGTGCCATCTGTATACTAAACTGATAGCTATTGTTGTAGGTGAACTCTGCTAAAGGCAAGTACTCCTCCTAAATGACTCGAAAATCTATCACACAACTTCTCAACATGTCCTCCAATATCTGAATCGCCCTCTCTAACTGACCATCTATCTAAGGATGAAAAGCAATACTGAAGTCAAGTCTCAAACCCGGAGCCTCATAAAGCTTTTGCAAGAATCGAAATGTAAAACAAGGATCCCTATCGGAGATGATCGAAATAGGAGCCCCATGTAGCTTCACTATCTCAGAAATGTAAAGTTTGGCCAACTTCTGTAAGGAGAAATCTGTCCTGACCGGAATAAAGTGAGCGATCTTGGTTAATTGATCCACGACGATCCATACAGAATCTTTCTTAGTGGGTGTTCGTGGCAACCCACTAACAAAGTCCATCGTTACTCGCTCCCATTTCCACATCGGTATCTTAACTGGCTGCAGCAAACCCAAAGGCAATTGATGCTCAGCCTTAACCTACTGACAAGTCAAACAACGAGCCATGAAATCGGTCACCTCATGCTTCAACCCAGGCCACCAGTACAACTCTCGGAGATATCTGTACATCTTATTTCCACCGGGATGCATAGCATAAGGGCTACTCTACGCCTTCCTCAAAATCGACTGTCTTAAGTCCTCATCATTAGGTACACAAATCTGGCCTCAGAAGCATAAAACCCTATCATCATTAACCCCAACATCAGTAGTAACCCCAGTCTCAAGCTAACAGAACCGCAACTCGAGAGTCTTATCCTCCAACTGTTTAACTCTTATCTGCTCAATCCACGTCAATTTCACTTGAAGTTCTGCCAACAAACTCCCATCTTCATATAGACTCAGTCGAGCAAACAACACTCTCAGATCGGTCACAGCCCTACGGCTCAACGCATCGGTCACACATTAGCCTTACTAAGATGGTACTCGATGCTGCAGTCATAATCCTTAAGCAGCTCAACCCATCGATGCTGCCTAAGATTTAACTCCTTCTGAGTGAGAAGATACTTGAGATTCTTGTGATCAGTGTAGATAGTACACTTCTCACCATACAGATAATGCCTCCAAATCTTTAGAGCAAAGACCACTGCAACTAACTCCAAGTCATGCGTCAGATAATTAACCTCATAAGTGTTGAGCAGTTGAGATGTATAAGCTATTACGTTTATCGTCTTGCATCAGAACACAACCCAAACCCACATGTGACGCATCACTATAAACTAGGAAGTCTTTCCCAAGCTCAGGCTATATCAGAACTGGAGCCTGTGTCACGACGGTCTTAAGCTTCTCAAAGCTCTCCTGCTGTGCGTCAGTATAAACAAAAAGAACTCCCTTACGCAGCAGCTTAGTCAATAGAGCTGCAATCAAAGAGAACCCCTCTACAAAACAACGGTAGTATCCTGCTAGCCCCAGAAAGCTACAAATCTCAAACACATTCTTCGGCTATTTCTAATCTAACATAGCCTCAACCTTACGAGGATCCACATGAATCCCCTCGGTAGATACCAAATACCCCAAGAAAGTAACCTCTCGAAGCCAGAACCCACACTTAAAAAACTTCGCATACAACTGTTTTTCTCAAAGAGTCTGTAGCACAACCTTGAGATGCTCATCATGCTCACTCTCTGACCTAGAATACACTAGAATGTCATCGATGAACACTACCACAAATTGATCCAAATAGGGCTGGAACACACGGTTCATCAAATCCATAAATGTCGCTCATGTATTAGTCAACTCAAAAGGTATAATTAGGAATTCATAGTGTCCATAAGGAGTTCTAAATGTCGTCTTATGCACATCGGCCTCCTTTACCTTCAACTGATGGTAACCCGATCGCAGATCGATCTTAGAGAACACTGAAGCCCCTTTGAATTGGTCGAACAGATCATCTATACTCAGAAGTGGGTACTTATTCTTAATCGTCAACTTATTCAACTGGCGATAGTCGATGCACATTCTCATCATCCCATCTTTCTTCTTAACAAGCAGAACAGATGCTCCCCCTGGAGACACACTGGGACGTATAAACCCACGATTTAATAATTCCTGTATCTGGGCCTTAAGCACTGTAAGCTCCTTCGGTGTCATTCGATAAGGAGCGATAGACACCAGAGCTGTACTGGGAATCAACTTGATCCCAAACTCTACCTCTTGGCTTGGAGGTAAACTCGGTAGTTCTTCTGGGAAGACATCTAGAAAGTCCTTCATAGTGTGGATGTCTTTAACCGAAGAGTCCACAAAATCTAAAACACTGATGTAGGCTAAGAATGCCTCACATCACTTTCTTACTAACTTCTCTGCTACCAACGCAGATATCACATTATTTAGATAATTCTGACGTTTCCCCATCACGACTATCTCATTATCCTCCTTGATCTTCAGAGTACCCCTCTTTTTAGCACAATCGAGACTCGCTCGGTGTTTCACCAACCAATCTATGCCCAAAATTAAGTCAAACTCCCTAAATGGAAGCTCCATCAAATCAACTAGAAATACAGTCCCTTGGACCTCCAACGGAACGTCCCTACACAGTTTACTGACTCTAACAAACTGCCCCAACAAACTCACCATTGCAATCTCACTAGAAGTGCTCTCTTACGACATCCCCAAAGTCTCAAACACAGTGCTAGCTACATAGCAATGAGTAAAGCCTATGTCTATCAGTGCAAAATAAGGTACATTAAAGATTAGGAACATACCCGTGATGACGTCCGGAGTATCTCCATCCTCACAGCGACGTGTAGCATAAACCAATGCAGGCTGCCTCGCCTCAGTCGGCCTAGTACCTCTGCCCAGTGCTCTCTGACCTTAACCGATACCATTACCACCCCTAGCCTATCCTCGGCCCCTAGGTGGCTGCTGAATGACTCTCGGTGTGGTAGTCTCATCAACCGAATCTTACATTTGATTACCCCTCAATAGACAATCCTTAATACAGTGCTCAGTAGACCCATACCTCAAACAAGCTCCAGTAGCTCTCCAACGCTCGCTCAGATAGCGCCTATTATAATGCTGACAAATTGCCACCCTAGCGGGAACAAAACAGTAAGCCCAACTCTCACGGGCCCATCAGTCTTGACCTTTTTCTTAGGCCTCAAACTAGAATTAGAAGGTTTTGGATCCTTCTTAGCCTTCCCTCTATCCCAATTTTGGCGCTTGGTGCGCTTTACGTCTTCGGCGATCTTGGCCTTTTCAACCAGTGTCTAGAAATCTCGCTCCCTCTATAGAGCTATTAGAAGATGTAGGCTGTCACGGAGAAAATCCTCAAACTTGATACAACACTCATACTCAGTTGCAACCATACCTCGCGCATAACGACTCACGCTTAGAAATTTAGCCTCATACTCGGCCATAAATCAGTCCCTCTGTGTGAGATTAAGGAACTCACGCCTCCTCGCATCCACATAGCTGGCCCCCATATATTTACCCTGGAAGGCCGTCTTAAACAGATCCCATGTCAAACGCTTGGGCTTAGTGCCCTCCTTAACCCTGAGCTGCCACTGATATGTCTTGTCACGAAGTAGTGAGACAACCCCCTTAAATTTTTGCTTAACAGTGAAATCCAGATCATCCATAATACGCTCCGTGGCCTCCATCTAGTACTCAGCCACGTTAGGAGCAACTCCAGCGATGCCCCTAAATACCTCAGCCCCATTGGACCGGAGTTGTTCCGTAATTGACCCACAGCCCCCAGAACTAGTATTGGGCCTAACGACCCTCTTTAAAATCCAAAGCATGGCTTGGGATAGTGCGTCGTCCCCAGCCATACGATCATACGGTCTTGACCCAGTATCAGTCATAGGTGATGCTGGTGTTTCACTAGTATCTATCACCGGTATAGTATTAGAAGCGAATGACTCAACTCGAGCCCCTCTACGGCTTCTACCTCGGTCTTTAATACCCCGTCTATGAGTATCTCTAGCGCTTATTGTAGATATCGAAAATTATCTGTATTAGAAGTTTTATACAAATCAGTTTACAGTTCTAATAATTATTAACAAATATTTTATGTTGTACAGTTTTCAGAGCCTATTTTCACGAGAAAATGAATAGTCTCACTATAGTTTCAGTTTACACTACCAAGAGTGTTTCAGTAGAGTCCTACCTAAGTAGTCTCACAGCATACAAACAATATTTTTCTCAGACAGATCAAATAGTGTTTCAGTGCAACTAAGCATGCATTCAATCAGTATATATCAGAATTCAGAATTTCAGAATACTTACAGGATTGGCGCCGGAGACTCGATCTACCACTCACTTTATATCAAACATATTTCAAAATTATTTACAAACCACTTCCCAAAAATCAATTTCAAAACCCAAAAACTACAGCCGAGTTTTACAACCTGGCTCTGATACCACTAAATGTAACTTGACCTAGACGTTATAGCCGAATTTGGCGATGTCACATGAGTGTAAACCGTTTTGATACTTAAAAATCATCCTAGTTATTATCTTATACTTAAGCCCGGATAACAAAACTGTTCAATTTGTTTAAAAACATTTCTTTTACGCAAAAGCTTATTAGTTTAGTTTAGGAAAAACACATTTTTGTGGTGTTGCAGTTTATAAATCAATAACAACGTTATAAAATCCTCAAATTAAAACAAAACAGTCCAAAGTCCAAAATAAAAAAGAAATAGCCCCAAAATAATTAATTAAACAGTAAAAATAATAAATTCATAAACCAGGGAGCATATAATCATGGTCACCAACGAGTCTTTTGCCATACCAATCCATCTACTGCTGGGGATTACCTAGCAGATAAACAAATAAATAGGTGAGTTTTCGTAAACTCAGTGTATACATCCCCACAGTATAGCATGCATGTAATCAGACATCAGAAAACAGTCATAAATCGCGCTTGAGCCCTTAACAGAATCAGTGTGAGCTTTGGCCCACTCAGAATCAGAATATAATAGAGCTCCCAAGCCCAAACAGATACAGAAACAGACATAATCGGGTCTTAGCCCATACAAATATCACATCTTGAACAGATCAGAAATCATGCCCACCAACTTTGCATACCATTTCCATCCAACCCTACACACCATGTGGAGTTAAAATTAACCCACCTAGCCTTACACACCATAAGGAATCGCGGACGGCACAAATCAGATAAATGTAGCTTAGCTGCCAGATAACAGGCTAATAGCCTTTCAAACTTCCTTCACTTCAGCAACAATCCCACCCCAAAGCAATGCAACATACAGATATGGCATGCTATCATGCAAATACACAAATCATACTCATATAATCAGAACAGATCAGATCAGATATACATGCTATAAACAACATGCAAATATATACATCAATATCAGTTAACAGAATCTAAGGTCTATGATATCCTTATCGACCCTACAACAGGTTACAGTTGACTAGGGCGACCCGTACAACGTTACAGTTCAATTCAGAAAGATGGGCTCCCACTTCCATGTGGCCTGCCCGTGTGGGCCCACACGGCCTAAATTAGCCTTGCCCGTAAATATCACATGGCCAGGCCTAAAATCTCACACGCCCGTGTGTTTCACCCGTGTGGCCCACACGGCCCACTTAACCGAGCCCATGTCTCACACACGACCTCGTCAGCCTCACACAGCTGTGTCCGTTATACCCGTGTCGAGCGCACACAGCCTGGTTTGTCAATCACACGGTTGTGTCTCGCCACATAGCCTCCACATAAGTAATCCACATGCCCGTGTGACATCGACAGATTCATTTTTAACTTTCACCAAAACGCGATTTCTATGCATTCGGAGTACACACCTGGTTCATTTTCAACGTTAACCTATTTCGAGCACTCCAAAACCTATTATTGACAGTCCAAAGTCCAATTTCAGTAATCTAATTCAAACTACTATGAACCGACAAATCTCAAAATTAAAAAATTGACTTACCGCTATCGATGAACTCTTCTCTGATTTAAAATGTCGATTCGCTAATTCTAGCCTCCTGATTGAATCCTAATTAGCAGTAAAACACTACTTAATCTCTTAATCAAAGTAGTATTCAAGATCGTTAAACTAAAACTTACCGAAATCGTAGAACAACCGTTACCGTAGAATACAAATAGAATAAAGATGAAAAGGAAAAGATAGGAAGAACGACAATAAATAATAGCAAAAATTCGACAATAGAAGAGGAAATTTTTTGGGAGAAGAACAGCAAAATTTTTTTGAAAAGAAGAGGGGAACAGATTTTGTAAAAAGAAATCAGGATTAGATTTTCTGGCAACCTACACCTCAAATACTCAGCATTTAAAACCAACTCAAATTCTTCCTCGTAATCGCTCACAAAAATAAAACCGAAGTAGGGAATCGAACTCAAGACCTCGTGCAATCTAACACTCCTCCTAACCAGTAGATCGGCAGGCCCATTCTGTTATGCTTTTACAAATAAATTCTTTTAAGCTTATTAACCAAAAGTCAGGCTTTATTCAAATAAAAACTAAAATTTAGCCCAAGTCTTTACTTAAACTAGAGACCCTCCCAACACACCCAGAGCTCATAACCACTAAAGCATACATACAATTGTGCCAAATTAATGCGAAAATAAATTCAGATATTTTTATGCTTAACAAACCACAAAAGCTAGAATTAAAGGAAATTTTTGAGACGTTACACCTATGGCATATTCTCCCGACCTAGGATTGCTTGACGCTTGTCTTGACCTCCTAAGGCGACGTTGCCTACTCCTTTCCACATCTAGTAGTAGATACAACTTGTCATTATTCCTTAACCAATCCATGTGATCCGTAGATGTCACCAACTCTGGTGTGAGAAATGGTTCACACATTAGCAAGTAATCGTACCTATGTTGCCACATCTCCATATACTTCGTGTAGAATCTTGGTTAATCTTCCTCGAGTCTCCCCCGTAAGTAGATCTTGTGTAGGTCATCAAGATCCTGGGGTGACATCGGAATACGTTGCGTACACCTGAACTACAGCATCACTTGGTCAAATTCGTACATCTCTGTCATTGCAAAAATTATCAATGACACTTTGAGATTCCAGATGTTGCGATTGGCTAAAAAGTCGATCGAGATGCATTATTAAATTCTCGGATTGACATATGATATCCATTCAAACTACAGTACGAATTTATTAATTTTAGCACGAGTCTAATGTTTAATTTCAAATGTTGAAGTAAATGTTATAAAAATTTAAATTTCATAAACTAACCCCCTCTTCCGATTGTTGATATAATGCTATTCAGATATCCTCGAGCTCGGTTCGTATACCTATGTGTCTCACGCGATTATTCCACCTATTCAAATAATATGCTATTTCAAAATTACAATAATGAAAAAAAATTAGGATAATGATATTTTCAAATAAATTTGACCATATTATGAGTGGGAATTCATAAGGGATCCACTCAGGACCGTAAAAATGGTAGTCGATACCATGCTCACGATTGAAGAATGAGCTTGTAACAGTCGATTTTAACATTTTCTGGTTTCTTCGCTCAACACATCTCTTGGTATAGTATTGCCAACACTATTGATCCCTCACTAACATGCCCCTTTTTTTCAAGTCAACTAGTAGTATCAGCAACCTTAAATGTACTAGATTTCTAGATTTATCTAGTATAAGCAGACCCATGATCAACCTCAATATGAATGCACGCACGTATTATTATTTTTCAATGTTACTCGTGGAGACATCGATACGTTTGAAGTTCTCCGCCAACCAACCTATCTCAATCCAGCTACCTCTAAACTTGTTCGACACCTTCCCTAGTAGTTGTTCGCATGTTGCGCTCTAATCGACACTCGCCACTCGCTACTGCCCATGTAACGACTTCCCCATTGACCAATGACCGAGTTGTAAACCAATATCCTCAAGTATAATTGCACACTTACCGCAAGGAGGATGGAATATGTGTATCTCAAGTCTCCATCTTTCCACAAAAGCACTGATAAGTGGGGGATCCAGTTTAGTCCCCCTAAGCATGCGAGCCACGTACAAGAATCTCGCATCTCACAAGTGTCTATGAATGGCAACCAGTGCACTCACACTTAAATTGTATGTATGTCTCTAAAATTTGATATTCGGTTTGAGTATGTAAACATGTAATATAGTTCAATGTGTAGAAGTGGCATGAAAAATAGACTTTGAGAAGGTGTTGATGCAATGAATGATGGTGCATATTGTGGTGCTTGTGTAAAAAAAATTAGGTTAGCACAAAAAAATATGAACCATACTGTCTGAGAGGTTACACGCCTATTAGGAGTAGATATTGATCACCCTACGACATGCTCTCCCGACCTAGGATTGCTGGATGCCCTTCTTGATCTCCTAAGGCAACGTTAACTACCTCTTTCCGCATCTGGCAATAGATACAACTTGTCGTTATGCCTTAACCAATCCATATAATCTGCAACTATCACCAACTTCGGTGTGAGAAATGGTTCACACGTTGGCAAGTAATCGTGCCTACACTATTACATCTCGATATATTTCTTGTAAAATTTTGATATATCTTCTTCGAGTCTATCTCGCAAGTCGATCTTGTGTAGGTTATCGAGATTCTGGCGTGATGATGGAATACGTTGCGTACACCCAAACTACCGCATCACTTAGTCGAATTCGTGCATCTTGACCGTTGTAAAAATTATCAATGACATTTTGACGTTTCAGATGTTATGATTGGCCAAAAAGTCAACCGAGATGCATTATTGAATTCTCGGATCGACATATGACACCTATTCAAACTACAATACAAATTTATTAATTTTAGCATGAGTATAATGCTTAATTTCAAATGTTGAAGTAAATATTTTATAAATTTAAATTTCATAAACTAACCTCCTCTTTCGATTGTTGATATAATGCTAGTCAGATATCCTCGAGCTCGGTCGGTATACTTGTGTGTCTCGCGCAATTATTCCACCTATTCAAATAATATGTTATTTCAAAATTACATGATAAACCATAATATATACATAATTTTACCCCATGCTTAGCACATTTTTGGATAAATTATCATTAGAACTATGGAATTTGATGCATCTAATCCTTTAATTTCATGTTTTATACTTAGGTGAGCATAGGAAAGTGAAAAGAGCAAGAAACAGGCCAAAAATGGAGAAAATGGGCCAAAGCGAGAAATCAACACGGCCTGGAGTTCCTTACATGGGTACACCACACGCCTGTGTCTATTTAGCAGACCTGAACACTGCCTGAGCCCGAGTCACACGGGCGTGTCACACAAGCGTGTCCCTGTTGTGACATGTTCTAATTTTACGTGGAAAAGGCTACTTAGGGGCTAAGAAAGATATTCCAGAGTTTATATAAACACCCTAGGAGAGGGCTAAAGGGGACACACAGAGTAGAAGGCAAGGAATTATTCGAAGAACACCAATTGATCCATCTTAGGAGCAGGATTTATGTCAAGATTGAAAATCTCCCTTCAATTTCCCTCAAGGGTTTTTGGGTTTTCTTTATGTTTTGTCATTTTTCCAATTTTGAAATGTTTTCCTTTATAATTATGAACTAAATCCCATAAATACCTGAGGGGGATGAAACCTAAAGACAGATCTTGTTATTAGTATCCAAATTATATGATAAACACTTGATTTGTTTTTAATTGTGTTATTAATTCTTGTGTTAATATTTCAGGATATTAATATAAGTCGAATGTGCTTATTCAGTAGAGCAAAAGTCCCTGTTTAAGAGTAGATCCAACATAATTAAGCGGAGTTGATCGTAATCCTAGACATAGGACAACGAAAATCTATTGGATTAGAGTCAAATCTAATAAGGGAATCCATAGATCGAGTTAATGCAACACTAGAGGTTTTAATTAGAAAGAAATTTCAATTAATCAACTTAGGGTTAGTTGTTCTTAGTCTTAAAAGAGATATTAACATAATTTAGGGATTTTTACGGATCAAGTCAAGTGAATAAATCGTCTAGTTCAGAGTCCAATAACAAGTGAAGTCTAGGTGGATTCTTCATTGGATATTATCTTAATCAATTAGTTTTCCCAAAAATAATTTCCCCAATTTACTCTCTGTCGTGTTCTTAGTTAATTAGTTTAATTGAATTAGTTAAAACAAATTCCATTTATTTCTAGGCTAGATAATAGAAAGAAAGTCATTACTGGTACTTTTAATTCCTGTGGGTTCGACATTCTGGTCTTGCCACTAAAATATACTACTGTTCGATAGGTGTGCTTGCCTTCATCGTGATAACAGTTAGTTTTTTAGGTATGATCATATTATTACTTGACCATTATAAATATCACGCAATCAAGTTTTTGGCGCTATTGCCGAGGACTAAAATATTAGGAACACTCGATTTTTCTTACATTAGCCATTTTTACTTTTATTGCAAATTACTTTTTATTTTTTATTTTTACTTACTAATTTTCTTTTCTTTTATTTGTCTCTGATAGGTGTCTCTAGTTTATGACTAGAAGAAACCCATCAGGACCTTTTCTTTTTTATAGCAATATAGAAGCTACAGTTCACAGAAATCGAAGAGAAATAAGGTGAAGCTTACAATACGTAGAAGAAGGGAAAGAAGACAAAATCGAGTCTACCAAAGAGATGGATGCAAATCCAAACAATCTACTACCTCCTGTGATAGCCGCAGACCTAGTGAATCAAAATCCTACTCCTCGTACTATGTATGATTATGCTAAACCTAATTTAGCTGGTACTGAATCTAGTATTGTTAGGCCTGCTATTGCTGTAAATAATTTTGAACTGAAACCTAACACTATACAGATGATTCAACAGTTTGTTCAGTTTGATGGTTTGCAGGATAAGGATCCTAACACACATTTAGCAAACTTTTTAGAATTCTGCGACACTTTTAAGATAAATGGCGTTTCTGATGATGCTATTTGCTTTCGGTTATTTTTTTCTTTGAAGAATAAAGCTCAATAGTGGTTAAACTCTCTACCACGAGGGTCTATCATAACTTGGGAACAAATGACCAAAAAATTTCTTTTAAAATATTTTTCGCCACCTAAAACAGCAAAGTTAAGGAATGATATTTCTTCTTTTGTGCAGATGGATCTAGAAACACTTTATGACACATGGGAGAGATACAAGGACTTATTAAGAAGGTGCCCTCACCATGGGTTACCCTTATGGCTTCAGGTTCAGACTTTTCACAATGGTTTGAACCCCTCAACAAGGTAAATGATTTATACAGCTACTGGTGGAACAATCAATAACAAAACACCTGAGTAGGCTTATGAGTTTATAGAGAAGGTTTCACTGAATAACTATTAGTGGTAAGTCATGAGGACAAAGCCACAAAAAGCTGCCTGTGTTTTCAATATTGACACAGTCACGATGCTATCAAATCAGGTAAAACTTCTTAATAAAAAGATTGATGGTTTAGTTGGTTCTACGTAGGTACATCCAGTTATGCAGTGTGACGCAAATCCTGAGTACTCCCTCTATGTTCATGGCATAGAAAACGAGCAGATGAATTATATGGGTAATAATCCTCGACCTCAAAACAATCCTTATGGTAACACTTACAATGTAGGTTGGAGAAATCACCCAAATTTTTCATGGGGAGGTCAAGGGAATAAAGGAAATCAAAGGCCACCACCTCCTCCGGGATTTCAGCAACCCTTTATCAACGGGAAAAGAAACTGAACCTTAAGGAGATATTGGAGAAATTTATACGGTGTTAGAAACTCGTTTTCAGAATACCGAAACAGTACTAAAAAATCAGCAAGCCTCAATTCAATGACTTGAAAATCAGGTTGGCCAACTCGCTAAGATGATATCCGAGAGACCACAGGGCAGTTTGCCAAGCAACACTGAACCTAATCCTAGGGAACATGTTAAAGCAGTTACATTAAGCAGTGGAACAACACTAGCTGAGCCTATAAAGTTGAGGAGACTCAACCCAAGGAGAATTCCCCACCGGTGCTCAAAGAATATAAACCACCCATCCCATACTTAGCAAAGTTGAAGAAAGACTACGTGGATGCTCAATTCGGTAAATTTCTTGAACTTTTTAAACAGTTACATATTAACTTACCTTTTGTTAAAGCTATTTCATAGATGCCCACATATGCAAAGTTTTTAAAGGAGCTTCTAACAAATAAAAGGAACTTGGAAGAGCTGTCCACAGTGAAACTCAACGAGGAATGTTCAACCATCCTCCAGAACAAATTGCCAACCAAACTAAAAGATTCAGAGAGTTTTACCATTCCCTATTTAATTGGTAATTTAAACATCGAAAAGGCATTAGCCGATTTAGGTGCTAGTATTAATTTAATGCCTTATAAAATGTTCATGCAACTAGGTCTTGGGGAACCAAAACCCACTAGGATGAGTATACAATTAGCTAACAGATCTGTTAAATATCCTAGGGGTATTATTGAAGATGTGCTAGTTAAAGTAGATAAATTTATATTCTCCGTGGATTTTGTTGTGCTCAACATGGATGAGGATGTTGAGGTACCCTTAATCTTAGGATGCCTATTTTTAGCTATCGCTAGAGCTGTCATAGATGTGGGAGATGGTAAACTTGTTCTTAGGGTAGGTGATGAAGAAATTATGTTTAAAATTTATGATGCTATGCGATTTTCTAGAGAACAAGAAGATTCTTGTTACTTTATTCAAGACGATTCCTGTTACTTTATTGATTCTATTGACTATTCTGTTTAAGATTCCTTTCAGGAAATCACTTTTAAAGACACGTTGGAATTGTGTCTCGTCCAAGGTGGGGGAGAGGATAAAGTCACCACTAAGATGAAAAAAGTAATAATTGATTTGAACTCTAATGAACCTTCTTCAAGATAAATAGATTACGAAAGCATTGAGATTGAGGATTAACCAAGACAAAAGCCTTCTGTTGACGAACCTCCCAAACTAGAACTTAGGCAATTACCTAAACACTTGGAATATGTATTTTTGGGAGACGATTCTATATTACCAGTAATTATCGCTTCAGACTAGCAACCCAAGGAGAAGGAGGAATTAATCTAAGTGTTAAGAGAACATAAAAGGGTTATAGCTTGGAAAATTTCGGACATTAAAGGGATTAGTCCTTCTTTTTACACCCATAAAATTTGATGGAAGACGAATTCAAACCTTGTGTGTAAGCTTAAAGAAGACTAAACCCCAACATGAAGGAAGTTGTCAAGACTGAGGTAATTAAACTTCTAGATGCTGGAATTATTTATCCTATTTCTGATAGTGCTTGGGTAAGTCCTGTGTAGGTTGTTCCTAAGAAAGGAGGCATTACTGTTGTTGCCAATGAAAAGAACGAATTGATCCCTACAAAAACAGTCACATGTTGGAGAGTTTGCATTGACTACAAGAAATTGAACGATGCTACCAAAAAAGATCACTTCCCTTTGCCCTTCATTGATCAGATGTTGAAAAAACTGTCAGGACATATGTACTATTATTTCTTGGACGGACTCTCTGGCTATTTCCAAATCCTAATAGCTCCTGAAGATTAAGACGACATTCACATATCCATACGGTACGTTTGCTTATCGTAGAATGCCTTTTGGATTATGTAATACTCCTGCTACTTTTTAGCGATGCATGTTAGCCATCTTTGACAAACTCATGGAAGATATCATGGAGGTGTTTATGTATGACTTCTTGGTATTCGGTAACTATTTCCATCTTTGCCTTAAAAATTTAGAACGAGTTTTAATAAGATGTGAGGAAACAAATCTTGTTCTCAACTGGGAAAAATGCCATTTTATGGTTCGTGAAGGTATTGTGTTAGGTCATAAAATTTCTAGTAAAAGGATTGAGGTTGATAAAGGAAAGATTGAAACCCTTGAAAAATTACCTCCCCCTAATTCGGTTAATGCTATAAGAAGTTTTTTAGGACATGTTGGTTTTTATAGAAGATTTATTAAAGATTTTTCTTTTAAAATAGCTAAGTCTTTAACTAAATTACAAGAAAAAGATGTGCCTTTCAATTTTAATCAGGAATGTTTAGAAGTATTTAACACTCTCAAAGATAAATTAACTAATGCTCCGATTATAATTGCAGCTGATTGGAATTTACCTTTTGAACTAATATGTGATGCGAGTGACTTTGCAGTAGGTGCAGTTCTTGGACAACGAAGAGACAAACACTTTCAGCCAATTTATTATGCTTGCAAGACTTTGACAGCTACTCAAGAGAATTACACTACCACAGAAAAAGAATTGCTAGCTATGGTTTTTGCGTTTGACAAATTTAGACCATATTTGATCTTGTTTAAAGTCATTGTTTATACTGACCATTCTGCTCTTCGTTATCTTTTAACTAAGTCTGATGCAAAACCTCGATTAATAAGATGGATTTTATTATTACAGGAATTCGATCTGGAGACACAAGATAAAAAAAGGGCTGAAAATCTTGCGGCAGATCACCTTTCCATGCTCGAAAATCCATATCTTGAGGAACTTGACGAGGCCGAAATAGATGATGCATTTCCTGAAGAACAATTCTTACTTGTATCTAATTTTGAGGTAACTTGGTTTGCCGATATTGCAAATTATTTAGCAGCTAACATAACCCCAAAAGGGTTGACGCATCAGCCAAAAAAGCAATTCTTCGCTGATGTGAAAAACTACTTTTGGGAAGATCCTTTTCTTTTTCGTATATGTGCAGATCAAGTCATTCGAAGATGCGTTATAAAGACAAAAGCATACAAGATCTTGGAACATTGCCACTTAGGTCCAACAAGGGGACATTACAGTGGAACCAAGACCGCTCATAAAGGACTCGAATTAGGTTTTTATTGGCCACACTATTTAAATAGCTATCAGGTATGTAACTTCTTGTGACAAATGCCAAAGGATAGGTAATATCTCTAAACGTGATGAAATGCCTCAAACATATATACTGTCATGTGAAATATTCGATGTATGGGGTATCAATTTCATGGGTCCATTCCCTTGTTCGTTCAGAAATAAATACATCTTAGTAGCAGTTGATTATATGTCGAAATGGGTGGAGGCCCAAGCTTTACCTACTAATGATGCTAGAGTAGTAGTAAGATTTCTGAAAAAACTCTTTTCTCGATTTGGATCACCTAGAGTAATTATTAGTGACAAGGGTACTCATTTTTGTAATGCTCAGTTCGATAAAGTTCTAAAGAAATATGGAGTGCACCACAAAAAAACTACCCCTTACCATCTGCAAACTAGTGACCAAGTCGAAGTAGCCAATAGAGAACTTAAACAAATCTTATAAAAGATGGTAGAATCAAATAGAAATGATTGGGCGATGAAGGTAGATGATGCTTTATGGGCCTATAGAACCGCTTTTAAAACTCTCATAGGAACATCCCCTTATAGGTTGTCAATTGCCATTTGAACTCGAAATAAGGTATTTTGGGCTATCAAATTTCTGAATCTTGATCCTAAACTTGCAAGTAAGAAACGACTAATGCAGTTAAACGAGTTGGATGAATGGCGCAACAATGCAATGAGAACTCTCGATTGTACAATGAAGCAACAAAGCGACACCATAACAATCGTTTAAAGCAACTTAAGCAGTTTGAAGTTGGTAACCTTGCCTTGCTCTACAACTCGAAGCTCAAATTATTCCCTAGAAAACTTAAATCGAGATGTTCGGGCCCATTCGTAGTTTAAATTGTCTTTCCCTATGGTACAGTCGAGGTAACATATCCGAATCACGACACTTTCAAGGTAAAAGGTCATCGACTTAAACTCTATAGAGGTGAGGATTTCAAAAATGATAGAAATGAGCTTAGGCTTCATGAACCCTCGTAAAAGGTGCACGCAAGGTAAAGTCTAGCTTAGACTCTAAATAAGCCTTCTTAAGAGGCAACCCGAGCACTAACATTATCGACTTCTATAAATTTAGTTTCTAACATCTAAATAACTAATTAAGTCTTTAAAATACAGGTTTTCCAAAGCCACACGGCCAGGCACACGAGCGTGCTTGAGGCCGTAGACACACCATGGGTGGAGATACGGCCGTGCGACACGACTGTGTAAAAGTAGAGAAAAATTTCCCCAAAGCTAAGGATGCGACACGGGTTTCGACAAATCGCTACGGCCGTGCGATATGGCCGTGGACGAACCTACTAATTGAACACGGGCATGGCATGAGTAACACAGGCGTGGGAAAGGTAAAACACGGACGTGCCTATAGACCATGGGTGAACCTGCTAAAACAACACGGGCGTGCGACACGCCCGTGGCCTGTACTTGTGGGCAAGGTTAAGAAACTAACAAGGGCGTGCGACACGCCTGTGCCCGAAGACCGTGGTCGACACTGACTACCTAAACACAGGCATGTGAGGGAGAGCACGGGCGTGGGAGAAGCGAACAACGAAGGACACGACCGTGCGACACGACCATATACCCCAACACGCCCAAGGAACACAAGGGTGGGCCAAGAATTAGGCGCGCTAAAACCTTAAATTCACGAAACACACGGGCTGCACGCAAGACACACAGGCGTACGACATGACCGTGTACCCCAATCCCTATTTAAACCCCTCTACTATTCATCATCTTCCCCAAAAAATTTTCACCTTAACCCTAGCTGCTGTCGTGCCCTCCCACTGCGATAGTTCCAAGCTCCGACCCCCCTTTTTCCATCACCTCCCTATTCCCAAAGGCCCTACTTCCTATTCATTTCTTCTCCCCATTCCCCCACCTTCGGAAATATCCCAAACTCCACCCACAACCACCACACTCTCAAACCACCACCGCCACCATCGCCATTGGCTCCTTCACATCGGCCCCCATCTCCTCTCACAACTACAATTTACTCCATTTTTAGTTTCATTCTCTTTCATGATTATTGTTTATATTTATCTTGTTAATTTTTAGTTTAAAATCCTAGCCTTACTTAGTTCCACATTTGCCCACTCTTATTATGCAAAGTTTTCATTTAATTCTTGAATTATTCGTTTGATCACTCATATTACGTTTATTAGAAGGTTTGACTATAAATTTTACTGATGCTTCATTCATTTATCATGATTAGGATTCATTATTTGGGTATTCCAATCCATGAGTTTTTCGCTTAAATAGGTTTATTATCCATCTTGTCTGATTTCAAGTTTTTTTTTTACTTGCTAGGCATTTTCACACATTAGCATTCATTGTAATTTCTGACTATTTTGACTCCATTGTTCCTTATAAATGGATATCTTTAATTTTCTTTTAGGTAAAAATAACCACTCCACGTGGCAAGAAAGCTGTCGTCCCCACTTCTAAAAAGCGGAAGGGACCCGGTGCTACATCCTCAAGTGCGACCATAGAAATTTGACACCCTTTCCTACAATTTCTACAGGGGTCTTAGGAAGAACTTTTTCAAATTTTAAGGGCAAGACCCCTCGGAGTAGGACGATGCATTGACTGGGTCGCCTTAGCGCGGGTCCAATTGGCTGACGCGATCCAAGCCCTACTGACTACTGATCCGTGAGGGCGGTTCTTCGATATTGTCGAGTCGACATATCTTGAGCTTACATTGGAACTCTGTTTGACCTTCCACCTCCAAACAGTTATGTCACAGTTTGACGATCCCGGAACGGTCCAGTTTCGTCTCGGTGGTTTGGTACGCCAACTAAGCGTGCCTGAGTTTGGTATAGCTCTAGGCCTTTATACCGAAGAATTCATGGAGGAGGAAGACTTATCTAAGCTCTATCATCACATCCACTACTCTCCATCCAAATGTTAGAGGGCCCTGGTCTCTGTTTCAGCCACCTACGATCCTAGTCGCTCCAAGACGAGAGCTCTTTCTCTCCATCATTGAGGTACCTCCATGCCATCCTCGCACACACCTTGACAGGTCGACGAGAGACCACCGGCATCGTCAACACTCCCGACGCCTATTTTCTATGGAGTATGGCGCACAGGCACGTCTTCGACCTTGCCTACTTCATTGCCATAGCCATTCGTCTTCAGACAGAGCGGCATAGGAGAGGAGCCATCTGCATCGGGCCCTATGTGACTTGACTAGCTCGCCACTTCGGCCTCCTCAACACAGTGGTGCAATCATCCTCCCTCATCCTTATCGGTCAAATGTCCCCACAGGGCATCTTAAGTATGCTACACATGAGGATGATCGAGCGACGACGTGGATGCGATCCTCCTCAGTACCGCCTAGCTCAATCCACCGAGTAGGAGGACCTAGAGGACATTACTGATGATGTCCCTCCACCTCACGAGGAGCCACCATCCTAGCCACCGCCCATTTATCGTCCAGTTAATGCGATTGCTTCACTTTCTGACATCTCTGAACGCTTAACATGATTTGAACGGTAGTGTTTTCAGCACTTTGATCACATTGACACTACTCTAAATTAGATTTGTCAGCATCTTCACATCACATCGCCACTGCCTCCACCTTGTGATCCATCTGGCGATGAGGACTTTTGAGTCTTTTTATTTTTTCTTTTTCTTTTGTTTTATTTTTACTTTTATGTTTCTTTATCTTTATTATTATTCCTATTTTTATGTTTACAAAAACTATATTAGTTTATCTTGAATTTATTTTATCTTAATGGCTGCTTCTTCATGAGTAACCCCACTAATATATACCCTTAAAAATACTATTGATGTTATCGCAGTCTAAAGAACCCAAGAGCCCAAATCCAACTCTAATGGGAAAGGTACTCCACGACTACCATGTCCTGTTCGACCACGACCATAGCCACTAAAACACGAAGTATAATATTCTTTTGGCATAGCACTCGTGGACTAACGACCTCTACCACCACCGAAGTATCCTCCTCCAACCTCACTTTTGCCCTAGCTACAGACACATCTCTAAATCAAGTTTTCACACTTCCAACTCAAGGATTCCATCCAATATTCAGGAAGTTTCACTTCTCTCCCTCTCTTATGATTTTATGATTATATTTGTATCCATCTTTATATATTGAGGACAATGTACATCTTAAGTGTGGGGGGAATATTAATTTCAATATCAGAAAATCCCTGAATTTTGCATTATTCTCAAATCCATGAATCTTGGCTTTCACTATTAGAATGAATTTGGATTGACTTATGATTTTTATTAATATGTCTTGGATTAAAACATAAGGAATTATGCTTTGATTGTTTAAACTTTAAGTCATTAGAGAATCAAGTATGATAAGTTGATTTTTGAGAATTAAAATTTTTCTAGGTTGTTTCCCCAAATTTAGGTATTATCTTGAAGTTTGAAATTCACAGGATTGACATCAAAACCCATAATTTTTGTGAGATTTTAAGCCTTTAGAGCATATATCCTTTTCTACTTACTTTTATTGTTGCTTATGAGTGTGTCAACATTGATTTGTTATTCTAGAACTTGCTTCGATTATACACGTCAAAACCACACCATTGATTTGATATATCGAGATGATAAAGGCACCTAGGTTTTAACCCACTCACTACATAAAAAAGCCTACTCTCATAATTAACCCCTAGTGAACCCCCTTGAGCCTAACAAACCATTTATTGATTTTCCCTCAATATTAACCCATAAGCCTATTTCTGATTCCTTGAGAATTCCCCTTATTTAATTTGATCCTCATTTTTATCGAGATTTGATTTGAATAAATTGCCTAGCTCTTTTCTCTTATTCAGTTAGTAAAGTTTCATACTTGATTTGTTCTTTTAAAAAAAAACATATACAAAATTATTTCAGTTGTTAATTTATCATTCGCCATAGTATTACGAACCTATGTAATGCTTGAACTTGAATGATGATATTCATGAAGAAAAGCTCAATTATAGGATTATTTACTCAATAATGAAATTGTTTCTAGTTAGGTAATTTTTCAATTCAATCTCGATTCTAACCTCCTTTTTCAGCTTGTGACCACACCCCCTAACCAAAGCCACAGTACAACCTTCTAAAGACCTTTTGATTGATATATCATGTCAATATATAGTGGTAGAGATGTGATTTTCATGAAAGCTTATTGTAATAACTCTTCATGTTGACTAATGAGTGCTTAATTTCTGAACCCTAAACACTTTGAGTGAATAGAGTGAACCTGTAGTGAGGATGTCAACTCTGTGTGATTTTGAATTAAGGATAATTACTTAGGTAAAGGGAGATACCTATGTTTTCTGGATAAAATGTTTAACTTGGATTGTTTGAAACTTTGATGTTCTTTCAGTTGAACTCTCAATGTATGATTACTTATGGATTATTTCGAAACATTATTGATAGGAATTATAAGTTGAGAAAAATGAATTCTCAATTGTGAGTTGAGGATTTTGCTTGAGGACAAGAAAATATTTAAGTCTGGGGGTATTTGATAAACCATAATATATACATAATTTTACCCCATGCTTAGCACATTTTTGGATAAATTATCATTAGAATTATGGATTTCGATGCTCCTAATCCTTTAATTTCATGTTTTATACTTAGGTGAGCATAGGAAAGTGAAAAGAGCAAGAAACGGGCCAAAAACAAAGAAAATGGGCCAGAGTGATAAATCAACACGGCCTGAAGTTCCTCACACGGGTACACCACACGCCCGTGTCTATTTAGCAGACCTGAACATGGCCTGGGCCCGAGTCACATGGACGTGTCCCTGTCGTGACATGTTCTAATTTCACACGGAAAAGGCTCCTTAGTGGCTAAAAAAGGTATTCTAAAGTCTATATAAACACCCTAGGAGAGGGCTAAAAGGGACACAAAGAGTATAAGGCAAGGAATTACTCGAAGAACACTGATTGATCCATATCAGGAGCAAGATTTACATCAAGACTGAAGATCTCCCTTCAATTTCCTTCAGGGGTTTTTGGGTTTCTTTATGTTTTGCCGTTTTTCCAATTTTGAGATGTTTTCCTTTATAATTATGACTTAAATCCCCTAAATACCCGAGGGGGATGAAACCTAAAGACGGATTTTGTTATTAATATCTGAATTATATGATAAACACTTGATTTGTTCTTAATTGTGTTATTAATTCTTGTGTTAATATTTCAGGATATTAATACAAATCGAATGTGCTTATTCAGTGGAGCAAAAGTCCCTATTTAAGAGTAAATCCAACACAATTAAGTGGAGTTGGTCACAATCCTAGACATAGGACGACAAAAATCTACCGAATTAGAGTCAAATCTAATAAGGGAATCCATAGATCGAGTTAATGCAACACTAGGGGTTTTAATTAGAAAGAAATTTCAATTAATCAACCTAGGGTTAGTTGTTCTTAGTCTTGAAAGAGATATTAACATAATTTAGGGATTTCTACGGATCAAGTCAAGTGAATAAATCGTCTAGCTTAGAGTCCAATAACAAGTGAAGTCTAGGTGGATTCTTCCTTAGGTATTGTCTTAATCAATCATTTTTCCCAAAAGTAATTTCCCTAATTTACTCTCTGTCGTGTTCTTAGTTAATTAGTTTAATTTAATTAGTTAAAAAAATTCCCTTTATTTCTAGGCTAGATAATAGAAAGAAAGTTATTACTAGTACTTTTAGTTCCTGTGGGTTTGAAATTCTGATCTTGCAACTAAACTATACTACTGTTCGGTAGGTGCGCTTGCTTTCATCGTGATAACAGTTAGTTTTTTAGGTACGATCATATTATTACTTGACCATCATAAATATCACGCAATCATTATAATAATGAAAAAAAATATTAGGATAACGATATTATCAAATGAAAAAAATATTAGGATAACAATATTATCAAATGAATTTTACCATATTACGAGTGGAAATTTATAAGGGGGTCCACTCAGGACCGTAAAAATGGTAGTCGATACCATGCCCACAATTGAAGAATGAGCTTATAATAGATGATTTTAACTTTTTCTAGTTTCGTCGCCCGGTACATCTCTCGATACAATATCGCCAACACCACTGATCCCTAACTAACATGTCTCACTTCTTTAAAGTCGACTAGTAGTAGTAGCTACCTTAAATGTACTAGATTTAGAGATTTATCCGGCATAAGCAGACCTACAGTCAACCTCAATATGAATGCGCTCACGAATTGTTCTTTTTCAATCACTCATGGAGGTATCGATACGTTTGAAGTTCTCTTCCAACCAATCCATCTAGATCTGGCTACCCCTAAACTTGTTCAACACCTTCCTTACTAGTTGCTCGCATGTTGCGCTCCAATCAGCACTCACCACTCGCTACTTCCCCTATAACGACTTTCCCATTGACCGGTAGACCGAGTTGTAAACCAATGTCCTCAAGTGTAATTATACACTCACCGCAAGAAAGATGGAACGTGTGTATCTTGGGTCTCCATCTTTCCATGAAAGCACTGGTAAGTGGGGGATCTAGTTTAGTCCCCCTAAGCATGCGAGCCACGTACAAGTATCTCGCATCTCGCAAGTGTCCATGAATAGAAACCGGTGCACTCACACTTAAATTGTGTATGTATGTCTCCAAAATTCGATCTTTGGCTTGAGTATGTAAACATAAAAAATTATAAAATTAATCATTTTAAGAACATAATAATTAACTAATTAAAATTTAATAATTTAATAATATTTTCTTACCATTTGTAATTGGATGCCAGAGATGTGCTTGTCATCCAAACGAATAAACTGATTTATCATTTTATAAATTATAAGGAATAAAATAAAATTAAAGAGAATAGGATTGAGAGAAAGAGAGAAAGATTTAAAATGAAATTATTGAGAAAATTGAGCATTGAGAATTGAGAGAATATTTTTGAAAGGAAAAGAATGAAGTATAGAAAGGTTTATATAGGAAAAAATATGGTTGTTGGGGGACGTAGCCGTTGGAATTGTAACCGTTGGGGGGATGTTACCGTTGCCTGAAATCGTATTGTACAGGGCACATTTTCATTGTTGTTGGAGAGAGAAAATGAAAACACGTTCACTTTCTCTCTCCAAAAACAACTTATTCTCATAAATATAAAAAAGGTCTAAATTCATAAATTTTATAAAAGAATGACATATTTTTATAAATTAGTCCTAATTTATTTTTGTCAAAGTAAATACTAAAATTTTATTCTATTACCACTTTAGGTACCAACACTTGTTAAATTTTTTTGAACCAATCAAATTATGACATGTAATATTTTTAATTAAATAAAAATACTTAAAATTAAAATTCAATAGAAAATCTCATCTCAATCTCTCCCCTTTCATCTTCATCTTGACTAATAAAAAGTTTTCTACAAAATGTTAAAATAAACTTTACTTCAAAAATTTTCCAATAAAACAAGCTCCCCATTTTCGATATTAAGAACTCAACATAGAAAATGGTAGAAAATAAAACCTCCCATTTTCTCTATTTTCAAGCTATGATAAATTGTTTTTTATGTGGCTTTTATTTCAGACGAATATAAATTAAATGAAAAAAGGAAGGAGAGAGATATGAAAAATTTTAACTTTATTTAATTTTAATTTTATATATTTTTATTTAACTAAAAATGTCACTATTAGTGCAAAAGTTTTTTTTTTTTTTACTAAAATTAACTATTATACTTAAAGCGGTAACAAAATAAATTTTTTTAAAAAAGTAATTACCTAAATGAAAATCATTACATAATTTGAGCCTATAAACAGAAGGAATAACGAGTCATGCAAATCTAAAGGATTTACAATATCGAGACAAGATAGTGATTAAAGAAATTATTATTACAAAATAGATTTAAATTTTAAAATGAAATTATGTAACCAAAAAATAATAAGCAAAGGACCTTTACTTGTAGTGATGCATTTTTAGAACATTATTGTAGGGACGTTTTTAAAGTAATATAGGAGAGGAACTGTTGTTGTCTACAGAGAGAGGAAAAGGGGTTATGATGAGGGGTATTTCTTCGAGCACGAAAGATTGAGAAAGGCAAAGAAACACAGAAAAAAGAGACTGAAAAATTTAGAGAAAGAGTAGGAGGAAGAAGCAATTCACGTGTATGTTCATAACTACCACACCCCTTTCCCAATTGGTCCATTAAAAGGGTGAGTAACGGACAAAAATTAACAATCTAGAAAAGGCCCTTAAAAATGCATCATTTAACTAAAACGGTTATTAACCCAAAACTCTCTGTTTTGAACATGGATGTAGTTTCCCCCTACATGCACCGTTTTACAAAAAATTAAAGTTCCAATGCTGCTGTTACAAAACTGAAAATAACAGAAATATAAAATAACTTGTCGTTATTATAATTCATCCCATATCAAGTAGTCCTCCCCCGAAAATGATCCTTGTCCTCAATGATTAAAGAATTGAAATTTCTTCTGCAGCTCGTGCCAACGTTCTCAAGTGGAATCCTTCGGAAAGGTGTTGGATCATTCAACTAGGACATCAATAGTGGTCTGATTACCTTGTTTCACAATCTTTTTGTCAAGAATACGAGTAGGTAACTTGATAAGATTGCCTTCAAAATCTGCAGTTGGAAGTGTAGTTGAACTGGGAGTTGTTTCGATATGTTTCTTGAGCGAAGAGACGTGGAAGGTAGGATGGATGCAAGCATTATCTGGTAAAAGTAGTGTATAGGCAGCCTTGCTTCTCTTAGTTGTGATTGGATAGGGCCTAAAGTAACGAGGAGACAGTTTTTGGTTACACATTTTTCTGATAGAATGTTGCCTATAAGGCTGGAGTATTAAATAGACCAAATCCCCGATTTGAAATTTCCTTTCAGAACGTCGTTTATTAGTCATTTGTTTCATTTATTCCTATGCTCTATTCAAATGAAAACGCAGCATGTGTCGAGCTACTTCTCGCTGTTGTAATCCACGATCAACAGTGGTAACAGAAGATGAACCTACCAAATAAGGAATACGATGGGGAGGCTCTTAGCCATACAAAGCCTCATAGGGAGTGAGTTGGATTGTTGTGTGATAGATGGTGTTATACCACCATTCTACCAATGGCAACCATAGAACTCATTATGAGGGCTTTTCCCCTGACATGCACCGTAGATAACTTTTTAAGTATCGATTTAGTACCTATGTTTGACCATCCGTCTGAGGATGATAGACTGCGGAGAGATGGAGCTTAACTCGTAGCTGTTTAAATAAGGTCTACAAAAAAGAACTGATCAAAAACTTTTCTCGATCAGAAACAATGCATTCAGGGACCCCATAAAGCTTGTAAATGTGGTCAAGGTACTGTTGAGCCACAGTAAGAGTAGTCAAAGGATGAGATAGAGCCAAAAAGTTTCCATATTTTGTAAGCCTGTCAATTACAACGAGAATATTGTCCTTGCCTTTGGAATTAAGTAGGCCTTCAATAAAGTCCAGACTGACTGATGCCCAAACACGATTAGGAATGAGGAGGGGTTGTAATAACCCTGGGGAGGCAGGTGTATCATACTTGTATCTCTGATAAACTGAGCATTCCCTCACCCATTGTTTCACATATTTAGAAAGGCTTTTCTAGTACAAAAGACTAGTAATTCTGTGTCTTGTTGCATGGACCCCCAAGTGTCCCACTAGAGCCTCTCCATGAAACAATTCGAAAATTTTCTTCCTTAAGTCCAAATTTTGCCCAAATATTACTTTCCCCTTCCTTCTCAAAACCTTGCCATCCCAAGAATACTTGGAGTGAAGTTGAGGTTTGTGCTGCATATCTTTGTAAATCTGTTGTAATCTAGGGTCAGTAAAGTAAGAGTCCCTGATTTGACCCCACATCTCAGACCATGAAATGATGGCAACACATTGTAAAAATTAACCCTCCCCTGAATAGTCTCTCATAGATAAGGCATTAGCTATAGTATTCTGCCCGACTACTCTGTATGTGATTGTATAATCATATCCAAGCACTTTAGCCACCCATTTCTACTGATAGGAGGTAATGGCTTGTCTGTAAGATAAAAATCTCAGACTCTAGTGGTCTGTTTTGATGTGGAAGTGTCTGCCCACCAAGTAAGTGTGCCACTTTTTGACTGTAAGCAACACTGCCATAATTTCTTTTTTATAAATGGATAAGGCTTGATACCTTATCCCTAGGCCTTTACTGAAGTGAGCAACATGATGACCTTTCTGTTGAGCACTGCCCCCAGTCTTTGGCCACAGGCATCTGTTTCAACACAAAAGTCCTCATTAAATCAAGCAAGATCAGGATAAGAGCTTAAGTCCCTGCTGCCTTGAGTTGATCGAAAGTTGCTTGGGTAGTGTCAGACCAATGCCAATGGACCTCTTTCTTCAATGGAGCTGTTAAAGGTTGAGCCATCACTCCATAGTGTCTTATAAACCGTCTGTAAACCCCTCAAGTCATTGATTGATGTAGGTGGAGGCCAGTTGAGTACACCTTCAATCTTTGCTGGGTCCATGAGACTGCTTTTGCCGAGATTATGTGGCCCAAATATTCCACGAGTAGTTCCAAAGGAACACTTACTCTGTTTAGTAAACAATTGATTTTGTCTCAAAGTGTGAAAAACTTCTCTCTAGTGGCTCAAGTTCTTAGACTAACTATCAGAATAGACAAGAATGTCATAAAAAAAACTAACACCAATGTCCTCAACAGTGGCTTAAAGATGTTCTTCATGAGGGACTGGAAGTTGGAAGGAACATTGGTTAAGCCAAATGGCATAACCAACAACTCATAGTGCCCCTCATGAGTTCAATGCCATCTTGTGAATGTCTCCCTCCCACACGCGAATTTGATGATAACCTGATTAAATATCCAACTTTGAAAAATAAGCAGCCTTGCCCAATTCTTCCAGAAGCTCCTCGATCATTGGTATGGGAAACTTGTGTTTTATAGTTAGCTAGTTGAGCTGCCTATAAGCAACACATAACCTTCAACTACCATATTTCTTTTTTACCATCACAATGGAAGAAGCAAAAAGGCTATCCCTCACTATCTCAACCAACAACATCTCATGAATAAACATTTCAATTTCATTCTTCTAGACAGCAGGATAACGATAAGGCCTGACCTTTGACTACTTGAGATTCCTCCTGTAAAGGTATCCTATGGTCATTCATTCCAACAAGGGGAAACCAATAGGCAGTTGGAAGACTTCACCACACTCAGCCAAAAGCATTTCAATGTCCTTGTAACAACCCTATAGTTAGGGGTGTTGGAAAGTGCATTCCTGAGACTCTATTCTCATAAATCGGACTCATAAATATTTAATATTTATGAAGTTAGTTGTGTAGTTAATTAAATTCGGTTAAGTGATTTTGCATGAATTAAGAGTTATTATAGTATAATGACTAAATCACGTAAAGAGTTAAAAGTTGAATTATAAATTAAAAATTAATAGAGAGATTAAAGTAGTAATTATCCAATTACCTTGTTTAGTGGATGACATTAGTGAAGTATATATATTATATGTAAACTTATTATATATATTATAGTAATTAATAAATTAAAAGTTAAAAGTATGTATATGTATTATATAATATATAATATATAATAAATGAAATTATATTAGATAGAAAGTGGAGAAATGTGAACGAAGACATGCGAAATTAAATAAAAAATAAAAAATAAAAGAAAGAAGAAAAAGAGAGAAACGCACGGCCACAAGGGTTCAATACCTTTCAAGATTGGTTAGTCAATTTAGTCTCTTTTTCTTGTATTTTTTATATTTTTGGAATCCCGGTGTTAAGTACTACCCAATCCATGTTGAAATTTTAGCATTGGTTAAGATTTTAGATGTTGTTAATGTTCAATAGTTTTAGTATTAGAGATTAAATTGATAGATTTTTAAGTTAGAAATGGAAAAGGATTAAATTGTAGAACAAACTATAAATTTTGAGTAATAGGGACTAAATTGTGAAAATTTGAAATTTAAGGGTATAATTGAAAATAGGGAGATAAATATAGTTTAAAGTGAAATGACTATGAAAATATTGAGTTAATTGTGAAGAATAAAAATTAGTCTCGATTTAGGAACTAAATTAGAATTTAAGCAAATATTGAGTAATAATTGAAATATTCAATGTGAAATTGAATTGTGTTGTATTAATGTATTTTAATTATTTTAATTCCGTAGCTAACATCGTACCAGAATCCTTGACTACAAAGAGGAAGGATAAAATCGACATCGAGTAGCTCAGAAACTATTGTTTGTATTTCTGTAATCAGAACCGAGTTGCTAATTGTTGTATTTTGATTTAATGCATATGGTAAGTGGTTGAGGTGGGCATTTTGGCACTTCGATAGTGAATTGATATTATAGTTGATTGAAATGGATTGAATTAGTATATACATTATGAATGTATTGATTATTTGAATTGAAATGATTATATGTGTAAATGTGATAATGTGAAAAATATGAGAATTTGATATTAGTTGTATTTGAAAAGTGAAATGAAACCCTATTAACTATATCGAGCTGAGCCTGATATAGATGGCATGCTATAGGATAGGAAGAGTTTAGGGATTTCTTTGACTTTGAGTCGATGAGGCACTGGGTGCCAATTTGTTTTGGTTTAACCGATGAGACATTATGTGTCAATTTATATAGCGCTAGGCACAGTTATTACTTTGGATTTATTCGATAAGGCACTAGTTGCCAAACTGGTGTGTTGGTTGGATCCGTGTATCCGTCCAAATCTGAGTCGTGTTAATAGGGGTAAATAAATAATAAAGTTCTATAATTAATATTGAAATGGCATGGTATGTGAAATGGAAATGAGATAGTGGATTGAAAATGAAAAATGAAATATGTTGTGAACAAATGGAATATATGAGTTATGTACTCGTGAATTGAATATGGAATGGATAATGTCATTACTTAAATGAAATGTGGATTGATATGTGAAAAGCTATTTATAGAGCAAGTGATGTGAATTGAGATATTTGTTAAACAAATCAAATATGATAGCATGTGAAAATTGAGTATGGTATGAATTGATATGGTAATATGCATGAATTTGAAATGATGGTATATGGAAATTGTAAGCTTAGACAATAGTATGTTCGTATAATTCAAATTATGCATTCTTACATTATTATGTCTTACATTGTTCGAGTTATAGAAATATCACTGAGTTTTACTCAGCGTACGGTTTTTTTTCCATGCACAGGTTAGGTACTTCTCTTTTGATCGCTGACTCAACATCTAACAACGATCCCGGTCTCAAGTGTGGTGATGTTTACATTTTGTAATGGCATGTACCTAGGATGTCTTAGTTGATAGTTATTTTATGGATGGATTGTAAATAAAGTTATAAGTATAATGTTGGTTTGATTATATAAGTATATGTTGTGATTGGAGCCATAATTTGGCATGTTGTTTTGAATCAATGCTTGTTACGTGTATGTGAACTTAAGCTTGATGTTTTGGTAGTTATAAACTAGGCTTAATTGAGTGGTTTTGGAATGTTTTAAACTTTGATTTGAATGATGCATTGTTGATAGGTTTTACCGATATAAATATGGTACCAATAAGGGTACATTGGTTAGGCACCTAAGATGATTGATTTGGCATGTTTAGAGTATGTTTGATCGTATTTCGGATAGGTTAATTGATTCGCTTTTGAGTTGCTTAATGCCCAAGCAAGTAGGAAATGGTAAACTTGTTGTTTAAGGTACATTTTAGGTCCACACGGCTAGACACATGGGCGTATGACTTGGCCCTGTGAGTCACATGGCTAGGTAACACGATTGTGTGTCATCTGATGAGTGCTATGGGAGCAAGTCAGCTAGTACATGGCCTGGCACATAGGTGTGTAGCTTGGCCATGTGACCCAAGTCAGAGAGTTACACACGAACTTGGACACAGGCTGGGACACGACCGTGTGTCCCTGTTTTGAGAGTTACACAGCCTAAGACACAAGCGTATGTCTCAGCTGTGTGAGTCACACGGCCATGTGACATATGACCTCTGTAGTTGAATTTTTTTAACTTTTTCCTAAATGTTTCAAATGTTCTCGATTTAGTCTCAAAACACTTATAAAATGATTTTAAGGCCTAGAGGGCTCGAATAAGAGACGATATGCTTATATAATATTGGATAATGATATGTTCATTGAAATGTTTTGAAATGAATGATTTAGGTTACATTTATTCGATAACGCTTCGTAGCCCTATTCTGGTGACGGATATGGGTTAGGGATGTTACAGTTCTGATACAGAGACTGAAGGAAAAGTGATAAGGTAGCCTGAGTGGTGTTGTCAATAACATAGGTCTAGGGTCCTGTCCTAGCAAGCTAAAACACTTAAAGAGCTGTGTACCAGACATGATTTGAAGACTACCAGGTAAAATCCCTTGGATAGTGCAAAGTTGTCCCAAATACTTAAACTACATGGTGAGAGAAGAAAAATTTCAGACAATGGAGCCTAAAGATAACAACCATTGAATTTTAAGAACCAACTCACAATCTTTGACAGTTAAAACCATGAAATTAGTAAGAAATACATACCTTTGGACCTTTCAATTCACTGCTCGATAGACCCCTTGAGCTGTCAGTTGTACTCCATTAGCAACCATAACTCGAAGCTTAAAGGTGGGTTCAACTAAAAGTTAGAGTTGTTTCACCAATCTGGAGTCAATAAAATTGTAAGTGCTACCTAAGTTAACCAGTACAATGACTTTCAAGTGCCCTATTGTGGCTGATGATCTCATAGTATTAGGGCATTGAGAACTATTCAGAGCATGGAGAGACAACACAAGTGCCACTGAATCCACCTCACCTTCTAAGGTCTTCAATTTCTCAGGACAATCTTGAAACTCTACTGAAGAAAGGGCTAATTAACTTATTTGTTAGGTCAACAAAAGGCTTAATCACCATCTGGTATAACTGTGATTTAACATATTTATGCCCGAGTGTATACTTTGCTGCACACTAAAAACATAATCCCTTCTTTCTCCTATCATCCATTTTTGATTGAGACAGAGCCTTAGTGGATTGTTTGGTGCTAGGAAGCATGGGAGTAATACCCCTTGGAATAATGGCATTCCCATGGTTGTGGTGAGATTTAACCAAAGAGAACAGTAGCTTAGCGTAACTAAAAGTTTCTGATGATAGCACATTTTTTCTGGGAACTGAGACTAACAATATCATCTATTTGTAATGTAAGAGTTAAAGCCTCAGCTAGGGTTGCAGGCTTATATAGTCACAAATACTGCCCTATTTCAATTTTAAGGTTATGGACAAAAATACTCAATGCATAACTCTTCGGTAAATGTAGTTGGTTCAAGAGACTTATAAAGCTATCATGGTAGTGTTCAACTGTGCTTGTCTGCTTCAGGGCTACTAGCTCAGTCATGGGATTTAAAAAACATGCAGATCCAAATCGGTCCTGTAAGGCTCGAGCATAGCATTCCCAAGTGAGTTGTGGAGACTTCTTGTCTTTGAGCAAAGAAATAGTGCCATTCAAGGGTTTGACCATCTAGATTCAACATGACCATCCGAACACTTGCTTGATCTCCAACATTCTCAGCCTCAAAGAATTGCTCTAGCTTGGACCACTAACTTCGAAAATTTGTTCCATCAAACTGAGGGCATTGTAGCTGTAACATTTGCCTTACAGAATCAACAATAAAGGCTCGTGATGGAGTACCCAAGTGATCCTCATCAGTTGGAGACATAACCAAACTATTCTTAGGTGGAAAACTTAGTGGAAGAGTTCCCAGCAGTCCTTTGCCACGATCCTGACCCACTCTTGGTGCCCTAGCAGAGGACTGTCCCAAGTATTGGTCAAAGAAAAAATGCAACTTCGATCTAATCTCCTAGAGATTTCACCTTTAAAGTCACCACAAAATTCCTTAAATCGAGCATCCAACTTAACATTCAACTTAGCATCAAGTTTTTTGTTAATCTAGGAAAGCTCATGTTAGAGAAGACCCATTTCCTTCTGTAAACGTGTAGTGATTCCATTGTTGGCCATGAGAATCGCATCTAATACCTTTGATAAGGTATATTTATTCGAGCAGGAAAGATTGAGAAAGGCAAAGAAAACACAGAGAAAAAAAGTAAAAAATTCAGAGAGAGCATGAGGAAGAAACAATTCACGTGTATGTTCATAACTACCTCACCCCTTTCTCAATTGGTCCATTAAAAGGGTAAGTAACAGACAAAAATTAACAACCTGGCAAGGGCCCTTAAAAACGCACTGTTGAACTAAAATGGTTATTGACTCAAAACTCTCCGTTTTGAACATGGATGTAGTTTCCCCTACACATACTATTTTACAAAAAACCAAAGTTTCAATGTTGTGTTTTGTTACAAAATTGAAAATAACATAAATATAAAATAACTAGACATTATTACGATTTGTCCCATATCAGGTTAAAATATGTCATTTGTGTTTATACTTCCACTAAATCTGAGATTTAAAAACTACGTATGTTTCGTCTTAAGTGACTAAAAAACCAATGTGGTATTGCCTAACAATTAATTATTATTTGCTAAAGAAAAGCAGTGGTCTATTGTAAGTCACAAGAGTGGCAAACTTTTTCGATGCTTTAAATATATAAGTTCACTTTAATATGGAGTTTATCCTATTTTGATCATTCTAAATTTTTTTCAATTTAGTCATTTTAATTAAAATAATTGTGCAAACTAATCATTGTCATTAAAAAATTTGTTTCCCATTACTGACACTGTCAACTGCCGAAGCCAACACCTGTTCATTCTCATTTCATCAACAACTAAAACTTATCCTCCAACCTCCATGTCACCACCGCTTTAATGTTAACACTAATGTCGATCCCAACCACGTCAATGACGAGCATTAACCCCCATGTCCCTCTGTCTTCTCCACCAAGATTTTCATCGACACTAGTGACGAAGCTAAATGAGAACGAGTTATTTGCGATGGAGATCGTCATTAATACCTTTAAAGAACTTGAAAGAAAGTATGTGAAAGAGTACAAAAGCAATAAAGGCAATGATAAAGTGTGATATGTTGACCTAGTTTTCATCATCAACAAGTTAAGCTCTGATAAAGCTAAGAGAGGACAAAAACAATATTGTTTCGAAGAAAAAAAAGAGAACACTTTGTTTATTGCAGGTATGGCAAAGCTCAAAAGAATGTAGCTAAATGATTTTCTATTTAGTTATGATAATGGGCATATAGACTTTAATGGGTTAGTTTAGGTTTGGTGGGAACAATGGTTCATGACAGTGGTGGGAATTTAGGAAGCAGTGAGTGGCGAAGGTGAGTTAGGAAGTGACAACGAGGGATTTTAAAAACAAAAAAAAAAAGTAAAAAAGAGAATAGGACAACAACGGTGAGTGTGGTCAGAAAAAGTAATCGGAGGTCGAATGACGGTGCTAGAGCTTAGGCAATGGAGGCCTAAAAGGGATGCCAGGTTTTTCAGTTGAGAGAAGATTGCTTATAAATCTAATCCGCTAGTGATTAATGAATGTTTTGACAATAGTGACTAATTCGAATAATTATTTTTAATCAGAGTGACTAAATTGAAAAAAATATTAGAACGAACAAAATAGAACAAACCTTATTTTAAAATGACCATAGGTGTAGTTTACCTAGACCTGTTCATGGGTCGGGCCACTTGGCTCAGCCCGAATGCCCGCCCGAAATGTGGGAGAGTTTGGGCAAAACTATAGGCCCAAAAATGGGCTTGGACAAAAAAAGAAGACCCATTTAAAAAATGAGTCGGGCCTCAGGTAAGACATTTTTGGTTCGAGCTCGACCAGACCTGAATTCACTAAAGGACAAAAAAATCTATTTTTTTATTTTTTAATATTATTTTCTTATTATTTTCTCCTTATTTTGCTACCATATTATTATTATGTTGCTACTATTTTGTTGTTATTGTTTGGATATTGTATAAAACTTATTTTATTGTTAATTTTGTTATTATTTTAGAGGCATTTGCTTGTTAAGTTGCACCTTTCTTAGTGTTATTTAAGTATACATATTTTTAAAAATTTATTTTCAATTTGTTGGGAAATATTTATTTTGATGTTTTTATTTTTGATGTATTATATATATTTTAGAATTATATAAAAATTAATATGGGCGGGCCGAATCAGGCCCGAATTTTAACATTTTTATCCGGGTCGAGTTTGGACAAAATTTTAGGCCCATTTTTCAGACCAGGCTGGGCTTGGGCCTGGCAAACGAGCCTAAATTTTTAGTTAAGCCCAGCCCAATCCAATCCATGCACACCTCTAAGTTTGCCCTAAATATTTTTACAATTTTTTTTTTATATTTTAATTTTAGAAATTTGTTTACAATTTAAGGAAAAAAATTATGAATTGTTTACATTTTTAATGACTTCTTTTAACTTTTAGATTTGACTTTTTGAATTTTTAAAACTTTCTCAATTTCTTTTTTCAAATTTAGTTGATTGTTGAATTTATAAACTTTTTTTTTAAATAAAAATTAGGACTACCAAAAGATGCTAAAATTTGTGGAATATTTGGATATCCAACATCATCATGTAATATTTCTAAAAAAAATTCGAAATTGCATAAAACAAAACTTAAAAAAAGAAAAAGAAAAGAAAAGAAAATTCTTCCATTTCTCCAAAACATTTTTATTAAAACTTCTAATTTTCATATTCAAAATCTTTAAGCAAAACACGTTTTCATTTACTATTCTATTTTTCCACCATGAAACGCACACTTCTTCATTGAAAAACGATACCACATTATTAGAGGTGTGGATGGGTGGGGCCGAACTAAATTTGGGATGGATTCAATTAAAAATTTAGGCTCATTTGTTAGGTTTGGGCTTAGTCCGACTTGAAAAATAGGTCTAAAATTTTACTTAAGTTCGATCTAAATAAAAATGTTAAAATTCAAGTTCGACCCGACTCGTCCATATTAATTTTTATATAATTTTAAAAATATATAATACATCAAAAATACTAAAAACATCAAAATAAATATTTCCCAACAAATTGAAAATAAAATTTAAAAAGTATGTATACTTAAATAACATTAAGATAGATGTAATTTAATAAACAAACGCCTCTAAAATAATAACAAAATTAACAAATGTCTTTAAAATAATAACAAAATTAACAAATGTCTTTAAAATAATAACAAAATTAATAATAAAATAAGTTTTATACAATATCTAAACAATAACAATAAAATAGTAACAACATAATAATAATATGGTAGTAAAGTAGAGAAAACAATAAGAAAATAATATTAAAAAATAAAAAAAAATTATCCTTTAATAAATTCGGTCCAGACTGGGCCCGAGCCAAAAATATTTTACCCGAAGCTCGGCCCATTTCTTAAACAAACTTTATTTTTATCTAAACCTATTTTTCGGGCCTATATTTCTACTCAAATCCCTCACATATCGAGTAATTAACAGGTATGCACGTTACTCCCCGTTTGAATCCTTTGGCTACATAACCCTTCATCAACTTCCTTCATACTTCAATCTCTCCTAGTCTTCTTTTTTACATCACATGGCAACTCTGAGAAGCAGTTCCCATATCCTTGTTTTCCCTTTCCCAGCGCAAGGCCACCTCATCCCTCTCTTAGATTTCACCCATCGATTAGCCTTAGCCGCCACTGCCATTGATCTAACCATTACCGTCTTAGTCACCCCAAAGAACCTCCCTTTCTTAACCCAACTCCTCGCTGCCCACCCGCGGATTCAGCCTTTGGTCCTCCCTTTCCCTCCCCACCCTTCCATCCCTTCCGCCGTCGAAAACTTAAAGGACCTCCCTCAACGGTGCTTACCTGCCTTAATGCACACCCTCGGCCAACTCTACCATCCTTTGCTTTCCTGGTTCCAATCCCATCCTTCGCCTCCTTCGGCCATCGTCTCCGACATGTTCCTGGGCTGGACCCAACGTTTGGCCTCCCGTGTCGGGGCTAAACACATCGTTTTCTCGCCTTCCGGGGGCATGGCTTTGTCTGTTTTGTATTCCCTGTGGATGGAGATTCCTCGGCTCGATGATCCTCGTGATCAGACGGCTGTCGTTTCGTTTGATAAACTTCCGAATTGTCCGAAATACCCTTGGTGGCAAATCTCTGGCTTGTATCGAGCTTGCGTCGAGGGAGACCCAGCCATGGAATTTATCAAAGATATTTTCCACGCGAACATCCAGAGCTGGGGCCTTGTGGTCAACTCCTTTAATCAACTTGAAAGGCCTTATTTTGACCATTTGAAACGGCTGATGGGCTGTGATCGAGTGTGGGCAGTGGGACCCTTACTCCCTCTCCATGACCACGATGATCTTACCGTGGCCGTTCACAGGGGTGGGTCCAGCTCCGTACCGTTGGATCACTTGCTGACGTGGCTTGACGCGTGTGAAGATGGCGAAGTTGTGTACGTTTGCTTTGGGAGTCAAGTCGTGTTAACCAACGATCAGATGGCCGGTGTTGCATCCGGCTTGGAAAAGAGTGGTGTCCGTTTTATATGGTCGATCAAGGAGCCTTCTGTGGGACACGTGGAGGCAAATTACGGAATGATGCCAAATGGGTTCGAAGATCGTGTGGCTAACAATGGACTCGTGATCAGAGGGTGGGCCCCGCAAGTCGCTATACTGAGTCACCGAGCAGTGGGTGCATTCTTAACTCATTGCGGGTGGAACTCGGTGTTGGAAGCAGTGGTAGCTGGCGTAACCATGCTGACGTGGCCATTCGGAGCCAACCAGTTTGTGGACCAAACATTGTTGGTGGAAGAGCTAAAGGTGGGTAAGAAGGCATGCGAGGAACCACAAACAGTGCCGAATCCAGAGGAGTTGGCCCGAGTCTTGGCGGAATCAGTGAGCCGGGAGAAGGGAGTTGAGAGGAAAGGAGTTATGGAATTGAGAAAGGCAGCATTGGAAGCAGTAAGAGAGGGTGGCAGCTCGGCCCAGGACATGGAAGAGATGGTGAAGCAGCTATTTTCTATACAAGCCTAGATCTAATGTCGTTTTATTTCGAGCATATTTAGACCCTATTTTTCATGTTAGTATGTTATTAGAGATTCCATTCCCTAATTATAACATTATATTAGTTGGGACTATGAACTCTTTTAGCAATTATGTGGGCTTCAAATCAAAACAAAAGTTATATGTCACTATTAATTACATAACAAATTAACTATGTGCCCATACTTTTACATCATGGATGTATTTGTAAATGAGTTAATTATTGATGTTTAAAATGTAATAATTCTTAAGGTCAATAAATTGGGTTTTTTTTTTTTTTTTTACAACCAAACACGCCCTATTCCCATTTCCACCGTGAAGATAAAATATTTTCCCAGGCAAACATGGGGGAGAACAATGGCGTTCCTTTGCAAGGGTTTTTTAAGAGCAGCAGCTAAAAGAGGTTTAAGTTCTCAATTTGTTCAAACCCCTTTAAAATCTCAACGCTCGTTATCTTCTATGGATCCTCTTCCAAACAAGCTGCTTCAGTTGCCCAGCTCATTAATCAAGTCTACCCTTGATTCAGCTACTCGTTTTCCCCAAGATAATCCCCACTTTTCCTGGGATTCCCTCCTCGCCTGTCTCCCCTCTTTGTCATCTGACAAGGCTCGGCTTGTAAGACCCTAAAACCCATTTCTCTTCTATTTTTTGTTTTTTCCTTTCTTTTATTGACAGATGAGATTGTTTTGGCTGCTGAGATTTTTGAACATGAATGAGTGCAACAACCCATACCCTTTTTTTATTTATGTTGTTCCCACTCTTAATTTTCTTCTACTACTTATGTTCGAATCATATTTAAGTATGGGTAAAGAAGATACGAATCCCCTAAATACTGCAAATAGACGATCTAACTTACAGATAATTGAACCTGATTTACATAAAATAGCTACTTAACGATGGCTTAATTTACTGAATGAATGCCTTTTTTTCCCCATTATTTAACTTAGATTACTATTTTAGTGCTCAGGTTTTGGAATGGAAATTAGAGAAAATGTTGAAGGGAAATGAGAGAGATTACGATCAGTATTTGTATTTAATGTCTCTTTGTGAAAAGATCCGAAATGCTTCACTGGCAATGCATGTGTTTACTTCAATGGAGGTTCATGGGATTAAACCCACAACTTCCCTTTTCAATTCCCTTATACACGCCTGTTTGTCTTCGAAAGATTCGATTACAGCATTGAGCTTGTTCGAGATTATGCAGAATTCAGAGGATTATAAACCAAATGATGAGACTTATGAGACCTTCATAATTGGGTTTTCGAGTTTAGGAAATACCGATGCCATGAAAAGTTGGTACTTGGCAAAAAAAGCTGCCGGTTATTGTGCCACTTTTCAAACATATGAATCTCTTGTTTCCGGTTGCATTAAAGCTAGAGACTTTGATGGTGCCGATAGATTCTATGACGAAATAAAATCAACCGGAATAATGCCTAGTGAGACCGTATTGGAGAATTTACTGGAGGGGTTGTGTAGACGCCGGAGATTCAATCAAGTTAAAGAGTTCATCAAATCTCGTCTAGAAGTTTGGCAGGAAATTAGTGTCAAGATGGCTGAGAAGGTTGTCGGTTTATATTCGGAACATGGAAAAGTAGAAGAAATGGAGGAGCTACTTTCAACTGTAGTGGAGTCAGGTCAGGCTGTCACGGTTTTATCACAGGTGAACTCTGGGATCATAAGGATGTATGCCACGTTAAATCGATTGGATGATGTAGAATACTCTGTGGGCAGGATGTTGAAACAAGGATTATCTTTCAGATGCGCCGATGATGTTGAGAAGGTTATCTGCTGTTACTTCAAGGAAGAAGCTTATGATAGGCTAGATCAATTTTTGGAACATATTAAGCGTACTCATAAGCTCACGAAATCGACTTACGATTTGTTGGTTGCGGGGTATCGAAGAGCTGGGCTTTCTCAGAGATTAGATACGGTGATAAAGGATATGGAATTGGCTGGAGTTTGGCGATAACATCATAGTTGGAAAAGTCAGATTCTTGCGTTGATGACACTCGATTCATAAGTGATTTAGGATGTGCTTCCAGACAATCAATGCTGCATTTGAAACATGTTTTTCGCAACGCACGGAATAGAACTGAGCTGACATTTTTGGGATCGGTCGGGAATGTTATATGGTGGCTATCTTTTAGTAGTTTGCTAACAATAGGGCAGTGTTTGAAGTTGAGTTTTATTTTTTTTTTTTTCACAAGATGTAAATAAAGACATGAACAGGAGCAGCTTTATTGTAGTAATTGTGTTGTTGACTCATAACATCAAACGAATCAATTAAATTTGGATAAGAGTGAGTTTTATGAAACAGGACAGGTGATCCGGTCAGATTTTATTGCTTCCCGCAGAGGGTTTTATTTCATTAATAGCTGTAACTAGGGAACCCAAATCGTTGTCTGAAGTTCCACCATTGACTGCGTTCAGGGCTTCTTCACTCAACATCCTGGCTCGATTCCTCTCTGCTTTGCTCCCATCGAGTGACTCCACCAACATTCGAGCCAACGTACTTGACTCTGGTATGTTTTGAGTCGACTCACCCACTCGTATTCCCACCCCACATTCATCAACCAACAACTTCGTATTCGTAAACTGGTCTGCACCCATTGGCCATGTCAGCATAACCATCCCGGCGGCAATCCCTTCCAATGTCGAATTCCAGCCGCAGTGTGTCAAAAAAGCCCCCACGGCTCGGTGTCGAAGAACCGCCACTTGGGGCGCCCACCTTTTGATTAAAAACCCTTTTCCCGCCACACGATCCTCAAATCCATCCGGAATCACGCCGTGATCGCTCGAGACTTGCGAGGCCTTGGGTTCCCTTACGGACCAAACGAAGTTGACCCCACTTTCCTCGAGCCCGGACGCCACGACATCCATTTGCTTACGTGTCAACACGTAGTGACTCCCGAAAGAAACGTAGACGACGGAGTTGTCGTCCCGTGAATCCAACCACACCACCAGCTCCTGAAATGGCACCGAACTAGACCCACCGCGATTGGTGGTGTCCAAGCCATCGTCTCCCAGTACGGGCCCAACCGCCCAAACCCGATCATGACCCATGATCTCTTTCTTCAAGTGGTCAATGTAAATGGCCTCCAAGTCAGAGAAGGTGTTGAAAACGACCCCCCAACTCTCTAGATTCTGGAGCCAGTTTCTCCTGTAGAATTCCTTGTCTGGGTCGCCATCTTTGTATGTTCTGTAAATCGAGTTGATTTGATAGGCAGGGTATTTAGGAGAATTAGGGATATCCGGAAACGATAACGTTTGATTTTCGGCCTGGGGATCATCGATCCTCAGTGATTCCCGACACAACGACATGTTCAACGAGTAGCTGAAGGAACTGGAGGGCGAGAAGACAATCCGTCGTAGTCCTAACTCGGAAGCGAGACTCTGAGTCCATCCAAGGAAGAAATCGGAAAAAATAGCAACAGGGGGAGAAGTTAAGGACTGAAACCATTGGAGCAGAGCGGGATAGTGAAGGTCACGCAAGCGGCGCAATCTAGCGGGGAGGTTGGCTGCTGGCAATGGGTCCATGTCGGGGAGAAGCAGGTGATGGAGTGAAGAGGTAGCCTGGCCGGTCAGGAGCGGGTCGAGGAGATGGAGGTTGTTGGGTGTGACCAATACAGTGACAGTTAGGCGACGATTGAGCAAACAGTGAGTAAGGTCGAGGAAAGGGATGAAATGGCCGGACGTCGGAAACGGATACACCAGAATATGTTGGCCGGCGGCGGACATTGCTTCAGTGTTTTAGAGTTGAGAGAGAAGTGGCGTTCAAATTGTAGGGTATGGAGCTGCTTTTATGTTGACTGGTTTAGCGATTACGTCATGCCTTACGAAGAAGGTTTTTTTTTTGTTTTTATGGATACTAGAGCTGGCAGAACATGGTGAATGAACTGCACTAAAACCCCAAAAATGTATTACAGCCTTTAGTGAATATTTTCATCACGAGTTTATTCTTTTGGGCAGGCGACCTCTGAAATAAATGTGGGAATCCCCAAAAAATGCATGATTGGATGATTGAATATGGTTGTTTGGTGGTGGTGGTGGTGGTGGTGGTGGTGGTGATGGTGATATGTTTTTCTCTGCTTATTTTCTTAAGCAAAAAGCTTAGTCGTTGCGTTGATTTTACCCACTTATAGCTTTCTTTTATGTAATGTTGACGTACAAATTTGTAATGATGACGGTTGAAAGTTTGTTAAAATTATTTAAATTATAATGTATATTTATATATTTTGATGAAATTCTTAATAAAAAATTGTTTATTTAACAATTAAATTAAATATTTTAGATTAATCACAAAAAGAATTATTTTTTTAGGAAAGATTAGCACCTTCATAATTTTCAAAATTGGTACCTAATTGACTACTTGATGTCTAAGTGTTGAAAATGGAGAATTCAAATAGAGTTTAAAGTGCGATCTCACTTTTGCATATGATTAACATATCACCAAGTAAATTAAATTTTATGGAGAAGGCTTTCTTATTTCAGGTTAACCGAGAAGAAAATGTCATGTCCCGTAAGTTAGGGCACGACATCTCAAATCCCAAAAATAAGGATGCTCACCGTTTAATGATTACCTGAATCCTATGTGTGTTTTTTTTCTTTTTTTAAAAAATTTTAAAAAATGACATTCGATTATTTTGGTTCAAAGAGAAAGCCATACCCCATAAGTTAGGGGCATAATTTCTCGAATCCTCTAAATAAAGAACATAGCCTCGGTTCTAATTATTTTCTTATGTGTCGTATAAAAATGAATGCAACATTTAATGTGATATCCAATTAATTTATTCAAGCATGGTATAAAAATAAACGAATATTTAAACATGTTATATAATATGGTAATGACAAAAATAAAATAAAATAGCTACGTGGGTAAAAACAAGATGATAATTTAGCAAAAAAATCATAAGAATAAAGATAATAATAATAATGCTAGTAAATAATAATAATACAACTATAATAGTAATAATAATATTAATCAATGATGATGATAATTATGACATGATTAATACCATAATAATATAAATAAATAAATAAAATAACAACTCGAAGATGAAATTGAAGATTGCATAATTTAAAGCGGTTAAAGGGTAAATAATAAAATTAAAAGACTACAAATTAAAAATATAAAATAAATGAATTGAATTAAATAAGGGACTAAATTGAAAATTTCATAAAATTTAACGTATAAATTATAAAAAAATAGAAACAGAACATGATGGATCAATTGAAAAAAAAGAAAAGTATAGGGACTCAAAGGGTTATTTTCCCAACACCAGTACATGTGCCATTCCCTTGGTGGTCAACAGTGGGTCAAGGGACTGATTTGTAAGGAAATAAAATTAAAGGGATAAAAAATAAAATAAATAAAAAGATATAGAAAAAAATTAAAAAAGGTTGAAAAAGCGGAATGGCCTAAGTAGCAATTAGACCCTCCCCTTTGTAAACACATGGATCGTGAAGGTGTTCGCGTTGGATGCTCGGGTCATGACCAAAACGACATCGTTTTGGGTGTCTAAAACTAAGCCCAAAGCAATACGATTTTAAAGGGCCTATATAAGTCAAAAAAATGTTTTAAAAATTTCATTTTAGTCAGTTTTTTCAAAAAAAAAAAATTCTCCCCCTTTTTTCTCTTTCAAATCATCCCTCAGGCTGGCCATAGGGACGGCAAATCTCTACCGTGGGCACTGATCATCGGTGACGGAGACCATTACCTTCGGTGGCCGGAATTCCCAAGAACTCCTCCCATTGAACCCCTTAACCTGAAAAACACTAATTTGCGGTAAAAACTCCCAGAAACCTAGCCGAAACTTCAAAAAGGAAAAAGAAACCTTTCGGTTTCCTTCTCTCCAATAAGGCTTCCGACGAATCTTGATGAATTCAAAGTCCTTCACGTCAGAGAAGACTGTTTTTCCTTGGAGATGGGGTCTTCACCCACCCACGACGGCTAAAGATGAAACGTCAGTTAGATAAAAAAAACCTATCTTTCTATTCTATTTTCCAGAAAATAAAAAATGTAAACAAAAAAATTTATACGTTTTAATACTTTTATTTTTTTTTTCTCTATTCGATTTCTCATTAATCTGTTACAAAATGGTTTCGAATTTTATAGCCAAATATATTACAAGATATATTATATTTTCTTTTTTGTTTTCTTTTCTCTACTTTTGCTTCTGTTTTTTTTTCTTTTTGCAGGTATTTTCGTAGTGGTGGTAAGGAGGGCCTTTGTTCAATGGTGGTGGAAGGTGTGCCCCTTTGCCATTTTGGTAAAATGATGGCAGGGGGTAGACCTCGGGCCATGGGTAACTTCGGGAGTTGTGCTTGCTGACGTGGTGAAGGGTGGCAGCTGTTCATGGCTTAAGGGGAAATTTGGGTTTCTGTTTGGGTTTAGGATTTTTGGGCAAAGGCTTAGGTAATTTGGGTTTGTAAATGGACTGTTATCAGGGATTTTATTTGTTTTTGTTTTTGTTTTTTTGGTTAGTTTGGGTCAGACTAATTTGGGCCATTACAAGTACTAGATTAAGAAACGATAATTTTCATCATAGTAGATACAATGATGACCATGAAATAAAAGTGATCAAATTTGATGACAAATTTAGCTTAAAGATGTTCTAGATAGAGAGTTTGAGATGTCATGGTTTCCTATGAAAGTGGATAAGGTGTAGATGGTAGGTGCATTGTGTCTAGGGTGTTGGCTATACTAGGTGTCACAAGAAGCATAAGTTAAAAGTGTTGGAAAAACATGGTCGGTTGCGTAGTAAAATTTTAAAAATTTTCATGCTTCCAAGATCAACTCGGATAGTTAAGAACAATAGAACATTATAATCTAGTAGTTGGCTAAGTTATGATCCACTTTGACAAGCTAAAAAAGTTTATTTGTGATTGAACTCGAATTGCCTGCAAGAAACTACACTCCTTTATAAAAACAACCATATCTCAGACTACAAACCTCATAATCAAGTGATTTAAAAACTATTTCAAAGAGAACTCACAATTTTATGATTTAGGCATAAAAATCACCCCCAAAATTTGGTCAAAGCACTAAAAAATTCTAGTCAAAGTTGACCTTATAAAACCCTGGAAGATTGGCTTCAGATTCTCACGTAACTTTAATATTTGCTTTTAACTAATCGAATCTTCTCCACTATTTTCTAAATCACGGATCACACGACTTGTGGTATCGTTCAAAACTCAAAAACAAGTATTGACTCAAAATTCTATAAAGAAAACTAATTCTAAACAAACTCTCTCTTTTGGCTGAATAAGTGAATTGGTAAATAAGATTTTTAATTTTTATCAATTTGAAGATCTTCATCAATCTTTCTCTTCAGATAATGTGAGATATTTATATAAAGAAAATTAGAGTTCTAATTATTTACAATTACTAATAACATAAAGAGTCCTGGGGTGAGTATAACAATAATTGGCAACACACCTAGTCCTCGAAGGACTCCTATTGCAACCTACATGCTTGCTTGAGTGGCAATCAATCTTTTCCCATACATGTCAACATAATTTGACCCATATTGGGTCATTTTAAGACCCGTATATGTATTTTGTGCTTAATTAATTTTAGTTAATAAACCAAAATTAATTACCTAATTAAATAATTTATACAAGCCCTATTTTAATCCTGTTAAAGTCATGACGATTTTACTGTATTAAAATGCTTACATAATTTTATTTAATTAATTTTATTTCATTCCAAATAATTAGATAACATGATCCCTTTATTTAGATCCACTTTAGATTCATCATTTAATCTAATTAAATAAATATCTAAAGTGACTAAATTAACCTCAGATCAATCTAATCATTAAACCGAGAAAACACCTATTACTCCAATGAGTAAATCCAGTGAACCCTTTCTCTTTGTTCAATCATTTACGGGTCCTTGTAAATGTTCATGTTAAACATAATTTATTAAAGAGTTGTGTTGAGCTAGTAGAGGAACAGATTGGACATATATAATTAGGTCTTAAATAATTTGTAATTCATTTCTAACTATTTTTTTGTTAATCACAAATTATTTCTTCATAGAGTCATTTCATTAAAGTACTATAATTGAACTCCCCATTATATACCATTATGAAAGCTATTGATCTCAAGCTTTTGTCTAGTGACCTTGTCACATATGTGTTACCCTTATAGGATATCTATGATCCCTTTAGGTTAAACCTGTTCACCTAATTCAACCCATTTTATCTTATGGTCACCATTGTATCTTTTGTAATGAAATGATCATTACTCAAATTAGTAGTGATAAAATCATTTTTCCTATGTTCATTTTCATAATCCGTACAATTTCAATTAGAGAATATCATTTATTCTTTTATCGAGCTATGATTCCACTATTGACAATGAAGTCATATCATGCATAAGTCATTTACTCAACATACTAACTTTCGGTCCACTACTGTGGGAGCACATGTTTCCATTATATCAAAGCACATGAGTTACACACACATGGTCATTAAGTCGCACTCATATAGTGCCAAAGATACATCTCCAACAATGCATTCACTCGTTCGGTTTGCCCATCGGTTTGTGGATGTATGCTAGTGGAAAAGTTCAAGTCTGAGCTTGAATATCTCCGTCCAAAAACAACCCATGCATCGCCCATCTCGATCACTGATGATAGACTGTGGTACTCCCTAATATTTCACCACATGTCTAAGGAACAAACGAGTTGCCTCCTAAGCAGGACATTCTTTGGTTGCGGGGATAAAAGTTGCATACTTCAAAAACCTGTCCACCATAAGAAAAATACTTGCAACTCCATCAGATTTAGCAAACCCACAATAAAGTCCACAGATAAACTCTCCTATGGACGCTCCAGAATGGGCAAAGGTTGTAACAAACCAGCAAGAGCATTCAAATTGACCTTATCTTGTTGGCACACCAAACAAGTTTTCAGATAGGTCTCAACATCATCACCCATATGAGGCCAATAAAATTGATCCTCCAAGAGAGCCAAAATGTGATGCATACCTGGATGGCTAACCCATTTTGAATCATGACATTCCTTTACGACTTCTTTTCGCAAATTACCATGTTGAGGCACATATAGACATTGCCCCTGAGTGTATAGTAATTCTCCCTCGAGCTAAAATTGTCTCATTTTTCCATCCTTGGCAAGCTTAATCAAATTTTTAGCTATGGAATCGTGACAATCTTTCTTCAATGCGCTCCAGTAAGGGACTATCGGGTTGGCTTATTGTTGCAAATTCCATTTTTCGGCTAAGCGCATTAGCCACAGTGTTGGCACTCCCCGGCTTGTATTCCATGCTAAAATCAAACTCCGCTAGAAAAACCTGCCAACGAGCCTACTTGGGAACAACTTTTTCTAGGTTAGGAAATAACTATTTGCAACATTATCAATGAATACCACGAACCTGCAACCCAGCAAATAGTGCCTCCATGTGAGCAAACAATGCACTACTCAGTCATCTCTTTTTTTTGGACTATGTATCTTCATTCGGTCTCATTAAGCTTTTGACTCTCGAAAGCAATTGGATGCTCATCTTGCATCAATACTCCCCAATTGCATAGTCTAAAATGTAACGCACCAAAAATCCCGAACTTTCTTTTGTGGTTAAGATGTGTATGGTGTGTTTGATATTTCAGTTAAATGTTATTAAAGTGTTAAAGGGCCATTTATTAAGTTCTGAGTTCGAGCTGTGAGCTGGAGAAATTTCTGTCAAATGTTAAAAGAACCCTGTTTGCGAGTGTCATGGCTTTTAAATAAATGGAGAAGAAATAAGACACAAGTGAGGTTGTGGTGTAGTGGCTAAGTGACACCACTTATGGAGCAAGGAGGTGGCGTCAATAGTTGGCAAGGGGATCCTTGGTTCGAGTGCTAGCATGGTAATATTTTGGATTTATTTTTACACTATGGACGGCTAGTAGTGGCATTGGAGTTGAACTCTGAAGGAAGTGATCAGAAGAGAAATTCAAGGAAGTGATAATAGAGAAAACTTAGGAAGAGATTGAGGAGTAGAGAAGTGGAGCCGAATTGGAAATTTGGGGATAGGTAATTCGACTATAGTATATATGGGTGTAACATCCTGAACTAGGGCTTAGTCGGAACAGTGGTTTTGAGGCCACAAATCCGACGAGAAAAATATTATTTTTATTATAATTTTTATGATCTACAATTTCATGAAAAAATTTCGTGAAAATTTCGTTCGAAAATTTCGACGTTTGGGTACTCAAATTGGTAAAAAGGACTAAATTGTAAATAGTGCAAAAGTTGAGTTCCATATGTTAGAAGTGTCTAATTGTTATGAAGTTTTAAATTGAAGGTTCTTAAAAGGTAATTAGACCATTGGATAATTTGACGGACAAAAATGGGCATGAATAGGACAAAATTGAAAGAAAAGCCTTAAGGGTATTTTAGTCATTTAGTGTTTTAATTGAGTAAAAGACAAAATAAAAGAAAAAAATATGCTCATTCTTCTTGCTATGGCCGAATGTTTCATGGCAGAAGCCATGCCTAGGGTTTCAAGCTTTCCAAGCTCAATAATCGGGAAAACACAAAATTTGGACCTATAATGAGGTTATGGGCTAAGTGGGAAAAGTTAGCCATTTTTGCATTCGAGGTAAGTTCATGTGTAAATATGGTAAAATAATTGTTATTTTAAGCAATTTAATGTCATTTATATGATATGATGTTTATTATTTTGAAATATTATGTTTTGAAAATAATTGTTTAGTGATACTCGCAATATTAAGTAATAAAATTTATAAAAACTAATCACACCAAAAACTAACTAATATCACGATTTTAAAGGCAAGCGCACCTATCGAACAGTAGTATAGTTTAGCGGTAAGACCGAGTTATCATACCCAAGGGAACCAAAAGTACTAATACTTACTTCCTTTCTATTATTTAGCCTAAAAATAAAAGAGGGTTGTTTGAAACTAATTCTAAAACTAACTAAAAGTGCACAAAAAGTAAAGTGGGGAAAGACTCTTTGGGAAAAGCTGATTGATATAAGCAATACTCAAGGGAGAATCCATCTAGACTTCACTTGTTATTAGCTTCTTGAACTAGACAATTTCTTCACTTGACTTGATCCGTAGAGATCCCTAACCTATGTTAATACCTCCGTCGAGGATAAGAACAATTAATCCTAGGTGGTTAACTAAAGTTTCTTTATTAATTAACACCTCTAGGTTGCACTAATTCTATCTATGGATCCCCCTATTAGGTTTGACCCTAATCCGGTAGATTTATGTCGCCCTATGTCTAGGGTTGCCTGCAACTCCACTTAATTATGGTAGATCTACTCTTAAAATAGGGACTTTTGCTCCTCTGCCTAAGCACATCAGTTTCTTGAAGTAATACCTAGGACTATTAAATCAAGAATGAAAAACACATAATTAAGAACAATTCAAGTATTTATCATATAATTCAAGAATAAATAATAACAAGATATGTCTTAGGTTTCATCCCCCTCAAGTATTTGAGGGGTTTAGTTCATAATTAATAAAGAAAACATCTCAGAAGAAATAAGATAACAAAACATAAAGAACCCAAAAACCCCTGAGAGAATTTAGGGAGATCCTCTGTCTTGATGTAGAATTCTAGCTTCTGGGATGAATCAATCGGCTTCCCTTGAAGTAATTCCTTGCTTTCACTCCTTGTGTTGGCAGAAATATGGCGCTCCTTCTTCACTCCTTGTGTTGGCAGACATATGGCGCTCCTTCTTAGGAGAAAAGAGTACCCCATTAGAGTTGCCTCTTAGGGTCTTTATATAAAGCTTTGGGATGCCTTTCTTAGCCTCTAAGTATCCAAATCTGAGTGAAATTGTACTTCCTCACGACAGGGACACACCCATGTGCCAAGCCCGTGTGGTTTCGATAAGGGCCGTGTTCGGGCCTGTTGAGGTGGCACGGCTGTGTAGCTTGGTCGTGCTTGTCAAGGCTGGGCCGTATTGGACCTTGTGTGGCACGGCCGTGGCTTCTTGGGCTGTGTCGTTTTCACACTTTGGCCCATTTTCTTCGTTTCTGGTCCGTTTTTCGTTCTTTTCTCTTCCCTATGCTATCCTGAGTATATAACATGAAATAGAAGGGTTAAGAGCACCAATTCTCACAAAATTAATAATAATTCATCCAGAAATTAGGCTAAACATGAGGTAAAAATATGTATAATTTATCGTTTATCAAATACCTCCACACCTAAGCCTTTGCTTGTCCTCAAGCAAAATCTCAATCCCTAATTAAGAATCATTCCTCTTAACTTACAATCGTTATTAATAATGTTTCAAACAAATCCACAGGTAATCATACAATGATAATTCAATCAGAAGAACATTAAGGATTCAATTACTTTAAGTTGAGAATTTTATCGTTGAAACATAAGTTTTCTCCCTTCTCCTAAGTAATTATCTCTCCATCTTAATTAATAGGAGTTGACATCCTCACTAAAGATTCACTCTATCCACTCAAGGTGTTTAGGGTTCAAGAATTTAATACTCTCTAGTCAACCTGAAAAGTTATTACCATAGGCTTACTAGAAAATCAGATCTCCGCCACTGTAGATTGATATGATATATCGATCAAAAGGTCTTTCAATGGTTGTAATGGGGCTTGATTAGGGGTGTTGTCACAGGCTGCAACAGAGGGTTAGAATCGAGATTGAACTAAAAAATTATCTAGCTAGAAAAATCTCTATCACTGGAACATATTTCTCGAGCTAATTCTTATAATAACATCATTTCCGCCTTGGTAGCCTTAAAATAGAAATATGCAAAAACTATTTGAACTATTACGGATTACAACTGAATTAGTACATACGTTTTTTTTTTTAAGAACAATTCAAGTATAATACAATAAATCGAATAAAACTTTACAATCTGGAAAAGAGAATAAAGCTAGATGAAAATTTCAACTCAAATCTCGACAAAAATAGGGGTCAAAATAATTGAATGGAATTTAAAAAAAAAGGGGTGAAAGTTTAATATTAGAGGTAAGTCAAAGAAAAGGTTGTTAGGCTCAATGGGGTTCACTAGGGGTTAATTTATGGAGTAGGCTTTTGTGGAGTAAGTGGGTTAAATCCTAGGTGCCTTTATCATTTCGGTATATCAAATCAATGATGTGGTCTTGATATGTATAATCAAAGTAAGTTCTAGAATAAGAAATCAGTATTGACTCACTCAAAGCAATAATAAAGGTGAGTACGAAAGAATGTATGCTCAAAAGGCTCAAGAATCTCATCAGAATTATGGCTTTTGATGTCAATCCTGCGAATTTCAAATCTCAAGATAGCACTTAGAATTAAGGAAAATAACTTATGAAAAAAAATTGGGGTTCTCAAAAATTTTAACTTATCATGCTTGATTCCCTAATGTTTTAAAGTTTGAATAATCAAAGTACAAGCACCTGTCTTAATTCTCACATATCAATAAAAATCATAAATTAACCAGAATATATTCCTAATAGGAGATTGAAGATAATGCAAAGAGTGAAAGTGAGAATTTGAGAACAATGCAAAATGTTAGTAAGAAAAAGTTCAGGGATTTCAAAGAGAGTGTAAAGACTTGAAAATAGGTTTCCCCCCCCACACTTAAGATGTACATTGCCTTCAATGTACAAAGATAACATTAGTAGCAATAAAAGCACAATATCATAAGATAAGGAAAGGCATGAAACTCCCTGAATTTTGGATGAATTTGTGATACGGATATTGAAATTGGAAGAACCTGCAATTGTGGCAGGGTGTTCCCATTTCCACATAGATATGAGCTGTAAGGCTCCTTTGAAACTGCTAAAGTATTTATTAGTCGTGGGGAATTTGGATTAATAGAGATTACTCGTTAGGCATTAGCCGATATGAAAAACAAAAAAATAAATAATAGAAAAATAATAGACTAAGTTCTAAAAATACCAATATTCAAATAATGAAAAAGATAAAATGAACTAAAAATAAAAATAAAAAGGAAAATAAAGTTAGAAGAAAGGAAAAGGTAAAAATAGGGATCAGTGTTAAAATAAAAGTTAAGATAAAAATAAAGTTAGGAGGAATAGAAATCTCTAATCCTCAGGTGGATCACGCAGTGGCGGTGGGGAAGTGATGTGAAGGTGCTGGCATATCTGCTGTAGTGTGGCGTCGATGTGGTCGAAGCGCTGGAAGTATTGCTGCTCGAATCGTGATAGGCACTCAGATATGTCAGCGTATGAAGCTGCTGCATGAGATGGGCGACGAGGGGGTGGCGGCTCGGCTGGTGCATCCTCCTCTTATGGTGGGACATCATCAGGAATGTCCTCAGGATCCTCGCCCTCCTAAATGAGGCGATACTGGAAGGGGCTGCCTCCTGGCCTCCACTCGATCATCCTCATGTGAAGCATGGTCTGAATGCCCTGTGGGGATATCTGGCCCACCAAAGTATATGAGGATGTCTGGGCTGCAGTGTTGAATAGGCCAAAATAGCAGCCTAATCTCGTAATGTATGGGCCCATAGAAACTATGCCCTTGCGGTGCCTCTCTATCTGATGCTGGATTGCATGGGCGATGAAGTAAGCTAAGTCGATGACATGTGCGTTTGACATGCACCATAGGAAGTAGGCGTCGTGGGTACGGACAACGCCTGTGCTCTCTCCCTTGCCGGTTAGTGTGTGTGCAAGAAGAGAATGTAGATACCTCAGGGCCAGGATAAGTTTAGTCGCTTTAGAGCGACTAGGGTCGTATGTTGATGACGCAGGGACTAGGGCCTCCCAACACCTAGATGGTGCTAAATGAATGTGGTAGTGAAGCGTGGAGAGGTCCTCCTCTTCCATAAATTGCTCGGTATAGAGACCGAGAGATATGCCGAATTCTGGGACACTGAGCTGTCGAACGAGACCTCCCAAACGGAACTGGACTGTTCTTGGATCATCGTATATTCTCATTACAGTCTGAAGATGGAATGTGGAGCAGAACTCGAGAGTGAGTTCTAAGTATGTAGGCTCCACGATCTAGAAAAAATGCTCCCATGGATCGGTCATCAATAGGGCCCTGACCTCGTCCACTAGGTGTATTTGCTCGAGGGCGGCCCAAACTATGCATCGGCCAGTGGTTATAGTGCGAGCTCGAAGTATTTCATATCGCTTCTCCTGGGAAGCTTGCGAAAAACGAAGGAAAGGATGACAGTTTTCAGTAATGGGTCGTGGGGACGAACCACGAGGTCCCTTATGTTTCTTTGAAGCGGGGACGATAGCTTTTTTACCGCGCGATGATGACATGATGCCTAAAAATAAAATAACAAGCATTAGTCCTAAAATTGAAATGAAAATGACTATAAATGAAATACAATGAAGATTAAAATAACGATGTTCCTAAAAACATAAAATGGGGACTAACCTAAATAATATAGATTATCCATCCTAATGTGATATTAAAAATAGGCAACGTAATTATGTATTTATACTAAATGCATGAGATAAATGGCAATTCAATGTGATTTTAAGTGGCATGCAATTATGAAATGTTCTATACTATTCTAGATTATTCATCCTAGTGTAACTAATTCCATGCTTGAATTAATTCTAAATCTAAATATAATCATGATAAAAATAAATAAAATAGATTAGTAAAAAAATAAAAGAGAAAAATGAGGAAAATAGAACCAAATAGGAGATGTACACGGTCGTGGGGGAGGTTCCAAACGGTGGTAGGGCGCTTTGCACAGGCGTGGGATAGTCCTATACAAGCGTGGTGGTGTTTTGAGGATCGGAGGCGGCATTTACGGTGGTTGGAGGAGAGTTTGGGTGAGGGGGTTTAGGGTTTGAGTGAAGGAGAAAATGAATAGTGACATCTTATTTATAGTTTTTGGGTCACACGGTCATGGCACACGCCCGTGTGACTCGGGTTTTGCCCGTGTGATTCGAAATTCTGTGGTTTTGGCACGCCTGGTTCGAAGTACACGCCCGTGTTGCCATCTCGCACGACCATTTGTGATCGTGTTCGCTTTTCACACGTCCGTGTAAGTGGTCACACGGCCGTTTGCGATTGGTTCTTCGTTAATCACACGGTCGTATAGGTCATCACACGGCCGTGCCTAAATTGACAGTGTTGACCACGGTCTGGGGACACGGGAGTGTGGATTTGTGCAAGCCCGTGTCTAAGTTTAAAGGTTGCCATGGCCATGTCGCACGGCCGTGGCGATTTATCGGTGGCCCGTGTTTTTAGAAAATTTGTGCTCTGTTTACACACGGCCTGGGTGCACGACCGTGTCTCTGCTTTAAGTGTTCACACGGCCTTGGACACGCCCGTGGGCATGGCCGTGTGGTCCCAAATTTCTGCATTTAAAAGGGTTAGTTGATGCATAAAAATACTAAAATCAAAAAATAAAGGAAAATTTAATAAGTTAGTGCTCGGGTTGCCTCCCGAGAAGTGCTTATTTAGAGTCTAAGCTTGACTCTACTAGGATGTATCACGAAGGGATTTCGTGAAGCTGAAGCCCCTCCCTGTTATCTTTAAACTTCTCACCTCTACAGTGTTTAAGCCTATGGCCGTTTACCTTAAATGTACCGTTGTTTGGGTGAGTTACCTCAATTGTGCCGTATGGAAAGACAGTTTGAACAGTGAATGGACCTGACCACCTTGATTTGAGTTTTCCAGGAAATAGTCTTAGCCTTGAGTTGTAGAGTAAGACAAGATCACCTGTTTTGAATTGCTTAGGTTGTTTCAGTCGTTTGTCATGACGTCGCTTAATGGCTTCCTTATATAGTCGTGAGCTCTCGTAGGCTTTGCAACGCCATTCATCTAGATCATTTAACTGCATTAATCTTTTCTCACCTGCAAGCTTAAAATCAAGGTTTAAAAATTTGATAGCCCAAAATGCTTCATGTTCAAGTTCAAATGGCAAATGTCAACTTTTTCCGTAAACAAGTTTATAGGGAGATGTACCTATGGGTGTTTTAAAAGCAGTTCTATAGGCCCATAGAGCATCGTCTATCTTTCTTGACCAATCTTTTCTATTTGTTTCTATTGTTTTCTCTAAGATGCGTTTTAGTTCCCTATTTGTTACTTCGACTTGGCCACTAGTTTGTGGATGATAAGGGGTAGCTATTTTATGGTGTACCCCATACCTTTTTAAAATTTTTTCAAATTGGGCATTACAAAAATGGGTGCCCCTATCACTGATAATTATCCTAGGTGTTCCAAATCGAGAGAAAAGTTTCTTCAAAAATTGTACTACCATTCTAGCATCATTAGTAGGTAAGGCTTGGGCTTTCACCCATTTTGACATATAATCTACCGCTACTAGGTTGTACTTATTCCTGAATGAAGTAGGGAATGGACCCATGAAATCAATACCCCATACATCAAATATTTCGCATGAAAGTATATAGCTCTGAGGCATTTCATTATGTTGAGAAATATTACCTGTTCTCTGGCATTTATCACAAGAGGTCACATACCTGTTGGCATCCCTGAAAAGTGCAGGCCAGTAAAAGCCTGATTCGAGTACCTTATGAGCAGTTCTAGCTCCACTGTGATGTCCTCCTGTGGGTCCTGAATGGCAGTGATTTAAAATCTGGTATGCTTCTGTTTCAGTAACGCATCTTCGAATAACCTAATCTGCACAAATTCGAAAAAGAAAAGGATCCTCCCAAAAGTAGTTTTTCACATCAGCGAAGAATCGCTTCTTTTGCTGATGGGTTAGCCCTTTTGGGGTTATGTTAGCTGCTAAATAAATTGCAAAATCAGCAAACCAAGGAACTACTGCATCTGCTAAAGCTAGGAGTTGTTCTTCAGGAAACAAGTCGTTTATTTTATCGAGGTACTTGAGTTGCATGTTGTCTAATCTTGAAAGGTGATCTGCTGCCAAGTTTTCAGCTCCTTTCTTGTCCTTTATTTCTAAATTGAATTCCTGTAACAATGGAATCCATCTTATTAATCGAGGTTTTGCATCAGTTTTAGTTAAAAGGTAGCGAAGAGCAGAATGGTCAGTATAAACAATGACTTTTGACAAAATCAAATAAGATCTGAATTTGTCAAATGCAAAAATAATGGCTAGCAATTTTTTTCTGTGGTAATATAATTTGCTTGAGCAGCTGTCAAAGTTCTGCTAGCATAATAGATCGGTTGAAAGTGCTTGTCTCTTCTCTATCCCAAAACTGCACCTACTACAAAATCACTTGCATCGCACATTAGTTCAAAAGGTAGATTCCAATCAGGTGAAATCATAATCGGGGCATTGACTAACTTTTCCTTAAGAGCGTTAAAAGAGTCTAAACATTCTTGGTCAAAGTTGAAAAGCACGTCTTTTTCTAGCAGCTTTGTTAAAGGCTTAGCTATTTTAGAAAAATCTTTAATAAACCTGCGATAAAAATCGGCATGTCTTAAAAAGCTTCTTATAGCCTTAACTAAATTAGGGGGAGGTAAATTTTCAATGGTTTCAATTTTTGCTTTATCTACCTCTATCCCTTTACTGGAAATTTTATGTCCTAATACAATACCCTCTTGAACCATAAAGTGGCATTTTTCCCAGTTTAGTACTAAATTTGTCTCTTCACATCTCATCAAAACACGTTTTAAATTATTAAGACATAGTTGGAAAGAATTATCAAAAACTGAAAAATCATCCATAAATACATCCATGATGTCTTCCACGAATTCGTTGAAGATGGCTAGCATGCATCGCTGAAAAGTAGCAGGAGCGTTACATAAACCAAAAGGCATTCTACGATAAGCAAACGTACCGTATGGACATGTGAATGTCATTTTCTCTTGATCTTCTGGAGCTATCGGGATTTGGAAGTAACCAGAGAGGCTATCTAGGAAACAAAAATACATGTGACCTGATAATCTTTCCAACATCTGATCAATAAAAGGTAAGGGAAAATGATCTTTTCGAGTGGCGTCATTCAGCTTTCAATAATCAATGCAAACTCTCCATCCAGTGATTGTTCTTGTAGGTATTGACTTTTTTTGTCATTAGAGACCACGGTCAAACCTCCCTTTTTAGGAACAACCTGCACAGGACTTACCCAAGAACTGTCAGAAATAGGATAAATACTGTCTGCATCTAGAAGTTTAATTACCTCGACTTTTACGACTGATAAACACTAAATTATACATATTTTTACCTCATGTTTAGCCTATATTTTGGATGGATTCTTATCAATTTTGTGAGAATTGGTGTCTTAATCCTTCCTTTTTATATCTTATACTTAGGAGAGCATAGGGAAGAAGAAAGGATGGAAAACGGGCCAAAAACGATGAAAAATGGCCCAAAATGTGCGAACAACACGGGCCAAGAAATGCCACACGGCCGTGCCACACGGCCGTGCCACATGAAGATCACACGGTCAAGCCCCCGACAAGCACGGCCAGGTCAAACGACCGTGCCTCCACCGATAAAAGGACACGGCCTCTGTCAAAGTCACACGAGCGTGGCATACGGGCGTGTTCTAGTCGTGAAGAAGGGGAATTTCACTCGAATTGGGATGCTTAGAGGCTAAGAAAGGCTCCCCACAAGCTCTCTATATAAAGACCTCATGAGGTAGAAGCATAGATATGTTTTTAGATATTTTTCCTCTCGTTTTTCTGCCACACTGAAGGTAGAAGCAAGGGATTACTCCAATGGAGAAAGCCGATTAATTCATCTCAAAAGCCGGAATTCTGCAGCAACATAGAGGATCTCCCTAAATTCCTTCAGGGGTTTTTGGTTTCTTTTATGTTTTGTTATTTTATATATTTTGAGATGTTCTCCTTCTTTATTATGAACTAAACCCCTCAAATACTTAAGGGGGATGAAACCTAAGACAGATCTTGTTATTTATTCTTGATTTATTTGATAAATATTTGAATTATTCTTAGTTATGCATTCTTCACTCTTGATTTAATAATCCTAGGTATTAATTCAAGAATTAGATGTGCTTAGAGCAGAGGAGCAAAAGTCCCTATGATAAGAGTAGATCTACCATAATTAAGCGGAGTTACATGCAACCCTAGACATAGGGCGACATAAATCTACCGGATTAGGGTCAAACCTAATATGGGGAGCCATAGATCGAATTAATGCAACCTAGGGAGTTAATTAATAAGGGAACTTTAATTAACAACTTAGGCCTAGTTGCTCTACGCCTCGACGGAGGGTTTAGCATAAGTTAGGGATCTCTACGGATCAAGTCAAGTGAAGAAATCATATAGTTCAAGAAAATAATAATAAGTGAAGTCTAGGTGGATTCTCCCTTGAGTATTGTCCATATAAATCAGCTTTTCCCTAAAAGTTTTCCCAATTCGCTCTTTAAACTTTCTTAGTTAGTTTTAGAATTAATTTAAACAACCCTTTTTTATTTTTAGGTTAGATAATAGAAAGGAAGTAAGTACTAGTACTTTTGGTTCCCTTGGGTACGATAACTCGGTCTTGCCACTAAACTATACTACTGTTCAATAGGTGCGCTTGCCTTTAACATCGTGATATTAGTTAGTTTTGGTGTGATCAGTTTTTATAAATTTTATTACTTAATATCACGCGATATCAATGACTTTCTTCATGTTAGGATTCAATCGTCTCTGAGCTTGCACCGATGTTTATATTCATCTTCCATTAAAATTTTGTGGGTGCAAAAAGAAGGATTAATTCCCTTAATATCTGAAATTTTCCAAGCTATAGCCTGCTTGTGCTTCCTTAACACGTGGAGTAATTCTTCTTTTTCTGCAATGCTTAAATTTGATGCGTTAATAACTGGTAAAGTTGAATCTTCCCCTAAAAAGGCATATTCTAAATGGTCTGGCAGTTGCTTTAACTCTAATTTAGGGGGTTCATCAATGGAAGGTTTCTGTCTTAACTCATCATTCATCTTTATACTTTCATAACTTATGTGTCTTGTGATAATTTCATTAGAATCTAACTCCTTTCTTACTTCCTCAATTTCAGTGGTGACTTCATATTCCCCCCCACCTTGAACAAGACACAGTTCCAACGTGTCTGCGAGAGAAAGTTCCTGAAAATTATCTTGAACAAAGTAATCAATAATATCAACAAAATAACAGGAATCATCTTGTTCTTTAGAAAATTTCATAGTATCATAGATTTTAAAAATGACTTCTTCCTCACCAACTCTAAGTACTAATTTACCATCCCCTACATCAATAACAGCTCTAGCAATGGCTAAGAATGGACGTCCCAAAATTAAAGGCACCTCAATATCCTCATCCATATCAAGCACAACAAACTCAACAGGGAATATAAATTTATCTACCTTTACTAGCACATCTTCGATGATTCCCCTAGGATATTTAACAGATCTATCAGCTAGTTGAATACTCATCCTAGTGGGTTTTGGTTCCCCTAGACCTAGTTGCTTGAACATTTTGTAAGGCATGAGATTAATGCTAGCATCTAAATCAGCTAAGGCTTTATCAATAAGTAAACTACTAATTAAACAAGGAATAGTAAAACTTCCTAGATCTTTCAATTTTACCGACAGTTTATTTTGGAGAATAGCTGAGCATTCTTCGTTGAGTTCCACTATGGCTAATTCTTCCAACTTTCTTTTATTTGTTAGAAGTTCTTTAAGGAATTTCGCGTACTTCGGCATCTGCGAAATTGCTTCAACAAAAGGTAAGTTAATGTGTAATTGTTAAAAAGTTTAAGAAATTTACCGAATTGGGCATCTGTACGGTCTTTCTTCAACTTTGCCGGGTATGGAATAGGCAGTTTGTATTCCTTGAATGTTGGTGGAGTGTTTTCCTTGGGTTCCTCTACCTTGTCTCCTAAAGATTCTGGAACAGACTTTTTTTCTGGTTCAGCTAGTACTTTCCCATCTCTTAGAATAATTGCTTTGGCATGTTCTCTGGGATTTGACTCAGTATTACTTGGTAGTCCACCTTGTGGTCTTTTTGAAATTAATTTTGCAAGTTGACCGATTTAATTCTCAAGCCCTTGAATTGATGCTTGCTGATTTTTTAGTGCCGTTTCAGTGTTTTAGAAATGGGTTTCTGATGCGGCCATAAATTTGGTGAACATCTCTTCAAGATTCGGCTTTTTCTCTTGTTGTGGTGGTGGCTGCTGAAATCCCAGAGGAGGCTGTTGTCTTTGATTTCCTTGTCCTCCTCATGAAAAATTGGGGTGATTTCTCCAACCTGCATTGTAAGTATTACTATAAGGGTTATTTTGAGGTCTAGAATTGTTACCCATATAGTTGGCTTGCTCAGTTTCTATACTGTGTCCATAAGATGAATAGTCCGGATTGAACATATTTCCTGGGATTGCGTCGCACTGCATCACTGGCTGTGCCTGCGTAGAACCAATAAAATGATCAAACTTTTTATTTAAAAGTTTTACTTGGTTAGTAAGTGTAGTGACAACATCAATATTATAAACTCCTGCAGCTTTTGTCGATTTTGTCCTCATGACTTGCCACTGATAGTTATTCAGTGACATCTCTTCAATAAATTCATAAGCTGATTCGGGTGTTCTATTGTTGATTGTTCCTCTTATGGCTACATCGATCATTTGCCTTGTTGAAAGATTCAAACCGTTATGAAAGGTTTGAACTTGTAGCCATAAAGGTAATCCATGATGAGGGCATCTTCTCAAAAGATCATTGTATCTTTCCCAGGCATCGTAAAGTGTTTCTAAATCCATCTGTACAAAAGAAGAGATATCGTTTCGTAATTTAGCTGTTTTAGCTGGAGGAAAATATTTAAGTAAAAAATTTTCTGTCATCTGTTCCCATGTAGTGATTGAGCCTCGTGGTAAAGAGTTTAACCACTATTTGGCTTTATTTCTCAGAGAGAATGGAAATATCCGTAGACGAATGGCATCATCAGAAACGCCATTAATTTTAAAGGTATCACAAAGTTCCAAAAAATTGGCTATGTGTGAATTTGGATCTTCATCCTGTAAACCATCAAACTACACTAATTGCTGTATCATCTGAATAGTGTTAGGTTTTAATTCAAAATTATTAGCAGTAATAGTAGGTCTAATAATGCTAGTTTGGGTACCATCCAAACTAGGTTTAGCATAATCATACATAGTACGAGGTGCTTCATCTTGATTCACTGGTTGCGCCGCTATTGCGGGAGGTGGTGGAATATTTTGGTTTGCTTCCATCTCTTTTGTAGGTTCTGGCCCTTGTTCTTGATCTTGTTCTGGATAATGTAGGCTTCGTCTGATCTCTCTGCGAGTTCTGCGAACTGTCGCTTCTAAATCTTTGTCAAAAAGTAATAGTCCTGCTGGGTTGTTTCTAGTCATAAACTAGAAATGCCTAGAGGGGAAAAGCAAAGAAAATTAAAATAGAATAAAATAAAATAAAAAAATAAAAAAATAAAAACCGAAAATAAATAAATATAGTAATGGCTAAAGTAATAGAAATCGAGTTTTCTTAATATTTTAAATCCCCGGCAACGGCGCCAAAAACTTGATACTCGCAATATTAAGTAATAAAATTTATAAAAACTAATCACACCTAAAACTAACTAATATCATGATTTTAAAGGCAAGCGCACCTATCGAACAGTAATATAGTTTAGCGGTAAGACTGAGTTATCGTACCTAAGGGAACCAAAAGTACTAATACTTACTTCTTTTCTATTATTTAGCCTAAAAATAAAAGAGGGTTGTTTGAAACTAATTCTAAAACTAACTAAAAGTGCACAAAAAGTAAAGTGGGGGAAGACTATTTGGGAAAAGCTGATTGATATAAGCAATACTCAAGGGAGAATCCATCTAGATTTCACTTGTTATTAGCTTCTTAAACTAGACGATTTCTTCACTTGACTTGATCCGTAGGTTGCATTAATTCGATCTATGGATCCCCCTATTAGGTTTGACCCTAATCCGGCAGATTTATGTCGCCCTATGTCTAGGGTTGCATGCAACTCCGCTTAATTATGGTAGATCTACTCTTAAAACAGGGACTTTTGCTCCTCTGCCTAAGCACATCGATTTCTTGAAGTAATACCTAGGACTGTTAAATCAAGAATGCAGAACACATAATTAAGAACAATTTAAGTATTTATCATATAATTCAAGAATAAATAATAACAAGGTCTGTCTTAGGTTTCATCCCCCTCAAGTATTTGAGGAGTTTAGTTCATAATTAATAAAGAAAACATCTCAGAAGAAATAAGATAACAAAACATAAAGAACCCAAAAACCCCTGAGAGAATTTAGGGAGATCCTCTGTCTCGATGTAGAATTCTAGCTTTTGGGATGAATCAATCGGCTTCCCTTGGAGTAATTCCTTGATTTCACTCCTTGTGTTGGCAGAAATATGGCGCTCCTTCTTGGGAGAAAAGAGTACCCCCTTAGAGTTGCCTCCTAGGGTTTTTATATAGAGCTTTGGGATGCCTTTCTTAGCCTCTAAGTATCCAAATCCGAGTGAAATTGCACTTCCTCACGACAGGGACACGTCCGTGTGCCACGCCCGTGTGGTTTCGATAAGAGCCGTGTTTGGGCCTGTTGAGGTGGCACGGCCGTGTAGCCTGGCCGTGCTTGTCAGGGCTGGGCCGTATTGGACCTTGTGTGGTACGGCCGTGTGGTAACTTCTTCGGCGGTGTCGTTTTCACACTATGGCCCATTTTCTTCGTTTCTGGTCCATTTTTCGTTCTTTTCTTTTCCCTATGCTCTCCTGAGTATATAACATGAAATAAAAGGGTTAAGAGCACCAATTCTCACAAAATTAATAATAATTCATCTAGAAATTAGGCTAAACATGAGGTAAAAATATGTATAATTTATCGTTTATCATTTAGTAATATGCAAGTTATGTAAGCCATTTGATAAATGCGAAATATTACCAAGTATCAGTTCCGACATTCCAAGAAAGACGACAAAAATGTGTAATTGAGGTGAATCCCATTTGTAACACCCAAATTTTTGGGTCTCTCTTGAATTGTTGTTCATCTGACAAAATGTTTTAACTCTGGTATTTGGGTGTGTAATTCTTGTTTGAGGAGTATTAATGGGCCTATGGAAGGCCCAGGTGTTGGTTAAAAACTCGGGAAAATTTTAGATTTTTTTCACTTAGAAGATAGGGGACTTTTGCAAGTAGGTGTTTTAAGAAATTGTGCATGGAATATAGCACAAAAGGAGCCTTGGTAGAGTGGCTAAGTGACGCCACTAGTCTCCTAAAAATGTAGCGTGAGGAGCTTGAAGGAGGGCCAAGGTTCAAGTCCCAGAATATGCAAGTGTGGCGTTTTATTTTGTGCAAGGAGCAGGTAAGAGTTTGAAGCAGAGTAAAACTCTACTTGGAAGAAGTTTGAATCGGTCATAGGAGTGAATCTAAGAGTAAGTTATGGACTTTTGAATTTTGAATGAAGGTGGCCAGCCAAGGGACTCTCTATGGTGCAAATTCGGCAAGCAGCATAGGTAAGGTACAATCGGCATTTGGGTCTCTTTTGGTGCCGATTTCTTTAGTCTAATAGGTCCCCTCTTCTGCCGATTCTGTTTAGTAAATTAGGGGTCATTTTTCTGCTTTTCTAAACCTAGTAGCCGAATCTCCTACCCCAGAAACCCTACTGCCAATTTCTCTGTGACAAAAGCCACTCCTCTAAACTTTTTCACCATTCTTCTCTTTTCTTTGCATCTCTAGCCAATTTCATCTTTCTGCAAACCTCTCTCTCTACCGAATCTTTCACTTTCTTCTTCTTCTTCTTTTCTGCAAGCCCTTGTCAACAGCTTTAAAAGCCGAAACACCCTTTCTTACCGAATCCATCTTCTTCTATCAATCATATCACCTCTTCTCACCCTACACCCATTACCGAATCTTCTCTTAACCGAAACTCTCATTGTGTGTGGCCAAATTCTCCTCTCCCTAGTCTTAAATTCTTTCTTTCTTTTTACTTAGATCGTGATTAAAAGGGCATCTAGAGGCACTTCTTGAACCGATTAGCATATTGGTAAGTACTCAGAAATTTTGTTTGGTTTCATGTGTTTAAGATATAAGCCGAAACCCCTTTAGGGGAGGCTATCGTTTGGACTAAGGCTTTGTGGTCTCTTGTTTGATGTTGTTGTGCTAGTGGAGGCAAAGGGGGCGCTTTGCAAGGATTTGAAGGTTGGCACGGCTAGGCACATAGACCTAGTTTATATTTCGGTAGCAAGGTAAAGGCTTTTAGGGACTTAGGCCATGTTGGCCGATTTTGGTAAGGAGATTATGGCTTATTGATTAGCGAGTTTTAGGCTAACACTTTAGTAATCAACTGTAGGCTTTCATACGTGGATCTCGTCGTCACTTTATCCGTTAACAGGTGTGTATCATATCTCCGCTTTAGACTAGAACAGCAAAGGCCGTAATGACCGAAAGATTGACCGAAAACTGACCAGAGGTGACCGAATAATCGGTCTTGGGAGAACCTAAGAGTAATCGTTTACTCTGTTATGGGCAAATTTGGTTTCAATGATGACAGAATTGCGGAAGGTGCAATTCCAAGCATTTTGGTAAGATGGGCTTCGAGGGGCCAAAGATGGGCCCAATGGGCTTTCGAGCCCATATAGGTAAAATTGGTGAAAAAGGTAATTTAACGGTGTCAAACTTAATAATATGGTTAAAGTTAGTAAACTGAGAATAAAATTGGGTTTAACGGGCTCAAGACGTTAATGGACTTAGTAAGGCCCATTAGGGGTTTTGGGCTAAAAAGGGCAAAACTGGAAACTAAGGATAAATGGACTTCCATAGGCATAATTTGACTAGTAATTACTTGGACATGCATAAAATCCTCAAAAATCTGGAAAAAAGACTAAAATACCCCTAAGTATGGAAATTACCATTGTACCCCTAGGTGCAAAATGACCTTTATACCCCTAGGGTAGATTTTGTATGAAATGTATGATTTTCTGTTTCTGTATATCATATCTCATAATATATGAATATATCTGATGCATGAGATTTTGTATGTTGCATGCCATAGTATGTTTATATCTGTTGCATGGGGTATGGGCTTTTATGATGGAGGAAGCGTTCTGGCAGCCTCGCTGCAATCTGGTGGCCTCGCCACATATATCTATTCTAGTGGCCTCGCCACATATATCTGTTCTGGTGGCCTCGCCACATATATCTGTTCTGGTGGCCTCGCCACATATATCTGAATCTGGTGACCTCGTCACAATATCTGGCAGCCTCGCTGCAAATTTCTGTGGTGTGTAGCGGTTGGGTGGGTCGAGTAGTCTCCCCACATGGTGTAAGGCTGGTACGGGGGTGTTATGGATGTATTTGGGTTGGGCTTTCTATTTGCATATTATATCTGATCTGTATCTGTTATGGGCCTATGGGCTTAACCTGATTTCTGTGATGGGCCAAGGCCCAATTAAATCTGATTCTGAGGCTTGGTCTGTTTTGGCCTATGGTTGAGATTATGTTACACACTGAGTTACCAAACTCACCCCTTAATTTCATCTCTGCAAGTAGCCCTCAACCATAGTGGGCTTGGAGCTGAGAGAGATTCGGAGTGGCCACAGCATCTGCAAGTAAGTTTTCATTTTATTTTAAGTATTTTATTATGCTATTTTGGGTTTTAATTGTAATAAGGCCGCTATTTAAATTTCTTTATTGGTTTTATTTTCTTTAACGGTTTAATTTATTTTTATCGAAACTGCTAGTTATAGGCTGTGCGGGTTTTTCAAAATTTAGAGAATGTTTTCAAAACTAAATAAGTTCAAAAAAATGGATAACCTAAAGACCTAACAAAATGACTTCTCACAAACTTGCTGCTTTAATAAAAATATCACCTAAGTCACATCAAGAAAAAAGTCATAAACTTGGTTGTAAGTCCATGTGACGCACCAGATCTGGCCATAACGTCCAGGCCGGGTTTGGGGTGTTACACCATTTGAACCTTGGGAATAGATTAGGATACAAATGACATGTCACTAGGATGGTTGAGTTCCGAGCTCGTTGAGTTGAGTCTGAGTTCACTTATGGATGCGAACGCCAGAGCTCGTTGAGTTGAGTCTGAGTTCGCTTATGGGTGGGTTACATGGTAGCTTCAGCTACATATCAGTGGTAGCTTCAGCTACAATATATGAGTGGCACTTTTGTGCATCTTTCCGAGTATCCTTTAGAATTCTGCATGGTTCAACGGGTAGCAAAATGATATGATTAAGTGAAATAGAAAGTGATTATGACCATGTGTATGATGAAACAATATGTTCCTTGCTATGATGCATTTATATGTGTAAGTGTGAAAGTGAAATCTTATGAATAAATGCAGGTACATATGTGTATAAGTTAAGAGCAATATGCTCGTTATATCATCGAATTTAGGTAAGATCGATAACAGGTAAGTGTTACCGTTAATGCTATATCAATGAAAGCTTGAAAGAGTGAAAATGAAATAAAATAGACTTGGATAGCAATAGTGTAGTGAATTTGAAAAATCACCAAAAATGGTAGAAATTGTGTTAGAAGTGGAATAAGATATGAAATTTGAATCTATTTTCATATAAAAGAAACAGAGCAAACAAAGAAATTCTGTGTTTTGAGATATTTATATTTTTGTAAGACTAGTTTAGATTGATTTTGTGATCCTCTATTCTGAATTGTAAAAATCATTAAAAATTTCAAAAAAATAGTTAAGAACATAATTTATATTTTTGGATTACTTATTGAGTCTATTTTCAAAAGAAAGAAATGAAAACCTCATTTGAATTCAGTAGCAAAAGATAATTAAATTTTAGTGAAGAGTGGTCAGAGCTACTGAACTGCGAAACAGGGGAGACTTCAATGAATAAACTGTATTAATTGGCCCAACCAAAATTTCTGAAATTTTTATGGTAAGAAGAAATATTAGTCTAGTTTCAGGAAAATTGACGGAACTTAAATTTGAGTTCTGTAGCTTAAGTTATAATTAATTTATCGACTATAACTCAGAAAACAGCCTAAGCTGAACATGAGTGAAAAGTGAAACCATATGGATAAAGCCTCTATTTTCTTAAGAATACTCCTTAGGAAAAAGGAAATGTTTTGTTAATTAAATTGCTTATTGTTATATGCTAACTTACTAAGCTTTAAAGCTTACACCCTCCCTTCATTTCTTTTAGTGTTGTCAGGTCGGCTCGGGGTTGGAGATCGTCGGAGGCGGCAACACACTATCAATTAGTCAAGATGGAGTAATAACCATTCTCATTTGCTTCTACGTGAGTGACATGTATTAAGGTATAGTTACTAATAGTTGTATTCTTGTGAAATGGCCAAATATATAGGCTCATGTCATCAATTTGTATAAGGTCATGAAATGTGGTCCTTAGCGGTTATGGATTTATAAGCCTGTTCTTGTGCATGTATTGCAGAAAATGTTAAATGAGGTTAGACATATCTCATGTGTTTGATAGTCTAGATAAGAGTAGTGAAGGATATGTTATACGTTTATGCAATGTATACAAGTGTGAAGAGTTTAAGAGCATACTAAGGGCTTGGAAAATAGCCTAAGTGTGGTCACACAGGCAGAGACACGGCCGAGTGTCTCAGCCGTGTATAGGACACGGTCTGCACAAAGGCCTGTGCCACGGTCGTGTGAAAGAAACAGAATGCCTGATGTTCTTAGCACGAGCGTGTCCTAAGTCACACGGGTGTGTGACACCGTTTGGGGAAAATTTCATAAGTGTTTGAAAAGTTCCGGTTTGGTTCTGGATCGCACCTAATGTATCGTTTGGGCCTCGTAGGCCCATAATGAGAAATTCTTGTGCATTAACGAAAAAGTTTTGAATTTTACACACAAAAAAAATTATGTTTTGAAATCAATTAACCGAGCGAGTGTTTGTTCAGTAACACCTCGTACTCGTATCCAGCGACGGTTACGGGTGAGGGGTGTTACAATAGGTGTCGATTTTGGGGATTCTAGGCTAATGCTGAATTCTTCCTTTCTATTTTACCGAAAACACATTTCTCTCTAAATATCTAAAAGCCAAAATCCCTTATTCTTTCTCTTTTATTTTGTGCTGATTTCTTCCCTTCCTTTCTCATCAAACTCTTTTCTTTCTTGCTCCTAGTTGACCTTCCCTAAAGCCAAATATCTTTTGGCCAAAATTCTGTGGTGTCGCCACTTTGTCTTCAATGTTGGCCAATCGATTCTTGTATAAGTACTTTACTTTCTTTTAGTTGGTCTTTCTAGTACCGATTCTGTCTCTCCCTTACTCTTTCTAAATTTGTTTTGGTAGGGGATTAGTATCGAATCTCAGATTTTAGATCTCTGTCGAATTGCTCATTAAGCATTTTGGGGTTTTGGGTAAGTGTTCATCACTTTGGTTTTAGGGGTTGGCCGAATGGTCATATAGGTTATAAGGGTGACTCGTGTTGGATGCAAGTCACCTATTACTTAGGCTCTAATGGTTAAGTTGGTGCAGATCTAGGAGTAATCACGGTTAGTGATTAAAGAAAAAGTTATTAGGACTTGTCGCGCAAGGTAAGGCTATGGTAAGATTTCGGTTCTTAGTAAAAATTATGGTTAAGCATATGATTAACTGTTGAGTGGCATCGATTGTACGTTCGTGGCTAAGGAGTTCACAACGCATTTTGTTAGCAGGTGTGTACACACACTTCACACACACAATAGATCGGCAAATGCCAAAATGCCGAAAGTTTGGCTACGGTAGTCGTGCAAGTGCGCGAACACTCGTATGGAGGTAATCAATATGTTATCAGAGACCCCATGAGCAATCTCATGGACTAGGGTCAAGTTTTGGCCAACTGGGCCAGAATGGGCCAAATGGGCCCGACGAGCTCGTGGGCTCAAATAAGCGAAAATTGGTAGATTGGTAATAAGTGATAAGCTGGTTAAGTTGGTTGTATGGCTTGGAATAGATTTGGGCTTGATGGGCCGTATAATTGTGACTGGGCCTAATGGGCCATATAAATGTGATTGGGCTTGATGGGTTATATGAATGTATGAAAGCATGTAGACTTGCTAGGGTTTTATAATGGACTTTTAGGCCTAGTTTCTAATGAATCCTTAAGCGGCATTGTAATATCTCGAATTAGGGCCTAATCGAAATAGTGGTCTCGTGACCACAAATCTGAGATAGAAATAATTATTTTATAATTATTTTAAGGTTTATGATATGATTGTATGATTGTGTGAAAATTTCGTGAAGAAATTCCATGCATAAAGTGCTTAATTTGAAATTAGGGACTAAATCGAATAAGTTGTAAAATTTGCATTCTAGAAGTTTTTAGTATGAAATTGCTTTGGAATATTAATTAGGAGGTCTTAAATAGAAATTTGACCAATTTCTAAGTTTATGGACAAAAATTGGACATGAATGGAATTTTTGAAAGTTTAGTAAGGAAGGGCATTTTGGTCATTTGGATATTAAATGGAATAAAATGGGAAAAATAACAAAAAAATTGATCATCTTCTTCATATGTTGCTGCCGAATTTTGCTCTCCACCATAGCTAGGGTTTCAACACTTTTAAGCCTTGATTGTAAGTGATTTCCATGCCCGTTTTTAATGTTCTTTACATTTTTGAAATCCTTGTAGCTTGGTTTACCTATTTCTACCAATATTTTGAGTTAGGGTTCATATTTGGAAAAATAGCCATAGGTGAAATTTGTGTATTTTGATGTTTTATGATAGAATATGAGGTTTCGGATTATGTTAGACAACTTGTGCTACTCGGTTTTGAGTAAAAACGAGTAGAACGGCTTAATCGGTAAAAATACCAATTGTTCATAAGTGCATGTTATAGTTGGAATTTGAGCTTTATAATGGTAAATAAATGATCAGCATGTCCTAAAACATAAGAATTTGGAATAAAATTTAATTTCCGAGCCTTGGGGCAAAAGTGTAAATATGTAAAAGTTTAGGGGTAAAGTTGTAATTTTGTCAAAATTTGAATTAAGGACTATTTTGATAATGTGAGTATTAAATGAGCTAAATATGCTATTTTAGATCAAGAAAAACGAGATTCAAGTCGTGAACAAGGGAAAAACAAAGTAGTCGAGGAATAAGCTCGATTCCAAATATTTTGCCATAAGGTAAGTTCATGTGTAAATAATGTAACATAATTGTTACTTTTAAGTTAATTGATGTTATTTATATGATATGCTGATTTTTATCATGAAATATATGCTTTGTGATTATTATCGAATAATATACAAATTATGTGTGCTACTTATTAAATATAAATTGCTATCGAGTATTGGTTTCAGTATTCTGTGGAAGACGGCAAGGATATGTGATCGAGGAAAATCCGTTTGAACCTTGGGAATAGATTAGGATACAAGTGACATGTCACTAAGATGATTGAGTTTCGAACTCGTTGAGTTGAGTCCGAGTTCGTGAGATGTAACTAGGCATCCGAGCTCGTTGAGTTGAGTCCGAGTTCACTTATGGATGCAAACGCTCGAGCTCATTGAGTTGAGTCCGAGCTCACTTATGGATGGGTTACATGGTCACTTGATTACATATGTGGCACTTATGTGCAAATTATCCATGTATCGAGTTATATTCCGATGTGTTCAACGGGTAAAATTCTAGAGAAATGGAAGAACACTTAAGATGCAAGTGTCATTTTGATAAGTGTTGTGAAATGGACACTTTGGACAGGTATGTACTCGACCCTCAGGTTGAAACTTGATACAACAACAATAATGTGGTAAGATGATAAATGATGACTAGAAATGTGATATATGTCTTGGTGATACCATGCTAGTGTTGTTTGGTATAATTGCTTTGTTATGTTACTTGTTATTTGCATATGAACTTACTAAGCATTTATGCTTACTCCTTCCTTTTTATTCATTGTAGTTTTGGACAAGCCGGCTCAGGAATCAGGATATGTCAAAGGCTCGTTCACACTATCCGAAGAACTTTTTGGTAAAATGGCTTGTAAAACTTAAGTATGGCATGTATGGCAATGTACCTATTTTTCTGTAAATAATCTTGTGATATGGTTATGGGTTGGTTGAGAAAATGCTTGATGATGATTAGTCATTGGAATGGCTTAGTCTAGATCATGTTTGATGCCATGTGAGTTTAATATGTTATCTAGTTCATGAAAATTCATAAAAAGGTGAAATTGCCATAAAACAGAACATTACAGGAACAATGACGTGAGTTTGAAAAATCACTAAAAATAGTAGAAACCAAATTAGGTGATGAATTAAATATGAAACTGAAGCTTATTGTGTCTACTTTCATATGGAAGAAGCAAAACAGGTAAAGGAGTTATTTGTTGTGAGATATTTGAGTTTTAGTGAAATAGGGCCAAAGCAATTTCTGGATCCCCTGTTCTAACTTTGGAAATTCACCATAAATTTTAAAAAAAATAATTAGGAGGTGTACTTTATATTTTCAGAATCCTTATTGAGTCTAGTTTTAAGATAAACAAACGGAATAGTCATATGAATTTTTTACAGAGAGAAAAGTAGTTCGTAGTAATCGGAGGTCAGTGCAGTTGAGTTCTGAAACAAGGGTAATTTTAACTAATAAACTGTACTAATTGGCATGACCAAAAATTCTAGAAAACAATTAGTAGAGAGATATATGATTTTAGTTTCAGGGAAAATTTATGGATCTTGATTTCGAGGTTTGTAACTCAAGATATGATTTTTTAAGCGACCACGACGCAAAAAGACAGCTTGCTACAAGAATCAAATTAGTTGATTTAAAATTTAAAAAGTGATGAAATAAGTTTAGTAACACCTCAAGCTCGACTCCGGCGACGGTCTCGGGTAAGAGAGCGTTACATTTGATGGTATCAGAGCAGGTTTAGTCGGTTCTCGGATTAATGTGTTGTATGTTCGGATTTTGCTATACATGCCATATGTGTATATTGTGATAGTGTGACGCCTTCTGACCTTTTAAATGATTTTTTTATAGTAGATGGATCCCGATCCAGCTATGGCAGATGAGGTAGAGAGTAATGCGCCAGCTCTGGCTGAAGGGGCAGCACCGACAGAAAATCCACCTCCTACTGTTGGTCAAGGAGGAGGAGAAAGGAGTCGAGAAGCCTTTCCCTAAATGATGAGTGCATAGTACATTGAGTTCGTTCGTATCAACCCGAATGTACAACCTCCCCCATCTCCCCCAATTCCTCAACCTATACCCCCGATGCCTCAGGGTGTGGATATGATGAAATTTCAAAGAACTCCAGTTGATAAAATTTGTAAATTAGGGGCCGAAGAATTTAGAGCTAATGTGGATGATGATGCCGAGAAAGCAGAGTTCTGGCTTGAAAATTCAATTCGAGTATTTGATGAATTGTCTTGCACACCTGAAAAATGCTTGAAATGTGCTATATCTTTGCTGAGGGATTCAGCCTATAATTGGTGGAAGACATTGATTTCGGTGGTACCGAAAGAGAAGGTTACTTGGGAATTCTTTCAAGAAGAGTTTCGGAAGAAATACATTAGTGAAAGATTTATTGATCAGAAGCGTAAAGAGTTTCTTGAGCTGAAGCAAGGTAATATGACAGTTACCGAATATGAAAGGGAGTTCGTCAGATTGAGTAAGTATGCCAGAGAATATGTTCCTACAGAGGCCAAGATGTGCAGACGATTTGAAGACGGGCTCAATAAAGACATTAAGGTATTTGTTGGGATTCTTGAACTAAAAGAAATGGTGGTACTTGTCGATCGAGCTTGCAAGGCTGAAGAACTACTTAAAGAGAAGAAAAAAGTAGAATCTGAGACACGAAATTGGAAGAAAAGACCAATGAGTAATGCACCCTCACAGCAACTCAGAAAATTAAGAAATATGAATCCTCGTTCCCAAGTTTCAACTGGACAATCATATGGGAATTTTAAGAAGCAAAATATGGGTCCTAAATCCCAGACTACTTCGGTAGCTAGTATTGGGAATTCGAGATTTGTTAGGCCCGAGTGTCAGCGGTGTGGTAGGAATCATTTTGGTCCGTGCAGAGTAAATGAATGTTTTCGATGTGGTTCTCCGGATCATTTTATTAGAGACTTCCCAGAGATAATTGAAAAAGAAAAATTTCAAAGTACAAAAGCAAGTGGTGCGGATTCGAGGCGAAGGTATTCAAGAAAAGCTAGAAATGAAGCGAGCAGTAAGAATGTGGTCAGAGATTCAGCAGCTAAATCTGAAGCAAGAGCTCCAACTAGAACTTATGCCATTAAAGCGCGTGAAGATGCTTCATCACCTAATGTGATTACTGGTATATTTTCTCTTTATAATGTTAATGTTACTGCTTTGATTGATCCCGGTTCTACTCATTCATATGTGTGCATGAAATTGGTGTCTGGCATGAATATACCTGTTGAGAACACAGAATTTATGATTAAAGTGTCAAACCCGTTAGGCAAATGTGTTATAGTTGATAAAGTATGCAAGAAATGTCCTTTAATGATTCAGGGTTATTACTTTCCGGCCAACTTGATGTTGTTGCCATTTAATGAATTTGATGTTATTTTGGGTATGGATTGGTTGACATTGCATGATGCTATAGCAAATTGTAAACAGAAAGTTATTGAATTAAAGTGTGAAAATGGTGAAACTTTGCGGGTTGAATCAGATAAATCAGAGGCATTGTCTAAAGTGATTTCTTCAATGTTGGCTCACAGATATTTAAGAAAGGGTTATGAAGCTTATTTAGCGTATGTGCTGAATACAAAAGAAATTGAAAAGAAAGTGGAATTAGTGCCGATTGTGTATGAGTTTGCGGATGTATTTCCAGAGGAGTTGCCAGGTTTACCTCTAGTCAGAAAAATAGAATTTGGTATAGAGTTGATGCCGGGAACAGCTCCGATTTCGATTGCTCCGTACAAATTGGCACCAGCAGAATTGAAAGAATTGAAGCCGTAGTTGCAAGAATTAATCGAAAAAGGCTTTGTGAGACTGAGTTTTTTGCCTTGGGGTGCTCATGTATTGTTCATGAAAAAGAAAGATGGTTCTATGAGATTGTGTATATACTATCGGTAATTAAACAAAGTGACAATCAAGAACAAGTATCCGTTGCCGAGAATTGATGATTTGTTTGATCAGCTGAAAGGAGCGACGTGGTTTTCAAAGATTGATTTGAGATTTGGGTACTATCAGCTGCGGGTAAAAGAGTCAGATGTGCCTAAAACTGCTTTTAGAACAAGGTATGGTCATTATGAATTTTTAGTTATGCCGTTTGGGTTAACAAATGCTCTTGCTGTGTTTATGGATTTGATGAACCGTATATTTCGACCATACTTGGACAAGTTTGTTGTGGTATTTATAGATGATATCTTGATTTATTCGAAAGATAAGACAAAGCATGCTGAGCATTTGAAGATAGTTTTGCATACTTTGAGAGATAAGCAGTTATATGCCAAGTTTAGTAAAAGTGAATTTTGGCTTCGTGAAGTTGGATTTTTGGGTCATATTGTTTCAGGTGATGGTATACGGGTTGATCCCAATAAAATTTCAGCTATTGTTGATTGGAAACCACCGAAGAATGTAACTGAAGTTAGAAGTTTCTTGGGATTAGCTGGGTATTATCGATGGTTTTAAATGGATTTTCTATAATTGCTGCTCCTATGACTAGATTACTCCGCAAGGATGTTAAATTTGAGTGGACGGAAGAATGTCAACGAAGTTTCGAAGAATTGAAAAAGTTATTAACAGAGGCACCAGTGCTAGTACAACCCGAGTCAGGTAAAAAATTTGTGGTGTATAGTGATGCTTCTCGAAATGGTTTGGGATGTGTGCTTATGCAAGAAGGAAAGGTTGTGGCTTATGCTTCGAGACAGTTAAAACCTCACGAGAAGAATTACCCGACTTATGATTTGGAATTGGCTACTATCGTGTTTGCTTTGAAGATTTGGCGACATTATTTGTATGGCGAAAAGTGCCGAGTATATACCGAACACAAAAGTCTTAAGTATTTGATATCACAAAAAGATTTGAATTTGAGACAGCAAAGATGGTTAGAATTGTTGAAAGATTACGAGCTTGTGATTGACTACCATCCAGGGAAAGCAAATGTAGTTGCCGATGCCTTGAGCAGAAAGTTGTTGTTTTCTTTAAGAGCTATGAACATTCAGTTGGAGATGTCAGATGATGGTTCAATTCTAGCCGAGTTGCAAGCAAGACCGATGTTTTTACAAGAGATTTGTGAAGCTCAGAAAAGCAATGAAGACTTGCAAACCAAAAGAAAGCAATGTGAGGTTGATACAGAGTCAGATTTCAAAATCGGTTCTGATGGGTGCTTGATGTTTAAAGATCGGATTTGTGTACCGAAGAATGAGGAGTTGATTCAAAAGATCTTGCAGGAAGCACATAATGGTTGTTTGTCGATTCATCCAAGTAGTACGAAAATGTATAATGACTTGAAGAAAATGTACTGGTGGAATGGAATGAAGAAAGATATATCGGAGTTTGTATCAAAATGCTTAATTTGTCAATAGGTGAAAGCTGAACACCAAGTGCCTTCGGGATTACTTCAGCCTATCATGGTTCCTGAGTGGAAATGGGATCAGATTACTATGGATTTTGTTTCAGGGTTGCCGTTGACTCCAGGAAAGAAAGATGCCATCTGGGTAATAGTTGATAGATTAACTAAATCAGCTCATTTTATTCCGGTACGTACAGATTATTCTCTTAACAAGTTGGCTGAATTGTATATCAGAGAAATTGTTAGACTTCACGGGGTACCTTTGTCAATCATTTCAGACAGAGATTTGAGATTTACTTTGCGGTTTTGGCAAAAATTACAAGAGGCATTAGGTACAAATTTAAATTTCAGCACTGCTTTTCATCCACAAACTGATGGACAATCAGAGAGAGTAATTCAGATTCTTGAAGACATGCTCAGATGATGTGTATTGGAATTTCAAGGTAGTTGGGAAAGATATTTACCGTTGGTAGAATTTGCTTATAATAACAGCTATCAGACGAGCTTGAAAATGGCACCTTATGAAGCATTGTACGGTCGCAAGTGTCAAACGCCGTTGTATTGGATTGAACTTAAGGAAAATCAGATCTATGGAGTTGATCTAATAAAAGAAATCGAAGAAAAAGTGAAAGTGATTCGAGATTGTTTAAAAGCTGCTTCGGATAGACAGAAATCTTATGCAGATTTGAAACGAAAAGAAATTGAGTTTCAAGTTGGTGATAAGGTATTTTTAAAGGTGTCTCCATGGAAGAAAGTTCTTAGATTTGGACGGAAAGGCAAATTAAGTCCGCGTTTTATCGGGCCGTATGAAATAATTGAAAGAGTTGGGCCAGTAGCGTATAGATTGGCATTACCATCTGAGTTAGAGAAAATTCATGATGTCTTCCATGTATCTATGTTACATCGGTATCGTTCAGATCCTTCACATGTGATTTCACCGACAGAAATTGAATTACAACCAGACATGACCTATGAAGAAGAACCGATTAAGATTTTAGCTCGAGAGGTCAAACAGCTAAGGAACAAAAGTATTGCTCTTGTGAAAGTGTTGTGGCAAAAGCATGGAGTAGAAGAGGCTACATGGGAACCCGAGGAGACTATGAGGAATCAATACCCACACCTATTTACTGGTAAGATTTTTTAGGACGAAAATCCTTAAAGGGGGGAGAGTTGTAATATCCCGAATTAGGGCCTAATCAGAATAGTGGTTTCGTGACAACAAATTTGAGATAGAAATAATTATTTCATAATTATTTTGAGGTTTATGATATGATTGTATGATTGTGTGAAAATTTCGTGAAGAAATTCCATGCATAAAGTGCTTAATTTGAAATTAGAGACTAAATCGAATAAGTTGCAAAATTTGCATTCTAGAAGTTTTTAGTATGAAATTGCTTTGGAATATTATTAGGAGGCCTTAAATAGCAATTTGACCAATTTCTAAGTTTATGGACAAAAATTGGACATGAATGGAATTTTTGAAAGTTTAGTACGGAAGGGCATTTTGGTCATTTGGATATTAAATGGAATAAAATGGGAAAAATAACAAAAAAATTGATCATCTTCTTCATATGTTGCTGCCGAATTTTGCTCTCCACCATAGCTAGGGTTTCAACACTTTTAAGCCTTGATTGTAAGTGATTTCCATGCCCGTTTTTAATGTTCTTTACATTTTTGAAATCCTTATAGCTTGGTTTACCTATTTCTACCAATATTTTGAGTTAGGGTTCATATTTGGAAAAATAGCCATAGGTGAAATTTGTGTATTTTGATATTTTATGATAGAATATGAGGTTTCGAATTATGTTAGACAACTTGTGCTACTCGGTTTTGAGTAAAAACGAGTAGAACGGCTTAATCGGTAAAAATACCAATTGTTCGTAAGTGCATGTTGTAGTTGGAATTTGAGCTTGCTAATGGAAAATAAATGATCAGCATGTCCTAAAACATAAGAATTTGGAATAAAATTTAATTTCCGAGCCTTGGGGCAAAAGTGTAAATATGCAAAAGTTTAGGGGTAAAGTTGTAATTTTGTCAAAATTTGAATTAAGGACTATTTTGATAATGTGAGTATTAAATGAGCTAAATGTGCTATTTTAGATCAAGAAAAAAGAGATTCAAGTTGTGAACGAGGGAAAAACAAAGTAGTCGAGGAATAGGCTCGATTCCAAATATTTTGCCATAAGGTAACTTCATGTGTAAATAATGTAACATAATTGTTATTTTTAAGTTAATTGATGTTATTTATATGATATGCTGATTTTTATCATGAAATATATGCTTTGTGGTTATTATCGAATAATATACAAATTATGTGTGCTACTTATTAAATATAAATTGCTACCTAGTATTGTTTCGGTATTCTGTGGAAGACGGCAAGGATATGTGATCGAGGAAAACCCGTTTGAACCTTGGGAATAGATTAGGATACAAGTGACATGTCACTAAGATGATTTAGTTTCAAACTCGTTGAGTTGAGTCCGAGTTCGTGAGATGTAACTAGGCATCCGAGCTCGTTGAGTTGAGTCCGAGTTCACTTATGGATGCGAACACCCGAGCTCTTTGAGTTGAGTCCGAGTTCGCTTATGGGCGGGTTACATGGTCGCTTGATTACATATGTGGCACTTATGTGCAAATTATCCATGTATCCGAGTTATATTCCGATGTGTTCAACAGGTAAAATTCTAGAGAAATGGAAGAACACTTAAGATGCAAGTGTCATTTTGATAAGTGTTGTGAAATGGACACTTTGGACAGGTATGTACTTGACCCTCGGGTTGAAACTTGATACAACAACAATAATGTGGTAAGATGATAAATGATGATTAGAAATATGATATATGTCTTGGTGATACCATGCTAGTGTTGTTTGGTATAATTGCTTTGTATGTTACTTGTTATTTGCATATGAACTTACTAAGCATTTATGCTTACTCCCTCCTTTTTATTCATTATAGTTTTGGACAAGCCGGCTCAGGAATCGGGATAGGTCAAAGGCTCGTTCACACTATCCGAAGAACTTTTTGGTAAAATGGCTTGTAAAACTTAAGTATGGCATGTATGGCAATATACCTATTTTTCTGTAAATAATCTTGTGATATGGTTATGGGTTGGTTGAGAAAATGCTTGATGATGATTAGTCATTGGAATGGCTAGTCTAGATCATGTTTGATGCCATGTGAGTTTAATATGTTATCTAGTTCATGAAAATTCATAAAAAGGTGAAATTGCCATAAAACAGAACATTACAGTAACAATGACGTGAGTTTGAAAAATCACTAAAATAGTATAAACCAAATTAGGTGATGAATTAAATATGAAACTGAAGCTTATTGTGTCTACTTTCATATGGAAGAAGCGAAATAGGTAAAGGAGTTATTTGTTGTGAGATATTTGAGTTTTAGTGAAATAGGGCCAGAGCGATTTTTGGATCCCCTGTTCCAACTTTGGAAATTCACCATAAATTTTACAAAAATAGTTAGGAGGTGTACTTTATATGTTCAGAATCCTTATTGAGTCTAGTTTTAAGATAAACAAACACATAGGCATATGAATTTTTTACAGAGAGAAAAGTAGTTCGTAGTAAGCAAATGTTAGTGTAGTCGAGTTCTGAAACAGGGGTAACTTTAACTAATAAACTGTACTAATTGGCCAACCAAAAATTCTAGAAACAATTTATTAGATAGATATATGAGTCTAGTTTTAGGGAAAATTTATGGATCTTGATTTCGAGTTTCGTAACTCAAGATATGATTTTTTAAGCGACCACGATGCAAAAAGACAAATTGCTACGAGAATTAAATTAGTTGATTTAAAATTTAAAAAGTGATGAAATAAGTTTAGTAACACCTCAAGCTCGACTCCACCGACGGTCTTGGGTAAGAGGGCGTTACAGGCATAAAACTTAATTAATTTATCGAGTGCGTCTGTGGACAAGTCATAAGGTTAGAGTGTGGCAATGGGCATATGCATGTCTAGGATTGGATCTAGGGAGAGCTTGGTACTTAAGCGGTCTTAATGACCCACTTCCTCTTCTCTGGAATCCTACCTGGTGCATAGTGTCCGTTCACTTTAGCCAACGAGGACTTGTTGATGGGCCAAAGTTCGTAATTAAGACGCATAATGTTAAGAAATGACCAAAATACCCCTGTAGGGTAGAATTACTGAAATACCATTGTAGGGTAGAATTACTGAAATACCACTGTAGGGTAGAATTATGAAAATACCCCTATGTGTTATGAGTAAGACTTATGTATGCTATATGTTTTCTGCTGCATTCATGTATTATTATATTGCATATGGGCCGAGATTATGATTGGAGGAAGTGTATATAAGGGTCGCACAGTCGCTTGACGACTGTGGATCCAACGAAGGCTTTTAAGCCACAAGCAGCTCTATTGCAACGATGAGTAGTACTAGAACCGGTGCTACAATGAAGGCTTTTAAGCCACGAGTAGCTCTGCTACAACGTTAAGTGGTGTCGCAATCAGTGTCACAATGGGTGTATGAGGATGGGTGGGTCGAGTATCTCCCCACATGAGTGTAGGGTTGAAAGGGGGTGTACAAGGTTAGTTATGGGTAATTGTGCATTGCATGCGCATATTGATATCTGTGATATAAGCTCGGGCCAGACCGAGGCCACTATGGGCTTAAGCCTAAAGGCCACTGTATATTGTGATATGGGCTCAGGCTCAATTGAGGCCACTATGGGCTTAGACCCAAAGGCTACTGATATTCTGAGTTTCGAAATTCACTCCCTCTTTTTAATTATTTTTCAAGTGACCCTTAGTAGGCAGCTCGACGTAGGAGAGAACTCCGAGGTGGCCACACTACACTGCTATTTACTTTGAGGATCATTAGTTTTATTTACTTTCCTTATTTTACATACGCCCCTAACCCGAAACCGTCACCGGAATCGAATACGAGGCATTATCGAACTCAGAACAACTTTTACAGAAATAACTTGTGATTGGTTGCAAAATCACATACAATTCAGTTCATAATCACCTTTAACAAAGGTTTTTTTTTCAAACCCATTACGGACATTACAGACGGTTAGGATTCGAATCCTATCATTAACAGATGCTCAGAAAATTTTCACTTTTAAAACACCGTCACATGCCTGTGTGACTATTGGCACAGCCGTGTTGTAAGACCGTGTGGTCCTCACACGCCCATGCTCGGCAACCGTGGACTAATCTGTCCAATTTACCATGGCCACACCACACGGCCATTTGGGGGTTGTGTGCTCCCACACGGTTGAGACACACGGCCGTGTCTCCTACCCATGTGGTACCTTAAAATTTAAATCAAGTTGCAGGATAAGCACGGCCTAGGGCACGCCCGTAGGGTCAGGCCGTGTATCGCCCACGTCCTAGGCACGCCCTTGTCATGTACCCATGGAGCATTTTGTCAAATCCCACACGGCCATGGCACACTCCTATGTGCCTTGCCATGCAGGCCGCGTCAGGCTGTATACCAAGCCTTGGCCTCCCTAAGACACATTCAAGCACATGCGTAATCAAACCAGCCAATTCAAAGCAATTTTACTCAAAAGGACTTCATTGATAATCATTACTTACAAAATATCATAAGAGTCATGTAAATTAGGCATACAAAAATAGACATTTACAATCACAATTGCTCTATACATGCCATAAATTACACTTGAAAACATAGATTATACCAAAAGAGCTTGATAGTGTGTTGCGTGGCTCTAACTTTACGATCCTGATCTAACGAGCTTAATATCTGCAGAGGAAGGAAACAGGAAGGGGTAAGCTTAATAGCTTAGTAAGTTATATGAAATTCATAGCAATGCAACATTTCAATACATCATTGCTTTAACATCATAAATGCTATCACATATCGTTATACAACTAGCTTACTCTTGGTGCACATTCCACATACCAACCATGAACATGCTTAGCAATAACATTCTCAGTATTCCGTGCCATTTTCAGTTCACCTGTACAACCACTTCATCACAGTATAGTTAATCTAATTCCCATTGAGTAATTTCGGAATATGAACAGATATACAGAGGTTAGCATATAAGTGTCATACAGACATGGCAAAGCCATGAAGTAGCCAAAGCTATTAATAGTAGGGTAGCCAAAGCTACAATTAGTGTGGTAGCTGAAGCTACGAAACGGTGAGGTAGCCGAAGCTACAACCAGTAACAGTATAGAAGTTAACCACGGGCCTGCTCACACAAGCTGACAAGTGTCTGCAACACATGCAAGACTACCTAGCACCCGGGTAACTATAACAGTCAGAACAGTAGGCCTCAAATGACATGTCACCTATATCTATATCTATTCCTACTTGCTCAATTGGGGTTTACAAACAATACTTAGATCAGTAGTTTCAGAAGCACATACAATGATTAATCAAAATTTACAGTCAATTCCATTTTCCATATATTCAGTGGTGGTATCCAATATTCAATCACCTTACAGAGCAATTATCTATATCATCATAAAAGCAAATATTTAAACAAAATTAATCGAATTCACTAGAATTACATATAACTTACCTGAATGTCAAAAGATTTACTACTCGAATTTAATCGAGGACTTTCTCTTTTCCCCGATCACGGGCTCTTTCAGATCGTTCTTGATCTAAATTAACACATATAGCATAGATATCAATCATCTAATTCAATTCGGTCACAATTCACATTTGGGGGGCAAATTTCTAAACTTACCCCTCAACTTTACAATAATTACAATTTAGTCCCATAGGCTCAAAATCTCATTTTCTTTATTCCAAGGGCTTATAAAACTCATTTCCACAATTATGACACTCAAATATTCAATATTTCATACATTTAGGGACAATTTGTAATCTCTACAATTTAGCCCCTTTTTATGAACTTTCATTCAATTTCATCCATTAAAACATATATATAACATAATAATCCTTCATTATCTACCATTAATGAGCTAATCAAACTCATATTACAAATGGGTAAATTTTTAGATCTCAATTTTTCTTCAAATAAATGGTAGGATAATGAAATATAAGCTTCAAGGAGCCTAAAAATGCAAAAATAATTGAAAAATGGACCAAATTGCACTTACATGGAAGCTTGAAAATTTTCAAACCCTTGGCTATGGTGTATGGGATTTTCGGCAGCACAATGAGGGGTTTTCATGGAGAAGATGGTGTTTTATTTCATTTTATTTTGTCATTTTCCCTTTTTGCCAATAATACCCTTAAAGCCCTTACTTAGATAGTTTTCCATGTAAGGCTATTTTGGTCCATAACATTCACTAAAGGTCCTATTACCACATAAAAGCTTCCTATTACATGTGAAAATTCAATTAAGTCCAATTATCATCTAATAGGCACATTTTGCACTTTTCTCAATTTAGTCTTTATCGGGCAATTAAGCATCAATACAGTAGAATTTCCAAACAGTATTTTAATTCCAATATTCAAACAAGCAGACATCATCAAAATTCACATAATTAAAAATTTTCACTTCGGATTTGTGGTTACGAAACCACTATTCCGACTAGCCCCTAATTCGGGTTGTCACATATATTGTTTTATTGGGTTGTAATAATACCTTTTATCTCCGGTATGATTTTATATTTGGATTTTATTATTATAACTGTTAAAGTTTCAAACTCAAATGGGATTTCTAAAATTAAACATGTTTTCTAAATCAACATAAATATCTGAACGTTTTCTTAAAACATGAGCTTTCACTGTAATTTAACAAGATATGTACACTTGGGTTTTCAACTTATAAACTCAAAGCTTTTACTCAAACTCGCTTAAACTTTTGATTAAGCGAACCTTCTAATGAACACGTTTTAAACTAAGTTATTTTCCTAACAAAACTGTTTTGAAAATAAACCCTTATTCGAACCACGGACGGATGAATGTCTTCAAAGTCTTCCAAGTTTACAATTTATGCGAGTCACCCTTCGATGTGACACTGCCGGATTCGGCCCTAACATCTGGGCCGAGTTTGGGGGTGTTACATAAAGCATCTGCACGTACCTCATACACCTTTGAAAAGCCTGGTAATGCAAGTATAGGCTCACTCATCATTGCTTGCTTCACTTGGTTGAAGGCTTTCTCACATCGAGGGTCCAAATCCCACACTTTACCCTTTTTCAACAAGTCCGTCAAGGGTGCAGTGATCTCGGAATAGCCTTCAATGAAGCGTCGGTAGTAATTTGCTAACCCAAGGCAAGACCACAACTCTGTCACCTTGGTTGGTGGCTCCCAATCGATAATTGCTTAAACTTTGCTTACATCCATTTGAATAGTGCCACCTCCCACAATATGGCCAAGAAATGGCAGCTCTTGTTGGGCAAATGAGCATTTCTCCTCTTTAACATATAGCTCATTTTCTCATAGGGTTTAGAACACCTCCCTCAAATGTCCCACATGCTTCTCAAGCGTCTTACTATACACCACAATGTCGTCAAGATAAACAACCACAAAACGATCTAATAAGGGTTGCAATACCTTATTCATTATGGTACAAAACATGGTTGGAGCATTTGTCAACCCAAACGGTATCACAAGGATTTCAAAAACCCGTACCGAGTCATACAGGCTATCTTGGGCTCATCCCCTTCGGCTACTCTTACTTGGTGGTACCCTGATCGTAAATTCAACTTAGTAAACCATCTCGGGTTACCAAGTTGATCGAACAAATCTGCAATAAGAGGAACGGGATACCTGCTCTTCACAGTGATCTTGTTTAAGGCCCTATAGTCTATACACAATCTCAAGGACCCATCATGCTTCTTTTGGAACAACACTGGTGCATCAAATGGGGCTTTACATGGTCTAATGAATCCAGCATCTAAAAGCTCCATCAACTGCTTCTACAATTCCTCCAACTTGAGCGGAGACATCCGATATGGTGCCCTTGTTGGTGATTCAGTATTGGGCAACAACTCAAACTTGTGATCCACCTCCCTCTTAGGTGACAACTTTTGGGCAACTCCAGGGGCATTACATCTTGAAATAAATTTAACAACTGTTTCACTTCTGCACTTCCTTTGGAATTTCCCCATTGGGTTTCTCATCCACATTGTCCCTCAAGGTGGCTAAATAGGAGACTTCATTTCTACGTGCTCCTTTGGCAAATTGAATTGCTAACAATTTTTTTCTCTCTATGATTCCCTTTCTTTTCATTCGCACCATATATTGATGGTTTGAATTGGAGATTGTCATGTAATTCTCAGAAGGATGAATACCCGTATTAACTCGGTCAAGTAAGCTTAATCTAACTACAAAAATCATAATCATCAAGTAGGATTACCTCAATGGTTACTTTACCAGTCCACTCGCCAAGTTTGAGTTCCACCCCTTTTGCCACACCAGTTATGGGAATGCTTCCGAGTTCACCATTTTGATTTGACCCAAATCTTTCTCAATTTTGAGGCCAAGTTCCTTTGCCATTTCTTCAGACATGAATAAATCGGACGCACTAGTATTGACAAGTGCATTCAATCCTCTTCCAGCAACGGTGATATCCAAAAACATTAGCCCATTACTTGCCTTGTCTTTAACACCACCCAATATAGAATTAAGGCTTTTGGTGTCATCTTCGGCTTCCTCGCGTGCCTCCATGGTATCAAAAACAACTTTCTTTGGACAGTCCCTCATCCTATATGGGCCTTGACAAAAATAACATCTCGTTGGTCATTTCTTATCCCAAGGCTTACCTTGACTAGCCCTTGGGACTTCGCCATTCTTTTCTACTTGATCTTTGTCTCCCTCACCATTGCCTCTGGGTCTCAACTTGGGCTTGGAAGACTCATCATTATCAAACTTTCTTCCCCCAATATCATAGAAATTTTCTGCCTCAGCCATAGCTATGGTCAATTCAGTGATACCTAGGTGATGCAGCTCTTACTTAGTCCACATTTTCAACCCATCCTCGAACCAATAAAATGCTTCCTTCTCGTTCAAGTCTGAGATCTAAAGTATCAACTCACTGAATTCCTGAATATAATCTCGAATGGCGCCTTGTTACGTAAGCTGATGCAGTTTAGCATGAGCCTCCTTTTCAGCATACTATGAGTAAAACTGCTTCTTCAACTCTCTTTGGAACTCCTCCCAAGTCCCAATAGTCGTTCCTCCACGTTTTTCATCCGTGGACCTACGTCACCACCACAAGAGTGCAACATTAGTAAAGTAAATCGAAGCAGTGTTTACTTTAGTGACATCATCCTCAAAGCCTATTGCTAAAAAATATTGCTCCAATTCCCACAAGAAGTTATCCACTTCTCTTGTGGACCTAGCCCCTTTGAACTTCTCAGGTTTTAGAACAACCACATGACGTTGCTTAGATCCCGAAGGCAACATCCCACTTCCCAGGGCAGCCTTAAGATAGTGAGCTCCCTCTTAAGCTCAGCAATCTCCTCTTTCATGGCAGACACCAGGGCCTCAAGAGCTTTGTCCCTTACCGTCAATTTATCCGAAGTGGATTAAGGGTGTCCAACACAAATTCCTTTTTATCTTTCCTTAGTTCCTACATACGAATCAAGACCACTTTAAGTGTCTCCATGTCACCAACAGACTTTTCGAGATTGACCACTCGATTTTCCAAGCTCAACAGCATGTCCTCGATCGACTAGCCTTTCTGGCCCTCTCATGAGTCTCCATTGGCTCATTCTCACCAATTTCTTTCGACATCCTTCAACAGTGTTTTCGCAAACCTGGCTCGGATACCAACTGTCATGAACTTAGAATTTTCACCTAACAATCCATGCGGCCTTAGGCAATTTCTTGCGCCAAAAATGCCTAAGTCAGCCTAACTCCCACAATATGAGGATTCAATAGAACTCCTCGACAAAAACCAACACAAATGAAAGCAACTCCAAGCCAAACGAGGATGAACGAAGAACGAAATAAAAACAGCCACAGAAAAATAAGAACATAAGAGAGAGAGAAATTTGAGTGAATGATTTCAAGAATTCTTATTGCTCAAAACTCTAATGATTTGCAATAAGGGGAGAGGCCTCTATTTATAGTTGAGCCTCCCTAAATCCAACAGTACAGATCAACTACATCAATAGCTAAGATTAAAAGGTATATAAAAATCATATCTTCTAAGATTACATATCACATCTAAGATTGCATATCCTCGAAGATTATGTTTCCATATGTGTCAAGCTTGTCTATGGACCTTCAATCTTTTCAAGCAATGGGCCAGTCTGATTGGGCCAAATGACCTCCTTCCCACTTGATGGATCGCACAAATGTGTTATGGTTGCGGGCTCCCATGCGCAACCCATGACACTAGCACCCATTTCTCATTTTTAAAAAGCATTTTATGCTATCGATTCCAGTTCCCCGAGGAGTTCAATGATGCTGCCAAAATATCACCAACTTAGCATCCTCTTTGTCGATTTGAAACCCCTCTGATCTCTTAGTTAGGCTCTCTTTCTGTTTGCCTACTTGATCCCACCAATTCCTCAGCGTAAGGAGGCATCGAACCTATCAAGTAAAATTCTTCACCCCTCTTTAAACTTTTGGTAGTAATTAAATGGGTTGTCTGATCCATCGATCTTGAGGTATATTTCAATCGAATGCTTTAAAAACTTCTTGCTAGTTGTTCAATGTCTCTGATATATGCCCTAATTTTCGACTTACCTATACTACTGAACTGACATTTCTTAATTATTGTTAACACATCACCTTCGATTTCAATCTTTCCCACTCCCATTTGAATCCCCAATCTTATCGCCTGAGAACATGCACAAGCCGTTGCAGCAAATAGAGAAGTTATCTCCTTCTCCAGTATCACATGGGATATAAGTACCTTAGCTTTGCTGTTTCTAGCTACTAATTCTGAGGCCAATCGAAACTGTTGAGGGTTATAGGCTGCATCAAAATTTATCTAGATGTATTGATTTTTTGAAGGCCTCCATATCGAAAACATATTTTGTTTGGTAATGCTTCTAGCTCCCAACTCATAGATTTCCTGGATATATCTAATAATCTGTTCAGCTATTCCTCTACCCGAACTATTTTTGCCTTCATGCTTTTTTTTCCTTTCAATCCAAATTTCCCAAAGTGCATAACAAAAGATTTGACATTGGTAACTTGAACCTCTTTGAAACATCCAGGTAAGTCATTCCTAATTCTCTAGATTTTCCATCGATAAAACAAATTCAAGATTTAAGGTATTCCAAATTTCTATTGAAACAAGGCATTCTCTAAACACGTAGGCTCTAGTCTCCATCCCCTCTCTACACCTTGGACAACTTGTATTTGCTCGAAGCCTTCTGCGATGTAGATTTACTAGGGTTGGCATGAAATTCCAAGAGACTTTCCATACATTAATATTCTGTTTGGCTGTAAGCTCAAGGTTCTATAGTTTTCTGTAAAATTTTATCATATCATTCTGTAATTCAATAATAGTAGAATTGGTTGTATTAGCAAGCAACAATTTGTACCCACTCCTGACCAAAGACTCACCAGAAGCCTCCCTCCTCTATCCTACCATATCATCATGTTCCATCGAGGCTAAAGGGATCCTTAGGATTTTGCCTGCATCAAGTTCAAAAAAGGTATCCACAAAAACTACAACTTCCCATGTTCTAGTCATATTATCAATTAAATATGATACATTTGTTACTTCACTATTACTAACAGTTCCACTGATTCTATAATTTACAGCTTTTAGGATCCATGTGGCATCTATCACAATGATCCTGTAACCCTTCCCAACCCATCAAAAAAGTCTATTCTCAAAGAGGCCTCTAGCTACCCATATACTTTACCAAGTATAAAAAGGTAGATTTTCTAACCTAGCTTCCAAAAAGTCACAATTTGGGTAATATTTTTCCTTTAACATGCGTGCTAACAATGAATTTTGATTGTAAATAATACGCCAACCTTGTTTTGCAAACAAAGCTAAATTCAATTTTGCTAGGCTACAAAAACCCAAACCTCTCTTCTATTTTAACTCACATAAACCATTCCATTCACACCAATGTATACCTCTTTTACCATATCCTTTCTACCACTAAAACTTATTTATTATGCCCTCCAAATTACCACAAAGCAACTTTGGCAGTAAAAAACACATCATAGAATACGTTGGAATGGCTTGTAAGACGACTTTAATGAATACTTCCTTTCCCCCTTGAGACAGAAATTGCCTACTCTAGTTATCAATCTTTTATTTGACCATATCTTTTAAAATCTAGAAAGCCAATTTCTTCCATCTTCCTACCATATTTGGAAGACCTAAATAGCATTCTAGATTATTCGAAGACCTCACACCTAAAGTTCTCGAGATCGCCAACCTTTCACTATTGATGGTGTTCAGGCTAAAAAAATTGTAGACTTTTTTATAATTTATGCACTGACCTGAATAGATCTCATATTCCTTTCGAATATCTTTTAAAATACGGGCTCCCCTTCTGTTTGCCTGATCGAATATAATGCAATCATTAGACAATAACAAATACGTAATTTATGCCTTTACGACTGATCTTAGCCCCTTTAAGCAAACCTTCATTCAAGGCCAAATTCATTAAGACAGACAACCTTTCACTACAAATTAGAAAGAGCAACGGGCTCAAAAGGTACCTTTAACGTATCACTCTTCTCATTTTGAAAATTTCCCCAACCTTTCTATTAATAATCACTGAATATGAGACAAAATAAATGCAATGCATAATAAAATCAATCCATGACATTGTAAAGCTTATTCTTTCCACCATTACTCAAAGAAAACCCCATTCAACCTATTCATACGTTTTGCTCATGTCTAGCTTTAAGGCCATAAATCCCTTATTTTCAACCCATTTCCATCTAAAAGAATGTAAAACCTTGTAGGCTAGCAACATATTATTAGAAATCAGCCTCTGAGGCACAAAGGCACTTCACTATTTGGAACCTATTAGCTATTGCTTTTGCTATCAATTTATAAATTACTGTGCATAAGCTGATAGGTCTAAAATTCTTTAGATGTATCGAATGAGGAGCTTTCAAAATTAAAACAATATTTGTGTTGTTTAAGGAATTTAGTGCCATATATTCATTTAGCACCTTTAAACAAAGATTAGAAATCTCTCTTCCTCCAATACGCCAGCATTTTTGAATAAATAAAGTTGGAAAACCATCATCCCTAATGTTTTTGTTGGCCCCATCCCTTTCAAAGCTAGCACTATCTCATCCTCTATATACCTCTTTGTCAACAATAAATTTGCCTCATTTGATATACGATTTCCCATACCTTCCAAAATATGATCCGTAACACCCCCTGTTCCATTCATCATGAAAAGTGTTTGAAAATAGCTACGAGCAATCTCTTCCATCTTTGTCTCATTCGCTGTCACTCTCCTATCCTTGAACTGTAACCCTCCAATTCTATTTATCAAATGACGTTGTGAAGCATAGTTATGAAAGAATGTTGTATTCTTATCCCCTAATCGCAACTAATTAGCTTGGGCTCTTTGTTTCCAAAACATTTCATCTTTGTCAATCTCCAAATTTAATGGAATTTTTGTATCAATCAACTTCTCAAAGTTGTCATCGTCTCTTTCTTTCTCCAGCAACTCACTCAATTTATTTCTCAAGTCTTTTTTAATTCCATTCTTTTTCTTTCTTATCATCTTTGCTCAATCACACAAACCCTCCATTACGAGCTCCAATTTAGTGTACACATCTCTACCAATATCTTCCCACAACCTTTTAACCTTCTCTACTAATGACTACTCCATTACCCACCAGGCCTCAAACTAGAATCTTTTTGGCCTTTGATTAATCTCCTTTCGCTCAAGTAGAACATGGAAAGGACAATGATCTGAATACGGATATGAAAGATGGTGAATTCCCAAAATTGGAAACAAATTCATTATTCCTTTGTTCACCACTCCCTTATATAACCTTTCTCTAATATTTGTTTCTGGAAGATTACCACTCTCCTAAATGAACCATGGTCCAGAGTATCCAACATCTACCAAATGACACTCCTTTAAAACCCCTTAAAATAATTCCATTCTTCTCTCATCCCTTGGTACTACTCCTCCTATCTTCTCAAACGAGTATATAATCTCATTAAAGTCCTCACATACCATCCACGGGAGATTTTGTGAACACCCCAAAGTTTTAAGTAAATTCCAAGCATCATCTCTTCCTTGGGCATAAGGTGTAACACCCCTTAACCCCAAACCGTCACTGGAACAAGGTTACGAAGCATTATCGGACCTTTCAGACAATTAACGAATAATATACAAATAATTATCTAACGTAATATAAAATAATCATAAAGTCCCTTATATGGACTCTCGACACCCAAAATACGAGATAAAAGTGATTCGGGACTAATTTGGGTACTCGAGAAATTTTTCACAAAATTTAGAAATTTTCTCACAAATAGGGGTCACACGCCCATTGGTTTGGAGACATGCCCATATGACTCTATGACACGCCCGTGTTGTTGAACCGTGTGGCTTACACGGCCAAGGTATTCTAGGACACACTCTTGTCCCTTACCCATGTAACTCTCTTACTTCCAACCCAAGAAGAAATTAATTTCACACGGCCAAGCCACATGCCCGTGTGCTTAGCCCGTGTAGATTTATTTTCAATTCGAATCTAGTGCAGTTTTCACACGACCTTGATACACACCTGTGTTTAAAGCCTGTGTGGGTCACACGGCCAGCTACACGCCCGTGTGCTAGGCCATGTGCCAAGACTTGAGCATTCTGTTTTTTATTCTTAAGGTGCAGGGGACACACGGCCAGTCCACACACCCATGTGCTAGCCGTGTGTCTCACACGGTCTGGTCACACGCCTATGTGTCAGGCCGTGTGAACTCTATATGAGTCTCTTATAACGATCTAACCATTCCTGCAAATTTCAAATCGCAACAAATTTGCAATCTATATAGGAACCAATACATTTCCACATTCAAACATACCCAATCATGCCTAAACAAAAGACTTATCTATCTTGTTCAATGAACATACATAGTACCATTTAAATTCATACTAATAAACTTCATTTATTTCTGTTTCATACTTGTATCAAATATGTTATATTAGTTCCATTTCATACTTATAATCAATTTAAACATCATTTTACAACTATAATCACAAGACTCTTATACTTAACCTATACATCACCTAGGTACATGCCACATTTATCAAAAGAAAGGTACATCACTAAAATTTCTCTGAGGTCGGGATTGCTCTGGATACTGGACCGGACACTAGCTTTCTACTAATCTGCGCGTGGAAACAACCGTACGCTGAGTATGGATATATTCAATGGTATTGCCATAATTCAAATTTGTAACATTATACAATAAATTATATACATTCAATTTATGCCTACAATTATTCATTAATTATCTCATACTTTAAATCAACTTGATCATTAATAACAATAAGCAATATTTCAAATCTTGTATTTAATTGAATTTATACCTTATTTCACTATCTCAATTTCATTGGATTTTTCACATCTCATTCCAATAGTTCATTTCGATTCATATACAATTCATTCAATTTATCACTATATTCAATATCAATTCTATTGCAATTTGTACTCACTATTATCATATAACAAAAAATTTACTCTTAATCAAATCATGAACTTTGGGTTCATATCTTCAAATCTCATATCTCAATTTCCAATTCACATATCAATTCACAATTTCACTTTCTCATTTCTTTGCATAGCTCAATCAATCACACTTATTCAAATTTTCTCATTTCGATTATTTACCCCTATTAATAAGACTCGGACCTTGGCGGGTACACGAATCCAACCAAACACACTAGAATGGCACCTAGTGCCTCATCGAATAGTTCAAAGCAATAAAGTGACACCCAGTGTCTCATCGGCCTAGCCGAAGCAAATTTGGTACCCAGTACCTCATCGAATCTATTCGAATAAAATAATGACACCCAGTGTCTCATCGACTCGAGGTCAAAGTATCCTTGAACAATTCCAATCCTATGGCATGCCAACTATATCCGACTTAGCCTGACTAGTTAATAGGGAATTTAATCACATTTTAATTTCCAACTGACTTTTCTTCAATCACAATTTAATTCAAATTCACTTCTTCACTTTTTAATCAATATTCATTTCAATCTCAATTTAATCACAATTTCTCATGTTCACAATTTAAATCAATTTCTCAATCCAATATCCATTTCAATTGTTCACATATAATCACAATTCAATACCACATTAATTCTTTTAATTCAAATCATATCTCTAGTAGTTTCCATTCAATTCACATACAATTCCATATCATTTAATTCCATCTCCATTCAATTCAATAATGATACTTACCTCAATTTGCTTATCATGCATATTAATTTAAAATTCAACAATTAATAATTAAATTCAAATTTTGGTAATACAAACCCGAATTTCTCGTGTTTACTCCTCGTTTACTTTCTCTTTTCTTTTCTTGCTCAGTGCCTCGGGTTCTTTGCTTGCTACGAAAAATTAAAATAATTTGTACTATTAATACAACACTAATTTACAATAATAATTGAATTTCTATTCACTTTCTACCTAAATTCCATTTTAGTCCTAACTAATTTCATCTACTTTCCCATCACAATTCATATCTTATTTCTATCCAAATTCCATCTAAACTTAAATTTAACTATCAAATTTTCATCATAATTCTATAATTTTGAATTTCTTTCAATTTAGTCCTACAAAACAAAACCTATAGCTTAGTTTACAATTTAATCCTTTAATCAATTCTAATCAATAATTCTATCAGATAAACCCCTAATCCCATCATTTGTTCAACATGAACCCTACTAAAAAATCTACTATCTTTCAAATTTCAACTTAAATTCAATAATATTCAACTCTAGAACTCCAAAAACATCAAAATTATATGAAAATGGACTAAATTGACTTACCAATTTAAGCTTGAATACTTAAAACCCTAATTTTCCCTTTTTCTTTTCTTTCTTCTTTTCTTCCTTCCTATTTCGTGAGCTTTCTATTCTTCTTCTCTCTTTTTGTTTCTTTTATTTGTTTTATTTAATTAATAATAATATAATAATATAAATATCTTTTACTTAATTAATAAGGATATACATATTTATTACAAATGTATAAATAAAATTAATACACAAGTATTTTATTTTTACCACACAAGTGTCACAAATTTAGTTTATTTACTAATTTAGTCCTTCTCTTTTCTATATTCTATAATTAAACTTTCACACTTAATTCAATTTAGTCCTAATATTTAATTAACCTTAATTCAACTAAATTCACTTAACTAAAATCTAATTGACCACATAGCTATCTTCATAAATATTTTTTTAATAAATATTTACGAGTCTGTTTTACTAAAACGAAGACCCGATAACTCATTTTCTAATACCCGTACTTTTAGGTCATTACATAAGGGGCCCCATAGAACCCAATAAATCTCCATTGCTTGTTATACTCAAGTTCTTGAACATCCACATCAATATGATGAACTAAGTAACTTCTAAGAACGACTGTAATATCCCCCCTCCAAGCTAAACTTAACCCACCTCTATACCTTTCAGTTGAAACTTAAAAACCACTCGAGAAACCACATCTCTTATGAACTCTTTCCATTATTCTATTATTTAATTTGGTCTCTATGAAAAAGGCTATCTAGAGATTATACATCTTTAGCAAATGCAGAGTCCTTCTTATTGCCCATGGACTCCCGAAACCACGAAAATTTCAACATAAGATTTTCATTACGACTGATCGGCTTGCCTTTTGGCAACCGCCGATATAAATTAGGATCTCTCCATTGATCTCTCCTCCCTCACCATAATTGAATTATCTATCCCAAAAATAGCATAATTACCAATCTCTTTTCGAGGCCTTTTCTTGCCATCTACACTTCCGATTAGTGTCTCATTCACATCATGTTCCATATCTACATGCCCCCTATCTTTCCCTGTTTCCTTGAGGTATTACTCACCTCCCCTTCCAGATTAAGACCTAGTATAGGATCCAATTTTACCTTAAAACCCCATCCGTCACCTTCCCTAAAACCACTTCCCAAATTCGATTACCTGATGTTACTCCTAAACCCCCCATCACCATATTCTACCAACCATACACTGCTCAACGCGTCAACTTTTCTAGATTGCGCTTGAAGAGATGGATCTAGACTCCTCCCCTTTTGGCATTTTGATTTGGCAAAAAGAATCGTTATGTCCTAACCGACCACAGTAAAAACAAAACATTGTTAACTTCTCATATCTAAAACTGACATAAGCACAATTCCCAGGTGCAAACATAATCTTTTTCTTCCTATTCAAAGGCCTCCTCACATCCAACTAGATCCTAATTCAAAAGAAATTCCTCACACCCTTACTCATACTATTCGAATTGTATTCTAAGAATTTGCTTAGAAAATCTCCCAACTGCCGCACAACCGCTTCCAAAAACAACCCCATAGGTAACTCATGAACTTGGACCCCAAAATTAACAAAGATTAATGGAACCTTCACCATATCTTCCCCAATCTCTAAGCGATGGAACACCAAAAGATGATTATTGAAAGTCCAAGGTGCACCATTAACAACTCGCTCCAGATCCATCTTATGAAAAAACTTGAAAAAAATCTTTTATCCCCTAAATTCGAGATTTGAACTCCTCTAATTGGATGCCAAACATTCGCCATGGTACTTTTCATCGCCGAAAACTAGACAATACTTGCCGTTAAAAAATATCCAACCAGACTAAAATCGACCACCCTTGACTGAGATCCATATTCCTTTTAAACTACCAAAATGTCCTCCTTACTGTCCTCCAAAGATAAATCTGCCATCTCATTTTCCATGTTTGGAGAGTACCCTCAAGCAGGTCTACCTTACCCCTTCGAAAGAAATGCCACCGACTTGTAAAAAAAGAAGAAAAGGAAAATAGTTGAAAAAACGAAATAAAACCCTTAGCGTGCTCGTGGAGTAGACGAAAGTGTGCTAGTATAGCAAAGAACGCTGGTTTAGTCTTTTGTACCTTAAAAAAGGAGCTCAAGGTATTTGGCCAATCATAAATTAACATGTGTCATATGTTGATATAATAATGATGTACTCATTTGGAAAAAATCTAAAAAAATCTTTTAAAATATAAAAAATATTACAAAAAAATTTATAATAAATAAATAAAATTATTAAAAAAATGATATAATTTTTAAAATATGTTAGAATTTTTAAAAATAATAACATTATAAAAAACTATAAAAATTATTAGAAATTTTAAAATATTGTAAAAAATTTTAAAGAAAATTAAAAAAAAGTATTAAAAATTGTATATTTGAATAAAGTATATCTTTACTAATCACATTTAAATTTAATGTATTAAAAGTTTGATATAAGAATTGTATTTGAAATGTATAGCTTTGATTTATTATTTTTATAAAACAAATTCATCTCACTACTGTTGTAATGTCCTCAATTAGGGCCTAATCGGAATAGTGGTTTCGTGACCACAAATCCGAGATAGAAATAATTATTTTATAATTATTTTGATGTTTGTGATATGATTGCTTGATGGTGTGAAAATTTCGTGAAGAAATTCCATGCATAAAGTGCTTAATTTGAAATTAGGGACTAAATTGAATAATTTGCAAAACTTGTATTCTAGAAGCATTTAGTATGAAATTGCTTTGGAATATTAATTAGGAGGTCTTAAATAGAAACTTGACCAATTTCTAAAATTTTGGACAAAAATGGGCTTGTACATGAAAATTTTCAAAGAAAGACATTAAGGGCATTTTAGACATTTGGTTATTAACATGAATTTAAAGGGAAAAAGATGACAAAATTGTTATCATCTTCTTCAACCTTGGCCGAATATCACCTCTCTCCATAGCTAGGGTTTCTTCAACTTTAAAGCTTCATAGTAAGTGCATCCAAGCCCCGTTTTTAATGATTTTTATATTTTTGTGATCTCGGTAGCTCGATAAAGCTTATGCTAACAATAATTTAAGCTAGGGTTCATATTTGGAAAAATACCCATAGGTGAAAAGTGTTTATTTTGATGTTTTATGATAGAATATGAGGTTTCAGATTATGTTAGACAACTTGTGCTACTCGGTTTTGAGTAAAAACGAGTAAAAAGGCTTAATCGGTAAAAATACCTATTGTTCATAAGTGCATGTTATAGTTGGAATTTGGGGTTGCTGTTAGTAAATAAATGATCAGCATGTCTTAAAACCTAAGAATTTGGGATAAATTTTAATTTTCGAGCCTTGGGAAAAAAGTGTAAATATGCAAAAGTTTAGGGGTAAATTCATAATTTTAACAAAGTTAGGGTCAAGGACTGTTTTGATAAATGTGAGTATTAAATGAGCTAAATGTGTTATTTTAGATCAAGAGAAACGAGATTCAAGTCGTGATCGAGGGAAAAACAAAGTTTACGAGGAATAGGCTCGATTATTGATATTTTGGTACCGAGGTAAGTTCATGTGTAAATAAGGTAACATAATTGTTATTTTAAGCAATTTAATGACATTTTTATGATATGTTGTTTATTATTATGAAATATTATGGATTGAAAATTATTATTTAGTATTATGTTGATTATGTGAGCTATTGATAAATGTGAAATGTTATCAAGTATCGGTTTCGAAATTTCGAGGAGGACGACAAAAATGTGTGATTGAGGAAAATCCCGTTTGAACCTTGGGAATAGATTAGGATACAAGTGACATGTCACTAGGATGATTGAGTTCCGAACTCGTTGAGTTGAGTCCGAGTTCATGAGATGTAACTAGGCATCCGAGCTCGTTGAGTTGAGTCCGAGTTCGTTTAAGAGCGGGTTACATGGTAGCTTGGCTACGAATATGACACTTATGAGTATATGATTTGTGTATCCGAGTTATATTCCTATGTGTTCAACGGGTAGATTGATAAATTAAGTTTAGAAACACCTCAAGCTCGACTCCGGTGACGGTCTCGGGTAAGAGGGCGTTACAACTGTAGTAAGGGGCGAAGCTAGAAAATTTTTTTGGGGGTCAAAATGAAATTTTAGTTTTTAATAGTCTATATTTTTATAATTTTTAAAGAATTAAATTAAATTTTTATAATTTTAAAGGGACTAAAGTATAATTTTATTTTTATTATTTTAAAATTTTAAAATTTTTTAAAAAGTTAAAACAATAATTTTTCATTTTAGGGGCGGGCGCTGCGAGCCCCCGAGATTGCCCTCTGATTGTAATCTTTGTTCATAAAATTCTTAAATGGAGCACCAACAACCTCAAAATCGAGCGCAAATATTGTGATCCAATTCGTAATTGCATGAATGAATTAAGCTAAAGTTGGATTCAAATCAAAACCCCCATTGGAAAACATAAAATATATAGTTTTCTTTGCATTACAAACTCTGAACTGCCTTTAAACATTCAACTTCTATTAGATACATATACAAGTGTCATATATAATTCTTCTACTTTCTCTAGAATTCCCTGTAAAATCCCGGAGACAAAATTGAGAAAAAAAAAAAAACAAAACAAAACAAAGTAAGCTCTATCGATCCTAATAGAGGATTTCACTTGGGTTTTTTTCCTCAATTATGCTTAGGCGGATGGGACTTTGGGACATGATAATCAGCAGCAAAAGCTGTAAAACCAGTTAGCCATTTATGGCTATTTTTCCCATTAGATTGATAATCTGAAATCTTTGCACCTTCACCTGTTACCATCTTTTTATCGAGACCCCATTTTAGCTTCGTTTCCCTCGCTTCCACCGCAGCCGACACTGCATCAACAGCTTCCTGGCAAGACATTATTTTTTAACATATTAAAACCATTGAACTCCTTTGTAAGATTGGGACAAATTATTCAATAACATTTCATAACTTCACCTTAAATTTGGCTAGCTTTTTCCTGGCTGGTTGAAGACCATGACTTCCATTTGTACCTGAAATGTTGGAAGCAAAACTATGATTATAATAAGCTTAATGTATGACGTGAATGAAACCCTGAAAGATCTGTTTCTCTTGACTAAAAATTTAGAGAAAACCAAATAAAGAAAACTGATTGAGAGAAGAAGGAAAATGAGTATATACCTTGGGTGTTAGCACTTGAGTACTCTCCTAAAAGTACCAAAATGAATAGAATTAGAAAGCTAAAAAGCCTTATAGACGCCATTTTCTTTTTCTTTCTTTTTTTTTTTTTTTTTTTTTTGTCTTTCTTCCTTCTTTAGGAATGTTTTTGTTCAACCAACCAAAGAGAGGAATTTATGAAATGGAAGGAGGGTCTTTATAAAGTTTGAAAAGCAGGTCAAAGCTAGGGTTCTTACACATTTCTTTTCTCAATATAAATATATATATATATATATATATATATATATTAATCTAGAATTAAACAAGAGATGATTTGTAAATATTGGGATTTAAATCCAAACCTATCACATGCTGTATCATCGGAAGAAGGGTCAATTTCAAAGTCAGGTCATAGCTAAGGTTTTTGCACGTATACAATTTTTTTTTTCTTGAAGATTGTAACGAGGACATAAGAGATGGGTTGTTGTAAATGTTAAGATTTAAATTCACACTTATAAAATAATATATCATGTTATAGAATTTTAAAGGCGGGTCAAAGCTAGAATTATGGAGATAAAATATAAATTGAAAACGTTAGGGTTCATTTAGTATAAAATCTATGGCATATCCATGATGTTGAAGCCAAATGGATGTAAAAGAAAATCTGAAAATTTCAATGGGCATTAATTAAAATTTTTTTGGGGGTTTCTAGTTTTGGTGGAAATGATGTTAGGAAAAAGGTGTAGGATGGCGTGGAAGGAAAGATAGGAGTGTTTAGTGCTTGTCTACCGCCATGCATGCAAGGGAGAAAGAGCTTGTTTGGTGGTCAAGATTTGCCAAACGCAAAAACCTAGGGCATTTCATCAAATTTTAAGCTGTTTTTATTTTTCAACTCTAGTCCCCATATATATACACACAGTTTGAGCTTTGTCCTAAAGCTTTTGTCTGTATCGATTATCATAAACTGTAAAAAATGAAGGAAGCTGAGATTCCAAGCACCCCAATTTGGAGCTGATAAAATAGTTTAAAAAATTGAAAATCCATTTAAACTATAATATTTATTTTAGGGTTTAAGTTTATTTTTATTGAATTTGATTTGATTTGAGTGATTATTATATTAATTTTTTTGATATCTTTCATATTTGTTTTATATTATAATGTCGTATTTTCTATTTGAGTGTGCAATGTACTTTACTAATGCACTAAATACTTGTTGGTTAATTGATATTATTTTAATTGTGTTAAAGCAGAAATGATTTTTTTTATCGAATAACTATTTTTCACACAATGTCTAGAACTGCTTATAGCTCCTCCCCAACTTATAAATAGGAAGATAATGTGCTTCAATGCACTTGAACCCATGTCTTTCTACACTGGTAAAAATGTCCATGACAATCGAGCTAACACTCAATCAACATTTTAAAATTTGCTTTAAAGATATAATTTAAGCTATTTAATATCTATATATATAATTATTGGGAAAAAAAATACCCTTATAATAAATTTGTTAAAAAATTTAGTTCTTTTTTTAACTGGGTTGAGCTTTGGTAGATTCATAACATCAACTCAATAAAAAACTTAAATATGATCTACATGTAAAAATATATTTATCTTTTAAATTACTTGTAATTTAAAAAATATATAATTTTTTTAAGTTTAATACATAATTTAGTACCTAAATTTGACAATATTTTTAATGTAATATGTATATTATTTTTAGTCCAATATAATATTTATATTTTATAAAATAAGAAAAATAGTTTCACATTTTTTTTAAATAAGAGGTTTGATTTAGGGTTGTGTAGCTTTATGTAGAAAAAAAAAAAGCCTCGTGTAGCTTTAACCGAGATATATGGCTCTGTTTTTACGGTTCATAGTGAATAGGAAAATAAGGCTGTAAAACTTGTGAAATTAAATTAATTAATTATATATGTGCATGGAATGAATCACTAACCTGGCTTTCATTAGTTATATATTTATCCTAATTTGTTGTTATGAAATAAATTAAGTAAAAGAAAAAAATTAAAAAATTAAAAAAATTAAAAAATTAAAAAAATTTAAAAAATACATTAGTTATATATAACACTCGCCCCTGCATGTCATTTGGTAAAACATGTGTTTCATTAAAACGTTACTAAGATTAAAACCTTGTAGGGAAAAAAATTCTTAGTGAAGAAAAAAGAATACATATATTTATAATACGCATAACATGTTGCCTCATTAAAAACATTACAAAAAAAACCGTATGAGACAAAACGTTGATTAAAGGAAAAAAATTACAGCGCATATTTACTCTCCCTTATGACAACATGACATGATATCTCATGTTTTATGTAACACCCCAAACCTGGCCTTGACGTTATGGCCGAATCTGGCAATGTCACATGAGAGTGATTTGAAAATGTCTTGATTCATTAAAAATTGTTCCAATTATTATCTATTACTTAAGTTAGGAAAACGTGTACTAATCGATTTACTTAAAACCATTTCTTTACGCGGAAGCTTTGAAAACAGTGGCTTTTCGCAGTCGTGTTTATTTAGAAAAAATTTTAGTTAAATTTAGAAAATTCGTACTTTTGTTGCGTTGCAGTTTATAAATCCATACTAAACAATTTAAAATTCTAAATTAAAAACCAAAACAGTCCAAAGTCCAAAATTACATCAAATATCCCCAAAAATAGCAGTAAAAGCATAAAAACCCCATAAAACAGGTATAATTATAGTAGCGGTCACTATCGAGTCCTCCGCTACACCGATTCGTCTACTACTGGGAATTACCTGAACAGATAAAACAGAAAAGGGGTGAGTTTTCACAAACTCAGTGTGTAAATCCTCGTAGAGAGCATGCAAACATAACACATATCAGATATCATATATAAACAGTCTGGGCCGAAGCCCTTCACAGAATCAATTAGGCCGTAGCCACTCAGATGCAAAACCAAAATTATAATAGGGCTCTTAAGCCCAATCAGATACAGAATACAGAACAGATCAGATATACAGTGTCATGCCCACCAACCCTGCACACCAACTTCGTCCAACCCAACACATCATGTAGGGATAAAATCAACCCACCCATCCTAACACACTAAATAGGGGGATAAAAGCGACCCCTCCATCCCTACACACCACATAGTACCGAAATGCAGTACATGTCATCAATATGCAGCTTAGCTGCCAGAAAACAGGCTTATTAAGCCTTTCAGATACTTCTTTGAGCTTCATCAATCACACCCTTATGTAATGCATCATACAAATATGGCATGCTATAATGCAGATCAACCGACATACATTTATATTCAGAACAGTACAGATACACATGCTAAGTATAACATGCTAAACACATATATATCATAGGCAGAATACATAATTAAGGGTCACAGTAACTCTTACTGACCCTACGGTAGGTCCCAGTCGACTTGGGCTACCTGAGCAACCTTACAGAGAGTTTCAAAAAATCGAGCTCACACGCCCATTTGGCCCGCCCGTGTGGGCTCACAAGCTCGTGCGGCCCACACGGCCCAAATTGGCATTGCCACACGGCCCAAATTAGCATTGGCCGTGTGGATCACACGGCCTAGCTCAAAATCCCACACGACTATGTGGTTCACCCGTATGGGCCCACACGCCCGTGTGGCCCACACGACTCAATTGGTTGAGTCCGTGTCTTGCACACGACCTCTCTAGCCATCACACGGCCGTGTCCCGCACCCGTGTCATGCGCACATGGCCTGGTTCGTCGACCATACGGCTAAGTACTGCCACACGGCTTACCGCACGGGTAGTTTACACGCCCGTGTGGTGTCGACAGAATGCTTTTGGGCTTTCACCAAAACTCTTTTTTGGTGTAATCAGAGTATACACCTAGTTCGTTTTCACTGTTTACACAATCCCATGATCACCAGCACCTATAATTAAACAACTTTTACTCAGTTTATCTCTTAAATTATCAAATCAAAATCAAACTCAAAACGGAATGCTTTTCCAACGAGCGACCAACTTACCCTCTAGCAAGGATCAACGTTTTTGTAACACAAGAACCTGATTAAGACCTTCAAGCAGTACTTAAATGTGAGTGAAACGATTCTTCCATTAATCGCTAAATCAAAAATGACGCAAGAATTCAAGAAGAACCACTTACCAAGACAAGGGAATAATAGTTGTATGACAGAAAATCGATTGGACAAGGAATAAAAGAGAAAAAGAAAATAAGGTAATTGAGGGAGATGGAGCAGTTTTCGGCAGAACAACAAAGAAGTAAAAAAAAGGTAAAATGTCAAAATAAGAATCAGAGAGTGAGAGGGAAGCCGAAATTGCTATCCCAAGATTGTGATATCCAAATCCCTTATTTCCCTCCTAAAATTACTCCCACACTCTCCCACTATACCACTACTGCTCAGAAACCCAGTCAAAACCAACTCTTGCCAAATCCTATAGCAAAAATATCATCCCTTGTCAATGCGAGGTATCGAACCCCAGACCTTCAGTAACCACACTCCTCTCAACCACCAGACCAGCAGGCCCATTCTGATATGTTTTTACGAATAAATTCTTATAAGCCTACTAAGCAAAGGTAAGGCTTTATTCATAAAAATGCCAAAATTTACCCAAGTAAGACTTGAACTTGGGACCTCACACACACACCAAGAACACTTAACCACTGAAGTAGATAGTTATTTATGTCAAATAATAATAGAAACATAAACAAAAATTTTGGGGCGTCACAACTCTACCCCTTTAAAGAAAATTTTGGCCTCAAAATTTTACTTGATAAAAAAAGGTAAGGATACTGCTGTCGCATCGAATGCTCTGTGTAATACCCTTTAACCCCAAATCGACCCCGAAATAGGGTTACAGGGCATTACCGAAAACAGACAAACTTTATTATTATAAAGCGAAAATAATTACGAAATTATACTCAAAATAAGGTTAATTACCCTTATCGAGGTTCTACGGACCTAATATGAACCTTTCGTGGGGTTAGGATTCGAATCCCAACTTTATAGGTACTCAAAAAAAATTTTTTTCACATAACATATAACTATATACCATTCATTTCATAAACTTAGGAATCATCCATTCATACATCAAACTCCTTAAAGTTTATACACCATCTTTCATATTCAAAACAGTAAATATGTATAAATGACCACCTAAAGCCTAGTACATGCCACATTACCAAAGGATAAGATTTTTTTTTTTTTACTACAAAATGAGCTGGAGTCAGAGATGATTTTGAATGCAGAACCAGACTCTACTTTACCTAACCTACGCACGGAAAACAACCGTACGCTGAGTATTGAAAATACTCAGTGGTATTATCATAATTCAATTCATAACATCAAATCAGGTTCAAAGCACAAATGCATAAGTAGTCAATTGAATATGCCAATTCATGTCATATTAATATCATTCAAATGATTATAAATTGTCATCAACATGTAAACACTTAATTCATAACACTTTCATGTATACATAATTCATAAGCATAAAGTTCATGCTTTCAACTTCATAACACAATTTCTTTTCACATTTCATATCATCATTTTCTTTCACCTTTCATTTGATAATTCAGATAATCAGATTCAGATAATTTTGCTCATTTCACTTATAGGCCCTATTAACCTGACTCGGATCAACGTGGATACGCGGATCCAACCAAACAAACCAGAGTGGCGACCAACGCCTCATCGGATAGTTCGAAGTAAATCAGATCTACGGCACACCAAGTACCTCATCGGCCAAGCCGAAGCAATGTGGCTACCAAAGCCTCATCGAAACTATCCGAAGTAAATCTATGGCACACCTAGTGCCTCATCGACTCGAGGTCGAAGAATCCCTGAACACTTCCAATCCTATGGCATGCCAATTATATCCACTAAGCCCGACTAGTTAATAGGGTTTTGATCACATTTCCATTTCCGAAACATTTTCACATTTCAATCAATTCTCTTATATTTCTCAATGTAATCACAAATAATCAACAATTCACATTCAAGTCATTTTCATGCACATTCATATATATATAAACAATTAAATCTGCAATAATAAATACTTTGAATTATGATAATACAAACCGATTTCTCCGAGCTATTCCTCGACTACTTTCTCTTTCCCCTTCGTATTGGATGCCTTGGTTTCTTTGTTTGCTATGAAAATTAGCATAATTATAATTAATTAATATAATACAATTCAATTTAATTCATGAGCCTAAACATGCAAATTTGACCATTTTTAAGATATATATAATTTCACCATTAAGCTGTCTATTTGAGTCATTGTTACTAAATTATTTATATCTTGAGCTACGAAACTCCAAATTAATATCCGTAAATTTTCCTTGAAAGTAGACTCATATATCTTCTCACCATAAAATTTTCATAATTTTTGGTTTAGCCAATTAGTACAGTTTATTCATTAAATACTCCTCTGTTACTCCATTCGATAGTTCTGACCTCTCTCTACTAAAAATCAATTATCTCATTGTACAGAACTCGAATAAGGTTCTTGCTTATTTCTTTTGAAACTAGATTCATTAAGGAGTTCACACATATAAATTACACTCCATAATAATTTTTTTTACAATTTTTAATGATTTTCCAAATTCAAAACAGAGTGTCTCGAAATCACTTTGAATCAGTCTTACAAAATTTCAAATATCTCTTGATTCATAAATTCATTACTTACATTGTTTCTACTATAAGAAACTAGACTCAATAAGCTTTGATTTCATATCTTATTCATCCTCTAATTCAATTCCTACAATTTTTAGTGAATTTTCAAAGTCAGACCATTGCTACTTCCCAAAACTATTTTGATGTAAAATGCTAATAACCAAATTTATAACACCAATTCACACCTTATTTCTATTCAATTTCCATCAAAATATTCATATAACTATCAAATTTTCATCATTTTTCCATAATTTCGAATTTCTTTCAATTTAATCCCTAAAACTCAAAACTTATGGCTTGTTTTACAATTAAGTCCCTAATTCAATTCAAATTCATAATTCTATCAAATTAATCCCTAATTTCATCATTTCTTCAACATAAACCCTAATCAAACTTCCATTAATTTTCAATATTTTCTCATGAATTCAAGAAAATCTTTCTCTAAAGCTTCAAAAATACCAAAATTAGAAAGGAAAGGGCTTAATTAACTTACCAAATTAACTTTCAAGCTTCAATTCTCCAAATTTCCCTTTTTCTTTTCTTTCTTTCTTTCTTCCCCACTTTCACGTTTCTATTCTGTTTCTTTCTGTTCTTTTGTTTCTTTTATTTCTTTATTAATTAATTTAATATAAATATCTAATTAAATCTAATTATATACACACATTTGTACACATACACATACACACACATGTCACCAATTATTATCATACACTTGTCTCCATTTATTTATTAAATAAATTACAATATACATATAATTAATAATAATTAAATAATTAAATAATATATATATTACTTAAATAATAAGTAAATATACACATTTAATACATTTGTACCATTCATACAAATACACATGTATTTATCCATCATCAAACACATGTCACTTTTATGGTTTAACTACTAATTTAATCCCTTAACAATTTTCTATTCTATAATTAAACTTTTGCACTTTATTCAATTTAGTATTATCTACTGGTTGTTTCTAATTAAATTAGATTCACTTAATCAAAATCTAATTTAACTCATAATTATCCTCATAAATATTTTTAATAAATATTTACGGACTTAATTTTCCTAAGACGGAGGCCCTACGACTCGTTTTTCTGGTGCCCGGGAATTTGGGTCATTACACTCTGGCTCCCAAGTAGCTTCCACAATGCTATGATTTCGCCACAGCACCTTCACTAAGGGGATAGATTTCTTATGTAGAACATTAATGCCGCGATCTAAGATCTGAACTGGCTCTTCCTCGAATGTTAGATCTAGCCTAATCTCAATCTCCTCCACAGGAACAATGTGTGAGGGATTAGAGCGGTAGTGTCTCAACATCGAGACTTGGAACACATCATGTATACGATCTAACTCTGAAGGTAGCTTCAACTGATATGCAACTGGCCCCACTCATTTCAGAATCTGGTACAGCCCAATAAGTCGAGGGCTCAACTTGCCCTTGCGACCAAACCTCAGTACCTTCTTCCATGGCAAGACCTTAAGGAAAACCAAGTCCCCCACAGAATACTCGATGTCCTTCCTCTTCAAATCAGCATAGGACTTCTGCCTATCAGAAGCCGCTTTCAGTCGATTTCGAATTAAACAGATTTTGTCCTCAATCTCAGTAACCAATTCCGAACTCAGAACACGTCGCTCACCCAACTCAGTCCAGCATAAGGGAGTGCGACACTTACGGCCATACAGTGCTTCCTACAGTGCCATATGTATACTAGATTGATAGCTGTTATTGTAAGCGAACTCTGCTAAAGGCAAGTACTCCTCCCAACTACCTCGAAAATTTATGACATAGCCCCTCAGCATGTCCTCCAGTATCTGAATCACCCTCTCTGGCTGACCATATGTCTGAAGATGGAAAGCAGTGCTGAAGTCTAACCTCGAACCTAAAGCCTCATGAAGTTTCTGCCAAAACCGTGACTGAATCGAGGATCCCTATCGGAGATGATCGAGACAGGAACCCCATGTAACCTCACTATTTCTGAAATGTGAGTTTAGCCAATTTCTATAGGGAGAAGTCTGTCCTAACTGGAATGAAATATGCGGATTTGGTCAATCGATCCATGATGACACAGACAGAATCCTTCTTAGTGGGTGTTAGAGGCAACCCACTAACGAAGTCCATCATTTCTTGCTCCTATTTCCACATCGGTATCTTAACTGGCTACAGTAAACCCGAAGGCAACTAATGCGCAGCCTTAACCTGCTGACAAGTCAGACAGCGAGCAACAAAGTTGGTAACCTCACATTTCAACCTTGGCCACCAGTACAACTCTCGGAGATCTTGGTACATCTTGTTCCCACTGGGATGTATAGCATAAAGGCTATTATGTGCCTCCCTCAAAATCGACTGTCTCAAATCTCTATCATTTGGTACACAGATCTGCTCTCAAAAACATAATACCCCATCACTGCTAATCCCAAAATTAGTTGTAACTCTACTCTTAATCTAACGGAAACGCAACTCAAGAGACTTATCTCCTAACTGTTTATACCTGATCTGATCAACTTATCTCGGTTCCACTTGCAGCTTTACTAACAAGCTCCCATCGTCGAAAAGACTAAGTCGAGCGAACATCGCTCTCAGCTCGATCACAGCCCTACGGCTCAACACATCAGCCACCACGTTGGCCTTACGAGGATGATACTCGATATTGCAGTCATAGTCCTTAAGCAGCTCAACCCATCTATGCTGCCTAAGATTTAACTCCTTCTGAGTAAGGAGATACTTGATGCTCTTGTGATCAGTGTAGATAGTACATTTCTTATTGTACAGATAATGCCTCCATATCTTAAGAGCAAAGACCACTGCTGCAAACTCTAAATCATGCGTCGGATAATTAGCCTCATGAGTCTTGAGTTGTCGAGATGCATAAGCAACTACTTTACCGTCTTGCATCAAAACACAACCTAAACCCACATGTAATGCATCACTGTATGCCACGAAGTCCTTACCGAGCTCAGGCTGTATTAGAATAGGAGCTTGAGTCAACACCCTCTAAAGCTTATCAAAGCTCTCCTATTAATTTTCATTCCAAATGAAAGGAACTCCCTTATGCAAAAGTTTAGTCAACAGAGCTGCAATTAGGGAGAACCTTTCTACGAATCGTCGATAATATCCTGCCAGCCCCAGAAAGCTACGAATCTCAGACACATTCTTCGGCTATCTCCAATCCAACATAGCCTCAATCTTAGAAGGATTAACATGAATCCCCTCAGCAGATACAACATGCCCCAAAAAGGTTACCTCTCGGAGTTAGAACTCACACTTGCTGAATTTTGCATAAAGCCGTTTCTCACGAAGAGTCTACAGTACCACTCTGAGATGTTCATCGTACTCATCCTCAAACTTAGAATATACCAGAATGTCGTTGATGAATACAACCATGAATTGATCCAAGTAGGTTGGAACACACGATTCATCAAATCAATGAATGCCGCTAGTGCATTAGTCAACCCAAAGGGCATAACTAGGAACCCGTAATGTCCATAACGAGTCCTAAATGCCGTCTTATGCATATTGGCCTCCTTAACCCTCAACTGATGGTATCTTGAATATAGATCAATCTTGGAGAACACAGAAGCCCCTCTGAACTGATCGAACAAGTCATCTATCCTCGGAAGTAGATACTTAGTCCTGATCGTTAACTTATTCAACTGGCGGTACTCGATATACATCCTTATTGTCCCATATTTCTTCTTTACAAACAGAACAGGTGCTCCCCATGGAGACACAGTAGGACGAATAAATCCACGATCTAATAGCTCCTGAATCTGAGCTGTAAGTTCCGTCAACTCTTTCGGTGCCATTCGATAAGGGGTGATGGACACTGGAGCTGCACCAAGGATCAATTCAATACCAAACTCCACCCCCCGGCTCGAAGGAAATCCCGGTAGTTCCCCTGGAAAAATGCCTGGAAAATCCCTCACGGTTTTAATGTCCTTAACTAAAGAGGTCATAGAATCCAAAATACTGATGTAGGCCAAGAATGTCTCACAGTCTTTCCTCACTAACTTTTCTACTACCAATGTAGATATCACGTTAGTTAAGTAGTCTCGTCATTCCCCAATCACGACTATCTTGTTATCCTCCTCGGTCCTTAAAATAATCCTCTAGCATCACAATCCAGACTCACCCGATGCTTAACTAGTCAATCCATACCCAAAATCAAGTTAAACTCTTTAAATGAAAGCTCCATTAGGTTAACCAAGAATATCGTTCCTTGAACCTCTAACGGAAGTCTCTAAACAGTTTATTAACCCGGACAGATTGCCCCAAAGGACTTAGCACAGTTACCTCACTAGAAGTACTCTGAACTAGGATCCCCAAAGTTTCCAATACAGTACTAGCTATATATGAGTGTGTAGAGCCTATGTCTATCAGTGCAAGATAAGGTACATTAAAAATTAAAAACGTACCCATAATGACATTCGGAGCATCTCAGTCCTCACAACGACGAGTAGCATAAACTAGAGTAGGCTGCCTCTCTTTAGTCGGTCCAACACCTCTGCCCGGTGCTCTCTGTCCTCGGACCATGCCGTTACCACCCCAGGCCTGTCCTCGGCCTCTAGGTGGCTGCTGAACCACCCTCGGTAGCTGTACAGTCTTAATAACCAGAGCTTGCGTCTAATTAACCCTCAAAGGACAATCTCTAATACGGTGCTCAGTAGACCCACACCTCAAACACGCTCCAGTAGCCCTCCAACACTTGCTCGGATGGCCTCTACCATAGTGTCTATATAGTGCCACCCTAACAGGTGCAATAGGAGGCCCAACTCTAACTGGCCCATCAAATCTGACCTTTTTTTTAGGCCTCATCCCAAAATTCGAAGGCTCTGAATCCCTCTTAGCCTTCTCTTTCTCTCGGTTCTGGCACTCAGTGCGCTTCACCTTCTCGGCGATCTTCGCCTTTTCAACCAGAGCTGAGAAATCACGCTCCATCTGCAAAGCTTTCAGAACGCGCAAACTGTCTCGGAGACCATCTTCAAACTAGACACAACATTCGTACTCAGTTGCCACAATACCTCTCGTATAACAGCTCAATCTCATAAATTCAGCCTCATACTCGATCACTGAACAATCACCCTGGGTGAGATTAAGAAACTCACGTTGCCTAGCATCAATATAACTGGCCCCCACATATTTACCCTGGAAGGCTGTCTTAAACAGATCCCACGTCAAATGCTCGGGCTGAGTGCCCTCCTTAATCGTGAGCTACCACTGGTATGCCTCATCACGAAGCAGTGAAACAGCCCCTTAAGCTTTTGCTGATCAGAGAAATCCAAGTCATCCATAATTCTCTCCATGGGCTCCATCTAGTACTCGGCCACGTTAGGAGCAACTCCAGCGATGCCCTTAAATAATTTAACCCTATTGGACCAGAGTAGTTCCGTAACAGACCCACGGCCCCCAGATCCAGTGTTGGGCCCAGCGACCCTCTCTAATATCCGGAACATGGCTTGGGACAGTGCATTACCCCCAGCTGCACGATTATGAGACCCCGACCCAGTCTCGAAAATAGGCGACACCAGCGTCTCGCTAGTGTCTAGATTCGAAATCGTATCAGATGATATGGACTCAGCTCGAGCCCCTCTACGACCTCTACCTCGGCCTCTAGTACCCCGTCTACGAGTACTACATGTGATCATCGTAATTTCAAATTTATCTATATTAACAGTTTTATGCGAATTAGTTTACAGTTCCAATATTTGTTAACAAGTATTTTATGCAGAACAGTATCAGAAGTTTAAAGTTTGTTATAGCGAGTAATAGTCTCATTACAGTTTTTAATCTGCACTACCTAGAGTGTTTCAGTAAAGTGTACTACCTACAATAGTTTCATACCATACTAGTAGTATTTTCAGACAAATCCAAACAGAGTTTCAAAATAAACTAATCATGCTTTCAGACAATACTCATCAGAGTTTCAAAAAACTTATAAGATCGAAGCCGGAGACTCGGTGTATCACTCACTCGTTCTAAAAACATTTTAACACATTACAAATCATTCTTTAAAACCAACATTTAAAACCCAATCCACAGTCGAGTTTTACAACCTAGCTTTGATACCATTAAATGTAACATTCTAAACCCAGCCTGAACATTATGGCCAAATCTGGCGATGTCACATAAGAGTAATTTAAAAATGTCTCGATTCATTAAAAATTGTTCCAGTTATTATCTATTACTTAAGTTAAGAAAACATATACTAATCGATTTGCTTAAAACCATTTCTTTACGTGAAAGCTTTGAAAACAGTGGCTTTTCCTAATCGTGTTTATTTAGAAAAAAATTTAGTTAAATTTAGCAAATCTGTACTTTTGTTGCGTTGTAGTTTATAAATCCATACTAAATAGTTTAAAATCCCAAATTAAAAACTAAAACAGTCCAAAGTCCAAAATTACATAAAATATCCCCAAAAATAATATTAAAAGCAGTAAAAGCATAAAAACCCGTAAAACTGGTATAACTATAGCAGTGGTCACTATCAAGTCCTCCGCTGCATCGATCCGTCTACTACTGGGGATTACCTGAACAGACAAAACAGAAAAGGGGTGAGTTTTCGTAAACTCAATGTGTAAATCCCTGTAGAGAGCATGCAAACATAACACATATTAGATATCATATATAAATAGTCCAAGCTGAAGCCCTTTACAGAATCAGTTAGGGCCTTAACCCACTCAGATACAGAACCAGAATTATAGTAGGGCTCTTAAGCCCAATCAGATACAAAATACAGAATAGATCAGATATACAGTGCCATGCCCACCAACCCTGCACAGCAACTTTATCTAACCCAACACACCACATGAGAATAAAATCGACCCACCAATCCCAACACACCAAATAGGGGGATAAAAGCGACCCCTCCATCCCTACACACCACATAGTACCGAAATGCAGTACATGCCATAAATATGCAGATTAGCTGGCAAAAAACTGGCTTATTAAGCCTTTCAGATACTTCTTTCAGCTTCATCAATCACACCCTTATGCAATGTATCAAACAAATATGGCATGCTATAATGCAGATTAACCGACATACATTTATATTCAGAACAGTACAGATACACATGCTAAGTATAACATGCTAAACACATATATATCATATGCAGAATACATAATTAAAGGTCACAGTAACTCTTATCGACCCTACGATAGGTCCCAGTCGACTTGGGCGACCCGAGTAACCTTACAAAGAGTTTCAGAAAATAGGGTTCACACGCCTATGTGGCTCGCCCGTTTGGGCCCACACGCTCGTGTGGCCCACACGACCCAAATTGGCTTTGGTCGTGTGGATCACATGGCCTGGCCCAAAATCCCACACACCCGTATGGTTCACCATTGTGGGCCCACACACCCGTGTCGTACACGGCCTCTCCGGCTATCACACGGTCATGTCTCGCACCTATGTCATGCGCGTACGGCTTGGTTCATCGACCACGCAGCCGTGTACTGCCATACGGCCTACCACACGGACAGTCCATACACCCGTGAGGCGTCGAAAGAATACTTTTTGGCTTTCGTCGAAACTCATTTTCGGTGCAATCGGAATACACACCTGGTTCATTTTTGCTGTTTACGCAATCTTGATATCACTAGCACCTATAATTAAACAACTTTTACTCAATTTATCTCTTAAACGATCAAATCAAAATCAAACTCAAAACGGAATGCTCATCCAACGAGCGACCAACTTATCCTCGAGTAAGGATCAACATTTCTGTAACACGAAAACCCGATTAAGACCTTCGAGTAGTACCTAAATGTGAGTGAAACGATTCTTCTGTTAATCGCTTAATAAAAAATGATGCAAGAATTCAAGAAGAACCACTTACCGAGATAAGGGAATAATAGTTGCACGACAAAGAATCGATTGGACAAGGAATAAAAGAGAAAAAGAAAAGAAGGCAATTAAGGGAGATGGAGTAGTTTTCGGTAGAACAACAGAGAAGCAGAAAGAAAGGTAAAATGTCAAAAAAAGAATCAGAGAGTAAGAGGGAATCCGAAATTTCTATCCAAAATTGCTATCCCACACTCCCCCACTACGCCACTACTACTCAGAAACCTAGTCAAAACCAACTTTTGCCAAATCCTAAGCAAAAATATCATCCCTTGTCAATGTGAGGTATCGAACCCCAGACCTCCAGTAACCAACACTCCCCTTAACCACCAGACCAGCAGGCTCATTCTAATATGTTCTTACGAATAAATTCTTATAAGCCTACTAAGTGAAGGTATGGCTTTATTCATAAAAATGCAAAAATTTACCCAAGTAAGACTTGAACTTGGGACCTCACACACACACCCAGAATACTTAACCACCGAAGCAAACAATTATTTATGTCAAATAATAACAGAAACATAAACAAAAATTTTAGGGCATTACATTTTATGTATTCAATCTTGAATAGTGCCTTTTCAAATAACCACTTGAATGTATTTGTTAATCATTTATCACAATTCTATTGAAAGTCATGAGTGAAGAAAGATTTTGGGGAAATATATTTTAATCTTTTTAAAATTTTTAACAATAACACAGTAGACTTTGATCATAAACCTTCTATTAAAATACAAATGCTCAAATTAAATCGATAAACATTTACGCAAAGGTCTTGAACAATTTCCTAGAAATTTCTATATGCTTTTAGCACTTTAAATCCTTCAAGGATTTTAATATAAACTTCCACAATATAGTGATTCATATAAAACTTATAACAACAACCATGAGACACATGTTAAATCTTTCACGAACTTCCAGACTAATGAGAGATCTTAAAGTTTATTGCCCCACCACAAAAGAATATTATATCTTCTCATTACCAATGACATGATTTAGCGAAAAAATTTATTTTTCTTATTTCATTTTCGTGAAATTTACTCATTTGTACCCTATTGGCTTTATACCTTTAAATGTTTTAATTATTGGTCCAAAAATTTCTAGAATTCAATTCTACTTGAATTGCATCTTTATATTTTTACCAGTTATTCCATGTTTATATTTCTCGACAATTTTATTCAAGATCCTCATTTTCTTTCATTATCTTAAAAAACTATTGTGTGCAAAACTGTTGCCGACAACTTTCTATTTTTAACAATTCCATATTTTCTTGTATTAACATAACTTATCGATATCTCTTTATTTTCATTATTTCCACATTTAGATACTTGAATTTCATGTAGAGTTTGAATAATTAATTATGTCTTGAGTCTTTTCAGAAGTACCTGCCTCCATAATATGACCATCTTGATTTAATATTTTCTTTCACAATGATTTTTTATCTTTAGAACCAATAAATTTACTATGCTTTGGCATGCATTGTTTTCATTTATTCTAACAAGTTGTCCCATTGGGACATCAACACATCAATTGGTATATAAGAATTGGTTATTCTTATTACGTCAGAAAAATACATCTGACAATTAACTTAGAATAAAGTTAATTATCCTTTGAACTTCTTGTTCACATTACTTTCTATAATGATCTAGATAATGATAATTCATCCAAGTAATTATTTCATCTAGCTATTATTTCTCTCTCCTAATGTTTGAAAAACTATCAAATCAAAATACAAATCATGTCGTAATTGAATCTCCAGTTCATTCAAAACATCTAATATTACAAAGAGATTCATAATCAATATATATTCCAACATTTTTTGAATACTTACTTCATTTATTGTGGTGGAGCAACTTAAATATATACTACGCGTTTAAAAATTTTAAAATGGGTTGCATTTGGCTCTTAAAAAAAATCAATTATAATGTGAGTACTTAACACAACTTATTGGCATGATATGTACGAGTGTTAATTCGTATAAATGATCATATCCTTATATACAAAAGGTTTTATTCTCAAAAGTAATAGTTTAACTACAAACTAGAGGCATTTTATCATTAATTAAACTAAACCATTTTTTACATATAAACAACAGGCTTTTGCGATAGTTACTCGCATTGACAATCTAACATACAATAGTCATTAAAAGCCTCAGTAATAAACTCGACAACTTCAGCAAGAATTGTCTCGATTACATAATCTAAAAGTTTTGTTCGTAAACAAATCATTAAACAATCTCACAAACTACAGTTTGTGAGTTAATAACTTACCCGTAATTAACTTGTAGATATATATACCAAAAATAAATCAAAGCATCCACATGTTGAATAAATGGACCCATATTTTTCTTAAAAAAGCTAGAGATTCAATAATTCATATTTTTTAGAACAAGCAACACTTAAAAATATTTAAAATAAAGAATTTGCATGTTTTTTAATAAAATTTCATGTAAACTTTCATTTTATCGCATAATTATTTATTGGGATGGTCTTACTGATCATGCCAACTAATTAGTATATTTAAACTAGTAAAGTTCTAGTTTACTATGCACGTGATTCCATAATACTAATGTAAACTTCTGGTTTACCATCTCATATGACTTAACCATACAAACAAATATATTAGCATTGTATTGAAGAAAACACTAAATTAATAAGTTTGGAGCTAGTTATAAATATCATTTGAAGCACCCTAACATAGAAATTTTAGCCTTAATATAATATAATCAAAGCGGAAACCAAATGTAATTGTTGAAAGTATAATTTATCAATTTTCAAAATGTGAATAAACAAATATCTTGTTTTCATAGATATATGTGCAAAATTAAGCAAAATGCATGATCATACTATAAATGCACTCAACATCAATCTTATCATCAGCCTTTATGTGATCTTCATTTTTTTTTTTCACTTTTGGTATGAGAAGAATTATTATGACCATCCCTTTTACAATTATTATAAAACCACTTACTATGTCCACATCAAAGATTACGTCTTCAAATATTGATATGTTTACTTCAGGGAATGGAGCAGATATGATACAACGAGCTTTATGGTTTTTCATTTAACAGTTTGTTATTTAATTCATTCATAAGTAAACATGACATTGATTCATAATATATCTTAAAACCTTTTCATGGTATTGCTACTACAAGAGTACATTTGTAACATAAAAAGTTGAATTTTTTTCTAAAAAGTTCTCTTAATTATATTATTCCTACATAATTGAAAACTCATATTAAATACAATAAAGTTATACTAAAATACTATAGAGTTATACTCAAATACTATAGAGTTATACTCACTTATAGATTTAAATCAAATAATAACAAGTTTTAGATAAATTTATCATATTTCGATGGTCATATATTTCTCTTAAATTAATCCACAATTCAAGTGGAGCTTTCACAATCAAAATACAATCTTTCTCTATCCTTTTCAAAATAAAGATAGGTATCCAAGTATCATGCATAATATAGTTCAAAAATTGAATATTTCTCTATCAAAACATGTATACATTCATAGCAAGAGTGCTTCATACTAAATTTGATATTTTTCTCATTCACAATCTCAATATAAGATCCATTATAGTGAATATCTTTTAAAACTAATGCATTAACCATCACAAATTTAGTTCTTTCAAATATTGATATATTAGCTCTTTTGGAGCTTTCAACTAATTTTTGTACAACAAACCAAATGTTGCAATAATATTGGTTTGTTTCAATATCAAATAAGATAATACTTTCTATATGTAAAGATAGTATTCATTGTTACATTTTCAACAAGACATATTTTTATTCAAAGAATATTAATATAGTTGAACAAAATATTTGGACGTACGACAAGTACGTGACCAATGATCTTTAATATCACTTTGATAACATAAGTTATCTTTACCCTTTGACGAATTATTTTAAGAACTTTTATTGTTCTTGTATTTATTACTATTTTTCCACTTCTAGTGGTTATTATTATGCCACTTATCACGTCAATGATTATATCCTTTAATTTTTTTTATTATGCTTGCATTCACTTTGGGGAATGCAACAGATCTAGTAGGACATACTTCTAAACGTCCCCATAGTTTCTTTATTTAAACTATATATAATTTCTTGGTCCTTCATTAACAAACCCTACTTCAAATTATTTCAATTGATTAAAATCTCTATAATTCAACAACTTCACAAATTTGGCTGAAAGTAGAAAGCAATTTAGAGACAAAATATCGCCTCACAATACATGTATATAAATATCATTCAGATAACATAAATTTTTTAACGTTAGAAAACTAAACCAATAAGATTAGCCAAAGAAAACCATAATTGTTTTATCCATTGATAGAGCACGCAGAAAATCACTTAATAAATTCAATATATACTAAGCAAATCATAATTCAACTATCAAAGAAATTAAATAGCTCATGAAAAACATTGAGTTTAAGCAAAAAGGAGTTCATCCTACAAAAATAAGTTATCAAAAAGTAATATATACTACAATTGAAAACAATGGTCATGTAAAAGCTTCTTATCAAATCTAAACTTTACTTGTGCTTGTACAATGATAAATCAAATATAAAAAAATAATAACCAAGATCTATTCTGAGATTGAATCTTTCAACACCCTTAAAAATATAGAAACAAAATAAGTTAGACAAATCAGTTATAATTAATCATAGATAAAAAAAAATCTTAATATAAAATATTAAATGAAAACTTCCTACAAATCTTTGCATCTTGACCTCTAAAGCTTGAGATAAAGAATCTTGTTGTATAAATATGACAAAGGCTTGTAAAGTATGTGCTTAAGCACAACTTTGAATCTTTTTTTGACATTTTTTGGCATTCTTTTCTTCTATGCAGCAAAAAACTTGGGATTTATAAATATATTGGCGTGTGATGTTAAAAATCCTAGAGTATCCAAGCAACTAAAGTTGACTAACATATTAACGTGGTGACGAGATCAAATCCAACTAGCGTTGGGTTTGATTTTGTTTCTTCTTGATTTAAATGCAATAGGTTTTTTAGTTTCTTCACATATATATTGTGTGGAATTATGCCTCGCATTTTTTCGGCTTTTCTTTTTCCAGCTAAACTATGTTTTTAGTTTCCCACTTAAACTCTAATTAGTGTATGTTATTTTAATACTATTTGACCTACGAATTTAGCCTATAAATAGGCCAACTTTTCCATCCTAGAAAAATAACACATAACACATTTAGGTATTAGCTTTTACAAGCTTTTATAGAATTTTGTGTTTACATTTTGAGGGTTCTTATTTCAAGTTTGGGTTTAGTTTTATCTCTATCTTTTGTATTTTTCGTTTTCGTCATTTTAGTAAAATTATCTTTGCCCATGATTTTTTATCCTCTTCAGAGGGGCTTTTTCACGTAAAATATTTATGTTTGATATTTTCAATTTCTTTGCTATTTTACTTGTTCATTACTTAACCAAGTTTATCACCAACAAACTGGTATCAAAATTAGTTCAATTTTCATATCCAACCCGTCTAGAGATGGCAACAGCAAGATTTGATATCGATAAGTTTAATGGCATCACAAATTTCAATTTGTGGCAAGTTCTGATGATGACAATTTTATTCAGAACAATCTTGAAAAGGTCCATACAGAGAAGAAGCTTGTAGACATGGATAAATAAGAATGGATAGGTTAGATAAAAAAGCTCTATCCATGATTCAATTATGTCTAGCAAATAATGTGTTGCAGGAGGTTTTGATGGAGAAAACGACATTCATATTACGGAAAATGTTAGAAACCCTTTACGCAACAAAGTCTTTGGCTAACCTATTAATGTTGAAACAACATCTATACACGTTTCGCATGGACGAAAGTGAGTACCTTAGAGATCATTTAATCAATTTATTACTCTTTTGAATGATTTAAAAAATGTTGAGGTTCAGATTGACGATGAAGATCAAGCTATGTTATTATTGTGCTATTTACCCCCTTTATACAAGTCTTTCAGGGAGACCTTGATTTATGAAAGAGATAACCTCTCATTCAATGATGTGAAGGGTTATCTGTTGAGTAAAGACAAACTCGAAAATGAGTTTGGTTTGGATAGCAAGTTAGATAGGCAAGCCTCAATTTTAGTAGCATCAAGGAAGTGAGATAAGAAATGCTACTATTGTAAGAAGTTAGGTCACATCAAGGCAGATTATTACAAATTGTAAAATAAAAGGGTTGTTAAGAGCAATGAGGAAGATTTAGTTGGCGCTAATTTTTCCAATGACAAGGGTGATAATTTCTTGTTGGTGTCAACAAGTGAAAGATCATAGCTTACATTCGAGTGGATTCTAGATTCAGCATGTTCTTTCAACATGTGTCCCAACAGGGACTGGTTCTCTACATACAATTCAGTTGAATGTGGAGTTGTGTGCATGGGGAATGGTTCACCCAATAAGGTAACCAGTATTTGTACTATTCAAATTAGGATGCACGAGAGGACAATTAGGGCATTGTCAGATGACAGGCCTGTGTCTAATTTAAAGAAAAATCTCATCTCCTTGGGAATTTTGGACTCGAATGGTTGCAGAATTAACATTGAGTTAAGTGACATTAAGGTATTCTATAGGGCTATTATTTTGATGAAAGGTAAAAAGATTGACAGTTTTTATGTTTTGAAAAGGCCAATGATGACCGGTGAAAAAGGACATTCTTCATTTGTTAAGGAGTCAAAGTCGACTTGTTTGAAGCAAAGACAACTTGGTCATAAGAGGGAAAAAGGTATGACTATTTCATATAATAGAGGTTCTCTTTTGAATGCACGTTTTAAAAAAGATAAGGCATTGTGCTCCTAGAAATCAGACTCAGGTCAATTTGATTTGGTAATGCACAAGTCGAACACTAGAAGTCTTCCAACTTCTAAGCACAACTTCAGCTCAGTTAATATCCTACATAGTTCGAGATAAGCCCTTGGTGAGCTTTAGCAAAGAAGGCGTTGTGGAAATATGAATCAAGTTAGAGGTTTGTGGAGTTATGCCTCACATTTTTTCGACTTTTCTTCTTCCAATTAAACTCTATTTTTAGTTTCCCACTTAAACTCTAATTAGTGTAAGTTATTTTAATATTATTTGACCTACGAATTTAGCTTATAAATAGGTCTTTTTTCTACCTTAGAAAAATAAGTCATAACACATTTAAGTATTAGCTTTTACAAGCTTTTAGAGAATTTTGTGTTTACATTTTAAGGGTTCTTATTTCGAGTTTCAGGTTTAGTTTTATCTCCATCTTTTGTACACTTCGTTTTTGTCATTTTAGTGAAATTATATTTGCCCATGGTTTTTTATCCTATTCGAAGGAATTTTTTCACGTAAAGTATTTGTGTTCAATCTTTCCAATTTCTTCGTTATTTTACTTGTTTGTTGCTTAACAGTGTTTATCCCCAACATATTTATCAAAGTTTTGGATTAGGTGATCGGTTTTGGGTTAAATTTTGATAGTTGAGGCATTAGTTTAATCCCAGCAAAGTAATAGAATTTTTTTTTCAGAATCACAAATTTAAAAGAGGACTTAGAAGGGTATCATTTAGAAAAATCGAGAACTGTGAAAAAAATTGGCTATAAAAGATTTTGAAGAGAAAAAAAATCGAGAATCATTGTGCTAATAACGTGTTATGAAATAAATAAATAAAAGTAAAAGAACAAAATATAGGAGAGTTAAAAAGAATGTATTTTTATGGATGAACGAGAATGTTTACTATGCTTCTCCAATATAAATGAAATAAAACTCTACTTTCAATGAACATTAAAATCCTAATGCACATCAAACTTATCTTGATATTAATGGACATCCACTTAATAATAAAATATTTATAAAATAATTAAATTTATTATTAATTTATAGATTTTGCTTGGGAGCATTTCTAAAATAACTTTTAAGATTAGTTAATTTATTAAAAATATGTCTAATTTCCCACTAGTCTATTACTCTTTGTTATTTTAAAGTTAAATTCTACTTTTAATTCTAAGAATTTAATCTCTCAACTTGATTGATTCAAAAATTAAAATTCAATTGATAAAACTATTCTACTAAATTTGAATATGTGTTATCATTTGGACGTTAACTTTCAAATAAGAATATTGAATATTAAAATGTTACATAATCAAATTTAATAAAAATCCATTAATGATAGTATCAATCAAATTTTAATTTTTAAATCACACAAATAAAGGGATTAAGTTCTTGAAATTAAATGTATAAGGATTAATTTCAAAAGTCTAAAAAATATAAGGACTAGGGGCATAATTAAACATTAAAAGCATATTGGTTTATATGTGATAAAAGTCCTTTAACTCTTGTGAATTTTAAAATTTAGTGTTTGTACTTTAATTTTAAAACATTGAGTCATGTACTTGTAATGATTTAATAATATTGGTTGAACCGCAAACATCATCCAAATATGTTGTTAGCTAAGTTGTCGTGGCAATTATAAAGAAGGGATAATAACTTTTTTAACTATCAACGTTTATAGTTTTTATTAATTTGATCTTTACCCTTTAAAAGTAATTGAAAGTCTTTAAAAACATTTAAAAATTATAATTTTTTTAGAATTTTCCAAAAAAATGGAAATAAAAATCTTTAAAATTAAAAAAAAATTTCATTTAAAAAACTATCAAAAAATATAGTAAGTTCCAAAAATTCAAAAGAAATGTGTTATTTACTCCTCAAATGGAAATAAAATATCTCCTAAGTTTGAGCTATTCATTCGGCCCGTATTAAATCGAAAACATTTTGACAAAAATTTCTTATCAATTTGGACACATTGTAATAAAAGTTGTAACAAAGCTGTTAACTTTCTAATGCGAGATGTAAGATATTAACGTGATGGCATGTTGGGTGAAAGTTCACATGTACTTCATTGTTGAATTTTTTATTTTTCATATATGTTGCACCAATAAATAATTTAAAACTTGTAAAAAATTTCCAAAAAATTTAGAACTTATAAAAGTTTCCGAATATTATGGAAACGTTTATTTGTTTTTCAGAAATTCAAAAAATAAAAAACTAAAAATATATAAATTATAAAAATATCCAAAAAGTATATAATTTTTATAAAAATTAAAAATTCAAAAATATTAAAAATACAAAGTTCCAAATATTCAAAAAATAAAAAAATGTGTTTTTAAAATAATGTATTTTAAGTTTTTCTATTGAATATATAAAAAATTATAATTTTATTTATTAATGGCTGGTAAAAATTGTAAATATTGAGAAGTAAAAAGTTATTTTATCTTTGTTGTTTTTATAATTGTCATATTGGCATGACTAATGTCAAATTTGAATGGTATTATCAATTATTAAACCATTATAAATATAAGATTTAATGTCCTAAAATTAAAGAATAATAAGAGATTAACCAACTATAAAAGGTGTTCTGAAGGCACTCATTAATAAAAATATTATTTTATTTATTGGTTTTGCTAATGAGTGTTATTAGGACCCCCTTTAAAAATTAAATAATATTACTTACTATTTATAGGAATAATATTATATTAAATAATAATTAATTTTTATATTTTCAATGATGTTTGTACTATATCTAAACTCCTCATTGTCTTGATGTGGGGTATGCACAGGACTTAGTTCTATTTTTTTTTAAATTTATAAAATTATAATTTTTAGTAGAATAATAGAATTGGATTTTGATAATTCAAATTTCGCCTTTTTAAAATGATCTTTCTTTTTGGAAATAATTAGATTAAAAAAATTCTTTTTAAAATAAAAAATACTTTTGTATAAAATCTAACCAAAACAGTTCCTTCATCTAGTATGTTCCTAGACCAAAAGAGTAGAGATGATAGGGTCAACATAAAGGGGACGGTTTTGTTTGACCCAATACGTGAATAAAAACGTTTTAAGTTCCACATTTTCCGTCGGAAATTGAATCTTAAAGCGCGAGATAGTCGGCTATGGCATGTGCTTAAAGTAGAGCTTTCCATCACCCAATGGACCACTCTAAAACTCTCTTTCTTTTAGGTTAGCCTGAGTTTTCGGTTTATTATTTAAAATAAAGATTACAGGTTAAGGTTTAGAATGTTGAAAGTTTGGATTTATGTTTAATCTTACTTTTGTCTAATTCTTCATCTTCGTGTAATGTGTAATGTTTATTGTGTTGACTGTTTTTAGAATTAAAATCTCAATCCGTCGAGGTATCAATTCAAAAAAAGGATTAATCGGTAATTGTGTTGATTTTTTTTAATTTTTATGATTTTATAATAATTTATTTAATTAATTCAGATACATTGATTGGACCAATCGAATCGATTTTTAATTTAATTTTAAAAACTTTAATTATATTATATAAAATCTACACTATAATTGTTGATCGGATATATATATATATATGACTTATTCTTGTAATTGTACTATATTTATACTAGCCAAACTAAAAAAAATATTGTTATATGATTTTTTTTGTTAGTTTTTATATTTTAACAGCTTTCTAATTTCGTTAGCTTTATTAATCATGATTATGATAGTAAAAAATTGGTAGAAACAAAATAAATATAGGGACTATTATGTCCCATGTCACAGTCTACAACTACAATAGAGAGATTTAATATTAGAGGAATCTTGATAACATGTAAAAAATTAAAGCTCAGACTAACCACTCATGTCATGTGGTTCGCTGCTTGATAATGTTTTTATCAAGTATGTGTCATTTGAACCTGTAATAAATATCAACAAATTGATGAATATGGGTTAATTGATGCAAATGTAAGATGAGATTATTGATATTTAAAATTGAAATTAGAGCATATTAAACAACATATTTTAAGAATAATGGCATGAGTAAATTGGACTTATGTTGTAGCAACTTTTGGGTGTGAGTGAAAGGAGGGTTTGGGGTCTAGAGATTCTACATTCACATGGATGTGAAAATTGTGCACTTTAAAGTTAGGTATTAGAATGTGTTTAGTTTTTGGAGTTGGGAAATTCAAAGAATTTGGAAAGGCAAGGAAAGTGGTTTGCCTTTAAACAACATGGTCACATGGAATGGAATTTACTTATCTTTTTATTTGGAATAAGAATTCTACAAATTGTTCATATTACACAAACAACCTTTCTTTCTCTTCCTCAAATCTAGAAAATAGTATGGGGCAAAGCTGTAGAATTACATAATATATTAGTAAAATTAATTAAATATTTTTTTTCGATTGAAAAGTAAAAAATGTTTTTTCTCCATTCTTACTTTATTAAAATATACCATCTCAGTTTTTATTAAATTTCTTGTCCAATTTTATTTTCTATCTAAAATTTAAATTTTTAGTAATATGAGTTAAAAAAGAATCTCAATTGGTGTCAAGTTAAGACTTAAATAACAATATAGATAGAATTAATATTCAATGCACCACTAGTGTATAGGTCTTATGCGTCATCAAATAATAATAAGATAATATATCATCATTGGTTTAAAAAAAAAAAAAAATATATATATATATATATATATAGCAGAACTTGAAAATAAATACTATTAACTTTATTTGAACATAATTAAATATTAATTATAATTATTCTGTTTTTTTTTTTGGTTTTTGATTTTGAGTTTCATATTTTATAATTTTCTATTTATTTGTTTAATAGTTATAATTAATATTTTAAAAATAAAATTATTTATATTTATTTTAAAATATTTTAATTTTTTTGTTTTATATTAATAATATATCATCTTATTATTAATTAAAAATGCATGATTATTAAATATTATGGGGTATAGATAATATAGCATAAATAAAGTAACCTTAGTTTGTGTTTTGCTATTAGCGAATTCTCTCAAAGGTGAAATGAAAGTATTATGTTTCTCAATAATAGGAAATGGTTCAAAGTTTAAGCGACTGTCCTCGTTGACTACCTCCTAGTTTGGATGGGCAATTGGGTGTGGTGCGGTGCGTTTAGTCTACTTTTTATCTCACGTTACAGTGTCGTTATAGTATCTAATCTCACCGCAACCATCATTTTTACACTAACCGCAGATAAACGCATCGCCAATCCAAACTCACCCTACATTTCTTTTGATTCCCATAAATTACAAAATTTGATTTCTTTGCATTTATAGTCGTATTTAAGATTTGTTGCATTTAGTGATTTCATTGTTATACAAAATTTATATTAATATATGGTTAATATTTTGTATATTGATAGTATATTTTTTATTTCAAAAATAGATTTAAAATATTATTATTTGTTTTTTAATATTTTAGTACACCATTATAGAATATTTGTCAATTCCTTACTCTGGAGTCAAAATTCCATTAGTAATGTACCAAATATTATTTCTTAATATATATATATTTTTAAGGAATAATATTTGGTACAAGTAGAGTCACGGATTTGACAAATGCCTAATAGTGGTATAATAAACTATTAAAAAATATTTAAAAAAATAGGTTTAAAATTTTTAAGATTACTTGTGAAATAAAATAATATACTAGAAGTGTATCAAATACTAACCCATTTTTAAATTTAGTTTTACAAATTAGTATTTTTCTTTTTAAATGCTATTTTTTATAGAAAAATATTATTGATTGTTGATCGAGTCAAAATTTTCTCTCTAAAATTAGATTGATACCTAGCGTGATCAATGCAATAACTAATACACTTTTTTCCCTTTCACTATACTAACTTTGTGTCTCAATTAGTAATTGGCTACCAAATTCTAAAACAACAAATTGCATTTTATATTTACTTGCATCATTTATCACGTGGTAGAATTAGTGTCAATAGAATTTCATTACAATGCAAATTGCATCCAATTTCAACTATTACCTAATAAGGAGACTTGAAGAATTGTATATTGCATAGAAGATCAACATTTTACCAATCAAATTACATGCAAAATATTATTTATTCTAATATTACTATACAACAACTTGTACAATTTTAAAATTCAAGAATGATTAACAAGCACCATGGAACAAACAAACAATTTCTAGAAAATATTGAAAATTTTTACTTAAAATCTATCATACAACACAAACAAATTTAATCACAAACATGCAACTAAATTGTATATAGACCCTCCTTACACTTAGTTTGAACATTGTCCTCAATGCTTGCTCATATTAAAAGAAAAGGAATAGAGATACTCCTTCATTTAATGCTCAAATGATGAAATTGAACTAATCTCATTCCTTGCATAATTAACTCTAAAATGGAAATGCATGAACAAGTGTGGCAAAGTCATACGCATAAGAAAACAAAACAAACAAGTATTAAAACAATATAAAGAAAAACTATCGAAACTACTAAATCAAAATAAAAAGTAAAGGCCAAAATGTAAAACATTGAGTGAACAAGTCTCTTGAGTTTGGAGTCGCCATTTCATACTAGCTTGGGTTGCGACTTATTCTATTAAGTTAGTGCGCTAATGTCAAATGGCAAATGAAATCTGCGACACATCTATGCCCAAGTTCGAGACTTGCTTCACTGAGTTGAGAAGCCTCAATACAACCATTGCAAGGTCACGACTTTCAACACTAGCTTAACCCTTGCACTTCTTTAAAAGGTTCCATCTTTTAACTCTTTCAATTCTATTTATTCCTAAAACACAAAATAAACACACCATTAAAAGTAAAAAATGTCACTAAAGAAAAAAAACTCAAGCGAATGCAAAGAAACACACACAAAAAAATTTTCTTTCAGAGTTGCCTATCTGACAACACTTATTCTAAAACTTGACTTTCTTAAAGGTTATTTCACTCTCTTCATGAAGGAGAAACACCTTGGAAGTTTACAATTAATACTCCAAAAACATTTATCTTTCAATTCTTTCATATATTTTAGAGGCCATTTCAAATCATTGACAAACCATCCCCTCACCCGGGTGAATTCTCGAAATCAATTAGGTTTCATTTTTTATAGAAATGAACTTCCTTCGAAGTATCCATTTATTTGTGCAAAATGGCTATAGATAAATCAAGAGCTAAAACTCTTTTTTTTGGAAAACTTTTAGTAGACATGATCACTTATATGGCTCAAACTACTTGGAGCAAAGATAAAATCTACTAATTCAAGCTCAACATGGTAGTTTTATTTATACACAATATTATTAAACTGGACCTCTACACTAGATATGCTACGCACATCAGCTCCTAGGGGTTTGTTATCCCAACCATCAATAACCACATCCTTGTCATATATCATGTTAAAGCATGAAATGTTACTAGGCTCATCTCATAACGGTGATTTAGTGAAAATGTTTAAACTACTTTCTTCATTAAACTAATTTTCTCCATGTAGTCTCACCTTTGTAAATAATGATCCCAACAACTCTAGCAAAGTCTGCACATGCAAATAATATATTAGAAGAAATGTTTAATGTTACTTTTAAAATAGAACTAACATAAGATCCCACGCTTATGGAAATGTTTCCCTCTAAAGACACAACTTCACCACTAGTTTCGACTTCATTGGTAAGCAATCATTCACTGCAGCTCGCAAACCTCTATGGCACATTATCTCACACCAGATCCTTCGCCAAAAAGTCTTTACTCTTCTCTTTTTCTTTTTTTTTTTTAATTCATATACTCTCAATTATGAAAAGGGCAATGACCATAAGTATCCAAAATATCTTTGGACTCAACCTTAGCCCTTGAAATAATCTTCCTAATTTTATACTTCATCCTATATGGCCATGCCTCCAGACAAAATTTCAACCCTTTTATATTATTGAGCCCCCTCTCTAGATTATCAACTTTGAACACACTAAGACTCCTCCCCTCTAAATAGTATTTCTAAATGTTCTGCATTGTGATGGTACCTTTTACCTTTAAAGGAAAGACCTAGTGCAAATGCTTAAATTGTTGTTGATCCACTCTAACATTCAATTGTGAATATTATTAGCTCTGTGCACTAGAAGAAAACACTCACCTCACTAAAAATGGAAATTCCTCTTCAAATTTAAGGCATACCAAAATGTACTTTTCATTACTCAAGTGCAAGTTGCTCTTTCTATTAACTAAAATTGGTTTTTGCCTTGCCATACCATAAAGAACAAAAACCCCTCCAGTACTTCTTATTAGTAGGGAAAAAGTAAATATTTTGGAAGGCACTCAACAAAGACTCTTCTACACGTTTCCTACAGTCAATAAAGTACACCAGTGAAGTCCACTAGGACAACCTTGAAATTGTCTAGGCTTAATACCATACTAGTTTAACGCATTGACAAATAATGGGTGTAAGGGGAAATGAAAACTAACTTCAAAATTATACAATGGCTTATAGAAACCCAAATCTTTATTAAAGGTAAGGCTCTCCACCATGCTAAATAGACCGCCCCTAGTTGGAATAAAAACATCAAACTCATAGTTACTCAACTAAAGGCCCTTATGCTTTAGTAGAATTCTCAACTCTTTCTATGCGATGGTGCACTCAAAAGAATCACTAGTAATTATATCATTAACAAGTTTGTTATTCCCTTATAAGTCTTAAAAACCCTTTGACCACCATTATACCCTTTCTTTGGCCAATTATTGAGCCAATTTAAGCAAAAAACAAGAAAAATGAAGAAGACAAGCAACATAAAATAAAGAAACTCACATAAGGGAACACTCCAAGCAAGCCAACAACTTTTGATAATGAGCAAATAACGCATAAAAAGAAAGCTTATTGTGAAAAATCTATCTACAAAAGAAAATTCTAAAGTTGATACAAAACAGAAGAAGAGTCCCTATTTATAGAGTTGTTCCAAATACCCTTAATAGCACCACTAATACGTGTTATCACGCAATCCGCACACGTTTTCCTAGTGGTGATGATCCAATCAACCACAATGTTCCACGTGGCCTATAACTTATCATAACACCTATAATGTGCAACCTAAGGAGCGACTAGTACATGTTTCCTTAAGTTATGCCCTCATTAAATTAATAGCTGCAAATTCAAAATTTAAAAATTTCAAAATCACACCATCCTACCCTACAACACATAATGATAGTACCTTGCCAGGGCCATTTGGTCTCAGAGGAGGTCACTTTATAACCTCCCATTCAATTAGAAGAGGAGTTGTTTAACACACACCGTTAATTACTACACTTTGCGAAGAAATAAGGCTACGCCAAAATCAACTACTTCACTAACATATGGGATTCACCTAACAAAACCATTGTCCCTCGTCATTGATATACCCTATAATTTGTCACATCAAGTTGCATCACTGACCTAACAATGAGACCTGTGTTTGCCACTTGAGTGACAACTTTCCATCCATGAAAGAATACATACCCTACGGACCTCTTCCATAAATACCTCTTAGAAGGGTAATGGCTCCACCTACCAATCCCTCTTACTCTCCTAATAACACTAAGCTCTTTTGTCCCAAAAACCATCTCTTGCAACTCTTAGGCTACTAGGCTAAACTCCTTTCCAACCTCCTCTATTTTTCTATCGTGAACAAGTAGACATGTTTAAAAGTTGGATTATTAGCTCTAATAAAAGAAATTAGATGAAAGTGTTAGGCTTGAAAATGAGTTTAGATAAATAAAAAATAGGTTTACTTAAAAAATGGAATAATGATAAGCTTAGCCCTTAATGTTTACATCTTTTGTCAAATTGACCCTTATTTTTTAGCTAAAATAGGTCACTAACCTGTTAAAAAAGAGTCAATTTACTTTCTTTTTTTTTTGTAACAAAAATGCTAACTAAAACATTAATTTTTCTAATAATGTTAGTGCCGCAGCCCGCATAGCAGTCCATGTGTACTTCATGTTGACACAATACTATTTATTTTATGTAACAACCCATTTAGTGGTACCAGAAATGGTGGTTTTAGAACCCCATATTTTGATGATTGAGTCAATAAATACTATTTGTTAATATTTACAAGGTTATTATAGTATTATATTGTGTGTTGGTCAGGTAATTTTAGTTAACAGTTAGTAATTAAGATGAAAGGACTAAATCGTAAAAATTATAAAACTTAATCGCTATTGAACTTTAGTTGATAAATAGCTTAAATATTGAATCTATAGGGATTAATATGGAAATTAAGCCAACTTTTGATATGGTGGACAATTTGGTAAGCTTAAAAAGATTAAAATTATAATACCCCACGCCCAACCTGTCTGCCGGATCTGGGTATGGAGCGTCACAAACAGACCTATACTTAATCATTTCTAATTGGATTGCTAAAAAACAGTCTAAAAAATAAAACTATCTAATAATGAAATTTTTAGAATAATAATTCTTACATCTAAAATCGTAAGCCACTAAATGTTCAATCATTCAATTCATTTTTATCTCTAATCAGACTATTTATTTACCATTCAACTATTAAAATCTAGCTAAGGACTATTTATCTTAAAAATACAGATTCTAGGGAGGCTATCTAGCTTCGTGGTTTTGATCTTAAGGCGAAGCCTCCATTGATACCCCCTTCCTATATGCATGACTTGGTTCAACAATGATCCTTAATCTTTACTCTATCTGGCTTATCCCTCTTTGAAGTCTTCGATTATCTCTACAAATCCTACGAACATATGGCAAACCCTTGTAAGTTCAATTGAACTTAGTGAGTTCTTTTATACTAGGTAACAAATGTAAAATAAAATAAACTTATGTTTACTCCTTGCTTGCTCGAGGTGAGTATTCTACTTCTAGGTAGCGGACTCTATCCGAACATTCGAACTACTCAGCTAGTCGTGAGACCTTCTTCTAATTGGATTCTCCTCTAGTCTGCAACCCAAACACCTCTCCATATCTACAAATCCTATCCACATTTCTCACCTTTCCTCCCTTTCATACACACTGCATACAAAGTATCATTTTCCTTTACCTTACTTGGTTGTACGTTCGTCTACCATCTTATACCTTGGTGGTAGTGCTCTTTTGTCTCCCCGCCCAAGGGTCCTCAAGTTATACCCTTCTTGGTGAACTTCTATGGTCGGACCAATCCTTGATGGACTCCCTCTTTCCATACCATAGTCATGGAAGACTTGTTGACAATTCCGTATCGTGCTGACCTTCAATAGACCTAGCCCCTCTGGCGAATCCCATAGATTATTATTCTAGCGACTATGTGAGTCTACCCTATTACTTACTCGTGTCCTTCCTACAAAGTTATCCTTATAGCAGTACACTAGCAATACACTTCTCATTTCGGATCCTTGTGATCCTCAGATATTTGCTTTCTTCATTTCATTCATCCACATATGGGGTGTTCGTTAGTCTCTAACCTACATGAGCAGGTTAGCTCTTACCTGCCCTAACTTCCTCTAAATCTCGTTGGGTCTTTTCTTTTGCCTTATTAACTTTCATTACTTTTGGCGAATTTCTTAAGGTCTGCTTACCACTACTCACACTTTCATTTGCCTTTTCTTCCACCTGTGTAGGTTCTTATAATTGGAACGCATGCCTTTATTTCTCACTTGACGTCTTGGCATACTTTCCGCATTTATTCCTTGACGGGCTCTATGGGATGTGATCTGCCACAAATCCACGTGGAAAATTAGGCTTTTTTAACTCGTTTAAAGATGTTTTTCTCAAGCAAAATAGAATTTTAGTAGAGTTTTTTGTTATTTTCATATTTTTGGGTAATAAATAAAAATATCACATTTTTGTCTATTTTTTACCCAAATTGGTCGATAATTCCATTGGAAGGTCTAACGTGTGTTTAAGTGATGTAGGGACATGTCAGAGACCGAAAATGAGCAAGAATGACACTAAGGGCAGTGGTATTATGATATCCAACCCTTAGAATCACGATACCTCTGATAGTGTAGAAGACTAATGATCTCTTTTAGTGGTATTACAATATCCCTTGGGTATCATAATATCCATCTCCCAAGGAAGACCCCAATTTTCAACACTATCTGAGATATCATGATATCCTCTTTTGGGTATCACGATATCACCTTCGTCAAGGGACAAACTTGGGCAAATAGGGCAACCTTTGTCTACCCAGCCCACCAATCACACAAGGCCTGTGTAGGGGCATTTTTTGCATTGAAAAATCATTATAATACACTTCAAAATAACCATAAATTGTTGAGGAGAAGGGAGACACACATTAGCTTAGTTTTAGGTTTAATTTTCTCTATACTTTTTTAGGGTTTTTATTTTTCTCTTATTCTACCTTAGATTAAAGTTTATTTTTCTGTATTTACTTTTTGTTCTTATTGTTCTTTATGTTAGTTAAGTTAGTTAAACTATAGCTAAGGTTTATTTACATTTCTAGCCCTTGCACTTTGCTTTCAAGACTCTTTAAGCTTTATTTTAATGTATTTTAGTTTATTTTACTTTAAATTTTTCAAAGCTTGTTCCTTTTATGTTTCTTACTTTAGACTTCTCTGTTAAATGCTTTTAGTTTCATGCTATTTAAGTTTTGTTGTATAAACATCTCTACTTTTATATTTTTCTTAACTTTTACTTTCAAGGCTGCCTTGTTTTCCATTGCTATGTTTATTTTTTTATTTTTTTTACTTTGAGCATGTATAGCTAAATCTTTAAGGAGGTTGGTTGATGGAGATGTGGATAAACTAAAATCTTTAAACAAAAGACTAAATCATAACAAGTTAGATTAATTTGAATAGAACTAAGATATTAGGTAGTGACACCCCTAAGGGAATATTAAGATAAAGTGAGACTGAAAGGTAATCTTGTCACGCACCTGTTTGTTAGTCCTAGATTAACTGGCGAGATCAGAAGATAAACTGGACCTAATTCGTCTAAGTCGGTAAAATTGATATCAGAAGATAAAATAGAGCCACTTGGTAATTTACGCAATTTATGTCCCTAGTCCAAGATTTGGTGAACCACATCGAAGTTAACCAACCCCCATTAGTTATTTGTTAGATAGCCCCTCTAGTTTACATTTCTTGCAATTTGGTCATTAGAGTAAAATATTTAATTTGCATGCAAACTCATCTTTTTATGAATTATCATACTATAAAATAGTATTAATAACCACTTAAACTCTATTGTGTATGCTAGTTTTTAATCAATCTCCTCTTTTTTTGGGTTCGATCATTGGAATACTTTAGTGTTTCATTGTAACATATAAATATTACAACTGACTTGTATGCTTGTAGTAAAACCAGACTTTAAAAAAGTTTCATAAATTTGTTGTTTTAATCTGCATACGTGCAGCCAGTCAGAATATTGTAGTCGAGCTATGGTCTTATACCCTTTTTACCTCATTCCTCATGGCTCTACGGGCTCACATCGTGTTTACTATCTTAATGGACTTATCCGTGTTTACTATCCTGATGGAATTACTATGTTTTGTATTTGCTGTCCTAGTAGACTTACTCTGTTTTGTGTTTGCTGTCCCAGTGGACTTACTCTATGAATGTCATAGAGTCTTTCATCCTTGGTCTTATACTGCTTCGCCATCTTGGTGCATTACCTCATGATGCTATAAAGTCTTTCATCCATGGTCTTACTTATCATACTTGACCATCATAGCATCTTTCATCTATGGTATTACACCGTATACCTTATACCTTTTACCTTACCGCCATGACATCTTTCATACATCATCTTATGCCCTTATAGGTATCGTGTGCTATGCTGCCATGACATCTTTCATCCATTGTCTTACTCTACATACCATATATCAAACTACCATAGTCTCTTTCATCTTTGGTCTTATGCCATATTTCGTCGTCACATTGTTGCCTTAAAGGACTAGTCAATACCGTTGTCGTGGTAAATACCATTCCATATATTTTCTCGAATCCTCATCCCATTACCTCTTTAACACCACCTAACTTTGATGCTCAAACATTGTAATGTTCCCTCCATAAGGTCTGGAGCTTCACCCAAGGCGGTAACCAAATGTTTTCTTCTTATTTCCCTTCTTAAGCTTTATATATCCCCTTGAGGTTTTCCCATAGTCATGAAATGCATGTTCATATCATCATGCTTCATGTTCGTGCAACCATGGCATACAAAAACAATATAAAACATAATAATAGGTTTGGAGTTTGAAACTCACCTGAATCCTTATCATTTCCATGATTTACTGCTTTTTCTTGAGCACTGAAGCTTCTATCCTCAAAGTAGTAGCTTACAAAAAATTAATCATAGGTTATACTCCACATTCTTAACTTAAACCTATTTTTCCAAAAACATGCAAAACCCTCAAAATAGTTCTGATGTTCATGAACTTTTCCCTACGTATACAGAAAGGTTAAGAACCTTACTCGCTTGCTGTTTTCCTTACTTTTTTAGGTTCGTCCTCACAAAGTCTGCTCTATGCAGAACCTTCCATGGCTATTCCTTCTTCATGTTACTGAAGAAGATGAAGAATGAGAGAATTTGGAACAAAGTCGAGAAGAAAAATCATCTCTAGAAAGTCATTTCCTCACTTTTTATAGACCTTGCTGCACTATTACCAACCTCATGAGAGTCATGCATCGTTAATCATAATGTCTCCCACTCTGGAACCAGTGGGTCCCATCTTAATCGAACCATAATTGGATATTAACCATGTCCAATTCATTTTTTAGTTATCTCGTTTCTTTCCGATATAGTTTGCCAGCTTGTGATCTCTTTTAATTTAGTCCTTTAATTATTCTAAATTTTAGGGTTCTTAGAAATCGGGTATTACAAAAATAAAATATAAAATAAAAATTTATAAGTTAAAATAAAAGAAAACATATAGCTTAAGGTGGAAGGAGAGAGAAATTATATTTTCATCTCTAACCTTCCATCAAATTCACCATTGTTGGAAGCTCTCTTAGGGCTCAAAGCTTTCGGTTGTTGCTTGCTGAGTAAGCTCTTATCTATTTCTTGTAATTTTTATGTTTTTGAGATCTCGTGAGCTTAATTTAGCTAACTTAGGGATCATTTCGTAAAACTGTTAAAGTTTACTAAAGTTACCATTGATGTATTCTTAAAGCTTTTATTGTTAAATAGTTGCATGTAAGCTTAAATATCAGTTGGACTACTGTGTAAAGTGAGATTTTGATAGTTTTTTCATTTAGGATTAAAATGTAAATCTTATTAACAGTGGGGTGAAAATTATATGTTATGTGTTGCTAGTAGGTTAACTAATGATGAATTTGAGATTGGTTAAATCAAAGCTCAAATTTGAAAGCCATGGTATTTTCGATTTTAGGGACTAAATTCCAATAAAATAAAAACTTGAAGAATTATCACATGGATGAAATTAAACTATTTTATAACTTCAATATGCTTTTAGTTGATATTTGGAATAGATAATTGAGTTTAATTATGATTTCAATCAAGAATTATTACAATCGGAGGATTTACACGAAAAAGAGAAAACTACTAACTAGTCCCTAATATCTAAATCGTTACTGCCTTGTCAAGTAAGTTCATACAATATAATCAAGTTCAAATTGTTGTTATATTATGTTTAAATGTGTAATTGTGTTTTATTGAAAGTTTGAATTGGTTTGAACTAATACACAAATTAAGAATTGAATCTAATTGAAATGAATTGTTACATAATGGAAATGTTGAGGCTAAATCCCGATGAACTTAGGAAAAGTTTCATATATGAGGCTACAAGTTGATGCCCGACGATTTCGAGCTTTAGCATTTGTTGCAGACTCAAAGATACATGTCACACAGATCTAACCTGGGCTGGTAATATGTTGTCGTTTTAAAGGTTTAACCTGAACTAATAACCTTACATGTATATTAAGCCCTGACTAGGCTATTTATGTGTAGGTTTAGCCTAGATGGGTAACCTAACACTATTGTATATGATTAGCTTAGACGAGCATTTGACATTACTTTCACTTGTGTATTGAGTTCTTTTATGATGTTTCATCGGGTAATAATAATAAAAGATGGAATATATGAAACAATGAAATTGATGATGGCAAAAGATAATCATGATATGGATTTGAGATACAAATTGACTGTTGCATGGTATATGGTTATTTCAAATTATATATGTAGTTATGATTCAAATCTCATTTGGTTGATATTGTTGTGAATTCCATGATAGATGAAATTGTTGCATATTGAATTTATTTGTTAACTAAATAAGGAAAGAAACTAATTGTTTCTATTGTATGAGCTTACTAAGTATTTATAATACTTACCTGTGTTGCTACTTTCTTTGTAGATTTTGGACATTTAGAATGTGTGATTGGTTTAGTGAGAAGCACACAACTATTGTCTCTCGATTCGGTAAACTTTTGAATGTTCAAGCTTGGTAATTTGTGGTATGTATATATGAAGGTTAAATGTGTAATGCCTCGAATTTTAGGCCTAGATGAATTGGGCTTTTGGTTTTGGGTCTCATAAATTTTTTTTAGTAAGCAAGAAAATGACAAATGACATGTTAGCTTTAAGGGTTTAATAAATTTGGAGTGTCTAGGGGTGTTAAAAAAGTTCTGGGTTCGAACTTTGAGGTGAAGGAATTTTAATTTAATAATTAAAAGAACCTTGATGGCAAGTAGCTTGGCTTTTAAATAAATGGAGATAAAATAGGACACAGGCATGGTTGTGGTGTAGTGGATAAGTGACACCACTTAGGGTGTAGGGAGGCGGCGTTAGTGGCAAGCAAATGGATCCTAGGTTCGAGTGCCAGCTTGGTATTTTTAGGAATTTTATTTTTGTCTTCTAGATGGTTGGTAGTGGCATTGGATGTGAACTCTGAAGGAAGTGTTCATAAGAGAAAATTAAGGAAGGGATAAAGTAGCTTATCTTAGAAAAGATTTAGGATGAGATTGGGGAGTTATCAGGGAGAAAAGTAAGGAGTTGAGAAGTGTGAAGAGTTGGTGCCGTTTTGGGAAGTGGGGAGTGTATAAATTCAGCTTAAGAGGGTAAATGAATGCCGTTTTTAGGTCTTTTAGGGTGTATTATGAATTTTCACTGTGGTTTTTGGCATTTGGAGAGTTTTGCGAATAGGTCAGTCCTTCTTTTCTTTACCGAATATCCTGTAGTTACCCTCATACGAACACATTTGATCTTTTTCTTTTCTTCTTTTTACCTTTTCCAAACCCTCTAAAGCCAAATAATTCCACTTTTCTTTTTGTCAAAATTCTTATTGTGCCGTCATTAACCTTTCAAACCTTGACCAAACCGATTTTTGGTTTTAATCTTGCTCTCTTGGGTTCTCTTTAGTTGAGTCTTTCATAAGCAATCTTGTACGTGAGATTGAAGGCCAAATCCCGATGGAAAAAGGGGATGTTAGTGGTAAGGAGATGACGAATGTGACAACGAGATTTGAACATGTAACCACTATTCCCGAGTTTAAGCGACGTAAGGTGTCAGCAGTTCGGGACTTTCCGCCTGGATGCGGAAGAGGGGCTACAACGGACCACGGATTAAATAGGCAAATCGCAGTAGATTAAGGTAAGTGTAGTTTGTCCTTCAGTAAGTAAGCGTAGTGGTTTTATTTTGAATTAATGGGTAGTGACTAATGAAGCATGATGTTTGAATATAGGTTCTGACGATTATGAATATTTGGTACTCTTCGTAATAATGTGTGTACTTCTACCCTATGATTCGATAGTTTGATAAAGCCGAAGGTGTGTACACATACTTTATACACACATAGATCGGCAAATCCCGAAATGCCAAAAAGTCGAAAGTTTGGCTACGGTAGTCATGTGAGTGCGTGAACACTCATACGAGGGTAACTGATACGATAACAGAGACCTCATGAGTGATCTCATGGACTTAAGTCACGTTTTGGCCCACTGGGCCAGAATGGGCCAAATGGGCCCGCTGGGCTCATGGGCCCAAATAAGCAAAGGTTGATAAATTGGTAATATGGGATGAGTTGATTAAGTATGTTGAATGATTTGGCATGAATTTGGGCTTGATAGGCCATATGAATGTGATTGGGCCTGATGGGCCATATGAATGTGATTTGGGCCTAATGGGCCATAAGAATGAGATTTGGCCTAGTGGGTGACATGCATGTATGTGGACTTGTTTGAGCTTTGTAAGGGGTTTTAGGCCTAGTATCTGATAACTGCTTTAACAGACATAAAACTTTAATAATTAATTAATTGCAACGTGGACAAATCATAGGGTTAAGGTGTGGCAATGGGTATATGCATGTCTAGGATTGGATCTAGGGAGAGCTTGGTACTTAAGCAGTCTTAATGACTCACCTCCTTTTCTCTGGAAACCTACCTAGTGCGTAGTGCCTGCTCACTTTAGCCAAACGAGGACTTGTTGACGGCCTAAGGTACATAATTAGACCCACAGTGTTAAGAAGTTACTGAAATACTCCTTTAGGGTAGAATTATTGAAATACCCCTGTAGGGTAGAATTACAGAAATACTCTTGTAGGGTATAATTACTGGAATGCCCCTGTAGTGTAAAATTACCAAAATACCCTTAATTAGCAAAATTACCAAATTACCCCTGATTTGTGAAATTACCAAAATACCCCTACGTGTTAAATGTAGGATTTATGTACGCTACATGTATGTTTTCTGCATTCATATGATATTCTGTTTAGGTTGCATATAGGTTGGGAATTATGGAACGGAGGAAGTATATGAGGATCGCATGGTTGCTTGACGACCGTGGATCCACCGATGGCTTTTTAAGCCCAATATCTGATCAGTAGCTTTGCTGCAACGTTAGGTAGTACTGCAACCGGGCTACCATTTTTGTGTAGTGGATGGGTGGGTCGATTTAAATATCCCCACAGATGTGTTTCGGTTGGACGGAGATGTTGTGTAGCGGATGGATTATTTGGGGAGGGTTTTCATAGCATTGCATGCATGATATTATTATGTTACTATGATATGGGCTTAGACCCAACCGAGGCCACTATGGGCTAAGGCCCAAAGGCCAATGTTATGTGATAAGGGCTTATGCCCAGTTGAATGTTTGTATGCTATTCGTTGGATGAGGGTCGTACATATTGAGTTTTCGTAAACTCACCCTCTCCTTTTATTTTATTTTTTTAGGTGATCCTCAGTAAGCGGTTCGACGGATGGAGGGACTCGGAGGTGGCCACTTAGCAAGAATTTTTTGACTTAGTCTTTTATTTAATTCCTAGTATTTTAAATGGTTTTTATTCAGATTGTAATAAGGCCTTCCCTCTGATTATTATTATTATTATTATTCCATTATTATTGCTGTGCTTTGTATTTTAGAAACGGAACTTGGGTTTATTCTTTGTTAAATACATTTCAAATTTTTCTAAAACTACGTGTTGTCTTTAAAATAAGCTCCCGCAGTTAAAGGGAATTTTTTTAGCTTTGAATACACCTCATTTTAAAAGCAAATACAAATTGGGATTTTACTTGAAATTTTTCTTAGAAGGGTTTTCAATGGAAACAAGGTTTTCGCTAAAACACTTCAATGTGACACGCCGGACTCAGGCCTAACTTCTAGGCCGGGTTTGGGGTGTTACAAAATGCTTGTAATGTAAAGTATGTGCTTGTGTTTTGGCATTGTTGAGCTTAGATATATGTAAACATATGCATATAGTAACTTGAGTAAATGTTGACTGGTATTTGCATATGTGAATGGCAAGCTTAAATAATGACATGTATGTGACCTAGCTTATGGTATAAAATGGTTAAGTGTTTTGGTATGAATTGTGGATTTATATTGATGGTTATGTTGGTGCCAAATGTAGCATATTGGTTGTGTGTTCAGGGAAGTGTTTTCAACTATATTTTGTCATGGAATATACATGTTTTGGGACAAGTTTGATTGGCTTATGAATGTACTATAATTAATTTGTTTTGGTTAGTTTGCATATTGCATAACAAGGTCAATTTGCATTTCACACGGACTAGAACATGGTTGTGTGTCACACACTGGTAGGTGACACCGCTGTGTACTTATTGTAAATTAGGTAAAATTTGTTCTCACCAAATATAGGACCTAACCACATAGTCGTGTAACATTTGTTGAATTATTACATTTAGATCCATACAACACTAATGAGTTACACGATCTGGATACATGGCCGTGTAACTCCAGCCTTACATGGCTTCAGTTTGTTACACAACTTGGCGACATGGTCATGTAACTCAAGCACACACAGCCACAGTCTGTCACACGACCGTGTGATCCTTATTTACTAAAATTTCCATACTTCTTGTGAAGTTTACAAATAAGTCCTTACTTGTTCTTAAGTTGGTTTAAGGGCTTTCGTAAATTCATTTGAGACCTACTTTGACTATGAATGCTATGAAACATGATTGAATGGAATGTTTACATGTTATCTTTAAATTTTAAGCGTATATATGAATGTTATACGTTCTATTAGTTGTTGTGGCATCTTGTAGCTCAGGTTTGGCGACTGAACCGAGTTAGGGGTGCTACATATTATATGTCATGTCAACAAATAATTTAAAAATTATAAAATAATTAAAAATAAAAATAAATTTAAAATTAAAAATATAAAAAAAGCATGAAGTACCTACATGGGTTGATATGCAAGCTGTTAGGTTTAAAATTTTAATGGTTTAGTCACTATTGTCATTAAACAACAATAATTTGACTCTTTTTAAAAAATTGATGGTCAAATTGAACTCATTATAAAAATTTGAGTGCTAAATTTAACTTTAAAAAAAAGAGATAACTTAACAAAAAATGTAAACTTTAAAAATTAGATTTATCATTATGCCTCTAAAAAATAATCTATACTTTGGTAGCAACGTTTAATGCCCAAACCTAATCTATTCTCTAATGTGATGTTACATTACTTTTATTTGTATTTATATATATTACATAAAGATTAAATTTATTATGTTAATGTAAATATTAAAAAGAATGTTAAATTAATTATTTTTAAAATTTTAATAAAATAGAAAATATGTAAAATCATGAAAGGTTAAATAATAAAAAGCAAAATTCTTAATTTTTTAGAGAAAAAGATAATATGAATTATTCTGATCGAGTTTGAGTTACTTATTAATAAATATTTTTGAATCAAATTAAACTTAATTCTCTCTATGTAAACATAAATTTGATTCAACTAGGAAAGGACACAAGTTAAGGATAAAAAGGGTGTTTGGTAAATAGAGTTTTGGACATTTTTTAGTTGATTTGGGCACAAATAGAGAATTTAGTCGTCAAACCCTCTAATTGTAGTGTTTAGTGAATAGAAGATTGCAAAACTTGTTAAGCTAAAACCTTCAAAATAAAAAATGCTCGAATGGTTAACTTTTTTCACAACTGATTGAGAATACAATATGTAAAATGACATATCTAATCATGTTTGCTAAAAAATTACTCCATTTGCCACATGCTATCAAATATAATAGGGGTGTCAAGATATCAGTAGTATCCATTCTCCCATTTTCACTTTCATCTCAAAAGTCCGAAGTAAATCTAAAAAATATTCACAAATTAATTTTCATAATAAATATTTTAATTCCTTAATAATAGTGTTTTATTTCAATAATTTTACTTAATAAATATTAAAGTATTTTAAATAAATAAATACTTAATAATAAAATATGACATGTAATTATTTATAATTTTATACATCGATTTCAAATATAAGTTAAATTTTATCAAATACTTTTAAATAAACTATTAATAAAATCGAATAATCAAATCATCCACCATATCCAGCAATCAGTCAATTGCAAACGGGATGAAAGATTCCGTGTTGGGACAAGGGTGTCATATTTGCTACAATCTAATGCAAAGTAAGGTCCATGAGCCATGGAACCATACGGCAGTCTGGCAGGCCGATGCCTGAAATGAAAGCAAATCGTTTCCTTTTAATTGAATTATTTCCCTCCAAGTTTCTTTTCCTACCCGCGAAACCCAAATTTCATGGCTTCATTTCCCGCCAAAAACCATACCCACTTGAGTTCACCGGAAACTAGAGCACCCACCTAAAGCAAGGCAAAAGACTTCAAACACACACCAAATATCTCTCCATTTCCAGCGCCGCCCCAAAGCCTACGCCATGAAAATCAAATCAGTGAAGCTAAGGGAAGCCCACGAGGTAAGTTCCAATGCTTCTTTCTGCTCCATCTTGTGGGATCTCCAAGCCCACCACTTGGTCACTGCGTCATCATCTCAACCCTCTATCTCTATTCACGATCCTCTTCTTCATTCGAGTCCGCCTCGGGTTCTTCGCCACCACCGAGATGGGGTCACTGCCTTGGCAATTAGTCCCAATTCTACTTGTCTTGCTTCCGGATCTATTGATCATTCTGTTAAGCTCTATAAATTTCCAGGTAGTCTTTTTTTTTTTTTTTGTGATGTTCAGCATTTTTTGGGTCTCTCTCTCTCTCTCTCTCTCTCTCTCTCTCTTATCTGGGTATTTGTTAGAATTACGAAATATTCGATTTAATCTGTAAATTTTCGTTGATAACATGTGAGAAACTTGAAATACTGCAATTTAATATAACGCTCTTTATTCTTTCCCATTTCTACTTCATTTTCTTGCTGCAATTTAATGAAAACATGAAGAACAAGGTCTAATGGTTCTTTTTTTTAGGTGGGGAGTTTGAGACTAATATTACCAGGTTCACGCTGCCTATTCGTGCACTTTCTTTTAATAAATCAGGAAGTATGCTGGCAGCTGCTGGTGATGATGAGGGCATTAAACTTATTAATACAATTGATGGCTCAATTGCTAGGGTTCTTAAAGGGCATAGAGGGCCTGTCACAGGTTTAGCTTTCGATCCTAATGGTGAATACTTGGCATCAATTGATTCATTTGGGACTGTCATATATTGGGAACTTCAATCTGGAAGAACATTATATACCCTCAAGGATGTAGCTCCTGATACTGGCTCGGATACTTCGGTTTTAAATGTACTTAGCTGGAGTCCTGATGGGGAGACTTTAGCAGTCCCGGGTATGAAAAATGACATAGTGATGTATGATAGGGATACGGCCGAAAAGTTGTTTACTTTGAGAGGCGATCACACGCAGCCAATATGTTTCATGTCGTGGTCACCTAATGGGAGATACATGGCCACTTCTAGCCTGGATAAGCAAGTTTTGATCTGGGATGTTAAGAGGAAGCAGGATATTGACAGGCAGAAATTTGATGAGAGAATATGTTGTATGGCATGGAAGCCAATTGGAAATGCTCTGGCTGTCATTGATGTCATGGGAAAGTATGGAGTGTGGGAATCAGTTGTTCCGTCCTCAATGAAGTCTCCTACTGAAGACATTCCGAATTCTCAGACACGGAACAGTAATGGCCTCGTGTTTTTCGATGAGGAGGATCAGGACCTCAGCATGTCAGGTAGTTTAAGTGATCTTGGCGAGGATAGCCATGGTGAGTCTGAGCCTCCTAGCAGAAAAAGATTGCTGAAGCAGTCTGTAATCGATGATGATCAGCACGAACATGTTTATGATGAGTTAAACTTGATGAAAACTGAACCTCAGAGAAAAGTGCCTCGTGTTAACAAGGAAAATTCAGATAAAGACAAAGATGCATTAAAAGCCATGACGGCATTTAGACCAAAAATGCAGGAGGCTTTTCAGCCAGGTTCAACACCGCCGCATCCTGGAAAAAGGCATTTCTTGTGCTACAATATGCTTGGAAGTATAACTACAATCAAACATGATGAATATTCCCATATAGAGGTACTAATGTTGTATGCTTCGTTCAATCCTTTACTTCCTAATGACCATATTTTTTTCTTTTGTGCAATAAGTGGATTGAGGATGGGTGATTAGGCATTAATTTTGTGATTTTACTAAAAATCGGGTTTACAAGCATAAAAGTAAAAACATGTTTTTTCATTGTTATGGGCTGATATTAAGTGCTTGTCTGATGCACAGATAGATTTTCATGATACTAGCACGGGTCCACGAGTTCCACCAATGACTGATCATTATGGTTTCACAATGGCGTCACTAAATGAAAATGGTAGTGTTTTTGCAAATCCATGCAAGGGTGAGAAGAACATGAGTACTCTTATGTATCGACCATTTCGCAGTTGGGCAAATAACAGTGAGGTTAGAGCAGTTGCCTTAAAAAGAAAAACTCATTCCTTATGTCTATGCATTGTTCTGGACATACACATGCTGGTCTTGTAAATGTTAACATTGGTGCATTTGATGTGAAGTTTCACAAAGTGATGGTTTTTTTTTGGGTACATGTTATTGTGAACTCAGTGGTACATGCGGTTCGAAGGTGAAGAAGTAAAAGCAGTCACACTAGGTTCCACTTGGGTAGCTGCAGTTACAAGTCTTAATTTTCTTCGAATCTTCACCAATGGTGGTTTGCAGGTTTATTACTTAATACTGTTTACTTTATTGTTCATGATACAATTGCAGTGTTCAAGATGTTTCACTTAGTTATAGTACTTGTGAATGGTCATTTCTTGGGAATCATCATTGCATAATTAGTTTTTTATTTGCATGTCAAAGATGGCCAAAATCAAGTAATGTCATCTTGATTTAACAAAAATAAAGGTTCTGTTTGATATTATCCTCAAATGACTCACCAAATACATGAAAATTTTGGTAACACTCGAACGCAGATATCTGTGTTTGATGCTCATGCTTAGTAAGAACAATACAGTTTTTTACCGTTTCACGTTAATATCCAACCATAATAATGGATGCCAATTCCTTGTGGCAAAATTTATGTTGGTTTGCAATTGCTAGAAACCAGCTAAGAGATGAATATAGGTTAAATGACAGCAGATTGGAGGCAACCTATGTATGCTTCATTGCTTATGCTTGTAACTCATCTTAATAACCAAGGTTTTTGGATTTACGCCTATGCTCATTTGTTTTTATTTACTGATATTTTATTGCAGAAACATATTCTTTCACTTAATGGGCCTGTGGTGACTGCAGCAGGTTTCAGCAATGAGTTAGCCATTGTCACCCATGTTTCTGATTGTCTTCCTTCTAATGAGCCGGTATGTTAATATTACTATGGCTTTTGACTTAATGCATGACTCAACTGTTCACCTAGCTTCAACGTATTAATATCCTATGTTACTCGGACTAGGATTTGAGTATCGGTATGTCTCAACACATGTATGTTCAATGTATTTGGATGATCTTTGAAGGGCCATATCCTTGTATACATGTTGGATATGAGTGTTGGACATAGGTACTTAAACTAAGTGGAGCAACATAGGTAATATCCAAGTTGATACGGGAACCTTGATGACCATGCATGTGAATCCTTTTAGCTTGTGACTTCATACTATAAGACTCTATCTAAACATGCAGTTGCTAGAGTTTACATTATTCAACATTTCAAAAGGAACCCAAGTCTTCAAAGGTCGTCTTCCGTTAACTCCTTGTTCGTATTTAACATGGTTTGGGTTTAGTGAGGAAGGCCAGATAACCTCTTATGATTCTAAGGTATTTCTGAATTCTGTTTTCAAGTTACCATAATTAACTATATTTCTTTTGGATATTGAATCTTATGAAAAAGAAAAAAATTGCAGGGTATCCTAAGGGTTTTCACAAGCCAATATGGTGGCACTTGGCTTCCTCTTTTCAGGTTTTATATTCTTCTTTCAAAGATACAGAATAATTCTGTTGATTAATATTGCATATTATTTTAAAATTTGCAGTATTTATGCAATAAATGTGCATTGTTCTTTGCAGTGCCAGCAAAGAGAGGAAATCTGGTGAGAATTATTGGGTGGTCGGGTTGAACGCAAGCAAGTTGTTTTGCATTGTTTGTAAGAATCCAGATACATTCCCACAGGTACATAATTCTTATCTCCACTCTATGTTTAAACTTTAAGCCAGTGGTTTATGGCCATTCTCTCTTTTTTCAGGTGCTCCCTAAACCAGTTCTTACCCTGTTAAACCTGTCATTTCCTCTTGCTTCCTCTGATCTTGGGGAAGAAGCCCTTGAAAACGAGTTTATGCTGAACAACCTGAATCTCTCACAGGTACCATGCCTTTTTTTATTTCTGTATTTATGCTTTTCAAGGTTTATCACATTCAGAAAGTCAGTCCTTTCGGTACAGTGCTTGAGTTGCTTAAGATTTTTCCTGTGTTTACTTATATGGAGCATTCCCAACATTTCGATTAGGCTGATGTTCGGTAGCTAATATGTTTTATCCATAAACCTACAGATTCAAAACAGAATAGAAGTTACAGCTGGTGAGGGCTTGGACACTAGTAGTCTTGATGACGAGGCTTTTGACATAGAGGCAGCACAAGATCGATGTATCTTCCGGCTCATCGCATCCTGCTGCAACAGTGAGTCTTTGCAACTCATTTAGACCTTTCATGGCTGTGCATTATCTCTGACTTATCCTATCCCGTTAAGCTTGTTTCTGGCTGTTCTTGCAGGTGACAAACTTGTGAGAGCCATTGAACTCGTGAAGCTTTTATCTATTGAGAAATCGGTTAGAGGTGCAATACAACTTGCCACTGCTTTGAAGCTTCCTATTTTGGCCGAACGATTCAATGATATACTGGAGGTTAGCCAGCCCTTGACATCTAAACGGGTCCTACTTCTAAAGTGCTAGCTTTGGATTGTAATAATTTTGTTTTTGCCCTCTCCATGAACAGGAAAGATTGAGAAATAAAGCTGAGGTTTCAAACACCACTGCTCTCAGTTCAAAACATGATCCTGCAAGCAAAAGAAGTGAAATTTCGGAACCAATTGTTTCATCATCTTCAGCTAAACTATCAGCTCCTCTGTTTACAAAGAAAGTAAAATCTTCGGATAGATTTAAATTTGGAAAGCAAAAAACAGACAGTGATCAAACTGCAAATCTAGAGGACAGCAAGGAGGTTAAGGACGCAGAGAAGAATGGTGGATCTAGCCATGTGAGTAGTGTGAAAGAGGTGAAGAACTTAGAAACTCGATGCCCTTTGAATCCGTTTTCGAAGTTACCTAATATTCAGGAAGGAAAGAAGGTTGAAGAAGCGACACGATCTCAGTCCGAAGGTCCATCAAATAAGTCCTCAAATGAGGAAGCAAAGAAGGTTGTAGGAGAAGTAACAGGGAAACAATGTCAGCGACCTAGTAATCCATTTTTGAAGTCTACAGTGAAGTAAAAATTATTTGTTAGTTTTACTGGAAGCAAGGTCTGGTTCAGGCAAGACAAAGGTGAAACGGGCATATCCTATGAATTCCCATCCTAGGAGTTGTTTTGATTAATGGTATAACAGCAAGTGACATATTGTCCGTTAAATTAAAGCAGACACTGTTTCATTGACTAACTAGCATCTCATAAATGTGATTATGTTATGTTCAGATATGCTTATTGATACCGTGTAAGGTGTATGAGGTTTAATGGATTGAAAGGAATAATATTTTATAAGTTGATGTGGATAGTGATATTTTAAATATTAAAGTTGGTTTTGGGTATTAGTGATGTGATATCGAGGACCATAGTTCTTTGTTAGGTCACAACCTGAAAAGATGTAAAACCTTGTCACTGCTAAATATCCAGACATGAAAGACAAAATAGAATATCTCATAACTTGAGAAAGAAGACAAGGAGTCGGTGAAGAGAACATGGTAGTGCAACAATCGCCATGCCATAAGCTTCAACCTAATGGTTTTACAATGCTGACATAAAGTTAAGGTTGGACTAACTCCTAACATTCACCTTGCATTTCTTATTCTTTTACTGTTGTTGAACTTCATCTTTACTCTTTAGTAAGTGCACAACGCTGTCGTAGAACAGTCAAGAATGCAGAGGTAAGAGGCTTAGTGAGCATTAGTAGGCATCACCCTCTCACATACAAAATATGAAGCTTCCATCTCTACATGTTTGGTTTTAGCATGTAGACTAGGATTGGCTATGACGTCCAATATTATTGGTTAATTATTTAATTACTTTTCTAGAAAGATAAGCTTTAAGAGTTTTTTTTTTTTAATTAAAAGTATTTAGAGAGAGATTAAGAATCTTTCTTTATTTAGAGTGCTTGTTTTAATTTACTCAGCTTATAAATTTTTTATTCAAACAAGTAAACTTATGGTAGCTCAAGAGGTTGATTGCTAATAATAAAATTATATCAGAATTTATGCTAACATTTAGATGCTTAAGATTCTCTCTTGACAACCCTATGGTTTGAAATTTTCTTTAATGAATTTTATTTATTCATTTAATCATGAATTTTAAGACTCTTTTAGCTTAAAACATACATTACATTATATTTAAACTAAATGACAAGCTAAACTCTTATGATAACTCGAAAAAGGTTCGAGTTACAAATTAAATTTACGTATCTCATATTCAATTTAAGTCCTTGCATACATGTTATAATTCATAGACAATCTACAAGTATAGGTACAATCCACCCTAAAACCTAAAACCTCAAACCACAATGGGATGCGCCCAAGCAGAGGTTCAAGCTTCCCTTCAAGATCTTTACTCTACGCGCTTTAAATCACTATTGCGTAAGCTTAATATACTCAATAAATACACAATGATAGTCTAACTTATCACATATCCTTTTAGTGTTGAAAGCCTTGGTCATATCTATAATAAAATTTACTCATATAATTTTTTTTTTACTCATCTCATATTTTAAGGTTGTAAGCGAATTCATATTCGTGATTCTCATTGAGGGTACCAATATTATTTAATCCAAATTTTATTGCCTTCATAGCCCTCGCCTCCTAAAATATTTGCGCGCGAGTTCCACCTATGGTCCTTCATTATGCAAGTCACATATTTCTTTGCTCATTTATCTATCAAGGGCATACAAAATCATAAGTTTTAACCTCAATATTATGTTTTATGACTCATAATTTAACCATAATCATTTAACTTCATTGGATTATCCCAAATTTCATTGGTGCCACAAATTGTGACAACTTAATATCACGACATATTTAACATTTAGCTTAAGCATATATTTAATTTTATTTCAAATTATATTCAATGATCAAATTTTTATACATGCACGAATAATCTGAAATTTATTAAATTTTATTCATCGAAATTGTTAATTTTCAAATTTGAAAAATTCATCGATTTGCGATGACTTTTTGGATAGATCAAGGAATTTTTGGGTTGATTTGTCTTCATAGAATTTGATCTATTTTTTATCTTCGAAATCCACTTTGAATCAATTGATTTCTAGTTCGAGAGGTTAAGTCATAATCGTATTAGTGAAGGCTGTGCGAGTAAAATTTCTAAACGGGATTATTTTTGGGATTTTAATTCGAGTTTAAATCATATTAGGTTAGATTTTGTGGCTTAATGTTTATTATATATGAGCCCAATATTTTATTTATTAGGTTTTATTATTTTATTATTTATTTATTCCAAAATTTGGATATCTTTTAAGTATTTTTTTAAGTATTTTTTTTAAGTATTTTAAGTTGTTTAGGAGCTTTATGTTTCTTAGTCAACCACAAAATTTAATTTAAAACTACTTTTTGTTTAGATTAATTAGAGTATTAGTATAGTTGGGAGTTTTATTTGGATGTACTTAGTTAGCCAATATAAATGTCTCTTCATTATTCATTAGAGACGGTTGTTTTTATTAATAAAGTTTTCAGCTCTAGAAGTTAGTTATTTTGTGCAAGATTTTTTTTAGAAGTAATTTTCTTTTCAATTTTCTTGTAAGAATTCATTTTTGATCTTTCAATTTGCCAATGAATTATTTCTTGTTGGGTTGATTAAAGTCATTCTTTGAGTTTGTTGAGGTTTATGCCTTAAAGGGTTCAATTGGACACTTATCCATAATATCCATCGGTTTATTTGATCCATCTGCCACTTTTTTTCATTCTATCTTTTCTTTATTTAGTTATTTGATGTATCACATGACTAACTAAAAATGCAACAAAGGCAAGTGTACCTATCGATAAATAGTATAACTACGGTGAATAGAGATATCATATCCAGGAGGACTAATAGTACTAGTAATTACCGTTTTCCTATTATTTAACCAACAATTTAGAGTGGTTGATTTAAACTAAGATTACTAAATTAATTTAACTAAAGAATTCAATAGAGAATAAATTAGGAAAATAATTGAATAATAACCAAAAAGCGAGACAATACCAACTAAGATTACTAAATTAATTTAACTAAAGAATTCAATAGAGAATAAATTAGGAAAATAATTGAATAATAACCAATAAGCGAGACAATACCCAGGAAAGAATCCACCTAGACTTCATCTATCATTATGAATCTAAATTATACGATTTATTCACTCGGTATCTTGATCCGTAAAAATCTCTAAATTATGTTAATATCTCTTTTGAGACTAAGAGCAACTGACTTTAGGTTGATTAATTGAAGTTTCTTTCTAATTAAAACCCCTATTGTCGCATTAACTCGATCTATGGATTCCCCTATTAGATTTGACTTTAATCTGGTAGATTTATGTCGTCCTATCTTTAGGATTGCATACAACTCCACTCAATTATGCTAGATATACTCTTAAACAGAGATTTTTCCTCCTCTGATTTAAGCACATTAAACATGAATTAATATCCTGGAAATATTAAAAGAAGAGATAAGCACACATAACTAAGAACAAGAATCAAGTATTTATTGTGTAAAATAGAAATCAAATAATAGAATTCATCACAGGGTTCATCTTCTCTAAGTATCTAGGAAACTAGTTCATAACTGTGAATAAAAACATCTTAAAGACAGAATAACCACAGGAAATAAATAAACTCATAAAAACTTCAAAAGAAATTAAAAGGAGGTCTCCAATCTTGATGGAAATCTACTTCAGAGTTGGCTCCAATGGTGTTCTTCTAGTTTTTTTCTTCAATATTCTCTGATCGCTCCCTATTCTCTTCTTCTATTTGGTATTTATAGACTTTAGAATGCCCAAAAAGCCTAAAAATTGTATTTTTTTTTGTATGTTTGGGATGTGAGTTGCGAAATTGACATGGTATGGCACATGACCGTGTGTCCAGCGCATGTGGGAAGGCCTAGCTCATTTGGCTCTTGAAATCTGCTCTATTTGTCTAATTTTCGCTCGTTTTTTGCTCCTTTTTGCTCCAAAATGCTCTCCTAAGTATATAAACATGAATTTAAAAGATTAGGAGCATAAAATTCACCAATTTGCATAAATAATCATCCAAAAATGCATTAATAACGAGATTAAAATATATTACTTTTATCGATTATCATTATTATTTTAATATTTATTCTTTATTCTTAAATTTCTTAATTTTTTATTTTCTTTGTTTTTATTGTTTTCCTAAATTGTTTGGTTTCTTCTTTTCAAGTCAAATCCGAATCTTTTTTTCTTGAGTCGAACAACTTGAACACGATCTTGGTTCATTATTTTTTTTTATCATTTTGTATTAGATTTGGGCATTATAAAGTTGTTTCCTTATGCTATATAAAGTGTTTTATCTATTTTACTTAAACAACCTCTAAAAAATTAAAAAGAAAGCCGTGTTCAAAATCATATTCAAGTTGTTCGAGTTGAGAAAGAAAGATTTGAATCTGATCTAAAAAGAAGAAAAGATAGAATAAAAAAAAAGTGGAAGATGGACCGAATGAACCGATAGATATGATGGATACATGGATAAGTGTTCAATTGAACTCTTTGAGGTATAAACTCCAACAAACTCAATTAATGACTCCAAACAACCCTTTAAGAAATAATTCCTTGGCAAATTGAAGGATGAAGAATGAATTCCTACAACTCTTTGAAGAAAATCGAGAAGAAAACTACTTTTAAAAATCATAAGAAAGAAATCTTGCACAAAACAACTAACTTCTAGAGTTGAAAACTTTATTAATGAAAACAATTGTGTCTCTAATGAGTAATGAAGAGACCTTGATATAGGTTAATTAAGTACATCCAAATAAAACTCCGAACTATATTGAAACCCTAATTAATTTAAACAAGAAATAATTTTAAACTAAACTTTCTTATTTACTAAGAAACATAAAACTCCTGAGCAACTTAAAATACTTAAAATATATATAAAATTTGGAATAAATAAATAATAAAATAATAAAACCTAATAAATACAATATTGGAATCATATATAATAAAAATTAAGCCTAAAAACTAAACCCAGTATAATTTAAACTCGAATTAAAAGCCCAAAACTCGTAATTGTCATAATAATCCCATTCAGAAATTCTGCTCATGCAGTTTTTACTAAAACAGTCATAACTTAAGCTCCCGAATTCGAAATCGAGTAATTCAAAGTGCATTTGAAGATAAAAGATAGATATTTGAACGCTATGAAGACATTTCAACCCAAAAATTCCTAGATGTCATCCAAAAAGTCATCGCAAGTCAATTGATTTTTCAAACTTGAAAATTGATAGCTTTGGTGAATGGAATTTAAGAAATTTTACCCCATTTGTGCATGTATCAGAATCTTATCATTAATATATTAAATTTGTTTTGCCTTTAGTAAACTCTAAAAAAGAGACTTTAATACATAGGGCTTCTCTATAACACATCCAATAGCACATAAATGTTTTGCCTTCATGCATTACAACACATCCTCCTAAACTCACTAGAGAGCATCGGAGTGTTAAGCCTCCAAAACACACCAAAGATCACCAAAGTGCTAAGCTCAAAGGCAACATAGAGTACACATAAAATGTGCAAAGCCCAAAGGAAATAGAACTCCAGATGGAACTAAAATCCTGCCATAACAGAACTCCATATCTAATCCCTATTGGCATTGATTGTAACAGCCTGAATTTGGGCCTAGTTGGAACAATGGTTTTGAGACCACGAATCTGACGAGGAAAAATTTATTTTTATTATATTTTTATGGTCTACAATTTCACGGAAAGATTTTTCAAAAATTTCGTTTGAAAATTTCAACCTTTGGGCACTCAATTTAGTTAAAAGGATTAAATTGTAAATAATGCAAAAGTTAAGTTCTACATGTTAGAAGTATCTAATTGCTATGAAGTTTTAAATTGAAGGTCCTTAAATGGTAATTAGACCATTATACTTTGATTTGGACAAAAATGGGTATGAGTAGAAAAAAACCTCAAGAAAGGATAAAAGGGCATTTTTGTCATTTGTTAATTAAAAGAATCAAAAAGCCAAAATCAAGCAAAAATGTTGTCATCTTCTCATATGCTAGCCGAATATACCATGAAATCCATGGCTAGTGTTTGTTCTAACTTTCCAAGCTCAATAGTAAGTGATTCCTAGCCCCGTTCTTAATGTTCATCGTATTTTTGAAATTCTCGTAACTTGCTTTAGATATTTCTACCATTATTTTGAGCTAGGGGTTTAAGTTTAAAAATTTACCCATGATGAATAATTGTGTATTTTGATGATAAATGGTATATTATGCTTGTCTATGATGAGAGGAACGAGTTTTACTAATTGATTTTTGACGAAAACGTCTAAAAGGACCGAATTGTAAAAGTTGTAAAATTGGTCATAAGTGTATGAATTAGTGAGAAATGGGGACTGCTATAGTTATGAAAATGGTTCAGCTAAGTCCAAAATACAAGAAAATTGAATAAAAATCATTTTACGAGCCTTGGGGAAAAGTGTAAATATGTGAAAGTTTAGGGGTAAAATATAAATTTTCCATAATATGATTTTTGGATCATGCTGAGTAATGTGACTAATAATTGAGCTAAATCTGAAATTATAGATCATGGAAATGAGATTCGGGCTTAGATCGGGAAAGAATGAAGTTATGGACCAAATCGAGAAAATTAGCTACTTTCGCGTCCGACGTAAGTTGGAGTAATAATAAAGCAATGCTATTGTTGATTTTGCTTGAAATCTAAATTAGTATGTCAATTAGACTATGTCGAATCAAATATTATGATGATATGTAAATGATATTGAAATACTCCAAGAAAGTTTTATGGTATGCTATGCATACGAAATAATTTAGAATATGTCTACGACATTGTGATGAATTGATATTCATGATATTTCCATGAAATGTATTGACATGAATTTTTACAAAGAAACGAGGAAGAAATAAAAGAGAAATCCCAGTTAAATGTAAAGAATACGAAGGGTACCATAGTCATGACATGAGATATGTAGGTCCTGTGTAATACCATGTCTAAAATATGGTATCGGCATCGAACCGAGATCCTATGTAAGACCATGTCTGGGACATGACATTGGCATCGACATGAGGTCCCACATAAGACCATGTCTGGGACATGGCTGGGCACCGAGATAAGACTTAGATCCCCTGTAAGACCATGTCTAGGACATGGCGTTGGCATTTAAGAGTGATCCCGTATAAGACCATGTTTGGGACATGACATCGGCATCAGATTACGATCCCGTATAAGACCATGTCTGGGAAATGGCGTCGACATCAGTTTATGACCTCGTGTAAGACCATGTCTGGGACATGGCATTGACATCAATATGAGATCCCGTGTAAGACCATATCTGGGATATGGCATTGGCATCGTATCATGAGAATGACATTCGAGTATCCTTCGGTATTCTAAGTACTTTAACGGGAAAAGTATACAAGTTGTAAGTAGTAAATCAGCATTATGCATTATGAAGATAATGTTATGATTTTATGAACAAAGTATTATGAGATAGTACATGTATGTACGCAAACTCATGAGCAATGTGCTCGATGTATGAATGAATCTTGGTGAGATTATAAACAAGTAAGTAATGCATATTATGATGATCTTATGATGACCTTGTAATTATAGATCAATATCTATGATGTATGAGAATGTGACAAATTTGATTGATAATTTGTATGTTTAGAAAGAAGTTAAAACAGTAAAGTCATGAAAGAGTGAAATTAGCTGCTAAACAGTATTGGACAGCAGTAGATACGTGATTTTGAAAAATCACCAAAAATGATGTGAATTGAATTAGAGACTAAATGAGAAATGAAATGAAAGATTATTGAGTATATTTTCTTATAAAAGAAACATAACAAGCAAAAGAATTTTATATTGTGAGATATTTAAGGTTTTATGAGACAGGGTCAGAACGATTTTGGAAATCCCCTATTCCGAATTTGGAAAATCACCAAAAATTGTATAAAAATGTTTATGGTGTATAATTTATATGCTTAAACTCCTAAATAAGTCTGGTTTCAAGAGAAACAAACAAAAATGTTATCCAAATTCTGTATAATGAAATAATTGATTTTTAGTGAAGAGAGATTAGAACTGTCAGATAGCAAAAAAGGGGAGACTTTAAAGGATAAACTGTACTTATTTGCTAAACTAAAAATTCTGGAAATTTTATGGTAAGAAGATATGTGAGTCTAGTTTCAGGAAAAAATTATAGTACTTAATTTGGAGTTCCGTATCTTAAGATATAATTAATTTAGCGACTATGACTTAGGAAGATAGCTTAAGTTGAATATTAGTAAAAAGTGGAAACTTGTGAAATAGTGATTGTATTTTCTTAAAGAATACATTGTGAGGATTAGAAAAATCATGTTGATTAATTGCTTATTATTATATGCCAGCTTACTAAGGTATAATGCTTACTCCCTCCTTTCCATTTCTTTTAGTGTTGTCAGGTTGGCTCAAGGTTGGAGATTGTCGGAGACAATATCACACTATCAAATTGTAAGTTCGGGTTAATGACGGACCTTAGGTGTTTCCGAGTGAGTGGCGTGTATAGAAACTTAGATATTGGTAATATGTATTCTTAAGATTTGGCTAAATGTATTAGCTTATATTTCTACATTGTATATGGCCATGAGATGTGACTCATATTGGCCATGAATATGTAAACCTATTTATGCATTCATGTGTTAAGACCTTGTGTGATATGATTATGTTTATTTGTCATGAATGTTTAGTGATATATTACATGTATTTGAATGTATGAGTGTGTAAATAATTAAAGGCAACAAAAAGGGCTTGGAAAATAGGTTAAGAGTTGGCCACACGATAGAGACACGGCCCTGTGTCTCAGCCGTATGGAGAACACGGCCTAGCACATGGGCGTGTAACTTGGCCATGTTCCCCTAAATGTTTGATGATGTCATAAATAAAGAGTTACACGGGTGGAGGACATGGGCGTGTCTTGAGCCACACAGGCGTGTGAGACCATACGGCCTGCCCACACGGATGTGTGACTCTCCAAAATAAGGAAATTATATTTGTGTCTCAAAAGTTCCAAAAGTTATCGGTTTAGTCTCAAACTATTACCAGTGTATGTTTTGGGTCTCGTAGGTCCGTATATGGGACATTAAGATGGAAATTGAAAATTTTTAAATTTGGATGAGAATTTATGGCCTGATTTAATGAGTTTAAGTAGGTTCAAGTCTGGAAATGCCTCAAACCCTATCCTGGCGTCAGATACGGGTAAAGGGTGTTACATTGATAAGTGCCAAGAGTAACATATTTTAATCTTATTCTTAATGCGATTTTGGGTGATTATTCAATGTTAATGGTGAACTTTATACTCCTAATATTTTCAATTCATGTTTTTATGCTTAATAGAGCACTTAGGGGCAAAATGAGTGAAAAACGAGTGAAAATCAAAGCATTTTACAAGAGTTATAGAGGCTGACCCATTCCACACGGTCGTGTGACCCACACAGACTACCAGATGGCCATGTCGTAGGCCGTGCCGGTTGCGCGAGTTTGTAATCCAAACAGCCAAAAATGCGATTTTTAGATTTTTTGGGCATTCTAAGAAGTATATATGATAAAAATAAGAAGATAGGAGAGAGCCATCATAGAATATTTAAGAAAACAACTCGAAAAACACCATTGAAGCCGATTATGAAATAGATTTTTGTCAAGATTGAAGATTCCCATTTGATTCATGAAGAGATTATCGTAAGTTTCTTTATTTTTTTTGTTATACTGTGTTTTGGATGTTTTTATTTGCAAGCATGAACTAATTTTCTAAATACCTAGGGAAGATGAATCTTATGATGGATTTTACCATTTGATTTTTATTTTACGCAATATATACTTAGATATTATTCTCAACTATGTATGCTTAATTCTTGGTTTGATATTTCTAGATTATTGATCCATATTTGACGTGCTTAAATCAGAGGAGGAATAGACTCTGTTTACGAGTAGATCTTATGTAATTGGGTGGAGTTACATGCAATCTTAGACATATGACAACATAAATCTACAGATTAAAGCCAAATCTAATAGGGAAATCCATAGATTGAGTTAATGCGATAATAAGGGTTTTAATTAGAAAGAAATTTCAATTAATGAACCTAGAGTCAATTACTCTTACTCTCGAAAGAGATATTAGCATAGTTTAGGGATTTATACGGATTAAGATACTAAGTAAAGAAATTATGTGATTTAGATTGATAATGATAGATGAAATCTAGGTGAATCCTTTCCTGGGTATTGTTTTGCTTCTTGGTTGTTAATCATTTATTTTCTGATTTATCCTTTGTCGTGCCCATTAGTTAATTAAATTAGTTAATTTTAGTTTTTAATTAATCACCTAAATTTATCGGTTAAATAATAGAAAGATGGTAATTACTACTACTTTTAGTCTTCGTGGGAATGATATATAGGGGTGAGCAAAACTCGATTTGACTCGAAAAAATTGAAAAAAATTCGAATTTCGAGTTAAAAAAATCAAGTTATTTGAGTCAACTCAAATTTTTCTTGAATTTCGAGTTCGAATTGAGTTGAGTTCTTGAATTCGAATAACTCGAATAATTCGAATAAATCGAATATCAAACTATAATATTTTACATTTTTACCCCAAACACCCAAACCTTTTTACTTTTCCCTCAAAACTTTTACTCCTTCCCACTTTTCCCCCAAAACTTTTACTCTCCTCCCATCCCAACCCCCCATCTACCCAAAATCTATTTCCCTTCAAAATTTTACTCTCCTATTTACTTTTTCTCAAAATTTTACTCCCAAAACCCTCAAAACTTTTAATTTTCTCTAAAATTTTTACTCCGTCCCACTTTCCCCTTAAAAATTTTACTTCTTTCCCATCACACCCCTATCTACCCCAAACCCATCCCTACTGTAACACCCCTTACCAGGGTTTATTGCCTTACCCGAGCACGAGGTATTACCGGACAATATCACCATCATTCATACACAATCAAACCTTAAATTCTCAATCCAATTTAAAACTTATTCATAAAATACCATACAACCCTTAAGGTGAGCCTACGAGGCCCAAAACATAGTTTGGGAATGGTTTGAGACCAAATCGAGATCTTAGAAAAATTTTGGAAAATTTGACTTAATACAGGGCACACGCCTGTGTGAAACAGGGGCACGCCTATGTGGGTAGGCCGTGTGGTCGCACACGCCCATGTCCCTTACCTGTGTCAAATTATTGGAAAATTATTTTTCATTTCAAACCTACAGGGGTTTTCACACGGTTGAGCACACGCCTGTGTCCTTGGCCCGTGTCCTTCACACGGCCTCAACACGCCCGTGTGGCCTCTCCGTGTGAAAAATTAGGACATTCTATTTATGATGTCAGCATGCCATTTTGGTCAGACGGCCACGGGACATACCCGTGTGACCAGGCCATGTGATGTCCCTAAACTCTGAAAATCCCATGCAAGGTTCACACACCCTACACACATGGCCGTGGGGGTTGGCCGTGTGGCCCTAAGTTAGGCTATTTTCTAAGCCATACTTTGCCCCAAAACACATGCTATCACTAGTACTTTTAACACCACATAACAAACACATCTTTAGTCATCCAAATGACTCCATTTGCCCATCCACCACCTAATTTAGCTTAAACACACACAAACGTACTAAGTATTTCATGAACTTCCTCATAAGGATAGATAACAAAATATCATCATCAATGGCTAAATCACTTAGCCTTGGTTTCAAAATGACTTATCTCATGACATTACCACAACATAACCAAACCAACATACCCTTACAACATCACTAAGTCCCTATACATGCCATAGTCTAAGAGTTTGTTTCACTACACCAAAAGATAATGTAGATAGTGTAGGTGATCCTCCGACTTGATCCGATTCCGAGCTGGCTTGACTGAATCTATAAAACAAGGAAAAAAAGAAAAGGGTAAGCTTTAAAAACTTAGTAAGTCTATATGTAAATAATTAACATTAAGATAACATTTAGCCACACCAAGGATATCTCTCATATACCAACTTACCAACCAAAACTTACCAACTTTCCATACAATTCATACACATTATTTTCACTTATTTAAGTCCACATGTACCCTCACAACCACATGTATTTTTCCACAATTTCACTTGCCCAAAGAATACACCTGCACACACATATCGAACTACTACACCAAACCTCTTTAGTGAGCATCCTGTTGAACTTTTTGGATTAACATTTAATACTCGATGGATTTTCCATTCATGATTCCACCAACACATAAGCTCGGCTCTTGGGTACACATGGTGAAGATCACTTTATCACCTATGTGACCTAGCCATTTAATTCCATAATTCTCATTTGCACATGGTGAAGGTCACTTTATCACCCACGTGACTTAGCTACATAAGATATTGCTCTCATGTACCCAATGTGAAGTTCACTTTATCACTCATGTGATGTAGCCATTAAGTCCCATAATCCTCATTTGCACATAGTGAAGGTCACTTTATCACACACGTGGCTTAGCCATTGAGCTCCATAGCCCTTGAGTATACATGGTGAAGATCACTTTATCACACATGCGACTAAACCATATTTTATCCGTATTACCCGTTATTGCGAAGGTTCAACCTGGAATTCTCATTTTCAACACATCCAACATCATAGAAGATTTTCAATATCAACATTGCAACATAACCATTAGAATTATTAATGTACACAGAAAACGGACACATTACTTACATATAAACTTACCTCAACAACAAAAAGCGGTATTTTGCAAGTTAATCCGAGACCTGCCCTTGCCTCGGTCAAGGTTGATTTCTCGATCTTCCCGATCTATAATGACACATTTAATCATTTAATACACACATTACTCAATTTAGTCGAAAATCATCCTATGACAATTTTTACCATTTTACCCCTAACTTTGTCAATTTTTACAACTAAGTCCCTAGGCTCGTAAATTGAAATGTATAAATTTCTTTGGTTACCCAAGCCTAGCCGAATATCCATGGCACCTAGAATAGCCCACATTTCTCACAAATTCATACTTTTACCACTCAATTTATCAACTTTGCAATTTGGTCCTTTTTAGAGACTTTCATGAAAAATCACCTAGTAATCATAGTTTACCACACCTTAAACCTTCATATTCCACCATTAGACATCAAAATACTTGCATGTCATATATGGGTAAAATTTTAAACATCAAACCTAGCTTAAAATAATGGTAAAATTGGCTAGAGCAAGCTACGAGGATTTTAAAAAGACGAAGAAAGTTAAAAACGGGGCTCGATTGCTTGAGAAGTTGTCAAAACCCTAGATATGGTTTCCCACCATGTTCGGCCAAGGAGAAGAGATTATGGGCACATTTTGGCCTTAAGTTTTTCCTTTTTATTCTTTTATTAAATAAGCAAAATGCCTTTCATTAAAAACCTTTAATATTCCACCCTTCCTTGGGCATTTTTGTCCAAACAAAGTTAAAATGGTTTAATTACCATATAAGGACCTCTAATTTCAAAACCTAATTCAATCAAGTACTTTATGAAATAAAACCCATATTTTTCACCCATTGCAATTTAGTCCAACATACCAAATTGGACATGTAACCAATAGAATTAACACACCAAAATTTCACATATTTATCCAAACACCCAATAAACACCAAAACTAAATTGAAATAATATTTTAAACCTCAGATTCATGGTTTTGAAACCACTTTTCTATTTAGCCCCTAATTCGAGCTGTTACACCTACCCCCAATTTTTTTAATATTTTCCCTCCAAAATTTTACGCCCCCTATTTACTTTCCCTCTAACACCTTAAACCCGGTCTAGAAGTTTAGACCGAATTCAGAATGCTACATTGATGACCGAAATGATCGTAAAAAAATTTACAAACAAATTATCTTGTCAAACCGAATACTCAATTGCTTAAATATCAATTAATAAAAAATTAAAGTCAAGTTTAATAAATAGTCAAAATCAAATAAACGAGTAAAAATTTGAAACGGAAACTGTACCACAAAATTATAAAACTTTCCCATTCCAAAACAGTGTAATCAAAATATAAATTAAAACGTAGAACCAAACTAATCTTTTATAACTGTGATCGTCTGAGACCTCCGCGTACCGAGTCCAACATCAGAATCTAGAGAAGTACCTTAAAGGGAAATAGAGGGGGTGAGCTACACGAGCTCTGTGTGAGATCAAAACCAGCTAACCTCAGAACCATAAACAGAAAAAGGGAGTAGTTTAGAGGCGGAACATACTTACAGAGCTATACGGAACCAATTGGTACATTCTGAACGGACGTATCGGTAAATAACAATATTTAGAGCATGTTAAAAACACATTCAGACACACAGTCGCAAGTACCATTTAGTCACCGTAACAATAATTCTCAATCAGTCACATAGTCACAATAACCATTTAGTCAGACAGTTACAACCCGAGCATACAAAATTCACATAGTCATAAGTGTTTTTCAGTCGAATAGAAATAGTTAGATGCACAATGGTGCCATTCAGTCAATCAGAAGTAGTCAAAAAGTTGTGACGCACGTAGATCACTCAAACAAATGCGTATGTATGCAGTTTGATTCTAAATTCCGACCATCCTTACACTTTTTGTGGGATTTAAAACACCCACCCAGCCCTACACTCCAAATGATGTCATCCCGGGTTGCCCGACAACTATGGCAATCAGTCAGTCTAGACCCTCAGGGTATTGGGACTACCCATGATCCTCTAGGTATTGGGGCTAATAGTAAGCAGTTAAACTGCCAATCTATGTATTACGCAGCAAAACTAGTGTATAAGCTGTACAGTGACATGCAGTAGACCGCGGTACAGTCATGCAGTGTGAACTACTAGATCAGATAAGGGTACATAGCATAGCTAACGTACATGCGGTACAGTGCAATGCGGTAAAATGCTATACCGATAAATTGCAGCTGAGCTGCCAAATCAGATAATCATACGCCGCGAAGCTGATGTATATGATGTACGGTGCAGTGCGGTAATTCGCAGTATAGAACAGTTGCAGTAAAACTGCCAGTTCAGTTCAGTTACAGTCTTTCTTCTCTTCATAAGCCCACCTAAAAATGTTTTATGCATATGTATGAGTGCAGACAGACGAACAAAAGCAGATTACTAATTTCAGACAGTCATTTAGAGACAGGCACTTGTATTTAATCAATTAGAATCGAAAATGTGTACACTCATTTACTTAGTTTCAGTATCAGTCATGCAACGCAAATAGTCACTAGTATCACATCAATCAAACCCAGAGTAGAGTCGTAATTACCCTGACTAAAGCTTAGCCGAGGGTTGAAATGTACATAGCCACGATTACACTTAAATTTGACCTAAAACCAACATTTGGCGAGATAGGGCCACACGCTCGTGTACTCTGGCCGTGTGGGATAACTTAGGCTGTGTGGGGGTCAAAATACCCGTATAAAAGGTGGCACTGGGCCGTGTGGAAGAGGCACATACTCGTGTGAAGCAAGGACACGACTGTGTGAACAGGCCGTGTAACTCTCTATCCATTTGTGCTAAAACGAGTGCAGGGTAGACACGGCCGTGTTGGGGTCTCATACGCCCTTGTGCCTTACCAGACATGGCCATGTGTCCAGAACACACGCCCGTGTGGGATCCCTAAATCGCCAAATTAGCCACACGGATGTGTGACTCAAAATCCCTAAATCCCTAATTACTAAATTCATACGCCCATGTGCCTAGGGCACATGCTTGTGTGAGAAACGATAAAAATCCCCAAATCTACCACACGGCCATGTGGCCAAGCCGTGTGGCACCCAATTTGGCCCAGAAACCCTAATTCACAATATCACATGGCCGTGTGACTTGACACACGCCTGTGTGGCCACCGGAGAGGTCACGAAGCCACCCTAAAATAGCCCTAAAATCGTCTTTTTAGCCACCCAAATCATTCTCAACTTTAGTATTATCAAAAGTGTAACAGAAAGTGAAGTTTTACCCTCACTTCCAATGTCTGAAACCCAAAACCTTCGGGTTAACACACATTCAAGAATTACTGAATCAAAAGTTTGCAAAATAAAACTACTAAACAAAAATAGCATAGTCATGGTTCGAATCCCACACCTGTTTTGTGATCAGAGACAACGACGGTGGAGCAACAATCCAGAATCCGCAGATAAACCATTGTTGAGAATTATTTAGAAAATAGAAGAGAATCAAAAAAATGAAGAAAAAGAGAGGGGAGGGAGGAGAACGTGATTTAGCAAAAATAACAATAAAAATAAAAATAAAATAAAACAACATTAATAAATAATAATTAAACAAATAAATAACAAAATCAGACTAAATAATTACTTAAAATCATACTGAAGTAAAATTGTTTCCCAGAATGCACACAAAAGGACTCGAACTTAGGTCCCAAAGGTACACTAACACTCACTCTACCACTTGACCAGCAGGCCCATTCTATTATTAAAATGCACAGCTAAACACATATGTGCAACCTCCTCACTGTCCTTACTCTCAAAACCCAAAACTTCTAAGCCCCAAGATTCGGGGCGTTACATTCCCTCAAACTTTTGCTCCCCCAAAACTTTTACTTCTCACCATTTACTCCCAAATAAAAAATCAAAATTATCCAAAAAAAACCCTAAACATAAATAGTAATCATTTTATTTATATCTACTATTTATATTATTAAATTAAATTTCAAATTTTATATTTTTATATTATTGAATTGTTTAGTCATATTGAATATTTATATTAAAATTGAATTATTAATGATGCCATAAAATATTCGTGTTAAAATTTTATATTAGTATCAATTTCACATTTTATCTTTAAAATAACTTTTATTAAAAAATCACATTTTTACATTTAATATATTTTTTAATTCTAAAATACATAGTGACAAGAATCTAAAGATAATTGAAACAATTAAGCAAGCAAAAAAGCTAACCCGTATATAAAAGATTAATAAATAATTTATGAGGTGATGAAAGTTAATAAAAAATTTGATTACGGTGGACAAATTTTATTACGGTGGGTGACAGTAGTTACAAGGATCCAAATTATTTTTTAAAATTTAACTCGAACAAATATATTCGATTTGAATTTCATTTCACTCGACTCAATTTGAGAAAATTTCAAATCAAATTAAAATGATAAAATATGATTCGTCAACTCGATTAACTCAAAATTTTTTCATTCTATTAAATTCGATTCGATCAAACGCTCACCCCTAATGATAAATGTGCTCACTGTAGCTATACTATTAATTGATAGTGCACTTGCCTTAGTCAAATTTTAAGTTAGTTTACAGCGCATCAGGCATGCCAATCGTATTTCAGATATTACACTAAGTTTACTAGAGAACATTAAGTTTAGAAGTAACTTATTACTAAGACACCTTACACCTGACCCTGTCGTTAGGTTTTAATGCGAGATGTCACATTACATTGCCAGAGCAACTCAAATAGTAACAACTCATTTATCGGAACAATTAACGAATAACACAACATAATGCATTCTTATTTTAATTATGCATTTCAAACATACAACAATAGATGCATTTAATCCTTATTTAAATGATTTCAAGGGTATAAAGGGTCAAATTTAGAGTTAGGACTCAAATCCAAACTCATCTATGTATCAAGAAATGAGGGTCATGTCTCGAGACATGGAAATTTTCATTTTTGATTCAATGTTGAAGTGTCTCGAGACTCAAGCTCTAGCGTTTCGAGACAAGTCTCAAGACCCAACTCTCTTATTTCAAGCCACTAGCTTCGATGTTTGGATGTCTCGAGACTTGCTTGATAAGTCTTGAGACCTAAACCAATGAGATGCACTAGATGGGCAATTTTGATCTTGAGGTCCCGAGACATGTTATTGTCTCTCGAGACACTAATGTAGAAATGTCTAAAATGAGCATTTTAATGCAATCTAACATCAACCAAATCCTAAAAAAACTTAACAAAACATTTTACCAATATCAAATGTACAAATTTAATTAACCAAAACATGATTAAACATTCTAAGAACCTATCAACCAATAAATCTCAACCACACATAACTAAATAAAAGATTTATCCATTAAAATCATGCAAACTTATTCACTACTCAAGCATTAAAATTCAACTCTTGAATATTTTAGGCACTTACTAGCCAAAACATACCACATTCACATCCAGTCACAAGACTCAACCTAGGTGCATGCCATTAACTAAATACATACATACAAAAGGGTACAAACTTGATTTGAGTTGAGTTGCTGAGTCTTCGGTGCTTTACGATTTTGATTAACTAAGAACTTGTCCGAGACTTGCAAACAGAAACAAACATAACCATATGTTGAGTATTGAATACTCAATGATGCTAACATAATTCTAATTCGAAAGTTAAAAATATTAAGATAACAAGCATGGTACTAATACATGATATCAAGTCATTATAATTCTTATCATAGAATATACTTATTTTATACAGGTGCATCATCTCAACATGTACCAATATAACATCATAACTATTTCATGGCACAGAATCCATTCATCTCAATACCTGTGATGATAACATTACAACTTATCTTGATTTCAAATACTATCACTTTTATTCTATAATTTAGATCAAACTTCATATCAATTCCATTCACATGTACATGTACTATTTATGTATATATATATGTATATTTCTTTTCCTTATCCACTATATTAACATAGTAACACATATCATTCTTTATAGTCAAGTGAAACAACTTAACAATCAATTTCGATTTCCAACAAGGTATCGGGCATAATTACTTACCTTGTCATAAATCGTGCTTGAGATTATCTCTTAACATTTATACTAACATTTGGCATTCAATCACAACATGAGTAGAAACACACTTGATATTTATATTTTATATTAAACCCAAGAACTTAATATTAATTAAAAACATGAATTGAATAGATATATGTAATATATACACATTAAGTTAGCACAAACCAAATTAACTATCTAACACCTGGATTTGCCTTTTCCCCTCAATGTTCTGACTTCGTCTCAGCTACGTTCGATATTCATTTACGAAAAAGTGTCAATTTCACAACTAATTAAAACATAACCAAAACCAAATATAATTGTATGCTTTAAAAATAAGTCCATCTTTAATCTTTATATCTAAAATGTTTGTATCTTGTTAGTTACTTGATTGAATCAAAATCTGACGTTGTATTTATTCTCTAGGGACCTCAAACTATCAATATATAAAATTTACATTTAACAACTTTTATTATTTTCATTTTGGTCCCTAATAACATAATTCTCGAAACCATTTTTTTGAAAAGGTCGACTTTTTATTCAAAAAAAGAAAAATAAGAGTCGCCACCGATCCTTTTTATTTAGGTGTGATTGGATCACCTCGTAATTCAATCATTTTAATAAAAGTCTAAATTTACTAAAACAACAATTTTGGTCTATGAAATTCAGGAAATAGGTTTAGAAGTTAGTTACGTACGAGGAAGGATTAGTACCCTTGTAACGCCCAAAATTGGTTCCTAGTTAATTAATTAATGTCTTAGTGTCGAAAGTTGAAAACTTGGAAAGAGTTTAAAATACGATCCCTCTTTGTATTAATGTTATTTTTACTTAAAAATTACTTTAATAAATCGAAACGTATGTTAAAGACCCTCTCGCCTCAAGATAACAAAATGTCACATCCCCTAAGTTAGGACACGACACCTCGAACTTTGAGAATAAGCTTGTCTTTTTTTTTAATTAAAAACTCATGTATCTTAATTTTAAAAGGATATTCGGTTATTTAGGTTCAACGAGAAAAATTGAAATCCCGTAAGTTAAGGTACGACTTCTCGAATTTTCAAATACAAAACATTGCCTTATTTTAAAAATTTTCTTTTTTGAATAATAACAAATGTAATATTTAAACGATGTGTATTTATCTTATTTAATAAGTAAAATGTACAAATAGAGAAATGTAATAATTTCACTTTAAATATATAAGAAAAGATAATAATAATATAAATGGATAAATAAATAAATAATAGTAGTAAGGATAAAATAATATGAACAATAGATATTTAAATAAAGAAAATATTATTATCTTAATATATATATATATATATATATATATATAAAAAGGATATAAGATAAATAATAAATGGAAAAATAAATAATATGATAATAATAACAATAATGAAGGAAAGAAAATGATGAAATAATAATAAAAATAAAATAGAATAAAATGCACAATGAATATGAAATTAAAATTGAAAAAAAATACTAAGTAAATAAAATAAACAAAACACACAAAAATAAAAAAACTTAGATAGGGTTGAAATTAAATAAAAGGATTAAATTGATATTAAAGTGGAATTAACCTGCTCCACTGCAACTTCAGGGAGATAAGATTCGCCATGATAACTTCAATCTGCTCCACTGCAACTTCAAGAAGATAAGATTTGTTTATTTTTGACTTGCTCAGCTGCAACTTCAGGGAGATAAGGTTTGTAATTTGTAGCTTTAATCTATTCCACTACAACTTCAGGGAAATAAGATCCGCTATCTTCAGTTCGCTCCACTGTAAGTTCAGGGAGATAAGACTTGTAACTTTAACCTACTCCACTTCAACTTCAGGGAGATAAAGTTTATAACTTTAATCTGCTTTACTGCAACTTTAGAGAGATAAGATTTGCTATCTTCGATCTACTCCACTGCAACTTCAGGGAGATAAGATCTATAACTTCAATCTGCTCCACTACAACTTTAGGGAGATAAGATTTGTAATTTGTAGCTTTAATTTGTTTCACTGCAACTTTAGGGAGATAAGGTTAGTGGCTTTAATCTGCTCCATTGTAACTTTAGGGAGATAAGATTTGCCATAATAACTTCAATTCGTCTCATTACAAATTCAGGGGTATGGGATTTGTAATTTCAATTTACTCCACTACAACTTCAGGGAGATAAGATTTATAGTTTGTAGCTGTAATCTGTTCCACCGCAACTTCAGGGAAATAAGATTCACTATCTTTAGTTTGCTCCACTGCAACTTCAGGGAGATAAGACTTGTAACTTCAACCTACTCCACTGTAACTTCAAGGAGATAAGGTTTATAGCTTTAATCTACTCTACTGCAACTTTAGAGAGATAAGATTTGCTATCTTCAATCTGCTCTACTGCAACTTTAGGGAGATAAGATTTGTGGCTTCAATCTACTCCGTTGTAACTCCAGGGAGATAAGATTCACCATAATGACTTCAATCCATCCCACTGCAACTTTAAGGGTATAGGATTTATGGTTTCTCTAATCTGTTACACCATTTTCTGAGGAACATGACCTGTAGAATCCATTTTATGGGCCTATTTATGCCAAGTGATTAGGATGTCGTGATTAGAATAAATCAAATGCTTCTATCTAGATGTGTATGAATGATATTTGCATGAATACAGAATGTCATTTTTTGATAATGATCCCTTTTTAATGCTTAAGTTGTCATTGCTCATTGTTCATCAAGGTTCTATTACTGATGTGTCATCATACATTCTTGTTCAGCTGCTATCTTTGACAGAAAATTCAAAGAAATAGTCACAATTTAGACTATTCTTCTTAAATGTTTCCAACTCTTAGGTTTGGTTAGTTTAAACTAGTGGTCCTGTTTCAGGTCCTTGTACTATTTAGAAGCCTTTCAGAGCAATATGCAAAACTCCTTTACGTGAGTGTTTTTAGTCCATTAATTACTATTTTAATGTAAAATGCTTGAAAAATATCGTGGGGAACAAGGTTGAAATTTATTGGAAGCAAACCTTGAAATGAATAAATTAATCAAAATAGGAAATTTGCCAAAATATAAAATGAATAAGATGAAAATAGGTGCCTCAGATATCACAGCATGAGCTTCTCTGCACAAACTTTTTAAGGACCATTTTGAGCTCAATATGTGTTTTGGAGATCTAGAGTACTTTGTTAATGCCACAAGATGTAACACCCCGAATTTTGGGCCTAGAAGAATTGGGCCTTGGGCTTGGGTGTGTTTAAAATTCTTGAGTGCAAGACATCGGCTCAATTTGCAGGTTACAATTGTTGGGTTAGTGATTTTGGAATGTTGGAGGGTTTTTATGAAGTTCTGGGTTCAAGCTTTAGGTATAGGAAAAATCTTGGTTTTGGCCTTAAGGGAACCCTGAGCTTAAGCGGGATAACTTATAAATAAAAAGGGGCTAAACTAAGACACAAAAGGAGATGTGGTCTAGTGGCAAGGAAGTGACGCCATAGGGGAAACAAGGGGTCCAAGGTTCAAGTTTTGGCTCTTACAATTTATTTTGGTTTTTCTTTTAAATAAATATGGAAGCGAGTTGGTGGGTTTTAAAGTTAAATGTGTCGGACTTATGACACAAAGGAGCTTGTGTCCTAGTGGTGGTGGCGTGGCATGGCTATCAAGAGGACTTTGGTTCGAATCCCTTTGCACGCAAAGGTTGGTTATTTTGCTAATGAGTTGGTTTTGGAGGATTGATGGAGAATCCCACATCGGGAAACTAACATGAGAATAGGCGAGAAGATGGCTTTAAATAGAGCAAACCATGAGGAGAATAAGCATACCTTTCTTGGCTTATCCCTTTCGCGTTGTGGCGTGCTTGTTTGGGTTAAACGTTGGATAATTCGTTGATCTGTATGCCGTTGGGTCATGGTGGTGGTGACTGTAGTTGATCAACACACTCCCTGGGGAGTCAAGGGTGTGATTATTGTTGGCTTCTAGGCATAACAGCATTCAGAGCACGAATTAACTTTAGATACCTATCAGGTGTGTATTTCACACTACTCTAGCTGTAGAACGGCAAATACCGGAATACCAAAATACTGGTCACACGTCGATGGTAGCCACACGAGTGTGCAAGCGCATGTGTGGGAGCTGTAACGTGATAGTTGAGAACATCATGAGTATTCTCGTGGGTTTAGGCTGCTTTGGGCCATGATTGGCCGGAATGGGCCATGCACGGGCCCAATCGGTCAAATTGTATGATTGTGTAGTAAATATTGAACTGGACTATGTGAATCTCATATCTGTAACTAGATTTGGGCAAAAAGGGCCACACGAGCGTGTGGGCCCACTTGGGCCGAGAACGGGCCTTAGGGCAATTCGCAGCATTATCTCTGTTTAGAATACTTGAGTCGCTCGAGGCGACTGTAGACCCCTGTAGGGCAAAATTACCAAAATACCCCTGATTTACAAAGTTACCAAAATACCCTTGATTTACAAAATTATCGAAATACCCCTGGTTTGCAAAATTACCAAAATACCCTGGTTTGCGAAATTACCGAAATACCACTGGTTTGCAAAATTATCGAAATACCACTGGTTTGTGAAATTATCGAAATACCCTTGATTTGTGAAATTACTGAAATACCCCTATTTGTGAAATTACCAAAATACCCTAGTTTGCAAAATTACCGAAACACCACTAGTTTGCAAAATTACCGAAATACCCCTGGTTTGCAAAATTACTGAAATACCTCTGATTTGTGAAATTACTGAAATACCCCTAAATTGTAAAATTACCGAAATACCCCTGTAGTGTAGGATTACCAAAATACCCTTGTAGGGTAGAATTACCGAAATACTCCTATAAGGTAAAATGACCATTTTGCTCCTCAAGAGTGAATGATTGTCTTGTGATTGTATGATTAGGATTTGAATGACTTAAATGTGATTTGTATAATGGTTTATGGGCTAGGCATTCTACATACATGACATACTGCATGGGTTGGGATTGATATGGAGGAAGTTCTATTCTGATAGGATCGCACGGGTCGCACGAGACGACTGTGGATCGACTGAGGGCTTAATGCCAGTTTTTCTGAGTATGGCTCTGTGCCAACCAACATATGGCTCTGTGCTATCGGGATCATGGCTTTATTCCGATTATATTTGCCTAAGGTTATGTGCCTATCTTATTTACTGATGACTGTGTGTCGATCACATTTACCCATGGCTGTGTGCCGGTTATATTACCTTAATTGATGGCTATATGCCAATCCTATTATAGTTACTGATGGCTTTGTGCCAATTATGATACTGCTACTGAAGGCTTAAAGCCGCGTTTAAATTAGTAGCTCTGCTGCAATTCTGATTAGTGCCGCAACTGGTACTGACATTGTGGAGTGTAGGGATGGCATGGGTGATTTATTCCCCGCAAGTAGTGTAGGGTTGGACGGAGTGGTGTGCTGGTTGGATGGGTTTGCATGCATCATGCGTCATTCATACTAAGATTATCACTGTGATGGGCTAAGCCCAATTGATTCTGTCATGGGCTGCGACCCAAATGATATTGTATAGGGCTTTGGCCCACATATGCTCGGAATTGGACTGTACTGATACTGTTAAAGGGCTCAGGCCCAGATTGATTCTGTTTCTATTTTTGTTTATTGACTGTTACTTTAATAGGGGATTACACACTGAGTTTTCATAAACTCACCTCGTTTATTAACCTTTCAAGTAATCCCCAGCTTTAGATGGATTAGAGCTGCGAGGGACTCGGAGTGGGCCACACAACCGTATATGTCTTATTCTGTTTTGCTCATTTACTTAAAGCACTTTGGTTTTAATTTGGGTTGTAATAAGGCCTCTATAACTTCTGGATTTTAAATTTGGGATTTCATTGATCGTGATTTATATCAATTAGAAGTAAATTACGGTTTTTCAAAACAATAACTGTTTTAAAACACTACGTTTTTCGCAACTGATTAAATTAAGCTTCCACAACAAAGAAGTTTTAAAGGTAATAATGCTTTTTTTCTTTTTTTAAAAGGGATTAACTTTTACTAGATCACGTTTTGAAAATAAACAAACACAAGTTTTAGTTGGCAACAAGTGTTAAATAAGAAGGGTTTCAATGAAAACATGGTTTTTGAAAAACACTTCAATGTAACACGCCAAATTCGGTCGTAATGTCCAGGCCGGGTTTGGGGTGTTACACAAGATATAACATTTTTCCTTTTGGGGAGATCCGACTATTACATGTTCAATATTCAATCCAAATTTGAGCTGCCTCTTTCCAGGTTTTCAACTCAAATCACTTTGGTCTCAAGGCGCCCTTTGCAGGTTTTTGTCTTGGCCTCTCCTTTCTTTCTTTGTTTTGGTGAAGTATTTCTTGACCGAATCTAAATTCACAGGATTAGGTAGATTTTTGCCATCCATCTCAGTCAAAATCAATGCTCCTCCAGAAAAGGCCTTCTTTACCACATAAGGTCCTTTCTAGTGTGGCATCCATTTTCCTCTGAAGTCCTTTTGTATGGGAAGAATCTTTTTCAATACTAGGTCTCCCTTATGGAATTCTCTGGGATGAACCTTTTCATTGCAAGTTTGCATCATTCGTTTTTGGTACATCTGACCATGACGAATGGCTTTCAACCTTTTCTCTTCAATCAAGTTTAGCTGATCATATCGAGATTGAATCCATTCTACTTCATCCAACTTCAGCTTTGATAAAACTCAGGGAGAAGGAATCTCGACTTCGGTAGGAAAAATCGCTTCCATTCCATAAACCAATGAGAAAGGCGTTGCCCCGGTGGAGGTCCTGACAGACGTTTGATAAGCATAGTGGGAAAATGGTAACTTTTCATGCCAATCTTTATAAGTTCAGTCATTTTCCCCACGATCTTCTTAATGTTCTTATTGGCTATCTCCGCTGCATCGTTCATTTTTGGGTGGTATGGTGACGAATTGTAATGTTTGATCTTGAATTGGCTACACACCTCTACTATCTCACTGTTGTTCAAATTCAATGCATTGTCAGATATAATCCTTTTTGGCATCCCATATCGACATATGATCTCTTTCTTCAAGAATTTACTGACTGTTGACTTTGTGACATTGGTGTAAGGAGTGGCCTCTACCCACTTAGTAAAGTAATCAATGACTTCAAAGATGAACCGATGCCTATTGAAAGCTTTTGGCGAGATCGGCCCGATGACATCCATGCCAGACAGAGAGAAAGGCCATGGAGACGTCATAACTTGAAAAGGTGAATGAGGCACATGAATTTTGTAACACCCCTTACCCAAGACCAACGTCGAGACAAGATACGAGGCATTATCAGACTTAAACATAACCAATTGTGCAAAATCGGGCCATAAAATTTCATTCAATTCAAAACCATTCATACACATGCATATCGTCCCTTATACGGACCTACGAGGCCCAAAACATACATCGGGAGTGGTTCGGGACTACACTGGAAACCTTGGAACACTTAGAAAATTTTTCATGCTTTAGAAAGTCACACGCCCGTGTGAGTAGACTGTGTGGTCACACACGCACGTGTGGCTCGAGACACGTCCGCGTCCTCAGCCCGTGTAACTCTTTGTTTATGATGTCATCAGCAAAATAAGGTCACACGGCCAAGTCACACGCCCATGTGCTAGGCCGTGTGGCCAATTTAATTTTCTCATTTAATGTGCAGACTTCACATGCCCTGGGTAGACGCTCGTGTTCCAAACCGTACAAACCACACGGCTAAGACACACACCCGTGTCTCTGCCCATGTACTCCATACTGGGCATTCTGTTTCTCGAAATTAAGTTGCAGGGGACACACAGCTTGTTCACACGCCCATGGGGCTGACCGTGTGTCATACACGGTCTAGACACACGCTTGTCTGTCTACCTGAGTGGACAATGTATAGGCTATTTACCACGCTGATTGCCACCCTGAAACTCGTAAACACTTATACCAATTCAAAGACACAACTCATAGCATACTTAAGCAACTAAACATTCATAATTATCAACTAAAGTCATGCAAGTGCCATATCCATGCAATGCATCACCATATGATTATACTTATAATCAACATTAGCCAATTCCAAATAGCCTTAGACAAAATTTTCACTTAACCAATATGAGCCAATATCATTACCCCAATCACTATGACACATATACAAAATGACCAAGTCCCTATACATGCCATACTTTCAAAATATCAAAATCACAAATACCTCAAAACAAAGCCTTGATAGTGTGATGCGAACTCTGACGATTCTCGATCCCTGAGCTAGCTTGATGAAACTATAAAACAATGGAAAGAAAAGAGGGGTAAGCTATATAGCTTAGTAAGTTTATATGCAATAATAAACATCATATTTATAACTTAATCTTATGAGATCAATAATGGAAATTGTATAAACATTACTAAACTCTCATAGCCATTTCTTACCCAAACATAACCGTACCATAAGAGCATTAGTAAACATCACATTTTAACTCATTGTTATTCTTGCATCCGATAGTCATATGGACTTCGTACGTACCTGTAATACTTACTTAGCATGTACTTCCTTTCTCGTATAAACTAGGCCAGTTGAACCACTCAGAATCACTAAAGATACTCGGGAGTCCTACATAGGTCACACAATGCCATATCCCAAATATGGTCTTACATGCAATTCAATATCGATGCCAATAGCCCAACTTTGTTCTTAAAAGAAAACTCATATCGATGCCACGTCCCAAACAAGGTCTTACACAAAATCTCATAACGATGCCATGTCCCAGACATGGTCTTACACGTACTACCATACTGATGCCATATTCCGGATATGGTCTGACACGGGAGCACATCTTGATAGCTTCAGTGTTGTGACCCCTGTATCCTGTAATGTTCCGAGGGTTCGTACCAAACTTTCACACTTATCGAATTATCATCTATCTACACTTATCGAATTATCGTCTATCTCATTCATACAATTAAACTCATCCACATAGTTAATTACACAAATTTAAGCAATAATTAAAAATTTGAACATAATATAATGATGTATTATTTACACATGAACTTACCTCGGTACAAAAATAGCTAATATTTGCGATTTAGTCCACAATCTTGTTCTTCCCCTGATCTAGGTCAGAGACTCGTCTTTCTTGATCTATAATAACAAATTTAGCCCGTTTAATTACCATATTATTCAATTCAGCCAAAAAATCATATTAAGGCAAAATTACATTTTTGCCCCTAACTTTTACTTATTTACACTTTAGTCCTTAGGCTTGTAAAATGAAATGTATTCATTTTTCTCAAAACTCAAGCCTAGCCGAACCTTATACATACACATACCAGCCATATTTTCCATTTATTCATATGTTCCTATACATATTTTATAATTTTTGTAAATAGGTCATTTTCGACATTTTCACCGAAAATCACCTAGCCAAAGTTGTTTATCACACATCTAATTTCATATTTTACTATTAGACATCAAAGCACATGCATGTCTAGCATGGGTAAAATTTTAAACCTAAACCCTACTTCAAAATAATGGTAGAAATAGGTAAATTGGGTGATAATGACTTCAAAAACGTAAAGAGCATTAAAAACGAGGTTAGGATGCACTTACTATCAAGCTTGGAAGTTGAAGAAACCCTAGCTATGGTCTCCTTGTGATTTTAGGCCAAGGTAGGAGAAAGATGGACAAATTTTTTGCTTTATTTTTCCCTTTTTATTCTTTTATTAACCAAATGACTAAAATGCCCCTAAAGCCTTTCTTTAAAATGTTGTCCCTTCCATATCCTTTTTTGTCCATCATCATATATAATGGTCTAATTACTAAATAAGGACCTCTAATTTAAAATTTTATTTTAATTAAGCACCCCATGCTTCTAAAACACATATTTTGCACTTTTTGCAATTTAGTCCTAATAGTAAAATTAGACCCTCTATCGATAAAATTCTGTAACGAAACTTTCACATATGCTTTCAATCATACTATAAACCTTACAACTTTATCACAATAAAATTTTTCTACTTCAGATTCATCGCCTCGAAACCCCTGTTCTGACTTGGCCCTAAATCGGGCTATTACAATTCTCCCCCTTTAGGGATTTTTCTCTCTATAAATCTTACTAAAAAAGAGGTTCGGGTATTATTTTCTTATGGCTTTCTCGGGTTCCCACGTAGCCTCTTCTATCCCATGCCTTTGCCATAGAACTTTTACTAGGGCTATACTTTTATTTCCCAACTGTTTAACTTCCCGAGCTAAAATCTTGATTGGTCCTTCATCATATGTCATATCCGATCGAAACTTAGTCTCTATTGAGGAAATCACATGTGAGAGATCAGAATGGTATCGTCGTAAAATCGACACATGGAACACATTGTGAATCCTTTCCAACTCTACTGGTAAAGCTAATTAATATGCCACTGGCCCTAATCTTTCAATTACCTCATATGGACCAATAAAATGCAAACTCAACTTGCCTTTATGGCCAAATCTCAAAATCTTCTTCCACGGAGATACTTTTAGAAATACTTTATCACCAATCTAAAACTCGATCTCTTTTCTTTTCAAATCTGCGTGTGACTTTTACCGATCTGAAGCGGCTTTAAACAATCACGGATTCTGTGAATCTGTCTCTCACTGAGCTCAGTCCAATACAAAGGAGTTCGACATTTACGGCCATACAATGCCTCATACGGTGCCATCTTTATACTCGACTGAAAGCTGTTGTTGTAAACAAACTCAACCAAAGGTAGATATTTTTCCCAATTACCTTCGAATTATAAAACACAACATCGAAGCATATCTTCGAGAATCTAAATTACTCTTTCCGATTGACTATCTGTTTGCGGCTAAAACTCGGTACTAAAATTCAATTTTAGACCAAAGCTTCTTGCAACTTCTTCCAAAATCTCGAAGCAAATCTCAGATCTCTATCTGAAATAATAGAAATAGGCACTCCGTGTAGTCTCACAATTTCAACAATGTATAGTTCAGCCAACTTATCAAGTGAATAATTGGTACATATCGAAATAAAATGAGTCGATTTCATCAATCGATCAACAACGACCCAAACGACATCTTTCTTCTTTGGAGTCAAAGGTAGACCCGTTACGAAGTCCATCATAATTCTATCCCATTTCCACTAGGGTACCATCATTGGCTGAAGTAAACCCGAAGGCACTTGATGCTCGACCTTTACTTGTTGACAAATCAAACACTTTGATACGAACTTAGAAATATCTCTTTTCATACCAGACCACTAATACAATTTCTTCAAATTATTGTACATTTTTGTACTACCCGGATGAACTGACAGACAACCACTGTGTGCCTCATGCAAAATTTTTAGAATCAACTCAGCATCTTTTGGAACACAAACTCTACCTCGGAACATCAAACAATCATCGACCCCGATTTGAAAATTTGTATCACTAGTCGATTCGCACTGAACTCTTTTAGCTTGCAAATCACTGTCATTTCTTTAAGCTTCACTAATTTGCTGAAGAAACATTAGTCTAGCTTTCAGCTTAGCTAGAATCGAACCATCATCAGACAAAGCTAATCTCGTGCCCATAGCTCTTAAGGCAAACAAGGATTTCCTACTCAATGCATCGGTGACTACATTCGCCTTTTTCAGGTGATAATCGATCACTGGCTCATAATCTTTCAACTTCGAGCCATTTTTATTATCACAAATTCAGATCCTTTTGAGTCATCAAATACTTTAAACTCTTGTGATCGGTAAAGACACAGTATTTCTCACCGTACAAATGATGACGCCAAATCTTCAAAGCAAACAGAATGGCAGCCAACTCTAGATTATAAGTCGGATAGTTTTTCTTATGCGATTTCAATTGCCTCGAGGCATAAGCTATCACCTTACCTTCTTGTATCAATACACATCCAAGACCATTCAAAGACGTATCGCTATAAATCACAAATTCTTTTCGGGACTTAGGTTGTACTAACACCGGTGCTCTAGTCAATAAAGCTTTCAATTGCTCAAAACTCTTTTGGCATTTCTCTGACCATTCAAACTTAACATCTTTTTGTAAAAATCTCGTCATAGGTGTAGCAATCCTCGAAAATCCTTTGACAAATCGTCTATAGTACCCAGCCAAGCCCAAACAGCTTCTAACCTCGGATACATTTCTTGGTGGCTTCCAATAAACAATTGCTAAAATCATACTTGGATCAACCCTTATACCTTCTACAGAGACAATATGTCCTAAAAATTTGACTTCTTGGAGCCAAAACTCACTTTTATTGAACTTAGCAAACAAGTTCTTATCTCTTAAAATTTGCAAAACCGTTCTCAAGTGCTCAACATGCTCAGTCTCATCATGAGAATAAACCAGTATATCATCAATGAAAATGACAACAAATTTATCCAAGTACAGTCGAAAAATATGGTTAATTAAATCCATAAATACAGCAGGAGCATTTGTTAAACCAAAGGGCATGACAATGAATTCATAATGACCATACCTTGTCCGAAATGAAGTTTTCGGCACATTTAGCTCCTTAACTCTCAATTAGTAATAACTGGACCTCAAGTCTATCTTTGAAAACACTGTGGCTCCCTTCAATTGGTCAAACAAATCATCAATCCTTGGAAAGGGATACTTGTTCTTTATGCTTATCTTATTGAACTGTCAGTAATCGATGCAAAGCCTCATAGATCCATCCTTCTTTTTCGCAAATAGTACCGGTGCACCCCACAGAGAATAACTTGGTCTCACGAAACCCATATCTGTTAAACTCTTATAACGAACTTTCAACTCCTTTAATTTTGTCGGAGTCATTCTATACAGAGCAATCGAAATAGGTGCAGTACTAGGAATTAAATCAATACCAAATTCAACTTCTCTAATAGGAGGCAATCTGGTCAACTCTTTCAAAAACACATCCGAATACTCACATGCTATCGGGACTGATTCAATTTTCAACTTAGACTCTTTTGCATCCAACACATAAGCAAGATAAGCTTCATACCCTTTTCTAACATACTTCTAAGCTGTTATTGACGAAATCACAACCGGCAGTTCACTAGATTCATTTGTTTCAACCCAAAGAACCTTACCATTTTCACATTTCAATTCAATAATTTTCTGCCTACAATTTACCTTGGCATCATGCAATGTTAACCAGTCCATACCCAAAATAGCATCAAATTCCTCAAATGGTAATAAAATTAAGTCGGGCGAAAAACAGTAACCTTGAATCATCAAAGGATAATTCTTGCAAACTTTATCCACTAATACATACTTGCCTAAGGGGTTTGATACCTTAATCACAAATTCAGTGGACTCAATAGGCAAATTCATACTAGTTACCAAATTCACACAAATATAGGAATACATTGATCCAGGATCAATTAATGCAACTACATTAGTATCATAAAGAGAGAATATACTAGTGATCACATCAAGGGATGACACATCTTTCCAAGCATGATGACATAAGTCCTTGCAGGTACTCGAACTTCTGCTCTCACAGTTGAATCCTTGGTCACACCTTTACTGCTAGCTCTATTCCCGGTGTTCCTTGGTGGCTTACCTCTATTGGTAGTATTACTTGGCATCCACTCTAAAATTTTTCTTCTTCATCATTCTCAGGGAAATCTCGGATAAAATGCTCTAGAGAACCATACTTAAAACAAGCTCGGCTATTTGTTCTGCACTCACCGGGATGTCGCTTACCAATATGTTGGCATTCAGGTCTATTGGACCTAACATTTCCCACACTAGCCATCGAGGTAGCTTGAGCTTTAAATCTACGTGAATGTCCAGCTGATACATTTAAACGAGAATACATTTTTCAGGATTTATTTGATTGAGATGGAAATGACTTACTCATCAGCCTTTTTCTTGCATCTCTAGCCTCATTCTCGGCCTTTTTCTTCTCTTTACTTAAATTTTCGGCTCTGCAAGCTTGTTCAACCAATATAACAAATTCTATAATTTCAAATATCCCAACTAACAACTTAATATTCTCATTTAACCCATCTTTAAACCTTTGACACATAATTGCCTCAGAGGAAACACACTCTCCAGCATACTTACTGAGACTGACAAATTCCCGCTCATTTTTTATCACTGACATTTGACCCTATTTTAGCTCAAGAAATTCCTTACGCTTCTGATCAATAAACCGCTGACTAATATATTTCTTTTAGAATTCTTCTTGAAAGAACTTGCATGTAACCCTTTCTCTCGATACCACTGATACTAGAGTCTTCCACTAGTGATATGCTGTATCCCTCAACAGTGATATAGCATATTTCAAACACTCTTCAAGTGTGCATGAAAGTTCATCAAATACCCGAATGGTATTTTCAAGCTAGAATTCTGCCCTCTTGGGATCATCATATACATTAGCCCTAAATTTTTTGGCCTTATACTTCTGAATCTTATCAACAGAAGCTTACTCAATCTTACCATTTCCACACCTTGAGGGGCTATGGGAACCGGTTGAGGAATAGGAGGGGGTAGAGGGGGTTGAGCATTCAGATTCACCCGAATAAACTCAATATACCACTCATCCATCATGTGGAGAAAGACGTCTCGAGCCTCTCCTCCATGACTAGTTGTCTCATGCCTACTATCAGGCGGCGTAGTCACTTAGGCAGGAGCTGGCGCATTACTTTTTAAGTCATCAGCTACGGCTCGATCGAGATCCATTTACTATATGAAAACATAATTTAAGTTGTTAGGAGTCATCACACTATTACAATTTATATATGGCATGTATAGCTAGCCTCGTACATAGCCTAGGTTAGTCCGAGAATTGACTAAACCATAACTCTGATACCACTAAATGTAACACCCCCATAACTCTGATACCACTAAATGTAACACCCCTTACCCAAGACCGATGCCGAGACAAGGTACGAGGCATTACCGGACTTAAACATAACCAATCGTGCAAAACAGGCTATAAAATTTCATTCAATTCAAAACCATTCATACACATGCATATCATCCCTTATACGGACCTACGAGGCCTAAAACATACATCAGGAGTGGTTCGGGACTAAACTAAAAACCTTGGAACACTTAGAAAAATTTTCACGTTTTAGAAAGTCACACGCCCGTGTGAGTAAGCCATGTGGTCACACACACCTATATGGCTCGAGACACGCCCGTGTCCTTAGCTCGTGTAACTCTCTGTTTATGACGTTATCAGTAAAATAAGGTCACACACCTGTGTCTCTGCCCGTGTGCTCCATACTGGGCATTCTGTTTCTTGAAATTAAGTTACAGGGGACACATGGCCTGTTCACACTGTAACGCCCTGATTTTTGAGATTTTTCGAGAATTTTGTGATCTTGGTGAAATCTTGAAATTTTGGTGATTTGGTTATTAAATTTATGTTTAAGAGTGTTAGTGGGCCTTTAGAAGGCCCAAGCCTAGTATAAAACCCGGCAAAAATATCAACTTTGGATTTTTAAAGTGAAGGGGACTAGGTTAAGTAGGCCTTTAAAAAAAGTGTGGGAGATAAGACTCAAGTATGCCCTTGGTAAAGTGGTAGTGTGGCACCACTTAAATGCCTAAAAAAGTGGCGTGTGGACTGAGTGCTAGGGCCAAGGTTCTACCTGAGTGCTAGGGCCAAGGTTCTAGTCATAAGGTAAGTAAGTTGGTGTTTTATTTTTTTTGCTGCATGTGTTGGTCATGTGATGGAGCTCAAGTAGAACTCTGCTGAAGAGAGTTTGAGTTGTCCATGAGATTAGATTAGCTAGATTAGGGAGAGAAATTATAGGAAATTTGAATGGGAGTAAGTGATGGCCGACCAAAGGACTTGTGTAGTTGTAAATTCGGCATTTGAATTTAGGTTTAGCATTTTTGGCATTTTGGTTTTGTATGTCGATTTCTTTGGGTGGTTGAGCCTTCAGAATTTAGTAATTGCAGGCCCATTCCCTTCTTTTGCTGAACATCAGGGTTCCTGTTATTCTTTCGATTTCTTTTCTTTTGTGTCAAAAGCCAAAAACACAATTCCCCTCCCCTTATGCCGATTGTTTAAGACTAAACTCTCTCTTCTTCTTTTCTTACTTCTTTCTCCCTCTTCTTTCATCTTCTTCTTTTCTTCTCCTCTTCTATTCTTCTCAAACAGAAACAACCTTTCCTCACCATTCATCTTTTCTTTTCTCTTCTTGAAAACTGAATCTACTATTCTCTTCGACTCAAGCCTAGTCGATTCTACTAAAAGCCGAAATCCCAAAAGTTTACTTTTGTACCGATTTGTCCATAGCCAAATCCTCCTTTCTTCTTTATCCCATCTAGCCGAATCTCACTCTTTCAAAACCCCTAACCTCTGTCAACAACATCTCTTCAATCCATAACTTCAAATCACTTTCTTCTTCATCACATCAAAAGCCGAAATTACCATACTCATAGGGATTTAAGAGCCAAACTTTTAGATCTATAGATTCATTCTTTGCTTGCTTGTGTTTAGAGGCTAGATCAACGTCAGATCTGAGTTAAAAACGGGATTGGAATCATTCTAGAGTATTAAAGCTTTGGTAAGTTATCAGAATCTCCTGTTCATACTTTATTTCGGGATTTAAGAAAAGTCGAAACCCCTATGTGTATAGGAGGCTGTCGATTGGGGCTAGAGGCTCTGTTGGTCTTATTATTTGAATTGCTTTGTGCTAGTGCAGACTAAGGGTTGCCGATCGAAGGCTTAGATTGTGGGAGCGACTTGTAGATTTAGATCTAGTAAACAGATCGACAAGGGTAAGTAGTTAAGAACACCCTATTGTGGCCGAATGTGGTAAGGAGTTTTAAGATTGGTTACTGTTGATCTGTAATCTAAAGACTGTAGTGGCCGATTGTAGGTTATCGTGGGAGATCTCGGTAGTGATTGTCGTAAAACAAGTGCGTAAACAAACACCCTTCTGTATTCTAAATCGGTAAAAGTCGAAAAGCTGAAATGCTAAAATTTCAGCGTTTCATGGGCTTGCGAGTGTGCGAGCACTCGTAAGTTGGTTGGAAATCATGAGATCTGTAATCGCAAGTGGTAAGATGAATGAGTGCGTAATTTCGTGCACTTCGATAAATTTTAGCCTCGAAGGGCTAAAATTGGGCCCAATGGGCTAACAGGCCCATATGGGAAAAAGTAAGCGGTAAGTGTGTTTTGATATACTGTAGGTTAAGACTGTTAAGCTAGACTTAGAATTTGGGCTAAATGGGCCGATATGGCTAAGTGACACTGTAGGGCCCATTAGAGGTTTTAGGGCCCAATGACTGCAATCTGCTAAAATGGGCTAGATAAGCTACTAAGATAAAAGTTAGACTATTACTGATTAAAATGTGCATGAAACCCTAGAAACTGGCATAATTATTGAAATACCCCTTATGGTTTACCCCTAGGTGCAGAATAACCGTTATACCCCTAGGGCTAAATTTGACTGAAATGCATATTTTTCTGTTTCTGTTCACTACATGATTATCTGTTGCATGGGACTGGGTTATTGATAGAGAAAGTACTGATAGTGGCTTGGCCACGTACTAAAGGGGCTTTACCTCGTTACACTATTATCTGAGCAGTTATGTTGCAACTGTGGAGTGTAGGGTTGCGTGGGTTAAGTTATTCCCCGCATGGAGTGCAGGGCTGGTACGGGTGGAGTGTAACGGTTGGATTTAGGTTGGGTTTGGGCTTGCATTCATAATGATATCTGCTCTGTTTCTGTAATGGGCCTATGGCCGTACTGTTATCTAAAAAGGGCTAAGGCCAGTTAATTAGATACTGAATAGGGCTTCGGCCCAGTAGTTACTGAGACTGGTAGGGCTTAGGCCCAATGGGCCTGAGCTGATTTGGGATCTAGATGGGCTTTCTTTACACACTGAGTTTCCAAACTCACCCCCTTTTCTTTCCATCAATGCAAGTGAGCCCTAGACTAGCGGACTTGGAGTTGGGAGGGATTCAGAGTGGCCACATGGACTGTAGTTAATCAATTAAGTTTTTACTTTATTTTATTTTACTTCATTTCCGTATTTATTTTAAGTTATTTTCATTATGGTTTTGGGTTGTAATAAGGCCGCTTTAATTATTTTGGTTTTTCAACTTTTTATTTATACTATACTTCTAATGCTATGTACAAAGCTGCGCGAGTTTTCTTAAAATTTATTCAAACTTTTTCAAAATCAAACACACGTATCAAACGAGTAACAAAGTTAAATTTTATAATAAATTTCTTAATAATTGGCAATGGATAGGGCGTTCACCAATAAACCAGGAATTTCTCTTAAGACTTTAAATAGCAGTTTTGCAAAGCTCACCCCAATCTTAGTAACTAGGTCACATGGTTAGTTGTAGGTGATGTGACACACCAGACTTGGCCGTAACGTCTGGGCCGGGTTTGGGGTGTTATATTTAGTGGTATTAGAGCCCGATTACAACAACTCGGCTGTGGATCGGGTCTAAAAAGTTTAAGAAAATTCTTACGAAAACCCTTTTTAAACTCATTTTCTTTTTACATACTTTCTTAATGTTTTCTTAAAAGGCTTAAGTTTTAAATGAGCTTTCTGAAATCGAGTATCTGAAGAAATGGCACACTGAATCCCCGGCACCAAGTCTGTAAGTATTCTCTTCTTATACTTACTATACTGAGATATCACTGTAGATAGAACTAAGACCCTATTATGACGCTGTAGATAGGGTAGTATTGAAAACTATAGAGACTGAGACTGTAGAGAAACTAAGCCCTAGAAGACTGAGACTGTAGCTAGGCTATGAAATCGCGAGACAAACTCTGAAACTCTATTTGTACATAAGAAATTCTGTAATGAACAACTAAAACATTAAACTAATGTCATAAAATTCATAATCAGATAAGATGTTATGAGTACGAGGCCTGCTCGTAAACGAGGCTGCGGACGTGGCCGAGGCAGTGTTCAAGTTGAGGAGGCACGACCACCACCGGTAGTTGAAAATGAGCCGTGTGATCGGGCCGCAGGGGATGATGCCTTGTTCCAGGCGATGTTAAGGGTTCTAGAAAGGGTTGCTAGAGCTAATGTTGGGCCAGTGAATAGGGGATCCATTTCTGAGCGACTCTGGGCTAACGGAGCAGAGGTTTTTAGGGGCATATCTAGAGTAGCCCCAAATGTAGTTGAGTATTGGCTGGAAGCTACGGAACGGATTATGGACGACCTGGATTGCTCAGTGGAGCAAAAGCTGAAGGGAGCAGTGTTGCTGCTGCGAGACGAGGCATATTAATGGTGGATCACTATGAGGGAGAGTACCCCACTGAGCAGGTAACCTGGGAACTGTTTAAGACGGCTTTCAAGGGAAAGTACGTCGAAGCAAGTTATGTGAATGCACGTAGGAAAGAATTTTTGAACTTGACCTAGGGCAATAAGTCTATTGCTGAGTACGAGGTAGAATTTCTGAGGTTGAGTCAATATGCCAGCGGTATAGTTTCTACTGAGTACGAGCGTAGTGTTCATTTTGAGGATGGCCTCAGGGATGAGCTAAGGGTGCTGATAGCTCCGCAGAGGGAGTGCGATTTTGCTGCGTTGGTGGAGAAGGCTAAAATAGCCGAGGAGGGGAAATGAACTGAACGACAGAATTGTGATAAGGATCGAAACCGATTCAGGAGGGATGCTGGACCCTTTGGTGTTGCAAACCGAAATATCAAGAGAGTGAGAGTGGAGGAACCAGTTCGAGCAGTTCCGGTAAATACAGTTAGACCACAGGCTTGCGGGGATTGTGGTAGAGTGCATCTGGAAGAGTGTTGGAAGCGTACTGGGCATGTCTTCGATGTGGGTCCAAGGAACATAGAATCATTGATTGTCCTCAGAGGCCAGCTCAGACTCAAGTTGCTGAACAGAGGGTTGTTCAACCAGTGCGAGGTGGACCGCTATCGCTGAGGGGCCGTGGTCAAGGTAAAGGCGGCAATGGTAATGGTCGTGGACATGAAGCACCTGGCAGCGGTGCTGAAAATGCTGAGGCTCTCCAGCCAGCATTAGTATATGCTACTCATCGCCGAGAGGAGGGTGATGCACCTGACGTCATAACTAGTACGTTTTGAATCTCTAGCATGCCATACACTGCCCTGATAGATGTGGGATCAACTCATTCGTATGTTGCATGTGACATTTCTGAGTCGTTGGGTGTGCACTCTGAGGAAACTGTGAGTGGGGTAACTGTGATAAGTCCACTAGGTCACTCGGTTAGGGTAGATAAACTCTTTAGGAAGGTGCCTTTAGAGACTCAAGGTAGGATCTTTACTGGAGACTTAATGGACTACCATTCGGAGTGTTCGACCTGATTTTGGGGATGGACTGTTGACTAAGCATAAGGTAACTCTGGATTGTGCAGCTAAGAGAATGGTGTTAAGTACTACTGAGGATAAGGAGGTAATGGTTATTGGGGAGCGAAGGGACTACTCGACCAATGTTGTTTCGGCCTTAAGGGTTGAGAAGCTAATTTGCTAAGGTTGCGAGGCGTTCTTAGCTTTTGTAAGTCAGACTGAGACTGAAAATCTAATTGTGGAGACTGTTAGGACTATAAAGGAATTTCAAGATGTCTTTCTTGGGGAGCTTCCTAGATTACCTCCGAATCGAAAAGTTAAGTTCGAAATTGACTTGCTGCCTGGAACGGCTCCAGTGTCTATCACGCCCTACAGGATGGCACCAAAGGAGTTAGTGGAACTGAAAGCACAAATTCAGGAGTTGTTGGATAGAGGTTTCATTAGACCGAGTGTGTCTCCGTGGGGAGCATTGGTACTATTCATGAAGAAGAAGGATGGGACGATGCGTATATGCATCGATTATAGCCAGTTGAACAAACTAATGATAAAGAACAAGTATCCTCTGCCAAGAATCGATGATCTATTTGACCAGCTCAAAGGAGTTTCGATGTTTTCCAAGATCGATCTTCGATCTCGATACCATCAGTTAAGGGTAAAGGAAGTGGATATTAATAAGACAGCAATCAGAACTCGGTATGGTCATTACAAGTTTCTGGTTATGCCATTTGGACTGACAATGCACCTATAGCTTTCATGGATCTAATGAATCGAGTGTTCCAACCTTACTTGGACCGATTCGTAGTCGTCTTTATCAACGATATCTTGGTGTATTTGAAAACTGAGGAGAAACATGATGAGCATCTCCGTATTGTTCTGCAAGTACTGAGGGAGAAGCAACTCTATGCAAAATTTAGTAAATGTGAATTTTTGCTTCGAGAAGTGACTTTTCTGGGTCATGTTGTTTCTGCTGAGGGGATTAGGGTAGATCCTCGAAAGATTGAGGTAGTTCTAGAATGGAAGCCACCAAGGTCAGTATCAGAAATTTGGAGTTTTCTGGGTCTGGTAGGGTATTATAGAAGATTTGTAGAGGGATTCTCTCTGATTGCTGCTCCGTTGATGAAATTGTTGAGAAAGGAGTAGCATTTGTATGGACCGAGAAATAGCAAGAAGCCTTTGATAAGTTGAAAAAGGTATTGACCGAGGTGCCAAATTTCATATAGCCGGAGTTTGGGAAGGATTTTACTGTGTACAGTGATGCGTTGCATGTGGGACTAGGCTGTGTACTGATGCAATAGGGTAAGTTGGTCGCTTATGCTTTGCGACAGCTTAAGCCTCATGAGGCGAATTACCCTACACATGATCTAGAGTTGGCAGCGGTGATCTTCGCGTTGAAAATCTGGAGACATTATCTGTATGGAGAAAGGTGTATTTTATACCATAAGAGTCTCAAGTATTTGTTGACTCAGAAGGAGTTAAATCTTAGGCAACGAAGATGGATAGAGTTGCTTAAGGATTACGACTGTTCAATTGAGTACCACCCAGGCAAGGCTAATGTGGTGGCTGATGCACTGAGCCGAAGGGCTATTGCTGAGTTGAGAGTGATGTTTGCTCGTTTGAGTCTATATGACTATGGAAGTCTATTAGCGGAGTTGCAAGTGAGACCAACTTGGACTGAGCAGATTAAAGAGAAGTAGTTAAAGGATGATTCATTGGTTCCTCGGTTTCAGCAAGCTGAGAATGATGAGAATTCAGATTTTAGACTAAATGCTGATGGAGTTCTCTACTTTCGGGAAAGAGTTTGTATTCCAAAGGACTCTGACTTGTGGCAGTTAATTCTGAAAGAGGCTCATGGTGGACCTTGTGCCATGCATCCTGGAGGGAATAAGTTGTATGATAACTTGCGAGAAGTGTATTGGTGGCCTGGACTTAAGCGAGAGGTGATTGAATTTGTGAGAAAATGTCTAACGTGCCAGCAAGTAAAGGCTGAGCATCAACTGCCTTCTTGACTGTTGCAGCCAGTAAAGATTCCACTCTGGAAGTGGGAGAGAGTTACAATGGATTTTGTAAGTGGGCTACATTTGACACCCTCCAAGAAGGATTTTGTATGGGTGATTGTGGATAGGTTAACGAAATCTGCCTATTTCATACCTGTCTGAACTGATTACTTACTTCAAAAGTTGGCCAAACTGTATGTGGCGGAGATAGTGCGACTGCATGGGGTGCCAGTATCAATTATTTTTGATCGGGACCCTAGGTTTACATCTCGATTCTGGCACAAGTTGCATGAGGCGTTGGGTACGCGATTGGACTTCAGTACTGCTTTTTACCCTTAGTCGGATGGACAGTCAGAAAGGGTTATTCAGGTTCTGGAAGACATGTTAAGAGGTTGTATTATCGACTTTCGGGGTAGTTGGAAGGACTACTTGCCATTAGCGGAATTTGCGTACAACAACAGCTATCAGGCAAGTATTTAGATGGCTCCATATGAGGCACTTTATGGGCGAAGGTGTCGTACGCCTACGTGTTGGACGAAATTGGGAGAATGACATGTTCTTGGACCAGAGTTAGTGGCAGATACTAAGGGGAAGGCTAAGTCGATCAAAGATCGGTTAAAGGAGTCTGATAGGCAGAAATCTTATGCTGATCTAAAGCAAAAGGAAATTGAGTTCTCTGTAGGGGATATAGTATTTTTGAAGGTCTCGCCTTGGAAAAAGATCTTGAGGTTTGGCAAGAAGGGCAAGTTGAGTTCGTGATTTATTGGGTCTTATTGGGTTCTTAAAAGGGTAGGGCCAGTAGCTTATCAGCTGGAGTTGCCGTCGGAGTTGGATCGTATACATGACGTCTTTCATGTGTCCATGCTAAGACGGTATCGATCGAATCCTTCGCATGTTGTACTAGTGGAGGAGATCGAAGTAAAAACCGATTTGACCTTTGAAGAAGAGTTTGTGCAAATACTGGATCGCAAGGTCAAATTGTTGAGAAGAAAGTCAGTTCCGTTGGAAAAAGTGCTTTGGCGCAATCATAGCAGAGAAGAGGCTGCTTGGGAGCTAGAAGAGGTAATGCATCAACAATACCCTCAACTATTTGGATCAGGTAAATTTTGAGGCTGAAATTTCTTTATGGGGGGTAGAGTTGTAACGCCCTAATTTTCGAGATTTTTTGGGAATTTTGTGATCTTGGTGAAATGTTGAAATTTTGGTGATTTGGTTATTAAATTTGTGTTTAAGAGTGTTAGTGGGCCTTTAGAAGTCCCAAGCCTGGGATAAAACTCGGCAAAAATATCAACTTTGGATTTTAAAGTGAAGGGACTTTGTTAAGTGGGCCTTTAAGAAAAAGTGGGGGAGATAGCATGCGGATTGTTGGGTTTAGATCGGATTCGGATGATGATGATGAGAATGAGAATGATAACCGGATGCTCACAATTGATTTGAACTCTGGGGATGAATATGGTATTGCTGATCATGTTAACGATTATTATGATGTTGGTGATGATGATGATGTGAGTGTTAGTATTCCACTTTTTTGGGATTCGCTTCAGTTGGAGGATTGTCGGGAGACCATTGAAGATTTCGAATGGAAGGAAGTGGATGGTAAAGTTGATTAAAGGGATCTAATAGAATAGAGTTGTAATTAATAATTCAATTGTTTAGTTGAATTTAATGGAATAGAATTGTAATAGTATTCTTATGTTTAGTTGAATGGAATAGATTTGTAATATCATAAGAAAAAAACTAACATGGTTATAGTACCAGAATTTTTTTAAGTAGATGATTATTGTTATTAAATTTTAATAACATTAGTATTAAATATAAGTTAATAAAAATAAATAATTTAATTATATTTTAATATAATTATTATTAAACATAATTTAATAAAAATAATATATAATTTAATAACATTTTTAATATAATTATTTTTATATTAAATTTATTAAAATATTTTTTATTTTTATATTAAATTATATTAAAATATTAAAATATTTTTATTTACTACCTTTTAAAATAATACACTCTTATTTGAATTGGAAATAAAAATGTTTAATACACTACATTTTATTTTTTTTTCAACTAAAAGAAACAAAAATGTTTGTTTGTCTACATTATAGAATTCGAAAAGTTGATGTTAATGATATAACTTTGCATTAATGATTGCTTTAATGGAAATGATTAAACAAATTATACTAAATGATATAACCCCTAAAGGCCCAAGATTTGGTTTCTTTTCATTTAGGGTAAATTACACCAACAGCCACCTAATTTTGGGGTAGCTGACAAAACAGTCAACTAGGTTTTATTTCAGTTACTCAACTTTCGAAAAGTTACAGAACAATCATTTTTGTCGTTTTCTGTCACAAACGTCACGGCAAAGTGATATGGCAGATGACGACGTCTTTGGTGTCAAAAAACTCTTTAGCTGGCCGGTTACTCTCAATTTAACAACCTTACATTACCATTTTAAGGTTAGAGAAAGAAGAAGAGAAGAAGGAGAAGAGGAAAAATGGAGATGCCTGAAGTGATTTACCCAAACACTTTCATATAAAGTTAAAAAGTTCTGCTCACTATTATTCTTTTAATTCCTTTTCCATTTTCTTTCCTCTTTAACGAAAACATTCGTTTTCGACCTGCAAGTCATAGGCCGTTGACTTTGAGGAAAAAAAAAGCTCTCAAATTAGTACATCTAGATTGCTGTACAAATTACCTGCTTAATAATAAACTATTTATGCTATTGAGTATAACGTGTTCAACAGTTTGTCTTAAAGGAACTTAGCCTATCTACACAGCTTATTGTTTTTAGTATCTTATTACTGAATTTACTGAATCTGTAAAATATGATAAAGGAGTTGAAAGAAGCTCTTCGTTTTGCTGCGTCCATTAGTTTTTGGAGAATGGTTGTGTTTTGGGCAATCTCACTCTTCATCTCATACTTCCAGTTACACACCAACTGGATCTTTTCTTGCCAACTCCAGTCCTACCCACAATGTCATCCTCCAATCTCTGAGTCTCTGATGCATGTTTACATCATTACAGGCGCAAGTCTTCTTTATTTTCGCCTCACAAGCCTGAATTATTATTATTAGTTTGTATTTTTTTTCTTTTCTTTTTGTTTCATTCCCTCATTGCTGCAGGCTACATCAGGATTGGGAGATGCAGTTGCGCACACTCTTTTGCGGGAAGGCTTCTTTGTTGTTCTTGGTACCTTGCTCCACCTACAACTTATTTCATTTTCTTTTAATTTTCTAGATGCATCTCGTTCTATTTTGGCTCGTGAGACACGGACTGGAATTACCTTGCTTGAATGCCCATTCCTCTCGTTTTATGATGTTGTTTATCCTATTTTTCTTTTTGGTTCTTGCTGTTTATAGATTATGACAGAGATAAAAACCCAGAATAAAGATGCCCATGTCAAAGCTTTTGTGGTTGACCTGGTATTATTCCAATCAATTTTGTCAAAGCTTTAATGCTACATATTGGTACAATTGTATAATATTCTTTACTGGTTGGAAAATGAGTAACCTGTGTTAGTGTATACTGTTAACACTAACAGAAACTTGCCACATTAGCAGTCCTGTTAACACAGTAATGGAAATTGTTAATCAGTGACTATTTTGTCACTTTTTTATAACGTTAGACTGGTTGGAAAATATGCAACCTGTGTTAGTGTATACTGTTAACTCTAACAGAAACTTGCCACATCAGCAGTCCTGTTTGTAACACCTCCAAACCCGGCCCAGACGTTATGGCTGAACTCGGTGGTGTTACATTAAAGGGTGACTCGTATAAATCGTATACTTGGAAGACTTTGAATACATTCGTCCGTCTGTGGTTCAAATAAGGGTTTGTTTTCAAAACAGTTTTGTTAGAAAAAAAAAACTTAGTTTAAAACATGTTCATTAGAAGGTTCGCTTAATCAAAAGTTTAGGTAAGTTTGAGTAAAAGCTTTGAGTTTATAAGTTGAAAACCCCAGTGTACATATCTTGTTGAATTACAGCGAAAGCTCATGTTTTAAGAAAGCGTGTAGATATTTATGTTGATTTAGAAAACATGTTTAATTTTAGAAATCCCGTTTGAGTTTGAAACTTTAGCAGTTATAATAATAATAAAATGCAAATATAAAATCATACCAGAGATAGAAGGCCTTATTACAACCCAATAAAACAATGTAAAATAAGGAAAGTAAATAAAACTAGCAATCTTCAAAGTAAATAGCAGTATAGTGTGGCCACCTCCGAGTTCTCTCCTACGTCGAGCCGCCTACTGAGGGTCACTCAAAAAAAAAATAAAAAGAGGGAGTGACTTTCGAAACTCAGTGTGTACGACCCTCGTCAAACAAGTAATCATGCAACAATCAAATTGGGCCTAAGCCCCATTCAATATCGGTGGCCTTTGGGCCTTAGCCCATAGTGGCCTCAGCTGAGCCTGAGCTCATATCACAATATACAGTGGCCTTTGGGCCGAAGCCCATAGTGGCCTCGGTTGGGCCCGAGCTCATATCACAGATATCAATATGCGTATGCAATGCACAATTACCCATAACCAACCCTGTACACCTCTTTCCAACCCTACACTCCTGTGGGGAGATACTCGACCCACCCATCCTTATATACCTATTGTGGCACCGGTTACGGCACCACTCATCGTTGCAGCAGAGCTGCTTGTGGCTTAAAAGCCTTCATTGTAGCACCGGTTGTGGCACTACTCATCATTGCAGCAGAGCTGCTCGTGGCTCAAAGCCTTCGTTGGATCCACCGTCGTCAAACGACCGTGCGACCCTCATATACACTTCCTCCAATCATATCACAACCCATATACAATATAATAGCACATGAATGCAACAGATAACGTATAACATGCATAAATCATACTCATGGCATATAGGGGTCATTCAGTAATTCTACCTTATGGGGGTATCTCAGTAATTCTACCCTATAGGGGTATTTCAGTAATTCTACCCTACAGGGGTATTTCAGTAATTCTACCCTATAGGGGTATTTTAGTAATTTTATCACCATGGGTCTAATTACGAACTTTGGCCCGTCAACAAGTCCTCGTTGGCTAAAGTGAATAGACACTATGCACCAGGTAAGATTCCAGAGAAGAGGAGGTGGGTCATTAAGACCGCTTAAGTACCAAGCTCTCCCTAGATCCAATCCTAGATATGCATATGCCCATTGCCACACTTTAACCTTATGACTTGTCCACAGACGCACTTGATAAATTAATTAAATTTTATGTCGCTTAACGATTCATTAGAAACTAGGCCTAAAAGTCCATTACATAACCCTAACGAGTCCACATACATTCATATAGCCCATTGGTCCCAATCACATTTATATAGCCCACTAGGCCTAGTCACATTTATACGGCCCATCAAGCCCAATCACATCTATACGGCCCATCAGGCCTAAATCTACTCCAAGCCATACAACCAACTTAATCAGCTCATCACTTATTACCAATCTACCAATTTTCGTTTATTTGGGCCCATGAGCCCGTCGGACCTGTTTGGCCCATTCTGGCCCAGTTGGCCAAAATGTGACACAAGTCCATGAGATCGCTCATGGGGTCTCTGATATTGCATCAATTACCCTCATACGAGTGTTCGCACATTCACACGACTATCATAGCCAAACTTTTGGCTTTTCGACATTTCGACATTTCGGCATTTTGGCATTTTGGGATTTGTCGATCTATTGTGTGTGCAGTGTATGTACACACCTGATAATGAAATGTCCTACAATCTCCTTAGCCACAAACTTACAATCAACACCACCCTTCAACTAATCATATGCTTAACCACAATCTTTACCAAGAACCGAAATCTTACCATAGCCTTACCTTGCGCGACAAGTCCTAATAGCTTTTTCTTTAATCACTTACCGCGATTACTCCTAGATCTGCAACAACTTAACCATTAGAGCCTAAGTAATAGGTGACTTGCATCCAACACGAGTCACCCTTATAACATACATGACCATTCGGCCAACCCCTAAAACCAAAGTGATGAACATTACCCAAAATCCCAAAACGGGTAATGAGCAATTCGGTAGAGATCTGAAATCCGAGATTCGATACTAATCCCCTACCAAAATCGATTTAGAAAGAGTGAGGGAGAGACAAAATCGGTACTAGAAAGACCAACTAAAAGCAAGTAAAGTACTTACGCAAGAATCGGTCGGCCAACGTTGAAGACAAAATGGCAGCACCACAGAATTTTGGCCAAAAGATATTCGACTTTAGGGAAGGTCAACTAGGACCAAGAAAGAAAAGAGTTTGATGAGAAAGGAAGGGAAGAAATCTGCACAAAATAAAAGAGAAAGAATAAGGGATTTTGACTTTTAGAGATTTGGAGAGAAAAGTGTTTTCGGCAAAATAGAAAGGAAGAATTCGGCATTAGCCTAGAAACCCCAAAATCGGCACCTATATATACTATAGCTGAATTTACCTATCCCCAAATTCCCAATTCGGCTCCACTTCTCTACTCCTCAATCTCTTCCTAATTTTCTCTATTATCACTTCCTTGAATTTCTCTTCTGATCACTTCCTTTAGAGTTCAACTCCAATGCCACTACTAGCCGTCTATTGTGTAAAAATAAATCCAAAATATTACCATACTAGTTCTTGAACTAAGAATCCCCTTGCCAGCTATTGATGCCACCTCCTTGCTCCCTAAGTGGCGCCACTTAACCACTACATCACAACCTCACTTGTGTCCTATTTCTTCTCCATTTATTTAAAAGCCATGACACTCGTAAATAGGGTTCTTTTAACAGTTGACGAAAATTTCTCCACCTCAAAGCTCGAACTTAGAACTTAATAAATGGCCCTTTAACACTTTAATAACACTTAACTAAAATATCAAACACACCATACACATCTTAACCACAAAAGAAAGTTTAAGATTTTTGGGGCATTACACCGTTAACACACTTATGGAAACTGTTAATCAGTGACTATTTTGTCACTTTTTTATAACATTAGTGACTGTTTTGTAATTTTTCGAAAGTTGAGTAATTGAAATGAAACCTAGGTGATTGTTTTGTCAGCTACCCCAAAGGTAGGTAACTATTGGTGTAATTTACCCTTTCATTTTACTCTAACAAATGAATAATTTTCCAAAATAATATATCACAAACAAATAAACAAAAGGTCCATTACAAAATAAAAACCCTATTCTCAGTCTCACTTCCAGATCAAAGTCTATCTTTATCTTTGTTGCTCCAATCTATTCATTACTCCAACCCCAAACACTCAAATGCACACACCATGTAACACCCCTTACCCATGTTCTACTCCGAAACCGGATACGAAGCATTATCGGACTTAAACCCAAAAGATTGTACAAAATCAAGCCATAATTTCCATCCAAATTTAAAACTTTTCACATTCATTCACATTATCCCTAAAATGAGCCTACGAGGCCCAAAGCATACTTTGGAAGCGGTTTGAGACTAAACCGAGATCTCCTAAAAATTTTACAAACTTATAAAAATTTTGCCCTATACAGGGGTCACAAATCTGTATGGATATAGGACATGCCTGTGTGGCTAGGTCGTGTGGTCACACACACCCGTTCTATACCCCATGTAACTCTCTATTTATGACGTCATCAGCCAAATGAAGCCACATGGCCAAACCACATGCCCGTGTGCTAGGCCGTGTGATGAATTAAATTCTCACAAAATAGGTGTAGACTTCACACGCCCTTGGTACACGCTCGTGTCCAACACCGTGCTATCTACACAGCCGAGACACATGCCCGTGTCTCTGCCCGTGTGCTCCATACTGGGCATTCTGTTTCTCAAAATTAAGGTACAGGGGACATGCAGCTTGTTCACACGCCCATGGGGTTGACTGTGTGTCACACATACCCGTGTGTCTATCTGTGTGGATAAAAATAAAGCTATTTACCAAGCCATTTTGCCACCCTAATTCATGCATACAGTTACGCCATTTCAAATTCATAAAACATAATATACTTGAGCAACCAAATCATCCACATATTATCACATTATAGGCCATTTTAATATGACTATCATCATACTCAACATTTACCATATTAGCACACTAGATCACAAAGCATAATATATATACATATACTTTATATGCATTTACACAATCTCAAAATAAGCCAACTCAAATGGCCAAATACACACTAACCTTACAAGCCATTTCAAGGTCAAACACATTACTAGATGAATCAAATGACTTGGCTAGTTCTATGGAACTCATTTAGGCTTCAATAACCCTAAAAGACTTATACACTTCCTAACCAGCTAGACTATACATCCCATATGACCAAAATTACAACTTTAAATACCGATTACGATAGCTGGATAGTATGATGAGGTCTCCAACAACTTCCAACCTAAGCAAGTATTTGAAATCCTATAAACATAGGGAAAATAACACAAAGTAAGCTATAAAGCTTAGTAAGTTCATATGATGTAAACTCATTTAATTTCCCTTTATACCATGAATCTAAACTCAAAATTTAACCAAAGTTTCACAAGATTATTCATTTCCATGTTCATATGGATCGAATACTTTTGTATCAATTTGCCCACATTTATATATACATAATCAAATATCAATATAACCTCATTCAACCCAATATTTTCAATCCAATATCTATCGCGTTTACTTTACCCAATATAAATCATGTAAAATATTATCAAATAACAGTACTTCACACACAATGTGCCCTACTTGCATAAAATTGAAACCAATATGACTCACATATCATATATCCTCCAAATCACAATTCAATATAGCCAAATAAACACATTATGGCATGAAACATACTCATACACAAATCTTTGTCGTTTTATATACATGTTCCACTATAAGCTCACCAGTTCACTTTTATTAGATCCTCACATAGATTTGATACATACCTATTTTACTTAATTCAGTCTCACTTACATTTTCATATTGACTTTACCCGTTAGATCATCCGAAATCTTGCACATAAGTGCCACATATGTAGCCAAGCTACCACATATCTCATAACATATTTAGGCTCACTCTCGAGCTATCCATGGGTCTGCTCACACAAGCTGACGGTCAGGACGTAACTACTTAGTGCTGCTCATACAAGCTGTCGGGCATCCGCAACGCATGCCGGAGAACCCAACCATTGGTAGGACGTATAAGACCAGCACCCGGATCACATATGCATAGTACAATGCCATATCCCAAATATGGCCTTACATGTACTCACATATCGATGCCATAGCCCAACTATGGTCCTACACGAAATCTCATACTGAAACCATGTCCTAGGCATGGTCTTACACGTGATCACATATCATATACCGATTCCATATCCCAGATATGGTCTTACACGGATTCACATATCATATACCGATGTCATATCCTAGATATGGTCTTACACAGAATCACATATCGATGCCACATCGCATATATGGTCTTATACGAAATCATGTATTGCCATGGTCCAACCATGGTCTTTTCTGTCAATTTATCTTTCATTATGAGACAATTTCGATAGATTCTACATTTTTACTAGTCTTGAGCATTTTATTTAAATTCTAAAATTTAATCAATTATATATGATCATAATGCATAATTAACACAATCCAACAACGTCTATTAACATACGAATTTACCTTGCATAAAAATAGCGAAAAAGAGTTAACCGTCAATTATTCGTTTTTCTCTCGTTCAAATTTCGAACCTTTTTTTCTTAATCTATAATAGCAAATTTAACTTATTTAATAATCACATTGTTCAATTTAGTCCAAAAATTACACTATGGAAAAATTACACTTTTCCCCTAAACTTTGACATATTTACACTTTAGTCCCTAGGCTCGTAAAATGAAATGTACTCAATTTCTTTGTTACCCAAGCCTAGCCGAACTTCTTTCATGTTTGTAACAGCCCACATTTTTCTTTTATTTCACATTTCTACTACCATTTTATAAATTTCACAAATAAGTCCTTTTATGCAATTTAGTAAAAGTTGTTAAACTGATAATACTCTAGAACGAAATATTTTTATGTGTTAATTGCATAATTATTTTGAGTATGATCCTACTAATTTGAGCTATTATAGTCTTTTATCTTGTAGGGACTAAATTGGAGGCAAAAGTAAATTTAAGGGCAAAAAGTGTGAATTTGAAGATCAAGTGGGCCAACATGCGACATAGGAAAAAAGGTGGTACCGAAAATGCAAGCATGGAAGACATAAGGGCTAAAGTGTAAAAAAAGAGATTTTATATCACAAGACTCTATTTTAATTCCAATTATATTAGGATAATTATTAAGGATTATTATTTTGATTTAATTTTAGTATTTATTTTTATTTAATTATTTGTATTTATCTTTTGGAATTTAAGTAGGACTAGACTATCTTTCCTAGTGCTATAAATAGGGGATGGAGTGTAACACCCCTTACCCGTATCCGCCGCCGAGATAGGGTACGAGACATTACCTTACTAAAACACAAGCAATTCTTCAACTTTACACTCTTTGAAAAGTGTCCCAAATTAAAACTTTTTCAAATAATATCCTACGGACCTGTATAAGGGCCTATGAGGTCTAACATGTGGTTTAGAAACGATCCGAGACCATTTCGGGCACTTAGAAATCTTTCAAGAAAATCCACTACAAACAGGGCACACGTTCGTGTGGAAGGGCAACACGCTCGTGTGGCCTCTAGACATGGCCGTGCTGATGGCCTATGTACCTCACACAGTTTAAGCACCCAGGGACACGCCCGTGCCCTTCACCAGTGTGAGTTTATTTTCTAACTTTGAACCTACAGGGGTTTTCACACTGCCTGGCATATGCCTGTGTGCTCAGCCTGTGTCCCTCACACGACCATGACACGCCTGTGTCACTGCCTGTGTGCAAAAACCTTGACATTTTGTTTCTGACGTCAGTAGACACACGGCCGTGGCACACGCCAGTGTGTTTAGCTTGTGTCTCTCACACGACCATGACATGCCCATGTCGCAGCCCGTGTGCAAAGACCTGGGTATTCTGTTTTTGACGTCAACAATCACACGACCATGGCACACGCCCATGTGCTTGGCTGTGCCCTCCACACGTTTGAGATACACGCTCGTGTCTCATCCCGTGTCTTTACTACTGGACATTTAAATATATTCATACAAGGTGCAGGGGACGCACGGTCCAGCCACACGCCCGTGGGGAGGACCGTGTGTCACACATGCCCGTGTGTCTACCGCTGTGGGCAAGAATAGACTATTTACCAAGCCTCTTTGCCACCCTGAAATAAGATAAAACACATATTCAAATAATTTAGGACTAGGTAACTCATCCAATATCCATAAATTGGCATCCACACACATTCCCATCAACCAAATCCAATCTATTACTCTAGCTAAACTGTCATTAATAGAACATTGCCAATTTCATTTGATAACCAAAGATAAAAGTTAGCCATGAACTTTGGCCTATTACAAAATAAAGTATTTCAATTTCAACCCAATACATATGGCTCCAAAATGATATGACACTTACAAAAGAATAAAGTCCTATACATGTTATATTTTCAAAATGCTAAAACTAACTATACCGAGTGATCAAGCTGATAGTGTGAACGAACCTTCGATGTCTGATGATCTACAAGCTAGGTAAGCGGCACTATAGGAAAATGGAAAGGAGAGGGGTAAGCATAAAGCTTAGTAAGTCTATATGCAAACATTTAATATCAAAACCATACATTAGACAATTAAACTGTAGCATCAATCATACCAAAATTTCCAAACATAGATTCACTTACTCTTTCCAAAACTTATCCAACATTCTCAACACAATTTTACGCACAAAGTTCATATTGTTAGCACATACAATCCCTGCACTTATTTATCACCACAACACAAATAAGTTTCATTCGAGTGATTTCTCAATAAAGACATCCATGCAAGATAGATTCGTATATAGTCATTCATAATGACATTAGCACTAACAAGGTGGTTCTGCACTTAGCCCACCATTATCAATGATTTACGGTGGTTTCGCACATAGCCTACCTTCATAAATAATTTACGGTGGTATCGCACTTAGCCCACCTTTATTAATATGTTTTCGATGGTATCACACTTAGCCTATCGATATTAATCACCAATCAGGCAATTTGCACTTAACTCACTGATTTCAACTATTATCTGGTGGTTTTGCACATATCCCACATTTACTCATAATTTATGGAAATTTTCCCATACTCTCATTTTCTCCTGATTTCATTCAATGTCCATAACATTTAGCTACATATCATATAAGGTATTTATGAGCAAAAAAATTAATAAAAGAGGTATTGTTTCCATATATACTTACCTCGGTATACAAAATACGGGAAATATGGAATTTAATTCGAAGCATTGCCTTTGCCTCGGTCAAGGTTAACTCTCTGCTCTTCTTGATCTATTTGAATACAAATTCACCTATTTAATCACTATATTAATTAAAACAATCCAAAACTTATAATTTGGCAAAATGACCATTTTGACCCTAGACTTTTGGCGATGACCATCTTGCCCTCAAGCTCGGAAATCAATTTTTATTAAATTTCCTTATTCACCAAGCCTAACTGAATCTTTTTCACTCTTAAGACAACCCCAAATTCTCATTATTTCACACAAATATCACCTATTTTACAACATTTACAAAATAGTCCATTTTAGGTGTTTTTCCTAAACACCCATTTCATAAAAATTGTTTATTTAGCAACCTACATTCATTTTCTTTCACAAAGTTCCAGCAAACAACACTTACATACTCATGGTGAATTTCTAAACTTTCAACCAAAATGTAAAATACACCCCACAATAGATAGCTCATGCTACAAGGGTATGAAAAGTACAAAAATTATAAAAAATAGTCATCAAAATCACTTACCTATGAGTGCTTGAAGTTGCTAAAAATTTTAAGCTCCTAAAACCCCAACAATGGCTGATACAATTGGTGAATGAGAAGACTAAAAATGAAAAAAAAAATGAAGGCTAGGCAAAATAGGTGTTATTTTATCATTTTAGTCACCTAATTGTACCTAAACCTTTGACTTTTCTTATTTTCTTGTCCCTTTCTTCTCCTTGGCTAGCCATACTATATAAAATGGGCCTATTTGCCCATCAAAGACCCCCAATTTTTGTTTCATAGCCAATTAACACCATTTACTAAATAAATCAAACTTTTGCACTTTATGCGATTAAGTCCTTTTTCGCAATTGAACTAGTAATCGCGTAAATTAATTCGCCAAAATTTTCATGCACTCTTATAAAAATAATGTAGCACATAAAATAATGCTAAAACAATTTTCTCTAATCTCGGGTAAGTGATTCTGAAATCAGAATTTCGGTTAGGCCCAATTTCAGGCTGTTACATGGAGTGACTCAAATTTCATATCATCTTTTCTGTAATTACTCCCTCTCCCAAAAAACCTAGTCTTTGTTCTTTCCTTATTTCAATAAAATTTCATTTTTTTATTAAGTCTATTTCTTTTTCCACAACAACCATGAGCCACTAAATTTATCTAGTCAAAGGTTGTCAAAAATCCCCAAAAAAGGGTCTTGAGGCTTAGAATCCGTACTTAGCCTTCTCGGCAAGTATTCATCGTTTCTTCATATTACGGGGTTGATGCTTCCATCCATGTCCCTTAAAAGGTGATCTTTTCAACGTGTGCAAAGGCAGCAACTTTGTATGTTTTGGAAGGTTGCACAGTCGATTCGTTAGCTTACTGCGTAAGAGATTGGTGAGCCCAAGAGACAAAATAGCGTGAGATTCACCATTGAGAAGTGATGATCTAGTATAAGATGATCCCACAGAAGCGGTTGTTGGCTAGAGTCAAGTTCTGCTAAATAGTAAGTCTAAATTCTTGGAGTTGGTGGTCGTAGGCGTCCTCTTCCACTATAACTGGCTTATTCTGTTTGAGAAGATCATTTAAAAGCCTATGATTGAACCCAAGGCAGATCGAGACAACCAGAGGCTGGAATCTCTCCATAAGAATTTCTTTTCTGTAAAACTCTTTTTTATTTTTTTCTTTTTATTTTAACTTTCGCAATTTATTCAATTTCACAATTTCAATCCACTTTAAATTATGTTTGCTTGTAACTCTATCTTTTTATTTTTCCTAGGTACGTAGGATTTCTTGGGCACGATTTTGTCCAGGATTTTGAGGAACAAGCATTGTGAAAATCCAGTCCCTGAGGATTTGACCCTATTTCACTTATACTATTCTTTTTCATTATTTATTAGGGATAGGATATTTTTGGTGCCCTCAACGACCGCATCAAATTTTGGCGCTATTGCCGAGGATCGAACTCGGGTCATCCGCGTGACAGGCGGGGATCAAATTCCCCCTATTGAACTCATGCTTGCCCTCAAGTATGGTTCCTATCCACTGTGAAATTTAGAATTTGCCATGAAAAAATACCACTCTAAAGTTTTATAAAAATCAGTCAAAATGCATATGAAAAATAAAGAGAACCCTAAGCTTGCTTTAAGTAAAACTGAATAAGTATTCTAATTAATACACACAAAAATTAAGATCGACTTGAATTATTTTATGAAAATTAGGTAAATTACCAAACATACCAAGACACCCTATTTGTTTCCTCCTTTAGTCCCCAACTGCAATTTTATTAGTAACTATTTTTTTTCTTTTTTTCTTTTTCTCTTTTTATTTATTTATTTATTTATTTGTTATTATTATTTATTTACTTAGGAATATATTGAACCTTTTGACGCGAAGAGAGATGATAGCCAAGCACCCCACCCCGATTACTTAGCCCAACATACTCCTAAAAATTGTTTATTTCTGGTTAGCGGAGTTTTACACATTACATCACACAACCTTTTAACGTGAAGTAGAATGACAACCCAAGCACCCTACCCCGGTTACTCAGTCAGTTACGTTCTTAGCTGTACTCATAACCTCAGGTTAGCAGAGTTTTACTTATCACGTCACATAACCTTTTGACGCAAAGTAGAATGACAACCTAAGCACCCTACCCCGATTACTCAGTCAATCACGTTTTAAGCTACACTCATAATCATGGAAACATTTATTATTAAATGAAATTTAAATGAAATTTTAATTTTGGAGGACTTAAGAAAAATAATCAAGTGTCAAAAATAAGTTTTAGTAACCACTTAATAGTGATGAACATAATTTAAGCATGCAATTGTATTAAGTGTCTGTTTGGCATTAAACTTGATTGATTTTACGAAAAGCAACATAGAGTTAACTCTATTAATCATAATTATTTTATCCTAATAGAAATAAAATAGTAGAGATGAAATCAAGTAAGCAAAATCATAACTAACTCAGTAGACAAGAATCATACATGTAGGTCAAACAGTGAACAAGTCGTGGTCAAATTCTTGGGCATGAAAAGAGGCAGAATATTAAAAAAAATAAATTTGGGCAGAATTGAGCACAAAGCAGCAGCAACAACCATATAACAGCAAAAACAACAGATAGAACGACAGTAATAATAAAGAATACCCCCTACTTAAAACACATTGTCCCCAACGTGGAAAAAAATAATAAACAAATAGGTGGAAAAAGTTTAGAAAAACTCTCCGTGTAATTACTATTATTCGTATAGAGTGGCAATAAGGGAGAGGAAGATAGATTAGCGATTTCGTGTAAGGGAGAGGTCGGCGTGCTTGGTGGAGAAGGTGACGGGGTGGCGGTGCGAGGTGCACACATAAGAGAGGAGAAGTTAGGCTCGGCGTTGTGCGGTGGCAGAGAGGAGGAGGATGGCTCGAGTGCGGCTCGGCTATGTATCTGGACCATGGTGGTCAAAAAATCAACGGTGGGGGGATGTGGGAGAGGTTTTGGCGACTAGGGAGGATTGGGTTGAAAATAAAAATAAAAATGGGATAAAATTTTAGGGTTTGGGGGTATATAGGAATAGTGTTTGGCTGAAGGGTGAGTGTTTGGAGGTAGGTTTTAGGTAAGCAGGGATACGCTATTCTTACTTAGAATAGGGATAGAGTAAGGGATGTTTGTGAAAGCATGTCATTTCCTAATTTTTTCCTCACCGATTTACCTAGATAGAAGAAGAGAAATTTATTAATATCCAAATAAAATAAAGTAATAAATAATAAAATAAAGTAAAGTAAAAATAAAAAATAAAAATTGGGTTGCCTCCCAACAAGCGCTTGTTTAACGTCGCTAGCTTGACACCTCAACTAGTATCGGAGCTATTCCAGCTAAATTTTTTCGTTCGTATGGGCTTGGAAATTCTCCTTTTCTACCACATACACCATATTTGGGTTTAATCATCCCTGTGCCTCTTGCTTTGGTTTTGTTTTTTCCTCTAAAAAAATCTTATATGTGCCCATCAAGGGGTTAATCCCTTTTAAGTCGGCAATGGTCTCATTATTTTCCAAAAATGTGCATTTGAGATGCTTGGAAAGTTGTTTTAATTCCAGATCTGGTGCCTACACAATAGAAGGTAAAAGTTTAGTATCCATAGGAGCTAATAATTTATTAACAGAAAAATTATCAAACATCATTTTAGATTTATCTCCATAAGATGACTTAAAAGTTTCTTCTACTAATGAGTCCATTATGTCGATACGGTTTACGTTCAAGATTTCACTTGGATGACTAATAGTTTCGTAAACATTAAACTTCGCGATCTCTCCGACAAACTCCATCATGAGGGTTACACTACGCACGTCAATCTTAGTATTTGCAGTACTAAGGAAAGGTCGCCCCAACAAGATGTCTGAAGAACCAAGAGCTCTATCCTCTTCCATTTTTATCACATAAAAATCTGCAGGAAAAATAAGCTCATTAACTTTCACTAATACGTCCTCAAGGACTCCTATGGGATGCACAACAAACTTGTCCACCAATTGTATGATAACACCTATTTTCGTCAAAAAATCTACGTTAAGTGATTCATAAACAGAAAAAGACATTACATTTATGGAGGCCCCTAAATTACACATAGTTTTTTTTATTCCCAAGTGGCCTATTTTGCATGGTATTACGAACATGCCCCTATCTTTGCATTTTGCTGGCATCTTCCACTGTAACACTGTGGATACATTCTCACCAACGTTTACCCTTTCATTACATGTTAACTTTCACTTGTTGGTGCAGAGCTCTTTAAGAAACTTGGCATATCGTGGAATTTGTTTGATGGCATCCAATAGTGGTATGTTGATCTCAACATTTCTAAATGTTTCGAGGATCTCCTTGTCCTCTTTACCTTTTCGACACTGGTAAAACCTTCTTGGAAATGGAGGTTGAATTATGGGCAATGGAGGTTTTGTTCAGGCCTGTTCATCATTCTTGTACTTTTCTTTGGCTGAATCTTGGCCAAGATCTCTGCCAGGAATTAGTTCCAGTACCTTTCCACTTCGCAACATCACTGCATTTACGTGTTGTCTTGGATTAGGTTCTATTTGTGATGATAGCTTCCCTTGAGAGTTTAATTTCTCAATTGATATAGTTAACTCTCTTATAGATACCTCAGTTTTCTGTTGAAAATCAAGCATGTTAGTTGCTAATTTATTGACCATAGTTTCTAGAGAATTACCTGAATCTCAAGGCTATTTTGGAAATTGATTTTGGTATGGCTGATTATATCGTGGGTTGGCCTCATAACTCAAGTTAGGATGGTTTTTCCATCTTGGATTGTAAGTATTAGCATATGGGTCATATCGCCTCTATGGTGGCCTAGGAAAGTTTCCCACAGTATCCAAATGAGCCATAGTATCATCATACAAACTAGGGCATGCATCAGTCATATGTTCAGGTGTAGCACATATTCCGCATAGCCAGGCTAGTTTTACTTTTTCTACAACAAGATAATTTAAAATATTAGCAATTCTATCAATTTTATCTTCTGAGGTCGAATTACTTGGCTGGTGAACCCTCCTAATGGGTTCAGGATTTGCTCGAAATTGCTGAGTATTTGTAGCCATCATGGATATAAAGTCTTTTACTTGTTGGGGAGTCATGTTGACCAACGCTCCTCCACTAGCGGCGTCCACCATATTCATCTCCATGGGCTTTAAGCCTTCATAAAAGTATTAGAGCAGAGACTGTTCCGTAATACCATGTTGTGGGCAACTTGCACACAACTTCTTAAATCACTCCCAATAGTCGTAAAGAGACTCTAATTCTTTTTTACTTATCCCAACGATTTCCCTTCTTAACTCAGCTGCACGCGATGCTGGAAAAAACCTGTTGAGAAATAAACGAGATAGACCAGCCCAAGTTGTAATAGATCCAAGGGGTAAATAAAATAACCATTCCCTAGCAGAATCTGCTAAGGAAAATGAGAAAGCACGCAGTTTGATTTGTCCTTAGTTATGCCTTGAGGTTTCATACTAAGACAAATCATATGAAACTCTTTCAGATGTTTGTGGCGATTTTCATTTTGCAAACCACGAAAAGTTGGCAGTAACTGGATTAAACTTGACTTTAATTCAAAATCAGTATCCATAGTAGGATACACAATGTACAATGGCGGTTGTTCTGTCGGAGCTTCGGCCAGTTGCCGAATTGTTTGACCCATTCGTTGATGTGCTAGATTTGGGTTTTCGTTAACCCTAGCGTTAAGCACTTCTTCAGGTGAATCGACTTCTACTCTTTTTCTTTCAAATGTTTGAGTAGGGTTTTCGTTAACCCTAGACTCTACTTCGTCATCGATTTTGATTTCTGGCAGTGGATAACTTTGAGTCTCAACCACCACTGACTGCTTTTTCCTTAGCTTTGTTTCCTTGCGATTGGTTCTCGCAGTTTTCTCTATTTCAGAATCAAACATAAGAGTACCTGCAGTAGATCTGGTCATAAGAAACAAAAAACAAGAATGGCATCGTTGCCATAAACCACATCAAACTTTCATACTCTTCCATTAAACATTAAAATACATGCATGTCACACATGGGTAAATTTTTAAACATGAACCCTACTTCAAAATATGGGTAGAAATAGATAATCTGGTTATGAGGACTTAAAAAATGTAAAGAACATTAAAAACGGGGCTAGGATGCACTTATAATTGAGCTTGAAAGCTTGAAGAAAACCCTAGCTATGGTGTCTTGCAAAATTCGACTAAGGGAGGAAGATAGACACCAAAATTTGACTTTATTTTTCCTTTTTATTCTTTTATTAACCAAATGACCAAAATGCCTTTAAAGCCTTTCTTTGAAATTTTACCCTTCCATGTCTATTTTTGTCCATCATGAGATACAGTGGTCTATTTACTAAAAAAATGACCTCTAATTTTAAATTCCATTTCAATTAAACACCCAATACTTTTAGAACACATATTTTTTACTTTTTGCAATTTAGTCTCAATAATTAAATTGGACACTTTATCGATAAAATTTCTTTACGAAATTTTCACACATGCATTCAATCATTCTATAAACCTTAAAACTTTATCACAATGAATTTTTTTACTTCAGATTCGTGGTCTCAAAACCACTGTTCTAACTTAGCCCTAAATCAAGCTGTTACACGCCACAATGAAAATTATTAAAGAATAAAAAAAAGAACAATTGCTCATTAGAAGCTTTAGTGATGAATTTAAACATTGGAAATAGTTTTGGATCCCAATTGTAGAGTATTAGATTCCTGTGATCCACTTCAAAAGTTCTAAGAGCAAAAGAGATTCATTTAACTTTTAATCGAGGACAATCAATTCAACATTAAAAAGATGCATAAAAGATTAAAAATTACATCCATGAGCAATTTGTAGCTAATTATATAAATATGTTGGACAGGGATGTAAGGTAATATGTATTGGATATAATAAGGAAACTAAATAAGAGGAGTAAGCTAAATGCAGTCCATACCTAACTAATCTCTAGCTCTTTCTTTGTCTTACATGGAGTTTTAACTTTAAAAGGTAAAAAACACACTTTTTCTTACACAAGAAAATACACTCCAAAAGGACAACACAAGATATGTCATCTTTACTCTCTTTTAACTGCTTTTATAATTAATTGTTTTGAAGCCTTCTGTGGGTCTTTAAACTTTTTTGCAATATCAATGGCCTCTTGATTACTCATCACCTGGATTAAGCATATGTAAAAGGAAAAATACATCCTATAAAACTATTTCTAGCTCAATAAGGAGACATCAAAGTAAAGTGTTTTACCTTCTAAAGACCATCACCTGCAAGAATTAAAATATCTGTTTTGTTATCTATGTTGGTCCATTGAGGGGATCTGATTGTAGATGCGATTTAAGGATCTTGTCACCAGAAGCACGTGAAACTGCCAGTTGTCCATTAACTCTAGGAACATCTCCTAATAGCATACACAAACAACAAATTTAACAATCTCATCATATTAGCAAATTAGAAATGCAAGGTTTACTTTACGTAAGGAATACGATGCATATATATCAACCAAATTAGAATCAAGACCTTAATACCACTCAATAGTAGAATCCTGAAGTTTTTAGACATCGACTTCTTTCTTAGTATGTCCACCATGTAGGGCCAACAAACAAGAATCAAAATGATAAAACATATACAACATAATGGTGACATACAATTTCCTTTTTGGTTAGTAAAACCAAGATTCTGAATTCAATGGAACAACACATTTCAAATTTATAGTGTTTTTAACATGCTTGATGCATTTGTACTTCATAGCCAACACAAAGACATGCCTTAATAGACCATTAACTTGTTATACAACAAGGAACAGAAACATAAAATAGAGTGTAAAACTTCACCAGTGATTGATATGTGAAAAAGGAAAGACAAAACATTTTATGGTTTACTACAAGGTTAGAAAAGCTTGCAGAGATGATCTCTCCCTATGATTGCAAAGAGGCTAAGAGCTAAATACAAGCATTAAGTATTAGAAGCTGCAAGGCCACTTAAAAACACTCAACAGATATGACCAAAAACATTCATTTTTGTTTGAAAAGAACGAAACATCTCCAAAGTTGCTAGTATAAAGATTATAATGAACAATTCAAAACCATGAACCACTATAACATGTAAACATAAACAAATAGGAAACAAAAAGGTAAAATAAAAAAGCTTCCACCAAGATAAGGGAGATCAAAATTAAGATAAAGTGACCATAACCATATGCCATGTAGATTTGTTCTTGTTTGAAATTAAAAATTGCCAAAATATAAAGGTCTTTTCCCTTTTAAGTGTATGAGAAAAGGCATCATTCAATCAGGAAGATCAAAGATGTGCAACTTTACACCACTATTATTAAATTGTTTATTTTCATGAATAAGCAAATTGATGTTTGTGAACGCAAATGCAAAAGATAGTAGATTTATTTTGCAACCTTAGCACAACTAGAAACTATTAACTGTGATATTTAACTAATATACAAGAAATTAAAAAAAAAAAGCACATCATAAACAAATAAACAACAAAGAAAACCACACAAAATTTTCACAAATACAACAAAAGCTTTTCTTTTTTTAACTTTTATGGACAATGTTCACTAATTTTCACATATATGCTTTCAAAATTTTATCAATTTGACAATATAAACAAAATATATACTCTCTTTGACATTACTGAATTACGGAATACTTTAACAAAAAAAAAACATATTGTGCAAACTAATATGCTATTTTTGGCAGAGAAAGAAGCTTCATGAATGCAAAATTTGCCACACGAAAATAAAAATATGATTTTTAGTAAAAAAAAAAAGTATATGCTTTAAACTTCTTAATGTTGGTCTTTGAAAAATCAGGATTTACCTCACCAAGTTTACATGAAATCACCATAAGAAAATCATTGTCATAGTAGAAATCCTTACTTATTAAATAATTACCATCAGCAAGTAAAAATATTAAACCCAGAAAAACTTTCATAAACTAAAAATAATACAAACCCACAAGCTCAATTATACAATTATTTCATTGAAATCAACTTTAAAAGCAGTACATCCATGTACACAATAAAGAAAGCAATAATGAAATTAGAAATTTGTGTCGGAATTAAAGTTACCAAAATTTTTTTTTCAATGGATTAAACTATTAGGAATTTTGTAAATATATTGAAGAGAAAAAGAGTTTTGGTGTGTGGCACAGAAAAGGTTGGGAGGAAATAGAATTAAAAGAAAGGGTTTAAATTAAGTGAAAAAGAGATGAAGTTGGAAATTTGTTGATAATTATTGTGGAGGAGGGAAGAAGTATGGAAAAAAAAAAAGAAAAGAAATTCAAATGTGGGAAAGAAGGGAGGATGGTGAGGGTAAAAATTAAAATGTTGGTTAATTTGTTACTTCACCCATTCCCTGAATCACCACGATGGGAAGAGTACTGAATGGTATTTTGCATTTTTACACTGAATAAAGTCATATAGAAAAGTCATATAGAATAGAATTGTAATAGTTTATTACAACCAACTAAACAATAGAATTGCCAACTAAACAATAGTTTGATGATGGACCCACAGAATTAGACTACAATACATTGTTATTCCTTCCAATCAAAAATAGTGTTATACTCTTCCTCATTTCCTTTCCCATAATTTAAAAAAAAAGGGGAAAACTATTTAAAGCCGTGTTTTAGAAATAAATTCGTGGCATTTGATCCGTAACAGCGGATTTAATGAAAAGTTCATGTAAAAAGCATAGATTATAGGACAAGAATGTAATTTCCATACCTAGAACAACTCCCGTTTAACGTTACCTCTTTCGCCATTAGAATGATGCCGAAAACGTAAGATATTAAGTTGAATCCTTTTTTTTAATTTTATTTTTCTGGTTCTCTTCTCTTACAAAAAAAAAAAAAAAAATCATGGCGTCGGTGACTTTCCTTCACCTTCACGACCCAGAAGACGACCTCGTTCGGGACAACCATCATCACCACCGCCACGAACAAACCCTCACCCTTGATTCCCTCCCTTATTGGTCTCGTGATTACCAGTTCTTCTCTTCCCCCGACGCCGATCTCCCTCACCCAGACGACGACGAATCGCTCCCCGATTCCCTCATTGTCAACGGCCCCGATCTCTTCGACCGCCGCGAGAACCAAGTCAACTTCGTCATCGATCTCTTCCACCAACGCGTCGAACAATCTCAGGTTAGTTCCGGTAATACCCCCAATAACAATTCTAATTCTGGTAACGGAAATGGTAATAATACTAGCAATAATGATGCCGCTGATTTGGTTTCTGATGCTTTGAGCGAATCCGGTTTCGGTGTTATTGAGGGAAATCATGAGCTGGATTTAGGGTTGGCGTTAGGGTTTGATTCCATGGATACTCATTCGAGTGATGTTGAGATTGATATTGGTGGCGGTGAATATGAGGACGACCATTTCTTTGTGGAAAGGAGGGTTTCAGGGTTGAGTGCTAGTGAGGCCGCTTCTAATTTTAGTGGCGTTGACAGGTTTGGGGATAGCATGCGGATTGTTGGGTTTAGATCAGATTCGGAGGATGATGATGAGAATGAGAATGATAATCGGACGCTCACAATTGATTTGAATTCTGGTGATGATTATGGTATTGATGATCATGTTAACGATTGTTATGATGTTGGTGCTGATGATGATGTGAGTGTTAGTATTCCACTTTTCTGGGATTCGCTTCAATTGGAGGATCGTCGGGAGACCATTGAAGATTTTGAGTGGGAGGAAGTGGATGGTAGGGTTGATGAGAGGGATGTTTTAAGCGTGTTTGTTGATGGTGATGATGATGTGAATTCGGTTTCGCTTTCCATTTCCCCTATGATAGCACCTGAAGATGCGGTTAGTTTCGAGAGGGTAGCTGGGTTGGAGACTTTGGAGTGGGAGGTTCTGTTGAATGCTAATAATTTGGAAACAACCCCCGAAATGGGTGAGAACACTGACCCATTTTTTGCTGATCGTGATGACTATATTGATACTGCTGAATATGAGATGCTGTTCGGACAGTTTGCTGAGAATGAGAATGCATTTATCGGGAAGCCTCCAGCTTCGAAATCTGTAGTTGAGAATCTTCCTTGTGTGGTCGTGACGCAGGAGGATGTTGTGAATAACAGTGCGCTTTGTGCAGTTTGTAAGGATGAGGTTAACCTTGGCGAAAAGATGAAGCAGCTGCCATGTGCTCATCGCTATCATGGAGATTGTATTATACCTTGGCTGGGAATAAGGAATACCTGCCCTGTTTGTCGTCATGAGTTGCGAACAGATGATGCTGACTATGAAAGGAGAAGGTCCATAAGAGCTGGACGTGCACTTTAAGGGTAATGTATGGTCTGGTGTGATTTTGAAGCTTTGTTTAGCATTAGGTTGTTAAGAATGTAGATATTGTTATTGGGAAGTGTCAATATGGATTTTTAGGATCTTGTCATTCTTCACAAGCCTCATAAGTATTCTATATGTTCTTTTAATCCTTTTTGTGGTATAAGAATGTTCAATGACTTGATTATACCTTCAGGGTTCTTTTGGTTGGAATAATTTTCTATTATCATTTTGCTTCAATCCTGTTTTATTTGACCCTAACTACCTCGGATACATGATTGTTTAGGAATTCGGGATTTTGTGTTCTTTCTTATTATTTTAGCTATTTCCATAGTTTACATGATTGTTCATGAACCAAGTTTGCTGGAGTATATCGGATGATTTTTGTAGGTGATCAGCTGAAGAATTGCATGGCTTGTTCTTAGTTAGTCTGTTGTACATGATCAAAATGGGTATTTTATAACTCAACGAGAGAAAACAAAAGATGTCGGTGGTGTGGTATCGAGAAGTCGCAAAAGAGGATAGGGGTTGGGATTATAGAATTCGTTATAATGCTTGAACATGATTGATCTCATTGTTTTTATTGGTTGTAGTAACACTCCGGGTTTTTAGGTATAGTGAATCTTTTCAGTTGGTTTCTGTAATGCACTCTTTATGCCTGATATGTTTACTTTATTAAGTTGCAGCAAGTTTATCTTGCATTTGTGGCCTTTATTGATTGGGAATGCCATCTTGAATTGTGCTGAAGTCCTTACAAAGGATGTATGATTATGGTAAAGAAAGGAGAATGATAATAGATGCTCATAATCAAATCCCAAACTTCGTAATACAACCTTGTAAGAACCAATTGAACTAACATTTGGGTTTTTGCGTAAGTCCTAGATTCATGTTGTATTGCGATTTTGAAAATTTATTCCAGAAGTGCTGCGAAAAATTATTATAGGTTGAGACAACATGGAGTTGCAGCGAAGTGAGGTGAAAAGGTTGCTTAGACATCCTAGGCTACTTTCACTTGTTCGAAGCAACTTCATATTTCTTCTTGTGTTCTTGGCTCTACTTGATGGGGTCATGGATGAGAAAACTTTCGGCTGTTTCAAGGGAAATGACTCCCTACAATTAGTGAAATATTATTTTTATTAATAAAAATTATTATTTTGATTTATATTTAAACTTTTAACTATAATAATAAGTTTTATATTTTACCTTATATAAAAAAATAATATATATATATATATATATATATATATTATTTCAATCTACTAATTTGATGGATTCCTCATCCTCACTTGATTTATTAATAAAACTAAGGCTTAATTCTTCTTATTTGTATTGTTTTTAATCATTTTTTCATTTTGTATTAGCCCGTTACCCTAGTCCGTTTGTTCCTTAAAAAATTGAAAAAAAAAATAAAAAATGAAAAATTAATTAAAATCCAAAAAATGTTAAAACTCAGAAAATTATAAAAACTGAAAAGAATCATAATCTATTTTCTAAAATTATAAAAAAATATTTTTTAAAATTACAAGTATCCGAAACTTAGAAAAAACTAAAAAGAATCATAATCTATTTTCTAAAATTATATAAAAAAATACTTTTTAAAATTATAAGTATCTGAAAATTTTTTAAAAAATCATTAAAAATTCAAAAAATCATAAAAATTTAGAAACAAATCTAAAAAAAAAAAAAATCTAAAACTTAGAAAATTATTAAAAAAAATCAAATCAAATCAAAATAAATCATAATCTATTTTTAAAAACTATAATTTTTTTTTTAAATTATGAGTATACAAAACTTAAAAAATACCATAAAATTATTTAAAAGACGGGATTAAATGTCTTATTCATTTACTGATTTATCTATTTTTTAACAATCTAATTCCATACATTATAATTTTAAATTTTACACAATGACATAACTTTTAAGTAATCATTTCTTTTTCGAACCATACGAATCGAAAAATTCTTATACTTTCTAGAGATATTATATAACTACATCTATCCAATTGAGATAATTTTTAAAGAATTTTATTGTAGCTTTTACTGAAAAACTCAAAATTCCTTAAAAATATAAAAAATTCATAAAATCCCTAAATTTTTCAAAAAAAATATCATAAAATTGTTTAAAAATATCATAAAATTTTAAGATTTTCTAGAAAAGCTTAGAAATCCAAACCTTTTATTAATTTATTAAAATTTTTACTCGAAAACTTTTGATCTAATGCTCTACATATTGCACATAAACTAGAAACCATCGGTTTTTACAGTTGCCCAAAGCTTAAAAATGTAATAGACCGGTTTAGACCCTAGTCGGAATAGTGGTTTTGGGACCACAAATCCAAGTCAGAAAAATATTTTAATATTATTTTCTATGTCTACAGCATGTTAATTTATATGTGTGAAATTTTCGTGATTTAATTTTATCGTTTGAGTGTCCGATTTAATAAAATGACTTAATCGCGTAAATTGTAAAAGTTGGCTATTAGTTGTGTAAGTATTGCTATTGTTTTTATAATGTGGGGTACTTGCATGTCAATTAGACCATTCATATTATTGGTGGACAATGATGGACATGTAGTAGGTAAATTTTTAATGTTATATTTAAGGTTAAAATAGTAAAAAGTATAATAATATGTATTATAATAAAACATAAAATTTAAAAGCCATGCATGTTCATATTATACAAGGCCGATTATTGAAAGAAAAGAAATAAAAGAAGAAGACTAGGTTCGACACTTTGTGTTCTTCAATTTAGGTATGTGTTTAGCTCGATTTTTGATAATTTTTACGTTTTTGAGATCGTTGCTTCATGTTTTAGCTAGCCCATGCTTTGATTTTCGGATTCGATGATGATTTTGTGTTTTGCCATTTTTGAAAGCTTGATGATTTTTGTGTTTGATGATAAAAAAATAAATATGTGTTAATAGATTTTCATGTTTAATTAAGTAATTTTTAGTTAAAATGCCTAATTAGGACTAAATTGTGAAATTTGTAAATTGAGGGGTTAAAATGTAAAATAAATGAAAGAAATGGGCTGCTAGGGACCTTAGTGAAATTCGACCAAGCATGGGTGTTGTCAAATTTTGAATATTTTGTGTTTTGTGAAATAGGGACTAAATTGTGAAAAATGTGAAATGTTAGGGGAAAAGTATAATTTACCCATTTATATGTTTTTGGACTAAATTCAATGACTGTGTTAATAAACAAATTAAATTTTTATTAATTTAGATCAAGAAAAGAGGAAATCGGATTTGGATCGGGGGAAATCTAAAGTTGTCGAATAGTAGCTTCAGTCTGTTCATCTCTGTACGAGGTAAGTTCATAAGTAAATAAATGTCGTTAAATTCGATTGTATGTATATTTTATTTGTGCCAAATTAAATTATTACTTGTATATATTCAAGCTGAATTTGTATAAGTATGGGAGAAGTATTTACGAGCCTGAATTGATCGAGTTACGATGTCCGAAAGTAATGTATGAACCTTAGGAATAATTAGGATACATATGTCATGACATAGGATTCTGATATGTGATTCGTGTAAGACCACTTCTGGGACGTTGGCATCGATTTGTGATTTATGTGTAAGACCATGTCTGGGACATTGGCATCGTATATGTGATTCATGTAAGATCCTATCTAGGACAGTGGCATCGATATGTGATTACATGTAAGACCACGTCTGGGATGTTTGCATTGTACGAGCTTGTAATATCCCGAATTAGGGCCTAATCAGAATAGTGGTTTCGTGACCACAAATCCGAGGTAGAAATAATTATTTTATAATTATTTTGATGTTTATGATATGATTTTATGATGGTGTGAAAATTTCGTGAAGAAATTCCAAGCGTAAAGTGCTTAATTTAAAGTTAGGGATTAAATCGAATAAGTTGCAAAATCTTTGTATTTTGGTACTAAGGTAAGTTCATGTGTAAGTAATGTAACATAATTGTTATTCTTAAGTTGATTGATGTTATTTATATGATATGCTGATTTTTATCATGAAATATATGCTCTGTGGTTATTTTTGAACAATATGCAAATTATATGTGCTACTTGTTAAATATAAATGGCTACCGAGTATTGGCTTCGGTATTCTGTGGAAGACGGCAAGGATGTGTGATTGAGGAAAATCCCGTTTGAACCTTGGGAATAGATTAGGATACAAGTGACATGTCACTAGGATGGTTGAGCATCCGAACTCGTTGAGTTGAGTCTGAGTTCACTTATGGATGCGAATATCCGAACTCGTTGAGTTGAGTCCGAGTTCGTGAAATGTAACTAGGCATCCGAGCTCGTTGAGTTGAGTCCGAGTTCACTTATGGATGCGAACGCCTGAGCTCGTTGAGTTGAGTCCGAGTTCGCTTATGGGCGGGTTACATAATTGATTGATTACATATATAGCACTTATGTGCAAATGATCCGTGTATCCGAGTTGTATTCCAATGTGTTCAACGGGTAAAATTCAAGTGAAATGGAAAGGCACTCAAGATGTAAGTGACAATTCGGTAATGTTGAGAAATGGCCCTATTGGACAGGTATGTACTTAACCCTCGGGTTGAAACTCGACACAACAACAAAAATGTGGTAAGATGAAGTATGATGATTAGAATTGTGACATATGTTTTGGGGATGCTATGCTAATGTTGTTTCGCATAATGACTTTGTTATGTTACTTGTTATTTGCATGTGAACTTACTAAGCATTTATGCTTACTCCCTCCTTTTCATTCATTTTAGTTTTGGACAAGCCGGCTCGAGAATCGGGATAGGTCGAAGGCTCGATCACACTATCCGAAGGACTTTTTGGTAAATGGCTTGTAAAACTCAGTATAGCATGTATAGCAATATACCAACTTTGTGTAAATAATCTTGTGATATGGTGGTGTTTTGGTTGAGGAAATGCTTGATAATGATGAGTCATTGAAATGGCTAATATAGATTATGTTTGATATCATGGAAGGATAATAGGTTATCTAGTACATGAAAGCTTTTATGAAAATGAAATTAACCATAAAACAGAACATTGCAGCAACTCTGACGTGAGTTTGAAAATGTACTAAAAATCATAGAAATCGAATTTGGTGATGGATTAGTTATGAAATTGAAGCTTATTATGTCTACTTTCAAATGGAAGAAACGAAATAGGTGGAGGGATTATATTTTATAAGATATTTGAGTTTTAGTGAGACAGGGCCAGAATGATTTCTGGATCCCCTGTTCTAACTTTGAAAATTCACTATAAATTGTAAAAAAATAGTTAAGAGGTGTACTTTATATGACAGAATCCTGAGTTAGTCTAGTTTCAAGATAAGGAAACGGCATAATCATATGAATTTTGTATGGAGAGAAAAGTGGTTCGTAGTAAATAGAAGTCAGTGCAGTCAAGTCCTGAAACAGGGGTAAATTTAACTAATAAACTGTACAAATCGGCCCAACCAAAAATTCTAGAAAAAAATTAGTAAATAGATATATGAGTCTAGATTCAGGGAAAATTTACGGATCCTGATTTTGAGTTTCGTAACTCGAGATATGATTTTTTAAGCGACCATGACGCAGAGATTCTGCATATTCCGAAAATTAAAATAAATGATGTAAAGTTGGTTTAATGATAAATTAAGTTTGGTAACACCTCAAACTCGACTCTGGCGACGGTCTCGGGCGTGGGGGCGTTACATTTGGTGGTATCAGAGCAGGTTTAGTCAGTTCTCGGACTAACGTGTTTTATGTACGGATTTTGATATACATGCCATATGTGTATATTGTGATAGTGTGACGACTTCTGACCTTTTAAATGATTTTTTTTATATAGTAAATGGATCCCGATCCAGCTGTGGCTGATGAAGTAGAGAGTAATGCGCCAGCTCCGTCTGAAGGGGCAGCGCCGACTGAAAATCCACCACCTACTGTTGGTCAGGGAGGAGAAAGGGATCGGGAAGCCTTTCTCCGAATGATGAGTGCATGGTACACTGAGTTCGTTCGTACGAACCCGAATGTACGACCTCCCCCACCTCCCCCAATTCCTCAACCTGTACCCCCGATGCCTCAAGATGTGGGTATGATAAAATTTCAAAGAACTCCAGTTGATAAAATCCGTAAGCTCGGGTCCGAAGAATTTAGAGCTAATGTAGATGATGATGCGGAAAAAGCAGAGTTTTGGCTTGAGAATTCTATCCGGGTATTTGATGAACTATCCTGCACACCTGAGGAATGCTTGAAATGTGCTATATCCTTGTTGAGGGATTCAGCCTACAATTGGTGGAAGACATTGATTTCGGTGGTACCGAAAGAGAGAGTAACCTGGGAATTCTTTCAAGAGGAGTTCCAGAAGAAATACATCAGTGAAAGATTTATTGACCAGAAGCGTAAAGAGTTTCTTGAGCTAAAGCAAGGTAGTATGACAGTCACTGAATATGAAAGAGAGTTCGTCAGATTGAGTAAGTATGCTAGAGAATATGTTCCTACCGAGGCTAAAATGTGTAGGCGATTTGAAGATGGGCTCAATGAAGAAATTAAAGTATTTGTTGGGATTCTTGAATTAAAAGAAATGGTGGTACTTGTCGATCGAGCTTGCAAGGCTGAAGAACTACTTAAAGAGAAGAAAAAGGCAGAATCTGAAACACGAAATTGGAAGAAAAGACCAATGACTAATGCACCCTCACAGCAACCCGGAAAATCAAGAAATATGAATCCTCGTTCCCAAGTTTCAGCTGGACAATCCTATGGGAATTTTAAGAAGCAAAATGTGGGTGCTAAGTCCCAAACTACTTCGACAGCCAGTGTAGGGAACACGAGATTTGTTAAACCCGAGTGTCAGCAGTGTGGCAGAAATCATTTTGGTCCGTGCAGAGCAAACGAATGTTTCCGATGTGGTTCTCCGGATCATTTTATTAGGGACTGCCCAGAGAGAATTGAAAAAAAAAAATTTCAGAGTACAAAAGCTAGTGGTGCAGACTCGCAAGGAAGGTATCCAAGAAAAGCTGGGAGTGAAGCAAGCAGCAAGAATGCAGCCAGAGATTCAGCAGTTAAATCTGAAGGAAGGGCTCCAGCTAGAACTTATGCCATTAAGGCGCGTGAAGATGCTTCCTCACCCGATGTGATTACCGGTATATTTTCTCTCTATGATGTTAATGTTACTGCTTTAATTGATCCCGGTTCTACTCATTCATATGTGTGCATGAAATTGGTGCCTAGCATGAATATACCTGTTGAGAATACAGAATTTATGATTAAAGTGTCAAACCCGTTAGGCAAATGTGTTATAGTTGATAAAGTATGCAAGAAATGTCCTTTAATGATTCGGGGTTACTACTTTCCGGCCGACTTGATGTTGTTACCGTTTGATGAGTTTGATGTTATTTTGGGTATGGACTGGTTGACATTGCATGATGCCATAGTAAATTGTAAACAGAAAGTTATTGAACTAAAGTGTGAAAATGGCGAAACTCTGCGGGTTGAATCAGATAAATCAGAGGCATTGTCTAGTGTAATTTCTTCAATGTCAGCTCAGAGATATTTGAGAAAGGGTTATGAAGCTTATTTGGCGTATGTATTAAATACAAAAGAAATGGAAAAGAAAGTGGAATCAGTGCCGATTGTATGTGAATTTCCGGATGTATTTCCCGAAGAATTGCCGGGTTTGCCTCCAGTCAGGGAAGTAGAATTTGGTATAGAGGTGATGCCGGGAACAGCTCCAATCTCGATTGCTCCGTATAGAATGGCACCAACAGAATTAAAAGAATTAAAGTCACAGTTGCAAGAGTTGACAGACAAAGGCTTTGTGAGACCGAGTTTTTCGCCTTGGGGTGCTCCGGTATTGTTTGTGAAAAAGAAGGATGGTTCGATGAGATTGTGTGTAGACTATCAGCAATTAAACAAAGTGACAATTAAGAACAAGTATCCGTTGCCAAGAATTGATGGTTTGTTTGATCAGCTGAAAATTTGAGATCTGGATACTATTAGCTGCGGGTAAAAGAGTCAGATGTGCCTAAAACTGCTTTTAGAACAAGGTACGGTCATTATGAATTTTTAGTTATGCCGTTTGGATTAACAAATGCTCCTGCCGTATTTATGGGTTTGATGAATCGAATATTTTGGCCATACTTGGATAAGTTTGTTGTGGTATTTATAGATGATATCTTGATTTATTCGAAAGATGAGACAGAGCATGCTGAGCACTTGAGGATAGTTTTGCAAACTTTGCGAGACAAGCAGTTATATGCCAAGTTTAGTAAAAGTGAATTTTGGCTTCGGGAAGTTAGATTTTTGGGTCATATTGTTTCGGGTGATGGTATACGGGTTGATCCCAGTAAAATTTCAGTTATTATTGATTGGAAGCCACCGAAGAATGTAACCGAAGCTAGAAGTTTCTTGGGACTAGCCGGATATTATCGACGGTTTGTGAACGGATTTTCTATCATTGCTGCTCCTATGACTAGATTACTTCGAAAGGATGTTAAATTTGAGTGGACGGAAGAATGTCAACAAAGTTTCGAAGAATTGAAAAAGTTATTAACAGAGGCACCAGTGTTAGTACAGCTCGAGTCAGGTAAAGAATTTGTGGTATATAGCGATGCTTCTCTAAATGGTTTGGGATGTGTACTGATGCAAGAAGGAAAGGTTGTGGCTTATGCTTCGAGGCAGTTAAAACCTCACGAGAGGAATTATCCTACTCATGATTTGGAGTTGGCTGCGGTGGTGTTTGCTTTGAAGATTTGGCGACATTACTTGTATGGTGAAAAATGTCGGGTATACACCGACCATAAAAGTCTTAAATACTTGATGTCACAAAAGGACTTGAATTTGAGACAGCGAAGATGGTTGGAGTTATTAAAAGATTACGAGCTTGTGATTGACTATCATCCAGGAAAAGCAAATGTGGTTGCTGATGCTTTGAGTAGAAAACTGTTGTTTGCTTTGAGAGTTATGAACACTCAGTTGGAAATGCCAGATGATGGTTCCATTCTGGCCGAGCTGAAAGTAAGACCGATGTTTTTACAAGAGATTTGTGAAGCTCAGAAAAGCGATGAAGACTTGCAAGCCAAAAGAAAGCAATGTGAGGTTGATACAGAGTCAGATTTCAGAATCGGTCCTGACGGTTGCTTGATGTTTAAAGATCGAATTTGTGTACCAAAGAACGAAGAATTGATTCAAAAGATTTTGCAGGAAGCACATGGTGGTTATTTGTCGATTCATCCAGGTAGCACGAAAATGTATAATGACTTGAAGAAAATGTATTGGTGGAATGGAATGAAAAGAGATATATCAGAGTTTGTGTCCAAATGCTTAATTTGTCAACAGGTGAAAGCAGAACACCAAGTGCCTTCAGGATTACTTCAGCCTATTATGGTTCCTGAATGGAAATGGGATCGGATTACTATGGATTTTGTTTCAGGGTTGCCGTTGACACCAGGAAAGAAAGATGCCATCTGGGTAATAGTTGACAGATTGACTAAATCGGCTCATTTCATTCCAGTGCGTACGGATTATTCTCTTAACAAGTTAGCTGAATTGTATGTTAGAGAAATTGTTAGATTACATGGAATACCATTGTCAATCATTTCAGACAGAGATCCGAGATTTACTTCGCGGTTTTGGCGAAAGTTGCAAGAAGCGTTAGGTACAAGGTTAAATTTCAGTACTGCTTTTCATCCATAGACTGATGGACAATCAGAAAGAGTAATTCAGATTCTTGAAGACATGCTTCGATGTTGTGTATTAGAATTTCAAGGAAGCTGGGAAAGATATTTACCGTTGGTGGAATTTGCTTACAATAACAGTTACCAGACAAGTTTGAAAATGGCACCTTATGAAGCATTGTATGGTCGTAAGTGTCGGACGCCTTTGTATTGGACCGAACTCAAGGAAAATTAGATCTATGGGGTTGATCTAATCAAAGAAACCGAAGAAAAAGTGAAGGTAATTCGAGATTGTTTGAAAGCTGCTTCGGATAGATAGAAATCTTATGCAGATTTGAAACGAAAAGAAATCGAGTTTCAAGTTGGTGATAAGGTATTTTTAAAGGTGCCTCTGTGGAAGAAAGTCCTCAGATTTGGACGGAAGGGTAAGTTAAGTCCGTGTTTTATCGGGCCGTATGAAATAACTGAAAGAGTTGGACTGGTAGCTTATCGGTTAGCATTACCATCTGAGTTAGGGAAAATTCATGACATGTTCCATGTATCTATGTTACGTCGGTATCACTCGGATCCTTCGCATGTAGTTTCACCGACCGAAATTGAATTACGACCAGATATGACTTATGAAGAAGAACCGATAAAAGTTTTAGCTCGAGAGGTCAAACAACTAAGAAACAAAAGTACTGCTCTTGTGAAAGTGTTGTGGCAAAAGCATGGAATAGAAGAGGCTACATGGGAACCCGAGGAAACTATGAGAAAACAATACCCACATCTGTTTACCGGTAAGATTTTCGAGGACGAAAATCCTTAAAAGGGGGGAGAGTTGTAATATCCCGAATTAGGGCCTAATCAGAACAGTGGTTTCGTGACCACAAATCCGAGGTAGAAATAATTATTTTATAATTATTTTGATGTTTATGATATGATTTTATGATGGTGTGAAAATTTCGTGAAGAAATTCCAAGCGTAAAGTGCTTAATTTAAAGTTAGGGATTAAATCGAATAAGTTGCAAAATCTTTGTATTTTGGTACTAAGGTAAGTTCATGTGTAAGTAATGTAACATAATTGTTATTCTTAAGTTGATTGATGTCATTTATATGATATGCTGATTTTTATCATGAAATATATGCTCTGTGGTTATTTTTGAACAATATGCAAATTATATGTGCTACTTGTTAAATATAAATGGCTACCGAGTATTGGTTTCGGTATTCTGTGGAAGACGGCAAGGATGTGTGATTGAGGAAAATCCCGTTTGAACCTTGGGAATAGATTAGGATACAAGTGACATGTCACTAGGATGGTTGAGCATCCGAACTCGTTGAGTTGAGTCCGAGTTCACTTATGGATGCGAATATCCAAACTCGTTGAGTTGAGTCCGAGTTCGTGAAATGTAACTAGGCATCCGAGCTCGTTGAGTTGAGTCCGAGTTCACTTATGGATGCGAACGCCTGAGCTTGTTGAGTTGAGTCCGAGGTCGCTTATGGGCGGGTTACATAATTGATTGATTACATATATAGCACTTATGTGCAAATGATCCGTGTATCCGAGTTGTATTCCAATGTGTTCAACGGGTAAAATTCAAGTGAAATGGAAAGGCACTCAAGATGTAAGTGACAATTCGGTAATATTGAGAAATGGCCATATTGGACAGGTATGTACTTAACCCTCGGGTTGAAACTCGACACAACAACAAAAATGTGGTAAGATGAAGTATGATGAATATTAGAATTGTGACATATGTTTTGGGGATGCTATGCTAATGTTGTTTGGCATAATGACTTTGTTATGTTACTTGTTATTTGCATGTGAAATTACTAAGCATTTATGCTTACTCCCTCCTTTTCATTCATTGTAGTTTTGGACAAGCCGGCTCGAGAATCGAGATAGGTCGAAGGCTCGATCACACTATCCGAAGGACTTTTTGGTAAATGGCTTGTAAAACTCAGTATGGCATGTATAGCAATATACCAACTTTGTGTAAATAATCTTGTGATATGGTGGTGTTTTGGTTGAGGAAATGCTTGATAATGATGAGTCATTGAAATGGCTAATATAGATTATGTTTGATGTCATGGAAGGATAATAGGTTATCTAGTACATGAAAGCTTTTATGAAAATGAAATTAACCATAAAACAGAACATTGTAGCAACTCTGACGTGAGTTTGAAAATGTACTAAAAATCATAGAAATCGAATTTGGTGATGGATTAGTTATGAAATTGAAGCTTATTATGTCTACTTTCAAATGGAAGAAACGAAATAGGTGGAGGGATTATATTTTATAAGATATTTGAGTTTTAGTGAGACAGGGCCAGAATGATTTCTGGATCCCCTGTTCTAATTTTGAAAATTCACTATAAATTGTAAAAAAATAGTTAAGAGGTGTACTTTATATGTACAGAATCCTGAGTTAGTCTAGTTTCAATATAAGGAAACGGCATAATCATATGAATTTTTTATGGAGAGAAAAGTGGTTCGTAGTAAACAGAGGTCAGTGCAGTCAAGTCCTGAAACAGGGGTAAATTTAACTAATAAACTGTACAAATCGGCCCAACCAAAAATTCTAGAAAAAAATTAGTAAATAGATATATGAGTCTAGATTCAGGGAAAATTTACGGATCCTGATTTTGAGTTTCGTAACTCAAGATATGATTTTTTAAGCGACCATGACGCAGAGATTCTGCATATTCCGAAAATTAAAATAAATGATGTAAAGTTGGTTTAATGATAAATTAAGTTTGGTAACACCTCAAACTCGACTCCGGCGACGGTCTCGGGCGTGGGGACGTTACAGAGCTTTTTGACTATCCGAGTATCGTTAGTAATTTCGAATGGTTTAACGGGCAATATCGAGTTAAGATCGAATGTGAAATCGAGCAAAAAGGTCAGGTATGTGCTAAGTTAAATGATTGAGAAAATAAGGTAAGTGTGTACTTGTGATATATATATATATATATATATATATATGAAATATGCATTATAAAAGTGAGAATTATATATGTTTATGAATATATATATATTCGGCCATTGATATTATAATGTTAATGTTTATGAGATCATGTTTGAGTTTGCAAGCATGATACATGTACATTTGGTTAACGTTTGTTTGGTTCGGTTTAGTTTAATCTAATTATGTATGTCATTAAAAATGAATTATTTGCTTATGACTTACTAAGCTATTTAAGCTTACTGTGTAAGTATTTGTTCATTGTTTTATAGATTTTGGAAGCTAGTTACGAGCTCGGGGATCATCAGAGAAATCTGTCACACTATCGATCACTATGTGGGTATCTTTATAAGTTGAACTTTAAACCTATGGCATGTATAGGCTAGATAATATGTTGGATTTTGGAGTATGTATATATATTTAGCCATGCGAAAATGGCTTGGTTATGGAGTAAATGTTTGTGTATGTTTGGTTGCGTTTCCAACTCATTTCGGAGATATGTTTTATGGTGAATATGCTTGTGGTGTTTGGTTTTGTGATATGGCAATAAGAAATGCTAGGTATAATATACAATTGGCATTATGGTTAGTCTATTTTGGAAGAATAGATTAAGAGTGGATGATTGTATTACTAGGCTTGACTAAATAGGTAAGGTAATAAGTTAGACATATTGATATGTTTTGTATTTGTGATAGTTGTTAGTTGATTTGGTAAAGGAGTAATGCTAATTAAATGTATATTTGACCATGATGGTAAGTTGTTTTAGAAGTGTTTTATGACATGATTTATGTGATGGAAATGTTAGATAATATGTACATGAGTTTTCGACTATGGTTTTAGGTTCTAGTTTTTAGTAATTTTCATATTTTTGAGATCGAGATAGTGAAATCTATCTAAATTGGGGATTAAGTTGAAGAGTTATCAAAGTATAGAGATTATTTCATGGATGTAAATGTTGGAAATTGAAAATTTATGGTAGAAAATAAAAGGTTGTTGATAGATAAATCACTTTTACAAAGTGATTTTGGATTAAATTGTGATTTAGGGACTAAATTGTAGAGATGTAAAAATTCATGGAAAAATTCTGATTTTTATGAAATATATGTGCTGTAAATATTACATGATATTTTTGGCTAGGCTTGGAAAGAGGATTGAATTGCATGAATTTCATTTTCCGAGCCTAGGGATGAAATTGAAATTAATGAAAATTTTAGGAGAAAAATAGTAAATTTTCCTAGAGTGTAAATTGAGTTCAAAAGAATACGAAATGTGATAGATTGATGATTAAATTCATTTATATAGATCCAAAAAACTCAAATACGAAGCAAGATCGAGGAAAAGAAAAGATTCTAGATTAGTAGATTTTTGTACGAACAAGCATTGAGGTAAGTTCGTGTAACTTAATATTGAATCTTGAAATGCTTGAAATGCATGTTATATGGTATGAATGTTAATTGAATGTTCAATGTATAAATATGATGGAATGTTGAAATTGCATTGAGAAAAGGGATAAGTCCCGATTGAATGTAGGAAATTTGATGGATTAGTGTAAGGGTGATTCTACATGTGTTGCAGACAGGATTTAGCTCAGACGAGTAATCCTGATAAGCCTCTCAAGCACTATGAGATATAGTCCTACAAGCGTAATGATTGCTAGTCGCCTGTGTTGTGGACTACCATAGCTCTATGCGAGCATCGAAGTACATGATTTGCTTAATTGTGATTGGTAGTAACTCCACATAAGATGTGGAACTACCGTAGCTCTGTGTGAGCATAGAGGTATTAAAGTGATTGGTAGTAACACCACATAAGTTGTGAAACTACCGTAGCTCTGTGTGAGCATCGAAGTGTGTGATTGCCCAAAAAACTTGAAAAGTGTAGCTTGAGAGTTTCGTACACATTGAGTGTACTATATGAGTATCCATCGATATTTCGATAAATTCAACAGGCAAAACTTGGAAAAGGATGATGAAACTTAAGGTATTTTATTTTGAAAATGCATATGTGATATGGGAATTAAGCATGTTGAGAGTATGAGTTGGTGAGCTCATCAATGAGTTGTATTATGTGAAATTATTTGACTAACTTTGAGTGTTGAAGTTGTGAATGATAGGATTATGATCTATTTGCTTGAATGTATGCATGGTTGATTAAATTTAATAGAACACTTGGTAAGTTAGTCTCTTGTTACATGAATGTACTAAGCACTAAGTGCTTACTTAGCTTTAATTTCCCTGTTTTATAGTTCTCGAAAGCTCGTGAAGGTTGGAGATAGGTCGGAGCATCATCACACTATCAATCGACTCATTTTGGTATAATGGCATGTATAGGTTACTAGTACCAATGTTGATGATGAATTAAATGAATGTAAGCTAGCCATTGGAATGGCTGGTGATGATTAGCTTGATATGTATATAAAGTTAAATCATGGATATACATATATGCATTGTATGTTTTGAATTAGATAGATTTGCATGTATAATAAGGAAATGTATGATATGAGATAAGATTATAAGCATAAATGTTATGTTAAATGGTTGATTGCTATTGAAAATGTTTAGTGCAGGTGTTGGATGAAAATGTGTGAGAAATAGGGCTTGGAAAATAGCCGTATTTTGTCCACACGACTAGACACACATGTGTGTGTCTAGGTTATGTGTGAGATAAGGTCTTATATATGGGCGTGTAGCCTGGCTGTGTGTCCCTTGCATCCTAAAATTGAGAAATAGAATGCCCAGAATTGAGCACACGGGCGTGTGTCTCCGCCGTGTGAGGTACACGGCCTAGAAACACGAGCGTGTACCTTGGCCATGTGATCCAAATTTCTTCATAGCTTGCAAGTCAGAGAGTTACACGGGTTAGGGACACGGGAGTGTGAATCCACACGGCCTGACCACACGAGTGTGTCCCCTTCCACATGGGCGTGTGACTCCTTTATATAAGAACAAATTTGAAATTTTGTGAAAAGTTTCTTGAAGTCTCGAATTAGTCTCAAATCGATTCTAATGGATATTTTTTGGCCATGAAAGCCCATTCAAAGGATATTATGAATAAATTCGAAAAATGAATAGTGTTTGACTCAATTTAATTTTAAAATGTTTTGTAATTCTGGTAATGCCTCGGAACCCTATTCCGGTGACAGATACGGGTTAGGGGTGTTACAATTTTCACATGTCCATATGGTACTTTGGCATTCAAACAGATGTAGTTCGGGTTATGTAATGCCCCAATAGCTTTCCAATGTTGTATGATGACCATATTCTCTGACATGGTGGAAAATTTTCTTGAAGTCTTCATGGATGATTTTTCTATGTTCAAAATGATTTTAAAAATTGTTTGAAAAATCTAGAATTAGTTTTATGCTGTTGTGAAGAAACAAATATTGTTTTAAATTAGGAGAAATGCTATTTCATGGTTTGTGAAGGAATTTTCCTGAGGCATAGGATATTATAGAGAGGAATTGAAGTGGATAGAGCAAAAATTGAAGTGATAGAAAAATTACCACCTCCCACCAGTGTCAAGGGTATTTGAAGTTTTTTAGGTCATGTAGGTTTTTATAAAAGATTCATTAAGGATTTTTCGAAGATATCTAAACCCTTGTGCACTTTGTTGGAGCAAAATAGACCTTTTAATTTTGATAAACATGTTTGGTAGCCTTTAAAGAGTTAAAGAAAAAACTTATAGCAGCACCAATTGTAGTAGCTCTAGAATGGACATTGCCTTTTGAACTTATGTGTAACGCCAGTAATTATGTTGTGGGAGCCATGTCGGGGCAAAAGAAAGACAAAATACTACGGGCAATATACTATGCTAGCATAACTTTATCGGAAGCACAACTTAACTACACCACCATGGACAATGAGTTATTAGCTGTGGTGTTCGCGTTCGATAAATTTCATTCTTATCTAGTTGGTATAAAGGTCATAGTCTACATAGATCACTCTGCTATTAAGTATCTAATAAATAAGAAAGATGCTAAGTCGAGGTTGATTAGGTGGATATTGTTGTTGTAGAAGTTTGACTTGGAAATTATAGATCGGAAAGGGACTGAGAATCAAGTGGCTGATCACTTGTCGAGGTTAGAATCTGGAAGTGAAGGTGATCATGATACATTTATTAAAGAAAAATTTCTAGACGAGCAGCTATTAGTTGCCACGGTATTACCTTGGTATGCTGACATAGTGAACTATTTAGAATGTAACACCTAAACCTGGCCTAGACGTTATGGCCGAATCTGGCGATGTCACATGGAATGGGATTTGAAATCGAATTTGTCAAGTTAAAACCATTTCTGTTTATTAGCTTCTATTTATTTCTCGTCAATTTCAAAATCACTTCCTTGTTAATTTGATTCGTTTAAAAACTTATTTTGTAAAGGAAGCTTTAGAAACCGTGATATTTAAGGAAAACCGTTCGCGTTTAGGAAAAACGTTGTTTTAATTAAACCGAGTTTTCATTGAGCTTTGCAAATTAAAAGTCCATAAAAATAGTTAAAATCCAAAATAAAAGAAAACAATCCAAAAGTCCCAAATTACATAAAAATACCCCAAAAATAATAGAGAGGAATTAATAGAAAATCAAAAATAGAAAAAAAATAGTTCGAAGTAATGGTGGTCACCATCGAGTCCTCCGTTGCACTAATCCATCTAAGACTGGGGATTACCTATACAGAATAATCAGAAAGGGATGAGTTTTCATAAGCTCAATGTGTAATCCCCATAGAAAACATGCACACAGTCAAAATAATAGTTATCAGTCAAATGTAGTCTAGGGCCTAAGCCCACTACAGATTCAGATACAGTTTGGGCCTTAGCCCATTTATAGTTTCAGTTATAAATGCTTAATCGGGCCTTAGCCCATGCCAGAAACAGATACAGTCAAATAATTAGAACAGTAGTCAGATCCTACCCCCAGCCTCTACACACCATCTCCGACCATCCCTACACATGATGTGGGGTTTTAAACACCCACCCATCCCTACACACTAGGCTGTACTGAAATGCGGCACATATCAGTAATATTACAACTGTGCTATTAGATAATAGGTATAAAAGCCTTTTAGTACACTTCCTCCAATAATCAATCATCCCACCCCAAATGCAGACGCAAATAGGCATGCTCAGTGTAGACATACAGTATAATATGCTTACATGCCAATATTTAATTATTAATCATACATACAGAACATCATTTCAAAACATGCGTTGAACTATCATGCTTAAAACATACATCAGTCATTCAGTTAATACACATCGGGGTCTACGTAGCCCTTATCGACCCTATAGTAGGTTCAAAGTCAATTTCGATGACCCGTGCAACCATAGGAAACAATTCAGATAAATGGGCTGACACACCCATGTAGCTTGCTCGTGTGAGCCCACACGCCCAGATTGGCCTTGGCTCGTGTGGATCACATGGCCTGGCCCAAAATCCCACACGCCTGTATGGATTGCTTGTGTGGACTCACACACCCGTGTGGCCCACACAGCCCAAATCAGTCTAGCCCGTGTGTCGTACACGGCCTACCTAGCCATCACACGGCCGTGTCTAGCGCATGGCCTGGCCTTCGTCAAACACACGGACGTGTCCTTTACACACGACCTACCACACAGGCAACCACATGCCCATGTGGCATCGACAGTTTGCAATTTCAACTTTCACCGAATCCCGTTTTCTATAAATTTGAGTACACACCTGGTACGATTTAGATGTAGAAACACTCCCGATATATCCAGCACCTATAATTGACATATTAACACTCAAATTTTAGTCTTAAGTACTGATTAATCTGAGCATTCGAAACCTAACATAACCCAAATCAAGTGCTAATGCTTACCCAACACACTTCGACCATTTTGATTACGAAGTAGCACGAGAAGGACTCCGCTCTCTACGATTCTCTATTGACCAAAATAGAATTTTAACAGTCTTCAATTGGATAAACAAACAAATTAAAAATACAATTCCCCTATGATACTTACCAACTCACAAAAAAGTACCTAAGAACCAGAACTTTAGATTGGAAAGCACAATTTCGGCAAAGTTTCAAGCAGGAAAAACAAAGAGGGGGAAAAAAGAAAAACAAAAGAGAAGAAGGGGAAAAGTGGCGTTAGAAAAGTTTGAAGAGGAAGAGAAAATCGAAAATTTTGGGAAGGGAAAGAAATATTATCAGGAAACTAACATTCTGATCACAAATCCCTTAATTCCCTCCTACTTCCACTCCCACAATCCCAATTACACACAACCACCTTAATATTTCTGCTAAATTGAAACTCTTACCATCCATCGAGCAAAAATCAACACCCTTGCTTATGTAGGAATTCGAACACAGGACCTCCAACACACCAACACACAACTTAACCACTAGACTAGTTGGCCCATTCTATTATTTACTTACAAGCAATTAAACTTAAACCCTTTGGGCAAGGTTAAGGCTTTGTTCAGAAAAAGGCCAAAATTTTCCCAAGACAAGGCTTGAACTTGGGACCTCACACACACACCCAGAACACCTAACCATTAAAGTAGATACACAATTGTGTCATGAGTTCGCAAAAACAAAAATAAGAAATTTGGGGTGTTACAACTCTACCCCTTAAAAGAAAATTTCAACCTCAAATTTTACCTGATCAGAATAGATGAGGATATTGCTGACGCATCAAATCCTTAGGCTCCCTACGTGGTGTAACATCCCAAAATAGGGCCTAAATGGAATTGTGGTTGCTAAACCATGAATTCGAGATAGAAAAATTTATTCTGATTAATTTTTATAATTTACCGAGTGATTAGATGCATGTGTTAGAGTATTGATAGAAAATTTTATGAATTACATGTTTAATTTGCTTATTAGGGCTTGTTTGAAAAAGTTGATAAATATGAGTTCTAGATAGGAAAGGATTAAATTGAAGAGCATAATTGAAGTAGAGGTCCTTAAATGGTAATTAGACCATTAGGTTTTCATGGACAAAAATGGACATACATAGATAAAAATAACTAAAGTTTTAATGAAGGGCATTTTAGTCATTTGGTAATTAAACGATTAAAAAGGGAAAAAGATGGCAAAATGTTGTCCATCTTCTCCATAAGGCCGAAACTACAAGGGGACACCATAGCTAGGGTTTCTTCAACTTCTCAAGCTCATAGTAAGTGCATCCAAGCCCCGTTTTTAATGTTCTTTACGTTTTTAGAGTCTCGATAACTTGATTTAGCTTATTCTAGTAATAATTTAACCTGGGGTTTATATTTGGAAAAATACCCATAGGTGAAATGTGTCTATTTTGATGTTTTATGGTAGAATATGAATTTTGAAATAATGTTAAACAACTTGTGCTAAGCGATTTTAACCGAAAACGAGTAAAACGACATAATTAGTAAAAATACCCAATGTTCATAAGTACATGTTAGAGTGAGAAATTGATGGCCATAGAAGGAAAATAATGATCATCATATCCTAAAACATAAGAATTAGGGATAAATTTTAATTTTCGGGCTTTGGGGAAAAAGTGTAAATATGCAAAATTTTAGGGGCAAAATTATAATTTCCTTAAAGTTAGAGTCAAGGACTGTTTTGATAAATGTGAGTATTAAATAAGCTAAATTTTCTATTATAGATCAAGAATAACGAAATTCGGGGGTAGACCGAGGAAAGAAAAAAATTGAGGACTAGATCAAAATATTTGATCGTATTTTGTATCGAGGTAAGTTTGTAGTAAATAAATGGAATGTTTTGTTATTTATATTTAATGCTGTTATTTTTCAGCATCTATATGTTTATTTTGTGAATTTACTCATTGATGACTCAAGTAAGAATTGATGGTGAAATGATACTTAAAAATCCCGGTTGAACCTTAAGAATGTGTAGGATAAAAATGCCATGACATTAGGGTTTAAGGATACCAAGTAAGACCATTCCAATGCATGGCATTGGTAAGTTTTACAAGGCAAGGAAATCATGTAAGACCATGTCAAGACATGACATTGATAAGCTACTATAAGGAAAAGATCCCATGTAAGACGATTCCAAGGCATTACAATGGTGAGTTCATAAGGCAAGGATATCACGTAAGACCATGTCAAGACATGGCAATGGTAAGCTTAAAAATGAAAGGTACCCGTGTATCCTTAGTATTCTAAGCAGTTTAATACGAAATTTAAAGAGCATGTGAATACTTTATAATGATTAGCTATTGAAATGGCTAATTAATAACATGTTTTGGTGTTAGGTATGCCTAAATGAGGTTTAATGCAAAGAAATTATGAAAGAGTAAAAGTTGGTTATGAAACAGGTTTGGGACAGCAGCAGTGAAGTGATTTTAAAAAATCACTAAAAATTGTAGGAACAAATTTAAATGGTTAATGAGACATAGAATTAAAGCTTATTGATTCTATTTTCATAGGAAAGAAACAGAGTAAGTAGAGGAAGTCTGTATTCTGAGATATTTAAATTTTTGTGAGACTGGTTCAGGGTGACTTCGTGGTCCCCTGTTTGGATTTTAGAATTTCATTAAAAATTATACAAAAATAATTATGAGTCATAATTTATATGTCTAGATTCCTTGGTGAGTCAATTTTCATTAGAAACAAATGGGAACATTATCCAAATTCATTATAATGAGATAATTGATTTTTAGTGAAGAGAGGTCAGGTTCGATGGACTGAAAAATAGGGAGACTTTAACTAATAAAATGTACTAATTGACCACAGAAAAAATTCTAGAAAAATTATGATAAGAAGATATATGAGTCTAGTTTTAGAGACAATTTACGGATTTAAATTTCAAGTTTTGTAACTCGAGTTATAATTAATTTAGTAACTATTACGCAGGTGGACAATTTTATTATGAATAGTGAAATAAATTGTTTTGATTTGTGTAAGTAATCGGAAAATTTTTAATGTTCTCGATTTTGTCCCAAACCGTTTCAATTGCATGTTTTAGGGCCTAGAGGGCCCTTTTTAGGGATATATTGGATGAATGTGAGAAAATTAATTTTAAAAGTAAATTTTTATGCCCCGAACTAGTAAGATAAGTCTGGTAACGCCTTATGCTCGACTCCGGCAACGGTCTCGGGTAAGGGGTGTTACACGTGGCCTCCTTAGTGCTATGAGTCCGCCACAGTACCTTCACCAGTGGAATAGAATTCTTTTGCAGAACCTTTACATCATGATCCAGAATCTGAACCGTCTCCCCTTCAAAAGTTAAGTCAGGCCTAACCTCAATCTCCTCAACAGGAACAATATGAGTAGGATCAAAGGGGTAGTGTCTCAACATCGAGACGCGGAACACGTCATGAATACAGTCTAGCTCTGGAGGTAGCTCCAATTGATAAGCGATCGATCTCACTCTATTCAGAATCTGGTAAGGCCCAATAAAGCTAGGGCTTAACTTGCCCTTATGACCAAACGTCAGAACCTTTTTCCAAGGTGAGACCTTGAGAAACACGAAGTCCCCCATAGATTACTCGATCTCCCGTCTCTTCAGATCCGCATCAGATTTTTGCCTATCAGATGCAGCTTTCAGTCATTCCCGAATATATCTAACCTTATACTCGGTCTCAGAAAGCAACCCAGGAACTAAAACCCGTCGTTCACCTTACTCAGTCCAACATAGGGGAGTGCGACACTTACAACCATATAAAGCCTCGTAAGGTGCCATCGTAACCCTGTCCCATTACCCCTCGGGTACCATCACTGGTTGAAGTAAACCTGAAGGCATTTGATGCTTGACTTTTATTTGTTAATAGATCAAACATTTTGATACAAATTCAAAAATATCTTTTTTCATACCCAGCCACCAATACAATTTCTTCATATCATTATATATCTTAGTACTACCCAGATGAATTGATAAGCAACCACTATGTACCTCGTGTAAAATTTTCTGAATAAGGTCATTATCCTTCGGTACACATACTCTATCCCGAAGCATCAAACAATCATTTGAACCGATTCAAAAATCTCAGTCATTACTCACTTCACACCGAGTTCTTTTGGTTTGTAATTCACTATCTCTCTTCTAAGCTTCACAAATTTGTTGAAGAAATAATGGTCTAGCCCTCAACTCGGCCAAAATTGAGCTATCACTGGACAGAGCCAAATTTGAACTCATAGCTCTTAAAGCAAATAGGGATTTTCTAATTAAAGCATCGACGAACACATTTGCCTTTCCCGGATGATAATCAATTACCAACTCATAGTCTTTTAACAACTCAAGCCATCTTCGTTGTCTTAAATTCAAATCCTTCTGGATCATAATATACTTCAAACTCTTATGATTAGTAAAAATACAACATCTTTCACTGTACAAATAACGATGCCAAATTTTCAAAGTAAAAATGATGGCAGCCAATTGCAAGTCATGGGGTCGAGTAGTTCATCTCATGTGGCTTCAATCGTCTCGAGGCATAAGCTATCACTTTGCCCTCTTGCATCAATACACAACCAAGACCATTCAAAGACGCATCACTATAAAGTACAAATTCCTTTCCCGACTCAGGTTGTACGAAAACCGGTGCCTCGGTCAATAGTGCTTTAAATCTCTCAAAGCTTTGCTGACATTTGTTGGTCCATTCAAACTTAACATCTTTTTGCAACAACTTGGTCATAGGAGTAGCAATCATCGAAAATCCCTCGACAAAATGTCGATAATACCCAGCTAAGCCCAAAAAGCTTCTAACGTCAGATACATTTCTCGATGGTTTCCAATAAAAAATTGCCAAAATCTTACATGGATCAACTTGAATACCATCACCTGAAACTATATGTCCCAAAAATCTGACTTCTCGAAGCCAAAACTCACTTTTACAGAACTTAGCAAACAATTTCTTTTCTCTCAAAATTTGCAATACAGTTCTCAAGTGTTCGACATGTTTGGACTCATCTCGAGAATAAATCATAATATCATCTATGAAAACAACGGCAAACTTATCCAAGTACGGCCAAAAGATCCGATTCATTAAGTCCATAAATATGGTCGGAGCATTAGTAAGTCCAAAAGTCATAACAAGAAACTCATAATGTCCATACTTCGTTCTAAATGCAGTTTTCGGAACATTTGACTCTCGAACCCTCAACTGATAGTTGTCGGATCTCAAGTCAATCTTGGAGAATACTGTTGCCCCTTTCAACTGGCCAAACAAATCATCAATTCTTGACAACAAATACTTGTTCTTTATAGTCACTTTGTTAAGTTGTCGATAATCGATACAAAGTCTCATAGATCCGTCTTTCTTCTTTACAAACAAAACGAGAACAGTCCAATGAGAAAAGCTCGGTCTCGCAAACCCCTTATCTATCAACTCTTGCAACTGAGCTTTTAATTCGTTTAATTCAGTTGGAGCCATCCTATATGGAGTAATTGATATTGGGGCAGTCTCAGGCACTGAATCAATAGCAAACTCAATCTCTCTGACCGGTGGCAACGTAGGCAACTCTTCTAGAAACACGTCAGGAAATTTACAGACTATTGGTACTGATTCAAGTTTCAATTCAGACATCTTTGTATTCAAAACATAGGCAAGATAAGCTTCACATCTTTTCTTACATATCTCCGAACAGATATATACGAAATCACCATAGGCAATTCCCTCATTTCATCTGTTTCAACCCAAAGAACCTCACCATTTTCACATTTCAATTCACTACTTTTTTGCCAACAGTTTACTTTAGCATCATGCAATGTCTACCAATCCATACCTAAAATGGCATCAAATTCATCAAATGGCAACAACATTAAGTCAGCAAAAAAACAGTGATCTCAAATCATCAAAGGACTATTCTTGCTAACCTTATCCACTAATACATACTTGCCTAAAGGGTTTGATAGTTTAATCAAAAACTTAGTAGACTCAACAGACAATTTCATATTAGTTACCAAATTTATACAAATATAAGAATGTGTTGATTCAGGATCAATTAATGCAATAACATTAGTATCGTAAAGAGAAAATGTACCTTTAATCACATCAGGAGATGACACATCTTTACGAGCATATATGGCATACACTTTAGCAGGTGCTCTAACTTTTGATCTCACAGCTGAATCCTTTGTTGCACCTTTATTGCTAGTTCCATTCCTGGTGTTCCTTGGTGGCATACCTCTATTAATAGTATTACTTGGCCTTACACTTTGAAAATTTTCTTCCTCATCCCTTTCAGGGCAATCTCGGATAAAATGTTCTAAGGAACCACACTTGAAACATGCTCAGCTATTCGTTCTACACTCATTGGGATGTCGCCTACCACAATGCTGACATTCAGGTCTATTAGACCTAACATTACCTACACTCACCATTGAGGTAGCTAGAGTTTTAGAACCAGAATACTGCTTCCCATGGTCTTTACGTGAATATCTAGCTAAAACATTTGAACGAGAATAAATTTCTCTAGATTTCTTTGATTGGTACGGGCATGACTTAGTCATCGACCTTTTTCTTACATCTCTAGCCTCACTCTCGGCCTTTCTCTTCTCTTTACTTAATTCTTCAGCTTTGCAAGCACGTTCAACCAACACAACAAATTTTTTAATTTCTAAAATCCCAACTAGCAATTTGATATTCTAATTCAGTCCATCTTCAAACCTTCTACACATAATAGCCTCGAAGGAAACACATTCCTAAGCATACTTACTAAGCCTGAGAAATTCTCGCTCATATTTTGTCACGAACATTCGACCCTATTTCAGCTCGAGAAATTCCTTACACTTCTGGTCTATAAACAGTTGGCTAATATATTTCTTTTTGAAATTCTTCTTGAAAGAACTCCCATGTAACCCTTTCTCTTAGTACCACTGATAGTAGAGTCTTCCACCAATGATATGCCGCATCCCTCAGCAATGATATATCACAGTTCAAACACTCTTCAAGTGCACATGAATGTTCATCAAATGCCCAAAAGGTATTTTCAAGCCAAAATTCTGCCCTTTCGGGATCATCATCTACATTTGCCCTGAATTTTTAGCCTCATACTTTCGAATCTTATCAACAAGAGGCTTATTCAACCTTACCATCTGTATACCTTGGGGAGCTACGGGAACTGGATGAGGAATAGGAGGGGGTGGAGGAGGTTGAGCATTAGAATTTGCCCAAATAAACTCCGAGTATCATTCATTCATCATATGGAGAAAGGCTTCCTGAGCCTCTCTACCATGACTAGTTGTCAAATGTCTGCTATTAGGTGGCGTGATCCCTTGGGCGGGAGCCGACGAATTACTTTCAACATTATCAGCTACGGCTCAATTGGGATCCATTTACTATAAGAAAACACAATTTGATTTGTTAGGACTCGTCACACTATCACAATTTAAATATGGCAAGTATAGCTAGACTTGTACACACACTAGGTTAGTCTGAGAATCGACTGAACCATAGCTCTAATACCATTAAATGTAACACCCCTTACCCGTATCCGATACCGAGACAGGGTTCGAGGCATTACTAGAGTTACACACACTTAAACATACAAAGCCGAGTCAGAAAAATTGCGTCCAATTTAAAACTTTCCAAACATATTCATAACATTCATATTACGGGCCTACGAGGCCCTAAACATATATTAGAGGGGTTAGGGACTAAATTGTGAACTTTCAAAACTTTTATAACACTTAGAAAAATTTCATGTTTTAGAGAGTCACACGCCCGTGTAGGTAGGCCATGTGGTTCGGGACACGCCTGTGTCCTTAACTCGTATAACTCTCTATTTATGACATCATCGACAATTTAGTGGCACATGGCCAAGTCACACGCCCGTGTGTTAGGTTGTGTGGTGAATTTAATTTTCGCATTTATGGTGCAAGCTTCACATGGCCGGGGTACAGGACCATGTCTTGAGGTCGTGTCCTTCACCCAACTGAGTCACACGACCGTATCTCTATCCATTTGTTTACTACTAGACATTTTGTTTCTCAAAACTAAGGTGCAGGGGACACACGGCCTATCAACACTCCCTTAAGGCTAACCGTGTGTCACACACGGCCTAGACACATGTTCGTGTGTCTACCAGTGTGGACAAAAATAAGTCTATTTACCAAGCCATTTGCCACCCTGAAACACAATCATACTTATACCAATTTCAATAACACATAGCATGACATAATTTAGCAACCAAACATCTTTAATTGAGATGACCACACATCGTTCACATACCACAATCACCATGCATGATCCTTACACAATTATCAACTCAATCATGCAAGTAACCATATTCATGAAAGACATCATCACGTGATTATACCAATAACCAACATTAGCCAATTTCAAATGACCTTATACAAAATGATCATCAAACCAATATAAGCCCACACATTAGGCCAAAATAACTATGAGACATATACAAAATAATCAAGTCCCTATACATGCCATATTTTTAAGATGATAAAATTATCAATACCCAAAATAAAGCCTTGATAGTGTGATGCGATACTCTGACGATTCCTGATCCCTGAGCTAGCTTGGTAACACTATAAAACAAAGGAAAGAAATATTGCTTAGTAAGTTTATATGTAAATAATAAACATCTTATTTATAACTTAATCATACACATTCCATAATGGAAGTTGGTATAAACATTAGTAAACTCTCATGGCCATTTCTCACCCAATCATAACCTTACTATAAGAGCATTACAACACATCACTTTTTAACTCATCATTGTTCTTCCATCCAAAAGTCATACGGACTTTGTACGTACTTGTATTACTTACCTTAAATGTACTTTCACTCTTGTTTAAACGAGGCCCGTTAAACCATTCAGAATCATCAAAGATATTTGGGAGCCAGAAATAGGTCGTACAATGCCATATCCAAGATATGGTCTTAAATGTAATACAATATAGTTGCCAATAGCCCAGCTATGGTCTTACATGATAACTCATATCGAAGCCATGTCCCAGACATGGTCTTACACAAAATCTCGTACCGATGCCATGTCTCAAACATGGTCTGACACGTATTACCATACCGATGCCAGATCCCAGATATGGTCTTACACGAAATCTCATATCACATGCTGATGCCATATCCCAGATATGGTCTTACACGGAATAACATGTCGATAACTTCAATGTTATGACCTTTGTATCCTGTAATGTTCCTAGGGTTCGTATTGGACTTCCACACTTACTGAATTATTATCGATCTCGTTCATACAATTAAACTCATCCACATGGTCAACTATACAGTTCAAGAAATAATTAAACCTTTAAACATAATATAACGATGTATTATTTACACATAAACTTACCTCGGTACAAAAATGACTATTTTGCAATTTATTTCACTACCTTGTCCTTCCTTTGGTCAAGGTAAATTCTCATCTTTCTTGATCTATAATAACTTATTTAACTCATTTAATTATCACATTATTCAATTAGGCCCAAAAATCATATTAAGGAAAAATTACATTTTTACCCCTAACTTTTTACTTATTTACACTTTAGTCCCTAGGCTCGTAAAATGAAAAGTATTCATTTTTCTCAAAATCCAAGCCTGGCTGAATTTTATTCATGCTTATAGTAGCCTACATTTTTTTGTTATTCACATATTCATGCACACATTTCACAACTTTTGCAAATAGGTTCTTTTTGACATTTTTACCAATAATCACTTTGAAAAAGTCATTTATCTATCACTAAACTTTCATTTTCTACCATTAGACATCAAAATACATGCATGTCACACATGGGTAAATTTTTAAACATAAACCCTACTTCAAAATAATGGTAGAAATAGGTATATCGGGTGATAACAACTTCAAAAATGTAGATAGCATTAAAAATGAGGTTAGGATGCACTTACTATTGAGCTTGGAAAGTGAAGAAACCCTAGCTATGACTCCCTTGTGAATTTCGGCTATGGTAGGAGAAGATTGACACAATTTTTGACTTTATTTTCCCTTTTGATTCTTTTATTAACCAAATGACCAAAATGCCTTTAAGGCCTTTTTTTGAAATTTTACCCTTTCATGTCCATTTTTTTCCATCATGATATATAATGGTCTAATTACTAAATAAGGACCTCTAATATACAGAATCATTTCAATTAAACCCCCAATTCTTCTAGAACACATATATTGCACTTTTTGCAATTTAGTCCTACTAGTCAAATTGGACCCTCTATCGATAAAATTTCTTAACGATATTTTCACACATGCATTCAATCATACTATAAGCCTTAAAAATTTATCACAATAAAATTTTCTATTTCAGATTTGTGGTCTCAAAACAACTATTCTGACTTGGCCCTAAATCGGGCTATTACAACTCTCTCCCTTTAAGGATTTTTGTCCCCGAAAATCTTACCAGAAAAGAGGTTTGGGTACTGTTTTCTCATGGCTTCCTCGGGTTCCCACGTAACCTCTTCAACCTCATGTCTATGCCAAAACACTTTCACTAATGCTATACTTTTATTCCTCAATTATTACTTCCCGGGCTAAAATCTTAATTGGTTCTTTATCATATGTCATATTTGGTCGAATATCAACTTCCGTCGGAGAAATCACATGCGAAGGGTTGAAACTATATCGTCGCAACATCGACACATGAAACACATTATGAATTCTTTCCAACTCTGTTAGTAAAGCCAACCGATAAGCCACTGGTCCTATCCTTTCGATAATCTCATACGGACCAATAAAGTGTGGACTCAATTTGCCTATACGGCCAAATCTCAGAATCTTGTTCCATGGAGACACTTTCAGACTTTATCACCCACTTGAAATTCAATCTCTTTTCTTTTAAAATTTGTGTATGACTTTTGTCGATCTGAAGCAACTTTTAAATAATCACAGATTACTTTCACTTTTTCTTTGGTTTCCTTAACCAAATCAACCCCGTGAATCTGTCTCTCACTTAGCTCGGTCCAATACAAAGGAGTTTAACACTTGCAGCCATACAAAGCCTCATATAGTGCCATCTTAATACTCGACTGGAAATTATTGTTGTAAGCAAACTCAACCAAAGGTAGATATTTTCCCAACTATCGAACTCTAAAACGCAACATCGGAGCATATTGTCGAGAATTTGAATTACTGTTTCAAATTGACCATCCGTTTGTGGATGAAACGCGATACTAAACTTCAATTTCGTACCCAAAGCTTCTTGCAACTTCTTCCAAAATATCAAAGTAAATCTCAAATCTCTATCCGAAATAATAGAAATAGGCACTCCGTGCAGTCTCACAATTTCAGCAATGCACAATTCAGCTAGCTTGTCGAGTGAATAGTCGGTATGTATCGGAATAAAATTAGCCAATTTCTTGAATCAATCAACAACGAACTAAATGGCATCTTTCTTCCTGGGGTCAAAGGCAAACCCGTTACGAAATCCATCGTAACATTGTCCAATTTCCACTCGAAAACCATCACTGGCTGAAGTAAACCAGAAGGCACTTGATGCTCGACTTTTATTTGTTGACAGATCAAACATTTTGATACAAATTGAAAAACATCTCTTTTCATACCCGGCCACCAATACAATTTCTTCAAATCATTATACATCTTAGTACTACCCAGATGAACTGATAAGAAACCACTGTGTGCCTCGTGTAAAATTTTCTGAATAAGGTGATTATCTTTCGGTACAGATACTCTATCCCGAAACATCAAACAATCATCTGAATTAATTCGAAAATTTGAATCATTACTCACTTCACACTGAGCTCTTTTGGCTTGTAATTCACTATCTCTCTTTTGAGCTTCACAAATTTGCTGAAGAAATAACGGTCTAGCCCTCAACTCGGGCAAAATCGAGCCATCATCGGGTAGAGCCAACTTCGTACTCATAGCTTTCAAAGCAAACAGGGAATTTCTACTTAAAACATCGGCAACCACATTCGCCTTTCCCAGGTGATAGTTGATTACCAACTCATAGTCTTTTAACAATTCAAACCATCTTTGTTGTCTTAAATTCAAACCTTTCTGAGTCATAGTATACTTTAAACTCTTATGATTAGTAAAAATACAACATCTTTCACTGTACAAATGGTGATGCCAAATTTTCAAAGCAAAAATGATGGCAGCCAATTCCAAGTCTTGGGTCGAGTAGTTCATCTCATGTGGCTTCAATTGTCTTGAGGCATAAGCTATCACTTTGCCCTCTTGCATTAATACACAACCAAGACCATTCAAAGACGCGTCACTATAAATTACAAATTCCTTTCCTGACTCAGGTTGTGCCAAAATCGATGCCTCGGTCAATAGTGTTTTCAATCTCTCGAAGCTTTGCTGACATTTGTTGGTACATTCAAACTTAGCATCTTTTTGCACCATCTTGATCATAGGAGTAGCAATCATCGAAAATCCCTCGACAAAGCGTCAATTATACTTGACTAAGCCCCAAAATCTTGCTGAAATATTACTTGGATCAACCCAAATACCATCACCCGAAACTATATGTCCCAAAAATCTGACTTTTCGAAGCCAAAACTCACTTTTATAAAACTTAGCAAACAATTTCTTTTCTCTCAAAATCTGCAATACAGTTCTCAAGTGTTCAACATGTTTGGACTCATCTCGAGAATAAATCAAAATATCATCTATAAATACAACTACAAACTTATCCGAGTACTGTTAAAAGATTCGATTCATTAAGTCCATAAATACAATCGGAGCATTAGTAAGTCCAAAAGGCATAACAAGAAACTCATAATGTCCATACCTTGTTCTAAATGTGGTTTTCAGAACATCTGAGACTCTAACCCTCAATTGATAGTAGCCGAATCTCAAGTCAATCTTGGAGAACACTGGTGCCCCTTTCTACTGGTCAAACAAATCATCGATTCTTGACAATGAATACTTGTTCTTTATAGTCACTTTGTTAAAATGTCGATAATCAAAACAAAGTCTCATAGATCCGTCTTTCTTCTTTACAAACAAAACGGGAGCACCCCAAGGAGAAAAACTCAGTCTCGCAAACCCCTTATCTGTCAACTTTGCAACTTAGCTTTTAATTCTTTTAATTCAGTCGGAGCCAACCTATACGGAGCAGTCGATATCGGGCAGTCCCAGACACTAAATCAATAGAAAACTCAATCTCTCTGATCGGAGGCAACCCAGGCAACTAATCTAGAAACACGTCTGAAAATTCACAGACTATTGATAACGATTCAAGTTTCAATTCAGACATCTTTGTATTCAACACATAGACAAGGTAAGCTTCACATCATTTTCTTACATATCTCCGAGCAGATGTATACGAAATCACCACATGCAATTCCCTCATTTTATCTGTTTCAACCCGAAGAACCTTACCATTTTCACATTTCAATCCAATAATTTTCTGCCTACAGTTTACTTTAGCATCATGCAATGTCAACCAATCCATACCCAAAATGGCATGAAATTCATCAACTGGGAACAACATTGAGTCAGCCAAAAAATAGTGATCTTAAATCATCAAAGGACAATTCTTGCTAACTTTATCCACTAATATATACTTGCTTACAGGGTTTGACACTTTAATCACAAATATAAGAATGCGTTGATCCGAGATCAATTAATGCAACAAAATTAGTATCATGAAGAGAAAATGTACCTGTAATCACATCAAGAGATAACGCATATTCACGAGCACGTATGGCATATGCTTTAGCAGGTGCTCTAGCTTCGAATCTCACAGCTGAATCCTTTGTTGCACCTTTATTGCTAGTTCCATTCCTGGTGTTCCTCGGTGGCCTACTACTATAAATAGTATTACTTGGCCTTGCACTTTGAAAATTTTCTTCCTCATCCCTTTCAGGGCAATCTCAGATAAAATGTTCTAAGGAACCACACATAAAAAAAGCTCGGCTATTCGTTCTACACTCGCCGGGATGTCGCCTACCATAATGCTGACATTTAGGTCTATTAGACTTATTATTACCCACACTCGCCATTGAAGTAGCTGGAGCTTTAGAACCAGAATGCTGTTTCGCACGGTCTTTATGTGAATATCCAGCTGAAACATTCGAATGAGAATACATTTCTCTAGATTTCTTCGACTGAGATGGGCATGACTTACTCACCGGCCTTTTTCTTGCATCTCTGGCCTCACTCTTGGCCTTTCTCTTCTCTTTACTTAATTCTTCAGCTTTGCAAGCACATTCAACCAACACAACAAATTTTTTAATTTCCAAAATCCCAACTAATAGTTTGATATTCTCATTCAGTCCATCTTCAAACCTTCTACACATAATAGCTTCGGAATAAACACACTCCTGAGCATACTTAATAAGCGTAAGAAATTCTCGCTCGTATTCTATCACGAACATTCAACCCTGTTTCAACTTGAGAAATTTCTTATGCTTTTGATCCATAAACCGTTGACTAATATATTTCTTCTAAAAATCTTCTTGAAAGAACTCCCACGTAAGTCTTTCTCTTGGTACCACTAATACTAGAGTCTTCCACCAATGATATGCTGTATCCCTCAGCAGTGATATAGCATAGTTCAAACACTCTTCCGTTGTGCATAAAAGTTCATCAAATACCCAAATGGTGATTTCAAGCCAAAATTCTGCCATTTCGGGATCATCATCTACATTAGCCCTAAATTCTTCGGCCCCATACTTTTGAATCTTATCAAAATGAGGCTTATTCAATCTTACCATCTCAATACCTTGGGGAGCTATGGGAACTAGTTGAGGAATAAGAGGGGGTGGAGGAGCTTGAGCATTCGGATTTGCCCGAATAAACTCCGAGTACCACTAATTCATCATATAGAGAAAGGCTTCTTGAGTTTCTCTTCCGTGAATAGTTATCACATGTCTACTATTAGGTGGCGTAGTCCCTTGGGTGGGAGCAGGCGCATTACTTTCAACATCATCAGCTACGGCTCGATCGGGATCCATTTACTATATGAAAACACAATTTGATTTGTCAAGAGTCGTCACACTATCACAAGTTAAATATGGCACGTATAGCTAGACTCGTACACATGCTAGGTTTGTCTGAGAATTGACTAAATGTAACACCCCTTACCCATATCTGATACCGGGACAGGGTTCGAGGCATTACCAGACTTACACACACTTAAACATACAAAGCCGGGTCATATAATTTGCGTCCAATTTAGAACTTTCCAAACATATTCATAACATCCCTATTACGGGCCTACAAGGACCTAAATATACATTGGAGGGGGTTAGGGACTAAACTGAGAACTTTCAAAATTTTTACAACACTTACAAAAATTTCATGTTTTGGAGAGTCACATGCCTGTGTGTGCAGGCCGTGTGATCACACATGCCCATGTGGTTTGGGACATGCCAGTGCCCTCAATGTGTTTAACTCTCTGTTTACAATGTCATCGATAATTTAGGGGCACACAGCCATGTCACACACTCGTGTGTTATGTCGTGTGGCGAATTTAATTTTTACATTTAAGGTGTAGACTTCACACGACTCGGGCACACACCCATGTCCTGAGGCCGTGTCCTTCACAAGGTTGAGACACATGGCCATGTCTCTGCCTATGTGTTCACTACTGGACATTCTGTTTCTCAAAACTAAGGTGCAGGGGACACACAACCTATCAAGAAGCCCATGGGGCTGTTTGTTTGTCACATACGGGCACGGCCTAGACACATGCCCTTATGTCTACCCGTGTGGACAAAAATAAGGCTATTTACCAAGCCATTTGCCACCCTGAAACACAATCATACTTATACCAATTTTAATAACACATAACATGACATAATTTAGCAACCAAACATCTTTAATTGAGACGTCCACACATCGTTCACATACCACAATCACCATGCATAATCCTTACGCAATTATCAACTCAATCATGCAAGGAACCATATTCATGAAAGACATCATCACATGATTATACTAATAGCGAACATTCGCCATTTCAAATGACCTTATACAAAATGATCATCACACCAATATAAGCCCACACATTAGGCCAAAATAACTATGAGACATATACAAAATAATCAAGTCCCTATACATGCCGTATTTTCAAGATGCTAAAATTATCAATACCCAAAATAAAGCCTTGATAGTGTGATGCGATACTTCAACGATTCTCGATCCCTGAGCTAGCTTGGTAATACTATAAAACAAGGGAAATAAAAAAGGGGTAAGCTATATAGCTTAGTAAGTTTATATACAAGTAATAGACATCTTATTTATAACTTAATCATATACATTCCATAATGGAAGTTGGCATAAATATTACTAAACTCTCATGGCCATTTCTTACACAATCATAACCTTACCATAAGAGCATTACAACACATCACTTTTTAACTCATCATTATTCTTCCATCTAAAAGTCGTATGGGCTTCGTACATGCCTGTATTACTTACCTCAAATGTACTCTCACTCTCGTTTAAACCAGGCCCGTTAAACCATTCGAAATCATCAAGGATACTCTAGAGTCAGACATAGGTCCTACAATGCCATATCCAAGATATGGTCTTACATGTAATCCAATATTGATGCCAATAGCCTAGCACTGGTCTTACATGATAACTCATATCAAAGCCATGTCCCAGACATGGTCTTACATAAACCCTGTACTGACGCCATGTCCCAGACATGGTCTGACACGTACTACCATACCGATGCCATATCCTAGATATGGTCTTACAAGGAATCTCATATTACATGCCAATGCCATATCCCAGATATGGTCTTACATGGAATCACGTGTCGATAACCTCAATGCTATGACCCTTGTATCCTGTAATGTTCCTAGGATTCGTATTGGACTTCCACACTTACTGAATTATTATCGATCTCGTTCAATAATTAAACTCATCCACATGGTCAATTATATAGTTCAAGAGATAATTAAACTTTTAAACATAGTATAACGATGCATTATTTACACATAAACTTACCTCGGTAAAAAAAAGAGAGTATTTTGCGATTTAGTCCACTACCTTGTCCTTCCCTTGTTCAAGGTCAAGTCCTCGTCTTTCTTGATCTATAATAACACATTTAACTCATTTAATTATCACATTATTCAATTAGGCCCAAAAATCATATTAAGGCAAAATTACATTTTTGCCCCTAACTTTTCACTTATTTACACTTTAGTCCCTAGGCTCGTAAAATGAAAAGTATTTATCTTCCCAAAAACCAAGCTTAGCCTAATTTTATTCATGCTTATAGCAGCCTACATTTTTTGTTATTCACATATTCATACACATATTTCATAACTTTTGCAAATAGGTCCTTTTTGACATTTTTACCCATAATCACTTAGTAAAAGTCGTTTATCTATCACTAAACTTTCATTTTCTACCGTTAGACATCAAAATACATGCATGTCACACATGGATAAATTTTTAAACATAAACCTTACTTCAAAATAATGGTAGAAATAGGTAAATCAGGTGATAATGACTTCAAGAATGTAAAAAGCATTAAAAACGAGGCTAGGATGCACTTACTATTAAGCTTGGAAAGTGAAGAAACCCTAGCTATGGCTCCCTTGTGAATTTTGGCTATGGTAGGAGAAGATGGACATAATTTTTGAATTTATTTTCCCTTTTTATTATTTTATTAACCAAATGACCAAAATGCCCTAAGGCCTTTCTTTGAAATTTTACCCTTCCATGTCTATTTTTGTCCATCATGATATATAATGGTCTAATTACTAAATAAGGACCTCTAATATAAAAATTCATTTCAATTAGACCCCCAATGCTTCTAGAACACATATATTGCACTTTTTGCAATTTAGCCCTACTAGTCAAATTGGACCCTCTAACGATAAAATTTCTTAACGATATTTTCACACATGCATTCAATCATACTATAAGCCTTAAAAATTTATCGCAATAAATTTTTCTATTTCAAATTTGTGGTCTCAAAACCACTATTCTGACTTGCGCCTAAATCAGGCTATTACAGGTTTGAAGATGGAACGCAGCACTGAAGTCCAATATCGAACCCAGAGCCTTACGTAACTTTTTCTAAAACTGAGACATGAAGTGAGGATCCCTATTAGAAATGATTGAGATAGGTTCCCCATGTAGTCTCACTATCTAAAAATGTAGAGTTTCGTCAACTTCTGAAGAGAATAATCTGTCCTAACCGGGATGAAGTGTGCAGGCTTGGTCAATCGGTCCATGATAACCCAAACAAAATCCTTCTTGGTGTGTGTCAAGGGCAACCTACTAAAAAAGTCCATCATTACTAGTTCCTATTTTATAGATGAATCTTAATTGACTGCAGCAAACCTGAAGGTAACTGATGCTTAGCGTTAATCTGCTGACATGTCAGACAACGAGCAATGAAATTAGTAACCTCGTGCTTCAACCCTGGCCGCCAGTACAACTCACGAAGATCACAATACATCTTATTCCAATTGGGATACATAGCGTAAGGGCTACTATGCACGTCCTTTAGAATAGATTGCCTCAAATCCATATCGTTCGGTACACATATTTTGCTCAGAAACATAACACACCATCAGAACTTAGCCAAAAAACTGAAGTGCCACTACTCTCACCCTGACAGAACCGTACCTCAAGTGACTCATCCTCTAACTTTTTATCTCAAATCTGTACAATCCAAGTCAGTTTAACTTGAAGCTTGGCTAACAGACTACCATCATCAAATAGGCTAAGGCGAGTAAACATTGCCCTCATATCAATCATTACCCATACGGCTCAATGCATCAGCCACCACATTAGCCTTGCTAGGATGGTACTCAATGGTATAGTCATAGTCCTTCAGCAGCTCAATCCATCTACGATGCCTAAGATTCAACTCCTTCTAAGTAAGGAGGTATTTGAGGCTTTCGTGATTAGTGTAGATAATGTACCTCTCACTATATAAATAGTGCCTCTAAATTTTTAGTACAAATACCACAGTAGCCAACTCGAGGTCATGCGTCGGGCAGTTTGCCTCATGCGTCTTAAGCTGATGAGATGCATAAGCTACAACCTTACCATCCTATATCAGCACACAACTTAATACTACATGGTACGCGTCACTATAAACTGCAAACTCCTTTCTAGGTTTAAGCGTATCAGAACAGGAGCCTGAGTCAGAATAGTCTTGAGCTTCTCGAAGCTCTCTTGCTGCACATCAGTCTAGACAAATGGAACACCCTTATGTAGCAGCTTAGTTAAGGGCATTACAATCAGTGAGAAACCATCCACAAACTACCGATAATAACCCACCAAACCCAAAAAACTACGGATCTCAGACACATTCTTAGGCTGCTTCCAATCAAGTACAACCTCAATCTTTCGAGGATAAACTTAGATTCCCTCAGCAGAAACCACGTGTCCTAGAAAAGTCACTTCACATAGCCAAAACTCAAACTTGCTGAGTTTTACGTACAACTGTTCCTCTGGCAAAATCTGAAGTACCAACCTGAAATGTTTTTCATCCTCATCCTCAGTCTTAGAGTATACTAGGATATCGTTGATGAACACCACCAAAAACTGATCCAAATAGGGCCGAAACATTCAGTTCATCAAATCTATAAATGCTATCAGTGCGTCAGTCAGTCCAAAAGGCATCACCAGAAACTTGTAATGTCCATAACAAGTCCTAAATACTGTCTTATGTACATCAACTTCCTTAACCTTTAACTGATGGTACTCCAATCGAAGATCTATCTTCGAGAACACAAAAGCCCTTCAAAATTGATCGAATAAGTCATTGATCCTTGAAAGTGGATACTGATTCTTAATCGTTAGCTTATTCAGCTATCAGTAGTCTATACACATCTTCATGGTCCATCCTTTTTCTTAATAAACAGTACTGGTGCTCCCCATGGAGACACATTGGGACGGATGAAACCAAGATCCATTAACTCTTGAATCTGAGCCTTAAGCTCTATAAGCTCCTTCGATGCTTTATTATAAGGAGCAATAGGCACCAGAGCTGTACCAAGAAGCAGCTCAATCCTAAATTTCACTTCCCAATCTAGAGGTAAAGCTAGTAGCTCCTTAGGAAAGACATCCAAAAAATCCCTTACAATTCTGATGTCCTTTACAGTAAAGTCCCCAGAAGCGGAAACACTAATATAGGCCAAGTACGCCTCACATCCCTTATGAACTTTTCAACCACCAGTGTAGAAATCACGTTAGCCAAATGATTCCGATGCTTCCCAATCACAACCACCTCATTATCCTCCTCGGTTCTCAAAACAACTCTCTTAGTCTAGCAATCCAAACTGACATGGTGCTGGACCAACTAGTCCATTCCTAGAACCAAATCGAACTCGTTAAATGGAAGCTCCATCAGATTAGCCAGAAAAACTACTCCTTGAACCTCTGACAGAACATCTCTATACAATTTGCTAACCCAAACTGACTGCCCCAGTGGACTCAGTACAGTCACTTCACTAGAAGTACCCTCAACCTAAATTCCCAAGTTTTTAGATACAGTGCTAGCTACATAGGAATGTGTGGAACCTATGTCCATCAAAGCACGATAAGGTACATCATAGATAAAGAACATTCATGTGATGACATTTTGAGCATCTTTGTCTTCTCAGAAATGTATAGTATAAACAAGAGTAGGCTGTCTCGCGTAAGTCTGTCTAGCACCTCCCGGTGCTCTCTAACCATGGCTCATACTGTTACGGTCCCTCGGTGGCTACTGAACTACCCTCTGTGGCTGCGTAGTACCAGAACCTGGAGCTTGCACCTGATTGGCCCTCGATGGACACTCCTGGATGTGGTGCTTTAATGACCTACACCTCAAACAAGCCCTAGTCCTCCTCCAACATTCACCCTGATGGCATCTACCATAATCTCCACACATCTGTAGTCCAGTGGAAGTAATAGGGGGTCCAGCTCTAACTGGCCCATCAGATCTGACCTTTTTCTTAGGCTTCTGTAAAAAACTTGAGGGCTCTAAATCCCTCTTGTTCTTACCCCTCTCGCGGTCTCTATTTCGGTGCTTAGCGCGCTTAATCTCTTTGGATATCTTTGCCTTCTCTACCATAACGGAGAACTCTTGCTCCCTCTGCGGAGCTATCAATAACCTCAGATTATCCCTAAAGTCGCCCTCAAATCTTACGCACCTATCATATTCAGATGCTACTATAGCTCACGTATAGCGGCTCAGTCTCAGAAATTAAGCCTCATACTCGGTCATAGATCAGTCTCCATGAGTGAGGTTCAGAAACTCACGCCTACGAGTGTCCATGTAACTCGCTCCCACATACTTCCCTTACTAGGCAGACTTAAAGAACTCTCAAGTCAGACGTTAGGGCTGAGTGCCCTCCTTAACAGTCAACCACCATTGGTAGGCCTCATCGCGAAGCAAGGAGACTGCACCTTTCAATTTTTACTCCGGGGTGTAATCCAAGTCATCCATAATCCTTTCAGTGGCCTCCATCCAGTACTCGGCCACGTTAGGTGTGACTCTAGTGACATCCCTAAATAACTCAGCTCTATTTGACCGAAGTCATTCCGTAACCGACCCTCAGCCCCCAGATCCAGTGATGGGCCTAGCGACCCTCTCTAATATCCTTAGCATAGCCTGAGATAATGTGTCGTCCCCAGCCATGTGATCTTCAGACCTAGTCTCAGTAGTAGGTGACACCGGTGTCTCACTAATGTCCAATTTTGGTATGCTATCTCGAGAAGAAAACTCGACGTGAGCCCCCTACGGCCTCTACCACGGTAAGAGTACCCCGTCTACGGATACTTCGTGCGTTCATTGTCTAATACGAATTATCTACATTAAAAAATTTTATGAATCAGTTACAGTTTCAATATTTATTAACAGATGTTTTATGTGAAGTAGTATCATAAATTTAGAGTTTGTTTTCATGGATCTCAATCTCTATCAGTTTCACTATAGTCTCAGAGTACACTAACTAAAGTGTTTTCAGTTAATCTATCACAATGTTTTCAAAATAACTATCTATAGTCATAATAGTTTCATTAGTTTACAGAAAACTTACAGGATCGGTGCCGGAGACTTGGTGTACCACATACTCCATTCAGAAAATTTTGAATTGTTTGGAAATCAATTCTTTAAAAACCAAAATTTGAAACAGAAAATCCGCAGTCGAGTTTTGTAGCCTGGCTCTGATACCACAAATGTAACACCCAAAACCCGACCTAGACGTTATGGCCGAATCTGGCAATGTCACATGGAATGGGATTTAAAATCGAATTTGTCAAGTTAAAATCGTTTCCGTTTATTAGCTTGTATTTATTTCTCGTCAATTTCAAAATCACTTTCTCATTAATTTGATTCGTTTAAAAACTTATTTTGTAGCGGAAGTTTTTAGAAATTGTGATTTTTAAGGAAAACCATTCGCGTTTAGGAAAACGTTGTTTTTAATTAAACTGAGTTTTCATTGAGCTTTGCAGTTTAAAAGTCTGCAAAAATAGTTAAAATCTAAAATAAAAGCAAATAGTCTAAAAGTCCCAAATTACATAAAAAATACTCCAAAAATAATAGAGAGTAATTAAAAGAAAATCAAAAATAAAAAACAAAACAGTTTGAAGTAATGGTGGTCACTGTCGAGTCCTCCAGTGCATTAATCCATCTAAGACTGGGGATTACCTGTACAGAATAATCAGAAAGGGATGAATTTTTGTAAGCTCAGTGTGTAATCCCCACAGAAAACATACACATAGTCAAAATAAAAATTATCAGTCAAATGCAGTTTGGGGCCTAAGCCCATGATAGATTCAGATACAGTTTGGGCCTTAGCCCATTTACAATTTCAATTATAAATGCATATTCGGGCCTTAGCCCATGCTAGAAAAGGTATAGTCAAATAATCAGAACAGTAGTCAGATCCTACCCCAGCCTCTACATACCATCTCCGACCATCCTACACACCATGTGGGGTTTTAAACACCCACCCATCCCTACACACTAGGCTGTACCAAAATGTGGCACATATTAGTAATATTGCAGTTGAGTTGCCAGATAATAGGCATAAAAGCCTTTCAGTACACTTCCTCCAATAATCAATTATCTCACCCCAAATGTAGATGCAAATAGGCATGCTCAGTGTAGACATACAGTATAACATACTTACATGTCAATCAATTATTAATCATACATAGAAAACAATATTTTAAAACATGTGCTTAACTATCATGCTAAAAACATACATCAGTCATTCAATTCATACACATTGGGGTCTAAGTAGCCCTTACCAGCCTTATAGTAGGTTCACAATCAATTTGGACGACCCGTGCAACCCTAGGAAACAATTCAGATAAATAGGCCCACATGCCAATGTGGCTTGCCTGCGTGGGCCCACACGCCCAGATTGGCCTTGACCCATGTGGATCACACGACCTGGCCTAAAATCGCACACGTTTGTGTGGACTACTCATGTGGACTCACAAGCCTGTGTGGCCCACACGGCCTAAATCGGTCTAGCTCGTGTGTTGCACATAGCCTACCTGGCCATCACACAGTGTGTCTAGTACACGGTCTGGCCTTCGTGAAACACACGATCGTGTCCTTCGCACACGGCCTACCACACAGGTGACCACATGCTCGTGTGGCGTCAACAGTTTACAATCTTGACTTTCGTCAAATCCCGTTTTCTGTGATTTTGGGTATACACCTGGTACAATTTTGATGTAGAAACACTCTCGAGATATCCAACACCTATAATTGACATATTGACACTCAAATTTTGGTCTTAAGTACTGATTAATCCAAACATTTGAAACCTAACATAACCCAAATCAAGCGCTAAAGCTTAACCAACACATTCCGATCGTTTTGATTATGAAATAGCACGAGTACGACTCCGCTCTCTATGATTCTCTGTTGACCAAAACAGAATTTAACAATCTTCAATTGGATAAACAAAAAAAATCAAAACTACAGTTCCCCTACGATACTTACCAACTCATAGAAAAGTACCTAAGAACCAGAACTCGAGATTGGAAAGCACAATTTCGACATAGTTTCAAGTAGGAAAAACAAAGAGGGGAAAAAAGAAAAACAAAAGAGAAAAAGGGAAAAGTGGTATCAGAAAAGTTTAAAGAGAAAGAGAACTAAAAATTTTGAGAAAGGAAAGAAATATTATCAGGAAAGTAACATTTTGATCACAAATCCCTTAATTCCCTCCTACTTCCACTCCCACAATCCCCACTACACACAACCACCTCAATATTTTGGTTAAATTGAAATTGTTACCATCCACTGAGCAAAAATCAATACCCTTGCTCATGCAGAGATTCGAACACAGGACCTCCAACACACTAACATACAACTTATCTAACATACCAACACACACCTGAGGAGTGCTTGAAGTGTGTTGTGTCACTCCTTCGAGACTCAGCTTACCAATGGTGGAACACCCTTGTGTCGGTTGTACGAAGGGAGAGAGTTAATTGGGAATTTTTCCAAGAGGAGTTCTGTAAGAAGTACATTAGCCCAAGATTTATTGACCAAAAACACAAGGAATTTCTCGAATTAAAGCAGGGTCAAATGACCGTACTTGAGTATGAGCGTGAGTTTGTGAGACTTAGTAAATACGCTCAAGAGTACGTATCGTTTGAGGCCATTATGTGCAAGATGTTTGCGGATAGATTAAATGATGATATCAGGATTGAGAGAGTTTGTGGTACTTGTGGATAGGGCTTGCAAGGCCGAGGAATTTGCCAAAGAGAAAAGAAAAGCTGAAATAGAGTCTCGTGACTCGAGAAAGAGATAATTGGGTAGCTCATTCCAATCTTCGTCTAAAAATTCTAGAGAGTTCACTACTAGGTCAGTTGCTTCAGTAGGGTTCTCAAGCAAAGGTAAGAGGAAACAGTACTCTATGCCTAAAGCTAAGACCACATCGATCGCTAGTGTTGTCAATACCTGATCGACCAGACAAGAATGTCCTCAATGTGGTAGACGCCACCTCGGTGAGTGCTGGGCAAATGAGAGTGCTTGTTTGAAATGTGGCTCCCAAGACCACTTTATTTGAGAATGCCTTGAAATGATTGAGAAAGACAGAGATAAGAGTGCGCGATCGACCTGTTAAAGGTAGACCCTAGAGAAACTCTAGAGATAGAACTAGTAATAAAGGTGCACCTAGGGAATCAGCTGCGAGACCTGAGGGTAGAGCACCTACGAGGACTTATGCCATTCGCGCTCTCGAAGAGGCGTCATCCCCTGATGTGAGTACGGGTACATTCTTCCTTTATGATACTTACATTGTTGCATTAATTGGCTCGGGGTCTACCTATTCATATGTTTGTATGAAATTAGTTACTAGTATGAGGATGCCCGTAGAGTCTACAGAATTTGTGATAGAAGAATCAAATCCCTTAGGCAAATATATGCTAGTTGACAAGGTATGTAGAAATTTCATATTAATGATTAAGGGTCGTTATTTTTCAGCCAACCTTATGCTTTTAGCATTTGATGAATTTGATGTAATCCTTGGTATGGATTGGTTAGTTGCTCATGATGTGATAGTGAATTGTGGAGGAAAGTTTAATGAACTGAAATGTGAGAATGATGATATTATTTGAGTTGAATCAGATGAATCAGATAGTCTGCCTACAGTAATATCTTTCCTAATGGCTCAGAGATATATAAGAAAAGGGTATGAAGCTTATCTTGCTTTTGTGACGAATGTAAAAGAGTCAGAGTTGAGAATTGAATCAGTGCCGGTAGTTTGTGAGTATTCAGATGTATTTCCTGAAGAGTTTCCCGGATTGCCTCCATTTTGGGAAGTGGAATTTGGAATCGAGTTAGTTGCTGGTATTGCTCCTATCTCAATTACCCCGTATAGGATGGCTCTGAGTTTAAAGAATTTAAGGCTCAACTACAAGAATTGATGGATAAGGGTTTCGCAAGACCAAGTTATTTTCCATAGGGTGCTCTCGCACTTTTTGTGAAGAAGAAAGATGGTTCGATGAGGTTGTGTATAAACTATCGACAACTTAACAAGGTAACCTTAAAGAACAAGTATACTTTGCCAAGGATCGATGACTTGTTCGACCAATTAAAGGGAGTCAGAATGTTCTCCAAGATAGACTTGAGGTCTGGATACTATCAGTTAAGAGTCAAGGAATCTGATGTGCCAAAAATTGCACTTCGGACAAGGTATGGCCACTATGAGTTCCTTGTCATGCCTTTTGGTTGAACCAATGCCCTTGCTGTGTTCATGGATTTAACAAACTGTATCTTTCGGCCATACTTGGATAAAATTTTTGAAGTCTTTATTGATGACATATTGATTTACTCTCATGATGAGACTGAGCATGAGATACACTTGAGAATTGTTTTGCAAACTTTGAGAGATAAGCAATTGTATGCCAATTTAGTAAAAGTGAATTTTGGCTTGAAGAAGTTAGATTTTTGGGCCACATTATTTCGGGTGATGGCATTAGAGTTGACCTGGGAAAGATTTTGGCCATTATTGAATGGAAACCACCCAAGAATGTGTCGAAGGTTAGGATTTTTCTAGGCCTAGCTGGTTACTACAGGCGGTTTGTTAAAGGATTTTCCATGATCGCCACTTCGATGACGAAGTTGTTGCAAAAAAATGTTAAGTTCAAGTGGACAGAAAAATGCCAACAGAGCTTTAAGAAGCTAAAAATATTTTTGACTGAAGGTCCTATTTTAGCTCAACCCGAATTGGGAAAGGAATTTGTGGTCTACAGTGATGCGTCTTAAATGGATTGGGTTGTGTACTCATGCAAGAAAGCAAGGTGATCGCATATGCCTTAAGACAGTTAAAACCTCATGAAAGAAATTATCCGACACACGACTTGGAGTTGGCCGCCACTGTGTTTGCGCTGAAGATATGGAGACACCATTTATATGGCGAAAAATGTCGGGTATGCATCGACCACAAAAGTTTGAAATATTTGATGACACAAAAGGCAAATGTAGTCGCCGATGCTTTGAGTAGGAATTCTTTGTTTGCCTTAAGGGCTATGAATACTCAAATGTATGTAACTAGTGATGGTTCGATTCAAGCAGAATTGAGAGCTAGACCACTATTCCTGCAAGAGATTGGTGAAGCCTAGAAAAATGATAAAGATTTGCAAGTTAAGATAGCTCAATGCAAGACGGGTATCGGATCAGATTTTTAGATTAGCTCAGGTGGATGTCTAATGTTCAGAGACAAAATTTGTGTGCTGAAAGACGATGAGCTCATTCAGATAATTTTGCAAGAGGCACATAGTAGTCGTTTGTCTATTCACCGCAGAAGCACCAAGATGTACAATGATTTGAAAAAGTTGTATTGGTGGCCGAACATGAAACGGGATATTCTTGAGTTTGTATCAAGACTCCTAGTTTTTCAGCAAGTGAAAGTTGAACACCAAGTCCCTTCCGGCCTATTATAGCCTATTATGGTTCCTGAGTGGAAATGGGACTGTATTACCATGGATTTCATGACGGGATTACCCTTAACACCGAAAAAGAAGGATGCTATTTCGATTGTGGTTGATCGACTTACGAAGTCAGCCCATTTTATACCAGTGCGTACTGACTATTCACTTGATAAGTTGGTTGACTTGTATGTTTCTGAAATTGTGAGACTACATTGAGTACCTTTATCGATCATTTGAGATAGAGCTCCGAGATTCACATCGCGGTTTTGGAAGAAGTTGCAAGAAGCCTTGGGTACAAAGTTGAATTTTAGTACAACATTCTATCTACAAACCGACGGTCAGTCAGAGAGAGTAATTTAGATACTTGAAGACATGCTCCGACGTTGTGTATTGGAATTCCAAGGTAGTTGGGAAAAATATCTACCATTGGTAGAATTTGCCTACAATAACATTTTTCAGTTGAGTTTGAAAATGGCGCATTATGAGCCATTTTACGGGCGTAAGTGTTGAACACCTTCATATTAGACTGGACTCAAGGAAAATGAGTTTCACGGAGTTGATTTAATCAATGAGATCGAAGAGAAAATAAAAGTGATTTGAGATTATCTAAAGATCGCTTCGGATAGACAAAAGTCATGTGCAGATTTAAAATGGAAAGAGATAGGGTTCCAAGTCGGAGATAAAGTATTTTTGAAAGTGTCACCAAGGAAAAAAATCGTCAGATTTGGCCAAAAGGGCAAGTTGAGTCCGCGTTTCATTGGACCTTATGAGATTACCAAAAGGATAGGACTGGTAGCTTATCAGCTAGCTTTACCGTTTGAGTTGGGAAAGATTCATGATGTGTTTCATGTGTCAATGTTGCGCCACTACTGATCGGATACTTCAAATTTGATTGTATTGACAGAGGTTGAGATCCAACCAGACATGACCTATGGTGAAGAACCGGTCAAGATTTTGGCTCGATAAATTAAGAGGTTAAGGAATAAAAGTATAGCACTTGTTAAAATATTGTGGCAAAGACACGGGGTCGAAGAGGCTACTTGGGAGCTTGAGGAGGCAGTGAGAAGTCAATACCCAAACTTATTTATCGATAAGATTTTTGGGGACGAAAATCCCTTAGGGGGAGAATTGTAACAGCCCAAATTAGGGCCTAGTCAGAATAGTGGTTGTGAGACCACAAATTCGATATTAGAAAATATATTTTGTGATTATTTTAAGGTCTATGGTGTGATTGCATGATTATGTGAAAATCTCATGAAGACATTTTATGAGTAAGGGATTAATTTGTCCTTTAGGACTAAATTGGAAAAAATTCAAAATATGAGTTTCTAGAAGATTTAAGGAAGAAATAGTATTAGAAAATTTATTAGAGGTCCTTGTTTAGCAAATATACCATTTTATGGCATGATGGACAAAAGTACCCAGGGAAGGAAAAATTTCCAATGCCATTAAGGGTATTTTGGTCATTAGGTAAATTAATGTAATAAAAAGGGAAAATGTAACGCCCCACGCCCGAGACCATCGCCGGAGTCGAGCTTGAGGTGTTACTAAACATAATTTTCCATTTTAAGAACTTTGAAACATTTAATTCTACATTCACAGCATACTGTCTACCTGCATTATGGTTACAAAAAAAATCATATCTCAAGTTAAAAAACTCAAAATAAAGATCTGTCAATTTTCCCTGAAACTAGACTCATATATCTATATAATAATTTTTTTCTAGAAATTTTGGTCAGGCCAATTAGTACATTTTATTAGTTAAAGTTACCACTATTTTAGGACTTGACTGCACTAACCTCTGCTTACTACGAACTATTTTTCTCTCTCTACAAAATTCATATGACTATGACGTTTGTTTCTTTTAAACCTAGACTCAATAAGGATTTTTAACATATAAAGCATACCTCCTAATTATGTTTTTACAATTTATGGTGAATTCCCAAAGTTGGAACAGGGGATCCAGAAATTGCTCTGGCCCTGTCTTACTAAAACTCAAATATCTCATCACATATAACTCATTTACCTATTTCGCTTCTTTCATATGAAAGTAGACACAATAATATTTAATTACATATTTAATGCATCACCTAATTCGGTTTCTACTATTTTTAGTGATTTTTCAAACTCACGTCATTGTTACTGTAATGTTCTGTTTTATGGCAAATTTCATCTTTTTATGAATTTTCATGAACTACAGAACATATTAGTCTCACATAGCATCCAACATTATCTAGGCTAGCCATTCCAATGACTAATCATTTCCAAGCATTTTCTTAACCAAACCACAACCATATCATAACATTATTTACACAAAATAAGAACATTGCTATACATGCCATACTTAAGTTATACAAGCCATTTTACCAAAAAGTCCTTCGGATAGTGTGATCGAGCCTTCGACCTATCCCAATTCCTGAGCCGGCTTATCCAACACTACAATGAATGGAAAAGAGGGAGTAAGCATAAATGCTTAGTAAGTCCATATGCAAATAACAAGTAACATAACAAAGCAATTATACCAAACAACATTAGCATGTTATCACCAAGACATATTCCACATTTCTAGCCATCGTGTATCAAGTTTCAACCTGAGGGTTAAGGACATACCTGTCCAAAGTGTGCATTTCGCGACACTTACCAAAATATCATTTGCATCTCAAGCATTCTTCCATTTCGCTAAAATTTTACCCATTGAACACATCGGAATATAACTCGGATACATGGATAATTTGCACATAAGTGCCACATATGTAATCAAGCGACCATGTAACACGCCCATAAGCGAACTCGGACTCAACTCAATGAGCTTGGGCGTTCGCATCCATAAGTGAACTCGGACTCAACTCAACGAGTTCGGATGCCTAGTTACATCTCATGAACTCGGACTCAACTCAACGAGTTCGGACATTTACATCCATAAGTGAACTCGGACTCAACTCAACGAGCTCGGATGCCCAACCATCCTAGTGACATGTCACTTGTATCCTAATCTATTCCCAAGGTTCAAACGGGATTTTCCTCTATCACACATTTCCCAGTTGTTCTCCTTGGAATATCGGAACCAATACGTTGCTTGCATCTCATACTTATCAATTTAATCACATACTTTTCATACCAATACATAATATTTCACAAAGCATAATATTCATAATAACAAGTATCATATCATATAAATAGCATTAAATCACTTAAAATAGCAATTATGTTACATTATTTACATATGAACTTACCTCGGTACAAAATATAGCAATTTTGCAATTTAGTCCACAATATTTTCTTTTCCTCGATCAAGGTTGATTCCACGTCTTTCTTGATCTAAAATAACACATTTAACTTATTTAATACTCACATTTATCAAAATAGTCCTAAATTCAAAATTTGGAAAAATTACAATTTTGCCCCTCAACTTTTACATATTTACACTTTTGCCCCAAAGCTCGGAAATTAAATTTTATTTCAAATTCTTATGTTTTAGGACATGCTGATCTTTTATTTGCTATTAGCAAGCTCAAATTCCCACTATAACACATACTTATGAACAATATGTACTTTTACCGATTATGCCGTTTTGTTCGTTTTTACTTAAAATCGAGTAGCACAAGTTGTCTAACATAATTTAAAACCTCATATTCTATAATAAAACATCAAAATACACAAATTTCACCTATGGGTATTTTCCAAATATGAACCCTAACTTAAATTATTGCTAACATAAGCTTTATCGAGTTACCGGGACTACAAAAATGTAAAGAACATTAAAAACGGGGCTTGGAATCACTTACTATGGAGCTTAAAAGCTTGAAACAAACCCTAGATATGGAGAACCCTTGAAATTTCGTGGTAATGAAGAAGATGATCAATTTTGTGTTATTTTTCCCTTTTTATTTCATGTTAATATCCAAATGACCAAAATGCCCCTCCTTACTAAACTTTCAAACATTCCATCCATGTCCAAATTTTGTCCATGAAATTAAAATTGGCCAAATTACTATTTAAGACCTCCTAATTAATATTTCAAAGCAATTTCATACTAGAAACTTCTAGAATGTAAGTTTTGCAACTTATTCGATTTAGTCCCTAATTTTAAATTAAGCACTTTACGCATAGAATTTCTTCACGAAATTTTCACACAATCATGCAATCATATCATAAACCTCAAAATAATTATAAAATAATTATTTCTACCTTATATTTGTGGTCACGAAACCACTATTCCGATTAGGCCCTAATTCGGGATATTACAACTCTCCCCCCTTTAAGGATTTTCGTCCTCGAAAATCTTACCGGTAAACAGGTGTTGGTATTGATTTCTCATAGTTTCCTCAGGCTCCCATGTAGCCTCTTCTACTCCATGCTTTTGCCACAACATTTTCACAAGAGCAATACTTTTATTCCTTAGTTGTTTAACTTCTCGAGGTAAAATCTTTATCGGTTCTTCTTCATAGGTCATGTCTGGTTGTAGTTCAATTTCTGTCAGTGAAACCACATGTGAAGGGTCTGAACGATACCAACGTAACATAGACACATGGAACACATCATGAATCTTCTTCAATTCAGATGGCAATTCTAACCGAGAAGCTACCGGTCCAACTCTTTCAATTATTTCATACGGCCCAATAAAACGCGGACTTAATTTGCCCTTCTGTCTAAATCTAAGAACTTTCTTCCACGGAGACACCTTTAAAAATACTTTATCATCGACTTGAAACTTAATTTCTTTTCGTTTCAAATCTGCATAAGATTTTTGTCTATCTGAAGCAGCTTTCAAACAATCTCGAATTACCTTCACTTTTTCTTCGGTTTCTTTTATTAGATCAACTCCATAGATCCGATTTTCCTAGAGTTCAGTCCAATACAAAGGCGTTCGACACTTACGACCATACAATGCTTCATAAGGCGCCATCTTCAAGCTCGTTTGATAACTGTTATTATAAGCAAATTCCACCAACGGTAGATATCTTTCCCAACTTCCTTGAAGTTCTAATACACAACATTTGAGCATGTCTTCAAGAATCTGAATTACTCTCTCTGATTGCCCATCAGTTTGCGGATGAAAAGTAGTACTGAAATTTAACTTTGTACCTAATGCGTCTTGCAACTTTTGCCAAAACCACGAGGTAAACCTCAGATCTCTATCCGAAATGATCGACAATGGTATTCCATGTAGTCTAACAATTTCTCTGACATACAGTTCAGCCAACTTGTTAAGAGAATAATTTGTACGTACCTGAATAAAATAAGCCGACTTAGTTAATCTGTCAACTATTACCCAGATGGCATCTTTCTTTCCTGGAGTCAATGGCAACCCTTGTAACACCCCAAACCTGGCCTGGACGTTACGGCCAAGTCTGGTGTGTCACATTGAAGTGTTTTTCGAAAACCATGTTTTCTTTAAAAACCCTTCGTAATGTTTAGAAACTTTTATCGAAAGATTTGCATAAACCTTAGTTCATGTTTATCTTTCCAAAACGTGAGTTATTATTAAAACTTTGTTAACAACTTTGTAAAATCTTATAGGAAATTTTGAAAACTCGTAAACTTCTATAGTTACGGAAAACATGTTATCAGAAAATCAGATCATCTTTGTTATGGCTTAAAGTGAATGGATACTATGCACCAGGTAGGATTCAAGAGAAGAGGAGGTGAGTCATTTAGACTGCTTAAGTACCAAGCTCTTGCTAGATCCACTCCTAGACATGCACACATCCATTGCCACACTTTAACCTTGTGACTTGTCTATTTTCAAATTAAGTGTAAACATATTGAAGATATATATTTATGAAAAACATTTACAAGAACAAAAAATTGCGGAAGCTTTGCTTGGTTATCATCTTATTTTGAAAACAAGTACTTTTATAAAAACCGCGTCTTAAAATCATTCATTTTCAAATTGATTTAAATAATATCCTACTTAAACTAAAGTCAATTTAAATAAGTAAAGAATAAAAACCCAAAATAAAAATAATTAAAGAGGCCCTTATTACAAACCCAAAACCAAAATAAGAATAACTAAGATTAAATTAAAATACTGAATTAGTTAATTTAAAACCCAAAACGCAGTCTTCGTGGCCACTCTGAATCCCTCCCAGCTCCAAGTCCACAGTCTAGGGCTCACCTGAAAGGATAGAAGGAAAAGGGGTGAGTTTTGGAAAACTCAGTGTGTAACATAATTTCAACCATAGACCCAAACAGATCAGGCCTCAGAATCAGATTTAATTGGGCCTTAGCCCATTTCAGAAACCAGGTTAAGCCCATAGGCCCATAACAGATACAGATCAGATATTCAGAAATGCAAACATGAAACCCAACCCAGATCCATCCATACACCCCCGTACCAGCCATACACCATGTGGGGAGACTACTCGACCCACCCAACCGCTACACACCACAGATATTTGCAGCGAGGCTGCCAGATATAATTTGCAGCGAGGCTGCCAGATATTGTGACGAGGTCACCAGATACAGATATTGTGGCGAGGCCACCAGAATTGCAGCGAGGCTGCCAGATATAACGTGATAAAGTCACCAGATTGCAGCGAGGCTGCCAGATATTTTGTGACAAAGTCACCAGATTGCAGCGAGGCTACCAGAACGCTTCCTCCATCATAAACCCATTTCCCCATGCAACAGATATATATATGCAATAGATGTACATGTTATGTCATATTATATACAAAATAGCACGCATCAGATATACATATTACAAGATACAGCATACAGAAACAGAATATCATGTGTTTCATACAGATTTAGCCCTAGGGATATCATGGTCATTTTGCACCGAGGGGTATAATGGTAATTTTCCACCCTTAGGGGTATTTTAGTCCTTTTTCACATTTTCAGAGATTTTATGCATATTCAGTTAAGTAATAGTCCATAGAAGTCTGTTTAAACTCAGTTTCCAGATTTACCCTTTTCAGCCCAAAAAGCCCCTAATAGGCCCTACTGAGTCCACTAACGTCTTAAGCCCAATAAGCCTAATTTTATGCTTAGACAACCAATTTAACCGTATTACTATCAACAGGTCACCAGAATACCCTTAACGATAATTTTTTTACCGATATGGGCTCGGAAGCCCATTGGGCCCACCTTTGACCCATCAAAGCCCAACTTACCTGAATTGCTCAGAATTGCACCCTTCACAATTCTGTCACCGTCGAATCCAAGATTGACCATAACAGAGTAGCGATTACTCATAGGTCCTTTCAAAACTGACTTTTCGGTCACCCCCGGTCAGTTTTCGGTCATTACGGCCTTTGCCGTTCAAGTCTAAGAGGAGATATGGTACACACCTGTTAACTGTCGGAGCGTTGATGAATTCCAAGTACGACGAGCCTACAATTGAAAACTAACATTTTAGTCTAGTATACGATAATAAGTGAAAACCCATAAACTCATACTTAGAATCGGCCACATGGCCTAAGTCTCCAAAAGTCCCTACCTTCTGCCGAATATGGACTAGTTCTTGCTGCCCACCTGCGTTAGCCTTCCAAAACTCCCCTGGCTGCACGTCTTATGTCCACACAAAGCGCTAGTCGGTTCAAGAAGTGTCTCCAAACGCCCCCCTTAATCACGATCTAATTAAAAGAAGGAATTAATTGAGACTAGAGAGAAATCGGCCAAAAGAATGGGGAGTTTTGGTCAAGTAGAAACAACCAGTTCAACGGTAACAAAAGAAGTATGGATGAACAAAAAGAAGATGATATGAGGCTAATGAGGAATCGGCTTTGATGAAACCAATAGAAGAGAAAAAGAGTAAAAATATATAGTAGAACAAGAACTGTTTGCATGAGAACCAACTTCGGCCAATAGGGAAAAAAAATCAAAGGAACAAATTTGAAAGAATAATTGCAGAGGATTTTGTGTAGAGAGAAATAAGCAACAAAAATAAAACAAAATAAAATAGTTAAAAAGGAAAAATAAATTCGGCTAATACCTCCCCCTTATTTAATTCCAAAAATCCTTTATTAAAGTCTCCCATCCACTTTAAATTCCCTTAATTGCTCCTTGAATTATGCTACTATCAGATTTAAATTCCATCCAAAACGAATTTGGATTGCTTCCAATTTCTTCCCTAATTTTAACAACAATTGGATTTGGATTTCATCCAAATCTCTTAATCGAATCAGCAGCACTCCATGCCGCTTTGACCGCTCCATCCTGCTGCTAGGAAGTGTCCCAGCCCAGCACGCCACTTCCCACGCGAGCCCAGCAAAAACAGCCTTCTCCTGCGCGCACTTCCGCTCGAACCTGGGACCTCCAGGTAAGCCTAGCACGTTGCTGGACACTGCGCCGCAGCTTTGCCTTCAGTAATATATCGTCTCAATTAATTATAAGCCATACCTGCTGAAGTCCTGGTCCTTTAAAAATAAAATCAAAACCTACTTGCGCCTGGATTCGAACCCGTGCCACCTTGGGACTCCTAATGCACCGCTGCCGCTGCGCCACAAGCCTATTTGTGTCATATTCCAATCGCAACACCTCTTAAGGTATTGTAACGCAACCCTCTTTACTTAAAAGAAAAAGTAACACCATTTGCGCACGCTGGGAGTCGAACTCCGACCCTCCAGCCTACAGCTTAGCGTTCTAACCACTGAGCCGAGCTTTCCTTTATGCTCAATCTTTGCCAAACTATTTAATAACCCCTTAATGCCCAGATTCCTATATGAAGAAAATTTAAAACAATTTCTTTCTTTTCCTTTTTTTTAAAAGTTTGAAACCAAACATTATATATATATATTTTTAAATAAAAATAAAATTAATTTATAATTTTCATAAATCAGCAAAAATAAATACAATAATATTTCTAATAATTTAATTTAAACATCAAATTAACAACAATACTTATCTAATAATTATATAAAAAAATAATAATAATTTATCATTTTCATAGAAATTTAAAAACATCAATAGATACAGTAAGAATTTAAAATATCAGTAATAATAAATTTAGTAAGAATTTTCTAATAGTAATTCAAAATAAATTTTTCTTGAACGATAATATTGAAAACGTCTCAATTACTCAGGTTTCCATTTATTCAACCCAGACTTCGAAACCCAATTCTTCTAGACCCAAATTCAGGGTGTTACAACTCTACCCTCCATAAAGAAATTTCGTCCTCGAAATTTTAAACTATCAACTAACCGTATTACTCAAGTCCAACCACTATTCTTCTGCTGCGCACTCTGATCCAAATAATTTTTGTACGACCCAGAACATCTAATAAACATTAACACTAGCGCACACAATTCGTAACCAAACATCACACATTCCTAACTCGAATAAGCTTTGCAATCAAGAGCTCGATGTTCGAGGGACCCACAAAAAAAAACACGCTCTTTTCTCCCTATCGCATTCACCCAGATGACGTCTGTTGCAGTTGTTGCAAACCGGAGATCTTAGTCGTGCCCTAGCATGTTTCACTGAACGAGACTCTGTCCTTTGAGAACTAGGATCCTTCCTCTTCTTACACTCCAAGCACCCTGCTTGAAGCATTTCCCTAATTTCCTTAATTTTTGGTGTCCAAAACTTCTTCTACCACTTTCCTTACTAGCTCGACCAGTGCCTCAGTACCAATCTCCGAGTTAACGCTACCTGAAGTTGGCAGACTTTGCTTACCCTCAAAATCCATATCAATACTCTACATTACCAGTGCACATATTAAATACCTACAGAGTTCTCAAAAATTTCTACTATTTATTCCTATGTCTTATGCAGAGATAGTATTTTAAAGCTTTTATTTTATTCAAGATCATATCCTAGCTACAGTCTCAATCTTTTAGTTTCTCTACAGTTTCAGTCTCTACAATTTTTCAGTATTACTCTATCTAAGTGTCATAGAAAAGTCTCAAGTCTATTTACAGTACAGTTCAGTACATTACAGAATATAAAGCAGAAATACTTACAGACTTGGTGCCGGGGATTCAGTGTGCCACATCTCAATTTATCAGATTCTAGAAAAACTCAGAAAGATTCAAGCCTTTTAAAATCAACTTCTCAAAACATGTTAATTTTAGAGAAAACAAGTTTGAAACAATTCTCTTTTAAACAGAATTTTACAAAAATCTGATTTTTCCAAAAATACCCTTCTTTGGGCTTAAACTTAAAATTTCCCAAAATTTTTTTAAATTATTTATTTGTAGAAAGAAAATCTTCCAAACAATTTCGACAACAAATTCTTAAAGCGACTTCCGGAAATCTTTGTTTTACCCTCTAAAAACTTCTGTTTTTAGACCCGTTCTACAGCCGAGTTGTTGCAACTTGGCTCTGATACCACTGAATGTAACACCCCAAACCTAGCCTGGACGTTACGGCCAAGTCTGGTGTGTCACATTGAAGTGTTTTTCGAAAACCATGTTTTCTTTGAAAACCCTTCGTAATGTTTAGAAACTTTTATCGAAAGATTTGCATAAACCTTAGTTCATGTTTATCTTTCCAAAACGTGAGTTATTATTAAAACTTTGTTAACAACTTTGTAAAATCTTATAGGAAATTTTGAAAACTCGTAAACTTCTGTAGTTGCGGAAAACATGTTATCAGAAAATCAGATCCTCTTTGTTATGGCTTAAAGTGAATGGATACTATGCATCAGGTAGGATTCAAGAGAAGAGGAGGTGAGTCATTTAGACTGCTTAAGTACCAAGCTCTTACTAGATCCACTCCTAGACATGCACACATCCATTGCCACACTTTAACCTTGTGACTTGTCTATTTTCAAATTAAGTGTAAACATATTGAAGATATATATTTATGAAAAACATTTACAAGAACAAAAAATTGCGGAAGCTTTGCTTGGTTATCATGTTATTTTGAAAACAAGTACTTTTATAAAAACCGCGTCTTAAAATCATTCATTTTCAAATTGATTTAAATAATATCCTACTTAAACTAAAGTCAATTTAAATAAGTAAAGAATAAAAACCCAAAATAAAAATAATTAAAGAGGCCCTTATTACAAACCCAAAACCAAAATAAGAATAACTAAGATTAAATTAAAATACTGAATTAGTTAATTTAAAACCCGAAACGCAGTCTTCGTGGCCACTCTGAATCCCTCCCAGCTCCAAGTCCACAGTCTAGGGCTCACCTGAAAGGATAGAAGGAAAAGGGGTGAGTTTTGGAAAACTCAGTGTGTAACATAATTTCAACCATAGACCCAAACAGATCAGGCCTCAGAATCAGATTTAATTGGGCCTTAGCCCATTTCAGAAACCAGGTTAAGCCCATAGGCCCATAACAGATACAGATCAGATATTCAGAAATGCAAACATGAAACCCAACCCAGATCCATCCATACACCCCCGTACCAGCCATACACCATGTGGGGAGACTACTCGACCCACCCAACCGCTACACACCACAGATATTTGCAGCGAGGCTGCCAGATATAATTTGCAGCGAGGCTGCCAGATATTGTGACGAGGTCACCAGATACAGATATTGTGGCGAGGCCACCAGAATTACAGCGAGGCTGCCAGATATGAAGTGACAAAGTCACCAGATTGCAGCGAGGCTGCCAGATATTTTTTGACAAAGTCACCAGATTGCAGCGAGGCTGCCAGAACGCTTCCTCCATCATAAACCCATTTCCCCATGCAACAGATATATATATATATTCAGCAGATGTACATGTTATGTCATATTATATACAAAATAGCATGCATCGGATATACATATTACAAGATACAGCATACAGAAACAGAATAGCATGTGTTTCATACAGGTTTAGCCCTAGGGGTATCATGGTCATTTTGCACCTAAGGGTATAATGGTAATTTTCCACCCTTAGGGGTATTTTAGTCCTTTTTCACATTTTCAGAGATTTTATGCATATTCAGTTAAGTAATAGTCCATAGAAGTCTGTTTAAACTCAGTTTCCAGATTTACCCTTTTCAGCCCAAAAAGCCCCTAATGGGCCCTACTGAGTCCACTAACGTCTTAAGCCCAATAAGCCTAATTTTATGCTTAGACAACCAATTTAACCGTATTACTATCAACAGGTCACAAGAATACCCTTAACGACAATTTTTTTACCGATATGGGCTCGGAAGCCCATTGGGCCCACCTTTGACCCATCAAAGCCCAACTTACCCGAATTGCTCAGAATTGCACCCTTCACAATTCTGTCACCGTCGAATCCAAGATTGACCATAACAGAGTAGCGATTACTCATAGGTCCTTTCAAAACCAACTTTTCGGTCAACCCCGGTCAGTTTTCGGTCATTACGGCCTTTGTCGTTCAAGTCTAAGAGGAGATATGGTACACACCTGTTAACTGTCGGAGTGTTGATGAATTCCAAGTACGATGAGCCTACAATTGAAAACTAACATTTTACTCTAGTATATGATAATAAGTGAAACCCCATAAACTCATACTTAGAATCGGCCACATGGCCTAAGTCTCCAAAAGTCCCTACCTTCTGCCGAATATGGACTAGTTCTTGCTGCCCACCTGCGTTAGCCTTCCAAAACTCCCCTGGCTGCACGTCTTATGTCCACACAAAGCGCTAGTCGGTTCAAGAAGTGTCTCCAAACGCCCCCCCTTAATCACGATCTAATTAAAAGAAGGAATTAATTGAGACTAGAGAGAAATCGGCCAAAAGAATGGGGAGTTTCGGTCAAGTAGAAACAACCGGTTCAACGATAACAAAAGAAGTGTGGATGAACAAAAAGAAGATGATATGAGGCTAATGAGGAATCGGCTTTGATGAAACCATAGAAGAGAAAAAGAGTAAAAATATATAGTAGAACAAGAACTGTTTGCATGAGAACCAACTTCGGCTAATAGGGAAAAAAAAAATCAAAGGAACAAATTTGAAAGAATAATTGCAGAGGATTTTGTGTAGAGAGAAATAAGCAACAAAAATAAAACAAAATAAAATAGTTAAAAAGGAAAAATAAATTCGGCTAATACCTCCCCCTTATTTAATTCCAAAAATCCTTTATTAAAGTCTCCCATCCACTTTAAATTCCCTTAATTGCTCCTTGAATTATGCTACTATCAGATTTAAATTCCATCCAAAACGAATTTGGATTACTTCCAATTTCTTCCCTGATTTTAGCAACAATTGGATTTGGATTTCATCCAAATCTCTTAACCGAATCAGCAGCACTCCATGCCGCTTTGACCGCTCCATCCTGCAGCTAGGAAGCGTCCCAGCCCAGCACGCCACTTCCCACGCGAGCCCAGCAAAAACAGCCTTCTCCTGCGCGCACTTCCGCTCGAACCTGGGACCTCCAGGTAAGCCTAGCACGTTGCTGGACACTGCGCCGCAGCTTTGACTTCAGTAATATATCGTCTCAATTAATTATAAGCCATACCTGCTGAAGTCCTGGTCCTTTAAAAATAAAATCAAAACCTACTTGCGCCTGGATTCGAACCCGTGCCACCTTGGGACTCCTAACGCACCGCTGCCGCTGCGCCACAAGCCTATTTGTGTCATATTCCAATCGCAACACCTCTTAAGGTATTGTAACGCAACCCTCTTTACTTAAAAGAAAAAGTAACACCATTTGCGCACGCTGGGAGTCGAACTCCGGCCCTCTAGCCTACAGCTTAGCGTTCTAACCACTGAGCCGAGCTTTCCTTTATGCTCAATCTTTGCCAAACTATTTAATAACCCCTTAATGCCCAGATTCCTATATGAAGAAAATTTAAAACAATTTCTTTCTTTTCCTTTTTTTTAAAAGTTTGAAACCAAACATTATATATATATTTTTAAATAAAAATAAAATTAATTTATAATTTTCATAAATCAGCAAAAATAAATACAATAATATTTCTAATAATTTAATTTAAACATCAAATTAACAACAATACTTATCTAATAATTATATAAAAAAATAATAATAATTTATCATTTTCATAGAAATTTAAAAACATCAATAGATACAGTAAGAATTTAAAATATCAATAATAATAAATTTAGTAAGAATTTTCTAATAGTAATTCAAAATAAAATTTTCTTGAACGATAATATTTAAAACGTCTCAATTACTCAGGTTTCCATTTATTCAACCCAGACTTCGAAACCCAATTCTTCTAGACCCAAATTCAGGGTGTTACAACTCTACCTTCCTTAAAGAAATTTCGTCCTCGAAATTTTAAACTATCAACTAACCGTATTACTCAAGTCCAACCACTATTCTTCTGCTGCGCACTCTGATCCAAATAATTTTAGTACGACCCAGAACATCTAATAAACATTAACACTAGCGCACACAATTCGTAACCAAACATCACACATTCCTAACTCGAATAAGCTTTGCAATCAAGAGCTCGATGTTCGAGGGACCCACAAAAAAAAACGCTCTTTTCTCCCTATCGCATTCACCCAGATGACGTCTGTTGCAGTTGTTGCAGACCGGAGATCTTAGTCGTGCCCTAGCATGTTTCACTGAACGAGACTCTGTCCTTTGCGAACTAGGATCCTTCCTCTTCTTACACTCCAAGCACCCTGCTTGAAGCATTTCCCTAATTTCCTTAATTTTTTGTGTCCAAAACTTCTTCTACCACTTTCCTTACTAGCTCGACCAGTGCCTCAGTACCAATCTCCGAGTTAACGCTACCTGAAGTTGGCAGACTTTGCTTACCCTCAAAATCCATATCAATACTCTACATTACCAGTACACATATCAAATACCTACAGAGTTCTCAAAAATTTCTACTATTTATTCCTATGTCTTATGCAGAGATAGTATTTTAAAGCTTTTATTTTATTCAAGATCATATCCTAGCTACAGTCTCAATCTTTTAGTTTCTCTACAGTTTCAGTCTCTACAATTTTTCAGTATTACTCTATCTAAGTATCATAGAAAAGTCTCAAGTCTATTTACAGTACAGTTCAGTACATTACAGAATATAAAGAAGAAATACTTACAAACTTGGTGCCGGGGATTCAGTGTGCCACATCTCAATTTATCAGATTCTAGAAAAACTCAGAAAGATTCAAGCCTTTTAAAATCAACTTCTCAAAACATGTTAATTTTAGAGAAAACAAGTTTGAAACAATTCTCTTTTAAACAGAATTTTACAAAAATCTGATTTTTCCAAAAATACCCTTCTTTGGGCTTAAACTTAAAATTTCCCAAAATTTTTTTTTAAATTATATATTTGTAGAAAGAAAATCTTCCAAACAATTTTGACAACAAATTCTTAAAGCGACTTCCGGAAATCTTTGTTTTACCCTCTAAAAACTTCTGTTTTTAGACCCGTTCCACAGCCGAGTTGTTGCAACTTGGCTCTAATACCACTGAATGTAACACCCCAAACCTAGCCTGGATGTTACGGCCAAGTCTGGTGTGTCACATTGAAGTGTTTTTCGAAAACCATGTTTTCTTTGAAAACCCTTCGTAATGTTTAGAAACTTTTATCGAAAGATTTGCATAAACCTTAGTTCATGTTTATCTTTCCAAAACGTGAGTTATTATTAAAACTTTGTTAACAACTTTGTAAAATCTTATAGGAAATTTTGAGAACTCGTAAACTTCTGTAGTTGCGGAAAACATGTTATCAGAAAATCAGATCCTCTTTGTTATGGCTTAAAGTGAATGGATACTATGCATCAGGTAGGATTCAAGAGAAGAGGAGGTGAGTCATTTAGACTGCTTAAGTACCAAGCTCTTGCTAGATCCACTCCTAGACATGCATACATCCATTGCCACACTTTAACCTTGTGACTTGTCTATTTTCAAATTAAGTGTAAACATATTGAAGATATATATTTAGGAAAAACATTTACAAGAACAAAAAATTGCGGAAGCTTTGCTTGGTTATCATGTTATTTTGAAAACAAGTACTTTTATAAAAACCGCGTCTTAAAATCATTCATTTTCAAATTGATTTAAATAATATCCTACTTAAACTAAAGTCAATTTAAATAAGTAAAGAATAAAAACCCAAAATAAAAATAATTAAAGAGGCCCTTATTACAAACCCAAAACCAAAATAAGAATAACTAAGATTAAATTAAAATACTAAATTAGTTAATTTAAAACCCGAAACACAGTCTTCGTGGCCACTCTGAATCCCTCCCAGCTCCAAGTCCACAGTCTAAGGCTCACCTGAAAGGATAGAAGGAAAAGGGGTGAGTTTTGGAAAACTCAGTGTGTAACATAATTTCAACCATAGACCCAAACAGATCAGGCCTCAGAATCAGATTTAATTGGGCCTTAGCCCATTTCAGAAACCAGGTTAAGCCCATAGGCCCATAACAGATACAGATCAGATATTCAAAAATGCAAACATGAAACCCAACCCAGATCCATCCATACACCCCCGTACCAGCCATACACCATGTGGGGAGACTACTCGACCCACCCAACCGCTACACACCACAGATATTTGCAGCGAGGCTGCCAGATATTGTGACGAGGTCACCAGATACAGATATTGTGGCGAGGCCGCCAGAATTGCAGTGAGGCTGCCAGATATAAAGTGACAAAGTCACCAGATTGCAGCGAGGCTGCCAGATATTTTGTGACAAAGTCACCAGATTGCAGCGAGGCTGCCAGAACGCTTCCTCCATCATAAACCCATTTCCCCATGTAACAGATATATATATGCAGCAGATGTACATGTTATGTCATATTATATACAAAATAGCATGCATCGGATATACATATTACAAGATACAGCATACAGAAACAGAATATCATGTGTTTCATACAGATTTAGCCCTAGGGGTATCATGGTCATTTTGCACCTAGGGGTATAATGGTAATTTTCCACCCTTAGGGGTATTTTAGTCCTTTTTCACATTTTCAGAGATTTTATGCATATTCAGTTAAGTAATAGTCCATAGAAGTCTGTTTAAACTTAGTTTCCAGATTTACCCTTTTTAGCCCAAAAAGCCCCTAATGGGCCCTACTAAGTCCACTAACGTCTTAAGCCCAATAAGCCTAATTTTATGCTTAGACAACCAATTTAACCGTATTACTATCAACAGGTCACCAGAATACCCTTAACGATAATTTTTTTACCGATATGGGCTCGGAAGCCCATTGGGCCCACCTTTGACCCATCAAAGCCCAACTTACCTGAATTGCTCAGAATTGCACCCTTCACAATTCTGTCACCGTCGAATCCAAGATTGACCATAACAGAGTAGCGATTACTCATAGGTCCTTTCAAAACCGACTTTTCGGTCACCCCCGGTCAGTTTTCGGTCATTACGGCCTTTGCCGTTCAAGTCTAAGAGGAGATATGGTACACACCTGTTAACTGTCGGAGCGTTGATGAATTCCAAGTACGACGAGCCTACAATTGAAAACTAACATTTTAGTCTAGTATACGATAATAAGTGAAAACCCATAAACTCATACTTAGAATCGGCCACATGGCCTAAGTCTCCAAAAGTCCCTACCTTCTGCCGAATATGGACTAGTTCTTGCTGCCCACCTGCGTTAGCCTTCCAAAACTCCCCTGGCTGCACGTCTTATGTCCACACAAAGCGCTAGTCGGTTCAAGAAGTGTCTCCAAACGCCCCCCCTTAATCACGATCTAATTAAAAGAAGGAATTAATTGAGACTAGAGAGAAATCAGCCAAAAGAATGGGGAGTTTCGGTCAAGTAGAAACAACCGGTTCAACGGTAACAAAAGAAGTGTGGATGAACAAAAAGAAGATGATATGAGGCTAATGAGGAATCGGCTTTGATGAAACCAATAGAAGAGAAAAAGAGCAAAAATATATAGTAGAACAAGAACTGTTTGCATGAGAACCAACTTCGGCTAATAGGGAAAAAAAAATCAAAGGAACAAATTTGAAAGAATAATTGCAGAGGATTTTGTGTAGAGAGAAATAAGCAACAAAAATAAAACAAAATAAAATAGTTAAAAAGAAAAAATAAATTCGGCTAATACCTCCCCCTTATTTAATTCCAAAAATCCTTTATTAAAGTCTCCCATCCACTTTAAATTCCCATAATTGCTCCTTGAATTATGCTACTATCAGATTTAAATTCCATCCAAAACGAATTTGGATTGCTTCCAATTTCTTCCCTGATTTTAGCAACAATTGGATTTGGATTTCATCCAAATCTCTTAATCGAATCAGCAGCACTCCATGCCGCTTTGACCGCTCCATCCTGCTGCTAGGAAGCGTCCCAGCCCAGCACGCCACTTCCCACGCGAGCCCAGCAAAAATAGCCTTCTCCTGCGCGCACTTCCGCTCGAACCTGGGACCTCCAGGTAAGCCTAGCACGTTGCTGGACACTGCGCCGCAGCTTTGCCTTCAGTAATATATCGTCTCAATTAATTATAAGCCATACCTGCTGAAGTCCTGGTCCTTTAAAAATAAAATCAAAACCTACTTGCGCCTGGATTCGAACCCGTGCCACCTTGGGACTCCTAACGCACCGCTGCCGCTGCGCCACAAGCCTATTTGTGTCATATTCCAATCACAACACCTTTTAAGGTATTGTAACGCAACCCTCTTTACTTAAAAGAAAAAGTAACACCATTTGCGCACGGTGGGAGTCAAACTCCGGCCCTCCAGCCTACAGCTTAGCGTTCTAACCACTGAGCCGAGCTTTCCTTTATGCTCAATCTTTGCCAAACTATTTAATAACCCCTTAATGCCCAGATTCCTATATGAAGAAAATTTAAAACAATTTCTTTCTTTTCCTTTTTTTTAAAAGTTTGAAACCAAACATTATATATATATTTTTTTAAATAAAAATAAAATTAATTTATAATTTTCATAAATCAGCAAAAATAAATACAATAATATTTCTAATAATTTAATTTAAACATCAAATTAACAACAATACTTATCTAATAATTATATAAAATAATAATAATAATTTATCATTTTCATAGAAATTTAAAAACACCAATAGATACAGTAAGAATTTAAAATATCAGTAATAATAAATTTAGTAAGAATTTTCTAATAGTAATTCAAAATAAATTTTTCTTGAACGATAATATTGAAAACGTCTCAATTACTCAGGTTTCCATTTATTCAACCCAGACTTCGAAACCCAATTCTTCTAGACCCAAATTCAGGGTGTTACAACTCTACCCTCCTTAAAGAAATTTCGTCCTCGAAATTTTAAACTATCAACTAACCGTATTACTCAAGTCCAACCACTATTCTTCTGCTGCGCACTCTGATCCAAATAATTTTAGTACGACCCAGAACATCTAATAAACATTAACACTAGCGCACACAATTCGTAACCAAACATCACACATTCCTAACTCGAATAAGCTTTTCAATCAAGAGCTCGATGTTCGAGGGACCCACAAAAAAAACACGCTCTTTTCTCCCTATCGCATTCACCCAAATGACGTTTGTTGCAGTTGTTGCAAACCGGAGATCTTAGTCGTGCCCTAGCATGTTTCACTGAACGAGACTCTGTCCTTTGCGAACTAGGATCCTTCCTCTTCTTACACTCCAAGCACCCTGCTTGAAGCATTTCCCTAATTTCCTTAATTTTTGGTGTCCAAAACTTCTTCTACCACTTTCCTTACTAGCTCGACCAGTGCCTCAGTACCAATCTCCGAGTTAACGCTACCTGAAGTTGGCAGACTTTGCTTACCCTCAAAATCCATATCAATACTCTACATTACCAGTACACATATCAAATACCTACAGAGTTCTCAAAAATTTCTACTATTTATTCCTATGTCTTATGCAGAGATAGTATTTTAAAGCTTTTATTTTATTCAAGATCATATCCTAGCTACAGTCTCAATCTTTTAGTTTCTCTATAGTTTCAGTCTCTACAATTTTTCAGTATTACTCTATCTAAGTATCATAGAAAAGTCTCAAGTCTATTTACAGTACAGTTCAGTACATTATAGAATATATAGCAGAAATACTTACAGACTTGGTGCCGGGGATTCAGTGTGCCACATCTCAATTTATCAGATTCTAGAAAAACTCAGAAAGATTCAAGCCTTTTAAAATCAACTTCTCAAAACATGTTAATTTTAGAGAAAACAAGTTTGAAATAATTCTCTTTTAAACAGAATTTTACAAAAATCTAATTTTTCCAAAAATACCCTTCTTTGGGCTTAAACTTAAAATTTCCCAAATTTTTTTTTAAATTATTTATTTGTAGAAAGAAAATCTTCCAAACAATTTCGACAACAAATTCTTAAAGCGACTTCCGGAAATCTTTGTTTTACCCTCTAAAAACTTCTGTTTTTAGACCTGTTCCACAGCCGAGTTGTTGCAACTTGGCTCTGATACCACTGAATGTAACACCCCAAACCTGGCCTGGATGTTACGGCCAAGTCTGGTGTGTCACATTGAAGTGTTTTTCGAAAACCATGTTTTCTTTGAAAACCCTTCGTAATGTTTAGAAACTTTTATCGAAAGATTTGCATAAACCTTAGTTCATGTTTATCTTTCCAAAACGTGAGTTATTATTAAAACTTTGTTAACAACTTTGTAAAATCTTATAAGAAATTTTGAAAACTCGTAAACTTTTGTAGTTGCGGAAAACATGTTATCAGAAAATCAGATCCTCTTTGTTATGGCTTAAAGTGAATGGATACTATGCATCAGGTAGGATTCAAGAGAAGAGGAGGTGAGTCATTTAGACTGCTTAAGTACTAAGCTCTTGCTAGATCCACTCCTAGACATGCACACATCCATTGCCACACTTTAACCTTGTGACTTGTCTATTTTCAAATTAAGTGTAAACATATTGAAGATATATATTTATGAAAAACATTTACAAGAACAAAAAATTGCGGAAGCTTTGCTTGGTTATCATGTTGTTTTGAAAACAAGTACTTTTATAAAAACCGCGTCTTAAAATCATTCATTTTCAAATTGATTTAAATAATATCCTACTTAAACTAAAGTCAATTTAAATAAGTAAAGAATAAAAACCCAAAATAAAAATAATTAAAGAGGCCCTTATTACAAACCCAAAACCAAAATAAGAATAACTAAGATTAAATTAAAATACTGAATTAGTTAATTTAAAACCCAAAACGCAGTCTTCGTGGCCACTCTGAATCCCTCCCAGCTCCAAGTCCACAGTCTAGGGCTCACCTGAAAGGATAGAAGGAAAAGGGGTGAGTTTTGGAAAACTCAGTGTGTAACATAATTTCAACCATAGACCCAAACAGATCAGGCCTCAGAATCAGATTTAATTGGGCCTTAGCCCATTTCAGAAACCAGGTTAAGCCCATAGGCCCATAACAGATACAGATCAGATATTCAGAAATGCAAACATGAAACCCAACCCAGATCCATCCATACACCCCCGTACCAGCCATACACCATGTGGGGAGACTACTCGACCCACCCAACCGCTACACACCACAGATATTTGCAGCGAGGCTGCCAGATATAATTTGCTGCGAGGCTGCCAGATATTGTGACGAGGTCACCAGATACAGATATTGTGGCGAGGCCACCAGAATTGCAGCGAGGCTACCAGATATAAAGTGACAAAGTCACCAGATTGCAGCGAGGCTGCCAGATATTTTGTGACAAAGTCACCAGATTGCAGCGAGGCTGCCAGAACGCTTCCTCCATCATAAACCCATTTCCCCATGCAACAGATATATATATGCAGCAGATGTACATGTTATGTCATATTATATACAAAATAGCATGCATCGGATATACATATTACAAGATACAGCATACAGAAATAGAATATCATGTGTTTCATACAGATTTAGCCCTAGGGGTATCATGGTCATTTTGCACCTAGGGGTATAATGGTAATTTTCCACCCTTAGGGGTATTTTAGTCCTTTTTCACATTTTCAGAGATTTTATGCATATTCAGTTAAGTAATAGTCCATAGAAGTCTGTTTAAACTCAGTTTCCAGATTTACCCTTTTCAGCCCAAAAAGCCCCTAATGGGCCCTACTGAGTCCACTAACGTCTTAAGCCCAATAAGCCTAATTTTATGCTTAGACAACCAATTTAACCGTATTACTATCAACAGGTCACCAGAATACCCTTAATGACAATTTTTTTACCGATATGGGCTCGGAAACCCATTGGGCCCACCTTTGACCCATCAAAGCCCAACTTACCCGAATTGCTCAGAATTGCACCCTTCACAATTCTGTCACCGTCGAATCTAAGATTGACCATAACAGAGTAGCGATTACTCATAGGTCCTTTCAAAACCGACTTTTCGGTCACCCCCGGTCAGTTTTCGGTCATTACGGCCTTTGCCGTTCAAGTCTAAGAGGAGATATGGTACACACCTGTTAACTGTCGGAGCGTTGATGAATTCCAAGTACGACGAGCCTACAATTGAAAACTAACATTTTAGTCTAGTATACGATAATAAGTGAAAACCCATAAACTCATACTTAGAATCGGCCACATGGCCTAAGTCTCCAAAAGTCCCTACCTTCTGCCGAATATGGACTAGTTCTTGCTGCCCACCTGCGTTAGCCTTCCAAAACTCCCCTGGCTACACGTCTTATGTCCACACAAAGCGCTAGTCGGTTCAAGAAGTGTCTCCAAACGCCCCCCTTAATCACGATCTAATTAAAAGAAGGAATTAATTGAGACTAGAGAGAAATCGGCCAAAAGAATGGGGAGTTTTGGTCAAGTAGAAACAACCGGTTCAACGGTAACAAAAGAAGTATGGATGAACAAAAAGAAGATGATATGAGGCTAATGAGGAATCGGCTTTGATGAAACCAATAGAAGAGAAAAAGAGTAAAAATATATAGTAGAACAAGAACCGTTTGCATGAGAACCAACTTCGGCTAATAGGGAAAAAAAAATCAAAGGAACAAATTTGAAAGAATAATTGCAGAGGATTTTGTGTAGAGAGAAATAAGCAACAAAAATAAAACAAAATAAAATAGTTAAAAAGGAAAAATAAATTCGGCTAATACCTCCCCCTTATTTAATTCCAAAAATCCTTTATTAAAGTCTCCCATCCACTTTAAATTCCCTTAATTGCTCCTTGAATTATGCTACTATCAGATTTAAATTCCATCCAAAACGAATTTGGATTACTTCCAATTTCTTCCCTGATTTTAGCAACAATTGGATTTGGATTTCATCCAAATCTCTTAACCGAATCAGCAGCACTCCATGCCGCTTTGACCGCTCCATCCTGCTGCTAGGAAGCGTCCCAGCCCAGCACGCCACTTCCCACGCGAGCCCAGCAAAAACAGCCTTCTCTTGCGCGCACTTCTGCTCGAACCTGGGACATCCAGGTAAGCCTAGCACGTTGCTGGACACTGCGCCGCAGCTTTGCCTTCAGTAATATATCGTCTCAATTAATTATAAGCCATACCTGCTAAAGTTCTGGTCCTTTAAAAATAAAATCAAAACCTACTTGCGCCTGGATTCGAACCCGTGCCACCTTGGGACTCCTAACGCACCGCTGCCGCTGCGCCACAAGCCTATTTGTGTCATATTCCAATCGCAACACCTCTTAAGGTATTGTAACGCTACCCTCTTTACTTAAAAGAAAAAGTAACACCCTTTGCGCACGCTGGGAGTCGAACTCCGGCCCTCCAACCTACAGCTTAGCGTTCTAACCACTGAGCCGAGCTTTCCTTTATGCTCAATCTTTGCCCAACTATTTAATAACCCCTTAATGCCCAGATTCCTATATGAAGAAAATTTAAAACAATTTCTTTCCTTTCCTTTTTTTTAAAAGTTTGAAACCAAACATTATATATATATATTTTTAAATAAAAATAATAATAATTTATCATTTTCATAAATCAGCAAAAATAAATACAATAATATTTCTAATAATTTAATTTAAACATCAAATTAACAACAATACTTATCTAATAATTATATAAAAAAATAATAATAATTTATCATTTTCATAGAAATTTAAAAACATCAATAGATACAGTAAGAATTTAAAATATCAGTAATAATAAATTTAGTAAGAATTTTCTAATAGTAATTCAAAATAAATTTTTCTTGAACCATAATATTTAAAACTTCTCAATTACTCAGGTTTCCATTTATTCAACCCAGACTTCGAAACCCAATTCTTCTAGACCCAAATTCAGGGTGTTACAACCCTGAGACAAAATCCATAGTAATCCGATCCCATCTCCATTCAGGAACCATAATAGGTTGAAGTAATCCCGAAGGCACTTGGTGTGCAGCTTTCACCTGTTGACAAATTAAGCATTTGGACACAAACTCTGATATATCCCTTTGCATTCCATTCCACCAATGCATTTTCTTTAAGTCATTATACATTTTCGTACTGCCCGGATGAATCGAGAGACAACCACTATGTGCTTCTTGCAGGATCTTTTGAATCAATTCCTCGTTCTTCGGTACACAAATCCGATCTTTAAACATTTTACACCCATTAGAACCAATTCTGAAATCTAACTCTATATCAACCTCACATCGCTTTCTTTTGGCTTGCAAGTCTTCATCGCTTTTCTGAGCATCACAAATCTCTTGCAAAAACATCGGTCTTGCTTTCAATTCGGCTAGAATCAAACCATCATCTGACATTTCCAACTGAGTGTTCATAGCTCTCAAAGCAAACAACAACTTTCTGCTCAAAGCATCAGCAACTACATTTGCTCTTCCTGGATGGTAGTCAATCACAAGCTCGTAATCTTTCAATAACTCCAACCATCTTCGCTGTCTCAAGTTTAAGTCTTTTTATGACATCAAATATTTAAGACTTTTGTGGTCAGTATATACTCGGCACTTTTCTCCATATAGATAATGTCATCAAATCTTCAAAGCAAACACCACCGCAGCCAATTCCAAATCATAAGTCAGATAATTCCTCTCGTGAGGTTTTAACTGCCTCGAAGCATAAGCCACAACCTTTCCTTCTTGCATCAGTACACATCCCAAACCATTTAGAGAAGCATCACTATATACCAAAAATTCTTTACCTGACTCGGGCTGTACTAATACTGGTGCCTCTGTTAATAACTTTTTCAATTCTTCGAAACTCTGTTGACATCCTTCCGTCCACTAAAATTTAACATCCTTGCGGAGTAATCTAGTCATAGGAGCAGCAACTATAGAAAATCCATTCACAAATCCAGCTAGCCCCAAGAAACTTCTAACTTCGGTTACATTCTTCGGTGGTTTCCAATCAACAATAGCTAAAATTTTACTGGGATCAACCCGTATACCATCACCTGAAACAATATGACCCAAAAATCCAACTTCCTGAAGCCAAAATTCACTTTTACTAAACTTGGCATATAACTGCTTATCTCTTAAAGTCTGTAAAACTATTTTCAAATGCTCGGCATGCTCGGTCTCATCTTTTGAATAGATTAAAATATCATCTATAAATACCACAACAAACTTGTCCAAGTATGGTCGAAATATGCAATTCATCAAATCCATAAACACAGCAGGAGCATTTGTCAACCCAAATGGCATAACTAAAAATTCATAATGACCATACCTTGTTCTAAAAGTAGTTTTAGGCACATCTAACTCTTTTACCCGCAACTGGTAGTACCCAGATCTCAAGTCAATCTTTGAAAACCACGTCGCTCCTTTCAGCTGATCAAGCAAATCATCAATTCTCGGCAACGGATACTTGTTCTTGATTGTCACTTTGTTCAGCTGCCGATAGTCGACACATAGTCTCATTGAACCATCATTCTTTTTCACAAACAATACATGAGCACCCCAAGGCGAAAAACTCGGTCTCACGAAGCCTTTGTCTGTCAACTCTTGCAACTGTGACTTTAATTCCTTCATTCCGTTGGTGCCATTCTATACGGAGCAATCGAGATCGGAGTTGTTCCTGGCATCAACTCTATACCAAATTCTACTTCCTTGACTGGAGGTAAACCCGTAATTCTTCTAGAAATACATCTGCGAATTCACATACAATCGGCACTGATTCTACTTTCTTTTCAATTTCTTTTGTATTCAACACATATGCTAAATAAGCTTCATAACCTTTTCTCAAATATCTCTAAGCCGACATTGAAGAAATCACACTAGACAATGCCTCTGATTTATCTGATTCAACCCGCAGAGTTTCGCCATTTTCACACTTTAATTCAATAACTTTCTGTTTACAACTTACTGTAGCATCATGCAATGTCAACCAATCCATGCCCAAAATAACATCAAATTCATCAAACGGCAACAACATCAAGTCAGCCGAAAAGTAATAACCCCGAATCATTAAAGGACATTTCTTGCATACTGTATCAAGTATAACACATTTGCCTAACGGGTTTGACACTTTAATCATAAATTCTGTATTCTCAACAGGTATATTCATGCTAGACACCAATTTCATGCACACATATGAATGAGTAGAACCGAGATCAATTAAAGTAGTAACATTAACATCATAGAGAGAAAATATATCGGTGATCACATCGGGTGAGGAAGCATCTTCATGTGCTTTAATAGCATAAGTTCTAGCCGGAGCCCTTCCTTTAGATCTAACTGCTGCATCTCTGGCTACATTCTTGCTGCTTGCTTCACTCCCAGCTTTTCTTGGATACCTTCCCCTCGAATCCGCACCACCTGCTTTTGTACTCTGAAATTTTTCTTTTTCAATCCTCTCTGGACAGTCTCTAATAAAATGATCCGAAGAACCACATCGAAAACATTCATTTGCTCTGTACAGACCAAAATGATTTCTGCCACACCGCTGGCACTCAGGCTTAACAAATCTCGAGTTCCCTACACTGGCTGCTGAAGTAGTCTGGGACTTAGGACCCACATTTTGCTTCTTAAAATTCCCATATGACTGTCCAGCTGAAACTTGGGAACAACGATTCATATTTCTTAATTTTTCGGGTTGCTGTGACGGTGCACCGCCCGTCGGTCTTTTCTTCCAATTTCGTGTGTCAGATTCTACTTTTTTCTTCTCTTTAAGTAGTTCTTCAGCCTTGCAAGCTCGATCGACAAGTACCACCATTTCTTTTAATTCAAGAATCCCAACAAATACCTTAATTTCTCCATTGAGCCCATCTTCAAATCGCCTGCACATTTTGGCCTCTGTAGGAACATATTCTCTAGCATACTTGCTCAATATGACGAACTCTCTTTCATATTAAGTGACTGTCATATTACCTTGCTTTAGGTCAAGAAACTCTTTACGCTTCTTGTCAATAAATCTTTCACTGATGTATTTCTTCCGAAACTTTTCTTGAAAGAATTCCCAGGTTACTTTCTCTTTCGTTACCACCGAAATCAATGTCTTCCAACAATTGTAGGCTGAATCCCTCAACAAAGATATAGCACATTTCAAGCATTCTTCAGGTGTACAAGACAGTTCATCAAATACCCGGATAGAATTCTCAAGCCAGAACTCTACTTTCTCAGCATCATCATCTACATTAGCTCTGAATTCTTCAGCCCCTAGCTTACAGATTTTATCAACTGAAGTTCTTTGGAATTTCATCATATCCACACCCTGAGGCATCGGGGGTACAGGTTGAGGAATTGGGGGAGGTGAGGGAGGTTGTACATTCGGGTTCGTACGAACGACTCAGTATACCAAGCACTCATCATCTGGAGAAAGGCTTCTCGACCCCTTTCTCCTCCTCCTTGACCAATAGTGGGAGGTGGATTTTCAGTCGGCACCACCCCTTCAGTCGGAGCTGGTGCATTACTTTCTACATCATCGGCCACAGTTGGATCGGGATCCATTTACTATATAAAAAAATATCATTTAAAAGGTCAGAAGCCGTCACACTATCATAATATACACATATGGCATGTATAGCAAAATTCGTACATAAAACACGTTAGTCCGAGAACCGACTAAACCTACTCTGATACCACCAAATGTAACGCCCCCACGCCCGAGACCGTCACCGGAGTCGAGCTTGAGTTATTACTGAACATAATTTTCCATTTTAAGAACTTTGAAACATTTAATTCTACATTCACAGCATACTGTCTACCTGCGTTACGGTTACAAAAAAAATCATATCTCAAGTTACAAAACTCAAAATCAAGATCCATAAATTTTCCCTGAAACTAGACTCATATATCTATATAAAAATATTTTTCTAGAATTTTTGGTCAGGCCAATTAGTACAGTTTATTAGTTAAAGTTACCCTGTTTTAGAACTCGACTGCACTGACCTCTGCTTACTACGAACCATTATTCTCTCTCTACAAAATTCATATGACTATGCCGTTTGTTTCTGGATTTTGAACATATAAAGCATACCTCCTAATTATTTTTTTACAATTTATGGTGAATTCCCAAATTTGGAACAGGGGATCCAGAAATCGCTCTGGCCCTGTCTCACTAAAACTCAAATCTCTCATCACATATAACTCTTTTACCTGTTTCGCTTCTTCTATATGAAAGTAGACACAATAAGCTTTAATTCAATATTTAATTGATCACCTAATTCAATTTCTACTATTTTTAGTGATTTTTCAAACTCACGTCATTGTTACTATAATGTTCTGTTTTATGGCAAATTTCATCTTTTATGAATTTTCATGAACTATAGAACATATTAGTCTCACATAGCATCCAGCATTATCTAGGCTAGCCATTCCAATGACTAATCATTTCCAATCATTTTCTTAACCAAACTACAACCATATCATAACATTATTTACACAAAATAAGAACATTGCTATACATGCCATACTTAAGTTATACAAGCCATTTTACCAAAAAGTCCTTCAGATAGTGTGATCAAGCCTTCAACCTATCCCGATTCCTGAGCTGGCTTATCCAACACTACAATGAATGGAAAAGAGGGAGTAAGCATAAATGCTTAGTAAGTCCATATGCAAATAACAAGTACCATAACAAAGCAATTATACCAAACAACATTAGCATGTTATCACCAAGACATATTCCACATTTCTAGCCATCGTGTATCAAGTTTCAACCCGAGGGTTAAGAACATACCTGTCCAAAGTGTGAATTTTGCGACACTTACCAAAATATCATTTGCATCACAAGCATTCTTCCATTTTGCTAAAATTTTACCCATTGAACACATCGGAATATAACTCGGATACATGGATAATTTGCACATAAGTGCCACATATGTAATCAAGCGACCATGTAACCTGCCCATAAGCGAACTCGGACTCAACTCAACGAGCTCGGGCGTTCGCATCCATAAGTGAACTCGGACTCAACTCAACGAGTTCGGATGCCTAGTTACATCTCACGAACTCGGACTCAACTCAACGAGTTTGGACATTTGCATCCATAAGTGAACTTAGACTCAACTCAACGAGCTCGGATGCCCAACCATCCTAGTGACATGTCACTTGTATCCTAATCTATTCTCAAGGTTCAAACGAGATTTTCCTCAATCACACATTTCCCTGTCGTTCTCCTTAAAATATCGGAACCAATACGTTGCTTGCATCTCATACTTATCAATTTAATCACATACTCTCATACTTATCAATTTAATCACATACTTTTCATACCAATACATAATATTTCACAAAGCATAATATTCATAATAACAAGTATCATATCATATAAATAGCATTAAATCACTTAAAATAGCAATTATGTTACATTATTTACACATGAACTTACCTCGGTACAAAATATAACAATTTTGCAATTTAGTCCACAATCTTTTCTTTTCCTCGATCAAGGTTGATTCCACGTCTTTCTTGATCTAAAATAACATGTTTAACTTATTTAATACTCACATTTATCAAAATAGTCCTAAATTCAAAATTTGGCAAAATTATAATTTTTCCCCTCAAATTTTACATATTTACACTTTTGCCCCAAAGCTCAAAAATTAAATTTTATTTCCAATTCTTATGTTTTAGGACATGCTGATCATTTATTTGCTATTAGCAAGCTCAAATTCCCACTATAACACATACTTATGAACAATATGTACTTTTACCAATTAAGCCATTTTGTTCATTTTTACTTAAAATCGAGTAGCACAAGCTGTCTAACATAATTTAAAACCTCATATTCTATCATAAAACATCAAAATACACAAATTTCACCTATGGGTATTTTTCCAAATATGAACCCTAACTTAAATTATTGCTAACATAAGTTTTATCGAGTTACCGGGACTACGAAAACGTAAAGAACATGAAAAACGGGGCTTGGAATCACTTACTATGGAGCTTGGAAGCTTGAAACAAACCCTAGCTATGGAGAACCCTTGAAATTTCGTGGTAATGAAGAAGATGATCAATTTTGTGTTATTTTTCCCTTTTTATTTCATGTTAATATCCAAATGACCAAAATGCCCCTCCTTACTAAACTTTCAAAAATTCCATCCATGTCCAAATTTTGTCCATGAATTTAAAATTGGCCAAATTACTATTTAAGACCTCCTAATTAATATTTCAAAGCAATTTCATACTAGAAACTTCTAGAATGCAAGTTTTGCAACTTATTCGATTTAGTCCATAATTTTAAATTAAGCACTTTACGCATAGAATTTCTTCATGAAATTTTCATACAATCATGAAATCATATCATAAACCTCAAAATAATTATAAAATAATTATTTCTACCTCAGATTTGTGGTCACAAAACCACTATTCCGATTAGGCCCTAATTCAGGATATTACAGAAAAAGAAGCAAAAATCTTGTCCATCTTCTCCAAGGCGCTATCGAAACTTAAGGGCTCTCTATAGATAGGGTTTTTGACATTTTCAAGCTCACATGTAAGTGTATTCTAGCCCCGTTTTTTATGTTCTTTGTGTTTTTAAAATCCTTGTAACTTGACCTATCTATTTATACCACTATTTCAAGCTAGGGTTCATGTTAAAAAATATACCCATGTATGACATGCATGTATTTTGGTGTTTAATGAAAGAAAATGAAAGTTAGATGATTACTAAACGTCTTTCTCTAAGTGATTTTCTATGGAAATTCATGAAAAGGATCAAATTGTAAAGGTTGTGAAAGTAGTAGTAAAATTTTGAATTGATGAGAAATGTAGGTTGATATGAGTTCATAATAGGTTTGGCTAGGTTTGGGTAACCAAGGAATTTAGTACATTTCATTATACGAGCCTAGGGACCATTTTACAAATATGTGAAAGTTTTGGTACAAAATTCTAATTTTTCCAAAGTGTGAATTATAGACTGCTTTAGTGAATGTGATAACTAAATAAGCTTAATTTCTCATTATAGATCAAAAAACATGAAGCCGAGACCAAAATCGGGGAAAGAACAATGTGGTGGATTAAATTGCGTATTCACCTGTATTTTGTATCCGAGGTAAGTTGTGTGTAATAAGTTCAACGTTTCGATAATATGTATTTATTCTATGATGTTGTATGAAATATACCTTGTTCCCAAGAAATTATTGATGAGATTTCGATAAAGAAATGATAAAGTTATTATCTTAAATCTCGGTTAAATTTTAAAGATACGAAGGATGTCGTAGTCACAACATGAAATTTAGAAGGTCCCGTATAAGACCATGTATAGGACATGGCATCGACATCGATTTGTGATCCCATGTAAGACCATGTTTGGGACATGGCATTGGCATCGACATGTGGTCCCGTATAAGACCATATTTGGGACATGGCATCAGCACCGAGTTAAGATCCCTTGTAAGACCTGGTCTGGGACATGACATTGGCATCTAAGAGTGATCCCGTATAAGACCATGTCTGGGACATGGCATCGGCATTAGTGTACGATCTCGTGTATGACCATGTCTGGGACATGGCATCGACATCGATATGAGATCTCGTGTAAGACCATATCTGGGATATGGCTTTGGCATCGACATATGATCCCATGTAAGACCATATCTTGGATATGCCATTGGCATCTTACCATGAGAATGGCATTTCGAGTATCATTCGGTAATCTAAGTGATTTAACAGGAAAAATATTTAAGTTGATATTTATGACGAGAAAGACTAAAGTTATGTAATGAGTGATATAGGTGTATATGAGAAACTCACGAGAAATATAATCGAAATGATATGAGTATGTCGATAAGAAAGAGCATGAGTAAGCCATGTTAATGAGTAAAGATATTTATGTGATGTTCATGATACCAAATTTGGATGTTAATTCATGATTTGTGTTACTATTTACTTCATGCAACTTACTAAGTATTTATGCTTACTCCCTCTCTTTTCCTATTCCTTGTAGTATCGCCAAGCTAGCTTGCAGTTCAAAGGAAGCCAGAGCTCATTTCACACTATCAAGTCATTACTTTGGGTAAAGTATAGTTTGTGTACTTTGAGTATGGCATGTGTAGGAACTTGGCCTTTTTGCTATGTGTCATATTGGTTAGCCAAATGTGTTGGCTATTAATGTTACTTGAATCATGTTGTAAATGGCCATTAGAATTGGCCAATATTGACTAAGTTATACTTATACAATGTGGATGAAATTCATGATAGTGTAAGATTGCATGTCCAAGTAGAGAAATGAATAATGAGAATGCATGATAAATGCAATGTGTTGTGGCATGTGAATGCCTTAATTGTGGGTATTTAGAGCTGTACTTATGCCACGTTATGGGATATTCAAATTGGCCTTATGTTTGGTTAAGTTTCAGGGTGACAAAGGGCTTGGAAAATAACCTATAATTGTCCACACGGGTAGGCACACGGGCGTGTGTCTAGGCCATGTGTGACATATGGTCAGCCCCATGAGCATGTTGATAGGCCGTGTGTCCCCTGCACTTAAATTATGCAAAATAGAATCCCCAGTAAAAAAAACACAGGCAGAGACACGGTCTTGGGTCTCAACTGTGTGAAGGACACTGCCTAGCACAAGGGCGTGTGGCTTGGCCATGTACCCCTAAAGGTTTGCTGATGTCATTAACAAAATGTCAATGTTTTCATACACTAGCTAAGACATGGTCGTGTCATGGCCGTGTGAGGGACACGGGCCATGGACACAGGCATGTCCTAGGCTGTGTAAAAACCCCTGTAGGTTCGAAATGAAAAATAAATTTGACATGAAATAGGGGCATGGGCGTGTGTGACCACACGACCTACCTAAATGGGCGTGTGGCCTTGTTTTGAGCAAAAATTTTCTAAGTGTTTGAAAGTCTTTGATTTGGTGTCGAACTATTCTTAAAGCATGTTTTGGGCCTCGTAGGCCTATAATATGAACAAACTGAGTTTAAAAGAAAAGTTTTAAATTTGGGCTGAAATTCATGGTTCGATTTTGTAAGAAAGTCACTGTTTAAGTTTGGTAACACCTCGGACCCTGTCCCAGCGTTAGATACGGGTAAGGGGTGTTATAAAGTGGCTGTAAAAAGTCTGTGCCCAAAAATCCACTCGTCAGGCAGAATGAAGTATCTACATGCTAGTCTAAGCTAACTAAGTTTTTTTCTTTCTTTCTTTCATGCATCTTGCATTTCATTTCTTTTGCTATGGCATTTGTTGTAAAAATTTCTCTTTTGATTATTCTCTTATATATCTAATTATGCATTGAGGACAATGCATTCCTTAGGTTGAGGGTGTGTTGTGCTTTTAGGTTGCATTTATATTTAATATGTATGATCATTTTAGTATAGTCATTTCAGTTTAGTTGAATCTATTTTGCCACGACAATGTAACTATTACATATTGTTTGCCTATAAGGAGTACAATATGTATTTATGATGTTCCATGGTGAGCTTAGATTCTTCAATACACTTAGAACATGTGATAGTGGATTAGGTGAATTTATCCTACGATTGGTTGCTTGAAAAATAATTTCTAAAAATGAGATGTCCAATACTTAGTTTTTTCATGTTGTAGTGAGTCTCTTCTAATGAACTTAGGGACTTTTGAAGCCAAAATTCAGTCATTTTGCCTTGGTATTATTAAATAAAAGACAGTAGGCACTTGAATTCTTAGAATTGCTGAGTAAGTCAGCACTACTTTGTTTGCTCGATCGTGTTGTTAATTAGAAAGGTAAGTTTGAGTATGAGTGTGTAATAGAAAGTAAATAAATTAGGGGCACTCCGCTATAGTAACGGATTGAGTAGCTAAGGAGGTAGTTGTTTGCTCCATCCATCTTTTAAGCTAAAAGCTTTAACTTCAAAAGTGATTTCTGTTTAAATTGTGACATGATTGAGTACTAGATAATTCAATGTATGCTCCATTGTGATTATCAAGTTAAAGAATTTTGTGACATGCTAAATCCTCTAATATACAAATATTTGGTTAAAAAAACACAAATGTAAATGGTTTATACAAGTATGATTGGAGCAAGAGTGACTTGATTTTAGTTAACAAATGAACTGAGTAAGCTAGGAGATATTTTGCTATGGCCAGAACATACATGGAACTTAGAAAATCTTATTTTTAAGGAGAAATTTTTTTCACTTTGATACTCGCGATATTAAGTAATAAAATTTATAAAAACTGATCACACCAAAAACTAACTAATATCACGATTTTAAAGGTAAGTGCACCTATCGAACAGTAGTATAGTTTAGCGGCAAGATCGAGTTATCGTACCTAAGGGAACCAAAAGTACTAATACTTACTTCCTTTCTATTATCTAGCCTAAAAATAAAAGAGGATTGGTTGAAACTAATTCTAAAACTAATTAAAAGTGCATAAAAAGTAAATTGGGGAAAACTTTAGGGAAAAGTTGATTGATATGAGCAATACTTAAGGGAGAATCCACCTAGACTTCACTTGTTATTAATTTCTTGAACTAGATGATTTCTTTACTTGACTTGATCTGTAGAGATCCCTAACTTATGTTAATACCTCCGTCGAGGATAAGAACAACTAATCCTAGGTGGTTAATTAAAGTTTTCTTATTAATTAACACCCCTAGGTTGCATTAATTCGATCTATGGATCCCCCTATTAGGTTTGACCCTAATTCGGCAGATTTATGTTGCGCTATGTCTAGGGTTGCATGCAACTCCACTTAATTATGGTAGATCTACTCTTAAAACATGGACTTTTGCTCCTCTGCCTAAGCACATCAAGTTCTTGAAGTAATACCTAGGATTATTAAATCAAGAATGAAGAACACATAATTAAGAACAGTTCAAGTATTTATCAAATAATTCAAGAACAAATAATAATAAGATCTGTCTTAGGTTTCATCCCCCTCAAGTATTTGAGGGGTTTAGTTCATCACTAATAGAGAAAACATCTCAAAAGAAATAAGATAACAAAACATAAAGAACCCAAAAACCCCTGAAGGAATTTAGGGAGATCCTCTGTCTTGATGTAGAATTCTGGCTTCTGGGATGAATCAATCGACTTCCCTTGGAGTAATTCCTTGCTTTCACTCCTTGTGTTGGCAGAATTATGGGGCTCTTTCTTCAGAGAAAAGAGTATATATCCAGAGTTGCCTCCTGAGGTCTTTATATAGAGTTTAGAATGGCTTTCTTAGCCCCTAAGTATCCAAATCCGAGTGAAATTGCACTTCCTCACGATAGGGACACGCCCGTGTGCCATGCCCGTGTGGTTTCGATAAGGGCCGTCTGCGGGCCTGTTGATATTGGCACGGCCGTGTAGCTTGGCCGTGCTTGTCGGGGGCTGGACCGTGTGGTCTTCGTGTGCTACGGCCGTGTGGTGACTTCTTGGGCCGTGTCGTTTTCACACTTTGGCCTATTTTCCTCGTTTTTGGTCCATTTTCCGTTCTTTTCTCTTCCGTATGCTCTCCTAGGTATAAGGTATGAAAAAGATAGATTAAGAGTACCAATTCTCACAAAATTAATGATAATCCATCCGGAAATTAGGCTAAACATGAGGTAAAAATATGTATAATTTATCGTTTATCAAATACCTCCACACTTAAGCCTTTGCTTGTCTTCAAGCAAAATCTCAATCCCTAATCAAGAATCATTCCTCTTAGCTTACAATCACTATTAATAATGTTTCAAACTAATCCACAGGTAATCATACAGTGATAATTCAATCAGAAGAACATAAGTTTTCTCCCTTCTCCTAAGTTGAGAATTTTATCATTGAAACATAAGTTTTCTCCCTTCTCCTAAGTAATTATCTCTCCATCTTAATTAATAGAAGTTGACATCCTTACTAGGATTCACTCTATCCACTCAAAGTGTTTAGGGTTCAAGATTTAAGCACTCTCTAGTCAACCTAAAAAGTTATTACCATAGGCTTGCTAGAGAATCAGATCTCCACCACTATAGATTGACATGACATATTAATCAAAAGGTCTTGTAATGGTTGTAACGGGGCTTGGTTAGGGGTGTTGTTACAGGCTACAAAAGAGGGTTAGAATCAAGATTGAACTAAAAAATTATCTAGCTAGAAAAATCTCTATCACTGGAACATATTCTTCGGGTTAATTCTTATGATAACATCATTTCCACCTTGGTAGCCTTAAAATAGAAATATACAAAAGCTATTTGAACTATTACAGATTACAACTGAATTAATACATACATTTTTTTTAAAACAATTCACATACGACAAATTGGATAAAATTTTACATTCTGGAAAAGAGAATAAAGCTAGATGAAATTTCAACTCAAATCTCGACAAAAATAGGGGTCAAAATAATTGAATGGAATTCAACAAAAAATGGTTGAATGGTTACTATTAGAGGTAAGTCAAAGAAAAGGTTGTTAGGCTAAATGGGGTTCACTAGGGGTTACTTTATGGAGGTAGGCTTTTGTAGAGTAAGTGGGTTAAATCCTAGGTGCCTTTATCATTTTAGTGTATCAAATTAATGATGTGGTCTCGACATGTATAATCAAAGCAAGTTTTAGAATAACAAATCAGTATTGACTCACTCAAAGCAATAATAAAAGTAAGCATGAAAGAATGTATACTCAAAAGACTTAAAAATCTCACCAGAATTATGGCTTTTGATGTCAATTCTGCGAATTTCAAATCTCAAGATAACACTTAGAATTAAGGAAAATAACTTATGAAAAAAAATGGGGTTCTAAAAAATTTCAACTTATCATGCTTGATTCCCTAATGTTTTAAAGTTTGAATAATCAAAGTACAAGCACCTATGTCTTAATTCTCAACATATCAATAAAAATCATAAATCAATCAGAATTAATTCCTAATAAGAGATTGAAGATAATGCAAAGAGTGAAAATGAGAATTTGAGAACAATGCAAAATGTTAGGAAAGTTCAGGGATTTCAAAGAGAGTGTAAAGATTGAAAGTAGATTCCTCCCACTTAAGATGTACATTGCCCTCAATGTATAAAGATAACATTAGTAGCAATAAAAGTACAAGATCATAAGATAGGGAAAGGTATGAAACTCCTTGCTTTGGATGGATTAGTGAGACGAAGATTGAAAGAGTTGGCAGTTGTGGCAAGATGTTCCCATTTTCGTAGAGATTTGAGCTGTAAAGCTCCTTTGAAACTGCGAAAGTATTTATTAGTCGTGAGAAATTTGGATTAAGAGAGATTACTCAGTAGGGATTAGCCGATATGAAAAAAAAAAGAATTAAAATAAAATAAAGTAAAATACTAAAAATACTAATATTCAAATAATGAAAAAGAAAAAGAAAAAATTAACTAAATGTAAAAAGAAATGTAAAGAACAAGAAAATAAAGAAGAAAAAGTTAGAAGGTGAAAATAGAGATCAGTGTTAAAATAAAAATAAAAATAAACATAAATTTAAGAGGAATAGACGTCTCTAATCCTCAGATGGATCACGCGGTGGCGATGGTGAAGTGATGTGGAGGTGCTGGTATATCTACTATAGTATGGCATCGATGTAATTGAAGCACTGGAAGCATTGCTGCTCGAATCGGTCTAGGCGCTCAGATATGTCAGCATAGGTTTCTGCTGCATGAGATGGGCAGCGAGGGGGTGGTGGCTCAGCTGGTGCATCCTTCTCCGGTGGTGGGACATCGTCAGGAATGTCCTCTGGATCGTCGCCTTCCTGGATGAGGGGATACTGGAAGTGGCTGCCTCCTGGTCTCTGCTCGATTATCCTCATGTGTAGCATGGTCTGGATGCCTTATGGGGACATTTGGCCCACCAAAGTGTATGAGGATGTCTGGGCCGCGATATTGAGGAGCCCCAAGTGACGGGCCAAGCGTGTGATGTACGGGCCCATGGATATAACACCCCGGCGGTGACTCTCTGTCTGATGCTGCATGGCATGCGTGATAAAATATGCCAAGTCAATGACGTGTCTGTAAGCCATGCTCCAGAGGAAGTAGACGTCGTGAGTGTTGACGACGCCTGTGCTCTTCCGTCTACCTGTCAAAGTGTAAGTAAGGAGACCATGAATATACCTCAGAGATGGAACGAGGGTGGTCGCCTTGCTGACACTGGGGTTATAGATTTGACGTTCTGGAGCGATCTCCTGCCAACAATCGACGGGCCGAATGTGGATGCGACGAGAAAGGTTGGGGAAGTCTTCGTCTGCCATGAATTGCTCTGTGTAGCGCCCAAGTACTGAACCGAACTCTGGCATGCTAAGGTGTCGTACGAGGCCTCCAAGACGGAACTGGATCGTGCCCGGGTCATCAAATTGTCTCATGACGGTTTGGAAATGGAAGGTGTAGCAGAACTCTAAAGTGAGTTCCAAGTAGGTGGGCTCGATAATTTGCAAGAACTGCTCCCATGGCTCGATCATTATAGGGCCCGGACGTCGTCCACTAGGTGTATCTGCTCGAGGTTGGCCCAATCTATGCATCATCCGGTGGATATAGTGCGAGCTCGGAGTATTTCATATCGCTCCTCCTGTGAGGCTTGCGAAAAATAGAAGAATAGATGGCGGTTCTCAGAGGTAGGTCGTGATGATGAATTACCCGGCCCTTTTCGTTTCTTTGAAGTGGGAACGGCAGCTTTCTTACCGCGCGATGACATGTTACCTAAAATAAAGTTAGAATTATTAGTTCTAAAAATCGAAGTTAAATTGCAAACTATAGTAAAATTAAATGTGTAAATTAAAACGACAATGTGCCTAAAAAAAATAAAATGGGGACTAACCAAAATAGTAAATAAAATCCATTCTAAGTGGTAGCAAGAACAGACAATATGGGTATGTATTTATACTAAATGTATGAGATAAGTGGCAAGCAATTGTGCACTTAAATGGCATGCAATCCTAATATGATCTCTAACATTCTAGATTATTCATCCTAGTGTAACTAATTCCATGCTTGAATTAATATCTAGAATAAATTAAAATTAACTAAATAGAAAATACAAATGAAATATAAATAAATAAAATGAGAAAAATGAGAAACTAGAACCAAATATAGGGTTGCACGGTCGTGGGTTGAGGTCGAACGGTCATGGGGTAAGATTGTACGGGCATGTGTCGGCTGTGTGTGAGTGTGGTGGTGATTTTAAGGTTGGCGACGCTGTTTATGGTGGTTGTGGAGAGGAGATTTTAGGGTTTGAGTGAAAAGGAGAATGAATGTAGCTTCCTATTTATAGTTTTTGGGTCACATGGGCATGTCGCACGCATGTGTGACTCGGGGTTTGCCTGTGTGAATTGAAATTTGGTGGTTTTGGCACGCCTGGTTTGAAGTACATGCCCGTGTTGCTATTTTGCACAGCCGTTTGCGATCGTGTTCGCTTTTCACACGGTCGTGTAATAAGTTCCATAGCCGTTTGTGATCGGTTTTGTTCTTCACATGGCCGTGTAGAAGGGCACATTGCCGTTTCTAAATTGACAGTGTTGGCCACGGTCTGGGGACAAGGGCATAGGGATTTGAGCAAGCCCGTGTTGAAGTTGAAGGGTTGCCACGACCATGTCGCACGGCCGTGGGGATTTGTCGACAGCCCGTGTTTTGGGAAAAATTTTCACTCTGTTTGTACACGTCCTCAGTGCATGATCGTGTCTCTGTTTTAAATGTTCACATGGCCTGAGGCACGCCCGTGTGCAAGGCCGTGTGGTCCTAAATTTCTGCATTTAAAAGGGTTAGTTGATGCATGAAAAATACTAAAACTTTTAAAGAAAGAAAAGTTACTAAGTTAGTGCTCGGGTTACCTCTCGAGAAGCACTTATTTAGAGTCTAAGCTCGACTTTACTTGGATGTGTCACGAAGGGATTTCGTGGAGCCGAAGCTCCTCCCTGTAATCTTTGAAATTCTCACCTCTGTAGTGTTTAAGCCTGTGTCCGTTTACCTTGAACGTACCATAGTTGGGGTGAGTTACCTCAATTGTGCCGTATGGAAAGACAGTTTGAACAGTGAATCGTCCTGACCATCTTGACTTGAGTTTCCCAAGAAATAGTCTCAGCCTTGAATTGTAGAGTAAGGCAAGATCACCTGTTTTCAACTGCTTAGGTTGTTTCTGTTGTTTGTCATGACGTCGCTTCATGGCTTCCTTATATAGTCGTGAGCTCTCATATGCATTGCAACACCATTCATTGAGTTCATTTAACTGCATTAATCTCTTCTCACCTGCAAGCTTAAAATCAAGGTTTAAAAATTTGATAGCCCAAAATGCTTTATGTTCAAGTTCAAATGGCAAATGACAACTTTTCCCATAGACAAGCTTATAAGGAGATGTACCTATGGGTGTTTTAAAAGCAATTCTATTTGTTTCTATTGTTTTCTCTAGGCTGCGTTTTAGTTCCCTATTTGTCATTTCGACTTGGCCACTAGTTTGTGGGTGAGAAGCGGTAGCTGTTCTATGGTGTACTCCATACCTTTTTAAGACTTTTTCAAACTAGGAATTGCAAAAATTTGTGCCCTTATCACTAATAATTATCCTAGGTGTTCCAAATCGAGAGAAAAGTTTCTTCAAAAATTGTACTACCATTCTAGCATCATTAGTAGGTAAGGCTTGGGCTTCCACCCATTTTGACATATAATCTACCGCTACTAGGATGTACTTATTCCCAAATGAAGTAGGGAATGGACCCATGAAATCAATACCCCATACATCAAATATGTAACAGCCTGAAATAAGGTCTAGTCAGGATAGTAGTTTCGTAACCACAGATCCGAAGTAAAAATTTTGAATTGTGTGAATTTCTGATAATATTTGCTGCATTGATTATTGATGTGAAATTTCTGTTTGAAAATTTTATCGATAAAGTGTCCAATTTTATTGTTGGGACTAAATTGGATTAATTGCAAAATATGAGATATAGAGTATAAGTACCTATTTGAAATTGGGGTTTGAATAAGAAGCCTTTAAATGGCAAATGGACCATTAGTTGATAGCATGGACACAAAAGGGCATTTCTAGAAACATTTGTTAGTTATGTCATTAAGGGTATTTTTGTCATTTAGAAGGAAAAATACAAAATAGATGATAAAACCATCATTTTCTCCATGGAAACAAACCCCATGGCTGCCGATTCTTCTTCTCTATGGCTAGGGATTTCTTTGCTTTTTTAAGCTCAATAGTAAGTGCAATCTTGTTCCGTTTTCAGTTATTTTCGTGTTTTCATGATCATTTAAGATTGAATTGCATGATTCTACCATTATTTTCAAGAAATATTGGGGTTCAAAAATATACACATTTGTGATATAAGTGTTTTTGATTGGTTAATGGTAGAAAATGAGAGCTTAAGATGTTATATGCATGTTTTTTGGAACGAATTTGGATGAAACCGAATATAATTTCATAAAAAGGGGCTAATTTGTAAAGTTTACAAATTATTTCTAAATATGTTAATTATTGATAAATTTAGTGTTTTAATTGTGAAATTGGGTTAATTAAGCCCATGGAATAAAGAAAATGAGTTTTTGAGCCAATGGATTAATTTGTAGATTAGTGAAAGTTGAGGGGTAAATTTGAAAATTTACCCAAAATATGAATTGTGTCTGTAAATGAATAAATTGTTGATAAATTGTACTCTGTTTGTTAATCTAGACCAAGAAAGGTGTGGTAAGCCCGAGAATGGGGAAAAAGAGAAAGTTCTCGACTAAATCTCGAGAATTTAATCCGTTGGTTATTCAGGTAAGTTGTATGTAAATTCTAGCATATTTGCTAAAATATAATTGTCTATTCATAATTGATTGTTTATATTGATATGTAAATTATGATATGACTGGAAATCTGGTACTGGTATACTTCCGTATTACTAAGAATAAGGTATGTTTTGTGAACTTCTGATTGATAATTAGATGTATTTTTAGAACTATCGATATGTGGATTATGATATGACTGGAAATATGGTATATATATGTATATCTGTAAATGTGGAATTAAAGTAAGTACATTAAATTTACAAGTAAGTACATTAAATTTACAATTGGTTGTTTGATGTGCTTTTGAAATTATTCGGCTAATCAGTTGTTATATCTCTTAAATTGTGATATAAGTGACATGTCACTAGAGGGTTCTGATTCTGTCTGATATAGTTCCCAGGTGCTGGGTGGTCTAGCATGTGTTGCAGACACCTATCAGCTTATGTGAGTAGGCCCGAGGTAACTTTTGTTCTGATTCTGTGATGTAGCTTCGGCTACCCCTCTGTTAGTAGCTTCGGCTACCTCATGGCTCTGCCATGTCTGTAAGGCACTTCAATGTTAACCTCTGAATATCTGGTCATATTCCGAATCTGCTCAATTGGATTAGTTTATCTGTACTATGATGAAGTGTTTCTGCAGGTGACATGAAATAGTTCTGTACATTGAGATTGGTACGGTTAAGCACATATATGATTGGTATGTAAAATGTGCCCAAAAGAGTAAGTTGAGTATGGAATGATATGTATCAATAATTGTTATGAAGTAATTGATAATTTTTAATGTTCATTGCTTTAATTTGCATACGACTTACTAAGCTATTATAGCTTACTCTGTTCTATTCTTTTCTCCCTTTCAGTGTATGAAAACAGTTGGATTGGGAGCCGAGTCTTTGGAGCAAGCTTCATACTGTCAAGACTTATTAGTATGTTATGTTTCTAGTGTAAATTTATGGCATGTATAGAAGGTTATGGATATGTATAGTCAATTTGTAAGCTTATAAGCACTATGTTTCTAATGTGGTATATAGAAATAAATGTTTGTCTAGTAAAGTATTATTTGTATTGGTTGTATATGGAAATGCTTGTGAGTTTGAGAGGTCAAGGCTTAGTAGATAGCCTAACACGGCCTGCCTGGCAAGGCACACTGGCGTGTGCTATGGCCGTGTGGGATTTAATAGACTGTTCCACGGTCGGATGGCACGGGCTTGCCTAGGCCGTGGGCAATACACGGCCCATGCCTACGGCCGTGCGCTCAAACCGTGCCTCCCCTGAACCTGGATAATGTATTTAGTGTACCACACGGGAAAGAGACACGGCTGTGTGTCTCAACCGAGTGGGAGTACACGGCCTCCAAATGGGCGTGTGAATTAGCCCTGTCAGTTTGGTCAGTTTCAGCCACGGGTGCCCGGCATGGGCGTGTGAAAGCCACATGGTCTCAGAACATGGCCGTGCTAAGGGTCACACGGGCGTGTGATGTTATTTTTGTTTGAAAAATTTACTGAGTAACTGATTTGATAGGATTCGAATCCTAATCGTCTGTAAAGTTTGTATTATGTCCAAAACTCTCGATAAGGGTCATAAAGAGTGAATTTGTATGTGATTCTGTGACTGTTTTTGAGTTAAGTTCTGTGCAGGTCCGTTTAAGTCCGGTAACGCTCTGTACTCGATTCCTGCGACGGTCTCAGGTATAAGGGTGTTACATATTTATTGGTATCAGAATACGATTTAGCCGATTCTCAGACTAACGTAGCGAGTGTGGTAGTCTGTCTATACATGCCATAAGTATAGTATGACAGCGTGATATTCTCCGGCTCCCATGAATGATTCTGTTAGAGTTGTGATGATGTTTCTGACTGATCTGTTGTTGATTTAACTGAAATGTCATTGAAATGACTATGTGTTTGTGATATGTCCGATTCTGGAAAGACATGAAATGATGTGTAAGAAATAGCATAAAGTGAATTGTGCCAGTGTGATAGTATTGTGATAATATTACGTGTATTAAGTTACATGTGTAAATGAATGTGAGAGTCCCCTTCAAGGCTTAATGACCTCACCCCCTTATCAATGATATTTTGATAATAAGGTTCCTGTGTAATGAAATTTGATTGAGTTTCTATGAGATAGACTAAAGAGTACTGTGGTAGATAAGTGATTCCGTAAATAAAATTCGGAGTGGTTTAGTAATGAGTTGAAGTTAGAAAGTATGGTAACATGTTCTGAGAGATTTTCTGATTGAAAATTTGTTATCTGTTACTGATGAAAGAAGAAAGACTGGTTCTGGTAAATTAATTTAGTTAGAACTGATGTTTGAACATGTATCTGCTGGGAAATCTTTCAGAGCAGTTTTCGTTAATGAATGGATTAGTATGGGATTTAGGATGACAAGTGAATTGAAAGGATGTTTGAGTTGAATATCTGTAGTAGAATAGAGTATGTGGGTTCCCACTAGATGTTCTATATTTCCTATTCATAGAAATACATATGTGATTGTTCCTTCTTTGACGAAATTGTTATGAAATGAGAATGCTATCTGACTCTACTATTTAATGAAGGTATAGTCATTTTGATTTGTTTATAATCAGCATAATTGTATTTTTCTCTTTGAGATTTTATTGTACGGCGATTGGAATGAATCTGAGGGAAAAATTTGTATAAGGTTATTTTGTATTCCTGTTGAATGGTATTCTATTGTAAAGAAATGTTGGAGAATATATTAAGAATGTGAAATCTGAAATGAATTGATTATCTAAGATAGAGTATGATATGTGCATTTGTCTATAAGTTGAATTTGAGACTTTACGTGAGGTTTGAATGAAAATAGTATTAAAAGAGGTATAGAGTAATTCTGAAGATGATTCGGTTTCTGAAAAGACATTATTATAGAAAGAAGTTAATTTCGATCAAATGACCTATTCAGTGAAGAAAATATGTTCAAATTGTATTAATGACTGAGTGTAGTGGTGTTAGTTAGACGATTATTGTAATTTCTCCTGGACATTTTGTGTGTATGTTTATCTTCAGAGATATATGTGCTCTGTTTGGGTTATAACTGATATTGCTTCGTCTCTTTCTGATATTCAGTTCTACTGTGCGAATACGAAAGTCAACGGACAAATCTGTATGTGGCTAATGATCTATTTCTTCTAGTTATTATTCTGTTGCATATATGTGGAGGTTATATTACTTTTGTCACTGTGAAATTCTGTACTCAGGAGTGACACTGTTCTTTCTGAATCTTATATGGATTGTAATTCCCTGACATTTAGTGTAACTTCAGATGTCAAAGCTTCGTTACCACAATTTTCTTATAACATTATGGGAATATCTGTAAGAGACCCCTATTTGATAAGATGACTATATCTATGACGAGTATAAATTTTGATTCAAAGGATAGGAGTATAGTGGTATCGTCATCTGAGCTATAGAAGTTGTATTTTCGCATTGATTACTGTTTGAATTATAATTGACTTTCTTTTGTGTTCAAATGCTTTATAAAAAGCTGAGATATTATCTATTGCTATAGTTAAGATATCGGTATGATTATGATTTTATGATCCCTAATTAGTGGTTGTGATTTCTGAAAAATGATATGTCTAGGTTACTTTATAATGAGAAGAAACGGTATCTTTAAAAAGACCGATTCGAAAGTAGTCTGACTTGATGTTATTCGATTGAAAGGATATTTTAATTGAAGCATTAGTTTTGGTTTAGTCTGAGTTTAGTAAAAGAATTTTAAATGCTTATTGTTAGTAATATGAGTTCGGTGTGATTTTGATTTTGATTTTGAAATCCGAGTAATGTTATGATCGACTAAGATTCAGAGATAGACTTTATATTCTGGGAAGTTTAGAATTAATTCGTATGATTTTGTGTGACGCTTTCAATAATAGATTTTCTGTACATCCAAGAAGCACAAAAAGGAATATTTCTAACTTTGTTACGAAGTGTTTGATCTGTTAGCAAAATTTAAGCTAAACATTAAGTGTCATCTGGTTTGTTACAATCGATCACGATTTCTGAATAAAGCGGGATTTAGTAATTATAGATTTTGTTTTGGGTTGCCTCTATTTCCGGGAAAGAAAGATATGATATGGAATGCAGTGATAGATTGATGAGATCAGTCCATAATATTCCGGTATGATCTAATTTCTTACTCAACAATTAGTCAAACTTTACATTTATGATACTGTGAGGTTGCGCGGAGTATCTTTGTCTATTGTGTTTGTTTGAAATCTGGGATTTACTTCACGATCCAAAAGAAGACTTCAAGATTATTGATTATGGTTTTCTTTTGGTATTCTCTGAAGCACTATTTTACCGTGAGGAATTTTATTCTTGGATTCTTGGCATAACATCGTATCTTGGATTTCTGTACGCTGGTCTTCTTCTTATTATTTTTTTATAGGAATCTGGAATGTTGCTACTCTGATTTATTTCTAAAGTGTTTTCTTCTTTAGTATGAAACGGCTGCATTCGCTATGATTATATATATGGATCTTTCTGATTCTTGTGAAAAGTATACGATAGAAGCTCTAATTTGAATTGTATAATGGTCTTTTCTCCCTTAATGGGATTTGATGAATTCGAGCATATGGTGGAAACTTAGTGTACTTTCTGACTTAGATTGAACAGTATTAAACGTTACAAAAGAGACTTAATGTGTGAGACAATGTGACTTGATTGGGATACTGAAAATTTTCAATACATTATTGATTGACTTTTGAGGAAATAATTGTAATTACCGTTGCTTGGATAGAAAATCCTTGATTGATTGTTTGAGTACAGATTATTTGCTTGATCCTTCTTAGAGGAAGTCTGAGTTTAGTTAAAGTGAATGCTAAAACAAGGTTCTTCTAGTGAAACTGAGTAATATGGATGTGCATCAGAATGTGATCACCAAAATAAATTAAAGTAACTGTTACGTGATGTTGAAAGCTTAAAAGTATAAGATTTTTGTTAATGTTATTATTGTTCTGATCCAAGATATATGTTCAGATGAGTTAGAAATCTATTCTATTTGGAATGAAAATAGTCAGTGGTATTATAGGAATAGTTATGAGATAGAACTTTTGTCCAAATTGAATCGGAATTTTCGTCTTCTTTGGGAAGAGAAATATCATAGAATTATGATTGATCTTCTGACAAGAAAAGATATGTATAATGGTGTGTATAAGGTTTATTTGATAAAGTGATCGAAGTATTCGTGATGTGATTTCAGATTGTTAACTGAAGTTTCAGCTTGTTGGTGAAAAGAGATTCTGATGGTGAATTGAGATTTACGATTCCGAGAAGTTATGGAAATGTCTCTCAGATTTGAAATTGTTTGCTTCTGATAAGATTTTTGGGGACGAAAATCCCTGAAGGGGGAGAGTTGTAACAACCTGAAATAGGGTCTAGTTGGAATAGTGGTTTCGTAACCACAGATCCGAAGTAAAAATTTTGAATTATGTGAATTTCTGATAATATTTGTTGCATTGATTATTGATGTGAAATTTCTGTTTGAAACTTTTATCGATAAAGTGTCCAATTTTATTGTTGGGACTAAATTGCATTAATTGCAAAATATGAGATTTAGAGTATAAGTACCTATTTGAAATGGGGGTTTGAATAAGAAGCCTTTAAATGGCAAATGGACCATTAGTTGATAGCATGGACACAAAAGGGCATTTCTAGAAACATTTGTTAGTTATGTCATTAAGGGTATTTTTGTCATTTAGAAGGAAAAATACAAAATAGATGATAAAAACATCATCTTCTCCATGGAAACAAACCCCATGGCTGCCGATTCTTCTTCTTTATGGCTAGGGATTTCTTTGCTTTTCTAAGCTCAATAGTAAGTGCAATCTTGTTCCGTTTTTAGTTATTTTCGTGTTTTCATGATCATTTAAGATTGAATTGCATGATTCTACCATTATTTTCAAGAAATATTGGGGTTCAAAAATATACCCATTTGTGATATAAGTGTTTTTGATTGGTTAATGGTAGAAAATGAGAGCGTAAGATGTTATATGCATGTTTTTGGGAACGAATTTGGATGAAACCGAATATAATTGCATAAAAAGGGGCTAATTTGTAAAGTTTACAAATTATTTCTAAATGTGTTAATTATTGATAAATTTAGTGTTTTAATTGTGAAATTGGGTTAATTAAGCCCATTGAATAAAGAAAATAAGTTTTTGAGCCAATGGATTAATTTGTAGATTAGTGAAAGTTGAGGGGTAAATTTAAAAATTTACCCAAAATATGAATTGTGTCCATAAATGAATAAATTATTGATAAATTGTACTCTGTTTGTTAATCTAGACCAAGAAAGGTGTGGTAAGCCCGAGAATGGGGAAAAAGAGAAAGTTCTCGATGAAATCTTGAGAATTTAATCCGTTGGTTATTCGGGTAAGTTGTATGTAAATTCTAACATATTTGCTAAAATATGATTGTCTATTCATGATTGATTGTTTATATTGATATGTAAATTATGATATGATTGGAAATCCGATATACTTCCGTATTACTAAGAATAAGGGATGTTTTGTGAACTTCTGATTGATAATTAGATATATTTTTAGAACTATCGATATGTGGATTATGATATGACTAGAAGTATGGTATATATATGTATATCTGTAAATGTGGAATTAAAGTAAGTACATTAAATTTACAATTGGTTGTTTGATGTGCTTTTGAAATTATTCGGCTAATCAGTTGTTATATCTCTGAAATTGTGATAATGATGAATTGTCTGTAAAATCCCTATTCAGCAAGTAGGAATAGACATTGATATAAGTGACATGTCACTAGAGGGTTCTGATTCTATCTGATATAGTTCCCGGGTGCTGTGTGGTCTAGCATGTGTTGCAGACACCTATCAGCTTATGTGAGCAGGCCCGAGGTAGCTTCTGTTCTGATTCTGTGATGTAGCTTTGGCTACCCCTCTGTTAATAGCTTCAGCTACCTCATGGCTCTACCATGTCTGTGAGGCACTTTGGTGCTAACCTCTGAATATCTGGTCATATTCCGAATCTGCTCAATTGGGTTAGTTTATCTGTACTATGATGAAGTGTTTCTGCAGGTGACATGACATAGTTCTGTACATTGAGATTGGTACGGTTAAGCACATATATGATTGGTATGTAAAATGTGCCCAAAAGAGTAAGTTGAGTATGGAATGATATGTATTAATAATTGTTATGAAGTACTTGATAATTTGTAATGTTCATTGCTTTAATTTGCATACGACTTACTAAGCTATTATAGCTTACTCTGTTCTATTCTTTTCTCCCTTTCAGTGTATGAAAACGGTTGGATTGGGAGCCGAGTCTTTGGAGCAAGCTTCATACTATCAAGACTTATTAGTATGTTATGTTTTTGGTGTAAGTTTATGCCATGTATAGAAGGTTATGGATATGTATAGTCAATTTGTAAGCTTATAAGCACTATGTTTCTAATGTGTTATATAGAAATAAATGTTTGTCTAGTAAAGTATTATTTGTATTGGTTGTATATGGAAATGCTTATGAGTTTGAGAGGTCAAGGCTTGGTAGATAGCTTAACACGGCCTGCCTGGCAGGGCGCACTGGTGTGTGCTATGGTCGTGTGGGATTTAATAGACTGTTCGATGGTCGGATGGCACGGGAGTGCCTAGGCCATGGGCGATACACGGCCCATCCCTAAGGGCGTGCGCTCAAACTGTGCCTCCCCTGAACCTAAATAATGTATTTAGTGTACCACACGGGCAGGAGACACGGCCGTGTGTCTCAACCGTGTAGGAGTACACTGCCTCCAAATGGGCATGTGAATTTGCCGTGTCAGTTTGGTCAGTTTCAGCCACGGGTGCCTAGCATGGGCGTGTGAAAGCCACATGGTCTCACAACACGGTCGTGCTAAGGGTCACACGGGCGTGTGACGTTATTTTTGTATGAAAAGTTTTTTGAGTAACCGATTTGATCGGATTCGAATCCTAATCGTATGTAAAGTTTGTATTATGTCCAAAACTCTCGATAAGGGTCATAAAGAGTGAATTTGTATGTGATTCTGTGACTGTTTTTGAGTTAAGTTCTGTGAAGGTCCGTTTAAGTCCGGTAATGCTCTGTACTTGATTCCGGTGACGGTCTCAGGTATAAGGGTGTTACAAAATATTTCGCATGAAAGTATATAGTTTTGAGGCATTTCATTATGTTGAGAAATATTACCTATTCGCTGACATTTATCACAAGAGGTCACATACCTGTTGGCATCCTTGAAAAGTGTAGGCCAATAAAAGCCTGATTCGAGTACCTTATGAGTAGTTCTAGCTCCACTGTGATGTCCTCCTGTGGGTCCTGAAAGGCAGTGATTTAAAATTCGGTATGCTTCTGTTTCAGTAACGCATCTTTGAATAACCTGATCTGCACAAATTTGAAAAAGAAAAGGATCCTCCTAAAAGTAGTTTGTCACATCAGCGAAGAATCGCTTCTTTTGCTGATGGGTCAGCCCTTTTGGGGTTATGTTAGCTGCTAAATAATTTGCAAAATCAGCAAACCAAGGAACTGTTACATCTGCTAAGGATAGGAGTTGTTCTTCAAGAAACAAGTCATTTATTTTGTCGAGGTACTTGGGTTGCGTGTTTTCTAATCTTGAAAGGTGATTTGCTGCCAGGTTTTCAACTTCCTTCTTATCCTTTATTTCTAAATTGAACTCCTGTAACAATAGAATCCATCTTATTAATCGAGGTTTTGCATCAGTTTTAGTTAAAAGGTAACGAAGAGCAGAATGGTCAGTATAAACAATGACTTTTGACAAAATTAAATAAGATCTGAATTTATCAAATGCGAAAGTAACATCTAGCAATTCTTTTTCTGTGGTAGCATAATTTGCTTGAGCAGCTGTCAAAGTTCTGCTAGCATAATAGATCGGTTAAAAGTGCTTGTCTCTTCATATTCCCAAAACTGCACCTACTGCAAAATCACTTGCATCGCTCATTAGTTCAAAAGGTAGATTCCAATCAAGCGAAATCATGACCGAGGCATTGACTAACTTTTCTTTAAGAGCGTTAAAAAAGTCTAAACATTCTTGGTCAAAGTTGAAAAGCACATCTTTTTCTAGCAACTTTGTTAAAGGCTTAGCTATTTTAGAAAAATCTTTAATAAATCTGCAATAAAAATTCGCATGTCTTAAAAAGCTTCTTATAGCCTTAGCTGAATTAGGGGGAGGTAACTTTTCAATGGTTTCAATTTTTGCTTTATCTACCTCTATCCCTTTACTAGAAATTTTATGTTCTAATACAATACCCTCTTGAACCATAAAGTGGCATTTTTCCCAGTTTAGCACTAAATTTGTCTCTTTACATCTTATCAAAACACATTTTAGATTATTAAGACAAAGTTGGAAAGAATTACCGAAAATTGAAAAATCATCCATAAATACCTCCATGATGTCTTCCACGAATTCATTGAAGATGGCTAGCATGCATCGCTGAAAAGTAGCAGGGGCGTTACATAACCAAAAGGCATTCTACGATAAGCAAACATACCGTATGGGCATGTGAATGTCGTTTTCTCCTGATCTTCTGGAGCTATCGGGATTTGGAAGTAACCAGAGAGGCCATCTAGGAAACAATAATACATGTGACCTGATAATCTTTCCAACATCTGATCAATAAAAGGTAAGGGAAAATGATCTTTTCGAGTGGCATCATTTAGCTTCCTATAATCAATGCAAACTCTCCATCCAGTAACTGTTCTTGTAGGTATTGACTCTTTTTGTCATTAGACACCATAGTCATGCCTCCCTTTTTAGGAACAACCTGCACAGGACTTACCTAAGAACTGTCAGAAATAGGATAAATAATGCCTGCATCTAGAAGTTTAATTACCTCAGCTTTTACAACTTCCTTCATGTTAGGATTCAATCGTCTCTGAGCTTGCACTGATGGTTTAAATTCATCTTCCATTAAAATTTTGTGGGTGCAGAAGGACGGATTAATTCCCTTAATATCTGAAATTTTCCAAGCTATAGCATGCTTGTGTTCCCTTAACACATGGAGTAGTTCCTCTTTTTCTGCAATGCTCAAATCTGATGCGATAATGACTGGTAGAGTTGAATCTTCCCTTAAAAAAGAATATTCTAAATGATTTGGTAGTTGCTTCAACTCTAATTTAGGGGGTTCATCAATGGAAGGTTTCTGTCTCAACTCATCATTCATCTTTATACTTTCATAACTTATGTGTCTTGTGATGATTTCATTAGAATCTAACTCCTTTCTTACTTCCTCAATTTCAGTGGTGACTTCGTTTTCTCCCCCACTTTGAACAAGACAAGTTCTAACGTGTCTGCGATAGAAAGTTCCTGAAACTACAAAGTAATCAATAATATCAACAAAATAACAGGAATCATCTTGTTCTTTAGAAAATTTCATAGCATCATAGATTTTAAAAACGACTACTTCCTCACCAACTCTGAGTACTAATTTACCATCCCCTACATCAATAACAGCTCTAGCAGTGGCTAAGAATGGACGTCCCAAAATTAAAGGTACCTCAATGTCCTCATCCATATCAAGCACAACAAAATCAACAAGGAATATAAATTTATCTACCTTTACTAGCACAACTTCTATGATTCCCCAAGGATATTTAACAGATCTATCAGCTAGTTGAATACTTATCCTAGTGGGCTTTGGTTCCCCTAGACCTAATTGCTTGAACATTTTGTAAGGCATGAGATTAATGCTAGCACCTAAATCGGCTAAGGCTTTATCAATAAGTAAACTACCAATTAAACAAGGAATAGTAAAACTTCCTAGATCTTTTAGTTTTGCCGGCAGTTTATTTTGGAGAATAGCTGAGCATTCTTCGTTGAGTTCCACTATGGCTAATTCTTCCAACTTCCTTTTATTTGTCAGAAGTTCTTTAAGGAACTTCGCGTACTTCGGCATCTGCGAAATTGCTTCAACAAAAGGTAAGTTAATGTGTAATTGTTTAAAAAGTTCAAGAAATTTACCGAATTGAGCGTCTGTATGGTCTTTCTTCAACTTTGCCGAATATGGAATGGGCGATTTGTATTCCTTGAGTGTTGGTGGAGTGTTTTCCTTGGATTCCTCTGCCTTGTCTCCTGAAGATTCTGGAGTAGATTTGTTTTCTGGTTCAGCTAGTACTTTCCCATCTCTTAGAGTAATTGCTTTGACATGTTCTCTGGGATTTGGCTCAGTATTACTTGGTAGTCCACCTTGTGGTCTTTCTAAAATTAATTTTGCAAGCTGACTGATTTGATTCTCAAGCCCTTGAATTGATGCTTGCTGGTTTTTTAATGCTGTTTCAGTGTTTTGGAAACGAGTTTCTGATGCAGCCATAAATTTGGTGAACATCTCTTCAAGATTTGGCTTTTTCTCTTGTTGTGGTGATGGCTGCTGAAATCCCGAAGGAGGTTGTTGTCTTTGATTTCCTTGTCCTCCCTATGAAAAATTGGGGTGATTTCTCCAACCTGCATTGCAAGTATTACAATAAGGGTTTATTTTGAGGTCTAGAATTGTTACCCATATAGTTGGCTTGCTCAGTTTCCATGCTGTGTCCAGAGGATGAGTAGTCTGGATTGAACATATTTACTGGAGGTGTGTCACACTGCATCACTGGTTGTGCCTGCGTAGAACCAACAAAATGATCAAACTTTTTATTTAAAAGTTCTACCTGATTATAAGCATAGTGACAGCATCAATATTATAAACTTCTGCGGCTTTTGTCAGCTTTGTCCTCATGACTTGCCACTGATAGTTATTCAGTGACATCTCTTCTATAAACTTATAAGCTGCTTCGGGTGTTTTATTGTTGATTGTTCCTCCTGCGGCTGCGTCGATCATTTGCCTTGTTGATGGATTCAAACCGTTGTGAAAGGTTTGAACTTGTAGCCATGAAGGTAGGCCGTGTTGAGGGAATCTTCTCAAAAGATCTTTGTATCTCTCCCAGGCATCGTAGAGTGTTTCTAAATCCATCTGCACAAAAGAAGAGATATCATTTCGTAATTTAGCTGTTTTAGCTGGAGTAAAATATTTAAGTAAAAATTTTTCGGTCATCTGTTCCCATGTGGTAATTGAGCCTCGTGGTAAAGAGTTTAACCACTGTTTGGCTTTGTTTCTAAAAGAGAATGGAAATAGCCTTAGACGAATGACATCATCAGAAATGCCATTAATTTTAAAGGTATCACAGAGTTCCAAAAAATTGGCTATGTGTGAATTTGGATCTTCATCCTGTAAACCATCGAACTGCACCAATTGCTGTATCATCTGAATAGTATTAGGCTTTAATTCAAAATTATTAGTAGCAATAGTAGGTCTAAGAATGCTAGTTTGGGTACCAACCAAACTAGGCTTAGCATAATCATACATAGTGTGAGGAGCTTGTTCTTGATTTGCGGGTGGCGCGACCATTGCGGGAGGTGGTGGAATGTTTTGATTTGCTTCCATCTCTTCTGTAGGTTCTGGCCTTTGTTCTTGATCTTGTTCTAGATACAGTAGGCCTCGTCTGATCTCTCTGCGAGTTCTGCGAACTGTCACTTCTAAATCTTCGTCAAAAAGCAATGGTCCTGCTGGGTTGTTTCTAGTCATAAACTAGAAATACCTAGAAGGAAAAAGCAAAGAAAATTAAAATAGAATAAAATAAAAGAAAATGAATAAAATAAAAATAAATAAAAACTGAAAATAGATAAATATAGTAATGGCTAAAGTAATAGAAATCGCGTTTTCTTAATATTTCAGCTCCCCGGCAACGGCGCCAAAACTTGATACTCGCGATATTAAGTAATAAAATTTATAAAAACTAATCACACCAAAAAATAACTAATATCACGATTTTAAAGGCAAGTGCACCTATCTAACAGTAGTATAGTTTAGCGACAAGACCGAGTTATCATACCCAAGGGAACCAAAAGTTCTAATACTTACTTCCTTTCTATTATCTAGCCTAAAAATAAAAGAAGATTGGTTGAAATTAATTCTAAAACTAACTAAAAGTACACAAAAAGTAAATTGGGGAAAACTTTAGGGAAAAGCTGATTGATATGAGCAATACTTAAGGGAGAATCCGCCTAGACTTCTCTTGTTATTAATTTCTTGAACTAGATGATTTCTTCACTTGACTTGACCCGTAGAGATCCCCAACTTATGTTAATACCTCCGTCGAGGATAAGAACAACTAATCCTAGGTGGTTAATTAAAGTTTTCCTATTAATTAACACCCCTAGGTTGCATTAATTCGATCTATGGATCCCTCTATTAGGTTTGACCCTAATCCGGTAGATTTATGTCGCCCTATGTCTAGGGTTTCATGCAACTCTGTTTAATTATGGTAGATCTACTCTTAAAACATGGACTTTTGCTCCTCTGCCTAAGCACATCAAGTTCTTGAAGTAATACCTAGGATTATTAAATTAAGAATGAAGAACACATAATTAAGAATAATTCAAGTATTTATCAAATAATTCAAGAAGAAATAATAACAGGATCTGTCTTAGGTTTCATCCCCCTCAAGTATTTGAGGGGTTTAGTTCATCACTAATAAAGAAAACATCTCAGAAGAATTAAGATAACAAAACATAAAGAACCCAAAAACCCCTGAAGGAATTTAGGGAGATCCTTTGTCTTGATGTAGAATTCTGGCTTCTGGGATGAATCAATCGGCTTCCCTTGGAGTAATTCCTTGCTTTCACTCCTTGTGTTGGCAGAATTATGTCGCTCTTTCTTCTGAGAAAAGAGTATATATCTAGAGTTGCCTCCTGGGGTCTTTATATAGAGTTTAGAATGGCTTTCTTATCCCCTAAGTATCCAAATCCGAGTGAAATTGCACTTCCTCATGACAGGGACACGCCCGTGTGCCACGCCCATGTGGTTTCGATAAGGGACGTGTGCGGGCCTGTTGATATTGGCACGGCCGTGTAGCTTGGCCGTGCTTGTCGGGGGCTGGACCGTGTGGTCTTCGTGTGGCACTGCCCTATGCCACAACCGTGTGGTAACTTCTTGGGCCGTGTCGTTTTCACACATTGGCCTATTTTCCTCGTTTTGGGTCCATTTTTCGTTCTTTTCTCTTCCCTATGCTCTCCTGGGTATAAGATATGAAAAAGAAAGATTAAGAGCACCAATTCTCACAAAATTAATGATAATCCATCCGGAAATTAGGCTAAACATGAGGTAAAAATATGTATAATTTATCGTTTATCACATTTCCTTCGTTAAATCAAACCTTTGAAACTTGAACAGGTTTTTAACAAGAGAAGATGGCTGAGAACTGATGTATATATTGGTCTTCGAATAGATTGACAGTATAAGATGGGCACATACATTGGCAATATATATTGTTGCTTACACGCATTTATGAATATTTTGCTTAAGGATAAGCAATAACTCAGGTTTAGGGGTGTGAGAACTCTTGAAAAGAGTTATATTTCATTCTTTTAGACCGAGCTAATTGCTTGTACTTGGGTACATTTAGTGGCGTGTTAGGACATTTTAGTAGTATTTTTAGCATTTGCATTAGGTGCTTAGACTATGTTTACATGTTAGATACTTTTAATTACATGTGAAAGGTTTGTGCTTGGTGGTTTAGCAAGTGTAAGATGTGAAGAAAGAAATAAAAGAGTGAAGGCTTTTCAGGGAAAAAGTTTGGATAGTTTTCCACCTTGTATGCCATGGCAATTCAGGAAGATAAACAAGTCATCACTCAACGCATACTAGTTTCAGCCCAACTTTACTTGTACCAGAAAAATTTGCCTAAAAAAGAAGAGAGGATATGGTGGGCTGTTAGAGATATCCTAAGAAGAAATGCTTATAAAAAGCCAAAAGTGGAAACCCTAAAAGGTGGGGAGATCCAGAAGCAACAATAGAGGGTAACGACTGAGTAGAGACGGAGAGAGTAAGCTAAAGGCAGTCCCTCAGCCACTACAAGACATTGTGTTACTGGATTGTAGATTGGTTTGGTGACAACCATCTTTCTAAGTTCTTTCATTTTTTCGTAATCTATTCTTTCTTGAATTGAATTGGTCAAAGCGATGTTGGATGTTCTTTTGAACTTGAATTTTATTCTCCAACCCATGAATTAAATCTCGTAGGATTGGGATTACATGATGAAACTTTTATTTTCTTTAATGGCTGAAGCATATATTTTATTTAATCTACTATTTCATTTAATTTCTTTTATTTCCTAATTTTATGCATATATTCCCTAGACATAGATGAGTGTGCATTATGCCCATAAACTAAATCCAATTATGAAAAGGTTGGATTAGTTGAACTAAGATTGAATGATACAAGTAGGTATTCGACCGGATACTTGCAGTAGACTTTAAATATATAGCAACGTTTGTATAAAGTGAAGACAAAATAGTGTAGGGTGTCGTGCTAAGGCCTATAGACACAGGCCAGGTAACTTGAGATCTTGCTCTCGAAAGAAGTAGGTTATGTAAAACCCCTAACCTATATCCATCGCTGGAATAGGGTTATGGAGCATTACCAGACTTATCACATAAACAACAATACATTTCACATTCATTTCTTATTCCAAACAAAAACTATTCAATCATAATCATATAGTCCCTAATACGAGCCTTCTAGTTCCAAAACAACCTTAAAATCAATTCGGGACTAAATCGATAACTCATGGAAACTTTAGGAAACTATTGAAATTTTCATATACAGGGGATACACGCCCGTGCGGCCAGGCTGTGTGTCTCACATGGCCAAAAGACACACCCATGTCACAGGCCGTGTGGACATTCGAAATGGGATCACATGGTCGTGTCCCAAACCATGTCTTACCCCGTGTAACTCTCTGACTTGTGTCACACTGGCAACCACACGCCCGTGTGACTAGCCTGTGTAACTCACTGACTTGCTTTTATTAAAAACTACAGGGGACATATGGCCGTGTCACCTGACCGTGTGTCACATACGGCTGAGACACAGGCCCGTGTGTGGACAAAAATAGGCTATGTTCCAAGCCACATTTCTCACCCAAACTTGCATCAACCTAGGCATACCAAATAGCATATATCCACAACCAAATTGAACATTCAAACCAACCAAAATCAAGCCTAAAACATGCAATTTCAATACCATTTAACCAATTGCTATCAAGCATCAAAATTGACCATTCAAAAGCATAAATAACACTTCCAAAAGCTACCTAAATGATTAAAAACATATATGCACCTTAATCCCCAAAACGTAACATGCACATACTATCTCAATTTCAACCATTTAATCCTCACCCTGTAACAACCTGGTTTAGACCCTAATCAGAATAAGTGGTTTCAAGACCACTTAACCGAGTCAAGATAATTATTTTATTATGTCTTACAGCATGTTAGAATTATCATATGAAAATTTTGTAAAGAAATTTTACAGTTTGGTTAGCTAATTCAGTAAAAAGGACTAAATCAAATAAAGCGATAAAAATGAGGTCTATTACATAAATGGCTTATTTGACTTTGGTTTATTAAATGGAAGGCCTTATGTTGTTATTTTGCCTTCACTAATATGCATGGACATTAAAAAAGTTTAAATGATATGTTTTATATGATTATTAATAAGGTTATTTTAGTAAACTACAATTATATGATTTATTAATTAAAGAAAAATCAAATAAGCCATTTCATTTTATTCTTCCACCGATTTTTCAAAGAAAAACAAGGGTTTTAAAGCATTTTTCATTTGGCAATTCTCAAGCTAATTTGGGTAAGCAATTTGATTCGGTTTTTGATGATTTTTGTGTTTTTGAGATTGTTGCTTTGTATACTATCATGCACTTACCTCAATTTTTGAAATTGATTGTGTTTTTGAAATGTGCCATTGATGAATATATGTCTATTTTTATGTTTCTTGATGAATTATTGATGGTTGTTTAGATATATACAAGTTGTATAAAGTGATTTTTGATAAAATTAAGTATATAGGATTAAATTGAAAAAGATAGAAATTTGTGGTTAGAAATGTGAATAACATGAAAATATGGATTTAATAGAAGCTATATGAAATTCGAATGTAGTGAATTTTTGTTTAAATTGTGTAATTTGTTATTTTATGTATTAGGGACTAAAATGTCAAAGTATGAAAATACAAGGGCTATTTTGTAAAATGGCTAAAATACATGTTTTGAGACTATATTGAATGTGTTGTTGAATAATTGAGTTAAATTTGGATTAATATAGATCAAGATAAGCAAATCCCGAAACTTGATCAAGGAAAACTAAAGGTAGACGATAGATATCGGGTATACGAGCTTAAATTGAGGTAAGTTCGTATAATTAGAATCTAACTTGTATAATGTTTATAATTGTTTCTTTAATGTTATATGGATGTTTAATGAACTATGGGATCAAGTTTCGAACCATAGAAAGTCGTAGGATACAAGTGACATGTCACTAGGGTTACAGGGTTGTTGAGCTCTTGCATTTGTTGCGGACTCACCACAGCTCATGAGCTTACATGTTCAACCTTTGGGCTTACCGTTCATCCTTCAGGATTACATGTTTAGCCTTCAGGCTTACTGTTACCGGCTTAGGAGGAGCATACCGAACATGGCTTGAAAGAGCACATATGATGAATTGGCGGATTTACAGGTTTATATATATACACTGTGTGTGTATCACCCGGGTATCCCTCGATGTTTCCAAAGGTTTAACGTGTATTATACCGATTTGTAATATAAGAAATACGTGTTACATGAATTATATGTTACAAGTATAAGTTTATTTGAATACATGATACAGGTGATACAAGTTATACATGGATTACATGTTATAAAGATACAAAAATGTACATGGTATGTATATATGTTGTAAGAATACATAGACTACATGAACTACATGAATGATATGTTACAAGTATATGATTACATGGTATATGTTACATGATTTACAAGGATTAAGTAGTACAATAGTATAAATGTTATTTGATGACTTGATAAATGAAATATATGAGTTATATGTATGAAATGTGACATGGATTATATGATCTAATAAATAGAAGATGAAAGGTGATACGTTATATGTATTGAAATGTACATGAATGTTATATGCATGATTTTATCCTTTGTATGGATGAATATATGGTTGTTTTATATGACTAACATGTGGTTGAATCCTTTGAATAGGCAATACGAGCTTATGAGTTGATTTTTATTGCTTATATTGCTTATTTATACTTGGTGAGTGCGTTTCTATATAATACGGGCTTACTAAGCTTTAAAAGCTTACGTTGTTTACTTTCTCATGTTTTATAGATTCTGAAGCTAGCTCAATTTAGAAACAAAGTCGGAGATTGCAATCACATTATCCACTCAAGCTTTCGGTACTTTTGAATCTTTGTAAATGTGGTAAATATGGCATGTATAGGCTAGTTTATAAGTTAATGTTTATGGTAGCTATGTTAATGAATGTGGTATGATTTTGAGCACTTATTCAAGCTATGAGATATGGCTTGAAATGATAATGGTTGGATTTTCATGAATGCATTATATGTTGTGCTCTTTATATGATATTTTGGATGAATGGTACATGACATAAGGTGAGGTTAGAATGTGAATAATTGATAAGTGTCTTTATTGAAATGATTTGGTAAGTTGAAATAGGTATGGAATATGCTTATTTAGTACATGTTTGATTGATGCAAATTGGCATGACATTGATTTATTATGAGTTGGTATAAATGTGCTTGTTTTTGGCTGAATTGATTGTTCAATTGGTATATGAAATGTTGTAAAGTATTGCTTGTAGGTACATGAGTATTTGGGGTATGAAAATGGCATGTACCAAGCCTATTCTGTACCACATGATCAGAGCACATGGGCGTGTGACTCAACCGTGTGACCTCTGTATTGTAGTTGATTAGGATGCCACACGGGCTAGACACACGGCCGTGTCTGGTACCCATGGGCTCAAGTTAGTAGCTTCATAAATTTCACACGGCCTAGACACATGGGCGTGTCTTGTGGCCGTGTGCATAAGTCAGTATGTATGCCCTATTTTGCCACGGCCTGGACACATGGGAGTGTCTGACAGCCGTGTGGGGCACACGGCCTGGGCACACTACCGTGTGACCCTATTTCAAAAATTTTCTTAAGTTTTCTCATATCTTTTATATGATATTAATTTAGTCCCTGATGAACGAATGAAGCTTTATATGATTGTTTTAAACATGCTTTGATGGATTATTGTATGAATTGTGATGATGTTTGATAAGTTTAAAGTATTACTGTTTTGGTCTGATTTACAAGTCTCGTAATGCCCCTTACCTATTTCGACAACGGTTACAGGATACGGGTGTTACAATACCAATTCACAACCAGGGAAAATTATAAGGCAACCATCAAGCATACTCTAAGCAATTATATCTCATACAAAATAGGCCAACTATTCATATATATATACATGCATACCAACACATATGCTAATCAAGCCACATCACATGGCTCATACATAATCAAAACATATAGGCTTCATTAGCTAATAGACCTATACATGCCATATAACCAAGTACATAAAGTCTAAAAATACCAAAACAACGGCTGGATAGTGTGATGAGATCTCTGACAACTTCCAATCTAAGCGAGCTTCCGAATCACTATAAAACATGGAAAAGTAAACAAAGTAAGCTATTAAGCTTAGTAAGCTCGTATGGCTAATAACCAGAATTCACCAATTGATTCACAATTTAAAAAAGTATAAGTAAATGTAGATAAGCTTCATTCAATCTAACAATTAGCACATTTCCATAACCAAGTGAATCATGTTATAAATTCATCAACTTTCACTTACTTTTCATATGAATTTCTCAACTATCACTTACTTGTCGAACTTATCACGAGTACTTCAACTGATCCATTTCATCATTTATATCCTCATACCATTATCTTTTCCCGTTGAACCATTTAGAATAATATTGGATACTCGGGTATCTCGCACACTAAGTGCCATATACATGGTTAAACCACCTGTATCACATATGAATGCACACTCTCGAGCCATCACTGGGTTTGCTCACACGAGCTATCGGTCAAGACGCAGATACACAGTGCTACTCACACAAGCTGTCAAGTAAGCGTAACACATGCCAGCAAACTTACCCAAGTCACATAAATCACGGTAACCCCTAATGACATGTCATTTGTATCCTATGTATTCCTAAGGTTTAAACGATATCTATTCTTCGTTGATGCCTCGTCGAGAGTTTCCGTAGTGTCGTATTATCACAATT